>CM046005.1:84285918-85535918 GCA_025175895.1 Wurfbainia villosa
AAAATCGATACACATTCTCCATTGCCCAAAGGGCTTAGGGACCAACACTACATTTGATACCGACTCGGGGAATTGAATTTCTTCTATGTGACCGGCCTTCAGTAGCTTATCCACCTCTTCAGCGATGACCTTGTCCTTCTCCGACCCAAAGTGTCGCCTCTTTTACTGGATGAGCCATATTCCAGGGATAATGTTCAGATGATGCTATGCAACTAGGGGATCAATTCTGGTCAGATCATGCACATCTTTGGCGAAGATATCTTCATTTCTTTGCAGACAGGCAATGAGTTCTTCCTTCACCTCCATATGTTGTGTTATCTGAGTCACTTTCCCCGAGGCTATTTCCACAAACTCCCCTTCTTCTATCTTCTCCTTCTTGGGCAAGGTTTCCTCTATCACATAAGCTTCTAGAGTGACAATGGCCTTCCTCTTGGGGTCTTCCATTCTAGCCTTTTTCTTGTCGTCCCTTATGTTAGTAATATATGAGAGGTGTCCTAAGGCAATCGCCTTATGTTTTAACCATTTATATGATAAATGAAGATTCACTATTTGAGTATATATGTTTTCATATATTTGATTAGATCTTAAACTCATTTACTGAATGTCCACAATACGATTCACAGCATGAGAGAATTTATGATTGAATCACAACTAGTGAGTATCTCTACATGTGTAATTGTGATGTATTGGAATTATCCCTAGTCGATGAATTGATGGATTTGGACACCATCAATTCTGTCGAGACTAGCACGAGATATACTCCTTGGTGTATCCAAGCAGTTGATTCTCACTGGCTGGAGACATTGTGATGTCCAGAGTTAATCGTGAATGCTAGTTATGGTAACTAGTTCATTAGAGTGACCAGCTGTAAGACTTCATATGGTTCTCTGCATATATGGATATGTCAATGAAGTTCTTACTGCAACTTAACTGCGATGTTCCTTTGACTTGCGGTATTCAAGTCATCTTGGTCATGAAGACTTATGCTTTGACATTTTAAGCAAGAATCTCTAAGGAAATGTGGACCCGAGATGATTGGGTATGAGTCGAAATGTCCGAAGGTGTTTGAATAGCCTATAAAGGATTCACCACACCTTGCGAGAAGATGTATATCCATGGCCTCTCGTCGGATTGTTACTAAAGTCTTTGGCCAAAGCATTACATGTTTAGAGTAAGGTACTCTTGGATACATGAATAGTAACTAGAATCCGTAGGATGAGGAAATGATACTTAGGCTAGGTGTGACGTAGTCAGCCTAGTGGGGACTGACACTATAGACCATGTCCTGAACCAAGTGGGTATAAGATGAGTGAATGAAATGGGGCACGATTCATTGTAGCTGCTGAAGGGTTTCAGAAATGGTTCTGGATCAACCGTTGATTTTTCGATTAATTGGGGATCATGATGTACTACTAGGTGCCACTCATGATCGTTCTATAATTAATGGTTAATTATAGATCACCAATATAAATCGAGAACATATTTGGTCACACGCACAACGAGTGTAATCCGAAGAATTTAAAATGAGCTTGAGAATGAGATTCTCAGATCAAGAGAAACTAGGTTTGGTTGGACCAAACAAGGAGCGAGCATGAAATCGTTTCAGTCGCAACGGAAGCATGGATGGGCCGAGTCTTATGAAGACATGTTGGATGAACCAAATTGGTTTGGTTATAATCCAATGGTGGAAAATAAACCAAAGTGGTTTGGTTTGTTTTAAACGAATGAACCAAAGTTGGTTCGGTTCGTTTTAACTTAAAATAGACCAACGTGGTTTGGTTTATTTTAACTTAAGTTATTGGAGCGGGTTAACGGGTTTTGGTTAGCCAACCAAGACCTTCTCCTCTTCTTGCCGCCCAACAAGGTTGCTTCCCAACCTTGCTGCCGCCTCTTGCAGCTGCTACCATCGACGCCATCAGTTGCAGTTGGCCACCTGCTGCCGTCGGCGACCCTCCGGTGACATCCCTTGGCTCCGATGACCAAGGTGCAACCGGCCTTCCTCCTTTGGCCCGGCTCAAATCCTCCACCAAGCTATCCAATTTTCTGGACAGCTTGTTTTCTTTCGTGTTGGAGCATCGTTTGGAGCTCCGACAGCGGCTACCTTGCTGGGGATTCGATCTCCGATAATCCTCATAGGTGGAGGACCAAGGATTCGTCAATCGGTTGAAGAATACCTTTTCGAAGAAGCGAGTTTTGGGGACTCATTTTCAAATCTGAATTTTGATTTAGATTGTGATCTTCTCTCAATCACATCGTCTTTGACACGAGGCTAGTAACTCCTACGAAGACGAGGCTTGTAGCTTGGCGAAGCAATCCCGACGGTACTTGGCGTGGATATGGATAGAGGCAATTTTAGCGAGAGTTGCTCCGATTGATGTCATTCCCGCTGCACATGAAACTTCAGGTATAACTAGAGTAATTTCCTTTTATTGCAAAATTTGAAAATACTATTATGTCTACACATGTTGTACTTTGCATGCATGCGGTGTGTGTGTTGTAATAAATTAGATTTATTGCCTTTTAATTCTTCCATTATGCATATGTTTACGAAACATGTACGAACACACATTCAACTCGGTGTCGGAAATCCAACAGTGGTATCAAAGCCCAGGTTGTATTTCGACATAATCGTAAAATTATTTTGCGATAGTCATAATTGTATTTATGGAATTTTCTACTTTTGGAAAGTTTAGAAGTATTTATGGAAATTTTCTAATTTTGAAAAGTTTAGAAGTGTTTATGGAAATCTTCTACTTTTGGAAAGTTTAGAAGTATTTATGGAAATTAACACTTTCCATGAATAAAATATGTGATCAGATTTGAAAATTTGTTTCCTAATTTAATCATGATTTTATTTGGGAATCAAATCTAAAATATATTTTATTTCCATAAATAGTTTTGGCAATTTAGGAAATTTATTTCCTAAATTAAATTTGACTTTCCTTAATTAAGACTTTCTATAAATAAAATATGTGATTAGATTTGGAAATTTGTTTCCTAATTTAATCATGATTTGATTTGGGGAATCAAATCTCAAACATATTTTATTTCCATAAATAGTTATGACATATAAGGAAATAATTACATGTTATAATTGTATGTCATGTAATTGCATTAGATGCATATCATTATGCCATGCGTGTCGTGACATGTAGATGTATGTCATGTATGCCATGCCATGTAGATAATAGTTATTTATATGCAAAGAAGATGAGACATTAAAACCCTTATACAATATTAAAGCCTACACATTCCATTAATATGGTTAGAACCAGAGTTCTATTTCTTGTTTGGGTTGTTGGACTCTCTCCAAGCCCGGCTCGAACCTAAACATGTTCAAACTATGGAATAGTTTAATACTAATATGGTAAGAGTCATAGGTCAATCGTTAGCTTTGGTTGGTGGACTCTCTCCAAGCCGGGCTAATTGGTTGAATGCACTCTAACCATATTAAAACTATTTCTCGATTAATGGATTAGCTCTAACTTGGAGCATCGATTTGTTAGACTCTCTCTAAGGTCGATGTGAAGGGAGGTGAAGTTGGGTGCTATGCATATGATGCATACTTGTTAATGAGTTAACGACCCGATGTATGTGTGAACATTCAATTAGTTGATAGCACATTGAGATAGTTGCATATATGTGAAATGAAATCGGTATACTTAATACCTACCATTATATCTATGAATGGCTTGTTGGACTCTCTCCAAGGTTGTTCATATCTATGTTGGATATCAGCACATTCGAAGATGGACCTACGATCTCCCGAAGTGATTTTGGGGTTTTAAAATTCGAAAACTGAATGAGATTTTGAAAATGTATGTTGATGCATTTTAAAATCATTTTCTCATATATGCTTGATTTGTATTTCTAGGTTAATTGTTTGATCATGATGTCTTTGAATTTGTGCTCTATTTTGAATTCGAATAAATTGACTGGGCCGAACTTCTTGGACTGGCTTAGAAACTTGAGAATTGTTCTCAAGGAAAAAAAGCTTGCGTATGTCCTTGAAGAGCCTCTTCCCGCCCGTCCTAGTGATAATGCAACTTTGGACCAATTGTTGGCTTATCAGAAACATGTGAGTGATTCTGAACAAGTGAGTTTCTGTTGGGAAACCTCTTTTTGCGTTGCGGAAACCTCGGAAGCCCCAGCCACGGATCCGTGCGAAGATGTATTAAAAACAAAACATGTATGTGTTTATATAAAACCCTAGATCTACCTTAGATCTACATGATAAGGATGTTACCCTCGTAGCGACGCCCTTCGCAAATCCCGCTCATCCAAAAGGTTCGCCGGAACTCGAGAGTGTTAATTGCACACCCCTCTATTGGTATCCACATAAGCAATAGGTAGAGAAAACACACCCTTGAGTGTGCTAGCACTCTATGGATGGTTCGGCCAAGGAGGTTGGGAGAGGGAGAGAGCTTGAGGGAAGTTGATCCAAGGTTGAAGATGAAGTTTTGTAACTTCCCAAAATGAATTCCCACATCTAATGGGGTTGGCCGACCACTTCATGGAGAGGGGGTTACATGCATGCATGTAACTCCCATGACCCTTGGTCTCCCTCATGAGGTGGCACCACATGACAAAGTCAATGATGATGTGGAGCATCATCATTGGCCGGCCATGCCAAGTCATCATCATGACATGACATTTGGTCAAGTCAAACATGACCTTTCATCTTCCCTCTCAAGTCAAGTCAAACTTGACCTCTTATCTCCTATGGTTGATCCAATCCAAACATTTGATTCAAGTCAATTTAATTTAATGAATCTCTATTCATTTAATTTAAATTGATTTGATGAATCAAATATAAATTAGACTTATTCAACACTTGAATCAACTTGAGTCTAACTCAATTAGTCTAATTTGGATTACTCTTAATCCAATTTGGTTCATCCCATGAACCTAATCCTCATGGTTCATCATATGAACCTAATCTCCATCTAATTGCCCTTATGTGTGTGACCCTATAGGTTCTTGTAACGTTGGCAATGTCCCTAAACCGATTTAGGAACATAAGCAATGAGCGGTATCTAGCAACACATCATTGCTACCCAAGTTACAAGAATGTTGAGCTCCAACATCACCTTTATGACTACTAATTGTGACTCTCACAATATGTGACAATGTCCCTCTATCCTTGACATCTAGATTGACCAATCGAGGCATAGACCGTGTCATCCTCGGTACAATCTAAATCTTGAACTCCAAGTAGACTCACTCTAATCAAATGAGCTCAATATCTCATATTGATTCATTTGGGCATGACCATGCACTTCGTGGTCTCACTCTATCAAGAATATCGATGTCTCTCCCATCATATAGGAGGGATAGATCCCATCTACATCACTCACATCCCTCCGCATAATTTGTTACATACCCAGTAATCGCCTTTATAGTCCACCCATTTACGGGTGATGTTTGACGAAGCCAAAGTATGCAACTCCTTATGTAGGGAACCATGGTGACTTCAGGTCTAAGGACTAATAATCATACTAATAGCCACATGAGAAAGTATATGACACTCATATAACGATCCATGATACTTTCTCATGGCGGGTCATTCAGTATACATTCTCCAATGCATACCCATGTGTCAACTTGATATCACATATCCATGACTTGTGAGATCAAGTCATCATGTTGACCTACATGCTAGTCTCTATGCATTAACATTGTCCCTGAATGTTAATACTTGACTAGGAATGATTAAGAGTAGTGTTCTCTATATCATCTCATTATCGATTCAACCAATCGATTGATATAGATAAGAACCTACTACTCAAGGACATTATTATATTTAGTTATTTGGCACCAATACAAGTAAATATAATAACCATGCCTTTATAAATAGGAATATGATACAATAAAGTTCATACAACAATCAGCACATGATTGACTCTAGGGCTTTCACTAACAATCTCCCACTAGCACTAGTGTCAATCACCGTAGTATCTAATACCCAATGATTTAGTGTGACCATCATGCTTTTTCTGTGTCAAAGCCTTGGTTAAGGGATCCGTGATGTTAGCCTCTGTAGGTACTCTGCAAATCTTCACATCTCCTCTATCGATAATCTCTCGAATGAGATGGACGCACCGATATATTCGCCCTTTGAAGAATCAGCAACTGTGTCCTTCTTGGAACTCTTCCAGCTCATAGCGCTATCATTCAAGCAAAACACGAACCCTGACTGCAATCTATAATCATCCTGGTTAGTTTGGAAGCTGGCATCGCTGTAACCCTTTACAGCTAGCTCCTCATCGCCTCCAAATATCAAGAAATATTCTTTAGTTTTTCTCAAGTACTTAAGAATATTCTTGACTGCTATCCAGTGACGCTCACCTGGATCTGATTGGTACCTACTCGTCATGCTCAAAGCATACGAGACATCAGAAGGAGTACACAACATGGCGTACATGATAGATCCTATAGCTGATGCGTAAGGGATCTTATCCATGTGGTCTCTCTCCTCTCTAGAAGAGGGACTTTGAGTCTTCGAAAGACTCACACCATGTGACATTGGCAGAAGTCCCTTCTCGGAATTCTGCATGGCAAACCGTAGTAATACCGTGTCAATGTATGTACTCTGACTTAGGTCAAGCAATCTCTTAGATCTATCTCTATAGATCTTGATGCCTAGAATACAGGCTGCTTCACCTAAGTCCTTCATTGAGAAGCACGTCCCCAGTCAAGTCTTCACAGACTGTAGCGAAGGGATGTCATTCCCAATGAGCAGTATGTCATCCGCATACAATACAAGGAAGACAATTGTGTTCCCATTAACCCTCTTGTAGACACAGGGTTCATCTTCATTCTTGATAAAACCAAACTGTTTGATCACATCATCGAATCGAAGATTCCAGCTCCGAGAGGCTTGCTTTAGCCCATAAATGGACCTTTGCAGCTTGCATACTTTCCCAGTATGTTGTGGATCTTCAAAACCCTCAGGTTGTATCATGTACACATCCTCGAGTAAGTTTCCATTCAGAAATGCAGTTTTGACATCCATCTGCCATATCTCATAATCGTGGTATGCTACAATAGCAAGCAAGATCTGAATGGACTTAAACATCGCCACTGGAGAAAAGGTTTCATCATAGTCAATACCATGAATTTGCTTGAAACCTTTAGCCACCAATCGGCCCTTATAGGTATGCGTAAGTCCATCCATGTCAGTCTTTCTCCTAAAGACCCACTTACACCCAATGGGTTTGACCCCTTCAGGTGGATCAACCAAAGTCCATACTTGGTTGGTTACATGGATTCCATTTCGGATCTCATGGTCTCTAGCCATTTCTCAGAATCTAGGCTCATCACAGCTTCCTGATAGGAGGTAGGCTCATTCTCAATGAGCATAACGTCATCATGGTCAGACAAGAGAAATGAGTATCTCTCAGGCTGACGACGTACCCTATCAGATCTGCGAGAGGTAGGTCTACCTGAATAGGTGGTTGTTCCATAACTCTTTGTGCAACAACCTCATCACCCACAACACTTTGTGGTTCCTGTTCAACCTCCATCAAGGCCTTAGTGCTATAGTCCTTATCTTGAATTTCTTCAAGATCGAAGGTACTCCCACTAGTTTTTCTAGAAATAAAATCCCTTTCTAGAAAAACTCCAGTCTTTGCCACAAATACTTTGTGCTGACTGGGAATGTAGAAGTAATATCCCTTTGTATCCTTGGGATATCCAACAAAATAGCACCTATCGGATTTGGGTCCCAGTTTATCTGAGACTTGACGTCGAACGTAAGCCTCACAACCCCAAATCCTCATGAAAGACATCTTGGGATTTCTCCCTGTCCATATCGTATATGGTGTCTTTATGCCAGCCTTGGATGGTACACGGTTAAGGGTAAAAGCTACTGTGTCTAGAGCATATCCCCAAAAGGATATAGGAAGATCTGTGTGACTCATCATAGAACGTACCATATCTAATAGGGTACGATTCCTCCTTTCGGATACACCATTCCACTATGGTGTTCCAGGAGGAGTGAGTTGGGATAGAATCTCACACTCAACTAGATAGTCACGAAACTCATTGCTAAGGTATTCACCACCTCGATCTGATCGAAGTATCTTAATACTCTTGCCAGGCTGATTTTGTACTTCATTCTTGAATTCTTTGAACTTTTCAAAGGGTTCTGATTTATGTGTCATAAGATACACATAACCATATCTACTGAAGTCATCAGTAAATGTAATGAAGTACCTGTAACCACCTCTAGCAGCAACATTGAAAGGACCACATACATCACTATGTATAAGTCCTAACAAATCTTTTGCTCTTTCGCTGTGTCCACTAAAGGGAGTCTTGGTCATCTTGCCTAAAAGGCAAGACTCGCATGTCTCATGTGATTCAAAATCAAATGAGTCTAGCAACCTATCATTATGGAGCTGAGATAAGCAACTCTCATTTATGTGACCTAAGCGACAATGCCAGAGATAGGTTTGGTTCAACTCATTTGACTTGAACCTCTTGGTACTTATGTTATAGATAGGGCTCTCTAAGTCTAGAAAGTAGAGTCCGTTCATTAGAGGTGCACTACAATAGAACATATCATTTAAATAAACTGAACAACATTTGTTCTTTATTATAAATGAAAATCCTTTCTTGTCCAAACAAGAAACTGAAATGATGTTCTTAGTTAAGGCAGGCACATAACAACATTCATCCAATTCTAGTACAAGCCCAGAGGGCAAAGATAGATCATAAGTTCCTACAGCAACAGCAGCAACTCTTGCTCCATTACCTACTCGTAGGTCCACCTCGCCCTTTGTCAATGCCCTGCTATTTCTCAGCGCCTACACATTGGTACAAATGTGAGATGCACATCCGGTATCTAATACCCATGATGAAGAAATAGATAGATTGACTTCTATAACATTTATACCTGAAGTAGAAGTCTCACTTCTCTTCTTCTTAAGATCTTCCAGGTATGTCTTGCAGTTACGCTTCCAGTGTCCTTCTTCCTTGTAGTAGAAGCAAGCCCCTTCCTTGGCTACCCCTCCTTTGGGTTTAAGTTCTTTGCCTTTGCCCTTGGCTTGGGACTTTCCCTTACCTTTAGGCTTGCCCTTGCCTTTCTTCTTCTGCACCATCAAAATGGTGTCAGATTTTCTTTTCTTAAGGTTAAGCTCAGGAGTTCTCAACATGCTGAGCATTTCAAGCAATGTCTTATCAATTTCATTCATGTTATAATTCATGATAAATTGATTGAAGGCTTGTGGCAAAGATTGCAAGATCAGGTCAGTGGCCAGCTCTTGGTCAAGTGGGAATCCCAGCCTTTGTAGGTTTTCTACATACCCAATCATCTTGAGTGCATATTGACCTACGGGAGTCCCTTCTTGCATTTTAGACACAAACAATGCCTTAGAGACTTCATATCTCTCATGCCTTGCTTGTCCTTGATATAGTTGATGAAGATGTCCAACCATATCATAAGCATTCATGAACTCATGTTGCTTCTGAAGCTCAGAGTTCATGGTCGCGAGCATTAGACATGACACATCTAATGCATCATCTTGATGCTTCTTGTAAGCATCTTTGTCAGCTCGCGAGGCAGTGGCAGGAGGTGCCTCCGGAATGGGCTGCTCCAGGACGTACAACTTCCTTTCTTGGGTGAGAATAATTCTCAGGTTCCTGTACCAGTCCAGGAAATTTGCTCCATTGAGCTTGTCCTTCTCAAGGACATAACGCAGAGAGAGAGTGTTCGTGTTTGTCGACATAGTTATCTACAATATACAATGCAGAGAATTAATATCATATTCCTTTTATCATTTAATTAGGCCTTTAATCAAATGATGCTCCCACTGAATTATAGGAATTTTGTAGAATCGAGTTATGGATGTAGTCAAACCACATTACTAGATTCATATAAACTAGCTATAATTCTTGCGGGACAAGATCCACATCATACTAAGCCTTGAGTTAGCTTTGGCTAAATCGCCCAAGACTTAGTACGATCGGTGGGTAACACATTACCGATTACATCTCTATGCAACTCTTGTTTATAGGATCAAGACCCACATTTACAAAAGACCTTGAGTTAGCTTTGGCTAAATCGCCCAAGATTTAGTGTAAATGCGATCTTACCTTATCTTTCCAACGATTGGAATATGCCTATAGTTCTACTTGATCCAATTGAGTTAACTAGTTTTGCTCAATCTAATTGAGCTTACTCTAACCCAAGCGTGATAGGCGGGACCAAGATTGTACCTCCGCACCCTACTAAGATAATATGCGTTGCTCTGCTTTGGCAGATTCAACAACAACAAATGATCGAGGTAGTGATGGGTATCAAGGCTCGGTAGGCATTTTCGAGTTGATTCGATTATGATCTAATCTAATCATAATGTGTATCTTATACGCATTTAGGCCTTTATTATCCTATATTAGCATGCATCACATACATACAATCATTATTCTAGCATGCATCATATACATACAAGAAAATTATCCTAGCATGCATCATATACATACAAGCATTATTCTACTAGCATGCATCACATACATACAAGCAAAATCAAATAAATAAATAAATATATATATATATATATATATATATATATATATATATCAACACATACATATATAATTAAATGTGATGTAGTCATGGCCCTACTACAATCTTCTCAAGTCAATGAGAAGATCGGACGGTCAACCTAAGGCTAGCGGCTTCTCCAATCGCTTCCTTTGACCGCCATGTGTCGTCGTCACCCTTCTCGTAATCTCGTCTTCAAGTGGACTTTCCACCGCTCCATTTTGTACATTACAAATATAAAACTCGAGTTACATTCGAGTCTAAAACTATTTACAACTAGAATATCAAAAGAAGAGGTACGACGCGCAGGTCGCATACACTATACAACACGCACAATCACAAAACGACACGTAGGCCGTATTATGAATTACAACACATCACATCCAATCATATTGGGGGTATTGGGCCATGAAAATCATAGAATTATACATAATTCTAAATTATGTATTTTTCCAGAAAATTTCTATAATATTTCCTATTTTTCTTTCAATTTTATGAGTCACCTCCCCGTAATGGTCCCGCTAAGCGGTTTCCGGGCGTGATCGCGGGACAAGGCCCCTTTGGGGGATAGGGGCAGCGCCCCTACTCGCAAAATAAACTTTGCGAGTGTCCCTACAATGATCTTACAACGACTTAAGTCACTGTCCCAAAAACCTAAAGCGAGAACTCGCCGTTACGGAGAGTTTTTCTCGACGGTTGAAGCCTACAAGTGTCCCAACACTCGTTGCTTCGATTCTTCGAGAAAAATACCCAAAAATTCTATAAAAATAGGAAATTTACAGAAACATATAAATCTATAATTTTTATATCTAATACAAAAATTACAAAAAATGAAACACATACATGCTTCGGACGTGGCTCTGATACCGCTGTTGGGTTTTTCCGAGTCGCAAAAACCACTTTTTGCGTTGCGGAAACCTCAGAAGCCCCGGCCACGGATCCGTGCGAAGATGTATTAAAAACAAAACATGTATGTGTTTATATAAAACCCTAGATCTACCTTAGATCTACATGATAAGGATGTTACCCTCGTAGCGATGCCCTTCGCAAATCCCGCTCGTCCAAAAGGTTCGCCGGAACTCAAGAGTGTTAAGTGCACACCCCTCTATTGGTATCCACACAAGAAATAGGTGGAGAAAACACACCCTTGAGTGTGCTAGCACTCTATGGATGGTTCGGCCAAGGAGTTTGGGAGAGGGAGAGAGCTTGAGGGAAGTTGATCCAAGGTTGAAGATGAAGTTCTGTAACTTCCCAAAATGAATTCCCACATCTAATGGGGTTGGCCGACCACTTCATGGAGAGGGGGTTACATGCATGCATGTAACTCCCATGACCCTTGGTCTCCCTCATGAGGTGGCACCACATGACAAAGTCAATGATGATGTGGAGCATCATTATTGGTCGGCCATGCCAAGTCATCATCATGACATGCCATTTGATCAAGTCAAACTTGACCTTTCATCTTCCCTCTCAAGTCAAGTCAAACTTGATCTCTTATCTCCCATGGTTGATCCAATCCAACCATTTGATAAAAGTCAATTTAATTTAATGAATCTCTATTCATTTAATTTAAATTGATTTGATGAATCAAATCTAAATTAGACTCATTCAACACTTGAATCAACTTGAGTCTAACTCAATTAGTCTAATTTGGATTACTCTTAATCCAATTTGGTTCATCCCATGAACCTAATCCTCATGGTTCATCATATGAACCTAATCTCCATCTAATTGCCCTTATGTGTGTGACCCTATAGGTTCTTGTAACGTTGGCAATGTCCCTAAACTGGTTTAGGAACATAAGCAATGAGCGGTATCTAGCAACACATCATTGCTACCCAAGTTACAAGAATGTTGAGCTACAACATCACCTTTGTGACTACTAATTGTGACTCTCACAATATGTGACAATGTCCCTCTATCCTTGACATCTAGATTGACCAATCGAGGCATAGACCATGTCATCCTCGGTACAATCTAAATCTTGAACTCCAAGTAGACTCACTCTAATCAAATGAGCTCAATATCTCATATTGATTCATTTGGGCATAGCCATGCACTTCGTGGTCTCACTCTATCAAGAATATCAATGTCTCTCCCGTCATATAGGAGGGATAGATCCCATCTACATCACTCACATCCCTCCGCATAATTTGTTACATACCCAGTAATCGCCTTTATAGTCCACCCATTTACGGGTGACATTTGACGAAGCCAAAGTATGCAACTCCTTATGTAGGGAACCATGGTGACTTCAGGTCTAAGGACTAATAGTCATACTAATAGCCACATGAGAAAGTATATGACACTCATATAATGATCCATGATACTTTCTCATGGCAGGTCATTCAGTATACATTCTCCAATGCATACCCATGTGTCAACTTGATATCTCATATCCATGACTTGTGAGATCAAGTCATCATGTTGACCTACATGCTAGTCTCTATGCATTAACATTATCCCTGAATGTTAATACTTGACTAGGAATGATTAAGAGTAGTATTCTCTATATCATCTCATTATCGATTCAACCAATCGATTGATATAGATAAGAACCTACTACTCAAGGACATTATTATATTTAGTTATTTGACACCAATACAAGTAAATATAATAACTATGCCTTTATAAATAGGAATATGATACAATAAAGTGCATACAACAATCATCACATGATTGACTCTAGGGCTTTCACTAACAGTTGCATCATGCTAGCTGCGATGGTACCTGAGCTGCGGAAGCAGCATGAGCATATGGATGCTCATATCATAGTCTTTCATCTTTATGGGTTGTTTGATGAGCAAGTGAGATTCGAAAGATTCGAAGTCTCCAAGCTCCTCTTCACCTCTGAGATGCAAGAAGGTGCATCTGCGGTACTGCTCAACATGCTGAAGACTGTGGAGTCTTCTATCAAGCATGAGTAGGGGACGGTGCTGCTAGTTGATTCCTCGAAGAAAGGTTCTGAGAGGAAGTCAAAGGAACAATAGAAGGGGAAGAAGAAAAAGGCTAAAAAGGCAGAACCAACTCAAAAGGGCACTTGCCATCATTGTGGCAAGGAGGGCCATTGGTGAAGAAACTGTAAGATTTATCTTGAGTCTGTGAAGAAGAATAACGCATCAGATGCCCCATCTTCTTTAGATATCTTTGTTATTGATTGTCATTTTATTTCCTTAGACACTTGGGTATTTGATACCGAGTGTGCTTCACATATATGTAATAACATATATGGGCTAAGGAATAGAAGAAGACTCGTCAAGGGAGAGTCAAACTTACGTGTTGGGAATGGAGCAAAGGTTTCTGCGCTCGCCATCGGAACGTATTTGTTGAAACTCCCTACAGGACTTGTCTTAGAACTGGACAATTGCTTTTATGTTCCTTCGATGATAAAGAATATCATTTCTATTTCTTGTTTAAATAGAAATGGGTACCATTTAACTTTTAGTAACAATTGTTGTTACATAACTTTGAATGACGTTCTTTATGGGATTGGAACTTTAAGCAATGGTATTTATACGTTGGACGTATCCAGTGATATTTTCAATATCGAAGTGAGTAACAAGCATTCTCGAAAGGATAATCAATTAGACTCCTACATGTGGCATTGTCATCTTGGCCATGCAAGTAAGAAACGCATGTCCGAATTACACCAATGTGGAATTCTGGAATCGTTTGAATTAGATTCATACGATACATGTGAATCATGCTTAAAAGGCAACATGACTAAGTTACCTTTTATGGGAAAAGGTGAACTGGTGGGAGAGTTGCTTGGTCTAATACATACTGATGTATGCGGATCTATGACAACTCAAGCTCTAGGAGGCTATAGCTACTTCATTACTTTCACCGATGATCACTCATGGTTTGGGTATCTGTTCTTGATGAAACACAAGTTTGAATCCTTTGAAGGGTTCAAAGAATTCAAAAATGAAGTAGAGAAACAACTTGGCAAGAGTATTAAAATACTTCGATCGGATCGAGGTGGTGAATATTTGAGTCAAAAGTTTCTGGATTATCTAAGGGACAATGGTATATTGTCTCAATGGACTCCGCCGTATACACCACAACATAATGGTGTATCTGTGAGGCGAAACCGAACCTTGTTGGACATGGTTAGGTCGATGATGAATCACACGAATCTTTCCAAGTCCTTTTGGGGCTATGTACTTCAGACTGCTGTTTACTTGCTAAACAGAGTTCCGACTAAGGTAGTCTCTACTACTTCATATGAGATATGAAATAGTAAGAAACCTCATTTATCTTACTTGAAGATATGGGGTTGTCCTGCTTATGTGAAGCAAAATGTATCAGACAAACTGGATGTTAAGTCTGATAAATGTCTATTTATTGGATACTCTAAGGAAACAAGGGGTTACCAACTCTATCATCCTGTGGAACAAAAGGTGTTTGTTTCAAGGCATGCTGTATTTTTAGCGAAAGAGTTTCTCTTGCAGGAAAACAGTGGGAGTGCCATTGAACTTGAGGAGGCTCAAGAGACTCCAATAGACATTGATGAGATACCTAGTCAAGCACCTCAACTGATAACTCATAGTGATTAGACATCTGTTGGACCTATTGTGACACCATATCTTCGTAGATCTGGTAGAACACGCAACATTCCTGAGAGATATGGATTTCTCGTAAGTGAATCGAACAACGTATTACTCATTGATGATGAGGAGCTTACCAGTTATGAAGAAGTTCTGAAAAGTTCAGAAAGGGATAAATGGCTTAATGCCATGAAGTCGGAAATGAATTCCATGTATGAAAATCAAGTTTGGAACTTGGTTGACCCACCTAAAGGCATAAAACCTATAGGGTGCAAGTGGGTTTTCAAGAATAAAATCGACATGGATGGCAATGTGATTACCTATAAGGCTAGATTGGTGGCGAAAGGATATCGTCAAAAGCAAGGTATTGATTATGATGAGACTTATTCACCTGTTGCTATGCTTAAATCCATTCGGATGCTCCTGGCCATAGCGACTCATTATGATTATGAGATATGGCAGATGGATGTGAAAATAACTTTTCTTAATGGAAACCTACTCGAGGACATGTATATGATACAACCTGAGGGTTTCACATCGGTTGATAAAACCAAAGTATGCAAATTGCGATGGTCCATATATGGATTGAAGCAAGCATCCAGGAGCTGGAATATCCATTTTGATGAGACAATCAAAAAGTTTGATTTCTCACAAAATCCGGATGAACCTTGTGTGTACAAAAAGGTTAGTGGGAGTGCAATCGTGTTCCTAGTATTGTATGTCGACATATTACTTATAAGAAATGATGTTTCTGTCTTCCAGTCAGTTAAAATTTGGTTGTCCAAGACGTTCTCCATGAAAGACCTGGGAGAAGCAACCTAAATCCTCGGGATTAAGATCTATAGGGATAGATTGAATTGGTTGCTTGGTCTTTCGCAGTCCACATATATAGATCGAGTGCTAAAGAGGTTTAGCATGTCGGAATCCAAGAAAGGTTTCCTACCCATCAGGCATGGGATACACCTTTCGAAGTCTATGTGTCCGCGCACAGAAGACGAGAGGATTTCCATGAGTAAGATCCCCTATGCATCTGCAGTAGGATCTATCATGTATGTTATGTTATGTACGAGGCCCGATGTATCATATGCTTTGAGTGTCACGAGCAGATATCAGTCTGATCCAGGAATGGATCATTAGGCGGTTGTTAAGACAACCCTTAAGTACTTAAGAAGAACTAAGGATGTGTTCATAATATATGAAGAAGGATATATGGTAATATGTGGGTATACGGATGTCAGCTTCTAGACAGACAAGGATGATTCCAGGTCTCAGTCTGGTTACATATTTACCTTGAATGGAGGCGCAATAAGTTGGAAAGATTCCAAGCAAGACACTATAGCAGATTCTACCACTAAGGCAGAATACATTGCAGCTTTGGAAGCAATAAAGGAAGCGGTTTGGATCAAGAAGTTTGTCTCTGAACTTGATGTGGTCTCATCAATGATCCAAATATGTGCTTCGTTGCTATCATTTGATCAGAGAGATCATAAGTAGGAAGGAAATACAAATCGAAAAGATTCCCACTAAAAAGAACTTAGCGGATCCTTTAACTAAGGCCTTACCTCAAAGTAAGTTTGAGGGCCATGTTAGGACCTATGGTATTGGATACCGTGGCAATTGGCATTAAGCCAAGTGGGAGTTTGTTAGTTATATATGAGAGGTGTCCAAAGGCAATCGCTTTATGTTTAAACTATTTATATGATAAATGAAGATTCACTATTTGAGTATACATGTTTTCATGTATTTGATTAGATCTTAAACTCATTTACTGAATGCCCACAATATGGTTCACAACATGAGAGAATTTGTGATTGGATAACAACTAGTGATTATCTCTACATGTGCAATTGTGATGTATTGGAATTATCCCTAGTCGATGAATTGATGGATTTGGACTCCATCAATTCTGTCGAGACTAGCACGAGGTATACTCCTTGGTATATCCAAGCAGCTGATTCACACTGGTTGGAGACATTGTGATGTCTGGAGTTAATCGTGAATGCTAGTTATGATAACTAGTTCATTGGAGTGACCAGCTGTAAGACTTCATATGGTTCTCTGCATATATGGATATGTCAATGAAGTTCTTATTGCAACTTAACTGCGATGTTCCTTTGACTTGCGGTATTCAAGTCATCTTGGTCATGAAGACTTATGCTTTGACATCTCAAGCAAGCATCTCTTAGGAGATGTGGACCCGGGATGATTGGGTATGAGTCGAAATGTCCGAAGGTGTTTGAATAGCCTATAAAGGATTCACCACTCCTTTTGAGGAGATGTATACCCATGGCCTCTCGTCGGATTGTTACTAAAGTCTTTGGCCAAAGCATTACATGTTTAGAGTAAGGTACTCTTGGATACATTTGCAGTAACTAGAATCCGTAGGATGAGGAAATGATACTTGGGCTAGGTATGACGTAGTCAACCTAGTGGGGACTGACACTATAGACCATGTCCTGAACCAAGTGGGTATAAGATGAGTGAATGGAACGGGGCACGATTCATTGTAGCTGCTGAAGGGTTTCAGAAATGGTTCTGGATCAACCGTTGATTTTTCGATTAATTGGGGATCATGATGTACTACTAGGTGCCACTCATGATCGTTCTATAATTAATGGTTAATTATAGACGACCAACATAAACTGAGAACCTATTTGGTCACACACATAATGAGTGTAATCCGAAGGATTTAAAACGATCTTGAGAATGAGATTCTCAGATCGAGAGAAACTAGGTTTGGTTGGACCAAACAAGGAGCGAGCATGAAATCGTTTCAGTAGCAACGGAAGCATGGATGGGCCTAGTCTTATGAAGACATGATGGGTGAACCAAATTGGTTTGGTTCTAATCCAATGGTGGAAAATAAACCAAAGTGGTTTGGTTTGTTTTAAATGAATGAACCAAAGTTGGTTCGGTTCATTTTAACTTAAAATAGACCAATGTGGTTTGGTTTATTTTAACTTAAGTTATTGGAGCGGGTTAACGGGTTTTGGTTATGAACCAATAACCGTTAGGAGAATGTGTTCTCTATAAAACATGGCTTAAGGGTTTTTCGTGGAGAACTTGTGTTTTGGAAACCCTAGCCACCCAAGGCCTTCTCCTCTTCTTGCCGCCCAACCTTGCTGCCGCCTCTTGCAGCTGCTACCGCCGACACCACCAGCTACTGCCGGCCACCTGCTGCTGCCGGCGACCCTCTGGTGACATCCCTTGGCTCCGGTGACCAAGGTGCAATTGGCCTTCCTACTTTGGACCGGCGCAAATCCTGCACCAAGTTGTCCAGTTTTCTGAACAGCTTGTTTCCTTTCGTGTCGGAGCATCATTTGGATGACATTTGGAGCTCTGACAGTGGCTACCTTTCCTGGGATTCGATCTCCGATAATCCTCATAGGTGGAGGACCAAGGATTCGTCAATTGGTTGACGAATACCTTTTCGGAGAAGCGAGTTTTGGGGACTCATTTTCAAATCCGAATTTTGATTCGGATTGTGATCTTCTCTCGATCATATCGTCTTCAACACGAGGCTAGTAACTCCTACGAAGACGAGGCTTGTATCTTAGCAAAGCTATCCCGACAGTACTCGGTGTGGATACGGATAGAGGCAATTCTAGCGAGAGTTGCTCCGATTGATGTCATTCCCACTGCACGTGATACGTCAGGTATAACTAGAGTAATTTCCTTTTATTGCAAAATTTGAAATTGTGATTATGTCTACACATGTTGTACTTTTCATGCATGTAGTGTGTGTGTTGTAATAAATTAGATTTATTGTCTTTTAATTCTTCCATTGTGCACATGTTTACGAAACATGTATGATAACACACTCACCGCGGTGCCGGAAACCCAACACCTTACCATTTGCACATAACATCTCCGAGCAGTTTTCTATTTGCCTCGGACTTCCCCAATGAGTTGCCCCACCGAAAACTTTATCTTTTGATAATAGGGAGACCCCATCATCTGAAAAGCTGATAAAAAGGATGACCCAAAATAGCATTATAGGCAGAAGGGGCATCCACCACTAGGAAGGAGGTCATGTTGGTCTTTTGACTCGGCCTCGTCCCCAAAGTAAGGGGCAGAGTTATCTGCCCTGAAGGGTGCACCACATGCCTAGCAAACCTAAATAAAGGGGTTGATATATCCTCCAGTCGGGCATTCCCGAGCTACATCTGGTTGAAAGAGTCCTGAAAGAGAATGTTAATAGAACTCCTCGAGTCCACCATGACTCGAGCCACTTCATAATTTGCTAGCAAAACCCCAACTACTAGGGAATCAGTATGGGGCAAAAGAATACCTTAGAGATCCTCATGTCCAAAATATATCTGAGGTGTGTTTTGAGCAGCTTGATTTTCTCCAATGGCTAAACTCTCCAACATGAGAGCGTCAGATTTCTGAGCCCTATTGGAATCTCCATCAGTAGGTCCTCCTGCAATAACATTAATAACTCCTCTAGTGGGGGGCGTCACTTGCCGCGGTTAGGGTCCCTTCATTTATTGATCCTTCCCGAGGGACAACTTTAGCATTGAGTGGTACCTGTCCTGGTGGAGGAAGGACTTGAGGCCTTTTGTTGTAAGGCCCAGGGTGAGCAATATTAAATCAACATCCTCTCCTCGCATGTCCCCTGAACTATGGCTATAAATGCGGATGACTGGCTCTAATACGCTCCAATTCACTCTACATCTTGAAGCACTGATCACTGACATGCCCATAATCCATATGGTACTGAAAAAAATAAGGAGTTGGAGGATTACAGAGAACTCCTCTATACCCTACAAAGCATGGCAAAACACCCTGCTGGTCATATATTTCCATCTCCTGCTCCTTCTAGGTCCAAGACAAGGGTAGAGCTTCAGCAACTATAACTCGGAGGGGCGGGTGGGGATGACCTTCTATCATGAGAGGTCTAGGATGAGGCACTTCAAGCAGAAAAGGCCTAACATAATCCATTCTGAGAGGTCCCCGCTAAGCAAGGGGAGGGTTCTTTTCTGCTGGGGTGGAGGTGGACTTTTTCTCGGCTCTCCTTACCTGTAACCCCTCTTCTTTATTGATATATTCTTCTGCACGACCAAGCAATTCTTCATAACTAGCAGCTAGCTTTTGCAACAGAGAGCTAAGGAACGACCCTTCCTTCAAACCATGAGGAATAGTGAGTCTTAAGAAGTCAGGTGCTGCTGAAGGTATTTCTTGGGTAGTAGTGGTAAAACGATGTATATAACTTTTTAAAGATTCAGATAGCTCTTGCTTTAGGTGAACTAAAATGGAAGCGTCATGCTTATATTTTTTACAACTAGCAAATTGTTTGAGAAAAGCTCCCTTTAAATCTGTAAAACATGTAATAGAGATAGGAGGTAGAGATTGAAACCAACTCTGGGTAGACACCTTCAAGGTGATGTGGAGGTCCCGACATTTGAGAGCATCAGTGTAGCAATGAAGGGACATTGCACCTTTAAATTGGGACAAATGCTCCTCTGGATCAGAAGTGTCATCGTACATCTCCACTTGTGGATTGTGAAAGTGGGTTGGTAGTAGTTCTAGAACTATATCCGCCGTAAAGGGAGAAGGCTCATAAGGTTCTGAAGCCTTTGTAGAATGACTTTCTCCCTGGTCCTCTTGTCTCACCGGCAGTACAGGGAAAGGATATTGATATGCTCCTCTGCTAGTCCTTCTCCAGGTAACACCTCTATTTCTTGAGGACCTGGCGGAGGGATGTGAGAGGGTCCTTCAAGTGGGGGCTCCCTCAGAGAGGGTTCACCAAAATGAGGATGGAGATATCCCATCCTTCGTCTTTCTCTCACCAAAGTTTCAGAGACTGCCCTATTTATCAGAGCTTTTAGCTGGGATGATACCAAGGTAACGGGGGTTCCCTCCGTGGAGGAAGCCGCAGGAGGAGGGATCTCTTGTGAATGCATCTCCATGTATTGTTCAACAAAAATGCTCCCACAGATAGCGTCAACTGATGTGGCACGGATTTTTTGCCTCTTTGGAACGAAGGTGTTGAAGAGATTTGGGGTCCTCTCCGGCCGCAACAATAGATAAGAGAATAATGACAAGAGATTTAATGTGGTCCGGAATTAAAATTCCTACTCCACGGGTGAGCTCTGGCACTATATACCTTTACTATAATCCCTCCTTCTCGGAAGTACTTTCGGAGGTAGAAAAAACCCCTTACAAATGAGAGCTTATACAAGGTAAAGGAAAATAACACTCGTATGGTTCTCTTCCTTCTTTCTCTGTCTAGGATGATCTCTCCCTCCCGTAGTGAGTCCTTATTGAGAAAGCTAACTAGAGAGAATCAGAGAGTGAGAGTGAGCCCCTTCTTCTTTCGTCCTCCCTTCCTTTTATCCTTGCCGTCCTTGAAGCTAGCTGTTGCGTAACAAACTGCTTCGATCACCGTCCAGGTGGAAAGCCATGCTAATCCAAAAAATAATGTTGTTATGATGTTAACGAATGAGGGCTACTAAGAATCTTCTGTGGGGTCTACTAGGTGCCTTGGTTGGATATGTTGCGTAACAAACTCTCATGAGAAAGCATAGTAGGGAAACCCCCCCCCCCCTCCTCTACCTTCACTTTACACTAGGCTCCTCTTTCCCTTAATCAGTTCTTCTTATCCCTACTTAAACTCTGCTCTATTTCCCGAGCTACCCTTTTACTGACTCGACTTATTTCCCCGAGTCACTATCCAGTTTTACTCTAACCACCGGACTAATATACTCTTATCTCCTCTTCCCTTCCCGAGTCGCCACCTCACCGACTCGGCTCATTTCCCCGAGTCGCTATCCGATTTCACTCTGACCACTGGACCTCCTCTTCCTTCCTGAGTTGCCACCTCACTAACCCAACTCACTTCCCCGAGTCGCTACCCGATTTCACTCTAACCACCAGACTAATATACTCTTACCTCATCTTCCCTTTCCGAGTCGACACCTCACCTACTTGGCCCAACTCTTTGAACCGGGTCTCACTTGACTAGGTTGTATATCCTACATTATGATCCCTTTCCTCCGATTTCACCTTCCAAGTCATGATCCTTTTCTCTATATCCTAAGTCATATTATAGCAGTATCAATTGAGGTTGTCTTTTTTTGGCTATTATTACTTGGATGACCATTTTTTTTTAAGGAAGTTCCCTTTTCCCTTGAGAAAACACTTCTTGCACTCCTAGGCAATTCTTACTCTTTCAAGGTCATCCCATATCTTAAAAGATCCCTCTCATAAGTCCTAAACTAAGGTTCTTTCCCTTAATGAAATCTATGGTAATAATCTCTCCTAGAATTCCTAAGAACTAGGATTTACCAATATTTTGGGCTCATCCATCAAGATAGGGTTCTCATATTGATGTCAAAAATTCAACCTCAAATTTTCTCCAATACCAAAATATTGAAACCTAAACAACTTGATGAAAACTAGCCAAATTAAATTCAATTTTGAATTGTCCACCCTTTTCAATTTCTTTAACCTCAAAACTATTGATCAAATGTTAATAACATCACTTGTGTTTTTTTTATAAATGAGGTAAAAATTCGTATCAAATTAATGCTAGCTCCTTCAAGGTAGGTTCCTCCCTTGTGATTTAAAATTTTCTATTAAGCTGATTTCTAATTCTAAGTGAAGTTTTCCTCCCCCTTAGAAAACTATTTTCCTTGAGCACAGATAAAATTTCACTTTCATTTCAAGATAGTCCTTTTCCTTAATTAAAAAACTAAAGCTTCCCCCTTTTCCTCAACACTCCCCTCTTAAATATCTCAATTTGCACCAACTATCTCCTATAATTCATAAACCTAAATTGTAATACTTATCTAAATGTTTGAGAGATTTAGAGAATGAATGAAAACTTAGAGGCGAATAGAACCCAAATTCCAATTAAAACATTCTGAAATCAAATTTTTGAGCATATTTAAATCTATTAAATGTCTGAGGAGGTTGTCCAAAAATTAGAGTGGAAGACGAACCACCATTCTAAACCATACAAGTTATCATGGTTGAATAAAAATAGTGAGGTAACAGTGGATAGGCGACCTCGTATCTTTTTCAATTGACAACAAATATTATGATAATGCTTGGTGTGATGTAGTGTCTATGGATGCATGTCATATTATTGGGTTGACCTTGGTAGTATGATCACAATGTTATTCACAATGGACAGAAGAATACATATACCCTTAACATTAAGGGAAAAAAGATTGTGTTGGCAACCCGATGGGAAGGGACCACTCCTACCTTGGTAACCAACATTATTAATCTACTTTCTATGTCCAAGTTTTTAGAGGAGATAAAGCATGGAGACATAGTCTATGCATTGATGCCTTGTAAAAAAAAATGTATTAACCATAGACTCTACTTTATTAGATGAAGTATAGTAACTGCTACCAGAGTTTCCCGAGTTGATGCTAGAGGATCTTCCTCCTGGGCTTCAACCTATGAGAAATATCCATCATCATATTGACATTGTCCCAAGGCTGAGATTTCCTAATTGTCCAACATATCACCTCAACCCCAAGGAGGTTGAAGAATTGCAACGATAAGTGGTAGAGTTGTTGGAAAGAGGTTATATTCATAAGAGCATGAGCCCACGTGCAGTCACTGCCCTGCTCGTGCTAAATAACAATGGTTCATTGCATATGTGTGTTGACTACCAAGACATTAATAGAATTACTATGAAGTATAGGATTCCAATTCCCCGCTTGGATGGCATGTTAGATCATCTATTCGATTCTAAGTTTTTCTCCAAAATTGACCCTAAAAGTATATATCACATATCAAAATAAGGTTTGGAGATGAATGGAAGACAACATGTAAGACGCAATAGGGATTATATGAGTAGATGAATATGCCTTTTGGATTATAAAATACATTTCTAAAGTCAGAATCATTGAAATATATATCTTTAATGTATTCAAATCCTAACAATCTAATGCTCAAAGTAGATATCAAAGTATACCTTCGAGACAAAACATCTGCAATAGTCTTTTTCATACCTCATTTATACTTGATCACATAAGGAAATAATTCAATAAACTCCACTGATTTTGCTGATGTATATTCAACATACTCTGGCTCTTCAAATGCTTCAATGATGTATGATCGATGTGGATGATAAACTCTTTGGACGACAAATAATATTGTCAAGTCTCTAAAGCCCCCATCAAAATATACATCTCTTTGTCATAAGTTAGTTCAAAGTTGCTTCATTGAGTTTCTCAATAAAATAAGCAAGCAATCGACCTTCTTGTATTAACACAACTCCAATACCTATTCTTGAGGCATCACACTCAATTTCAATAGTTTTAGCGAAGTTAGATAATGAATATAATGGTGCAAAAGTCATCTTCTACTTAAGTAAGTTGAAAGTTGAATCTTGTTCACTACCCCAATGCAACTCAATATTCTTTTTAACAACTTTAGTCAAGGGTGCAACTAGAATATGAAAATTCTTAACAAATCTTCTATAGAAACTAGGTAGCTCATGAAAGCTACGTACCTCAGTTATCATTTTTGATATTGGTCATTAACGAATAGCCTTTACCTTCTCTTTATCAACTAGTATTCCTTTAGCACTGACAATATAACAAAAAAAAACTCAATTTGATTAGTGCAAAAAAGAACATTTTAAAGATTAGCATATAACTTTTCATTCGAATATTTTGTAAATGATTAAGATGTTCATTTAAATTTCTGCTATAAATCAAGATGTCATCAAAATATACTACAATAAATTTACCAATAGAAGCATGCAAAATATGGTTCATTAATCTCAAGGAAGTATTAAGTACATTAGTTAGGCCAAATTGCATGACTAAATATTCATATAATTCATACCTAGTCTTGAAAGTAGGTTTCCATTCATCGCTTTCACTCATGCGATTTTGATGATAACCAGACTTCAAATCAATTTTAGAGAAAATGTAAGAGCCATGCAATTCATCTAGCATATCATCTAATCTAGGAATAGGATGATAATATTTTATTGTAATCTTGTTAATAACTCTGCAATCCACATACATTCTCCAAGTTCTATCCTTCTTAGGCACAAGTAAAATAGAAATTGCACAAGGACTCAAACTTGTTAAGACCTGGCATCGTTAGAGGGGGTGAATAGAGATTCATCTCGATCATCAATTTCATTTGCTTGCTCATCTACAAGATTATTATATGCAGCGGAAATAAGATATAGAAAAATACAAAACAAAACAAGCACACAATAACTCAATTTTTACATGGTTCGAAATCTCTGATTACTACTCCATGGCCTAACTCCTAGCTATATCACCACTATCACTCTTCCTTCTTGGAAATCTTTTGAAGGTGGAGAAACCTCTTACAACTTGTTCTTGTACAACAAATACAACTAAACACAAAAATACAATAGAAATGTGAAAACAAGAATCAAAAGAACTTTACACAATGCGATTTTACTTGCTTGTAGTTTGGTTGCGTTGGAATGCCTTGGAAGGTTTGAAATGCAGCTGCACTTCCCCTTCAAAGTCTCTAAGAACCAACACCTTTAAATCACCTCAAAATCCCCTTTTATTGAATGGTCATCGGGTTGATTTTTCGCCTACCAGTAGATTGGTCTTACCTACCAGTCGACTGGTATTCGATCATTGCTCAAATTGACACTTCAATGACTTAATCCACATCAGATTTTAACTTGCTATAGTGCACCATTTGACTGCCATAAATTAGTAGTTGACTGGTGAGCTTCGGTCGAACTGGCTGGTTGAGTTGAAAATATTATATTCGGTTCATAGGTTGAAAATACTGTTCATAGTCAACTATTACTATAGCAGTCGACTGCTACTGTTCATAGTCGAGTTCTAAACTTAATGGTTCTTGAAAAGTAACACCAATCGACTAGTCACAACCATCTGTTGACTAATATCTCAGTTTTATCCTATTTTCAAGCTAATTCTCATTTCACCTGGTATTCGATTAACCTCAACCTACCAGAAACTTTATCATCCAACATTTGATCACCCTTGACCTACTGGAAGCTCACTTGCCTAGCATTCAATCACCTTGACCTGTTAGGACTTCACTACCACCAAGCATCCGGTCCTCCTTGACTTATTTGAGCTTTTTATTTGCCAAGCATCCGGTCACCTTGACCTGTCGGGACTTCACTTGCCTAGTATCCGGTCATCTTGACCTGACAAAACTTCACTTGCCTAGCATCCGATCACCTTGATCTACCGGGACTTTACTTGCTTAGCATCTAGTCACCTTGACCTGCTAGAACTTTACTTGCCTAAACATTTGGTTCTCCTTGACCTATTTGGACTTTCCATCTCGTACCAAGTGTTCAGTCAATGGTGACCCACTTGGTCTTCATTTCTTTCAACTCCCTGTTGAACTTCCAACCACTGATGCACGCAAACGCTGCCTCAAATCTCGCGAAGGAGACCGTCGAGGACTCGAAGTGTGTGCTCACGCTCAACGGCCGCAAGTGCACGGATGTCATCAAGTAATAAAGAATATCAATCCCACAGGGACTGAGATTTCGAGTATCGGTTTGTCCAGTGGATGTGTTGTTGTTCGGATTGGTAATCCTAGGGTTCAAGAATGAGAGGTCGTCGGTGGTCCGAACTCAGTACGGTGTCACACGGAAGAACAGAAGGGTTGCTTTGATGGATTCTAAGACTTCGATTTCGTTTGTGTGTTGTAGAACATGCTATCAATTGAATGTATCCAGATTTTCTAGCTAGGGTTTTGTGGAAAAGACATCATACACTATGGTACGAGGATGCTTAATTGATCCCTGCGACAAGCCAGAAACGAGACACATTACCGACTCTATTGCATCCTTCTATCCACAGTTGTAGGCGATGAGACCAACCTCTAGGTTCCTCCTAATATCCCCTAAATCTTAAATATGAGGACTATCACCCCTCGTATCGTCTACGCACAGAAGATAGAAAACCAAAACGCAAAGGTATAGATCTAAACAATCATTCAACTGCAAATATGATTTTAAGAACGAAAACATATTTGAAATAACAATGTTCTACTCAAGACAAACTACTCCCTAATCCTAGAATCGGAGAATCTACTCCATGAATACGAGAAGAGAATCACAAAACATTATGGAATTCATGAATATAATTATAAATGTGTAAGAAATATGAATTACAATGTAAATGCAGTTCTTCCCTCTGGCGTTGTGGTGCATAACTTGATCCTCGAGCGGCTCTTTTCCTCACCGATGCGAGTTCCCAAAGCTTTTTAGGGCTTCGGAGTGTCGTCTCGGCCATCGTGCCTCCTCCTAGGGTTTGGGCGTAGCTTTCATTATATAGACATCACATCAGATCCTCGCAAAATATGGAAAAAAACCTTGGTCGCATCAAGTTACCTGGCCGCCACACAACGTGTGAAAACACATGGCCAGGCCGTGTGTAAGGCTGTGGAGACCATTTTCAAACCCTGGACACTGCTGTGTGTAGCCACATGCCCAGGTCGTGTCCCACTCTATGTCCAACTGCCAAATGCCTCCTTTTTGCTCCGAAAGAACCCGTTTTCCCCATGGAATGCTATTCTGCACATAAAAGTACAAAGAGCAGATCTCCGAACCACAAAATAGGAATTGCATGCAAAATAAAGTAGAATATGCATGAAACAAATATAAAACTAAACGAGATGTGAGCGAAAACTACTCCTAAAACCCTATATGTTTTGCTCACATCAACCACCAAATATCCGGTTCTCCATAACCCACTTAGATTTCTCGCTTATCAAGTATTCGGTCACCTTGACCTACTTGACTTCTCGCTATCCAACATTCTGTTGGACTTCCCACCACCAAGTGTTTGGTCATTCATTACCCACTTAGATTCCTCCACCTATCAAGTATCTGATCAATCTTGACCTACTTGTCTTCTCGCTCAACCTTGACCGTAACTGCATCATTGATCAACCTTATCCAATGATGACTTCACCAACAATCTTCTTCCTCATCACACAACCTTCGGATGTCTCATACCATTCTTCACTCATCGACAACATATTGTCATATTATCAAACATCGAAACTCAACTCTAGCTTGGTTGATCTTGACCTAAGGCCGATTGCACCAACAAAACTTTCTCGTACACACCATTTTCTTATTAGCTCTTTAACTTGCCATTGAAGCTCCTTTATTTCCTCAGGATTGTTTATATAGGCTAGCAAATTAGGAATCAATACTCTGGGGATAAAATCGATCTGATGCTCTATTCTCCTAAGTGGTGGCAATCCATCAGGCATTTCATCATAAATACATTATCAAATTCCTGCAAAAGAGATTTAATAACACTAAGCAAAGGAGGGTTAAGACCATTAGTGTTGAAACAAACCTCCTTATACAAAAGTAAAATCATTGGCTTTTGAGAATATAAAACTCTATTAACCTCTCTTTCTTTTACATAAAAACTCCCTTTTCGCCTCTCTTTCTCTTGAAAGTTTTTTTCTTTTCCTTTTTCCTTTTTTTTTTCACTTCACTCATCCTTGTTTTTTATTATCTCACACTCTTTTTCTTTTTCACTTTTTTATTTTGTCATTCTTTTTTTCCTTCTTATTCTTTATTTTTCCACAGTCATTTCTTTTAACACTCCCATTTTTTATCCTTAATTGATCTTCGTATACTTGCCTTGAAGTTAATGGTACCAGAGTAACACGTTTGCCATGCATGATAAAAGAAAACTTATTTTTGTATCCATCATGCATGACATTCCTATCACATTGCCATGACCTACCTAAAAGTAAATGAGTTGCATGCATGGGCACTACATCACAAAGTATTTCATCATGATACCTACAAATGGAAAATGAAATTAGCACTTGCTTATTGACCTTAACCTCCCCACAATCATTCAATCATTGTAATTTATATGGTGTAGGATGTTTGGTAGTAAGTAAGCTTAATTTCTCAACCAAGATAGTGTTAGTTACATTAATGCAACCTGCAACCTCCCCTATCTATAATCATGTCATATACCTTGTCTTTAATGTGGTAACAGGTATGAAAGATGTTGTCTCGTTGTTCTTCATCTTCTTCCTTCACATGCACATTTAAAGCACATTGAGTGACAAGGACTGCACCTTCAACTGGATATTCCTCTTCATCACTTTCAAATAATGATGGAAAGACACTATCACTTCCTGACTCACTATCAGTTTAAATAACAACATTTTCTCTCAGAATCATTACTCTTTTGTTTAGACATTATGATGCAATATGACCCCTTCCCAAACACTTGAAGCATTTGATATATCCATTTCTTGTAGTTTGGCTAGGTTCTTTACCTTTGACTAAAGTAGAACTTGCATTCTTATTCTTGGAAAACTTGGTCTCATTTTTAGAAGCAACTCTATCATCTCTTCTGCTCCAACTAGATTTCCATATAGATGGACTAAAACTATACCCATGATTGATTGAACCATTACTTTTATGTTGCCTTTCGACATGTGCACCATATCCTCAAGCTACACATAATGTTGCAATTCTACTATATTTGTAATTTCTAGATTCAAGCCTTGCAAAAATCATGTCATGGTTGCTTCTTGATCCTCCTACACATTGGCCTAAATCATGGCAATTTCTATCTCTTTTTGATATTCCTCCATATTTTAGATCATTGGGTTAGACTTTATAGCCATTGGTACAAATCTCGATAGTAATATGATAGAATGAATCACTTCCACATAATAGATTTCATCTTATCTCATGTGTCAATGGGTCTCTTTCAATTTCTTCTCCTACTTAGAACAATTTGATCCCGGTAAATAATAGCATAATCAATAAACTCAACTATAGCAAGTTCCCTTTAGAGTCATTGTCGGAATCAAATACTAGTTCCATTTTTCTTTCCCATTCCAAACATGCTTTTGGATCACTTTTACTCGAAAATGATGGAATCTTTGTTGTGATATTTCTCAAGTTTCTATCAATATGATCATCCAAACTTCCTCTTCGACCACTAACTCTGCCATTACTAGATATGCTACTTGAATGTCTATTATTAATGCCCTCATAAATGTTAGGGTAATCAACCCATGTGATATAATTTTGATGTGTGTGGCAAAGGGTTTAAGTTAGGTTGTTATTGTTTTGATATGTGCGTTGGAGTCTTGCAGGACTTAATAATTTGCACATGGAGCTTTGACAAGTTTCACCAACTCACAACCTCGTGCTTGAGTCGACGAAGGAGCATTGCGAAGTTCTGGGCTTGATGCATCCGAGGGACCGCCGGACGAGATGACTTGAAGCAAAACCAAGGAAGCAGACTTCGAGGGTAAGAGACGCGAAGGAGCATTGCGAAGTTTTGTGCTTAGTGCCGCCGAGGGACGTGGCCGCGAACGAAGAGAGCTTCAGCGAGGGACTTTAAGTGAGATGAGAGAATGAGTGAAATGTAAGTAGCTCATTAGGTGAACTTGGCCGAATGGCTAAATGTCGAAGGCTCGACCGCAAGGGTTGAGGTTTACCCGACCGCCGGATGCTCAAACAGATGTAAAGTTTGAGGTTTACCCGGCATCAGTCGACTGCCATGTCATAGAAGTCGACTGCTCCAAGTCGATTGTGACTCGAGTGGTATACGATTCTAGTTTATGTGCCATCAGTCGACTGCCACAGGTTGGCAGTCAACTGAGGAGACCACCAGTCGACTGATGATGGCATCAATCGACTGGTCACGAGGGTTTCGGGCACAGAATGGTGATCAGTCGAGTGCTCGCTTCCGGCACTCGATTGATAGCTCCATCAGTCGACTGATGGGATGATCAGTCGACTGATGTGGGAGCTTTTGGATGAAATCCAACATGGAAGAATCCATTATTGGGCAACGCTACAGGAGCAGTCGGCTGATCGGGGCATCAGTCGACTGCTAGTGGCCAGACTGATGGTCTATCCGTTGGAACTTATCCAACGTGGTTCATGCCGTTGTGAGACAATGACTATAAGAGCAGTCAACTGATGGTCTCGATCAGTCAACTTCTAGGCAAAATCCAGCCCGAATGCAGGTTATAAAAGCATCTCATGGAGAGGATTTTTGGCATAGTTCTTTGAGGAGTTTTGGCATGATTTGCTGGTGCAATTCGGGGTCTCCAAGTGCAACTCAAACAACTAAACAAGCAAGCTTCTAAAAGATCGATTGTAAAGTTTTTTTTTGTATTTTTTTGTTGTATTTCATTTGTAATTGCTTGTATTTCATTCTTATTGTTGTAAGAACCATTGTAAGAGGTTTTCTTCACCTCCAGATTGTTCCGAGAAGGAGTTATTGATTAGTTGTTGTGTATGCATCACTAGAGCTCGTTGAGCTCACCCGTGGAGTAGGAACTCTAAGGTTCCGAACCACGTTACATCATCTTGTCGTGTGGTTGTGCTTGTGTATTTATCTTCATTGTATATTTTGTATATTCTGCTGCGTACTAACATTGTGTAGCAAGCACGAACGAATTTCGATCAAACAACGAAAATGCTATTCACCCCCCTCTAGCGGGCACATAGGTCCCAACACATTTTAATCACCATTTTAATGTCTAACACTTTATGTAGGAACTCGATTAACTTGATTCCTTTGTAATCTAGCAATTGCAACATTTTGTTGTTCTAATTTGTCTAAGATCTAACTAAATCTAATTTTCATGTGCTTCAAATGTTGCCTCAAGTGATGTCGATCAAGCGATTCACCCAGGCTAGTATCTTCTCCACTTGTTGTCATTAAAAAAATATGTTGTGACTCAATCACTCAACTCACTATAGTTAGCTCTTTAAAGAACTTAGAATTGAGATAAGCCCCTATAAATGTTCGTTAACTAATAATTTTTTTTCATGAGCACGGAGTAAAGATTAGGATAAAAAATAGAATTGAAAGGAAAAAAAATACAATTAGTAGAATGATAAACTTGAATTAACTGATGAAAAGTATAATTGAATATGGGCAGGTGGTAAAATTGAATCTTGGCAGAACTCAAGAGAAATGCATATCTGAAAGAAGAAATATACTTAAAATAAGTGCGAAAAGAAAATTACTAGATTTGAATCTAGGCAAAACTTAAAGAAATACGAAATTGAAATGTAAAGGTACTTCAAATAAGCGTTGAAATACAATTTGTCAAAATTTAATCTAAGCAAGTGGTGCTAGAATTTAATCTTGGTAAAACTTAAAAGAAAATATAGAATTGAAAGGTAAGAGAAAAATAAGTGCTGAAAGAAAATTTGCTAGAATTGAATCTAGGCAGATGGTGCTTAATCTTGACAAAACTTAAAGAAAATGTAGAATTGAAAGGCAAAGATAAAATAAGTGTTGAAAAGTAATTTGCTAAAATTTAATTTAGGTCGGTGTTAGAATTTAATCTAGGCAAAAATTTAAAGAAATATAAAAATGAGAGTTAAAGGGCAATAAAAGAAATATTTTTACTATCTCTTTTATTTTTTTTTATTTTTTTATTTTGCTCTTGTTTTTTAATTTTGACCTTCCCTTCTTTTTCTTCTTCTTATTTTTTTTTTTTGCTATTTTCTCTTTTTTTATAGCAAAAAGGCAAATAAGATCTACTAAGATTACAATAATAAGAAAAAAAATTAAAAAAGAACAAAATAGATGAAAAATGTAGCAAAGATTCAAACACAAAAGAAAAGATAACTATATCAATTTAGAAAGAACCTAAGCTCTGATACCAACTGATGTGAACCCGATGAGAGGAATGTCTCATGTATCCATAACAAATTGAAGGAAAAAAAAATAAAAGTCTAAATTGATAAGATGGATGGAAAGAACCTCGACCCAATACTTAAGAAAGTACGAACCTTGATATAGAAGATGGAAAATGCCACAAACTTGAGATTGAGGTAGAGAAGTCTTTAAATGCCACAAGGAATTACCTTGATAAGTTCTAGTTCAATGAAGAACCAACAAGTGAGAGCCTCACCATACTTTAGATTAAAAAAACAAAGATTATAAGGGTGGTCGTCACCCCATTTATTTATAGCTATAGAGTGACCTAAAACTTCATTTAGAAAAGGCCTAAGTAGATTACTTAGTTAGATTGGATTAAGTCACCATTACAACCCAAATGAAGATAGAATTTGGAGATAACCATTAGAATTATTCCATTACATAAAAATAGGACTTAAGAGGCTAAGTAAGCTCATTTAAGGCTTAAATTAGGTTGGCTAAGCCACATGACTCATTCTTTGTTAAATCTACTTCAATTGTAGCTTTAGCCTTAACATCTTCAATTAGCACATTAAGTACTTCCTTCATCTTTTTTAGCTTTAGATATTGTAACTGGGTCTCCATTGGTGTATAATGGATCATCAAGAATATCTAAGGTAGGATGATCCTTTTTTTCTCGGCCTTAGCTTGATTCCCATCATTAGTTTCTTGAGTCACAACTTATTCTACATCTTTGATTCCATCAATAAGTCAATGGTGATCGGATGCTTTGTTGTTGGTGTAAGTCCAAACAGATTAAAGGGGTACCGAATGTCTGGCAAGTGGAAAGTCTTAGCAGGTTATAAGACATTTATGTAGGGAATCCATTCGCTCTCGGAAACATTTTACAAGCACATAGGCAGCGGAAAAGTAGGATCCCTCCAGAGATCCATGCAGAAACCATACTCGTTTGATCGATTCTATCCTATGAGATTCGTAGTTACCTTTGATGCGAGCCCTTCGTAATCTCATCAGCAACACTTGCGTGCAAGGTGTTCGGATCTCAGCGATCAGGATGTCCGTGCCTCCACGGTATCCACACGAACTGTGAGATGAAGAGGAACCAAACTATGGTGCTAGCCACAAGATGTTAGTTCGGCCAAGGAGGTAGAACAAGAAGGAGGAGAAAATCACACTCAAGAGTCTACAAAAATAACCATCGAAAACACTAAGTCTCATCTAATCCCTTTTCTATTCAACCATTGAATATGAAGGGTTTGTGACTCTTGGTTTCCATGGAATTAATAACTCATTAATCTCATCTTAATGATCATGCAACCCTTATTAATGGTGAGTCTCACTCAATCTGAATTTGACTTGAGTCTAACTCGAGTCAAATTCATTGAGTATACCTTGAGTCCTACTCAATCCAAATTTGACTTGAGTCTAACTCGGGTCAAATTCATTGGGTATACCTCGAGTCCCACTCAATGAGTCTAATCTACATTAGACTCAATCCGATGGCCCAATGGCTCATCACATGAGCCATCTCCAACTCACATGTCCTAAGTGTGTGACCCAATAGGTTCTCGTAACGTTGTCAATGTTTCTAAAACTCTTTTAGAGACATAAGAAATGAGCGACATCTAGCAATACATCATTGCTACCCAAGTGATGAGAATGTCGAGATCCGACATAACCTTTCTGTGACTACTATCTTGTATGACTCAGTCCTTCTATCCTTGATATCTAGATTGATCAATGAGACATAGATTATGTCATCCTCTTATCAATAATGAGTTTCTTGATCTCCAAGTAGACTACTCAATCAAATAAGCTTAATATCTCATATTGACTTATTTGAGCATGATCATGCATTTTAGCAGTCCTACTCTATCAAGGGGCCCATAGATATCACTTCCGTTATATGGAAGGGATAGATCCCATCTACATCACTCACATCCCTCCGCATAACTTATTGCATACCCAGTGATCTCCTTTATAGTCACCCTGTTACGGGTGACATTTAATGAAGCCAAAGTATACAACTCATTATATAGGGAACCGTAGTGACTTCAGGTTTAGGGATTATTCATACACATGAGAATATTTATGACACTCATATAACGATCCATGAAACATTCTCATGATAGATCAATTTAGTACATAGTCTCTAATATGTACCCATGTGTCAACTTGATATCATATATCCATGACTTGTGAAATTAAGTCATCAATTGGTCTACATGCTAGTCTCTATGCATTAATATTGTCTTTGCATATTAATACTTGACTAGGAATAGTTAAGAGTAATGTTATATATATATATATATATATATATAACACTACTCTTATATATATGTCTACAGACTCTCACTATCAATTCAACTAATTGATATACTGTAAACCTGAACCTACTATTCAAGGACACTATTATATTATTCATATAGCACAGATAAGAAATAATATAATAAGTCTGTTATTAATGAAATATGATACATATGATTCTTAGTCAATCATCTCATGATTGATACTAAGGGCTGACACTGACAATTTAATATTAAGCAAGAGTGGAAACCTTTGAGGTTTGAACTCTAGGTAGGTGTAAAGTCTAGACAAGTCAAAGTGGGACTAGATATTTGGCATGGGGAAAGTTTAAGTAGGTCAAATGGGGACTAGATATTTGGAAAAAGAAAAACAATTGAACTCTAAGTAAAGGGAAAGTTTTGGAGGAGTAAACTTCAAGTAGGTATCTAAGCAAGTCATAGGAAGATCGGATGTTTGGTAAAGGAAAAATATTAGAGTGAACTCTAGGTAAAGAGAAAGTCTTGGAGGAGTAAATTCCAAGCACATAAGAAGTACAAATAAATTAAGTATACTAAATACCAGGCAAGTCTAGTCAGTTATGTACACCAAATATTAGGCAACCTTGTATATTCTATGTTATTTTTGGGCTAACCTTTGTGTTGTAGGAAAAATAGATTTCTGGGTGACCAAAAATGAGTTTTTGGTTGACCGGATGTTCCAAGTGACCGGAAGGAGGTTTGGGTGACTCCAAGTCTGAGATAAGCTTTGGTTGAGATAAGTGTTGATGTGGTTGGTTGACTTTTGGGCTTGGGCAACTGAAAGTTATCTGGGTGATCAAAAGGACCAAATCGATATCCAGTTAACTTAGGATTCAACATGTACATGGATGTGGAAGTTGATAAAGGGGCAATCCATATGACTAGAAGGAGCTTCTAGGCGACCCAAAAATGGATAAACATTGGCGATTGCATCATTGGATAATGGTGAGCTTTGAGTGACCAGAAGGTCCTCTGGTCACCTAGAACATCAATATTTTTATGACTTTGAGTAGGGAACTCAAGCAACACAATGCTCTCACTCCATACTCTCAAAGTACTCACGTTGTTGTGCAACTAATCTAGGAGGTGCCAAATTAGTGCACTTACATTCAAGGCTTCAAAAGGTGATCAAGTTTCTATAACGCTTTGTTTATTTAGGTTTCCATTATTATTATTATTATTTGTATTGCTTGTTTGTTTGTAAGAACAGCTTGTAAGACATTTCTCCACTTCTAAAAGATTTCTAAAAAAGAGAAAATTAGTGGCTCATGTTCAACACAAGGTCATGGAGTAGCTACTCTTGAGGGTTGTTGAACTGTTGGTGTAGGGGCACCATATAATCGAATCTAAGTTTTGATAATGGTAAATGTTTAAAATTAAATCATAATATTATTTTATATGTTATATTAAGTGTGTAGAACTTGGGTAGCCTTAGCTAAGATCAAAGATGCCAGGAGAGTCAAATGTTAAGCAACAGGTAAAAAGACCAAGGTTAACCAAAGGTAAGCTTCTTGTGAGGAGTGATTGTAAGGTCGCATTCTTGGTACGAAGACAACCTTAGGCGTCGATCTGACTAAGGGTTCCGAAGGAAGGCCGAAGTTGAGATCGGACGGTCAAGGACTATCATGATTGATTTTGTTGTATACATTGTGCTTGTAATGCAGGTGAAGACTGGATGAGAAGGCTTACCCAGTGCTCTGGCCGAGCACCTAGTGCTCTGGCCGAGCACCTAGTGCTCTAGTCAACCACCTACTCCAGCCGAACACCCAGTGTATTTGTTGAACACCCAGTGTCATTTGCCGAGCACCAAGTGTCATTTGTCCAGCACCCAGTGTATTTGTCGAGCGCCCAGTTTATTTGTCGAGCACCCAGTACAAAAATTGAGCATCCTATACTCCAGCTGACTACGAAGGATCTACCAACCAGTAGTCAACTGGTCGGACAATAGTCGACTGATACATGCAGATTAGTCAAAATGATAAGGTTTTTGGATCGGTCAAGAGCAAGGTGTCACCTCAGGACAAGATCCAATTAAGTAGGAACTAGATCTAGACTTTATCAAATTTGTTGGTCTATAAAAGAAGGCTTGGACACAAACCCTAATCATCAATTTTGCTCAAGTGCACTCGCCCTCATAACTTCACAGACAACAACCTCTCGTGCCTCAATGTCACAACTCCAACCGTGCCTCTTCACTTTATTATTTTTGTCAATATAAGTTTGTTGTTTTTTTTTACTTAATTTTCTTATAGAGAATGGTAAGTTTGTTACTGTACCCCTTACTTTTGTAAGCATCGTGTCTCTTACCTCCAATGAGGAAGATATCACTTAGTGGATTGCCTAACGAAAGCGATCAAGGATCGTGAGTCTTGGACTAGCAGTTTTTCGACTGTGAACCAAGTAAAATACTTGTGTCTTTAATTATCTTTACTTTACTAGATTTCCACTACGATATACTTTGATTTTATAGGGTTGTAACGAAATGAAAAGAATAAATTTTAACCATGCTATTCACTCCCCCCCCCTCTAGCGTGCTTTCCGATCCTACAATTGGTATCAGAGCGGGGGTGCTCAATTTTGGTGCAACCACCATCTTGAGCAATTTTTTCTTTCTTTTCAATTTTTTTGTTTTTGTGTATTTTTTTTATCTCCCTCACTACTAATCTAAGACCAAGTCTTGGAAGCTTTTTTTGTGTTTTTGTCTTTGCGAGGTGATCGAAATGGCCCATCAAGAAGGCTATAGCACCGTCCGACCTCCATTTTTTAGCGGAGATGACTTCTGTTACTGCAAGGGTCAGATGGAGTGCTTCCTAAATATGCAAGTCAATATGTGGATCATCATCCAGATGGGGTTCGATCTACTGACTAATGATCAAGGAGAGCTTTTGGATTGCAACAACTAGGCCAACGCAATGAAGCGACAAATCAAAGCCGATGCAAAAGCCACTCAAATTTTGTAGTGTGACCTATCCAAGGAGGAGCTCAACTGCATCGCCCCATTCATCAGTGCCAAGGACCTTTGGAACAAGCTCACCGAACTCCATGAAGGGACACCCAACACTAAGGTATGTAAGAGGGATCTTTTGGTTAATAAATTGTATAATCTAAAAATGCAGGACAATGAGACCGCAAGCTAACTCCATGCTCGCATCCAAGATATCTTAAATGACCCTCACACCATCGGATAGAAGGTGGAGAACCGTGACATCATAAGGTACGATCTAAGAGCTTTTCCAAGGATCACTTTGTGGGCATCCATGGCTGATGCTTACAAAGTATCTAGGGATTTATCTAAGATTAGGTTAGAAAAATTCTTTTCCAAGTTTGAATTACATGAGCAGTCTAATTCGACCCCTGTCGAGAAGAGTATAGCTTTGTTTGTAGGACGAAAGAAGGGAAAAGAAAGCCTCCGCCCGAAGATGATGAGTCCGAATTAGATCTAGATGAAGAGATGAAGTGGAACTAGTCAACCTAGTTCGATAGTTGATCAAGCAAAGAAGGCGATCGACAAAGCCAACGAAGGATAAAATGTTGGTGCAATCGGCCCAGATCATGATAGACCAAACTCGAGTTTGACTCGAGTAGTATTTTGATGTTCGAAAAAACAATTGACAATGTGATTGTCATGGAAAGTCCAAGAATGGTCTTGCCATTTGAGAAGTCCAAGTCATATATACTTAGCAAGTAAAGTCCAAGTCATGGGTACTTAGCAATGAAAAGTCCAAGTCATGGATACTTGGCAATGGTAAAGTCCAAGTCATGGGTACTTGGCATGGAAAGTCCAATCATGGTTCTTGGCAAAGGAAAAGTCCAAGTCATGGGTACTTGACAAGGAAAGTCCAAAGGTATAGTCTTGGCAACATAAGTCCAAGTTGTAGTCTTGGCGGCGTAAAGTCCAAGTGAACTTTGGCGGTGAAGGTCTAAGTATGGATACTTAGCAATTGGGAAGTCCAAGGGTGTGATATTGGCGGAGTAAAGTCCAAGCTGTAGTCTTGGTGGCATATATTCCAAGCGTGTGTTTTGGCAGCATAAGTCCAAATGTACCTTGGAAAAGTAGACCCGGTTAGCATGACAATAGCTGATGGAAGTACCTGAAGGCTAGCGTGTGGATGAATAAGTCGTGGATGACTTGGAGGGATCCGATAGACATGAGGTTGATGGAGGTGGCTAGAAGGCTTAGGTCTAGGATAAGAGTGGTCTATCAAGTATGAGGGTATCATACTTGGGTTAAATCTCATGGTTGAGATTTGTCAGTCGGCTGAGATTATGGACCAGTTGATTGACCAAGTGTTTGACACTTAGAAGCCTAGTCAACTTGCATCAGCCAACTGGTCAAGTAGTCGACTGAGCTTCAAACTACTCGGATGAAGCTTTGGCAATCGACTGCCATATATGGGCAGTCGACTGCCATGAAGGGCAGTCGACTGATTTAAGTGGACACGAGCACAGAAGCCTTGGTAGTCAACTGGTCAGTCGACTACCGGGGCAGCAATTGACTGCTAGTGTGTCCGTTGGAGTTTTTCAGTATGGATTGAGTCATTGTGAGACAATGACACTATAGGCAATCGATTGCCAGGGCGAAATCAACCCAATGCAAGTGATAAAAGTGTTGGATCATAAAAAGAGCGCTAGATGGGGGTGAATAGCACACGTAAATCTCTCGTTTCTTTTTCGTTCAATTCGATTAAAACAATAGTAAGAGTAAACACACAGCGGAAATGTAATTAACAAAGCTTAGTTTTACTTAGTTCACAGCCTACCGACTACTAATCCAAGGCCCTAACGGTCCGAGACTGCATATGAAGGGCAACTCATTAAAACTTCTCCTCCTCGTTGGAGGTAGGAGACGACGATTACAAAACTTTGAGAAATCTCGAGGTAGAGAGACAAACCCCCTCTCCCCTTAAAGGAAAATACAATGATGAAAGCCTCAATTAAGAAATGAAGTACAAGTATTAAAGTGACAATTATAAGCACTGATTCCGACGACTAAGAAGATGAAGGTTGAGCTCGTGTCATCGGTGTTTCAGCAGCTCTTTGTCGTTGTAGAGTCGTCGTAGAGTAGCGGCGTTGCGGAGGCGTTTGGAGAGCTTAGAATGATGACCTAAAGGGGTGAAACCCCCTTCTTTTATAGCCTTCCAACCCCCTGACATTAAGATCAAGTTCTATCCAAAAAGGGCACCTCACCCTAAGATGAGGGGATGAAGTTTGACTCTCATGAAAGCTGGAATTTGAATGGCGGCAATGAGAGTAACCCTATCACGATCGATGCCACCAGAATGATCAGCCAACAGAATGAGCTAGGGTTTCCAGCTGCAATAATAAGTTAGCTCAAAAATGAAAGCAATATAAGTGAATTTGATGACCACTTATCATCCGATCTCGACCTAGACCTTCCACGGGAAGTCTTGGTCGGATCATCGCCTAAGGACATCCCCGTACGGAGGACCCGACCTTACCTTAGGTCCTTTGTGACTTGTAGCTTTGCTTTCGGTCTCCACCTGGGTTCTTCGGCTCCCCCCGAAGTTCTCCCGGTGTCGCCCGACCACCACGGTTTCCCGACTCGGGATTCTCCAGGTGTCGCTGACCTTCAGCTCGGCTTAACTATTCCTGCACACTTGGTTCATCTCGTTAGACAATAATATGACATTAACTTTGGATTTTTGCCATAATCAAAACTCAAGTTCGATTATCTGGTGCCTACTGTACCAACAATATTCCCCTTTTTGATCTATGACAAATCGACACAAAGTTAAGAGAAATTTAAAACATAAAATAAGTAAAGTAACTGATAAGCACTTTTCGAAAACTCCCCCTTAACCCTAGGTGAGTTTTGAAAGAGATAATTTAATTTTTTTAAAATTAAATTTTTGTTACTCCCCCTTAACTTTCGCTCTTCTCCCTCTTTTGCCATGAATCAAAAAATATGGGGTGTTTATATAAAATAGGGGTTTAAAAACACCATGCTATAAGCATGCATTAAGAAACGAAATCAAATAGATTTGTTAAGTCCAAGCATGCGTCTCTACTTGGTTAAATAGATTGGTTCGAGGTATATCCCTCAGCACCAATAATTTCATAAGTTTTTGAAATATAATTTTGATTTTCAAAATACTTATAAGTTTATTTTCAAAGAGAACTTTTAAAGATTAGATTGCTCTTCCCCTTAGTCAAATATATGAGGTATAAGAGATTTAAGGGGCGCTAAACTTTGTCCTAAAGAGTTATAGTACAGTATTATCCGAATAGTGTTGTAATTATTCATTAAGTGCAATAGTTGAGAAAATAGGTAGCATTTTGAAAAAGTTATACACCTTATCTAGCTTGAATACACGAGACTTTGTTTCCCTAATGTACTATCATCTTGTCGCGTCCTGATACTATGTTGTCAAGAGTTGACTAACTATTTGCCCTATCTAGCCTTTCTAAAAAGTAAAACAAAAAGGTTGATGATGCTAGGAGAGTGGGTATACTATTTTGGTATTAGCTCCCCCTGGACCATTGAACCAATATGGTCTATCCACAAAGTGGACTTGATCCTGGGGAATCCAATACCTATTGGTCATTATATGTGAATTTAACAAAACCTTTAGGACCCATGCTTGGACTCATTGATGACTACGATTTACGATAGACATATAAGATCTATTTGTAGTCTTTGAACTAAACCTGAGTCCGACTCTGTTGTACACAACTCTCTGAGTTCCAAGAAGTCAGTTAAGATTCTTGGATCCTATTTATAACTTGTCTAACCGAGCCTCAAGCTCTTGGACTTGTCCTTTCAAGAGAGAGTTCTCTTCTTCGAGTTTTTCAACTTGAGTTGAGTCCTCCTCTCAAACTTAACTAGTCGAAGAGGTTAGAGTGACCTCTTTCTTGAGGGTTTCCACCTCCTCAAGCAATGACTCGACCCTAGACTCAGACTTGGTTAGTTTCCTACTAAACATTTTAATTGTATGATAAAGATTGGCAATTAACAAATGACTTACCTTAATTTTCTCTTTCAACCCGGCTTTGAGTCTCTTCTCGAAGTCATCCTCAGAGTCGGAGTCAGAGTTGGAGTTGGATTCGTATTCGGCTTCGGACTCTAACTCGGACTCTTCCGGTCTTTCCATGAATGCTACGTCGATGCCTTCTTCTTCGTCGTCCCAAGTTGCTTGAAAAGCTTTCTTAGTCCTTTTTGCTTTGGTTTCATCTTTGATTTGAAGTCCCCCTTCTTCTTGTTCTTCGACTGTTCCCTTTCTTTTTGAATTATCCTCCACACCATGTTCAATATCATGGTCTCTTCTTCAGATTCAGACTCGGGTTCATCCTCGGGTTCGGATCCTTCTTCTTGCTCGGGTGGTGGCTTGCTCTTCTCCTTTCTTCTTTGACCTGCAAGCAACGCAATACATCTCTCGGCCCAGATGGCATTAGTTTGTTCGTGAATTTTGAATTCGGAAAAGAGCTCATCTAATCTAATTTTAGAAAGGTCCTTAGAAACATTGTAGGCATCAACCATGGATGCCCACAAGGTGGTCCTAAGGAATGCATTAAGTGCGTACCTTATTAAGTCCTGGTTTTTGACCTTCTGTCCGATCGAATGTAGACCGTTGACGATATCTTGGATTCATGCATGTAATTGGATGGCGGTCTCGTGAACATGCATTTTTAGATTGTATAATTTATTTAAAAATAGATCCCTCTTACATACCTTAGCGTCGTCGGTTCCTTCGTGTAGCTCGACGAGCTTGTTCCACAAGTCCTTCGCACTGATGAAGGGGCCGAAGCAGTTGAGCTCTTCTTTGGACAAGCCACACTATAGGATTTGTATATCCTTGGCATCGGCTTCCACTTGGCATTTTATAGCATTTGTCCATTGATCGCAATCCAACAATTCACCATCTTCATTTGTAGGAAGCGTGAACCCGGTTTGGATTACGATCCACATCTCTACTTGGGTTTTTAAATAGCACTCCATCTGACCCTTCCAGTAACGAAAGTCATCTCCATTGTAAAATGGAGGTCAGGCGGTGCTAAACCCTTCGAGATGGGCCATTTAGAAAGAAAAGGGAACCTCGCAAAAACAAAAATGACAAAAGGTACCAAGACTCTCGTCTTGGATTAGTAGTGCGGGAGAAGGAAATTAAATGAAACGAAAAGACTTAACTTATGAATTGTGAAACCAAAAATGAAAAGAAAACTTAAATCCAAGTGCTAGATTAGTGATTGCACCAAATCGTAGCACCCCCGCTCTGATACCAATTGTTGGATCGTAAAAAGAGCGCTGGAGGGGGGTGAATAGCGCACGTAAATCTCTCATTTCTTTTTTGTTTGATTCGATTAAAACAATAGTAAGAGTAAATACATAGCGAAAATGTAAATGACAAAGCTTGTCTTTACTTAGTTCACAGCCTACCAATTGCTAATCCAAGGCCCTAGTGGTTCGAGACTGCGTAGGAAGGGCAACTCATTAAAACTTCTCCTCCTCGTTGGAGGTAGGAGATGGCGATTATAGAACTTCGAGAAATCTCAAGGTAGAGAGACAAACCCCCTCTCCTCTTAAAGGAAAATACAATGATGAAAGCCTCGATTAAGAAATGAAGTACAAGTATTAAAGTGACAATTATAAGTACTGATACTAATGACTAAGAAGATGAAGGTTGAGCTTGTGTCGTCGACGTTTCAACAATGCTTCATCATTGTAGAGTCGTCATAGAGTAGCGGCGTTGCGGAGGCATTTGGAGAGCTTATAATGATGACCTAAAGGGATGAAACCCCCTTATTTTATAGCCTTCCAACCCCCTAGACATTGAGATCAAGTTCTATCCAAAAAGGCCACCTCACCCTAAGATGAGGGGATGAAGTTTGACTCTCATCGAAGCTGGAATTTGAATGAAAGTCAACTGAGCAACCCTATCAGTCGACTGATGCCACTAGAAGTCGACTGCCAACAACCAGCAGTCGACTGTTGCTAAGGTTTCTAGTTGCAACAACAAGTTAGCTCAAAAATGAAAGCAATATAAGTGAATTTGACGGTCACTTACCGTCCGATCTCGACCTAGATTTTCCACGGAAAGTCTTGGTCGGATCGTCGCCTAAGGACGTCCCTGTAAGGAGGATTCGACCTTACCTTCACTCACACACACGAGCTTATCTTAGGTCCTTTGTGACTTGTTGCTTTGCTTTCGGTCTTCACCTGTGTTCTTCGGCTCCCTCCAAAGTTTCTCGGTGTCGCCCGACCACCACGGTTTCCCGACTCGAGAGTCTCCTGGTGTCGCCGACCTTCATCTCAGCTTAACTATTCCTGCACACTTGGTTCAGCTCGTTAGACAATAATATGACCTTAACTTTGGGTCTTTGCCTTAATCAAAACTTAAGTTCAATTATTTGGTGCCTACTGCACCAACAAAAAGGAGCAGTTCATGGAGGATTTTGGCTATGGTTTCTTAAATGGTTCTTAGGGCGATTTGAAGGGGAATTGCTATTGTATTCCAGACCTTCAAGGGCATTCCAAATCAACCAAAGATCAAGCATTCAAAAGCTCACATTTGTAAAGTATTTTCTTTACTTGTATTCATTTACTTAGTGTAATTGCTTATATCTTGTTCTTATTATTGTAAGAATTATTGTAAGGGGTTTTCTCCACCTCCGGAGTGTTTTCCGAGAAAGAGAGGTTTATTAGTAGTGGTGTGCATCACTAGAGCTCACTTGAGCTCAACCCGTGGAGTAGGAACCCTAGGTTTCAAATCACATTATATTTTCTTGTTTTGCTTGTGTATTTCTATTTGTATTTTGTATTGCATATTCCGTTGCGTATAACATTTTTATAGATGAGCACAACACGAACGCGATCGAATCCATCAAACGATGAGAAATCGCTATTCACCCCGCTCTAGAGATGCCAATCGTTCCTTTAAATGGTATCAGAGCTAGGCGCTCTTTATAAGGACTAACCGCCTGGGGAGCAAGTGCTAGAGGGAAGAAGGAAGATGGAGGAGCCAAGTCTTAAATTGGGCAACGACATCAACACACCACCATCCTATGAAGACTATGGAATTGAAAATTTCAATCAATGGAAAGGTAGAATGATGTATTTCCTTATGTGTGATTATGATAATTGGATTAGTGTGACAGTAGGGTTCGATGCTCTGAAGGATGAAAAGGGGAGAATACTCAAGAAGAAGAAGTGGAGCAAGGAGCAAATCCGATATTTCAACATAAACAATAAGGTAACAAGTATATTGATTAATGTGTTGCCTAACGATATTTTGACAAAGTTAGGTGAGTTTAAGGATGCTAAGGAACTATGGAGCAAGCTAGGAAAGCTTCATGAAAGTCCATTACCAGCCTCAAGTGAAGAAAAATTTCATGAAGCCGAAGAATGTCCATCGACTCTAGAATGTGAGGATTCGGAGGTCGAGAGGTGTTCGACATCCGAGGAAGAAGAGGAGACAGTAGAAGAAGCCTCCACTACTAGAATTGAGACGGAGGAGAGACCATCCTCAATGTTGGAGCAAGAAGATGAGCCATCCACCTCTGGGAGCCAAGGACAAGACCAAAATTCCTTAGGTAACTCAAATACATGTATTACTAATAAAAATTACATAACATGTTTTGAGTGTAGAGAAGTAGGACACTACAAGAGCAAGTGTCCAAAGCAGGTCAAAAAGACGGCACAAATGATGCCAAAAACCAAGGAGACCGGAGTTCCACTAGGAAGAGCAAGAAGCATGTGGTGTGCTTCAAGTATCAACAACGAGGCCATTATTGAACTCAATGCCCTAGGGTGAGGAAGCAAACCAAGAGCATGGGAGGAGTTACACATTTAGGGGGGGAGCTAAGGTAAACACTAAGAAAAATCTAAATAATGCTCCTTCTTTATGTTATAACAAAAAGCATGCCTTCAATTCACTTGCAATTGTGCATAATCATGAAAAGCATGCTAGAAATAAATTTTATTGCTTAGGGGCTAAATCATATGAAATTACGACTAAGGATAGTTCTAGAACCACTACCCCTAAGACTACTCTACCTAAGGAAGCTATTAGGAAGGCAGAGAACTATTTAGGCATTAACCCTAAGAGAGGTAGGCATATGCTTAAAAGAAAGAACAATGCCCAAAGAATGAATAAAAATTCAAAAATTTGGCAATTAGAGTTGGAAAATCAAGTTTTGAGGTCAAAACTTGAGAAAATGGAGAAGACCCTTAAGAAGATGGAAAATATGATTCTAGGATCTAATGGACAAAATCTAGGGGTTCATAGGCAAGGTTCATCTATGGGAAAGAAAGGCTTGAGTCACAAGCCTAGGTCCAAGGTAGATAAGCCTACCTATCACAATGCTTCATTTGATTATGGAACTAAGTCTAGGTCTAGGAAAGTCAAGGTCACAAGGGAGGTCATCCCTAGAGTTGACCATGATGTGTGTCTAGTGACTAAGGTTTCAAAAAAACCTAGGAAGGTCACTAAGAAGGTTACAAGGGGAGTTACCCCTAAGATTAACCTAGACAAGACCAAAATAACCAAGGCTTCTAAGCCTAAGAGGGTCATTAGGAAGGTACTAAGGGAGGATATCCCTAGTGAGTACCTAGTTAACCCAAGGAGCTCCAATAGGTATTGGGTTTCTAGGAGCGTGATTCCCTCACACTACATGGGTTAGGGTGTGTCAACTTGAATTGGTAAGGTAGTTAACCTAACCATCGCAAAGTTGGCACTTTATGACATTTTCAAGGTTATGGGATACCTTAGAAATGAGGTTGGATTTTTTAATCCTAAAGGTAGTTAGGATGTGCCATTAGAGTCTATGAAGTTTGAAAAGTCAATCAAAATTGGTACAGTTAGGTTTAGAGGTCATGATGTGTCATTTTGGGTTTATGGTACACTTGAGAAATGGATATTATGGCAAATTGGGTTTAAATCTAACAAATGGTATTAATATTAAATTTTAGGTATTCTTATGCCTTTACATTTTATTTGCCATATTTTGTTTGTCTTGTCATGTCATGACATCATATTTCATTTAATCATATAAAATATCATGATTAATACATAGGTTAATATGTCATGTGTGTATTTAGGTTTATGTTTATACCATGACATCATGATCATTGGCACATGCTTAATTATGTTGTCTTATATGCCATGATCATCATTCATGCATTTATGTCAAGTAAAATTGATTTAAGGACAATGACATGATTTGAAGTTCCATGTATAAGGGAATCAAATAGAGTTGCCTAGAAAAATGCATGAAATCCTAAGAACCTAAACCCACATCTCACAAGAACATTAGATTGACTTATGTGTGTTTTCATACACCTTAGACACATGTGAGATGCTAGGAAATGAGTTAAGTTCATGTGCTTATTTAGTACATCATAATGAACTTAGAACTCATTAAATGATAATGATGAATCATGAGGAAAGCTAATGTACAAGTCATGTACATCTAGCCCATAGACCATGGTTCAAAATATATTTTCAAAAATATTTTAAAAACATTTTAGAAAACCTTGGTGAAGTATATCTTTTGATAGCAATCACCATTGAAGAAGTTGATACAAAGTAGGTCAAAAATATTGAAAGTTTCAATGGTTTTGAACTTTGTATCAATCTCACAATTTAATGGGTATTTTAATTTAAAATTATTTTTCACCCATTGTATTTAATATAAGTATTATTCGTATGAATTTTCATAATTTTTCAAATTACATATAATTACTTATGATTTTCAAAAATTCATCTCTGATTTTTTATTTCTACGTTTGCAGATATCAGTCGACTTCCACTTGAGGGTAGTCGACTGATGATGAGGGAAGTCGATTGATTACTGATCAAGTTGACTGTTGGGTCTGAATTTGGATAAACAAGGTTTGGTTAGCCCTTATTCAGCTAGTTTAGGCTACCATAACTGCTCCTAACCCTAGAATATACTTTGGAAAACATTGGAATGGTGAAAATCCATTGTAAATAGATTAGGAGAGTTGTTTAGCATGAAAATCGAAATTTAAGGGTGGTGGGAGTTCAATGTTGAATTCTTGCCCTCAATTTCGATTATTTAGAATTCCTATTGGCTTAGGGTCTCTCTAAGGACATTGTTGGTGCAATGGTCAAGGGGGAGCAAGCCTTTAGGGGGAGGTTATCCATCAAGGGATGATGGATGAGTTTTTTTTTAAAGAAAGGAAAATTAGAAAATTTAGCTGAATCTCTTATCCCCGTGCAGTTGCAAATCGGAGGAGTAGGGTTCAAGGTAAATTGACTATGGAAGATGACGGAAGTAAAAAATTATTCCGATCTGATAAGGCAAGGCCTTAGGTCAGATCATCACTATCTTTATATCTCGGCTTTAACCGAAGCTCTTATTCCCATGCAATGGCGGATCAAAGGAGTTTGATTCAAGGTAGATACAGTATGGAAGATGACGGAAGTAAAAAATTATTTTGATCTAACAAGGGAAGACCTTAGGTTAGATCGTCACTATTTTTACAACTCGATTTTAGTCGAAGCTCTTATCCCCGTGCGGTGGTAGATCGGAGGAGTAAGGTTCAAGGTAGATGCACTATGGAAGATGAAGGAAGTAAAAAATTATTCCGATCTGATAAGCCAAGGCCTTAGATTAGATCGTCACTATCTTTATAGCTCGACTTTAGCTGAAGCTCTTATCCTCATTCGGTTTTGTATCGGAGGAGTAGGGTTCAAGGTATAGATTAACTATGGAAGATGACGGAAGTAAAAAATTATTCCGATCTGACAAGGTAATGTCTTAGGTCAGATCGTCACTATTTTTATAGCTCGATTTTAGCTGAAGCTCTTATCACCGTGCGGTGGCGGACTGGAGGAGTTGGGTTCAAGGTAGATACACTATGGAAGATGATGGAAGTAAAAAATTATTCTGATCTAACAAGGTAAGTCCTTAGGCCATATCATCACTGTCTTTACAGCTCGTCTTTAACCAAAGCTTTTTTCCCCATGCAATGGAGGATCGGAGGAGTAAGGTTCAAGGTAGATTCACTATGGAAGATGATGGAAGTAAAAAATTATTCCGATCTGACAAGGCAAGGCCTTAGGTCAAATCGTCACTATTTTTACAGCTCGACTTTAGCCGAATATCTTATCCCCATGAGGTGGTGGATTAGAGGAGTAAGGTTCAAGGTAGATGCACTATAGAAGATGATGGAAGTAAAAAATTATTCCGATCTGATAAGGCAAGGCCTTATATTAGATTGTCACTATCTTTACAGCTCAGCTTTAGCCGAAGCTTTATCCCCGTGCGATTGTGGATCGAAGGAGTAGGGTTCAAGATAGATTCACTATGGAAGGCGACGGAAGTAAAAAGTTATTCCGATCTGATAAGGCATGGCCTTAGGTTAGATCGTCACTATCTTTACAACTCAGCTTCAGCCGAAGCTTTTATCCCCGTGCAGTGGAAGATCGGAGGAGTTGGGTTCAAAGTGTTGGATTGATATGAGCGCTAGAGGGGGGGTGAATAGCTCAAGAGAAACTTTTCGTTTTCGTTTGTTTAAGACACAAGTGCACAACGAAAAATAAATAAAATACTTTTGTTTTTACTTGGTTCATAGCCTTCCGAGTGCTAATCCAAGGCCCTAACAGTCCTAGACCGTGTATGGAGGGCAATCCACTAAAATACTCCTCCTTGTTGGAGGTAGGAGTTTAACGACTACAAAAGCACAAGAAAAACTTGAGGTAGAGAGACAATCCCTCCCTCCTCATTACGATGAAAGCTCAGAAATATAAATTGAAAACAATTACATTGAAATGACAACTTCAAATGTTACCAACGACTAAGGAGTTTGAAGGAAGAGCTCGGGTCGTCGATGTTTCGACAATGCTTCATCGTCGTAGGGAGAGTCACGGCGATTCAGAAGCACTTGGGGAGCTTTTGAATGATATAAATGGGGTAGAGAACCCCTTCTTTTATAGCCTTGAGAAACCCTAAACGTTCAGATCAGGTTTCATGAGATGATGCCACCTAGCCCTTGAGAAATGGTGATAAGTTTTGACTCTCCTCGAAGCTGATCTTTGACCAACAGTCGACTGCCAGCCTTACCAGTCGAACTGATGCCCAGCAGTCGACTGCTACAAGCCAGCAGTCGACTGCTGGCTAGGGTTTTCGACTGCAATAGAAAGTTAGCTCGAAAATAAGTGATTTCGACGGCCACCAACCATCTGATCTCGACATAGACCTTCCTTTGGAAGTCTTAGTCGGATCGTCGCCTAAGGATGTCCCCATACAGAGGACTCACCCTTGCATCACTGACTCACACGAGCTTACCTCAAGCTTTACCTTTGTTGTAGCTTTGCTTCTGGTCTCCACCTGAGTTCTTCGGCTCCCTCTGAAGTCCTCCCGGTGTTGTTCGACCACCACGGTTCCCTCCGGGTGTTGCTAACCCTCGACTTAGCTTAGCATTCCTGCACACTTGATTCAGCTCATGAGATAACAATATGAGCTTAACTTTGTGTCTTTTGCTATAATCAAAACTTAGATTTGACTTAGGTTCCTACTGCACCAAAAATCTTTCCCTTTTTAATCTATGGCAAATCCATGCAAAGTTATGGAAATAAATTGAATGTATTAAGTGAAATGACTATTATGAAGTATGAATATTAAATCTTAAAGAGTATACTTGACTTCATAAATTGAGTATGAGAAAAACTCTTTTTCAAGTACTCTACCTTAAGGAATCCTCCCCCTTGACCGAGGGTGAGTACTTGAAAAAGATGTCTTAACCCTCCCCCTTGATGTTTGCTACTTTAAGAAGAGTTTAAGTAATCGAAATTACTTAACAATGGCCTAGTGTTTAAATAAGTTCAAGTTAAGTAATCAATAACTAATTTTTGATTACTTAACCTTGGCCTTTCTCCCCTTTTTCAATTTAAAGGTTAAGTTTTAAAAGGTAAGTTAAGTAAGCATTTACTTAACTTGGGCCAAAGATGTAATAAGTTAAGTTATAAAAAAAATTGATAAAATTTATCCCTTAACTTTGGACTTTTCTCCCCCTTTTTCCATAAATTGAAAAGAGTGGGGGGTTTTGAAAAACATAGTTTTTGAATTTAGTTTTAAGTCCAAGCATATTCCAAATAAATTTTGAAAATAGTAGTTTAAACATAAGCTCATCTATTTGTATGTTCAATTCTATTTGACTTGATTGATATGCAATAATCAACAAGTCCTGATTAGAGTTGGTTAATATAATTATACTCCATGGTTCATGTCGATGCACTAGATCTACATCTGGAACCAGGAGTAAGGTCCTAACATCTCACGCCTATCTACGTGGCTAAGTACACAAACACATTAGTCCTATGTGTTGTGAGATGCATTGGTTCCGTAAATCTATAAGTGCATGATTTCTAGGGTAAGTCCTAAGCTAGTTCCATTTTGCATGAAAAGGAAATAATAGAGTATAAAATATAAATCTAAAGTCCTACTCTATTACACACATGCCTAATTTACGTCTTAGTAGACTAAATTCGGCTTCGGGTAGAGGTTTGGTAAAAAGGTCAGCTAGGTTCGACTTGGATTCAACGTATTCGAGTTGTATAGTTCCGTTAGTTGCATGTTCTCGAATGAAGTGGTGTTTAACCTCAATATGTTTGGTCCTAGAATGGCATATGGGATTCTTGGTTAAGTTGATTGAGATAATATTATCTATGTGAGTTTTAATATTGTTGAAGTTTAAGTTAAAGTCTTGGAGAGTGTGCTTCATCCAAAGAAGCTGAGCCACACACTCACCCATTGAAACATATTCGACTTCGGTGGTAGATAAGGCAATACAATGTTGCTTCCTACTGCACCAACTCACTAGACTCGAGCTGAGAAGTTGACAGTAACCACTCGTGCTCTTTCTATCGAGTTTACTACCGGCATAGTCCGAGTCAGAGTAGCCGATTAGTTCGAACTCAGTAGATTTAGGGTGCCAAATACCTACGCTTAGCGTGCCCTTTAGATATATAAGAATACGTTTAACTAATGTTAGGTGAGACTCCTTAGCACAGGTTTGGAACTTTGCGCACATACTCACTGCGAATAGTATATCGGGTAGACTCGCAGTTAAGTAAAGGAGACTCTCTATTGCGCTCCTATAGTATTTTAGGTCAATAGGTTTTCCGTCTATGTCTTCTTCTATATTAACGTTTATTGTCATGGGTGTATTAATGATTTTAGCATTTTGCATTCTGAATCGGTTAATTAATTCCTTAGCATATTTTTGTTGATGTTAATAGATTCCTTCCTTAGTTTGTTTAATTTGTAATCCTAGAAAGAAATTTAATTCTCCTACTAAGTTCATTTCAAATTCACTTTCCATGAGTGAAATGAACTCGTTTAGTAAGATTGAATTAGTGGTTCCAAATATTATGTCATCTATGTAGATTTGGGCTATAAAAATTTCTTTGCCTACGGATTTTACGAAAAGGGCTGGGTCGGCTAAGCCTTAGCTAAATCCTTTAGACTTAAGGTATACATAAATCCTCTCATACCAAGCTCTAGGAGCTTGTTTTAGTCCATATAAATCTTTCTTGAGTCTAAAGACATGGTTGGGTTTGTCTAGGCTTTCGAATCCTGGGGGTTGACTAACGTACACTTCTTCCTTAATAACCTTAATAAGTCCATTCAAAAATGTTGACTTGACATCCATTTGAAATAATTTAAATCCTCGATGTGCAGCTATGCCAACAACATTCGGATGGATTCTAATCTAGCTACGGGGACATAGGTTTCATCGTAATCTAACCCTTCTACATGACTAAACCCTTTCACGACCAATCTCACTTTGTTTCTAACTACTTCACATTTGTCATCAAGTTTGTTTCAGAAGACCCACCTTGTTCCAATAATTTATTTATCTTTAGGTGGTGGTACTAATTTCTAAACTTCGTTCCTAGTAAATTGAGCTAGCTCTTCTTGCATTGCAATAATCCAATCGGGATCAAGAAGAGCTTGTTCAATTGACTTGGGTTCGATTTTTGAAATCAAGGAAATTTGGCTAAGGTTTCGATATGATGCTCTAGTTCGAACCCCTAGGTTAAGATCACCTATCACTTGGTCGATAGGATGACTTGATTGAATTCTAGACTGACTTGGGTTAGGATCACCTATCACTTGGTCGATAGGATGATTTGATTGAATCCTAGACTGACTCGGGTTAGGATTAATACTAGACTCGATTTCATGGTTAGAGTCGAGTTTGGTATGAGTAGGTTCGTCAGTTGGTTCTACTAAGGGTTTTGTAGGTTCATGTCCTTCGTCGAATACTACATTAATGGTTTCCTCAATTTTAAGGGTGTCATTGTTATATATCCTATAGGCTCTACTCGTAGTTGAGTATCCTAGGAAAATTCCGGTGGAGGTTTTAGATGTGAACTTTCCTTGGTAGTCCTTAGTGTTTAGGATTTGTACCTTACATCCAAATACCCTAAAGTATTTAATGTTAGGTACTTTGTCATGGTAGGTTTCATATGAGGTCTTAAGGTGCCTCTTAACCATTAGAATTCTATTTTGGACATAACACGTCGTACTAACGGCTTCTGCCCAAAACCTATCGGGTAGGTTGTATTCATTCAACATGGTCCTAGCGGCTTCTTGTAGGGTTCTATTTTCCCGCTCGACTAGGTCATTTTGTTGTGGAGTTCTAGGACATGAGAATTCATGGTGGTATCCGTTTAGGTTATAGAAATCTGTGAATCTATGGTTTTCAAATTCACCACCATGATCGCTTCTAAGTCTTTTAATTTTAAGGTTCTTTTGGTTTTCGATTAACTTACACAAGTTGACGAGTTAGTCTAAGGTGTCACTTTTGTGTTTAAGAAATCTAATCCAGGTAAACCTAGAATAGTCGTCAATTATGACTAAGCAAAATTGACTCCCATTAAGTGACTTGGCTCCATGTGAATCAAATAGATCCAAATGTAGGAGCTCAAGCACACTTTTGGTTTATTCTTGATTAGTTAGTTGATGTTGTGCCCTAGGTTGTTTACCTTGTTGACAAGTATTACAGATTTTATTGTCTAAGTTGTTAAGGTTAGGCAAACCTCTGACTAAGCCACTCTGACTTATCTTGTGAACGAGTCTTGGGTGTGAGTGACCAAGTCATCGGTGCCACAACCAAGATTCTTCTTACTGTGTCATAAGACACTTGGTTGAGGAGTTGGGTAAATTAATTGTATAGATGTTGCTATTCCTAGTTCCTTTAAGTATTGTTTTAGAGGTTGCATTAGTTTTAATTAAGCATTCATTTTCTAGGAATATGACCTTATAGTTATTATCACACAATTGACTTACACTAAGTAAATTGTATTCAAAATCTTCGACTAATAAAATATTTTGAATTGTAAAACTTGAATTTAGCTCAATATCACCTGATCCGATGATTTTGAGCTTGCCGTTGTTTTCGAAAGCTACCGATCCTTGTCGTTTGAATCTAAGCTTTGAAAACTTCAGTTGGTCTCCGGTCATGTGTCGAGAGCACCCACTATCCAACATCCATTGATCCTACACATGTAGTAGTTAGATCGGATATTGGAATTTAAAGGTTGGTTGAAGATTATTATCCCAAGATCATCTCACCCATTTCTACATGATCAAACATGTTATCCTTATGTGTTTTTGTGAAATGACTTCAATTTTACTTGATTAACTTTAATGAATTGAAGCTAGTCAATCTTGGGTTAGATTCGGATTTAACCCTAAGCTCGTCAAGTCACCTTTTCAAGAAATTGGCTTCCAGATCGTGGCAAGGCACAGAGGTCTTCTTTGATCGGAACAACGACCACTTCCTTAGACAAAGCCAAGTTCAAGAAAATAATAACTTGATTCATTTAAAATTATTTCCTGGTCTAACTAGTTAAGGATACGGCAAGGTAGCTTCAGCTAGTTCCACTTAGTCGAGTGCACCGAGCTAGATACGCCTTATCTAACTTGGACACATGGGACTTCGCTTCCCTAGCGTACTATCATCTCGCCGCATCCTAGTACTATGTTGTCAAGAATTGACTAGTTATAGGTCCTGTCTAACCATTCTAAAAATAAATAAAAAATACCTAAGCATACAAAATCTAATTAATAGCACAAAAAAATTTTGTACTAGCTCTCCCTGGACCATTAAATTGGTTCGGTCTTTCCATATAGTGGATTTGGTCCTTGGGAACCCAGTACTTGTTAGATCATAATTTAGAAATCAAAATGGTCTTAGGGACCCATTCTTGGACATATTTTTTATTTCGACTTACAATTGACATATATGACTTGTTAGTCGTATTTGAGCTAAACCCAAGCCCGACCTTGTTGTACACGGCCCTTTGAGATCCAAGTAAAAGGTCAAGTCCCTTGGATCCCAAAGTAAACCTTTCCAACGTATGCCTAAGGTCTTCGACTTGACTTTTCAAAAGTGAGTTCTCAACTTCGAGCTTTTCAACTCGAGTTGAGTCCTCCTCTTGAACTCGACTAGTCGAAGAGGTTAGGGAGACCTCGTGTTTAAGGAGTTTAACCTCCTCAACTAATGTCTTGACCTTGGACTCGGACTTAGCTAATTTTCTAGTTAAGAATTTAATTGCATTATATAATGTCATAAGTAAAGATCGACTTACCTTAAGTGACCCTTTTGAACCGGATGCGGATCCGTGGCCTATCTTGAATAGCGACTCGTCGTCGGATCCGGACAGACTCTTCCTCGGGTTCGGACTCTTGTTCGGGCTCGGTCGGCTTGGCCATGAAGGCGAGGTCGTCGTCTTCCTCCTTCGATGATTCTTCCCAAGTAGCGTTAAGTGCTTTCTTGGACTTGGGTGCTTTGTTCTTGAGTTTCGGACACTTCGACTTGATGTGTCCGAACATGTTACATTCAAAACATCTAAAATTAGAATTCGATTTAGATTTACCTTGATTGACGGGTCATCTTTGGCTCTTGATCATCTTCCGAACTAGATTCACTAGTTCGGTTTCCATCTTGGGGTCTACTTCAGACTCGTACTTGTCCTCTTCCTTGGGGGGTGATTTGTTTGTGGTCTTCTTCTTTGAACCTGCAAGTAAAGCAATACCTTTCTTGGGAGCCAAATTAGACTGTTCATGGAGTTCATATTCAGAGAATAATTCATCTAGTCTAATCTTAGAGAGGTCCTTAGAAACCTTGTAGGCATCGACCATGGATGCCCACAAGGTAGTCCTAGGAAAAGCATTTAAATCGTACCTTATAAGGTCTCGATTTTCGACCTTTTGTCCAATGAAGTGCAGGCTATTTACAATGTCTTGAATATGGGCATGTGTTGTTTAAGCAACCTAACCCATTTCCTCGATTAGCCGCAGAATAGATGATGTACGGATCACCGGTTTTTGTGTTTATCTTCGGGGTCCATATCAATCAATAACATACAAATACAAAAGAATAAGAATCAAAATTAAACAAGATTACACCTCTTGTTTTACCTCTTGATCTTCTATTGTATTCCTATCCTCTTCTTGGACGTCGTGTGGGCGACGATCTTCCAAGAATCGAAGCCTCCTAGATCACGTATCTTCCCTTCCTTGCTCACTCCGAACAAGGAAAGAAAATTCTCCCTTCTTCTCCTTGCTTGTGCCAACCACCAAGCACCCTCTTCTCCTTGCTTGTGCCGACCACCACAACTCCAAGAGTTGGTGTCCGCCGACCCTAGGAGAGGGAGAGGAAGCACCGGCTATAGGAGATGGAGAAGATGAGGGTGGCGTCGGCCAAGAGAGGGAGAGGAAGAACAAAACCCTAGCCCCCTTCACTTGTGTTGCCGCCGACCCTAAGGAAGTGGACAAACCAAAACCCTAGCCTCCAACTTGTTGCCACCCAATCTCTCCAACGCCAACCCTAGCACAACACTTGTTGCCACCCAAGCCTCTTCCTCCTATTTATAGATCTAGGCTTCATGAGATATTTATAATAGGCTACAATAGGGACCATGAGGAGGATTTGTTAGGGCAATCAACCCATGTGATATGGTTTTGATGTGTGTGGCAAAGGATTTAAGTTAGAGTAATTGGATTTGATATGTGCGTTGAAGTCTTGCAGGACTTAGTAATTCGCACATGGAGCTTTGGCAAGTGTCACCACTCACAACCTCGTGCTTGAGTCAGAGAAGGAACATTGTAGAGTCGTGCACTTGATGCATCCGAGGGACCCCCAGACGAGATGACTTGAAGCGAAGCCAAGGAATCAGACTTCGAAGGCAAGAGATGCGAAGGAGCATTGCAGAGTCATGCGCTTGATGCTGCCAAGGGACGTGGCCACGAACGAAGAGAGCTTCGGCGAGGGACTTTAAGTGAGATGAGAGAATGAGTGAATTGTAAGTAGCTCATTAGGTAAACTTGGCCGAATGGCTAAGAGTCGGAGGCTCGACCGCAAGGGTTGAGGTTTACCCGACCGTCGGACACTCAAATGGATGTTAAGTTTGAGGTTTACCCAGCACCAGTCGACTGCCATGTCATGGCAGTCGACTGCTCCAAGTCGAATGGGTTTGACTAGTGTTGGTTGTTGAATCAAGTCGATCACCGATCAGCTTAAGCAAGATCGATCGTGACCGCACGCACGTCGGCGAGTCGCCACTCGACCGAGTCGGCATCACCGACCGATCATCATCGATCGTTGGAGAAAGCGGTCACGGATTCCATGAATCCGACCTGGTCAGGAGTCATTGGAGTCAACATCAGTCGATTGATGAAAGCATCAGTCGACTGATAGTGGCCAACAAGAAGATTTGCTTCCTCTTTATAAAAAGAGAGGGTGGGATCTTTTAGATGGTAAATGTTCATGCTCTAAACATCCTACTAAGTGTCCCACAAAGCTCAAACTCCTTCTTCTAGTTTTCTTTCAGATCTATTGTAAAAGAAGGAGTGATCTAATTGTTGTAAAGGTTTACCTCCACCTTGCTTGGGCTAAAGGGAGAGACCAATAGTGGTTTGGTTTCGGAGTGATTCACCGGAGATGAATCGGACCGTGGATTAGCGGCGAGGCTGTGAACTATGTTATATTGTTTGTTAGCATTGTCTATTTTGTTTCTTTCTTAATTTCTTGTTTAGTTTTGTTTCCTTTGCGCTAATTATATTTGTAGACAAGCAATTTCGTTCATACGACGAAAGAGGGCTATTCATGTAACACCCCCCCTAGTCTTTCCACTCTCTACCAGGGGAGATGTCACTACTTTACTATTGTCTTTATTTTTAATTCATGCAATATACTAATGCAATATGCTAACAACTAAAATAATCATAAGGACCTTTACATCACTTAGACAATATCAAACATGACATAAGAAACTAAAAATCTGATTTAGACATCTTCACTTAGGATCTTTTACTTCCACTGTTCCGTCGCCACACACACCCAGCACTTCATCCGCCATGCCACCTTACTGAAGCTTTTCTTTACCTTTATCTGCAGTATAAGGAAATGCAAACTATAAGCAATAACGCTTAGTAAGTACTTTCTATGCTCACAAAAACATGCACTGTATGAAATCATGCAACTAGTTCTCTTACCCTTGATACATTGATACACATGCAAGCACAACTGGAAATCATAATTCTGAATACATGTCTCTTGTATAAACCATGCTCTTAAGTATTTTAAAACTTATAAACAGTGTATCTGAACTGAAATGATTAACTTTGAAAACTTTTACTTATACTTATACTGATACTTCAAAATAATAATCATCCTAGATATGGGACCGGCATAGTACCAATGCGCGCATTCCTAATAGGCCGGGGTGGCCAACCACCGAACCTAATAGGGTAACTGAAAATGAGGGCCTCGATTAGAAACTGATGCCCAGTACATGCCTGTCAAAAAGTAAAATACTTCCTTTATACTTATATTTTTATACATACTGAAGGAAATGCTCTTAATCCCCTAAATCACAAATGGGGAGCACCATAAAGATCATTATGCTCTTGACCCCCAAAACTGAAATGGGGAGCATACTGAAGATCGTTGTGCTCTTAATCCCCAATTCGAACGGGGAGCATCTTTAAATTTTCTTTATAAAGGAAATATTTTTACATCTTACTCTACATCATGCATATAATTGTAAGCTACAACTCATCTACAACATGCATGATCATAAATCACATTCTTATCTTGGATCTCAACATGATGCTGAATTACCCATAATATAACGGTAAAATCGCGTAACTGAAAACATCATGCATAACTGGAAATAACATGCATATAAACTGCTCAACCATATAACTGGAAATAACAAGCATAGAAAAAACATATCAATGACATACGATAACTACTTATACTACAGGTGAACAATACTTACCTCCTACGCTTTTCACCAATTTATATTGTTAGATTTCGTAAAGAGAAGACCTCCTACATGTTCCTTTGCTTTAGCGTGATACTCTATCAAGTCCTTGTGAAGATCCCTCTTGAATTATTCAAAGGAAAGACAACCTTCTTCCTTGCTCCGACGGTTGGAGCACGAGAGAGAGATCGAGAGAGAGAAAGAGGGATGGCAGGACGAAGCAATTCTTTCTGCAGAAGCCCTTGATCTGGTGGCTGGAAAAAAAAAAGAGGAAGAGAGAGGTGGGGGCATGGTCGACGGTGGGGAGAAGAGGAGATCGGCGGGGCCGGTTGGAACACGAGAGGGAGAGAGAGAGAGAGGGGATGATGTGAGGATGGGCATCAGCGTTGGAATTTAAAGAGAGGAAAAATAATAAAAAATATATATAAAACTTAGAATTTTTCTTAACCTAATTACCCCTTTAAATAATTAGTCAAATTAACCAATCTTTCCTTTTTTTCGCCTATAGATATATTTTGTTATATCCTACTCATTGGTAATCTTATAACTTAGTGGTGGGAAGCCTATTCCCCCAAATCAACGGTTCATGGTTCGAGCCTTGACTAATGAACCAATTATTTATTATTATTATTATTATTATTATTCTATTCTTATTTTTATTATTTCTATTCTTATTTCTATTTTCCTCTAATAAAAATATAGGAATTAAAATTTGGGATGTTACAATCCCTTATACCTTATAAAAGTTTCATCCTCGAAACTTAGAACAGCTCGGGGTACTTTTGTTTCATGTCATCCTCACGTTCCCAGGTTGCTTCTTCAACCCTTTGACTTTTCCATAAGACTTTTACTAAAAGTATTTCTTTATTTCTTAGTTTCCTGACTGCTCGATCTATTATCTGAATAGGTCGACTTTCATAACTTAGATCTGTCTGAATCTGTACCGTCTGTGGCTCAACCACTTGGTTGGTGTCTGGGACGTACTTCTAAAGCATTGAAACATGAAATACATTGTGGATAGCTGATATTTCCTGTGGTAGCTCTAGCTCATAAGCTACCTTACCAACTCTCTTGGTGATCAGGTAGGGACCAACATATCTGGGACTTAACTTGCCTTTCTTCCCAAATCTCATTACCCCTTTCATAGGAGCTACCTTAATGAACACTGAATCTCCGACTTGGAACTCTAGAGGTCTGCGTCGGACATCGGCATAACTCTTCTGCCGACTTTGGGCAGTCTCTATCCTTTGACGTATGTTCTTTATTTCTTTGGTGGTGTCATCTATAAAATCAGTCTTGAGTCCCATTTCTTTCTTCTCGCCACCCTCATACCAACAGATAGGCGATCTGCATCTCCTTCCATACAAGGCTTCATAAGGTGTCATTCCAATTGTGGTTTGATAAGCATATTATAGGCAAACTCTGCCAAACACAAATATTTGCACCAGCTTCCTTTAAAATCCAAGGCACAAGCTCTGAGCATGTCCTCCAAAATCTGATTCACTCTTTCTGTTTGCCCATCTGTCTGAGGATGAAATGCAGTGCTGAATCATAACTTAGTGCCGAGGGCTTTCTGAACACACTCCCAGAAGTGTGAAGTGAAGAGACTGTCTCTATCTGAGATAATGGTCTTAGGTACTCCATGTAGTCTAATCACTTCCTTGACGTATAACTGGGCTAACTGCTCCATGGAGTATGATATTCTGATAGGCATGAAGTGATCAGACTTTGTCAATCTATCGACAACTACCCAAATAGAATCGTAGCCATTGGTTGTTTTGGGCAATCCTACTATGAAATCCATGGCTAGTTCCTCCCACTTCCATTCTGGAATCTGGATAGGTTGTAGAATTCCTCCTGGTCTCTGGTGTTCAGCTTTCACTCTCTGACATGTCAGGCAAGTGCTAACATACTTAGCCATGTCCCTCTTCATACCAAGCCACCAGAATTTCCCTTTCATATCTTGATACATCTTGGTGGATCCAGGATGCATCGAATATGGGGTCCCATGAGCTTCTTCTAGGATCTTCTTTCTTAAGTCTGGGTCATTGGGGATACATAGGTGTTCACCCAAATATAATACCCCACTATCAGAGACACGGAATCCTTCATCCTTCCCTTCTTGGATCTCCTGCTTGATCCTTTGGATGCTAGGATCTTTGTCCTGTCTCGCTAATATATCCTCAAACAGTGTAGGTACTATGGTCAAGGCGGAGAGCTGTCCAGAAATGATCTCAACTCCAAAATTCATTATCTCTTTTTTTTCAGTGGTTGGGATAGTGTTGCTAGGGACATCAAAGTGGCGCATGATTTTCTACTCAGCGCGTCTGCTACTTTGTTTGCCTTTCCAGGATGGTATCGGATTTCACAGTCATAGTCCTTTACTAGCTCAAGTCATCTACGCTGTCGCATATTCAAATCCTTTTGAGTGAAGAAGTACTTCAGACTCTGGTGATCTATGTAAATCTTGCATTGGACTCCATATAAGTAATGTCTCCAAACTTTCGTGAGCAAAGACATCACGCCAACTCAAGGTCATGAGTGGGGTAATTCTTTTCATAGTCCTTGAGTTGTCTAGATGCATAAGCAATGACTTTACCCTTCTGCATAAGTACTGCTCCGAGTCCCATCTTGGATGCATCACTATATTGGTCAAATCCCTCATTACTTTCTGGAAGGGTAAGCACTGGAGCACTTGTGAGCCTCCTCTTTAATTCAATGAAGCTCTTTTCACAATCTTCGGTCCATTCGAACTTCTTGTTCTTTCTGGTAAGAACCGTCAACGGTGAAGCTATCCTTGAGAAGTTTTCCACAAACTTTCGATAGTACCCTGCTAATCAGAAACCGACTTCGGCATTCTTTGGTTGACCCCAATTACTGACTGCTTCTATCTTTGTCGGGTCTACCATAACTCCATCTTTTGAAATAACATGACTCAGAAACGATATTCGATCAAGCCAAAACTCACACTTGGAGAACTTTACATATAACTGTCTTTCTTTGAAAGTGCGCAAGTGTCTTCAAGTGTTCGACATGTTCTTCCTGAGTTCTCGAGTAGATAAGGATGTCATCAATGAAAACGACCACAAACTTGTCAAGGTACTCCTTAAATATCCGATTCATCAAGTCCATAAACATAGCGGGTGCATTTGTCACTCCGAAGGGCATGACCACGAACTCATAGTGTCCATACCTCGTTCGGAAGGCTGTTTTCGGTATATCATCCTCTTTAACTCTTACTTGATGATAACCTGACCGCAAGTCAATCTTGGAGAAAACTGTGGCTCCCCTCAATTGATCAAATAAATCCTCTATCCTTGGCAGAGGATATCTATTCTTGATCGTCACTTGATTCAAGGCTCGGTAGTCTATGCACATTCTCATAGATCCATCTTTCTTTTTCACGAACAACACTGGAGCTCCCCATGGGGAATGACTAGGGCGGATGAATCTCTTGTCCAATAACTCCCGTAATTGTTCCTGAAGCTCTTTCAATTCAGCTGGAGCCATACGATAGGGTGCTTTTGAGATTGGGTTGGTACCAGGAATAAGTTCAATCTCAAACTCAACTTCTCTTCTAGGTGCTAGTCCTGGTAGCTTGTCAGGAAATACTTTTGGATAGTCACATACGATTGGGACTTCTTCCAACTTTTGGCTTCTTTCTTGCTTAGTATCAACTAGATGTGCTAAATACCCAGTGCATCCACTAGCTAGCATCTTCTGAGCTTCCATGGCAGGCAAGAACTTCTTAGTCTTCTTCCTTGGTTCTCCAATAAACTCAAATTTGGCCTCGGTCTCGGGTTGGAATACTACCATTCGCTTACGACACTCAATGGAAGCACCATACTTGCTAAGAAAGTTCATTCCAAAGATGACATCATAGTCATGCATGTCTAACAAGATCAAATCATTATAAAGCTCTCTCTCTGAAATTCTGACCGGCACGGCACGCAACCAGTGTGTAGATGTCATTATTTCACCCGAAGGTAGGGTCGTTAAAAACTGAATATCTAAGATATCCGGAGTTATATCTATCTTCTTAACAAATACCATAGTCATGAAAGAATGGGTTGCCCTATTATCAAACAGTACGGTAGCATGCTGACTAAGGATAGGTATCTGACCTGTGACTACCGTAGAAACATTTGCTACCTCTTCCTTGGTGAGGGAGAAGATCCGAGCATTAGGTGTAACTGATGGGGCCTCCAATCTTCCTTGGTTGATGTGAGGACCCTCCAGTGCTCCTTGTATCTAATGTAGCTAAGCTGGTCTACCTCCATACTGAGTAGACTATGGCGAAGGTAGATTGGTCTTGGTGGGGCACTGTTTGGCGAAGTATCCCTCGACACCACATATATAACACCCGCTCATGATACTTCCTCCCACACTTAGAACATGTTGGATACGTAGGCAGCTTACTGGCTGAACCTTCCTTTGCATTATTCCATTGTTTCCTCTTGCCATTGTTGTTTCACTTCCAGTTCGAATTACCGCTCTGAGGTTTCTGACCCCCTGAACTTCCCTGGCTTTTGTTTTCTATCAAGACTAACTTCTGGTGCTTGATACTATTCATGTAATGCTCCATGATTAGCGCACTACTAACTAGCTCTTCAGTGGTCTGTGGTCTATTAATTCTACCAGATACATTTAGAGCTATCTCCGGTCTCAATATCTTTAGCATCAACCTAACTCTTTCCTTCTCAGTACTGACCAGTTCCGGACATAGGCGAGTCAACCTATTGAATCTCTTTACCGCTTTGTCTACTGATAAATCCCCTTGTCGGAACTCCGTGAACTCATCATAAGATGATCAAGTGAAACCACTATAAGGCTATTATCACTACTTTTTATCATCTTCACATACATATCTAGATATGCTCTATTACTTACTGTCTATCATCTTCATATATATATATGCAAGCATGTTTAACTCAAAGAGAACATTCTAAGTGAGCATGTTTAACTTAAAAGAAGCATTCCTTACTACTCATAGTAAATAAAGCAGATAAATACTTGCTTACTTGGAGGTGGCAGGACTGATGCTCGATGTGTGTGTGATGGAAGGGCGGAACCCGCTCTGATACCATCTTGTAACACCCCCCCTAGTCTTTCCACTCTCTACCAGGGGAGATGTCACTACTTTACTATTGTCTTTATTTTTAATTCATGCAATATACTAATGCAATATGCTAACAACTAAAATAATCATAAGGACCTTTACATCACTTAGACAATATCAAACATGACATAAGAAACTAAAAATCTGATTTAGACATCTTCACTTAGGATCTTTTACTTCCACTGTATGAAATGCAAACTATAAGCAATAACGCTTAGTAAGTACTTTCTATGCTCAATAAAACATGCACTGTATGAAATCATGCAACTAGTTCTCTTACCCTTGATACATTGATACACATGCAAGCACAACTGGAAATCATAATTCTGAATACATGTCTCTTGTATAAATCATGCTCTTAAGTATTTTAAAAAAACAAAGGTATCCGAATCAAATGATTAACTTTGAAAACTTTTACTTATACTTATACTGATACTTCAAAATAATAATCATCCTCGATATGGGCTGATAGTACCAATGCGCGATTCCTAATATAGGGGTGGCCAACCACCGAACCTACTAGGGTAATCAAAATGAGGGCCTCGCCTGTATAAATCGATGCCCGGTACATGCCCTGTCAAAAAGTAAAATACTTCCTTTATACTTATATTTTTATACATACTGAAGGAAATGCTCTTAATCCCCTAAATCACAAATGGGGAGCACCATAAAGATCATTATGCTCTTGACCCCCAAAACTGAAATGAGGAGCATACTGAAGATCGTTGTGCTCTTAATCCCCAATTCGAACGGGAAGCATCTTTAAATTTTCTTTATAAAAAAAATATTTTTACATCTTACTCTACATCATGCATATAATTGTAAGCTACAACTCATCTACAACATGCATGATCATAAATCACATTCTTATCTTGGATCTCAACATGATGCTGAATTAACCATAATATAACGGTAAAATCGCATAACTGAAAACATCATGCATAACTGGAAATAACATGCATATAAACTGCTCAACCATGTAACTGGAAATAACAAGCACAGAAAAAACATATCAATGACATACGATAACTACTTATACTGCAGGTGAGCAATACTTACCTCCTACGCTTTTCACCAATTTATATTGTTAGATTTCGTAAAGAGAAGACCTCCTACGTGTTCCTTTGCTTTAGCGTGATACTCTATCAAGTCCTTGCGAAGATCCCTCTTGAAAATCCCCTCTTGAATTATTCAAAGGAAAGACAACCTTCTTCCTTGCTCCGACGGTTGGAGCACGAGAGAGAGATCGAGAGAGAGAAAGAGGGATGAGAGGACGAAGCAATTCTTTTTGTAGAAGCCCTTGCTCTGGTTGCTGGAAAAAAAAAAGAGGAAGAGAGAGGTGGGGGCGTGGTCGGCGGTGGGGAGAAGAGGAGATCGGTGGCGGCGGCTGGAACACGAGAGGGAGAGAGAGAGAGAGAGAGGGGATGATGTGAGGATGGGCATCAACGTTGGAATTTAAAGAGAGGAAAAATAATAAAAAAATATATAAAACTTAGAATTTTTCTTAACCTAATTACCCCTTTAAATAATTATTCAAATTAACCAATCTTTCCTTTTTTTCTCCTATAGATATATTTTGTTATATCCTACTCATTTGTAATCTTATAACTTAGTGGTGGGAAGCCTATTCTCCCAAATCAACGGTTCATGGTTCGAGCCTCGACTAACAAACCAATTATTTATTATTATTATTATTATTCTATTCTTATTTTTATTATTTCTATTCTTATTTCTATTTTCCTCTAATAAAAATATAGGAATTAAAATTTGGGATGTTACAATTCACCCCCCTCTAGCCGGCCACCAACGTTCCTGCAAGTGGTATCAGAGCCAAGGAAGCTTGTCGAGGACTAACCGCCGCAACAAGCACTACATCAAGGATGGCCGGCTCCAACATTCACCCACCGAAGTTTGAAGGCGAATTCTCTTGGTGGAAGAAGAGAATGGAGGTATTCTTTGAAACCAATTTCGATATTATGCTTATAATGGAAAACGGTTTTGAGATGCCTAGGGATGAAGAGGGTGAACCAATAGAGAAGTCAAGGTGGACTAAAAAGAAAAGGGAGGAGCACCTTGCAAATTCAAAGGCCAAGCACCACCTCTTCAATGTGCTCCCCCAATAAGAGATCAACCAGATAGGGGAATGTGCAAGTGCCAAGGAAATGTGGGAGAAGCTCATAGAGCTCCATGAAGGCACTTTCGAGGCCAAGCTTGCAAGAGGGGATCTCCTTCGCTCTCAATTAAACAACATCAAACTAGAAAAGGGAGAGAAGGTAAACTCTTTACATTCTAGGTTTAAAGAAATTTTGATTGGACTAATAAGTGTAGGAGAAAGACTCTCCAACCGGGACATGGTCATGAAGGCAATAGATGCCTTCCCTCGGTCATCAAGATGGAGCTCAATGTTGGACTCTTTCTACATCTCCAAGAATCTAGAGATAACCACTCTAGAGCAATTCTTTTCAACCATGGAGCTCCACGAAACAAGGCTTGAAGGGATAAGTGAAGAACTAAGCATCAAGCCATCTAGGGGAGTGGCACTAGTAGCCAACAAGGGAAAGAAGAAGATGGAGACTCCCTCCTCCTCCGATGAAGCATCCTCCTCATCCTCCATGAATAGCAATGAAGATGCTTATATGGTAAGGAAGGTAAGGCGTGCTTTGAAAAATTTAAAATTTAACAAATCTTATGATAGGAGAAGGCACAAAAAGAAGATAATTTGCTACAATTGCCAACAAGAGGGACATATAAGAGATGATTGTCCCCTCTTGAACAAGAGCAAAGAAGAAAGGAGGAGAAAAGAAGAAAAGAAGAAGGGGAGCAAGAAGAAGGAAGAGGAGAAGAAGGCCAAAGAAAAGGGGAAGGCCAAGGCACTCAAGGCAAGGACATGGGATGATCCTTCCTCATCATCATCATTGGAGGAAGAAAATGCCTTTGTCACAAACTTGGCTCTAATGGCGTTTGATGATCTAGACACCTCCTCCTCCGAGCAAGAAAAATCAAGCACAAGTGAGGAGAGCTCTAGTGAAGGGGGAGGCTCATCATCATCCTCCTCATCCGAAGAAGAATACATGGTAACTATGGTAAAACATCTTCCCACTCAAGAAATAGTTGCCATGATTTCTAGCTTAACTAGGGATTTATTTAGGGCTAAGAAAAAGAACAAATGCATGCTTGATCAAATTAAGGATTTAGAAGAAAAATTAGAAAAAGCATGTTTAAATATTAATGATGATGATGCATGCTCACATGATAACTATATGCCTTTTGATGTTAATGATGCATGCATTGAGGAAAATAGGATGTTAAGGGAAAAGGTAGACCATTTGACCAAAGCCCTAGAAAAATTCACCTTTGGCTCCAACACCCTTAATATGATTATAGGGAGCCAAAGGGCAAGCTTCAATAGAAAAGGCCTAGGTTATAATGGAAAAACAAATGAAAAGGCCTATAAATGTTTGATTGCTAGGGGTCAAGCAAAGAATAAAACAATTGCTAGAAAATGGATCCCTAAGAAATATTTAGTGAACCCCATAGGAAAGAACTTGTTTTGGGTTCCTAAATCCATCCTTAAGGGTTAGAAAAACCCTAGGTTAGTCAACCAAAAGGATTTTACTTACATCATACTATTTGGTTGACTTAGGATGGCGGAACTTAATTTTTGAGATAGTGTTGGGTGATGATAATGCACCCATAAATAGATAAAATCATGCTATAGGTGATACTTGACTTATTATCATGATTTTATACCTAATGCATGATTACAAATTGATTGATACATTTGTTTCATGATCATAATGAAAAAATTAATGAATATATGTTTTTATGATCAAGTGGTATGTTAGGGTGATACTTAACCATGGGTAGAAATGCATGAATTTGAAGGTTAAGTACATAAATACCTTTAGGAACATCTCACATTCACCATAAGGATAACTTTGATTGAAAACATAGTATGGGCGAGATGATAGGATGATACAAATGGTCCACTAATGCCTATGGCATTTAGATGGTCATTTAAAGTATCAAAATAGCAATAATAGACCAATCATGGGGAAGGCTTATGTTTAATTCATAGACATATTGCCCAAAGATCATGGTTGGATATTTCAAATGTTTTCAAAACAATTTCTTACTTTAAAATATGTGTTTTCATGTTTTGAAACAATCTAATGCAAAACTAGATGTTAAACTTGATACAAACTTGATTAAAACACTAGTTGTTTTTGAAGTTTTTGGATTTTTGGTAAATCATTGAAAATATAAGTAATTTTCATGGAAACTCATTTTTCACTGATAAAACACTTTAAAAAAAATGCGTTTCAAAATTTCACAATTTTTTGAATTTTTTAGAATTTTTGGTGCATTTCTGAATTTCGGTTCGAAAATCAAAAATTGCTAAAATCAGTGTACCAGTCGACTGGTAGTCTGAACCAGTCGACTGATGTACTATGCATGAGCACAGTAACCTGATTTTATCAGGTTTTTGATGGCTTTTGGGTATTTTTTCCTCTTAAGAGTTGATGTCATACTTATACATCATTTGGATAGTATTTTTGATGGTGTCAAAGGGGGAGAAATAGGGAAGTTTAAGTTAATCATGCTAATTGGAAATTTAGCATATCTTAAGGGGGAGTTGCATGTTTAAGGGGGAGTTGTTATACTCAAGTTTTTACTTACATGCTTTCCTTGCTTATGGTTATTATTATTTGTTTACCTAACTTAAACGGATTGTCACACATCAAAAAGGGAGAGATTGTTAGGGCAATTAACCCATGTGATATAGTTTTGATGTGTGAAGCAAAGGGTTTAAGTTAGGGTGATTGGATTTGATATGTGCGTTGGAGTCTTACAGGACTTAGTAATTCGCACATGGAGCTTTGGCAAGTGTCACCACTCACAACCTCGTGCTTGAGTCGGCAAAGGAGCATTGCAGAGCCGTGCACTTGATGCATCCGAGGGACCGCCGGACGAGATAACTTGAAGCAAAGCCAAGGAAGAAGACTTCAAAAACAAGAGACACGAAGGAGCATTGCAGAGTCATGCGCTTGATGTTGCCGAGGGACGTGGCCGCGAACGAAGAGAGCTTCGGCGAGGGACTTAAAGTGAGATGAGAGAATGAGTGAATTGTAAGTAGCTCATTAGGTAAACTTGGCCGAATGGCTAAGTGTCGGAGGCTCGACCGCAAGGGTTAAGATTTACCCGACCGTCGGATGCTCAAACGGATGTTAAGTTTGAGGTTTACCCGACACCAGTCGACTGCCATGTCATGGAAGTCGACTGCTCCAAGTTGAATGGGTTCGACTGGTGTTGGCTGCTGAATCAAGTCGACATCAGCCGACTGCTTAAGGGAAGCAGTCGACTGATCGCACTGTGCATGGGTACAGAAGTGAGTCATCACTCGACTGGAGTCTACATTAGTCAACTGATGATATCATCAGTCGATTGATCATCCGACTATTGGAGAAAGCGGCCGCGGATCCCGCGAATCCGGCCTGGTCAGGAGTTGTTAGAGTCGACATCAGTCGACTGATGAAAGCATCAATCGACTGATAGTGGCCAACAGGAAGATTTGCTTCCTCTCTATAAAAAGAGTGGGTGGGGGATTTTATATGGTAAATGTTCATGCTCTAAACATCCTACTAAGTGCCCCACAAAGCTCTAACTCCTTCTTCTAGTTTTCTTTCACATCTATTGTAAAAGAAGGAGTGATCTTATTGTTGTAAAGGTTTACCTCCACCTTGCTTGGGCTAAAGGGAGAGACCAATAGTGGTTTGGTTTCGGAGTGATTCACCGGAGACGAATCGGACTGTGGATTAGCGGCGAGGCCATGAACCACGTTATATTGTTTGTTAGCATTGTCTATTTTGTTTCTTGCTTAATTGCTTATTTAGTTTTGTTTCCGTTGCGCTAATTATATTTGTAGACAAGCAATTCCGTTCATACGACGAAAGAGGGCTATTCACCCCCCTCTAGCCGGCCACCAACGTTCCTACAGAGTTGGATCTTGGCCACCCAATGGATCCGAACCACATATAACTCGATCCATTAATGATGATCCATTCCACTAGAGGATCATCATTGATCTACCTCACCAACCCCTATAATTAAATATGGGCTCCACATATTATTTGTACAAAATATCTCTCCGTGTTTAATATATCGAATGTCCATTAATTAATTAAATTACTGACAATTTAATTAATTAATATCTAACTCCATGAGTAGTACCACTCATCCTTATCATCATGTTGGACCAAGTCCACCTGCAGGATTTACATGATGAACTTTATGAGCTCCTCAAGGGGACATCATCATCCTAGTATATAGGACATGGTTTCCTCTTATAATCAACGGCACACCATGTAAATAATATTATTTTTCAACTTACCAGGCCTATCAATTTAATACATAAATCTCTCCCATTGGTAAATCAAAGAAATAAATACTAAGTACATGTGTCCGTTATTATATCGGGATTAAGAGCATGTACACTGTAATATCTAAGGTCTGATTCAATTATATAGTCAGTATAAATTGAATCACCTTTGAATCGATTCTGCTCAATACACACAAAGTGTATTAGTGTAATTCTATGGTCAAGATAAACCAATACCAAATCACACTACAACCATGCCAATGGTTTGGCCAAAACCATCTTGGTTGTGAGCCTCTACTTATACTCTATAAGGAACTGATAACATGATCTTCTATGCGACACCACACACTATGTTATCTACAATGTAAAGTATCAAACAATATGCATAAATATAAAATGCAAACAATGATTAAGTGATTCTTATTTCAAAATGAAGATGTCCATACAAAGGCTAGGCTTTCAGTATACATCCCAACAATCTCCCACTTATACTAAAAGACTATGCTGCCATCGAACTGCCATACATCTTATTCTCATTCCCTCCACATTCCTATCAAAAGCTCTCGTTGGAAGGGCCTTAGTGAAAGGATCTGCCAGGTTATCCTCTAATGCAATCTTGGCAACAACAACTTCTCCTCGCTTTACGATCTCTCGTATCAGGTGGTACTTGCACTCTATGTGTTTACTTGCCTTATGGGCTCGTGGTTCCTTCGAGTTTGCAACTGCACCACTGTTATCACAATAAAATATGATAGTTCTGGGCAAACCAGGAATCACATCCAAGTCCATCAAGAAGTTCCTGAGACATACAACTTCTTTGGTTGCCTCAGAGGCTACCACATACTCAGCTTCCATGGTGGAGTCCGCCACGCATTTCTGCTTGACACTCCTCCATATAATGGCTCCACCTCCCAAAGTAAACACAAAACTCGAGGTAGACTTACTGTTATCCCTATCTGATTGGAAGTCAGAATCTATGTAACCCACAGGGAGTAATTGATCTACCTGGTATACCAGCATATAATCCCTAGTCCTTCTCAAGTATTTCAATATATGTTTTACCGCAGTCCAATGTCCCTGTCTTGGATTACTCTGATATCTGCTAACCATGCTCACGGCAAAGCAGATATCCGCCCTCGTATATAACATAGCATACATGAGGCTTCCTACCGCCGAAGCATAAGGAACTGCCTTCATCTCCTCTATCTCCTTTGATGTTCTAGGACACATCTCCTTAGATAAAGGTACTCCATGCCTAAAAAGTAGAAAACCTTTCTTGGAGTTCTGCATGCTCAAATAAGCTAGAATAGTGTCTATGTATGAAGCTTGAGATAAGCACAACATCCTTTTCTTGCGATCCCTTATAACCTTGATCCCAAGGATGTGTCCCACTTCTCTCAAGTCCTTCATATCAAATTGTTTAGACAACCATACCCTTACGTCTGATAACACTTTGACATTGTTGCCAATGAGCAAAATGTCATCTACGTATAGTACAAGAAATACCACTACGGTTCCGTCACATCTCTTGTATACACAAAACTCATCCGGACTTTGAATAAATTCATATGAATGGATTACCTCATCAAAGTGGATGTTCCAAGATCTCGAAGCTTGCTTCAATCCATAAATGAACCGATTAAGCTTGCACACAAGATGCTCTTTGCCCTTTGCAATGAATCCCTCTGGATGCTCCATATAGATGTTTTCCTCAAGACTTCCATTAAGGAAAGTTGTCTTGACATCCATCTGCCAAACCTCATAATCCATATGAGCAGCAATAGACAAGAGAATCTAGATAGACTTAAGCATGGCTACCGACGAAAAAGTCTCCTCATAATCGATACCCTCTTTCTGAGTATACCCTTTCGCAACAAGCCTTGCTTTGAAGGTATCTACCTTTCCGTCTGATCCTCTCTTTGTTTTGTAGATCCACTTGCATCCAATGACTTTTACACCATTGGGTGGTTCTACTAGCTCCCAGACCTGATTTGAATCCATAGATTCTATCTCAGAATTCATCGCCCTTTTCCAAGATACCGCATCTTTATCTTGGATTGCCTCATCATATATCCAGGGATTAGTTTCATGTTCGCCAGGGACCAAATCAGAAGATTCTCCCAAGAACATAAATCTATCAGCTTGTCTAACAACCCTCCCACTACAACAAGGTATCACCTGTGTATCCTCTGTGACATGCGGTGCAGTCACTTGTAGTATGTCCTCTTGTATTGTTGGTACTGAAGTAGTGACTTCCCCTCTTAATTCCTCCAGAACAATCTTGCTCATGGGCTTGTGGTTCATCACATAGTCTTCCTCTAAAAATCGGGCATTCGTGGTAATGATCACCCTCTGATCTCTAGGACTATAGAACAAACCACCTTTCGTTCCTCTGGGATAGCCTACGAACAAGCACACTTTTGTACGAGGTTCCAACTTACCAGCATCTCCCTTCAGCACATGTGTTGAACTACCCCAAATCCGAATATGTCTCAGACTAGGCTTTCGCCCAGTCCACAATTTTGTGGGAGTAGAAGGTATTGATTTAGATGGTACCAAGTTCAGAATATACATTGTCGTTTCCAGAGCATATCCCCAGAACAAATCTAGTAACTCAGAATAACTCATCATCGATCTAACCATCTCCATAAGAGTCCTATTCCTTCGCTCCGCCACACCATTCTGCTGGGGTGTACTAGGTGCAGACAGTTGGGATTGAATCCCAGCCTCTGATAAGTAACTCCTAAACTCTCCCAAGAGATACTCACCACCACGATCAGATCATAGTGTCTTGATACTTTTACCTTGATGTTTCTCCACATCAGCCTTGAATTCTTTGAACTTGTCAAAGCATTCAGACTTGCGGCGCATCAAGTAAATGTATCCATATCTTGAATAATCGTCTATAAAAGAGATGAAATATTCAAAACCACCCCTAGCCTAGATAGACATAGGACCACACAAATCAGAATGAACCAATTCCAACACATCTTTGGCTCTATATCCCTTGGCCTTAAAAGGCCTCTTAGTCATTTTACCTTCCAAGCAAGATTCGTAGGTTGGGAAATCTTCCACCACCAATGAACCCAAAGGTCCATCAGCTATCAACCTTTGAATTCTACTCATGTTAATATGACCTAACCTTAGATGTCAAAGATATGTTTGGTTCATTTTCGAAGGTTCTTTTCTCTTATTAGATTTAGAAGATGAGTTATTTATTTCTATTTGCATCATGGGAGTTTTTGGTTCAAGAGTGTAGAAATTTCCTACCAATTCACCAGAACAGATAATCTCCCTATTCCTTTTTACAACAACTCTGTCATTAAAATAAATAGAATACCCATCCATAAATAATTTAGAAACTGAAATCAAATTCTTTTTAAATGAAGATACATAAAGGCAATTTCTCATAACCAAAGTTTTATTTCTATCAAAAGATAAATAAACATCTCCCACTGCAATAGCCACCACCTTCGTAGCATTGCCCATGTAAACGGTAATCTCTCCCTCAGCTAGTCGTCTGGTTTCCTGGAACCCCTGCAAAGAGTTGCAGACATGATCAGTGGCTCCCGTATCTACACACCAGGTACCAGTAGATAACATTGCTAAGCATGTTTCAACGACTAAACTAAAAGATATACCTATGTTCTGTTTCTGGATAGGACAGTCCACCTTCCAATGTCCAGTCTGCTTGCAAGTGAAAGCACTTGCCTTTCGGATTCTTCACTCCTGCCTGAGATCCTGCCCCCATCTTTGCTACACCTTGTTTCTTCTTCTTCTTGTCTTTCGGCTTAGAAGTAGAAACCTTTTGAGCAACCATAGCCTGAGCACTCTGACGAAAAGGCCCCTTTACCGCCTGGAGTTCTGTCAGAAGCTCCGCCAATAAATACAACCTCTTATTCATGTTGTAGTTCAGGCAAAACTACTCAAAACTTCTAGGTAGAGATTAGAGAATGATATCGACCTGGGTTTCCCCATCGATCTCCTCTCCAAGGACTTCCAGCTCATTCAAATGAGCCATCATCATGAGAACATGATTCCTTACGGGTGTTCCCCCAATCATGGTGGTCATCATCAAGTTCCTCATAGCTTCCTGCCTAGCAGCTCGATTCTGGTGTCCGAAAAGTTCCTTGAGATTGATCATCATGTCATAGGCAGTAGTCATGGCTTGATGCTAATGTTACAATACATTTGACATAGAAGCCAAAATGTAACACCGTGTCATCTCATCAGCCTTGATCCACTTCCTATAACTCTCTTTCTCCTTTTCACTAAAATTATCTGTAGGCTTAGGAGGATACTCTTCCAAGAGCACATATTTGTACTCAGCAGTCAAGACAATGTCTAGATTCCTTTTCCAATCCACATAGTTAGGTCCAGTAAGTTTGTTTTCTTTCAGAATCACAGCAAGTGGGTTGAAAGACATTTTTTAAAAAACCTAAGAATCACAGTGATCAAAACATTAGATTTCAAAATTTATTGATTCCTCAAACAATAAAATTTTAAAATCAACCAACACCTCAAAACACCGAGAATATCGTATGTCACGATAGTGTGGACGTATACAAATTCTATATTTGTAAGAGGAGGTTTTACCCATTAATTTTATTATCCTGTCAACCTTACTTTTTGACAAATAAAATTAATAGTTGGTTCCTCTTCGACCCTACAAATAAAAACAGTGACTCTGATGGGGAGGATACTTTTATTTGCATCTAAGTGTTTACCATTACCCGATACTAAGGCAATTATCTCGGATTATGTGCCTTCCGATGGGGAAGTACACATGCTCCTAAATAATTTCCTATAACCATATTTGACCTAGTGATCTGCAAAACAAACTCATATGATATGGAGGAAAGCACTCATAGCCAACGTGCAAGTTTGTTCGCATCACATGTCAAATTTTAACGGAGGCCACGGGAATTAAAAAATATCCCTCTCCCACTTAGTAATTTAAAATTGAGGAATTTTCACACAACATGCATATCAAACAATAAGCAATAAATATGAAAAAAAACTTTCCAACTATTATGGCTTTTGTTTTCCAATGTGCTTCCCATCGTTTCGCTACCTCGTCCGCTCCTCCCTTTACCATGTGCAAGCCACAAAAAGGATCCGAGCCGAGATAAACTATTTTAATTTACATACATCGATCCTATACTCCATGAAGGAGTGTACAACATAACTAGATCTAAAGTAAATTAAAATTAGCGGCTAAACAGTGACGTATTTAATTACAAAAATTAAATACTAATTAGCCTCATCAACCTCGAGGATTCAAATAATTAGTTACAATCACACACACACAATCACATACATCCACATAGCCATAATAGTTGGATCTTATGCCTGCAAATAAAAAGTTAACCTACGCACATTCTACTATTATCCGACATATATAATATATGATAAATGCATGAAAGTAACCGAATCCAAACACACAAAACCAGAAACCGTGGCTCTGATACCACTTGAAGGGAAAACGATGTGTTTCTCTTCTTCGCTTCGGTCGCTTGTGCATGGCGATCCAATCTCATGCCCCTGGATTAAAATTTTATTAGTTAAAACTAATCCGGACGGAGATGGATTGCCCAAGCAACTAATTCATCATCGTGCTATTCGATTTGAGCAGTCACTTGAACAAACTTGTTGTTCAAGCAACCTAACCCATTTCCTCGATTAGCCGCAGAATAGATGATGTACGGATTGCTAATTTTTGTGTTTATCTTCGGGATCCATGTCAATCAATAGCATACAAATACAAAAGAATAAGAATCAAAATTAAACAAGATTATACCTCTTATTTTACCTCTTGATCTTCTTTTGTATTCCTATCCTCTTCTTGGACGTCGTGTGGGCGACGATCTTCCAAGAATCGAAGCCTCCTAGATCACGTATCTTCCCTTCCTTGCTCACTCCGAACAAGGGAATAAAATTCTCCCTTCTTCTCCTTGCTTGTGCTAACCACCACAACTCCAAGAGTTGGTGTCCACCGGCCCTAGGAGAGGAAGGGAGTCTTGTTGCCACCGGCCCTAAGAGAGGGAGAGGAAGCGCTGGCTATAGGAGATGGAGAAGATGAGGGTGGCGCTGGCCAAGAGAGGGAGAGGAAGAACAAAACCCTAGCCTCCTTCACTTGTGTTGTCGCCGGTCCTAAGGAAGTAGACAAACCAAAACCCTAGCCTCCAATTTGTTGTCGCCCAATCTCTCCAACGCCAACCCTAGCACAACACTTGTTGCCGCCCAAGCCTCTTCCTCCTATTTATAGATCTAGGCTTCATGAGATATTTATAATAGGCTACAATAGGGACCATAAGGAGGTGTTAGATCTTGGCCACCCAATGGATCCGAACCACATATAACCCGATCTATTAATGATGATCCATTCCACTAGAGGATCATCATTGATCTACCTCACCAACCCCCATAATTAAATATGGGCTCCACATATTATTTGTACAAAATATCTCCCCATTTTTAAGATATCAAATGTCCATTAATTAATTAAATTACTGACAATTTAATTAATTAATATCTAACTCCATGAGTAGTACCACTCATCTGTTGGATCGAAATGAATCGCTAGAGGGGGGTGAATAGCGTTCGTGAAAACTTTTCTTTTTCGATGATTAAAACCAAGTACGTAGCGGAAAACTAAAATATAAACACAAGAAAGACACAAAGATTTTTTACTTGGTTCACAGCCCACCGGCTGCTAATCCAAGGCCCTGCGATCCTTGATCGCTTTCGACGGGCAATCACTAAAAGTTTCTTCCTCGTTGGAGGTAAGAGACAAGACGAATACAATGATTATAAGGTCGGTAACAACATTACCGGTCCTTATACAAATTAAGTACAGAAAGATAATGATAATATCAATAATTAATTAGAAGATGGCACATGGTCGGAGTAGGGTTGTAGAGAGCACAAGCACTTGAGAGATTCTTAAATTTGGGTTTGAGTCCTCCCCTCCTTTTATAGATTTGTGACTTGGAATTTGTCCCGATCCAGATCCAAAACTCATGGATCTTATCTTGAGGTGGCAGCTTATCTTATCCTGAGGTGGCGGCATCAATCTCTATCTCTTTGACCTTGTGCATTAGGCTGATTCGTCGACATCAGTCGACTGATCCTCTTAGCAGTCGACTGCCTTCAGTCGACTGCTGACATCTCCAGTCGACTACTGCACTTGAGAATTCCTACAATACAAGATTAGCACAATAGATGCATAATGCCATGCAGTGTGACAGTCCTTTGACTGTCCGATCTCGACTTCGGCATTCCTCCGGAAGTCTTAGTTGGATCGACGCCTAGAATTGTCCTCTAACTAAGGACGCATCCTTACCACCGCTCCACACATGGGCTTACCTTTGGTCCTCTTGACCTGTCTCTTAGCTTTCAGTCACCACCGAGATTCCTCGACTCCCTGAGGTTCTCCTGGTGTCACCCGACCACCACGGTTTCTCGACTTGAGATTCTCCGGGTGTCGCTCAACCTTTGGCTTAGCTTAAACACTTCCTGCACACTTAGCATATCACATGAGATAACAAAATAGCTTAACTTTGAATCTTTGTCATCATCAAAACTAAGGTTCGATTATCTAGTGCCCCTGCACCAACATCATCCTTATCATCATGTTGGACCAAGTCCACTTGCAGGATTTACATGATGAATTTTATGAGCTCCTCAAGGGGACATCATCATCCTAGTATATAGGACACGGTTTCCTCCTATAATCAATGGCACACCATGTAAATAATATTATTTTCCAACTTACCAGGCCTATCGATTTAATACATAAATCTCGTCCATTGGTAAATCAAAGAAATAAATACTAAGTACATGTGCCCATTATTATATCGGGATTAAGAGCATGCACACCATAATATCAGAGGTCTGATTTAATTATATAGTCAGTATAAATTGAATCACCTCTGAATCGGTCCTTCTCAATACACATAAAGTATACTAGTGTAATTCTATGGGCAAGATAAACCAATACCAAATCACACTGCAACCATGTCAATGGTTTGTCCAAAACCATCTTTGTTGTGAGCCTCTACTTATACTCTACAAGGAACTGATAACATGATCTTCTGTGCGACACCACACACCATGTTATCTACAATGTAAAGTATCATACAATATGCATAAATATAAAATACAAACAATGATCATGTGATTCTTATTTCAAAATGAAGATGTCCATACAAATGCTAGGTTTTCAGGATACATCCCAACAGTCATCTCCATTGTAAAATGGAGGTCGAACGGTGCTAAACCCTTTGAGATGTGCCATTTAAGAAAAGAGAGAAAATCTTGCAATGACAAAAACAAGCAAATGTACCAAGACTTTCATCTTGGATTAGTAGTGCGGGAGAATGAATTTAAACGAAATGAAAAAGTCAAAAAACCAAAAACAAATGAGAAAAATCTATAAAAAGTTGCTAGATTGGTGGTTTCACCAAATCGTAGTGCCCCCCGACTCTGATACCACTTGTTGGATCGATATGAACGCAAGAGAAGCTTTTCGTTTTTGTTTGCTTAAGACACGAGTGCACAGTGGAAAATAAATAAAATACTTTTGTTTTTACTTGGTTCACAGCCTTCCGACTGCTAATCCAAGGCCCTAATGGTCCTAGACCATGTACGGAGGGCAATCCACTAAAATACTCCTCCTCGTTGAAGGTAGGAGTTTAACGATTATAAAAGCACAAGAAAAACTTGAGGTAGAGAGACAATCCCTCCCTCCTTGTTACGATGAAAGCTCGGAAATATAAATTGAAAACAATTACATTGAAATGACAACTTTAAATGTTACCAACGACTAAGGAGTTTGAAGGAAGAGCTCGGGTCGTCGGCATTTTGGCAGCGCTTTGTCGTCGTAGGATCATTGGAGAGTCACGACATTTCGGAAGCACTTGGGGAGATTTTGAATGATAGAAATGGGGTGGAGAACCCCTTCTTTTATAGCCTTGAGAAACCCTACACATTCATATCAGGTTTCATGAGATGATGCCACCTAGCCCTTGAGAAATAGTGATAAATTTTGACTCTCCTCGAAGCTGATCTTTGACCAACAGTCGACTGCCAGCCTTACCAGTCGAACTAATGCCTAGTAGTCGACTGCTGGCTAGGGTTTTCAACTGCAATAGAAAGTTAGCTCAAAAATAAGTGATTTCGATGGCCATCAACCATCCGATCTCGACATAGACCTTCCTTTGGAAGTCTTAGTCGAATTGTCACCTAAAGATGTCCCCGTACAGAGGACTCGACCTTGCATCACTCACTCACACGAGCTTACCTCAAGATTTACCTTTGTCATAGCTTTGCTTCTGGTCTCCACCTGAGTTCTTCAACTTCCTCCGAAGTCCTCCCGGTGTCGCCCGACCACCACGATTCCCTCCGGGTATCGCTGACCCTCGGCTTAGCTTAGCATTCCTACACACTTGATTCAGCTCGTAAGATAACAATATGGGTTTAACTTTGTGTCTTTTGCTATAATCAAAACTTAGGTTCGACTTAGGTTCCTACTACACTAACACAAGGTAGATACACTATGAAAGATGACAGAAGAAAAAAATTATTTCGATCTGACAAGGCAAGGCCTTAGGTCAGATTGTCACTATTTTTATAGCTCAACTTTAGCCGAAGCTCTTATCCCCGTGCAGTGGATGATCGGAGGAGTAGAGTTCAAGATAGATACACTATAGAAGATGACGGAAGTAAAAAATTATTCCGATCTGACAAGGCAAGGCCTTAGGTCAGATCGTCACTATCTTTACAACTCGGCTTTAGCCGAAGCTCTTATCCTCGTGCGGTGGCGGATCAGAGGAGTAAGGTTCGAGGTTGATTCACTATGGAAAATGACGGAAGTAAAAAATTATTCCGATCGGACAAGGCAAGGCCTTAGGTCATATTGTCACTATCTTTACAACTCGACTTTAGACGAAGTTCTTATCCTTGTGTAGTGGCGGATCGGAGGAGTACGATTCAAGATAGATTCACTATGGAAGATGACGAAAGTAAAAAATTTATTCCGATCTGATAAGGCAAGGCCTTAGATCATATCATCAATATTTTTAAAGCTTGACTTTAGCCGAAGCTCTTATCCCCGTGCGGTGGTGAATCGGAGGAGTAGGGTTCAAGGTAGATTCACTATGGAATATGACGGAAGTAAAAAAAAAAATTCCGATCTGATAAGGCAAGGCTTTAGGTCAGATCATCACTATCTTTACATCTCGACTTTAGCCGAAGCTCTTATCCCCATGCAATGGCAGATCGAAGGAGTTGGGTTCAAGATAGATACACTATAGAAGATGACGGAAGTAAAAAATTATTCCGATCTGACAAGGCAAGGCCTTAGGTCAGATCGTCACTATTTTTATAGCTTGGCTTTAGCCGAAGTTCTTACCCCCATGAGATGGCGAATTGAAGGAGTAGGGTTCAAGGTAGATACACTATGAAAGATGATGGAAGTAAAAAAAAATTATTCTAATCTGATAAGGCAAGACCTTAGATCAGATCGTCATTATTTTTAAAGGTCAACTTTAGCCGAAGCTCTTATCCTCATGAAGCTACGGATTGGAGGAGTAGGGTTCAAGGTAGATTCACTATGGAAGATGACGGAGGAGTAGGGCAAGGCCTTAAATCAGATCGTCACTATTTTTACAGCTCGACTTTAGCCAAAGTTGTTATTCCCGTGCGGTGGCAGATCAGAGGAGTTGGGTTCAAGGTAGATGCACTATGGAAGATGACAAAAATAAAAAATTATTCCAACCTGACAAGGCAAGGCCTTATATCAGATCGTCACTATTTTTACAGCTCGACTTTAGCCGAAGCTCTTATCCCGGTGCAGTGGAGGATCAGATGAGTTGGGTTCAAGGTAGATGCACTATGAAAGATAATGGGAGTAAAACAATTATTCCGATCTGACAATGCAAGGCCTTAGGTCGGATCATCACTATTTTTATAGCTCAGTTTTAGTCGAAGCTCTTATCCCCGTGCGGTGGCGGATCGGAGGAGTAGGGTTCAAGGTAGAAACATTGTGGAGGATGCTGGAAGTAAAAAAAAAATATTCCGATCTGATGAGGCAAGGCCTTAAAGCATATCGTCACTATTTTTATAGCTCGGCTTTAGCCGAAGCTCTTATCCTCGTGTGGTGGTGGATCGGAAGAGTCGAGTTCCAGCTTGGCTGCAATTGAAGTTTTTATCTCTGTGTGGTGATGGATCGGAAGAGTCTAGTCATAACTCGGCTGTAATTGAAGTCTTTATCCTCGTGTGGTGGTGAATCGGAAGAGTTGAGTTCCCACTCGACTATAATTTAAGTCTTTATCCCCATACGGTGGCAAATTAGAAGAGTCGGGTATAAGCTCAGCTATAATTGAATTGTTCATTTCTTTGCGGTGATAGATCGAAAGAGTTGATCTTATTTCATAAGAGTGGTGGAATACATTTAATTATGTAAGAATAGCGAGCTAGAGCAATGGAGGACGTTGGGAAACACATTGGCGAATGGAGGATGCTACTATATATAGTGAATGTGCGGCTCGGTGAAAGGATTCTGAAGGTACCTTTTATTAAGGGAGGTATGTTGTTTAATGGCATCAAGGATAAAATTTTCTTATGAAGCACCATGTTCTTTTGGAATAAGATAGAAATGCTTGCACAATACATTCAAAGCTCTAGCAAACATTATAGTCATGCCAAAAAAGAAAAAGCTAAGGTACTTCATAGATGATCTTTTCTTTTATGGGAATGTTGGGGGATGAATTAGCGGCGCAGAGAGAGGCAACTAGTATATAACGACTACTAAGAGCTTGGTGGGCTACGTGAAGTCTTGCTAAACTGCGTTGAGCAATGAGCAGCTCCTGACGAAGGGTGTAAGTTTGTGTGGAGGATACTTGGAGGCGGTTTCTCAAATCTCTTGTTATATTCTTTAGCTCTGCTATACGTTGTTGGTATTCCGTGAGGGGTTCTGGAGAAAGAGTCATACCTTCTAGTTTGAAGGGGTCAGTCATTGCCAAAGTTGAAAGGAGGGGGTAGTATGAAGGCAGAAGGTTTTACAGGAGGTATTTGTAGAAGAAAAGGGGCATTAATTTATTCATCTTCTTGAAAAAGAGGAAAAATATGGAATGACAAGATGGGTAATTGAAGGGTTGGTGTTGGGAATGACGAGATGGGTAATTGAAGGGTTGGTGTTGGGAATGACCAAGGCATTGACAAAGAGATGACTAATCATATTCTTGACAAAAAGGATAAATGCTCATCAAACATGATCCGACTTTGATGCAATGTGTCCTAGAAGAAGTGGATTTTGCTTATCTGTGGAATGGCCCATGATAATTTGAAGGTATGTTATTATTGAATTTATCAGAGTAACTCTTATGGAAGTAGAGTGTTAGTCGACTAGAACCAGGAAAGTATCTAGCAAGAGTTAATTAAGCATAAAAGAGGGGAGGGTGTCCACTCAGAAGTTAAAATACAGTCATTGAGATAGTAAGAATTTGGCAATTTAGGAAAGGAGAGAAATGCAAGATATCCATAAAAAGATGGTAATTCATACAGTTCTTGTTTGTATCAGTTCTTGAAAAAACTATTCATTACAATTCAAAGAAGGGAGGCTTCACAAGTCAAAGATACTGTCAGGATAATCGTCTATAGCGACTTCCATGCTTAAAAAGATGTTATCTATACCCAGAGGGGGATACCCATGTGTGGTGTGTGATAACTATCATTTTATCGTGTTATTTAGGTCCTTAATATCACTGTTTTTATCCTCTCGAGTGATTTATTGTTGATTATTAACATGTTTTATGAGCTTGGATTTATTTTGGACCTTATTATAAATTCTCCTAAATTTTGGATTTATATGTGAATTTTATCTTTGTTTGTAGGATATCGAGATGAGTCACTGGACTAGACTCAAGTCGGATCGAATATGACTTCATCTAGGGTCATAATGAGCATTTCAAGTTGATTTAATATGAGTCCTTCATCAAGATCGAAGGCAATTCAATCCAGAGATCATATCTGAGTGATGTGGACCATCCAATGAATGCGGCTTGATTCTGAGCCATCTATCCAGATCTGGAGATATCCAGTCCATACATTTAGATTTGGACATCTTAGCCCTTCATCCAGATTCGACCGATCGTAATCGTCCCTTCAGATTGAGCAGATCCGGCCATCCAGAGTTGGAGCGATCACCACCATTGGATGCATTGTCTAGTTCAAAGATTAATCAGATTAATTAAACCCTAGCTCTAATGGACGGCTGAGATCAGAGGGCATTCGATCGGATGGCGCAGGAAATTCACTTTAAAATTCCAACATTTTCCCCCAAATCAAAAATCGCGCGACCCAGAAGCAAGAATCATGAGCATCGGCGATGACAATCTTCTTCACATGTGGTGAGCGACGGTTGATCCACAGTTGCTCGGCGACCATTCCGGCAGCAACCAGCGATGTCTCCTTCACAATCCATTCCATCCAAAGCTTCCTTGGTGTTTTCGACAGAGATCAGTGGTGAGGTTGGGCATCACGGCTTCACCAAGCAGCTTGGATTTCGGCCATCTTCACCGGCACGCCTCTCACGCTTGGCGATCGGAGCTGAGACGACCCAGTCGGACGTGATTTCAGAAGGATGGGGTTATTTTCTACTGCCGTGATTTCAGCAGCATGGTTTTCCAGCTCCGGTTGCTCTCGATTCTTCCATTTCTGACGTCATATCATCAATCCAGCAACTGGTGAAGATCTATTGACGTTCATAGCTTCAGTCCCTTCCATTTTCACGATCATGATTCGTGCTGCTTCGCCTCTGCAGATCCATCCACCGGCTGACGTGATTCGGCAGCCCCGAAGTTCATCGTCGGAGCAGTGATTCGTGTTCAACAATTCTAGCTCTTGTCGGAGGGACATTCCGACAAGAGATCCATTCCATTGATGTCGTTAGAAGTTGTCCAGCATTGTCGTGGGTCACCAAAGAGGGTGGTTCCTTTCCGAGAGTTGTGGGCGACCGTCGGTTAATTTTTATTGTTATATTTTTATTGTTATGTCTATTTTGTTAATGTCTGTTATGTTATGTTTGTTCAGTTATGTTTGGTTTTGTCTGTTATGTTTGGTTATGTTTGTTATGTTTGTTTATGTTTGACCATTGTGTCGTATGGTGATAGTGCGATGCTTGGTTGAATTGTTTGGGTTTATTTCATTTAGTTTTCAGTTAATCTTTGATCATTGTGTCATATAGTGACAGTGCGGTGCTTGGTTGAATTGCTTAGGTTTATTTCGTTTAGTTTTCAGTTAATCTTTGACCATTGTGTCATATAGTGACAATGTGGTGCTTGGTTGAATTGCTTAGGTTTGTTCCATTTAATTTTCAGTTAATCTTTGACCACTGTGTCGTATAGTGACAGTGTGGTGCTTGGTTGAATTACTTAGGTTTATTTCGTTTAGTTTTCAGTTAATCTTTGACCATTGTGTCGTATAGTGATAGTGTGGTGCTTGGTTGAATTTCTTAGGTTTATTTTGTTTAGTTTTCAGTTAATCTTTGACCATTGTGTTGTATAGTGACAGTGCGGTGCTTGGTTGAATTGTTTAAGTTTGTTAGTTCAATTTTCAGTTGATATTTGATCATTGTGTCGTATAGTGGCAGTGCGGTGCTTGGTTGAATTGTTTAAGTTTGTTTAGTAATCTTTGATCATTATACCATATAGTGACAGTGCGGTGCATGATTTACTTGCTTTTGCACATTAGTTTAACTTCTAGAAAATTGTTAATTGGTAGTTAGGTTTATTTCTTGCATGGTTAATTTTCATGTCTGTTAACTAGAATTATTTGACCATTGTATCATATAGTGACAGTGCGGTGCATGGTTGAATCGTTCTTGCATTAGGGTAGCTTTCAAATAATTATTTTGATAAGTTGTAGGAACCCCCAGTGTTAATAATGTTTAGAAACAAATGTTCAACAATTGAGTTCCATGGGAGATGACCCGAATTATCCTATACTGCATTAGTGTAGTTAGGGGGGTCGGTAAATAATTTGGGAACGGTACCGTAAAAAAAAAAATTGTTTCAATGCCAGCATGCTGCTTGCTGGATCCCTTAAAACCCAAGATGAATAACTCAGCTCCATTGTCGCCAAATTTTGTTAACAACTCCAGCTCCCACGCCTTCCATTGAGCTTCCTCAATGGCTATTTGAGTAGCCAGAGCAATCTTCAGCTCATCTCTTTCTTTAACAACGACTAAAATGTACTGGCTCAAGGAAGTCATGGTCTGGGCATGCTCCAGTTGGAATGCCTACATTTGCTCAATTATTTTTGTTAGAGCCCCCAAGAATGTAGATACTTTGGAGGAAAGCTATGTTCGACTTAATTTTTGGGAGGCCTCCAAAGTTTTGATAATAGATTGAGCCTTTAGTAGTTCAGCAAAAGACTAAAATCCTCTTGTATGTGTTTCTCAGAGTTGGACTTAACATTCTGACAGTTCTTGGGCTAGGGCATTAACGTGTTGGATTTTTTCAGTCCAGAGGAATAGTTGAACCCTAAGGGAGTCGACTGCCCTGAAGGCTTCCTCTTTGTCATGCCCAGATGCCATCAGTTGAGTCTTCAACTCTTCACAAAAAAGTTTCAAATTTTTCTCAAGCAACTAAAATGACTTCTTGTTGTTTGCTTGCAGCAAGTTGTTGAGCCATCTATTTCAGTTTGATTTCAGAGGCATTATGGAGAGCCGCCATAGTTGATTGATAATCGGCTAAATGTTGAGTCACTTCATTATAATTAGTGGTTTCCTGTGTAAGGGGAAGGCATATTTCAGAGGTAAATATTGAGATATTTCAAGTATAGTAGGGCTAAAGGAAGATACCTCTGACAAATTTTTCCATAAATGTTCGAAGGGGCCTTGTACTCCCGACTGATTGAAGAATTTCACTTCCTGGGGAGTATGAAGCCTAAGCACATACCCAAGGGTTGTAGATGGGGGATTAGGAGGCAAAATATCCCCCATAGGAAGAGGAGGTTCATCCCCAAGAGAAGAGGGCTCGGGAGGAAGGGAGCCATGAGAGGAAAAGGCAGTGGGTGGTATTTCAAGGGGTGGGGGTGGAGAATTTTCTTCATTTCTGAGAGGAGAATCTTTTGAGGTGGGGGATCTTCTTCAGAGGGGTCAGGGATAGGGAGATATTGGCGCGTGCGACGGCAAAGGGGGGCATGACTAGGGGAGTGAGAAGGGGAGTCAATAGAGATAGTTGGGGGGTTGGAAGGGCCTTCGCGGGGTCAGAGGAGTCTTCGGGAAGGGGAAGTAAGAAGACTCTCCTGAACTAGTTCTTCAGAGGGTGGCAACGATGTATCCAGAGGAGGGGAAGAAGGGATCATAGGGGATTTCCCTCGTTTGTGATTCCCCTTGGCTTTTGCTGCTATGGTTATTTCAACACTTATCATGGCCCTCTGCATCAGGTCGTATGTAGCACAGTGTAGATGAAACAACAGATAGCAATATTAAAGTTTAGTAAATAGTGAGTAACAATAAGGATTTCTATTATTAAAGGTGGAAGGTGATGTCCTACCTATTGCAACAGGGTTATCTAAAGGGAAAGGGGATAATCCATGATGACTCAGGAGAGAGGTTTTCAAAAGGATTTTAGAATTGTAATGGTGATCCCGTAGCACCTTATGGACTGCGGCGAAGAGGCATTAGAGCCGGCAGTCAAGAAAAGAGGGCAAGTCAGGAAGCTTCATCTTCCAAGTCATCAAGGAAGGGGAGTGGCAAGTCAGGCAAAAAAGTATGATTCTCGCCGGCCTTTGTGAGAGGTAGGTTTGTTGGTCAAGAATTGAAAGTCTGGACGACTAGCGAAGTAAAAAATACCCTCCTTCGAAGACTTTATTTGGAATAAGAAGTGAAACATTAGGGGGGATAAGAGAAGGCTTAGATGCCTAAAAATTATGACTGTTCCTGCTAGCAACTAAAAGGCATTAAGCGTTAGCTGGTTAACATATATTTTGTATAAGTCTATAAGTTCAAAATAGATTGGGGGAACTGGAAAACAGATGTCATCCTTGATGTAATTGAGAGGTGTCCTAAGGCAATCACCTTAGAAGTTATTAATAAAATTCACTATTTGAGTATACATTATCTATGTATGTGATTGGATCTTAAACTCATATACTGAAGTCAACAATACGATGCATAGCATGAGAGAAATTATGATTGGATCATAATTAGTGGGTATCTCATCATGTGTAAATATGCAAGTATTGAAACTATCCTTAGTCGATGAATTTATGAGATTGGACATCATCAATTCTGTGAGACTACACATGTTATGCTCCTTAGTTTATCTAAGCATTCGGTACTCACAGAATGAAAGCATAGGGATGTTGAGAGTGAACAAGTGGATGCCAGTTATGGTAACTAGCTAGTTCATTGGAGTGATCTGCTATGAGACTTCATATGGTTCTATATGTCGTTGAAAATCTCATTATAGCTTTAGTGCGAGCTTCCTTAGACTTGAGGTATTCAAGTCACTTTGATCATGGCACCTTGTATTTTGACTTCTTCATAGCCATCTACATAGTAGGTGTAACTCCGGGATGATTGGGTATAAGTCAAAGTGATCGAAGGTGTTTGAATAACCCATAGAGGATTCACCACTCCTGATAAAGGAGATGTATACCCTAGGCCTCTTGTCAGAATTGTTACTCAGAAGTCTCTGACCAGAGCAAGCATGTTAAGAAGATGGTCTTCTTAAGGAACATGTAAGAGTAACTTGAATCCACAGGACAAGGAAAATAACTTGAGCTAGGAGTGATGTAGTCAGACTAGTGGGGACGAACACATAGATTATGTCCTGAACCAAGTGGGTATAGGATGAGTGAAAGGAAAAAGGCACGAACAACTGAAGCTGCTGAAGGGTTCAGAAAATGTTCTAAAGTCGATTTAGACTTTCCAAACAATTGGGGATCATGATGTACTGCTAGGTGCCACTCATGATCTATTCATAATTAAGGGATTAATTATGAATGGCCAACATAATCGGGAACCTATTAGGTCACACGCACTACGGGTGATCTCGAGATGTAAAACAAGTCTGAGAATAAGATTCTCGTTGAGAGAGGATATGTCTGGTTGGACAAGACCAAAGGGTGTGTGAAACGGAGGCTATGAAACCTCTTATGGCTTTGTTGGACATGGCATGACCATATCACACCTAAACGAAGTCAAACGGACCATACAGAGCCTCACACGGTCGTGCCTAACTTGGCAAGGGTCGTGTCTGGCTCTGGCTGGAAAAATGGCTAAACTGGGTTGTGCCCAGAAGAACACACGGTTAGGTCATGTGTCCTGGCATTGTCGGGCCTTTTGGCACGGTCGAGCTGTGTGAATCCACACGGTCGTGTCACGGTTTCACCAATTTTGGAGATTTCTCTTTATAGAAATTTCCTGGGTTGTTCTTACCTTAATTATGGGATAATTATGGTAAGATATGTTCCATTTAATCCTCATAACATGACCTAATCAAGAGATCTATAAATAGATCCCTTGATAATCTTTGGCTAAGAGTTTGTTTAGGTTTTCCCTTGGTAGCTCTTTTTCCTCTCTCCTCTTCTCTTGTCTCCGTCGGTTGGCTAGCACCAATCGGAGACAAAGGCTTGCTGCTCTAGGGGTTGTCTCAGGTGATCCCGACGTGGATACTGATAGAGGCAAGGCCCATTGGTCTTGCTTGTGGTTTCAACGGATTCAAAAGAATCCCGAAGGTATAACTTCTCTTTCTCCTTGTGAGTTTTCATGCGATTATGCCAAATAAGTTTTCCTGCCCCCCAGGGGATGTTTGGGATGGAATAAAAATTATTTTATTCACTTTATTCCGCTGCGCATAATCCCAAAATCTTCAACAAGTGGTATTAGAGCCACCTTGTACGTTTGGCATAGATTGCATGTTGTAGGAGAATATTTAAAGCATGTTTGATGTTTTAATATAACTGTGTCATGTTTATCTATATGATAGATTAAAGTATGCTTGATTTTACATATAGGATATGTTTGTAACTTAAAAAGGAAATACCGAGGATGCACCTAGAAACACCGAAGGTGTTGGCCGCATTGTTAGAGCCTAAGCATAGATTCACGTTCACATCGGGAAATTTATTTCCTAATGTGACCTTGGCTTTTCCATATTTAGGTTTATTTCTTTTTATAGATGAGACCCATAATAACCTAAAATCCCTCGTGCAAATATTAGGGCTAACACCTTCCATTAATATGGTTGAACCAAAGTTCTTTTTTGTGTTTGGGTTGTTGGACTCTCTCCATGCCTGGCATGACATCGAGCATGTTCAATTCATACGAGATTCGATGTTTATTTTAAATGGTAAGGACCAGAGGTCAATTTCAAGTTTGGTTTGTTGGACTCTCTCCAAGCCTGACTTATAAATTAGATGTGTTCAAATCATTTAAATTCGATCTCAGAATTAATGGGTCGACCCTAACTGAAAGCATTGATTTATTGGACTCTCTCCAAGATCAATGTGGACAGAGGTGTAATTAGGTTATATGCATTGGATGTATATATGTTAATGAGTTAACAACCTAATGTATATGTGAACATTCAATTAGTTGATAGCATAAAGTGATAGTTATATATTTGATATATAATGGGTACTGTTGATACCTAACATTATGACTATGAATGACTTGTTGGACTCTCTCCAAGGTTGTTCTTAGTCATAATTGATATCAACCCACTAAGAGATCACCTATCATCTCTCGAATTCAAAGTGAGGGCTATTGAATTTGATAAAAATAGTGAAAGTTTCTTGTTAATATAAATTGTTTACATTACTATAAATTCATCTCTCTTATACACCTCTATTTGTATGTCTAGGTACTAATTAGAACAGAATGTCAACCTCCATTAATTTACGTTCGATTTTGGACAACAACAAATTGACTGGGTCAAACTTCTTAGACTGGCTTCGCAATCTGAGAATTATTCTCAAGGTTGAAAAGCTAGCTTATGTCCTTGAAAAGGTTCTTCCCAAACTTCCTGCAGACAATGCATCTGGTGACCAAAGTTGGCTTACCAGAAACATGTTGCTGACTCTGAGATGGCGAGTTGCATTATGCTACATCGATGTCTCCTGAGTTACAAAATAAACATGAGTATATGGATGCTAATACAATTATCTTTCATCTTCGAGAGTTGTTCGATGAGCAAGCGCGATCTGAAAGGTTCGAGGTCACCCAGCTCCTCTTTCGCTCAAAAATGCAGGAAGGTTCATCTGCAGTGCAGTTTGAGCTAAAGATGAATAGCTATATTGAGCAATTGGGATAATTAGGGTTTTTCATGGACCATTAATTAAGTATTGACTTAATTCTTCACAATCTGAGTGGTAGCTATTCACAATTTGTGATAAACTATCAGATGAATAAGATTGAGTCCACGATTCCTGAATTGATTAATATGCTCAAAACAATGGAGTCATCTATTGTGAAAGAATAGAAAGTGGTGATGCTGGTAGACTCCTCAAAGAAAGGTTCTAAGAGGAAGTCAAAAACCAAAGATAAAGGGAAGAAGAAGGCAAAGAAGAAAGAAATAACTCCCAAGGGCACCTGCCATCATTATGGCAAGGATGGTCATTGGAAGAGAAACTGCAAGCAGTATCTGGAGTCACTGAAGCAGAAAAAGGCATCTAATGCCCAATCTACTTCAGGTATATTTGTTATTGAATGTCATATTGTTTCTTCTAGCACTTGGGTATTGGAAAACGAGTGTGACTCTCATATATGTAATGGCATATAGGGGCTTAGGAACAGAAGAAGACTGGTTAAGGGAGAAGCAGATCTAAGGGTTGGCAATAGAGCAAAAGTTGTTGTAGTAACCAAGGGTACTTATATGTTGCAACTTCCTTCGGGACTAGTTTTAGAGTTGGATGATTGTTTTTATATTTCTGCATTAATAAAGAACATTATTTCTATTTCATATTTGAATAAGAAAGGTTATCATTTGACGTTTAGTAATAATTATTGTTACATTACGTTAAATGGTGTTCTTTATGCTACTGGGATATTAAATAATGAAATCTGTACGTTAGATACATCCAGCGAGATATTCAATATCGAATCAAATAGCAAACGCATTAAGTTATATAATCAATTAACCTCGCAATTATGGCATTGTTGTCTTGGTCATATAAGCAATGAATGCATGTCCAAACTACAAAGGCTTGGATTTTTGGAGTCTTATGAATCAGATTCATTAGACACATGTGTTTCATGCTTAAAAGGAAAGATGTCTAAACTACCTTTCAAAGGAAATGGTGAACGAGCAGTTAAGGTATTGGGCCTTATACATACCGATATATGCGGACCAATGTCAACTCATGCCATAGGAGGTTATAGCTACTTCGTTACCTTTATCGATGATTATTCACGATATGGGTATTTGTATCTGTTAAGATACAAGTCTGAAGTCTTTGAAAGGTTTAAAGATTTTAGAAAGGAAGTAGAGAAACAACTTGGGAAAAGTATTAAAATACTTTGATCGGATCGAGGTGGTGAATACTTAAGCCAAGAGTTTCAAGATTATCTAAGGGACAATGGCATCTTGTCCCAAAGGACTCCACCTTACATGCCACAACATAATGGTGTGGCTGAAAGACGAAATCGAACCTTGTTGGACATGGTTAGGTCAATGATGCAGCATGCAAGTCTTCCAAAAACCTTTTGGAGTTATGCACTCGAGATCACTGTTTACTTGTTAAATAGAGTCCTGACTAAGGCAATCTCTACTACTCCATATGAGATGTGGAATAGTAGAAAACCTTATTTATCTTATTTGAAGATATGGGGTTGTCCTGCTTATATGAAGAGGACAATATCAGACAAGCTTGAGGCTAAGTCTGATAAGTGCATATTTATTGGTTACCTTAAGAAAATGAGGGGTTACTAATTCTATCATCCCTTGGAACAAAAGGAGTTTGTTTCAAGGCATGTTGTATTCCTGGAGAAGAAGTTTCTCTTACAGGAAAACAGTGGGAGTGAGGTTGAACTAAGTGTAGTTCAAGAGGCTCCGATAGACACAGAAGAGATGTCTAGTCAAGAACCACAGCTGATTACTCATTCAGATGAGGTAATAGTTGAACTTGATAATACACCACCTCCTCGTAGATCTAGTAGGATACGTAGGATTCCTGAGAGATATGAATTTCTCATAAGTGAATCTAATGACGTGTTGCTCATAGATGATGAGGAACCTACTAGTTACAATGAGGCACTGAATAGTTCAGACAGGGATAGATGGCTAATAGCCATGAAATCAGAAATGGATTCCATATATGAAAACCAGGTTTGGAACTTGGTAGACCCACCAGAAGGCATAACGCCTATAGGGTGCAAGTGGGTTTTCAAGAAGAAAACTAACATGGATGGTAATATTATTACCTATAAAGCTAGATTAGTGGTAAAAGGCTATCGTCAAAGACAAAGTATTGACTATGACGAAACCTTTTCACTAGTAGCTATACTTAAATCCATTCGGATACTCCTAGCCATGGCGGCTCATTTTGATTATGAGATAAGGCAGATAGATGTGAAAATAGCTTTCCTTAACGGAAACCTATCTGAGGATGTATATATGATACAACCTAAGAGTTTCACATCCATTGACAAGAACAAAGTATGCAAGCTTCAACGTTCCATTTATGGATTGAAGCAAGCATCCAGGAGTTGGAATATTCATTTTAATGAGGCAATCAAACAGTTTGATTTCTTACAAAATCCTGAGGAGCCCTGTGTGTATAAGAAGGTTAATGGGAGTGCGGTCGTGTTCCTAGTATTATATGTCGATGACATATTAATTATAGGAAACGATATTCTTGTTTTGCAAACAATCAAGGTCTGGTTGTCCAAAATATTCTCCATGAAAGACATGGGAGAAGCAACCTATATTTTAGGGATTAAGATCTATAGAGATAGATCAAATCGATTGCTTGGTCTTTCGCAGTCTGCATACATAGACAAAGTGCTAAAATGGTTTAGCATGGAAGAATCCAAAAAAGGTTTTATTCCCATGAGGAATGGGATTCACCTTTCGAAGTCTATGTGCCCACGCATGGAAGACGAGAGGATTCACATGAGTCAGATCTCATATGTGTCAGCTATAGGATCGATCATATATGTTATGTTATGTACAAGGCCCGATGTATCGTATGCTTTGAGCGTTCCGAGTAGATACCAGTCGGATTCCGGTATGGACCATTGGGTCGCTGTCAAGACAATCCTTAATTATTTGAGGACTAAGGATTTATTTTTGGTATATGGAGGAGGTGATATGACAGTAAGCGGGTATACTGATGTTGGCTTCCAGACAGATAAGGATGATTCCAAATCTCAATTTGGATACATATTCATCTTGAATGGAGGTGCGGTGAGTTGGAAAAGTTTCAAGCAAGACATCGTTGCTGATTCTACTACATAGGCAGAGTACATTGCAACTTCTGAAGCAGCAAAGGAGGCGGTTTGGATCCAAAAGTTCATTACTGAACTTGGAGTAGTTCTGAGCATTGTTGAAGCATTACAGTTTACTGCGACAACAATGGTGTCATTGCACAGGCGAAGGAACCACGGTCTCATCAGTGATCCAAACACGTACTACGTCGTTACCATCTGATCAAAGAGATCATTGGTAGACGAGACATACAAATAGAGAAAGTTCCCACTAATAGGAATCTAGCAGATCCCTTGACAAAGCCTCTTCCCCAAGAAAAGTTCAAGAGGCATATAGAAGCCTATGGTATTAGATATAAAGGCGATTGGTTGTAGGTCAAGTGCGAGTTTGATGTAATTGAGAGGTATCCTAAGGCAATCGCCTTAGAAGTTATTAATAAAATTCACTATTTGAGTATACATTATCTATGTATTTGATTGGATCTTAAACTCATATACTGAAGTTCACAATACGATTTATAGCATGAGAGAAATTGTGATTGGATAACAATTAGTGGGTATCTCATCATGTGTAAATATGCAAGTATTGAAACTATCCTTAGTCGATGAATTTATGAGATTGGGCATCATCAATTCTGTGAGACTAGCACATGTTATGCTCCTTGGTTTATCCAAGCATTCGGTACTCATTGAATGGAAGTGTAGGGATACTGAGAGTGAACATGTGGATGCTAGTTATGGTAACTAGTTCATTAGAGTGGCCTGGTATGAGACTTCATATGGTTCTATATGTCGTTGAAGATCTCATTGCAGCTTGAGTGCGAGCTTCCTTAGACTTGAGGTATTCAAGTCACCTTGATCATGGCGCCTTGTATTTTGACTTCTTCATAGCCATCTACATAGTAGGTGTAACTCTGGGATGATTGGGTACAAGCCAAAGTGAACGAAGGTGTTTGAATAGCCCATAGAGGATTCACCACTCCTGATAAAGGAGATGAATACCCTAGGTCTCTTGTCAAGATTGTTACTCAGAGGTCTCTAGCCAGAGCAAGCATGTTAAGAAGATGGTCTTCTTAGGGAACATGTAGAAGTAACTTGAATCCACAGGATAAAGAAAATAATTTGGGCTAGGTGTGACGTAGTCAGCCTAGTGAGGACGAACACATAGACCATGTCCTGAACCAAGTGGGTATAGGATGAGTGAAAGGAACGAGGCATAAAAAACTGAAGCTGCTGAAGGGTTTAGAAAATGTTCCGAAGTCGATTTAGACTTTCTGGTCAATTGGAGGTCATGATGTACTGCTAGGTGCCACTCATGATCTATTCATAATTAAGGGGTTAATTATGGATGGCCAACATAACCAAGAACCTATTGGGTCACACGCACTATGGGTGATCTCGAGATGTAAAATAAGTTTGAGAATGAGATTCTCGTTGAGAGAGGATATGTCTGGTTGGACCAGACCAAAGGGGGTGCGAAACAGAAGCTATGGAACCTCCTATGGCTTTGTTGGACATGGCACGACCATGTCACATCTAAACAAAGTCAAACGGACCATATAGAGTCTCACACGGCCATGCCTAACTTGGCAAGGGTCGTGCCTGGATCTAGCCGAAAAAATGGCTGAACTGGGTTGTGCCCAAAAGGACACATGGCCAGGTCATTTGTCCTGGCACGGTCGTGCCTTTTGGCATGGCTGGGTCGTGTGAATCCACACGGTCGTGTCGTGGTTCCGCCGATTTTGGAGATTTCTCTTTATAGAAATTTCCTGGGTTGTTCTTAACCTTAATTATGGGATAATTATGATAAGATATGTTCCATTTAAGCCTCATAACATGACCTAATCAAGATATCTTTAAATAGATCCCTTGGTAATCTTTGGCTAAGAGTTTGTTTAGGTTTTCCCTTGGTAGCTCTTTTTCCTCTCTCCTCTTCTCTTGTCTCCGTCGGTTGGCTAGTACCAATCGGAGACAAAGGCTTGCTGCTCTAGGGGTTGTCTCAGGTGATCCCGACGTGGATACTAATAGAGGCAAGGCTCGTTGGTCTTTCTTGTGGTTTCGACAGATTCAAAAGAATCCCGAAGGTATAACTTCTCCTTCTCCTTGTGAGTGTTCATGCAATTATGTCAAAACAAGTTTTCTTGGCCCAGGGGATGTTTGGGATGGAATAAAAATTATTTTATTCGCTTTATTTCGCTGTGCATGATCCCGGAATCTCCAACAATCCTCTAGTTGATCTAGAAAGAAGCAATGATGATCAAGGGGAAAGGTGTGGCCAGTAGGAGGCTGAGGCGAAGATGCATTTTATAGAAGAATCCATATACAACTTCTTAACATCATGAAAATAGTGGCGGTTATCTATAATGGAAAAGGTAGTCTTGAACTAGGGGGTGTTGCTAGGGTTCTGAAGAGTTGAGGTCATAGTGTAAATGGTAAGGTGTTACTTACTTGTGGATGAAAGGTGATGATTACTGGGGAGGGAGGAAACCTCTGGATGTTGAAGACCGGGGAATGAGGCGTCTATCGGCGAGGGTTATCGGGAGAGGGCAGAAGGAGGAGAGTCGAAGAAGGTGAAGTTATTGCGCCGAAATAGGGCTTCGGGGTTTTTAAGTTTTTGAAAAAAGCATTACGAATGGAAAAATGGGGCCCACTAGCTCGGTAAGGTAATTAGTGCTTTTAATAATAAATAACATGGAGGGGTATCTCGGACCAATAAACCCGATAAAAATCTGGAAGAGTTAGGGGTTGGGTAAGTCATTGCCGAGGTAAAAAGGAGACACAGTAAGTAAGCACTCATAATATCAAAGTCAGACTCAAGGCTTCGTCTGACTATTTTGGGAAGTGACTAATGATACTGCTATAATACTTAGGAGATAGAGAAAGGAATCATGACTTGGAGAGTGTAATCGGAGGGAAGGGATCATAATGCTTGATATACGACCTAGTCAAGTGAGACTGTCACGCCCCCAGAGTATACCGTGCCGAAAAGCAAACGGAAGGCATCTCCCCTGTACGTGGTAACATATCGGGTTAATACAAGGCCCGTAGGCCTACAACAATAATCTAACATAAAAATATCAACATATCAAACACAGCGGAAACATACTACAGATAAAACAAAATACAAGACTCGACTGTGCACTCCGGAGTGACTTGACACAACAAGAATCATAATAGAAACCATAACAACATCCAAATACATACAATACGTTCGTATATCACAAATACGGAAACAATACAGGCTAAACCCAAAACCATAATACGGAATACATCAATCCACAAGAATGCAACAAAACGTAAATAAACCTCCATCCGTTTGGTGTGAGATGGGATCAGCTGGCGGAGCTCCGAACGTCCAAGGAATCTTCTACCTGTTATCTGGGCGACAGGAAACCCAAGGTCCAGGGGTGGTGAGTATAAACTCAGGGGTAATATATAGAAAGTGCATGAACAACATATAAGGATATAAAGATCTACAAGTATACATATGAAGATCTATAGGTATACAGCATGAGTCCAATAGACATATAGTCCTATCCAACTCTAATAACAAGAACTACAGTAAAGTCATACTCAATGTATATACTAAACTGATCAACTGAACATGAAGTAATGTACCAACATACCTGACGGTCTGTAACACCATATGCTAGATTATCCTGAACAGATTTACAATAACATAACTCATATAACGTACCAAGTCAATCCCATACCTGACCAATACTCCAACATATGAACAGTATATGATCATCTGTAATAACAACCCGATCTGTACCACACAATGACATGATGCTAATCAAATGTATACAACAGTCTGAATCAACGCATGTATCATGCTCAACACATAGCAGTATATAAAATGCAAATGACATGTATCATGATGATCAACCATATGCAGCAATCATAGCTCAATCAAATGCAGCATCTCACAGGCATATGTAAAACATATATCAAATACATGCATACATATATATCAGCAATGCATATGCATGGTCATGCATGTGCACCCAACTCGCTACCACGACCCCAGTGTGGCCTAGGTGGCACGACATGACAACTATCCCGACTCCAGCCACCACTACTCTCGAGTGACCGAGTTGGGTAGTATGAAACAGTAGCTAGCCGCCATAGAGCTATATGCTACTCACACGGGGGTCCCTGCTGCTAGCCGCTCCGTCCCTACCCATGAGTAGACGAGCACTGCACCCAGGACAACTGCACATCACATGACCACCGTCTATAGTGGGTGAGTGCGCTAACTACCACTCAGCACAGTGGCCAAGTGCGCATCTCCAGCTACCACCATCCATAGCGGCCGAGAACGGCACGCACAACAATGCTCTACCCTTAACCCTGCAACCACTACCCTGAGTGGCCGGGGAGGCAGGATGACTAACGACCTATCTCAACCACAAGGGTGACCCAATCAACAGCATGCATGCAATGTAATGATGCATAGCTCCATACATGTATCATCGCCACACTCCCTATCCCACGGGGAGTCCTGGTCAACCAAAAGTCAACTATGCAAGGACTACAATCCACAAGACTCTCTCTATCGCACAAAGAGTCATACACCTCTAACAAACAACCACGGTAAGACCTCTAGTCAGTAGCGAGATACTATCAACCATCCATATAATCATACACAGGCACACAATCCATAATGGATATACCATCACGCTAGGACCTCTAGTCCATGGTCACATACTGACAACCACATACTTATCTATGCACAGACAACTAGATCCACAATAGATGCACCGCTAATACGGGTATGATATAACAATCGACACCATAATCCAATCCATCACCTAACCCTAGTGATATAACACAATAATCCAATCTGAGGTCACAAGGATAACCCTAACCACCTGTACTTACTGAATATTCATCGGCTAACACATAATAGGGTTTATAGTTCCTATCCGTGCTAGATAATCAATGACGTAAAAGAGTATATATCTCAAAGGTCAAGGCAGTACAAGCATATGATTAAATAAGAGTGAATTTAAGGTAAACAGGTATAAACATATATCCAAATTCATGCACTAGAATTTGATCAAAACTACCGGACCAGGTAGATATTACCCACCTGATATGTAATACGTGTTATCCGTCTCCACATCCATGTATCCATCACATTCAAAGTCCTGTAACAATATGATACAGTTAAGTACCATCACACATCTAATGATCGAATCAAATCCACATAATTTGCAATCACACCAATCCAACTTCCACTTACTATCAATCATCTAGCAACGTAATACTCTTCTATCAACAACAAATATATCATCAACTCAAACTAAACCACAACAATAATAATAATATGCATTCATAACTTACCCGGATCCAACTCATCTAGCCTAGCATCCGTTAAGCAGCTTCTGGATCCATGGTAACTTAGCCCTGTACAATTCATCAACCAACTGTAATTCTAATGCCAATTCAATAGCACTAAAATCCAAGTTTACCTCATGATATTACCATTGTTCACAGCCTATCTTGAAGCACAAACTTCTGACCAAATGACTGAACCCTAGGTCAATCCAAATATTACCACATAACAATATCTCAATCAGAATTGCAATTACAGACAAATAATAGAGATAACCAAAACCCATCGATCAGCTCTTCACCGGTAGCACCTTCCCTCGTCCTCTGTTCACCAGAGAAATTCAAGCTCCCGACCACTACTCAAACCACCGATCCTAGCTAAAACAAAGAATCCACAACTAGATCTAAGGAAATCAGCAATTTAACCTAAACCAAATAGATCTAACCGTGGCTAACCTCCGTAGTGATGAAGATGACAAAGGACGGAAGGTCAGCGATGATCTGAGCTATGGCAGCCGATGCTGCTACTCACGGTGTAGAGTTAGTCGAAGGCGCCCCTCATTTAGATTGGCGACAACGAATCGAGCTCAGGTAGCGGCGGCATCTGCTGCTCGCGGTGGCAGATCATCCGGCTGGCTGCTGCAGATGCTCGACGGCTTGGCGACTGACGAGTCGCTTCAGCGACAGTGCGATGGCAACCCTCGACAGAAGAGAAGAGCTCGATTGAAGGAGTTGGTTGGAACTCGGTGTGGAATCGGGAGAAAGAGCGGCGGCGGCAAGGATGAGGAGGTGTCGGCGACGAGGAGTTGTGCGGTCGAGCGAAGCAAAAGGAATCAGGGATCGCGGGATGGCTAGCTTAGCCGCTGACGATGAGGCGGCACCCATCGGGCGTGGCGACGGCGAGGAGCTGCGCTCGATCGCAGGCCTGGGAGAAGGCTCGCGACGGAAGAACAGAGAAGGGCATCGCGTCGGGGAGGGGAAGACAGCGATCGCGGTGAAGGAGATGGTTTTCGCGATCTGATTTGGGCGATTTAAAGGTGGTTCGGGTCGTTCGACGGTTTAGTCCACATCAACCAGTTCAAGTCCAACCGAACCCAAGCTAAGCCCAACTCAAACCCAAATCAATTTGGTTCAGCCCTCAACCCAAGTTAAACCCAATGGGCTCAGCCCAATAGATTCAGCCCAAGCCCAATACCAGCGCAAACTCAATACCAACCCAATCAGTCCCCTTATTGAGCCCAATTTAATCCACTAATTAAACTCAATTAACCCACTAATTAAATCCAATTAATTAAAGGATTAATCCATATAATAAATTTTTTTTTTCGTATTTTACAGAGACCCCGTTCAGAGAGTTGGGCCAAGTCGGTGAGGTGTCGACTCAGGAAGGGAAGATGAGGTAAGAGTATATCGGTCTGGTGGTTAGAGTGAAATCGGGTAGTGACTCGGGGAAGTGAGCTGGGTTGGTGAGGTGGCGACTCGGGAAGGAAGAGGAGGTCCGATGGTCAGAGTGAAATCAGATAGTGACTTGGGGAAATGAGTTGAGTCGATGAGGTGACAACTCGGGAAGGGAAGAGGAGGTAAGAGTATATCAATCCGGTGGTTAGAGTAAAACCGGATAGTGACTCGGGGAAATAAGTCGAGTCAGTAAAAGGGTAGCTTGGGAAATAAAACGGAGTTTGGGTAGGGATAAAAAGAATTGATTAAGGGAAAGAGGGGCCTAGTAGTAAGGTGAAGGTAAAGGAGGGGGGTCCCTACTATGCTTTCTCATGAGAGCTTGTTACGCAATATAACAAACCAAGGCACCTAGTAGACCTCACAGAAGATTTTTAGTAGCCCTCATTTGTTAACATCATAACATCATTATTCTTCGGATTAGCATGGATTTCCATGTGGACGGTGATCGAGGCGGTTTGTTACGCAACAGCTGGCTTCAGGGGGGCAAGGATAAAAGGAAGGGAGGACAGAAGAAGAAGGGGCTCGCTCTCACTCTTGGTTAGATTTCTCAACAAGGACTCACTACAGGAAAGGGAGTCATCTTGGACGGAGCAAGAAGGAAGAGAACCATACGAGTTTTATTTTCCTTTACCTTGTATAAGCTCTCATCTGTAAGGGGTTTTCTCCATCTTCGAAAGTACTTTCGAGAATGAAGGATTATAGTAAAGGTGCATAGTGCTAGAGCTCACCCATGGTGTAGGAATTTAATTCCGAACCACATTAAATCTCTTGTCATTATTCTCTTATCTAGTGTTGCGATCGAAGAAGACCCCATGTTTCTTCAACACCTTCATTCCAAAGAGAGAGAAAATTCATGTCACATCATCAATCAACCTGCCCCCTCCTCTAGCCACACTCATGATCCCAACACAAGCAAGAGAAGCCTTTGGTAGCATTTTAATTCTTTAAGGAATGCTAAGTAGGTAATAACAAGCTAGACTAAGAGCTCCCATCTTGTAATTTAGCATATTTCTTATCTCGTATTCTTATTCTTGGTAAAACAAGGTTAAAATAGGTTTCTCTATCTCCAGCATTCAAGAAAGAAAAAAAAGATAGAGAAATTTTAGAAGTGACTCATCGACGAACCACAAGTCATAGAATAAGAATTAGGGATCCAAATAACGTAAAGGCCACCGTGTATATATTGCTTGTGTTTATGTCATGTATTTAATCCGTATTGTGTCATGTACTGATGTGATTAGAAACACAAGAAAACGAAAAGAGGCGATCAACTATTCAACCCCCTCCTCTAGCACCACTATAGATCCAATAATTTAGTCCCTTGAAAAAGGTTGCATGCACTTATTGTCAAGGATGTTCCAAATATTATCTTATTGTCAAGCATATTTCTTATCTTATTTTCTTAATCTTTGTAAAGCATGGTTAAAATAGGTTTCTCCAAAAAAAAAAAAAAAAAGAAGAATTTTAAGAGTGACTCATCGACCCAACAATTTGGTCCCTTGAAAAAGATTGTATGCACTTATTGTCAAGTATATTCCAAATATTAGAGACCAGGAAGTAATCAACACGATAAGACATATCACTCCTAGACAAAAAGGAGATTCTTTATATAATATTTTATAAATATTATATAAAAATATTTTGGATTAAATATAATTTTAGAATAATTTTTAAAAGGTTGTAAAATTATTATAAAGTATTTTTTAAAAAATCATAAAATTTTAAAATGAAATTAGTTTAGAGTTTATTAGATAAGATTCTAATTAATTTTTCTCCTAATCATATAACTAACTAAAAGTTAGATCGGGTAAACCCAAAAGGCTATAAATAAAATATCTATAGTGAGATCAAATAAGACATGTGGAAGTCTAGGCAACAAAACCTAAAAAAAATTCTTTTTCTTGCTCTTAGTGTTGTTGACAACACTTTCACTGTTGTCGCTTCGAACTTTAACATAAATCATCTACTCGTCACTATGATAGATTCTATCGCCTCCACTATAAGTTGAGAACATCGTGTCGTATGGATAAAGTAGGCGAAGTGTCACTTAACACGCGTCTCTTCGAGACAAGATAGGATTATTTGCTCATTTATCTCCTCTAGAATTTTAATTTTTCATATAATCCCACTCCGCTAAAAAATAAAATTAGCCACTTCACTATCTTGCATGGTGATGAACCTAATAGTGACCATCAAGGTTTTTTTTTTTTTAAAGAATTACTTTATTGATCCTCTAATTTGCAAAATCAACATTAGAGACCACTAGTTACTCTAACATAGCTAATTCGATCAATTTATCGCCGACAAAATATTTTAAAAAAAAAATTATAAGCTTGGAATGTCAAAATTGGCATGCTAGACCACCAATTAATTCTAAGGCCAACAAAGTGTTTCTTAAAAAGATACCTTTATGGTTTTCAGATAAGTCATCAAAAGGCACCACCATCCCACTTCCAGTGGCACAAAGACACTGGAAGTGAGCACAAAGACACTGGAAGTGACTTGTGCATGCTCTTCTTTACATTGACATTTTCATAAAAACACCTTGATGTTAATAAATAGAGCCATGTATGGTCAACCAAATTTGCCACACTCGATTGATTATACCTCATCATAAAAGGCATTTGGAAGAAGAAACAAAAAGTACTTAATTTAAATTTCATGTATTTTTAAAATATATTTAGCATTAAGAGGAATAAATCCAGTAAAGTTTTATTGTGATTACTATTTGCAGCTGCTCATGCACAGTTGGATGTGGATCCATGCAAAAGATGAGAGATGTAGAATTAAAGGTTTTCAAATGCATCTTCCTTAAAGAAAGGTCTATTCTTCCTCTTTTTTCCTTTTTTTTTTTATATATATATCTTCACTTTTCCAAAGCATGTTCCACAGCCCACACTGAGTGGTTCTGCCTCAATGTGAACCTACCCGCAATCCTACAAGTGGGGAGGACCGTCCACATTCTTTGAACCTGGCCCGAGCCCCCTCAAGAATCTATCAACTTGACCAACCAAATCAGTTTGATCATTTTGAAACAATGAAATAATGCAGTTTATTAGAGTTGAAGCAATTAGATAGCCGATCAAACCATGCTAACGAAACTAATGCAATCAGTTGGACTCAATCGACTTGATTGATCATAAAATACGATGTTGACTAGTAAACTCGACTTGGATTATATTTACTTGCCGAACTCGACCAATGGAATTGAATCTATTGACTAGCACAGCTCGTAGAAACAATCAATCTAGTTGCCAAGAAAAATCATATATGTGAAGCAAGAGGAGGCCCCGACATATGTTTAGGTGGCATCAATCCCACTATGACCGATCTCTCCCTCACTTAAAACGTTGTCCTATGTATACTACATAAAACTCTTCATCTAAGGTCACTTCCCATGAGCGTGGTGTTGGATGATGAAAAGGTTCGCCGTGGTACTGTGAGATACAATCCACAACAAGATATCTCTTCTTTCAAAAGTAACTCTAAAGCATTTCTACTCTTTAAAGGAGGAAAACGAAGTGTTGAAAAATGAAGTTATTAAGCTCAGAGCAGCAGTAAGTTCCTTGGAAAAAGAAATCCTGCTAAATCAACCTGTGTCCAAGAAGGAAATAAAAACAGTTGTAGCTGAAGCCCTAGATCAACCTAAGGCCATTGAAAAGGAGGTGATAAAAATAGCAGAAGAATTGAAGAAAAAGGTTAGAGAAGTATAAACAATTCTGCAGGAAGTAAAAAGTCTGATTGGCGGATGAGTGAAAATTGGGATAAGCAGTCAAAAAACATAGCTTATATTAACGCGTTAAAAGCCACACCTGCTGAAGGATTTTCTATACCATCCCAATTAAAATCAGCCTTTGATTTTCAAAAGGTGTTAATAAAACAAAATAACACCTTATTATCTCTTGAAATTAATAATCAGTTGCAGGATCTTCAGAATCAAGTTAAGAACCTAAAGCAAACTTCAAGTGCATCAACCTCTGCACCGAAGGAACTATAAGGAGCTATTGACGACCTAGCCAAGAGAATTTCTGGTTTAAATTTGGGAATTGAAACAATAATCCCAAAAAAGAAAGGTTCTATATTGGTATTCCGAAACCCTTCTGATATTCTTCAGAAAGAGACTAGTGTCATATGAACCGCTAGCATGAGAGATATTTTCTATTAGAATGACCCACTTGTGTCACACCCCACAAATGTTTGATGCTGAAGATCAATATCAAAATCAGTATTGTTATATTGTTAGCTGATGGGTTTGACATTTTCAACTAAGGTATTTTAATAAGTGTTAGAGGTGGTGTGGCAGAATATCATATGCTTTTCTCGAGCACAAAAAGGCAGAGTATTATAGTGGGACTCAAAATTGTGGTAGTATCTGTTCTGAACATCCTTTGTATTTCTTGAGCACCATATACTCTTCCCGAGCACAGAAGGGACGAGTATTATAGTGGATTTCAGATTTGTGATAGTATCTATTTTGAGCATCCTTCGTATTTCTCGAGCACCATATGCTCTTTCCGAGCACAAAAGGGTCAAGTATTATAGTGGGATTCAGAGTTGTGGTAGTATATGTTTTGAGCACCCTCAGTATTTCTCGAGCATCGTATATTTTTCCTTAGCACATAGAGGTGTAGCATTATAGTGAGTTCAGAGTTGTGATATGAGTTGTTATGAGCATCCTCTATGTTCCCCAAGCCCCATATACTTTTTCCAAACACAGAAGGATCGAGCATTATAGTGGATTCAGAGTTGTAGTATGGGTTGTTCTGAGCATCCTCAGTATTTTTCCCAACACCATATATTTTTCAGGGATTGTGGTGCTAGGGGAAGGAGACGGATGGTTATGTATGGTAGGAAAAAAGGAGGATAAAAGAAGGTGGTCTTCAGCTAAAGTTGGTGAAGAGGAGGATGTGAGTTCAATAAGAGTATCAAAGGGTGGCAAAGAGGAAGAAGGTGCTTCTGTGAGGATTATAGGATCAAAAAGGGGAGGTGGAATTTGAAGGGAGTTAGGTTGTGGGGAGATAAGGTCAATGACAATGAAAGTTATGGACAGTTGACTTGGTTCTTCAATTATGGTTAAGGGAAGATCAGTAGGGATATGTGAAAAAGATATATATAAGTAACTTTTTGAGTGAAATTTTCAATTATAGAACAAAGTGTAGCAAAGAGATTATTAGGAGTTGAGGGGGTTACTAATGATGAAGAAGGGGCAAGTTGTTTGTTGGAGGGAGTTGGAGCAGTGTCTATTGAAATCTTTCTTTTCCTTTACTTGGCTAAGGTTCTGGCGATAGCAACATGCATCATATCTTCTGCAAGAGAAATACATGTTAGTAAAAAGTTTAGAAATAAAAAGTAAATAAGGAAATTGTACCTATAGGATGAGATCTGATGGAAGGAATAGGTGATAGCTCATAATAAGACAGTATGGGTTCTATAGAAGTTCAGTGATACTGAATCATCTGTGTTGAAGCAGAGATTGGATGGAGGAAAATTTATAAAAGGAGTTGATGCCTTTTAGTTCAGGGAGTCGAGGGAGTTCAATTCTCCAAGTCAAAGAAAATTGGAAGGGAGGATCCATAGGAACAAAAAAAATATAAGCTTTTTCATCCTTCGTGAGAAGAGGGTGTGTCAGTAAGGAACTGGTAGTCTGGGTGTGCCATGAAGTAAAAAAACACCACTATCGATCATTCTTAACTGGAATAAGCAATAGAAGATGAAAGGAGTAGGAGGAATATTTAAATGTTGAAATACAATTAGAGTATCGGCCAAGATGCGGATGGAGTTGGGGTAAGCTGGCTTAGGGATATAGTGAAGAAGGATAGAATGTCGAAGTAGGGTTTCAGGATGGGAAGGTGGAGGCCTCCTTTGAAGTGGCCTGTAAAGAGGGTAATGGCGTCTGCAGGAGGACGATGAGGTCATTGATGGGGGCAGGGATGATGGCGGAGAAACCTTTGGGGATATATTTGGGTTCTTGTAATGCTTTATTCTTCTTCTCTACCACACTATTTTGTTGTGGTGTCCTAAGAGTGTAGATTTCATGTTTGTGCTCTTTTTCTAAACAAAAATTCTTAAACCTCAGGTTTTCAAATTCACCTTCATGATCACTTCTAATTATTTTAATTGTTGTATTTTTCTCATTCTCAATTCTTCTACAAAAAGAAATAAAAATTTCTAGTATTTGATCCTTATGTTTGAGAAAGAAAGTTTATGTGTATCTAGTATAGTCAACTACTATTACCAAGCAATATCTATTACCATTCAGAGATTTAGTGGAGCTACTATCAAATAAATCCATATGCAGTAAATCTAAAGCACTTGACATACTTACAACATTTTTACTTTTGTGTGATGCTTTTACTTGTTTACCTTTTTGACATGCATCACATAGCTTGTCCTTCTCATACTTGAGCAATGGTAGTCCTAGCACAAGTTCTTTCTCGGCCAATTACTTCTTAATGTTCATGTTGACATGTGCAAGTATTCAATGCCACAGTCATGATTCATCTTCTTTAGACAAGAAACACTTCATATGCATGCTAGTAACACTACTAAACTGAACTTGAAAGATATTCTCCTTTCTAGTTCCAACTAACATGCTAGTGTTACATCCTTAATCCTAAATTGTTCATAAATAACAATGTCTCCTATTCCTATGACTTTTAATTTACCATTATTACCAAAAGAAACAATACCTCTAGTTCTATTTTTAATTGTAGAAAATTTTGATGAGTCCCCGATCATGTGCTTGGAGCATCCACTATCAACAAATCATATTATCGGACACTCCCCCTTGACCGGTACCTATTCAAACTCGATACACAAGATCTTTTGGAACCCAAATTTTGGGTCCTTTAGCATCCACAACATATTGTTTAGGTATCCATGCTTTAGTTACTTTAGCTTTAACACCACAAGTTCTACTAACTAAATGCATGAAGCTAAATTTCTTTTGTTTTAGTTTGTATCATATTCCAGCTTTGTTATAGACTGCCCTTTGGGCATCTAGAACCATATTAAGAGTTTTAGAGCTAGTTGTGAACTTCTCAAGTATGCACATGAGAATGCCAACCTGTGCTCTAATGGTGTTGTTATCTTCTTTAAGTTCCTCAACTTGAGAAGTATTAGTCCTATTTTCTTCAGAAAATGAGTTAAGCTTTCTAAGTTCCTCAACTTCATATTTCAAATCCTTAACCTTATTCTTGGTTCTATTTAAGGCATTAGTTAAACATGCAATTGTTTTATATAACTTATCAAGTTCAGGAGAAGTTACCTCATCATGATTATAATGTCTTTCTATGATGTTCCGATCTCACTTTTTTCTTCCTCTGAATATGAATTGTCGAGAGTTATTAGAGCAGCGTTCTTGGTTCCTTTTTATTCAACTTCTTCCTCTAAGGAGCTAAAAGAAGACTCATCCCACATCACCTTCAATACCTTCTTCCTTCTCACCTTGTCCTCTTTATTCTTCAGTTCAAGACACTCACTTTTGATGTGCCCCTTCCTGTTACATTCAAAGCAAACTACATTAGTTTTTCCTTTGAATTTGGTTGTTGCCTTACCTTTCTTCTTGTCCATGAAAATTTTCTTAACATCCTTTTTATTGTATTTTTTGCTTCTCCTCATCATTCTCACATCATCACCATCACTGCTTGACTCGGATGAGGATGAAGATGACCCCTTCTTCTTCTCCTTTTTCTTGTCCTCCTTGCATCGCTCACCTGCAATAAAGGCAATACCTTTCTTTTTTGGACCTTTATTAGTTTGTTCGTGTAGCTTCATCTCACAAAATAACTCATATAGTTTTACTGTTGAAAGATCCCTTGACACTTCGTAAGCATCTACCATAGATTACCACAAAGCATTTCAGGGAAAGGATTTTAGAATATACCTTATGGTGTCTCGATTTTCTAGACTCTCTCTGACCGAGTGAAGACCATTTAGAAGTTCCTTGAACCTTCAATGCAGTTCACTAACAGTTTCGTCGTCCCTCATAGTGAAGTTTAGTAGTTGGTTCATATAGAGATCTCATTTTGCTATTCTCGAGTCTCTTGTGCCTTCATTGAGCTTTATCAGCTTGTTCCAGATATCTTGAGTACTATTGAACGGTCGAATTTTGTTGAGTTGGTCCTTAGCTATGCTATACTATAGGATTACAGTAGCTTTGGCATTTGCTTGTGCCTTGCATCTTTGTTCAACATTCCATTGTGAAGATTTAAGGACCCTTCCTTCTGCATCCATGGGTGGTGTGAAACCTTCCATGACAAAGAACGATATATATCTATCTCGGTCATGAGATAGTACTCCATTCGGCTCTACCAATACTGAAAGTTGGTTTCGTCGAAGAAAAGAGGTCGAGTGGTGTTGTAGCCCTCTTGCATTGCCATTCGAGCTTACTCTTGCAATTGTGAGTCCGGAGAAGAGCACCAAGCTTTGATACCACTTGTAGGAATATTAGTGTCGCTAAAAGGGGGGATGAATAGCATTAATCATCATTAATCAAAGTTTTACAGAGAAAAGAACTCACTCGACGATAAGAAGTGGAAACAAAGAAAAAATAGCACACACATAACACTCAATTTTTTACTTGGTTCACAGTTCTCCACCGAACTGCTATGACCAAGGCCTACTTCTACTCTGTCTCCTTCTCGGAAAAGCTCCGGAGGTGGAGAAACCCCTTAGTACAAACTTTTAAAGATTACAACAGAACTTACAACAAAAATAGTTTTGAGAAGAGCAAGATTATAGATGTGCAGTTAACAGCTAGGGCTTCTTCTCTTCACTCATTTCCTTTTTTTTTTATGATTGGAGCTTGGAGGTTGAAGAAAAAACACAAGAGAATTGCTTCCAAAAGTTTCGTAAATAGTAGAGTAGTTATCTCTAGAAGTGAGCCAGAGAAACCCCTTTTATAACGAATTTAATCAGGGCTTTTTTCGCCCGCACAGTCGAGTTGCCTTGATTGGCATTTGATTATCGTTCCCAACAGTAAGTTTTCCCCTTTAATTTTGACTTATCAATCGTTGAAACTTAGGTCCAATTGAGACGATGAATCATCACCTCGACTGGTCACCCCAGTCGAGCTCCCAATTGAGCTTGCCTTACTTCTATTCGATTGAACAAGGTCGTAGTAGAGGTGTCGCCTCAACTACTTGTTGGTGCAATCGACCCAGGTTACGATTGACCGGACTCGAGTTTGACTCGAGTGATGTTTTGATGTTTAATAATGTATTGGGGAGATTGTTGGAACAATCGACCCGGGTTATGATTAACCGGACTCGAGTTTAACTCGAGGGGATTTTGATGGTTGACTGGAGTTGACCATGTTATGGAAAGTCCAAGTCTTGAGTACTTGACATGGAAAGTCCAACATGGGTTGGCAAGGAAAAGTCCAAGCATGGGTCTTGGCATGGAAAGTCCAACATGGGTTGACAAGGGAAAGTCCAAGCTTGAGTCTTGGCATTTGAGAAGTCCAAGGGGTTTGATATTGGCGGCGTAAAGTCCAAGCGGGAGTCTTGGCGGCATAAGTCCAATGGTTGGTGGCGTAAAGTCCAAGCGGAGTCTTGGCAGCGTAAGTCCAATGTGCCTTGGCGGTGTAGACACCGTTAGAATTACATAGCTGATGGAAGCATCTGAAAGCTAGCGCAATGGATGAACAAGTCATGGATGACTTGGAGGGATCCGAGAGGCGTGAGGCTGATGGAGGTGGCTAGAAGGCGTCTAGGCTAAGGGTGGTCTAGCAAGTATAGGGGAACCATACTTGGGTTAAAACCTCATGTTTGAGGTGTTCCAGTCGACTGGTGTCATGTGACAGTCGACTGGCATGAGTCAACTAGGGTTTGACTGCGAAAAGTGCCTTAGCAGTCGACTACTAGAGGAGGGCAATCGACTGATTGGCTGAGCAATCGACTGATCGTGTGATCAGTCGACTGGTGCTCAGTTTTTCGGGCATAGAATGGAGTCTGAATCGACTGCTGGGGTTAGCAGTTGAGTGGAGGCTCAATCAGTCGACTGATGGTCATGATCAGTCGACTGATGATGGATCTGTTGGATTTTTTCAGCATGGATCTAGCCGTTGTCTCACGACAACAGTGGCATCAGTCGACTGATGGTCCCGAGCAGTCGACTGATCGGTGATTTTCAGCACAGGTTGAAGCTTTAAATGGAGCTCGTGAAGGAGGAAAACGCTACGGTTCTTGAGAGCTTTTAGGGCGATTTGTTGCTGCAAATCAGGTCTCCAAGTGCAAGTCAAGCAACCAAGCATTCAAGCAATCAAAAGCAAAGTGTTGTAAAGTTTTCTTTACTTGTCTTTCATATTTGTATTGTATATTGCTTGTATTTATTTCTTGTTGTTGTAAGATCATTTGTACGAGGTTTCTCCACCTGCGACTTGTGTCGAGAAGGAGTTATTGTGATTAGTAGTGCATGTTTACATTGCTAGGGCTTTTAGAGCCTGATCCGTGGAGTATGAACCGTTTGGTTTTGAATCACGTTATATGCTTGTGTTATGAATTGTGTTTGTGTGCTTGTTATTGTGATTGTTGTATTATTTCTATATTCTGCTGCGTACTAACAATCATAGGCAAGCGAACGCGATCAAATTCCATCATCGAATGAATACAAACTATTCACCCCCCTTCTAGCTTCCAAGGATCCCCTACAAGTGGTATCAGAGCCAGGTTGCTCTTCAAGTTTAACAACTAAGGGAGCACGCTAGAGGGTGAAGATGGAAGTTCAAGAGCAACTAGTTTGGGACATCAACACACCGGTCCCTTACACATTATATGGACAAGAAGGCTTCAATTCTTGGAAGAGAAGAATTGAAGATTTTATCATGATGAGGGACTTCAAAGAATGGTCCATTTTGATGGAGGAATATAGCTATCCAATAGGACCAAAGGGAGGGATCCTCAAGAAAAAGAGATGGACCGAAGAGCAAGTCCAAGCCTTCAAGAAAAATGATAAGGTAATGAAGTTTTTAATTGATTTAATACCTAACAATATCTTGTGTATGTTAGGTAATTATGTGAATGCCAAGGAGCTATGGAGCCAAGTGGTAGAGCCCCATGGAGATTCATTACCGGTCCAAGAAGAAGGACCATCACTGGCTCAAGAAGAGGAGGCCAAAGATGAATCCTCATCCTCACAAGCAAGTGAGGGTTCGGAAGTTGAGAAGGAATCAACTTCCGGATTGGTGGAAGAAGAGGAGACCTCCACCTCTAGGATTGAGGGGGAGGAGATTAGAGCATTCTCAACACCGGAGCAACAAGAGGAGTCATCCACATCCGGTCGAGAGGAAGAGAAAGCTCAAGAGACTCTCACCACCGAACTAGGTAACTCAAGCAATTTAGTTTTAAATAAAAAACATATAATTTGCTTTGAGTGTAGGAAAAGTGGATATTACAAGAGAAAATGCCCAAAGAGAGTAAGAAAAGCTCCACCGGCACCTAAAAGTCAAGAGAAGTCAAAGGAAGTCGGAGCCCCGACAATTAAGAGCAAGAAGCATGTGGCGTGCTTCAAGTGTCACCAAGAAGGACATTATAGGAGTCAATGTCCTATGGGGAAGAAGAAGGGGCAAGAAGGAGCATCACAAGTAGGAGGAGCTTCTAAAGCTAACCCTAAGGTATATTTCATTAATGCACCTACGAATTTTAAGGTCAAGAAGCATGCTAGAAGTAATTTAAACAATCTTGCTATTGTTCATAAGGAGCATGCTATTAGAAATAACAAATATTTTTGTTTAGGTGCCAAAAATGTTAATATTTCAAAGAAGGAGAAATTTGGGACTAATGTCCCTAGAAAAGTTTTACCTAGGGAGTCTATTAAAAAAATAGAAGACCACCTAGGTTTTAACCCTAAATGGACTAGGCATATGCCTAGGAAGAACAACGCCCAAGGATTAAATCAAAATTCTAAAATTGGACAATTAGAATTAGAGAACCAAGCCTTGAGGTCAAGGCTTGAAAAACTTGAAAAAACCCTTAGGATTATGCAAAATCAAGTTAAAGGGTCAAATAGTCAAAGTCAAGAGTCTAGGACCAAAATTCAACACCTAGGGCCTAAGAGACAAAAGTCAACCAAGGGCAAGGAGGGTTTGGGTCACAAACCTAAGCCTAAGGTGGCTTATCATAGTGTTTCATTTGACTATGGAACACAAACTAGGTCTAGGAAGACCAAGGTCAATAGGGAAGTCATCCCTAGAGTTGACCAAGGTATGTGCCTAGTAGTGGCTAGGGTTTCAAGGAAACCCAGGGAAGCCACTAAGAAGGTTGCAAGGGAAGTTACCCCTAAAGTCAACCTAGGTAAGACCACAATGACCAAGGCTAACAAGCCTAGGAGGGTCATTAGGAAGGTATCTAGGGAGGTTATCCCTAAGGAATATCTAATTAACCCTAGGAGCTCAAATAGGTTTTGGGTTCCTAAGAGCGTGATTGATTCACGCTAGATGGGTTTAGGGTGTGTCGACTTTAAATGGAAGGGTAGTTAACCTAACCATGGTAAAGGTGTCACTTTAGGTTATTTTCAAGGTTATGGATACCTTGGAAATAGGTTTGATCTTTGATCCTAAGAGATTTTAGGATGGGTCAATACATTTTTGGAATTATGAAAAATCAATTAAATTGGCACAATTTAGGATTAGAGGTCATAGTGTGTCATTTTGGGTTTTTGGCACATTTTGGGAAATTTAGGTAATATGGCAAAATATACTTAATTATATCAAATGACAACTAATATTAAATTTTAGGTATTATTATTCCTATACATTTTATTTGTCATGCCTTGATTGCCATATAACATGCCATGACATCATATCTATTTTTAAATTATTTAATATGTCATGATCATGTTTAGAATTAAGGATTAATGTCATGTGTTTTTAGATTGTATCATATGTCATGACATCATGATCATTGGTCATGCTTTACTTATGTTATCATTTATGTCATGATCATTCATGCATCTAAATTGACTAAAATTGAGTTAAGGACCTTGGCATGACTTGGAGTCCTATTTATAAGGGAATCAAGTAGGGTTGCCTTAGAAAAATGCATGAAACCCTAGATTAGGAGAACAAAACTCACATCTCACATCACATTGATATGTATGTGTATTTATACACCCTAGATACATGTGAGATGCTAGGATATTAGTTAAGTTCAAGGTGCATAGTTTTTGCATCTAGATGAACTAAAACTCATCTTATCTTAATAGTGGATCATTGGAAAAGCTTGTGTACAAGTCATGTACATTAAGCCCAAGGAATATGATCCAATATAGGTTTTCAAAAATATTTTAAAATCATTTTAGAAAACCTTGGTGAAGTCTATCTTTTGATAGAAATCACCATTGATGATGTTGGTACAAAGTAGGGTCAAAACATTGAAAATTTCAATGGTTTTGAACTTTTGTGTCAATTTCACTATTTTACGAGTAAAATATTTTTCTATTATTTTTCACCCATTGTATGTGTCATAAGTATTATACGTATGAATTTTCATGATTTTTCTATATACATATAATTATTTATGAATTTCTGAAATTCAACTCTGATAATTGAAATTCGGAAATTTCAGTTAGCAGTCGACTGCCCTTGGTGACAGTCGACTGATGAGAGTGGCAGTCGACTGATCTCTGATAGAGTCGACTGCCAAGGCTGATTTCGAGAAAACAAGGTATGTTTAGCTCATGTTCAGCTACGGTTAAGGTCTCTAACCACTCCTAACTCTAGGATATGCTTTGGGAAGCATTATTAAGGGTGAAAATCTATTGGATATGGATTAGAAGAGGTGTTAGGGTGATGTATCAAATTTAAGGTGTTGTAAAGTTCAATGTTGAATTTATAACCTTATTTTTGATGGTTTAGAGTTCCTATTGGCTTAGGGACTTTCCAAGGACATTGTTGGTGCAATGGTCAAGGAGGAGCAAACCCTTAGGGGGAGGTATCCATCATGGGATGATGGATGGTATTTTTCCTCATGAGGAGGAAAATGTGATTTTGAGATACCCAATTTGGAAATTGGGAGAGTGTATAAGATTGCCTCTCTTGAGTGGTATAGGACTTATTACTAGGAAGATGGTAGACATCCTAGGTATTTTTGGATCAAGGGGGAGATTGTAAGATCTCATTGGGACATGAGACATTGACCTCCTTGGGTGAACCTTTTTTATGTATGTCAAAAAGGGAGAGAAAGGTAAGATTACCAATTTGGGAAATTGGTAAGGGAATTTGGGTTAGTGTTCTAACTCAAAGGTAAGTGTTTTTGTTAAATATCAAAAAGAGGGAGATTGTTGGTGCAATCGACCCAGGTCACGATTGACCGGACTCGAGTTTGACTCGAGTGATGTTTTGATGTTTGACACAGTAAGTTGACATTGATGTTTAATAATGTATTGGGGAGATTGTTGGAACAATCGACCCGGGTTATGATTAACCGGACTCGAGTTTGACTTGAGGGGATTTTGATGGTTGACTGGAGTTGACCATGTTATGGAAAGTCCAAGTCTTGAGTACTCGGCATGGAAAGTCCAATATGGGTTGGCAAGGAAAAGTCCAAGCATGGGTCTTGGCATGGAAAGTCCAACATGGGTTGGCAAGGGAAAGTCCAATCTTGAGTCTTGACATTTGAGAAGTCTAAGGGGTTTGATATTGGCGGTGTAAAGTCCAAGCGGGAGTCTTGGCAGCATAAGTCCAATGGTTGGCAACGTAAAGTCCAAGCGGAGTCTTGGCAGCGTAAGTCCAATATGCCTTGGCGGTGTAGACACCGTTAGCATGACATAGCCGATGGAAGCATCTGAAGGCTAGCGCAATGGATGAACAAGTCATGGATGACTTGGAGGGATCCGAGAGGCATGAAGCTGGTGAAAGTGTCTAGAAAGCTTAGGTCTAGGCTAAGGGTGGTCTAGCAAGTATGGGGGAACCATACTTGGGTCAAAACCTCATGTTTGAGGTGTGCCAGTCAACTGGTGTCATGTGGCAGTCGACTGATTTGAGTCAACTAGGGTTTGACTGTGGGAAGTGTCTTAGCAGTCGACTACCAGAGGAGGGCAGTCGACTGATTGGCCAAGCAGTCAACTGATCGGGTGATCAATCGACTAGTGCTCAGTTTTTCGGGCACAGAATGGAGTCTGACTCGACTGCTGGGGTTAGCAGTCGAGTGGAGGCTCAATCAGTCGACTGATGGTCATGATCAGTCGACTGATGATGGATCCGTTGGATTTTTCCAGCGTGGATCTAGCCGTTGTCTCACGACAACAGTGGCATCAGTCGACTGATGGTCCCGAGCAGTCGACTGATCGGCGATTTCCAGCATAGGTTGAAGCTTTAAATGGAGCTCGTGAAGGAGGAAAACGCTATGGTTCTTGAGAGCTTTTGGAGCGATTTGTTGCTGCAAATCAGGTCTCCAAGTGCAAGTCAAGCAACCAAGCATTCAAGCAATCAAAAGCAAAGTGTTGTAAAGTTTTCTTTACTTGTCTTTCATATTTGTATTGTATATTGCTTGTATTTATTTCTTGTTGTTGTAAGATCATTTGTACGAGGTTTCTCCACCTCCGACTTGTGTCGAGAAGGAGTTATTGTGATTAGTAGTGCGTGTTTGCATTGCTAGGGTTTTTAGAGCCCGATCCGTAGAGTAGGAACCGTTTGGTTCTGAACCACGTTATATGCTTGTGTTGTGAATTGTGTTTTGTGCTTGTTATTGTGATTGTTGTATTATTTCTATATTCCGCTGCGTACTTACAATCATAGGCAAGCGAACGCGATCAAATTCCATCATCGAACAAATACAAGCTATTCACCCTCCCCTCTAGCTTCCAAGGATCCCCTACACTTCTATGGTAATCTACTAAAGACATACATCACAGTCGAGCTCCTAGTCGAGCTCCTAGTCGAGCTCACCTTATGTCTATTCAAATGAAAAAAACACTAGTCAAAATGCTACCTCGACTGAATAAGAATGATGCATCCTTAGCTTCGATCTCCGCAACTTGACTCGTGCACTAACCACATCTAGTCGAGGTGGCACCTCGACTGGGTAAGGTTTTTGATATGTCCAAGCTTTGAGCTCCGCGACTCATCCCGAGCTCCAAGGTCCGTGACTCGACTCATGCACTAACCACATCTATTCGAGGTGGTGCCTCAACTGGGTAAGGTTTTTGATAAGTCTCGAGCTCCAAGCTGTTCCCCGAGTGGACAAGAATCAATCGAGGTCCCACCTCGACTGATAAGGTAACCAGTCGAGGTGCTGCCTCGACTGCTATCCTAAACCTTATCTGTTTCATCCCCATCTAAAGTTGAAATTGTGCATAATAAGGAGTCTATCCTATACCCCTTCCTTGATGCCTTCGAACCACTGATCACAGGTCTTCAGTGCCAAGAATTGCTTTTGGGACTTCATTTGCCAAGACTTCCATCCGGGTCTTCACTTGCCAAGACTTCTCATCCGAGACTTCACTTACCAAGACTTCTTATCTTGGACTTCACTTGCCAAGACTTCTCATCCAAGACTTCACTTGCCAAGACTTTTTGTCCAGGACTTCACTTGCCAAGACTTCCATTTGGGTCTTTACTTGCCAAGACTTCCCATCCAGGACTTTACCACCTTGCATCCGGTCCTCGGCCTTTAAGGAATTTCCTAAAAATACATCTCAACCAACTGCGTGAGATACCATATGATTATCACTTTGACTTACACTCTTGTTAAACACCAAAAAATCATTTGGGCCTAATTGCACCAACAGGAAAATGGTTTTTTTCTTAGGCTTTGAGCCTAAAATAACGGATTTTTCTCAAAGATTAAGTAAGATGAGGTGTTAAGTAAATTTTTTTCGGGCCCTGCACCTAATATAATAGCCTAAGGGCTAGGTAATTGCATTCCCTCTACGGGACTATAATAGCCCACTATAGTGGTAAAGTAAATTTTCTTAGACTTTGCGCCTAATATAACAGCCTAAGGGCTAGGTAATTACATTCCCTTTACGGGACTATAACAGCCTGCTATAGTGGCTATGTATATTTTCTCAGATTCTATGCCTAATATGACAGCCTAATGATTAGATAAAGTATTCAGGTTATGTGCCTAATACAACAATTTAAAAATTTACAAAACTTCATTCGACTTTTCTCTTCAGTTTTACTAAATAGAGGGAACTTATGATGAGTTTGAGGTTTTTTGGGTCTATGTTTAAAGTATAACATGGCAGAAGTATGGTGTACTTGAGTTCAATGGAGTATTCTTTATAGATACTTGCAAAACTTCATTCGACTTTGCTCTTCAGTTTTACTAAAGAGGGAGAACTTATGATGGGTCGGGCTTTTTAGCTAAGTAATTTTAGTAAGTGTTAGAGGTGGTGCGACAGAACATCATATGCTCTTCTTGAGCACAGAAGAGTCAAGTATTATAGTGGGATTCAGAGTGGTGGTAGTATCTGTTCTGAGCACCCTTTGTGTTTCTCGAGTACCATATGCTCTTCCTGAGTATAAAAGGGTAGAGTATTAAAGTGGGATTTAGAGTTGTGGTAGTATCTGTTCTGAGCATCCTTCATATTTCTCATGCACCTATGCTCTTTTCGAGCACAGAAGGGTCGAGTATTATAGTGGAATTTAGAGTTGTGGTAGTATCTATTTTGAGCACCCTTAGTATTTCTCGAGCACTATATTCTTTTCTTGAGCACTGAGGGTTGTAGCATTATAGTGAGTTTAGAGTTATGGTATGAGTTCTAAGCATCCTCTGTGTTCCTCGAGCACCATATACTTTTCCCGAGTATAGAAGGGTCGAGCATTATAGTGGGTTCAAAGTTATGGTATCAGTTGTTCTGAGCATCCTTAGTATTTTCCCGAGTACCATATATTTTTCCCAAGCATAGAAGGGTCGAGCATTACAGTGGGTTCATAGTTGTGGGATGAGTTATTTTAAGCACCCTCAGTATTTCTTGAGCATCATATACTTTTCCTTAGCACAGAGGGGTGTAGCATTATAATGGGTTCAAAGTTGTGGTATGAGTTATTCTGAGCACCCTCTATGTTCCCCGAGCACCATATACTTTTCCCGAGCACAATAGGGTCAGACAGTTCAGTTGATTCAAAACTCAATTTAGTGAAATGTTAGTGTCGAGCACTTATATATTTTCCGAGTGTTGTGTGTATTTCTTAGGCACATGTGACTGAGGTAGTGTAGGTGAGTTGGAGCTCAGTATTATAGTATTTGTCGAACACCTTATATGTTTCCCAAACATCACATGTATTTCCCGAGCACCCTGTATATTTCCTAAGCATAGTAGGACCAGATAATGTAGTTGAGTTAGAACTCAATTTTGTGAAGTGTCAATGTCGAGCACCTTATATGTTTTCCGAACACTATGTGTACTTCCTTAGCAATTTTCTGAACAATGTGTATTTCCTTAGCACCCTGTGTATTTCCTGAGCGTAGAAGAGATAGACAGTGTAGTTGAGTCAGAACTCAATTTTATAAAGTGATAGTGTCGAGCACTTTATATGTTTCTCGAACACTGTGTATGTTTCTCGAGCACCATATGTATTTCTTGAGCATCATGCATATTTCCCGAGAACCATTTATATTTTCTAAGAACCCTATGTATTTTTCGAGCATAGTAGGGCCAAATGTGTATTTCTAAATTGGATAGGGATAAAGGATATGTTGGTGCAATCGACCGAGGTCACGATTGACCAGACTCGAGTGGGACTCGAGTAGTATTTTGATGTTTGACAAATGGATTGATAATATAATTGTCATGGGAAAGTCCAAGTCATGGGTTCGTGGCAATGGTAAAGTCCAAGTCATGGGCACTTGGCATGTGAAAGTCCAAGTCATGAGTACTTGGCAAAGGAAAATTCCAAGCATGGATCTTGGCAAGGGTAAAGTCCAAGTCATGGGTACTTGGCATGGAAAGTCCAAAGGTATAGTCTTGGAAATATAAGTCTAAGTGTGTAGTCTCAACAACATAAAGTCCAAGTGAACTTTAGCGGTGAAAGTCCAAGTATAGATGCTTGGAAATTGGGAAGCCCAAGGGTGTGATATTGGCAGCCTAAAGTCTAAGCATGTAGTCTTGGCAGCATAAGTCCAATGTTTGGTGGCGTAAAGTCCAAGCATTTGTCTTGACAGCATAAGTCCAAATATACTTTGGCAAGGTAGACCTGGTTAGCATGACAATAGCCGATGGAAGCACCTAAAGGTTAGCGCAAAGGATGAATGAGTCGTGGAGGAATCGAAGGGATTCGAGAGGCGTGAGGCTAATGAAGGTTACTAGAAGGCTTAGGTCTAGGCTATGGGTGTGTATCAAGTATGAGAGGATCATACTTGAGTTAAACCTCATGTTTGAGGTTTACCAGTCGACTGATAGCTTTAGCCAATCAACTGTCGAGTGTTTGACACTCGGAAGCCTAGTTGACTCGGAGTAGTCGACTGGGATTATTCCCCAATCGACTGGTCAAGTAGTCGAATGAGACTCGACTGCTGATCTATGGCTCTGGTAGTTGACTACTAGGTTTGATCAGTCGACTGGTCCACAATAGTCGATTGGAATTAAGTGGTCAGGGCACAGATTCTATAACAGTCAACTATTGGCTTATAGAAGTCGATTGGTGCCTAAGGCAATTGACTGCTAGGTCAGGGCAATCAATTGGTGACCTAAAAATTGACTTGGATTAAACCGTTGTGAGGCAACGGCTAAGTAATCAGTCGATTACTGGGTAAAAGTAGTCGACTAGAAGGCAGAAATTATCCTGAGTTGCAGCTTTATAAGGAGCTCAAGAAGGAGATTGAAGCCAACAATTTTTGGTGATCTTGAAGGGGAATCACTAATGTATTCCAGACCTTCCAAGCTCATCCAAAGCAACTAAAGTACAAGCAATCAAAATCTCTCTTTGTAAAGTGTTCTTTACTTGTATTTATTTGTATTTGCTTTGTATTTCATTTTGATTGTATTATTACTGTTGCAATTCATTGTAAGATGTTTCTCCACCTCTGGTGTGTCACCAAGAAGGAGAAGTTTGTTAGTGGTGGAGTGCATCACTAGAGCTCGCCCCGTGGAATAGGAACCCTAGTTCCGAACCATGTTATATCCTTATGTTGTGTGTTTGTGCATTTTGTTATTCTTTTCTTTATTTCTATTATGCACTAATGATTATAGATAAGCATGACACGATAGAAGAATAGAAATCGGCGAAGTGCTATTCACCCCCTCTAGCACGACCACATCGGTCCCTACAATTGGTATCAAAGCCCGGGGCTCTCAGAAGAACAAATCGCTCTGATACCCTACAATTGGTATCAAAGCGATGACGCTCTTCAAGGTTTAACAATCGAGGGAGCAAAAGTGCTAGAGGACTAGAAGGAATGGAGTCGCCAATTCTTGGACTAGGTCATGACATCAACATCCCACCTTCCTTTGACCGCGAAGACTTTGCATATTGGAAGACCAGGATGGAACATTTTATTATGTGTGAAATAGAAAATTGATTTATTTTGATGCAAGGATTTGAAGTTCCCATGGACAAGAAGGGTAGAATACTCAAGAAGAAGAAATGGACGGAGGAGCAAATAAATTTTTTGAAAGAAATGATAAGGTAACGCAAATGCTATTAAATTTGTTACCTAACGATGTCTTGTCTAGATTAGGTGAGTTTAGGGATGCTAAGGAACTATAGAGCAAGTTAGCCAAACTCCATGAAGAATCCTCACCAACTCAAGTAGAGGAGGAATCCAAAGAATCATGCTCATCCTCTCAGGCCCATGAAGATCCTGAAGTTGATTGGTGTTCAACTTCTGAATTGGAAGAGGTTGAGGAGGTCATGGAAGTCTCCACCTCAAGGATTGAGGGTGAGGAGAGACAATCCCTCACACCTGAATAAGAAGAGACGTCTACATCTGAGAGAAGTGAAGATTCCGACCTAGGTAACTCAAATATAATAAATAAAAATAAAAATCATATTATGTGTTTTGAGTGTAGGAAACATGGGTGTTACAAGAGCAAGTGCCCAAAGTTGACTAAGAAGAAATCTCAAGTGTCATCTAAGGCCAAGGAGAAGGTTAAGGAAGTAGGTGCCCCAATACAAAAAAGCAAGGAGCACGTGGTTTGCTTCAAATGTAATCAATGGGGTCATTATCGAAGTCAATGTCCTAGGGGGAGTCACTCCAAGAAGGATAAAGTAGGGAGCTCAAATGTAGGGGGAGCTAAGGCAAACCCCAAGGTATCATTTAGTTATGCACCTACTAGTTTTCATAATAAGAACAAGCATGCTAGGAATTTTATTGTCATTGCTCATGAACAAAAGCATACCAGGAATAGATTTTATTGCTTAGGAGCCAAACATGTAAACTTACCTAAGGACAATCCTAGAACTATTCTACCTAAGGAAACCATTAGGAAGATAGAGAACAACCTAAACAACCCTAAATGGACTAGACACATGCCTAGGAAATAAAATATCTCAAGAAATAATGGAAATTCAAAAATTGAGGTATTAGAATAGGAAAATCAAGTTTTGAGGTCAAGACTTGATAGATTAGAAAAGATCCTTGGAAAAATGACCAATTCAATTAAAGGATCTAGTGGTCAAAACTTAGGGTCTAGGAGGCAAGAACCATCTAGGGGCAAGAAAGGTTTGGGTCACAAACCTAAGCCCAAGGAGACCTACCATTCCATTTGACTATGAAACTAAACCTAGGTCTAGGAAAACCAAGGTTACTAGGGAAGTCATCCCTAAGGCTAACCATGGTAAGTGCCTAGTGGCCAAGGTTTCAAAGAAACTTAGGGAAGTCACTAAGAAGGTCACAAGGGAAGCCATCCCTAGAGTTGACCTAAGCAAGACCCAAATGGCTAAGGTTTCAAAGCCTAAGAGGGTCATTAGGAAGGTACTAAGGGATGATATCCCTAGTGAGTACCTAGTTAACCCAAGGAGCTTCAATAGGTATTGGGTTTCTAGGAGCGTGATTCCCTCACGCTAGATAGGTTAGGGTGTGCCAACTTGAATTGGTAAGGTAGTTAACCAAACCATAGCAAAGTTGACACCTTAGGTCATTTTCAAAGTTATGTGATACCTTAGAAATGAGATTGATATTTTAATCCTAAAGGAATTTAGGATGTGTTAATAGAATTTATGAAGATTAAAAAATTAATCAAAATTATTATAATTAGGTTTATAATTCATGGTGTGTCATTTTAGATGTTTTGCACACTTAGGAAATTGATCAATTATGGCAAAATTGGATTTAATTTTAGGAAATGACAATTTGGATTAAAACTTAGGTATTTCTATACCTTGATATTGTAAAATTATAATGTTTTGTTTGTCATGATATCACGCTCATCTTATCATTTTATAAAATGTCATAATAATGTTTAGTTAAATGTCATACTTATGCTTAGGTTATTTTTATGTCATGACATTATGATTATTGGCAAATGCTTTAATTATGCTATCATATATGTCATGATCATCATTCATGCATTTAGATTATTAAAATTGAATTAAGGACAATGACATGATTTGAAGTCACATTATAAGGAAATTAAATAGAGTTGCCTAGACCAAAACATGAGACCCTAGATTAGGGAAAAACCTAAACCCACATCTCACAAGGGCAATAAATTAACATGTGTGTGTATTGGTACACCTTAGACATAGGGAAAAATGAGTTAAGTTTAAGGTAGATAGTTCTTGCATCTAAATGAACACAAACTCATAATACGACATTAATGGATCATGAGGAAATCTAATATATAAGTCATGTACATCTAGCCCATAGACCATGGTTCAATATAAGATTTTAAAAATATTTCAAAATTATTTTAAAAAATCTCGATGTAGTCTATCTTTTGATAAAAGTCATCATTGATGAAGTTGATACAAAGTAGGCCAAAAATATTGAAGTTATCAATGGTTTTGAACCTTGTATCAATCTCACAATTTAATAGGTATTTTTATATAAAAATAGTTTTCACCCATAATGATTGACATAAGTATTATACGTATGAAGTTTTATTATTTTTCAAATTACGTATAATTACTTATGAATTATCCAAATTCGATTTCTGAACCTGATTTTTACACATTGCATAAACCAGCCAACTGCCACTTTGGACAATCGACTGGTGGTGAGACAGTCGACTGGTTTCTGACCTAGTCGACTAATGAAGCTGATTTCAACTAGATTATTGGGTAGATCCGTGAGAGGAAACTTAGCTTCCCACTTCAACTCGGTCGCTTGTTCATGGCGATCCCATTAATGTCCCCGGATTAAAAAAATTTAATCCTAGACAAAAGGGAACACCCAAGCAACCTTGTCATCGTCGTTCTATTTGTTTAGAGTGGTCACTTGAACAAACTTGTTGTTCAAGCGACCTACCTCTATTCTACGAGTAGCCACAGAATAGACGATGTACGGATCGTCGGCTTTTGTGTTTATGTTCAGGATCCAAGTATTATTTAGCCATAAACAGAATATATCATGCTCATAATTGAAAAACAAATATAAACATGCAACAAATGAAAATAGAGAATCGATATACCTCTCGATCTTCTATTGTATAACCTTCCTCCTTTCGGACGTCATGTGGGCGACGATCTACCAAAAGTTGAAGCTCCTAGATCACCAATCTTCCTTCCTTGCTCGTTCCGAGCAAGAGGAAGAATAGAAACAAGGCTCTTTTCCTTCTTTCAACCAACCACCAACCTCCAAGGATGGAGCTTGCCGCCGGCCAAGAAGGAAGAGGAGATTATGAAGGAAACCGGCCAAGACACCAAGGGAAAGCCCTATATCTTGTTACCACCGGCCAAGGAGAAGGAGAAGGGAAGCTTTGGCTGCTGGCCAAGGTGAGGAAGGAGCTGTTTGGGCGCCGGCAAGCTTGAGGAAGATGGAGATAAGGAAATTGTTTCCTTATTTGGTGCGGTCAATGCTCCAAACCCTAGCCCCTTGCTTCTTGCCGCCAACTCCAAAGACCTTTGCTTCTCTCATGATCTCCACGCCAACCCTAAAGGCTCCTTTTATAGAGTTTAGGGATAAGCCTCCTTTTAATCTCCACCATTGGTTCTAGGGATTTAATCTCAACCGTCGGATTTAGAGATTTAATCTCAACCGTCGGATCTAGAGATTTAATCTCTACCTTTGGATCTAGAGTTTTGTTTCTATCCATTGGATCTAAGCTTCATGAGGTATTAATGGGCTACAATAGGGATCATGAGGAGGAGTTGGATCTTGGCCACCCAATGGATCAAGCCCACATAAAGTCCGATCCATTAATGATTATCCAATCCACTAAAGGATTATCATTGATCTACCTCACCAACCCCCATAAGTTAATATGGGCTCCATATATTATTTATACATTTTCTCTCCGTGTTTAAGATCTCGAATGTCCGTCGATTAATTAATTTACTGACCATTAATTAATCAACATCTAACTCCATGAGTAGTACCACTCAACCTTTTCATCATGTCGGATCAAGTTCACCTGCAGGGTTTACATGATGAACCTTATGAGCTCATCAAGGGGACATCATCATCCTAATATATAGGACACGGTTTCCTCCTATAATCAACGGCAAACCATATAAATAATACCATTTTCCAACTTACCAAGCATATCGATTTAATATATAAATCTCGCCCATTGGTAAATCAAAGAAATGAATATTAAGTATATGTGTCCGTTATTATATCGGGATTAAGAGCATGTACAATATAATATCTGAGGTCCGATTCGATTATGTAGTCAGCAATAAATCGAATCACCTCTAAGTCGGTCCTGCTCAATACACACAAAGTGTACTAGTGTGATTTTATGGTCAAGACAAACCAATACCAAATCACACTACAACCATACCAATGGTTTGTCCAAAGTCATCTCGGTTGTGAGCCTTTGCTTATACTTTACAAGGAACCGATAACATGATCTCCCGTGTGACAACACACACCATGTTATCTACAATGTAATATATTAGACAATATGCATAGCCATAAAAATATACAAATAATGATCATGTGATTATTATTTCAAAATAAAGATGTTCATACAAAAGATAGACTTTTCAGTATACATCCCAACAATCTCCCACTTATACTAAAAGACTATGTTGTCCTCAAACTGCCATACATCTGATCCCCATTCCCTCCACATGCCTATCAAAAGCTCTCGCCGGAAGGGCCTTAGTGAAAGGATCTGCCAGGTTATCCTCCGATGCAATCTTGGCCACAGCGACTTCTCCTCTCTTTACGATTTCTCGTATCAGGTGGTACTTGCGCTCTAAGTGTTTACTAGACTTATGGGCTCATGATTCCTTCGAGTTTGCAACTGTACCACTATTATCACAGTAAATTGTGATAGTTCTGGGCAAACCAGGAATCACATCCAAGTCAGGAAGTTCCTGAGCCACACAGCTTCTTTGGCCGCCTCAAAGGCTGCCACATACTCAGCTTCCATGGTGGATTCTGCCACGCATTTCTGCTTGACACTCCTCCATATAATGGCTCCACCTCCCAAAGTAAACACAAAACCTGAGATAGACTTACTATTATCCCTATCAGATTGGAAGTCAGAATCCGTGTAACCCACAGGGAGTAATTTGTCTACCTTGTAAACTAGCATATAATCCCTAGTCCTTCTAAGGTACTTCAATATATGCTTTACCGCAGTCCAATGTCCCTGTCCTGGATTACTCTGATATCTGCTGACCATGCCCATGACCAAGCAGATATCTGGTCTCGTACATAGCATCGCATACATGAGGCTTCCTACTGCCGAACCATAAGGAACCGCCTTCATCTCCTCTATCTCCTCAGATGTTCTAGGACACATCTCCTTAGATAAAGGAACTCCATGCCTGAAAGGTAGAAAACCCTTCTTGGAGTTCTGCATGCTAAAACGATCTATAATCGTGTCTATGTATGAAGCTTGGGATGAGCACAACATCCTTTTCCTGCGATCTCTTATAACCCTGATCCCAAGGATGTGTCCCACTTCTCCCAAGTCCTTCATATCAAATTGTTTGGACAACCATACCCTTACATCCAATAACACCTTGATATTGTTGCCAATCAACAAAATGTCATCTACGTATATTACAAGAAATACCACTACGTTTCCGTCACATCTCTTGTATACACGAGACTCATCCGGACTTTGAATAAATTCATAAGACTGGATTACCTCATCAAAGCGGATGTTCCAAGACCTCAAAGCTTGCTTCAATCCATAAATGGACCGATTAAGCTTACATACAAGATGCTCTTTGCCCTTCGCAATGAATCCCTTTGGTTGCTTCATATAGATGTTTTCCTCAAGACTTCCATTAAGGAAAGTTGTCTTGACATCCATCTGCCACACCTCATAATCCATATGAGTTGTTATGCATAAGAGAATCCGGATAGACTTAAGCATGGCTATCGGCGAAAAGGTCTCCTCATAATCGATACCCTCTTTCTGAGTATACCCCTTCACAACAAACCTCGCTTTGAAGATCTCAACCTTCCCATCTATTTCTCTCTTTCTTTTGTAGATCCACTTGCATCCAATGGTTTTTACACCATAGGGTGGTTCTACTAGCTCCCAGACCTGATTTGAATCTATAGATTCAATCTCAGTATTCATCGCATTTTGCCAAGATGTTATATCTTTATCTTGGATTGCCTCGTCATATGTCCAGGGATCAGGTTCATGTTCGCCACTAACCAAATCAGAAGATTCTCCCAAGAACATGAATCTATCAGGCTATCTCACAACCCTCCCACTACGATGAGGTATCTCCCATATATCCTCTGTGACACGCGGTGCAGTGACTTGTGGTATATCCTCTTGTACCGGTGGTACTGAAGAAGTGACTTCCCCTTTTAATTCCTTCAGAACAATTTTACTCTTTGTCTTATGGCTCATCACATAGTCTTCCTCTAGAAATCTGGCGTTCGTGCTAACGATCACCCTCTGATCTCTAGGACTATAAAACAAACCACCCTTCGTTCCTCTAGGATAGCCAACGAACATGCATACTTTTGTACGAGGTTCCAACTTACCAGCATCTACCTTCAGCACATGTACTGGACTCCCCCATATCCGAATATGTCTTAGACTAGGCTTTCGCCCAGTCTATAATTCTGTGGGAGTAGAAGGCACTGATTTATATAGAACCAAGTTCAGAATGTACACCACCGTATCTAGAGCATATCCTTAGAATGAATCTGGCAACTCAGAATAACTCATCATCGATCTAACCATCTCCATAAGAGTCCTATTCCTTCACTCTGCTATACCATTCTGCTGGGGTGTGCCAGGTGCAGACAATTGGGATTGAATCTCAGCCTCTGATAAGTAGTTCCTAAACTCTCCCAAGAGGTACTCACCACCACGATCAGATCGTAGTGTCTTGATACTTTTACCTTGACGTTTCTCCACATCAGCCTTGAATTCTTTGAACTTATCAAAGCATTCAGACTTGCAGCGCATCAGGTAAATGTATCCATATCTTGAGTAATCGTCTATAAAAGAGACGAAATACTCAAAACCACCTCTAGCCTGGATAGACATAGGACCACACAAATCAGAATGAACCAATTCTAACACATCTTTGGCTCTATACCCCTTGGCCTTAAAAGGCCTCTTGGTCATTTTACCCTCCAAGCATGATTCACAGGTTGGAAAATCCTCCACCACTAATGAACCCAAAGGTCCATCAGCTATCAACCTTTGAATTCTGCTTAGGTTAATATGACCAAGCCTAATATGCCAAAGATATGTTTGGTTCATCTTCGAAGGTTCTTTTCTCTTATTGGAATTAGAAGATGAGTTATTAACTTCAATTTGCATCGTGGGAGTTTTTGGTTCAAGTGTGTATAGATTTCCTATCAATGCACCTGAACAGATAATGTCCCTATTCCTTTTTATAACAACTCTATCATTAAAAGAAATAGAATATCCATCCATAAACAATTTAGAAACCGAAATTAAATTCTTTCTAAATAAAGGTACATAAAGGCAATTCTTAAGAACCAAAAGTTTATTTTTCTCAAAAGATAAATGAATGTCTCCCACTGCAATAGCCGCCACCTTCGTGGCATCGCCCAAGTACACGATAATCTCCCCTTCAATCAGTCGTCTGGTTTCCTGGAACCCCTGCAAAGTATTGCAAACATGATCAGTGGCTCCCGTATCTACACACCAGGTGTCGGTAGATAACACCGCTAAACATGTTTCAACGACTAGACCAAAAGATATACCTTTGTTCTGCTTGCGGTTGGGGTAGTCCTTCTTCCAGTGTCCAGTCTACTTACAAGTGAAGCACTTGCCTTTCGGCTTCTTCACTCCTCCCTGAGTACCTCCCACTGCCTTTGCCCCAGTTTGTTTCTTCTTCTTCTTGCCTTTCGACTTAGAAGTAGAAACCTTTTGGGTCACCATGGCATGTGCCTGAGCACTCTGACGAAATAGTCCCACTGCCTCTTGGAGTTCTGTCAGAAGCTTCGCCAACGAATACAACCTCTTGTTCATGTTGTAGTTTAGGCGAAACTGATCAAAACTCCTAGGTAGAGACTGGAGTATGATATCGACCTGGGTTTCCCTATCGATCTCAGCTCCAAGGACCTCCAGCTCATTCAAATGAGCCATCATCTTGAGAACATGATCCCTTAGGGGTGTTCCCTCGATCATGGTGGTCGTCATCAAGATTCTCATGGCTTCTTGCCTCGCAGCCCGATTCTGGTGTCAAAAAAGCTCTTTGAGATTGAGCATCATGTCATAAGCTGTGGGCATGGCTTGATGTTGATGTTGCAGTACATTTGACATAGATGCCAAAATGTAACACCGCGCCATCTCATCGGCCTTTATCCACTTCTTATAACTCTCTTTCTCCTTTTCCCCGGAATCTTCTACAGGCTTAGGAGGGTACTCTTCGAGGAGTACATATTTGTATTCCTTAGCAGTCAAAACAATGTCTAGATTCCTCTTCCAATCAACATAGTTGGGTCCAGTAAGTTTATTCTCTTTCAATATCACAGCAAGCGGGTTGAAAGTCATTTTGAAAGAAAACCTAAGAATCACATAGATCAAAACATTAGATTTCAAAAAATTATTGATTCCTCAAACAATAAAATTTTAAAATCAACCAACACCTCAAAACACCGAGAATATCGTATGCCACGATAGTGTGGACGTATACGAATTCTACATTTGTAAGAGGAGGTTTTACCCATTAATTTTACTATCTTGCCAACCTAACTTTTTGACAAGTAAAATTAATAGTTGGTTCCTCTTTGGCCCTACAAATAAAAGCAGTGACTCCGACGGGGAGGATACTTATATTTGTATCTAAGTGTTCACCATTAATCGGTACCAAGGTAATTATCTCGGGTTATGTGCCGTCCGATGGGGAAGTACACATGCTCCTTAATAATTCTCTATAACCATATTTGACCTTGTGATCCGCAAACAAACTCATCCGATGGGGAGGAAGGCACTCAGAGCCGACGCGCAAGTTTGTTTGCATCACTTGTCAAATCGTAATGGAGGTCGTGGGAATTTATAAAAGTATTCCTCTCCCACTTAGTAATTTGTAATTGAGGAATTTTCTAGCCTACGACATGCATATCAAACAATAAGCAATAAATATGAAAAATAAAAAAATTTCAACTATTATGGCTTTTGTCTTCAATATGTCTCCCGTCGTATCGCCTTCTCGTCCGCTCCTCCTACGCCATGTACGAGCCATCCGGAGATCCGAGCCGAGACTAAAATCTATTTTAATTTACATCCATCGATCATATACTCCATGAGGGAGTGTACATGAAATCTAGATCAAAAGTAAACTAAAATAAAAAGAGTGGCTAAACAATGTCGTATCTAATTTACAAAAAATTAAATACTAGCCTTGTCAACCCCGAGGATTCAACAAAATAAACATTTACACACATACAATCACATACACACATATGACCATAATAGTCAAATCTTATGCCTGCAACCAAAGAGTTAACCTACGCATATCCTACTATTATCCGGCACATATAATATATGAAAAGTGCATAAAAATTAACTGAATCCTAAACACACAAAACCGGAAACCTTGGCTCTGATACCAATTGTTGGGTTGATCCGTGAGGGGAAACTTTGCTTCCCACTTCAACTCGGTCGTTTGTTCATGACGATCCCATCAATGTCCCCGGATTAAAAAAATTTAATCCTAGACAAAAGGGAACACCCAAGCAACCTTGTCATCGTCGTGCTATTCGTTTAGAGTGGTCACTTGAACAAATTTGTTGTTCAAGCGACCTACCTCTATTCTATGAGTAGCCGTGGAATAGACGATGTACGGATCGCCGACTTTTGTGTTTATGTTCGAGATACAAGTATTATTTAGTCATAAATAGAATATATCATGCTCATAATTGAAAAACAAATATAAACATGCAACAAATGAAAATAGAGAATCGATATACCTCTCGATCTTCTATTGTATAACCTTCCTCCTTTCGGACGTCATGTGGGCGATGATCTACCAAAAGTTGAAGCTCCTAGATCACCAATCTTCCTTCCTTGCTCGTTCCGAGCAAGAGGAAGAATAGAAACAAGGCTCTTTTCCTACTTTCAACCAACCACCAACCTCCAAGGATGGAGCTTGCCGCCGGCCAAGAAGGAAGAGGAGATTATGAAGGAAACCGGCCAAGACACCAAGGGAAAGCCCTATATCTTGTTACCACTGGCCAAAGAGAAGGAGAAGGGAAGCTTTGGCCACTGGCCAAGGTGAGGAAGGAGTTGTTTGGGCACCAGCAAGCTTGAGGAAGAAGGAGATAAGGAAATTGTTTCCTTATTTGTTGTCGCCAATGCTCCAAACCCTAGCCCCTTGCTTCTTGCCGCCAAATCTAAAGACCTTTGCTTCTCTCATGATCTCCATGCCAACCCTAAAGGCTCCTTTTATAGAGTTTAGGGATAAGCCTCCTTTTAATCTCCACCATTGGTTCTAGGGATTTAATCTCAACCGTTGGATCTAGAGATTTAATCTCAACCGTCGGATCTAGAGATTTAATATCTACCTTTGGATCTAAAGTTTTGTTTCTATCCATTGGATCTAAGCTTCATGAGGTATTAATGGGCTACAATAGGGACCATGAGGAGGAGTTGGATCTTGGCCACCCAATGGATCAAGCCCACATAAAGTCCGATCCATTAATGATAATCCAATCCACTAAAGGATTATCATTGATCTACCTCACCAACCCCCATAAGTTAATATGGGCTCTATATATTATTTATACATTTTCTCCCCGTGTTTAAGATCTCGAATGTCCGTCGATTAATTAATTTACTGACCATTAATTAATCAACATCTAACTTCATGAGTAGTACCACTCAACCTTTTCATCATGCCGGACCAAGTCAACCTGCAGGGTTTACATGATGAACCTTATGAGCTCCTCAAGGGGACATCATCTTCCTAATATATAGGACAGGGTTTCCTCCTATAATCAACGGTACACCATATAAATAATATCATTTTCTAACTTATCGAGCCTATCGATTTAATCTATAAATCTCGCCCATTGGTAAATCAAAGAAATGAATACTAAGTATATGTGCCTGTTATTATATCGGGATTAAGAGCATGTACAATATAATATCTGAGGTCCGATTCAATTATGTAATCAGCAATAAATCAAATCACCTCTAAGTCAGTCCTGCTCAATACACACAAAGTGTACTAGTGTGATTTTATGGTCAAGACAAACCAATACCAAATCACACTACAACCATACCAATGGTTTGTCCAAAGTCATCTCGGTTGTGAGCCTTTACTTATACTTTACAAGAAACCGATAACATGATCTCCCATGTGACACCATACACCATGTTATCTACAATGTAATGTATTAGACAATATGCATAGCCATAAAAATATGCAAACAATGATCATGTGATTCTTATTTCAAAATAAAAATGTTCATACAAAAGATAGACTTTTCAGTATACATCCCAACAAAATAAGGTTTGTTTAGCCATGCATCAACTATTTTAGGCTACCCAAACTAATCCTAACCCTAGGATATGCTTTGGAAAGCATTGGAATGGTGAAAATTCATTGGAAATGAATTAAGAGAGATGTTTAGGGTGAAAATCGAATTTTAAGATAGGTGAAAGTTCAATATTGAATCTCTACCCTTAATTTCGATTGTTTAGTGTTCCTATTGGCTCAGGAACTCTCCAAGGACATTATTAGTGCAATAGTAAAGGGGGAGTAAGCCTTTAGGAGGAAGTTATCCATCAAGAGATGATGGATGAGTACTCCTCAAAAGGGGAGACACGAAGGGTTTGGAAACCCTCATTGTGCTCACCAAAGGGGGAAAATTGTAGAAGTGAGGATTGTCTCTCATTTAGTGATATGGGACTTATCACTATGAAGAGTGAAGGCATCCTAGATGTTTTTGGACCAAGGGAGAATGTAAAATCTCATTGGGATATAAGACATGGATACCCTTGGCAATCTTTTTGATGTATACCAAAGGGGGAGAAGTGAGGTTTAAGTTAGGTAAACCTTCACTATGCTTTCGAATTGGAAGAGTTAAGTTTGGGCTTATTGATTAGCCTAACTTAAAGGTGTTGTCAAATATCAAAAAGGGGAAGATTGTTGTGCAATCGACCCAGGTCACGATTAACCAAGCTCGAGTAGGACTCGAGTAGTGTTTTGATGTTTTACAAATGGATTGGCAATGTGATTGTCAAGGGAAAGTCCAAGTAATGGGCACTTGGCAATGGTAAAGTCTAAGTCATGAGCACTTGGCATGTGAAAGTCCAAGTCATGGGTACTTGGCAAAGGAAACATCCAAGCATGAGTCTTGGTAAGGGTAAAGTCCAAGTCATTGGTACGTGACATGGGAAGTCCAAAGGTATAGTCTTGACAGCATAAGTCCAAGTGTATAGTCTTGGCGGTGTAAAATTTAAGTGAACTTTGGTGGTGAAAGTCCAAGTATGGATGCTTGGCAATTAGGAAGTCCAAGGGCGTGATATTGGCGGCATAAAGTTCAAGCAAGTAGTTTTAGTAGCATAAGTCTAATGTTTGGCGGCGTAAAGTCCAACCATTTGTCTTGGCGGCATAAGTCCAAATGTACCTTGGCAAAGTAAACCCAGTTAGCATGACAATAACTGACGGAAGCACATGAAGGCTAGCGCGAAGGATGAACGAGTCATGGGCGACTCGGAGGGATCCGAGAGGCGTGAGGCTGATGGAGGTGGCTAGAAGGCTTAGGTCTAGGATATGAGTGTATATCAAGTATGAAGAAATCATACTTGGGTTAAATCTCATGTTTGAGGTTTACCAGTCAACTGATGGCTTTTTCTAGTTGACTGATCGAGTGTTTGACACTAGGAAACCTAGTTGACTTGAAGTAGTCGATTGGGATTATTTCCTAGTTGACTGGTCAAGTAGTCGACTAAGGCTCGACTGTTAATCTGTGGCTCTGGAAGTCGACTGCTAGGGTTGACTAGTCGACTAGTCCATAGCCGTCGACTGCTAGGGTAGAGTAGTCAAGTTGAATTAAGTGGTCAGGACACATATTCTTTAACAGTCAATTGTTGGCTTATAGCAGTCGACTGCTAAGTCAGGGTAGTGGACTGGTGACCAAAAAATTGATGTGGATTAAGTCATTGTGATGCAATGGCTAAGTGATCATTCAATTGCTAGGTAAGAGCAGTCGACTGGAAGGTGAAAATCAACCTGAGTTACAGCTTTATAAGAAGCTCGAGAAGGAGATTGAAGTCAGTGATTTTTGATGATTTTAAAGGGGAATTGTTGTTGCATTCCAGACCTTCCAAGCTCATCCAGTGCAATCAAAGTACAAGCAATTAAAAGCTCTCTTTGTAAAATATTCTTTACTTGTATTCGTTTGTATTTACTTTGTATTTTATTTTGGTTGTATTAGTTTGTTAGTAGTGGTATGCATCACTAGAGCTTGACAATAGCTCGCCTCGTGGAGTAGGAACCCTAGTTCCGAACCATGTTTTATCTTTGTATTGTGTGTTTTTGCTTTTTGTTCATGCTTTACTTTATTAACTCTGAGCACTAATGATTATAGATAAGCACGACACGATCAAAGAGTAGAAATCGATGAAGCGTTATTCACCCTCCTCTAGTGTGACCACATCGGTCCCTACAGGATATAAGTATTATGGGGTATAGTAACACTAAAAAATTCATTAAAATAGTGACAAATTTTTGCAACGAAAAAAATTTATTGCAAATCTATAACGAATTTGGCGACGAATTACCAAATCATCATTAATTAGTAATGAAATTTGTGACAAAATATTTTTCCCCAAAATTAGCAACAAACTATGAATTCATCATAAATTTTCCAACAAATAAATTTTTATCGCCAAATCCATTGCAAACTTTGCGATGAACATACCTTTCGTTGTCAAACCTGCGATAAAAAATCAAATACATTGCAAAATTTATGATGAAGTTAAAAATTCATTGTAAAATTTGTGATGAAAATGAATTCGTCGCAATATTTGCGACGAAAAATGATTCGTGGCAATTTTTGCAACAAAATCTCCAACTAAATATTTTCGTCCCTCATTTGAAATTTTTTTGGAAAAATCATGATGATTGTCAGCGCCATCTTACTAGAAAATCTACGACGAAAATATAAATTCGTCGCAGAATTTGCGACGAATATAGAATTCGTCATAGAATTTGCAATGAATATAGAATTCGTTGCAAATTTTGCAATAAATATAGAATTCGTCACAGATTTTGTGACGAATATGGAATTTCTTGTAGATTTTACGACCAATATGGAATTCATCATAGATTTTTCAACAAAATCTCCAACGAAATATTTTCTTCCCTCATTTGAATTTTTTTTAGAAAATCATGATGATTGTCGACTTCATCTTACCAAAAAAATTTCGACGAAAATATAAATGCATCGCAAAATTTGCGACGAATATAGAATTTGTTGCAGAATTTGGGATGAAATTAAAATTTCATCACAAATTTTGCTACAAATATGGAATTTGTCGCAGAATTTTCATCGCAGATTTGCAATGAATTTGGCAAGGAAAAAGTTTTCGTTGCAAATGCCCATATAAGTTTAATCCCTCCTCCTTCTTTTGCTTTCTTTCTCTATTATTCTTGCTTCCAAATTTATATCAAAGATTAATTATATTCTCATCATTTAGCATCGATGGTGTGAGTCAACTAGGGTTTATCATGCGAAAAGTGTCGATGATGACTACGACGGAGGTGGGTAGTCGGATCGTGCAATGATCGGCCCGATCTTGTGATGAGTCAATTGGTGCTCAGTATTTCGGGCACAGAATAAAGTCTCACTCGACTGCTAGGGCTAGCAGTCGAGTGAAGGCTCGATCAGTCGACTGATGTCCTATCCATTCGATTTTTCCAGCGTGGATTACACCGTTGTCTCACAGCAACAGTGTCATCTGTCGACTGATGGTCCCGAGCAGTCAACTGATCGGCGATTTCCAGCCCAGGCAGCAGCTTTAAAGGGAGCTCATGGAGGAGGAAATCAATATGGTTCTTGAGCTACTTTGGGGCAATTTGTTGTTGCAAATCAGGGTCTCCAAGGCTATTCTTCAAGCAACCAAGTTCAAGCAATCAAAAGCAAAGTGTTGTAAAGTTTTCTTTACTTATCTTTTGTATTTGTATTGTATCTTGCTTGTATTTGTTTCTTACTATTGTAAGATAACTTATACAAGGTTTCTCCACCTCCGACCTGTGTCGAGAAGGAGTTGTTTGTGATTAGTGGTTGTGTGTGCATCACTAGAGCTGAAACAATTTTTGAATTTTGCTCGTAGAAATGTTGAGTTTATGGATGGGAACAAGTTAGGTGTTCGTGCAAAAAGTTTCATAATGGTAACTTTTTTCAATGGTGATGATAGTGGTTATGTCTAAATTGTTATATCAAAATATTATTTGACTTATTACATTCGATATGGATATATAAATGTAATCTGTACGATGAATGATTTGTTATCTATATTGTTGATTTAGTAGATTAGATGTTTACTGAGTTTGATATATGATTTTATATTGTTAGATGTTTAAATTTTATTGAATCATTTTATATGTGTTTTGATTGTAAAATTTATAAAAATAAGTAGAAATAGTTGGTTATATCGTAGTGTTTTTTTTCTTTTTTTCTCAAATTTGCGACAAAAATAAATTTTGTGATGTTGTATATTTGGTGACGAAAATATATTTTCATCACAAAATTCTTGCCATCAGTCGACTGCCTGGGATCATCAGTCAACTGATGGCTCATGCACTCCCAACAGACATAGTATCAGTCGACTACCTCTAATCATCAGTCAACTGACGTTGGCCTAGTCGACTGGTCAATCGGCTAAAAATAATTTGTGGCCTGCTATAGTATCACCAGTCGACTGGCATCGTCGACCAGTTGACTAACATCATCGACTAGTCTACTGGTGATATCGTAGCAGGCCACAGATTATTTTTTAGTCAACTAGTCCAAAGTCAGTCGACTGATGGTCCAGAATTTTATAACGAAAATATATTTTCGTCGCCAAATCAGTAACGAAAAATTTATTCGTCATAAAATTTTGGATCTTCAACCGACTGGTAACATTGTTGGTAACTGTCAATGGCGTGAATATTTATTGAATTTTGCGATAAATTTTAATTTTTGTCACAAAATTTTGCGATGAAAATATGATTTCGTCGCAAAATTTTACAATGAAAATCAAAATTTGTTACAAATTTTTACGGCAACTTATTTGCAATGAAAATAGTTTTGTTGCAAAATAATTTTCAACGAATTTTGAATCAAAATTTGTTGCAAAATTAGTGACAAAATCCTTATATTTTTGTAGTGTAAGATGAGGTGTGAAGGTACCTTTTGAACAAAGAATATTGTGGAAAGGGAATATTCTATTACTATTATTTATCTATTTGAAATTTTTGTATGGTTTGTTTTTAGGTAATAAATAAGAAAAGAAAAGGGGCACTTTGAGGATATGGAGCAAACCACTTTAAAAGGAAGCGAGAAATGCGGTTATATCTCAACAGGTTGATAAGGATATTAAAGTAAATTCATCTTGGAGTAAAGTGGTGCAAAGCTCCTATAAAAGGGTCAGAGATGGAAGGAGGAAGGGGATGATTTTTTTCTTCTCTATTCGGTACACAAAGATCTCTTCTCATTTCTTCTTCTTCATGACATTCTACTATTTTACTCTTCCAATCTTGGCTTGAGCATCGGAGGGGTCGTGTCGACAATACTGGTCCACCTCTAACATTCCTTTTGCTGGCAGATCTAGTGTTCAAGCAGAAGATCCAAGGTTTCAGTAGAGATTCCTAAGAAAGGGAAAGGGATCCGAGTGTGCTAAAGAAGATAACACCATCATTGGTCTTCAACATTATTTTTAAAATATTTTTTGGTCTTCAATTAGTCTTTAAGCAATATCTCTTGGTCTTCAATTGACAATATTTTTAAAATAAAATATTCACTTGGAATTCGTTGGTTATTTAAATTTAGATTTTATTGGATACATTGAACACTTTTGGTTATTTATTTCTTTTTTAAAAAAAAAGAAACAATATCATGAAAAAATATTAAATAAGTTGTCATTATATTATCTTATCACTAATGAGAGCAGAGTTGATGGCATATTTGGAAGCTATGATTCATAAATTATGGATGCAGAATTTTATTTCTACACTTGAGGTTGTCAACATTATTATCAAGTTGTTGAAAATTATTATGATAATTTCACAACAATATTTTATTGGTAGAGACAACATCACATAGTTGAACCTATATTTTGATGTACGATAAAAAGATTTAAAGTTAGGTTACATATGTTCTAACTAGTGTGTCAAATGTGCAGGTGTAAAAAGCTTGATTAGAATAGTCTTGATTGGTCAGGAGGATCAAATATCAAGTATAAAGAGCCTTAGTGTGTTAGAAGACTAGACACCAAACAAGAGAAGTTATAGTGGATCAAGAGGATCAAATACTAAATAGAGAAATCCTAGATGGGTTAATGAACTAGACATAAAGTAGATAAGTTAGAGGACCAGACATCAAGTGGAAGAATCTTTGATGGGTTAGGGAGACCATATATTAGTAGAAACCTTGGTGTGTCAGTAAGATCAAACATTATGCAAGGTGAGTCTTGGATAACCAAACAAGATAAGTCCAAGCAAGAATCTTCTGATAAAGAGAGGTGTGAGAAGATTTCTCTATTCTGGGATGAGAATAAGCTCGTAACTAGACACAAATCTGATTAAGAAACCACTCAAAAGTTTCAAAATCAAGGTGAACAATTCTAACTGCCCTAGCTTAGTTTTAATAATATATGTTCTCTGGACTAACTCTATTCTACAAGAAGCAAACTTAAGTTAATCAAGTGACCCAAAGGATTTAAGAGACCGGAAGGAGGTCCAAGCAACCAGAAGGAAGTTCGAATGACATAGACTTCAGGATATGTCTTTGGTCAAGATAATTGATGATTTGGTGGATAGTATTTGGTTCTGAGCAATCGAAGGTGGCTCTAGGCGATGAAGGCTAACATGTAGGTTTTTAGGTGACTGTAAGTGCTTCCAGGTAACTAGAGACAGGATAAAGTTTGCTTATCAAGTAGAGAATAAAGACAAAGCTAGGGCGACTAGAAAGGTTTTCAATCACTCGGAATACCATTATAAATAGGGGTTAATAGTGATCCCTCAAAATAATCCATCAATTCATTGAGTATTAGATCAATTATAGTGTTTAGAAGTGCTCTGATGGTCCAAGATCTTCATTAGATAGATCAACTCTTGTTTTAGTATATTTAATTAAGCTATCTATTTTTAATACTATTTATATTTGAGTCTTGCATTTTCTTTACTTATATTTTTGTATCAAGTACAACTGGAAGAGGTTTCTCCACCTCTGGTTTAGTAAGAAGAAAATATAATGAGATTTTTGGAGATTGATCCATCTACCATATCACTAGGTCATGGAGTAGCAATCTTGGGGGTTGAGAACTATGTTAAATTCAAATGTCACTATTCTTGTATTGTTTAGTTATTTTTATTTGCTTTTATTAATATGTTAAGTATTGTTTATTTTTAAAATTCTATTTGTTGGTGCAATCGGCCCAGGTCACGATTGACCGGACTCGATTTTGACTCAAGCGATGTTTTGATGTTTGACGGTGAGTTGACTATATGGTTGACTTGGGGTTGACCATGTGTAGAAAGTCCAAGTGTGTAGCCTTGGCATAAAAAATCCAAGCATAGGGCTTGGTGTTGGTAAAATCCAAGCATGGAGCTTGGTGTTGTGAAAAGTCCAAGCATAGGGCTTGGTGTTGATAAGTCCAAGTGTGTAGCCTTGGCAATGGGAAGTCTTGAGGACTTGGCAAGGTCACTAATCTCATAGGCTCAGGGTCCTTGAACCGGTGAAGGATGACATTGTGAAGTCGTGCGCTTGGTGCATCCAAGGGACCGCCGGACGGGGAGAAAATGGAGTAAGGCCCAAGGGAAGCAGACTTCGAGGGCAAGAGACACGAAAGATGGCATTGCGAAGTCGTGCGCTTGGTGCATCCGAGGGACGTAGGTCAAGAGAAGAGAGCTTCGGTGGGGAACTCCATGAGAGGATGAGGTGGACTTGGCCAAGTGGCTAAGACTGAGTGTCGGATGCTCAAACATGGTGTTTGAGATTTTACTCAACAGTCGGATGCTCAAACAAGTATTTGTTTGAGGTTTTACCCGACAGCAGTCGACTGGCATAGGTGTCGGTTCGACTGATCCAAGTCGACTAGTGTTCGACTGCATTTTGTGGTATGACAATCGACTGCCAAGTATTGGCAGTCGACTGATGTCGGCAACAATCAACTGCCAAGAGACAGCAGTCGACTGATGGAATTGTCATGGGCATAGAACGCTCCATAGCCGACTGGGCAGTCGACGACGAGGAGATCAGTCGAATTGGTGAAGTCACCAGTCGACTGATGGGAGATCTGTCGAGTTTTTCCAGCGTGGATCAAATCATTGTCTCACAACGGCATGTTGGCAGTCGACTGCTAGGCACAAAATCAGCTCAATGCAGGTTATAAATGGAGCTCGAGATGGAGGATGGATTTCGCAAAGGTTTTTGGGGAGATTTTGGAGGAAAATTGCTGCTGCATTCCAATTCTTCAAGAGCAATCCAAAGCAAGCAACAAGCAAGAGTTCAAAGTCATTTATTGTAAAGTGTTATTTATGTATTCATTTGTAGTATTTGTATTTGCTTGTACGTTTTGTATTACTTTATAATTGCTTTTATGAGGTTTCTCCACCTCCGACTTGTAGTCGAGAAGGAGCTTTGTTAGTTCTGTGCACATAACTCGAGCTTGTTGAGCTCACCCCATGGAGTAGGAACCCTAAGATTCTGAACCACATATATCATGTTGTATTTGTTCTTGTGTCTCTTGTATTCATATTTTATTACTATTATTTCCACTGCATATTAACGAATATTATAGACAAGCACGCGACGAATGAATGATTTCCATCGTCTACACAAATTGGGCTATTCACCCCCCTCTAGCCAGCCACCAATCCTCCAACAAGTGGTATCAGAGCGAGGAGGTTGTCATCGGACTCACCGCTGCAACAACAACGAAATGGTCGGCATGAACATCCAACCACCAAAATTCAAGGGAGAATTCTCATGGTGAAGAAGAAGGATGGAGGTATACTTTGAAACTGATTTTGATATAATGTTAATTTTAGAAAATGATTTCAAAATACCTAAGGATAAAGAAAATAAGCTGATAGAGAAGTCAAGATGGATCGAGGAGCAACGGCAACAATTCAAGACAAACGTTAAGGTAACAATCATGCTAGTAAAATTGATACCTACCGCTATTTTGTCTAGACTAGGTGAATATAGGGATGTGAGGGAATTGTGGAGCATGTTGATAAAATTCCACGAAATTCCCGAACCGGCACAAGTAGAAAGGATGTCAAGGAAGAGTGTTCATCCTCCCAAGTTCAAGACAAGGAAAGCACATCATCATCCCAAGAGCTTGAGGATTCGGAAGTTGAGAGATGCTCAACATCCGAAGGGGAGGTTAGATCACCGGAGCTAGAGGAAGAGAAAAAAGAAGCTTCAACCTCCGCGAGGGATGAAGAATCAACTCCGGCGCCTACCACTACCCTAGGTAACTCAAATGCAATTCCTAATAGTAAAGATCATATAATTTGATTTGAGTGTAGGGAGAAAGGGCATTTCAAGAGTAAGTGTCGGCGCCAAAAGTTCAAGTAAAATCAAAGGATACCAAGTCCAAACTAAGAAAAGTAAAGAGCAAATTGTGTGCTTCAGATGCAACCAAAGAGGACACTACCGAAGTTAATGCCCTAGGAGGAGAAAGAATGGGCAAGAAGGAGCTAAACAAGTAGGGGGAGCTTCCAAAGCAAACCCTAAGGTATACTTTAATGTACCTTCTAGTTCTAGGATTAAGAAGCATGCTAGAAGTTATTTTAATTCACTTGCTATTGTCCATGACCATAAGCATGCTAGTAGAAATAGATTTTATTGTTTAGGTGTCAAGCATGTTAATTTATCTAAGGATAAACCTAAGACCAATAACACTAGACCTATTTTACCTAGGGAAAGTATTAGGAGGATAGAAGAAAATTTAGGCTGAACCCTAAGAAGGGTAGACACATGCCTAAGAAGAAGAGTCCTTCTCAAAAGATAAATGAAAAATAAAAATTGGGAAAATTAGAATTAGAGAACCAAGCTTTGAGGTCAAGGCTTGAAAAACTAGAGAAGACCCTAGCAAAAATGACAAAATCATTTAAAGGGTCAAATGATCAAAATTTAGGACCTAGAAAGCAAGAATCGTCTATGGGTAAGAAAGGTTTGAGTCACAAACCTAACCCCAAGAAGACTTATCATAATGTTCCATTCAATTATGGAACTATTTCTAGATCTAGGAAAACTAAGGTTAATAGGGAAGTTATCCTTAAGATTAGCCATGGTGTGTGTCTAGTGGCTAAAAATTCAAGAAAATCTAAGGTAGCTACTAAGAAGGTCAAAGAGGGAGTTACCTCTAAAGTTGACCTAGGAAAGACCCATTTGACTAAGGATTCAAAGTCAAAAAGGGTTATTAGGAAGATATCAAGGGAAGTTATCCCTAGTGAATACCTTGTTAACCCAAGGAGCTCCAATAGGTATTGGGTTCCTAGGAGCGTGATCGATTCACGCTAGATGGGTTAGGGTATGTCAACCCTAAGTGGATAGGTAGTTAACCTAACCATAGTAGAGTTGATACTTTAGGATGTGCCAATGTATCTTGAGAAGTTGAAAATGTAGGGGACCGTTGGAACGCTAGAGGGGGGTGAATAGCGTCATGCTATGCGTCGATGGAATTCGTTCATGCTCGTCTCTACAAAACTCATTATGCGCAGCGGAATATAGATAATAGCAATAACAAGAAACAAGACAAACATGAACACAAGAATATAACGTGGTTCAAACCGAACGGTTTCTACTCCACGGATCGAGCTCTAAAGAGCTCTAGTGATGCACACGCAATCACTAATCATAAATAACTCCTTCTCGACACAAGTCAGAGGTGGAGAAACCCCTTACAATTGATTACAATAATAATCTAAATGCTACAAGAAAATACAACATGAAATACAAAAGACAAGTAAAGAAAACTTTACAATACTTTTCTTTTGAATGCTTGCTTGCTAGGTTGATCGAGTAGCACTTGGAGATCCTGAATTGCAGCAGCAACTCGCCCCAAAACGCCTCAAAAAACCTTGGCATTTTCCTCCTCCACGAGCTGCTTTTAAAGCTTCAACCTGTGCTGGAAAATGCCGATTAGTCTACTGCTCAGGACCATCAGTCGACTGTTGCCACTGTTGTCGTGAGACAACGGCTAGATCGACACTGAAAAAATTTAACTAATCCACCATCAGTCGACTAATCAAGCCTTCACTCGACTGCTAGACCCAGCAGTCGAGTCAGACTCCATTCTGTGCCCGAAAAAACCGAGCACCAGTCGATTGATCACATGATCGATCATTGCTCGGCAATCGATCGATTGCCCACCTATGGCGATCACCCTAGTTGACTCTCACGGTCGGTCGATACACCTCAAACATGAGGTTTTATCCCAAGTATGGTTCCCCCATACTTGCTAGACCACCCTTAGCCTAGACCTAAGCCTTCTAGCCACCTCCATCAATCTCACGCCTCTCGAATCCCTCCAAGTCATCCATGACTTGTTCATCCATTACGCTAGCCTTCAGGTGCTTCCATCGGCTATGTCATGCTAACGGTGTCTACACCGCCAAGGCATATTGGACTTACGCCGCCAAGACTCCTCTTGGACTTTATGTCGCCAACCATTGGACTTATGCTGCCAAGACTCCCGCTTAGACTTTACGCCACCAATATCAACCCCTTGGACTTCTCAAATGCCAAGACTCAAGCTTGGACTTTCCCTTGCCAACCCATGTTGGATTTTCCATTGCCAAGACCCATGCTTGGACTTTCCTTGCCAACCCATGTTGGACTTTCCATTTGCCAAGACCCATACTTGGACTTTCCCAAATGCCAAGTTTCCCACTTGGACTTTCCATGCCAAGTACTCAAGACTTGGACTTTCCCATGACAATCACATTGTCATATGTTTTTTTCAAACATCAAAACATCTCTCGAGTCAAGCTCGAGTCCTGGTCAATCGTGACCTGGGTCGATTGCACCAACAATCTCCCCCTTTTTGATGTTTGACAAAACCAAACAAACCATTAAGTTAGAACACTAACTCAAATCCCTTACCAATTATCCCAAATTGGCAATCTTACCTTTCTCCCGATAAATTCTCCCCCAAAACATTCTCCCCCTTTTTGACTAACATCAAAAAGGTTCTCTCCAAGGAGGTCAATGTCTCATGTCCCAATGAGATCTTACAATCTCTCCCTTGGTCCAAAAATACCTAGAATGCCTATCATTTTCCTAGTAATAAGTCTCATATCACTCAAGAGAGGCAATCCTATTCACTCTCCCAATTTCCAAATTGGGTATCTCAAAAACCCATCAATTTTCCCAATTGATGACATTCTCCCCATAACTTCTCCCCTTCAAGAAGAGAAAAACACATCCATCATCCCATGATGGATACCTCCCCCTAAAGGCTTGCTCCCCCTTGACCATTGCACCAACAATGTTTTTGGGAAGTCCCTAAGCCAATAGGAACTCTAAACCATCAAAAATAAAGTTCAAAGTTCAAACTTGAACTTTCCACACCTTAAATTTGATACATTCTCCTAACACCTCTCCAAATCCATATCCAATGGATTTTCACCCTTTATAATGCTTCCCAAAGCATATCCTAGGGTTAGAAGTGGTTAGGGACCTTAACCGCAGCTGAACATGGGCTAAACATACCTTGTTTTCCCGAAATCAAGCTATCAGTCAACTCTCTTAGTTATCAATCGACTGTCACCCTCATCAGTCGACTGCCACCCAGGGCAGTCGACTGATAACTAAAATATTCGAATTTTAATTATCAGAAACGAATTTTAAAAATTCATAAATAATTATACGTATATCGAAAAATCATGAAAATTCATATGTATAATACTTATGACCAATACAATGGGTGAAAAATATTGAAAAATTATTTTACCCATAAAATAGTGAGTTTGATACAAAACTCAAAACCATTGAAATTTTCAATGTTTTGGCCCTATTTTGTATCAACTCTATCAATGGTGATTGCTATCAAAAGATAGACTTCACCAAGGTTTTTCAAAATGATTTTAAAACGTTTTCAAAACCTTATTTTGGATCATATTCCTTGGGCTCTATGTACATGACTTGTACACAAGCTTTCTCAATGATCCACCATTGAATTAAGATGAGTTTTAGTTCATCTAGATGCAAAAACTATGCACCTTGAACTCAACTCATATCCTAGCATCTCACATGTATCTATGGTGTATAAATACACATACATGTCAATGTAATGTGAGATGTAGGTTTTGTTCTCCCTAATCTAGGGTTTCATGCATTTCCTAGGCAACCTACTTGATTGCCTTATAAATGGGACTTCAAGTCATGTCATTGTCCTTAAATCAATTTTAATCAATTTAAATGCATGAAATGATCATGACATAATGATAGCAATAAGTAAAGCATGGCCAATGATCATGATGTCATGGCATATGATACAATTTAAGCATACATGACATTTAACCTAACCCTAAGCATGATCATGACATATTAAATAATAAAAATAAGCATGATGTCATGGCATGTTATATGGAAAATCAAAGCATGGCAAATAAGATATAAAAGTATATAATACCTAAATTTCAATATTAGTTGTCATTTGATATAATTAGGTTTAATTTTTCATATTACTATTAATCTCCCATGTGTGCCAAAAACTCAAAATGGCACACAAACCTCTAAACCTAAATTGTGTCAATTTAATTGATTTTTCAATCTTCTTAAATGATATTGGCACATCCTAAAATCTTTTAGGATTTAACATTAAATCTATTTCCAAGGTATCCATAACCTTGAAAATAACCTAAAATATCACCTTTGCCATGGTTGAGTTAACTACCCATCCAATCAAGGTTGGCACACCCTAACCCCATCTAGCGTGAATCAAACACGCTCTTAGGAACCCAAAATCTATTTGAGCTCATTGGGTTAATTAGGTATTCCTTAGGGATGACCTCCCTAGATACCTTTCTAATGACCCTCCTAGGCTTGGTAGCCTTGGTCATTTTGGTCTTGCCTAGGTTAACCTTAGGGATTGCCTCCCTAATAACCCTCTTAGTGGCCATCCTAGGTTTCCTTGAAACCCTAGCCACTAGACACAAACCTTGGTTACTCTTAGGGATAACTTCCCTAGTAACCTTGGTCTTCCTAGACCTAGTTTGTACTCCATAATCAAATGGAACACTATGATAAGCCACCTTAGGCTTAGGTTTGTTACCCAAACCTTGCTTGCCCTTGGTTGACTTTAGTTTCTTAGGTCCTAGGTGTTGACTTTGACTCTTGGACCTAGACCCTTGACTTTGACCATTAGACCCTTGAAATTGATTTTGTATCTTATTTAGGGTCTTTTCTAATTTCTCAAGCCTTAATCTCAAGGCTTGGTTTTCTAATTCTAATTGCCTAATTTTTGAATTTTGATTTGGTCTTTGGGCATTGTCCTTTTTAGGCATATGCCTAGTCCATTTTGGATTGAAACCTAGGTGCTCTTGTATTTTCCTAATAGATTCCCTAGGTATGGTTTTTCTAGGGACATTAGTCCCAAATTTCTCCTTATTTCCTAAGTGGACACTTTTAGCTCCTAAACAAAAATATTTATCTCTAGCATGCTTTTCATGGTGAATTGCAAGAGAATTAAAATTCCTAGCATGCTTTTGACTTTTAAACTTAGAAGGTGCATTATTAAAATGATATACCTTAGGGTTTGCCTTAGTGGCTTCCCCTACTTGTGATGCTCCCCTTTGAGTCTTCTTCTCCCCCTTTGGGCATTGATTCCGGTAGTATCCCGGTTGCCGGCATTTGAAACATACTACAAGTTCCTTGCCCTTCCTAATTGAGGCACCGGCATCCTTTGAATTTATGTTGACTTTTGGTGCCGGAGGAGCTTTTCTTACTCTCTTTGGGCACTTGCTCTTATAGTGCCCAAATTTCCTACACTCAAAATACATGATATTATTTTTATTTTGAATTACGGTGTTTGAGTTACCCATGGTGGTGGTAGGTTCCGGAGTTAGAGCTTCTTCATCTTGACCGGATGGGGAAGCTTCTTCTTGTTGCTCCGGAGTGGAAATTCTTTCCTCCCCCTCAATCCTAGAGGTGGAGATTTCCTCCGATTCTACTTCCTCTTCCTCCTTGGATGTTGATGGTCTCTCAACCTTCAAGTCCTCACTTCCTTGTGAGGATAATGTGTTTGCCTCTTCGATCCCTTCCTCTTGGATCGGTGATGGACTTTCATGGAGCTTAGCCACTTGGCTCTATAGCTCCTTAGCATCTACATAATTACCTAACATGCACAAGATATTGTTAGGTATTAAATCAATTAAAAACTTCAATACCTTAACATTTTTCTCGAAGGCTTGGACTTGCTCTTCAGTCCATCTCTTTTTCTTGAGGAACCCTCCCTTTGGTCCTATTGGATAGTTATATCCCTCCATCAAAATAGACCATTCTTCAAAGTCCCTCATCATCAAAAAATCTTCAATTCTTCTCTTCCAAGAATTGAAACCTTCTCGTCCATAGAAAGCATATGGGACCGGCATGTTGATATCTCATCCTAGTTGTTCTTGGACTTCCATCTTCACCCTCTAGCATGCTCCCCTAGTTGTTAAACCTTGAAGAGCGACCTCGCTCTGATACCACTTGTAGGGGACCGTTGGAACGCTAGAGGGGGGTGAATAGCGTTGTGCTATGCGTCGATGGAAATCGTTTGCGTTTGATCGTCTACAATCTTGTTAGCACAGTGAAATATTAATAACAAATAAATATAACAAGATACACAATCACAACACGATCATATAACGTGGTTTGGAACCTCAAGATTCCTACTCCACGGATCGGGCTCAAACGAGCCCTAGCGATGCCAATCACACACCACTAATAAACACTCCTTCTCAGAACAATCCAGAGGCGGAGAAACCTCGTACAATAGTTTACAATAATAAACTAAATACAACAAGCAACTAATATGAAATACAATGCAATACAAGTAAAGAAAACACTTTACAAATGCCTTTGGATTGCTTGCTTGTTGATCGCTTGAACCGTGGTTGAAGACCCTGATTTGCAGCAGCAAATCGCCTCAAGAATGTCCAAGAATTCGCTTCCTTTTTCCTCTTTCACGAGCTCCATTTAAAGCTTCTAACTATGCTGGAAAAAGTTGATCAGTCGACTGATCGGGACCATCAGTCGACTTATGCCACTGTTGTCGTGAGACAACGGCTAGATCCACGCTGGAAAAATCCAACGGATCCATCATCAGTCGACTGATCATCACCATCAGTCGACTGTTAAAGCCATCACTCAACTACTAGACCTAGCAGTCGAGTCAGACTCCATTCTGTGTCCAAAAAACCGAGCATCAGTCGACTGCTCGGCCAATCAGTCGACTGCCCACCTATGGCAATCGACTGCTGGGCCACTTTCCACAGTCAAACCCTAGTTGACTCTCACCAGTCGACTGTCATATAGCACTAGTCGACTGGCACACCTCAAACATGAGATTTTACCCTAAGTATGGTTCCCCCATACTTGCTAGACCACTCATAGTCTAGACCTAAGCCTTCTAGCCACCTCCATCAGCCTTACGCCTCTCGGATCCCTCCAAATCATCCATGACTTGTTCATCCATTGTGCTAGCCTTCAGGTGCTTCCATCGTCTATGTCATGCTAACGGTGTCTACACTGTCAAGGCACATTGGACTTACGTCGCCAAGACTCCGCTTGGACTTTACGCCGCCAACCATTGGACTTATGCTGCCAAGACTCCCGCTTGGACTTTACGCCACCAATATCAATCCCCTTTGACTTCTCAAATGCCGAGACTCAAGCTTGGACTTTCCCTTGCCAACCCATGTTGGATTTAAGACCCATGCTTGGACTTTTCCTTGCCAAGACCCATGCTTGAACTTTCCTTGCCAACCCATGTTGGACTTTCCATTTGCCAAGACCCATGCTTGGACTTTCCCAAATGCCAAGTGTCCCACTTGAACTTTCCATTGCCAAGTACCCAAGACTTGGACTTTCCCATGACAATCACATTGTCATATATTTTTGTCGAACATCAAAACATCTCTCGAGTCAAGCTCGAGTCCTGGTCAATCGTGACCTGGGTCGATTGCACCAAAATTAAGTTATCATCCTATAGCTTTCCTAAGGTCTCCAGCTCTTAAGCACTTACTTGCCCAAAGCGAGGGGCGTTCCCTAGATCTAGCATAAAGTCTCAAAGGTGTGCTCGGTATTGAGATAAATTAGTGGGTGTTTCCCCAGTAACCTAACTCGGTCTCAAAGGGGCACCTAGTCATTTCCACCCACGACAACTGTTTTTTATCCCTCATAATCTTCTCTATTTTTTTCTTTGTTTTCTTTTTCATTTCTTTTTTCTCTCTCTCTTTTATTTCCCTTTTCTTTTCTCTCTTTTATTTTTCGGCTCACTGGGATTTTGATTTTTCCGAATGGGCTTACACAATCTGAGCATCTCCAGTAACTAAAATGTTAAACCTAGAGTCACCTATGGATTCCAAAGTACTAGACTACTGAGATGAATCATAACTAGGTATGTACTAGGTTCTCCCTTTCAGAGTGTTTGACATGTGTAGGTATAAAAATAAAAACTAATCAGTGTAAGTCTAGAACATTCATTAAAGCAAATAAAATAAAATACCACGAGATAAATGAAGTTAAGCTACCTATGCGAACAACTCATGTAAGTAACTTTAACAAAAATACTACTGAGGCAGCTTTACAGATAACAAAAATTAAGTGCTGAAAGAAACTCAACAACCTATGCATGAACAAATGAATGCTAACAATAATACAAATACCAATAAAGAAACTACTGCTAGAAACAAAATAAAATTTGGGGTCCCCCCCAGACTTATACGAAACAATACCTCTAATATTATGGTCGAGGCGGGAAGTCTGGTAGTCTCGGCATGTCAGGCTCCTGGAAAAAACTAGTGCTAAGCCGCTGATGCCACATGTACATGTGGTCGATCTGAGTGCTGGTGGATGCAACGACCGCTCTGTGCTCCTCCTCCCAGGCCCACTATGCCTGCTGGGCACGCATATGTTGTCGCATCTCCTGGCAGTAGGTGGCCTCCTCCTGGCGTCGGGCATCCTTCTCTTGAAAGTAAATACAAGCCTCGTCGTAGAAGTCCTCGACCCACTAGAAGTTCTTCCGTAAACCTGTAAACTTCGCCTGCGTATAGGAGCTATGATCATCCCATCGCTGCCCCTGTGTTTGCTGCTCGGCGTATATGTCATCGAGGCATGATCAAAACTCTGAGAAATCATAGGTAGAAGTACCTGCATCCTGCTCAAAAGTAGAAAAAGAAAACAGTGCAGGTGTAGGCTTTTCACGTGGACTAGGGGGTATGACACGGCCGTGTGAAATCACACGGCCTGACCGTATGCGCCTCTGGAAATTAGGGCACTGCCGTGTAAAAATACACTGCCTGACCGTGTGTGACTCTGGAAGTCAGGGCATGACCATGTGAAAACACACGGCTTGGTCGTGCGCCCTTTGTTTCTTTTCTCGTGGTGCACAATGGTCTGATTTCTCTCACTCACTTCACCGCATAAACTTAAAATGACTTTTGTTTTTACCTAGCAAGTTCTTTCCTTACCCACAAATGCTAAATACCATAAATTAAAGTTCGAACTACAAAAAAAAATTGAGTGCAATAAAAAGAAATCCTAAAAACTAAACTTGGGTTGCCTCCCAAGAAGAGCTTTGTTTAAGGTCTTTAAGCTCGACCTTATTCCTACGTTTCATTTAAGGTGTTTGAATCTTGCTCGTGGGGGAGCAAGATATTTGCTCGCCTTACACCTCCTCCCTTGTGGTCCCTTATCACCATATCTCTTAAATCTTGCTCGTGGAGGGGCAAGGTATTTATTAGCTGTCTTCCTTGGTTCGAGATTGAACATGCTTAGCCTCAAGTAATCATTAGGAGTTTGATCATAATATTCTATTTTGTCCAAATGCTATAAATAACATAACTCACCACGAACATCCTCAACAAAAGATTGGTTAGCAGATTCTACTATGTCAAATGAAATTTTATCATTACAAATCGCTAAAGGGGCTTCGTTATTGGTAGTTAAAGTTTTGGTGAGGGTTATGGTAGGCTCTTCTAGATCCTTGAGGTTAGGAGGTGTTTGGATTGAAGCAATGCTCTCCTCGATTAAAGTATCAATTATATAATCCTCAAGTTCTTCATCCAGTGGTTATTGAATTGATTGCCCTTCTTCACTTCCTATGTCATCTACGCCCTCCTCATTCATTCGCTCAAAGTGAGTCTCCACCCTATTAGGTATGATCCAGTCATTAAAGCCACCTTCTAGACATTTGGTTTCTATTCTAGCTAGATCTCGTTCCATCATCTCTGCAAATTGTTGGCTACGCTCCTCGCATTCCCTAGTAAAATTATCTAGTAGGGCTTCTAAGTGGGGACTTGGTTCTAGATAAAATTTGCATGGTGACTCATAGCTCTCGTTCTCATTTTGAAACAATATTGAGTCTCTGCCTGCGAATGTCGCCGTCGGAATTCAGCGTTCACCGCTTGTTCTGTTTGAATGAAATCTTCCATCATTTGCTCCAGTCGGGATTTAGGCGGACAATATTGAGGGTTTAAGTAGCCATGGTCATAACTATATAAATAGGAATCATCTTGTGGCCACACGTTGTAATGGTAGGTGACATCTTCTTGTTCAAATTGTGAAGGTTCGAATATATTCGAACAATTAAATGTTACCAAAACTTACAGCATTAGATTGACCATAATCATGAGTAAAAGCATGCATCATTATATGCAGGAAATTATAAATAAGGAAAGAGCAACTGAATAAACAAAACTGAAATAAAATAAAATAAAACAAGAAAAGTAAATATATCCTAGGTTCGATCCAATTTACCACTGTTCGATTTGATACCAAATCGATCAGTCCTCGGCAACGGCGCCAAAAACTTGATGCGCATGGACGCGGCCTCAAATCTCGCAACGGATACCGTCGAGGACTCAAAGCGCGCGCTCGGGCTCAATGCCCGCAAGTGCACGGATGTCGTCAAGTAATAAAGATTATCGATCCCACATGGATTGGGATTCGAATACCAATATACTCAGTGGTTGTAATTGTTTGGACGTGATCTCTAAGAGGTTTCGATTGGTGAGGGATGTCGGTGGACTCTACTCTGTACGGTGTCACACGGAGGAGGAAAGGAGTGCACCGAGGTCTTCAAAGGTGATTCTAGGACTTCGATTTCGCTTGTGTATCATAGAACAATGTTGTCAATTGGCATTGTCTAGATGTTTACCTATGGCTTTGTGGAAGGGACATCATACACTCTCCCGCAGAGCCGCCGCATCTACCGGGAGCTATCTCCACCTAAAGGGACGGGATAGACGGTACGATGATGCCAAATCAATCCCTACGGTGGACCATTTTCGATTCCACCGCACCCTTCTCCCCGTAGTTATAGGAGATCAGGTTTACCCCTAAGTTCCTTATATCAAATCCCCTAAATTTTAGATTGCGAGGGTTGTTATCCCTCGTATCGCCTAAGCACAGCGGAAAGAAAGCCAAACATGCATAGATATAGTAGAGAGCGACTACCAATTGTCAAATCAAACTCATGGGCAAAATTTAACATGAACCAACATTGTTTATGTACACAAGCTACTCCCTAATCCTAAAATCGAAAGTACTACTCCATGTATACGAAAGAAGAATCACAAAACATGTCTAAGTTTGAATACATAAGGAATAAAATGCAAAAATAAAGATATACAATGCTTTCGTGATCTTCTCTCTGGCGTTGAATTGCAAGGTGTAGACCTCCGGCGGCGTTCCTCCTCCCCGTTGCAAGTTACCGAAGCTTTTTAGGGCTTAGGCGTGCCGTCCTAGCCATCAGCCTCCTCCCTAGGGTTTGGGAGCCCTAGGGCGGCTCCCTCGTGATCCCTTGCCTCTTGGATGAGTTTCCTATATATAGAGGCGGCTCCGGCTTTCTATAAATGCTTGAAAAATCCCTATTTCCTTGAATTTGCGGTGCCGCCACACGGTCGTGTGAATTTCACATGGCCTGGCCATGTGCAATGCTGGAAAATAGGTGAAATCTTGGCTAGAAATTGAGCTGGAAAAAGGCATGGTCGTGTGTTTTCACACGGCCTGGTCGTGTCTTTTTCTGGAGCCTCCATTTTGATCCGTTTCGCTTCGAAAACATGCCCAAGTCTTGGGACATGGCCAGTGCATGTTCCCTAAGGTCCGTGCTCCATAAATTACTCCATTTTTGCTCCAAAAACGTGCCATTTTCCAATGAAATGCTATCCTGCACACAAAAGTACAAAGAGCAGACTTCCGAACTAGAAAATAGGAAATGCATGCAAAATAGAGTGACATATGCATGAAACTAACATAAAATGTAATGAGATGTGAGTGAAAACTACTCCTAAAACCCTATATGTTTTGCTCACATCATACCCCCGACTCTGATACCAATTGTTGGATCGAGCAGATAGCTAGAGGGGGGGTGAATAGCGATAAACACTTTCGTTCATTCGTTCGTTAAAACACAAGTAGACATAGCGAAAGATAAATTCAAAACAAATGAGACAATAGAGTTTTTTACTTGGTTCATAGCCTTCGGCTACTACTCCAAAGCCCTAACGGTCCTAAACTGCGTACAGAGGGCAAAGCACTAAAAATACTCCTCCTCGTTAGAGGTAGGAGTAAGCAACAAAACAATCGATACAAGAAAGCTCAAGGTGGAGGGACACTCCCCCTCTCCTTGTTACGATTAAAGCTCGATAAGTAAGAAACAAAATAACAATATACCAATGACTTATAGAAGAATGAAACTTAAGCTTTTATCGTCAGAGATGCGGTAACACATCATCGTCGTAAGATCATCAAAGAAGAATAGCGTAACACGAGCACTTTTGAGCACTTGGAATTGATGAAAAACCCTTAGAGAAGCCCTCCTTTTATAGCCTTTGAGCCCCTCCTCGAGGGGATCTTCAGCCAATCAAATTTAGGCACCAAACTCCTTAGAATGAGGTGATAAGGCTTGACTCCTCGAAGCCAATCCTTGACCATCAGTCGACTCATGCCCATCATCAGTCGACTGATGGCAGCACCAGTCAAGTCGCAACACTCAGCAGTCGACTGATTTCAAGCAGTCGAGTGGCTCTTGTAGGCAGTCGACTGATGCTAGTTGAAATCACAAGTTAGCTTAACAAAAACATAATTTCGACGATCGCCAATCGTCCGATCTCGACCTAGACCATCCATGGGATGTCTTTGGTCGGATCTACACTTAAAACCATCCCCGTAAGGAGGATACAACCTCACTTACGCTCACACACACGAGCTTACCTCGATACTTACTTTGTAGCTCTTGCTTCCGGCCTTCCACTCGATTCCTTCAGCTCCCTCCGAAGTCACTCGAGTGTCGCCCAACCACCATAGCTTCCTCCGGGTGTCGCTAGCCTTCAACTCCAGCTTTAGCACTTTTTTGCACACTCGATTTAGCTCGTGAGATAATAATATGAGCTTAACTTTGTATCGTTTGCTATAATCAAAACTCAGGTTTGACTTAGGTGCCTATTACACCAACATAGTGTTCCTATTGGCTTAGGGACTCTCCAAGGACATTGTTGGTGCAATGGTCAAGGGGGAGCAAGCCTTTAGGGGGAGGTTACCCATCATGGATTGATGGAGGTGTTTTTGGACCAAGAGGGAAATTGTGAGTTCTCATTGGATATGAGATATTGGGACCCTTGGAGAGACCCTTTTTGATGTATGTCAAAAAGGGGGAGAATTATGAGAATTGAGACCAATTGGGGTTAGTTGGTACGTGGTACCGATTTGGGTTAGTTGGTTGGGAGATTTGAGTTAGGTGACCTAACTCAATGTGATTTTTGTTAAACATCAAAAAGGGGAAGATTATTTGTGTAATCGGCCCAGGTCATGATTGACCGGACTCGAGTTTGACTCGAGCGATGTTTTGATGTTTGACGGTGAGTTGACTACATGGTTGACTTGGGGTTGACCATGTGTGGGAAGTCCAAGTGTGTAGCCTTGGCATGGAAAATCCAAGCATAAGGCTTAGTGTTGGTAAAATCCAAGCATAGAGCTTGGTGTTGGGAAAAGTCCAAGCATGGGGCTTGGTGTTGGTAAGTCCAAGTGTGTAGCCTTGGTAATGAGAAGTCTTGAGGACTTGGCAAGGTCACTAGTCTCGTAGGCTCGGGGTCCTTGAATCGGTGAAGGATGGCATTGCAAAGTCATGTGCTTGGTGCATCCGAGGGACCACCGAACGGGGGGCGAATGGAGTGAGGCCCAAGGGAAGTAGACTTCGAGGGAAAGAGACGCAAAGAATGGCATTGCGAAGTCGTGCGCTTGGTGCATCCGAGGGACATAGGCCGAGAGAAGAGAGCTTTGGTGGGGAACTCTATGAGAGGATGAGGTTGACTTGGCCAAGTAGCTAAGACTGAGTGTTGGATGCTCAAACATGGTGTTTAAGGTTTTACTCGATGGTCGGATGCTCAAACAAGTGTTTGTTTGAGGTTTTACCCGACAACAGTCGACTGGCATAGGTGTCAGTAAATGATCGACTAGTGTTCAACTGCATTTTATGGCCTGGCAGTCGACTGATATTGACAGAAGTTGACTGCCAAGGGACGACAGTCGACTGATGGAATTGTCGCGGGCACAAAATGCTCCATAGCCGACTGGGCAGTCGACTACGAGGAGATCAGTCGAACTGGTGAAGTCACCACTAGACTGATGGGAGATCTGTTGGGTTTTTTCATCATGGATCGAGTCATTGTCTCACAACGGCACTGTTGGCAGTCGACTACTGGGCACAAAATCATTTCGATGTAGGTTATAAATGGAGCTTGAGATGGAGTATTTTGCAAAGGTGTTTGGAGAGATTTTGGAGGGGAATTGTTGCTGCATTCCAGTCCTTCAAGAGCAATCCAAAGCAAGCAACAAGCAAGAGTTCAAAGTTATTTGTTGTAAAGTGTTATTTACATATTTCATTTGTAGTCTTTATATTTGCTTGTATGTTTTGTATTACTTTGTATATTGCTTATACGAGGTTTCTCCACCTCCGACTTATAATCAAGAAGGAGCTTTGTTAGTGTCGTGTGCATAACTCAAGCTTGTTGAGCTCACCTAGTGGAGTAGGAACCCTGAGGTTCCGAACCACGTATATCATGTTATATTTGTATTTGTGTCTCTTGTATTTGTATTTCATATTTCCACTATGTATTAACGAATATTTTAGACAAGCACGCAACAAATGAACAATTTCAATCGTCTACGTAAATTGGGATATTCACCCCCTCTAGCTAACCACTGATCCTCCAACACTATTCACCCCTTTTGGATCAGTCAACTGCAATACTATCAATGGATTAGTTTTTTCATGCAATTTCTTTACTAGCCACTTTAGTTAATTATTTGTTATGATCGGTCTCCGATGAAACTTATGGGTTCCATCCTTATAATAGCTAACTGTTCGATGGCTTCATTAATTGATTCAAAAACTCATCAAGCGATTATTTAACAACTTAACCCATAAATTATAAACAAAAAAAAAAATTTAGTCGAGTCAATATACCACACATATAGTATTAGTCAACTCAATAGTTGTCTGACACATAAGTAGATGAATAGCAAGCTTCTATTTCATTTCTATTTATCCTCAATCCATTGACTAATCGACTCAAGTATTAATCATTGAAGTACATATTTAGTGGACTGGCATACTAACCAAGATCGTTTATAAGGCTTAGTCTAAGTCTAACCTAACCCCCCATTAGCCATAGCTGCATGTGTTTTCACACTCATCTCTATACAAAAGGAATTCACCGAGAGTTCAGATAATACACCACTCTAGGACTCGAAGTTATTGTTATGTCTTCCTCTTCTACTAAACATCTAATCAACCTTGGCCTATTGAAAATTCCATTTTCCATGCATTTTATCAAACTAAATATGTTAGGACTCCTATTTTTCAAGTATCTAATCAACTTTAATTTGTTGAAACTTCCTATATTGCACTTGTAATTCTTTCATCAAATATTTTTCACTTCACACTTGACACTCATCATCAACATATGAACTAACTTAAATATTTGCCCCAACATCAAAACTAATTTCACCAATATATACAAATAATCAACCAAGAATGCTAAAAATTAAATAGGAGTGCTAAAATTATACAAAGTATAGGTATCAACACAGAGTGTCAAAATTAGTGATCCCTAACATATATTAATATGTTAATAAAAGTAGAACAATGTTAAGAAACAACAAAAAACATAGACTAAGAGTTACAATCCATCAATTGATCCTTCTAGAAAGTTTTTAAAATGATTAGTTTCTCCAAGAGCCCCATCTTAAAAAAAATTGTGAGATTAGCATACAATATATAGATTTTGCATAAAAACAAACACAATGTGCATTTATGCATAATCATAAATATTTCTTAACACAACATTCTCATCACAAATACAAAAATTAGTTAAACAATACATGGTCATGAGAATGAAAAGAAAGCAGTTATGCATCAACTTTCTTGAGTTTATCTTTTATTTTTAATTTCTTTGGAAGTTTGTGTCTACATAAGAACACATTATACTTTGCTTTATTTGCTTTAAAAGTTCCATGATTTCATGTGTCTACATAAGAAAGAATTATATAATCTCATTCCAGATGTTAGATTAATGATTATCATATATATTACATGATACAAATAAATAATGAAGCAACTGTTGTGAGACATTGGATACAGATATTGCCAAAGCAGTCTTAGCATCCTCATCCTCAAGACACTTGAGGGTTCTTTGAATTTTTCATTCACAAGCATAGAGGTAGAAAGATTAAAACTTTAAGTGGAAAACTTTATTCTCCTCTTTGGAATGTTCTCCTATGTTTGGAATTAGAAAAGGTCTGGATGGATTTAGAGGATGAAGAGAAAAAAGGTAAGGGAACCTTGTTCTCCTTGTAGTGGATTGTTTAAAAATTGTCTAGCTCAAGGGGGAGCTTAGTCTTAGGTCTCATTGCATGTATTGCATTTCATTCACATTTATTGTTTTCCTTAATTTAAAGGACTTGTTAAATATCAAAAAGGCAAAGATTGTTGGTGCTATCATGCCCCATATGGTCAAGTTTGACTTTAAATTATTAATATTAGTGCAAAGAGTTTGAGTTAGGTCTTGCACGTTATATTTGATAAGTGTGTTTGAGTGTGCAAGGATTTATAGGGCATAGATGGAGATTGGAGAGCTTATAATTCAAGAAGGTTGAGTGATGATAATGATAACTTTGTATAGCCAAGGCAACAAGTTTGGATAAGGTTGCATGAGGTGAGTGAAGGATCGTAGGATAAGAAGAACTAAGATGGTGTTGAAGCAACTCACGAGGCATGACCTAATGTGGCTAAGTTAGTAGTTCAATGTCTCAAGGTCTATTAGAGTTTAAAGAAAGATGGTACGGAACATTCGAAGGGTTGTAGGATGAGAAGGATCCGAGCATGGCATTGACAATAGTAAAAGAAGGCACGCTACATAGGTCAACCATGAAGGATGACATATAGAACAAGCCGAGGTCTCAATGTATATGAGGGATGAATAATCTAAACGAAGATGGTTGTGGTGGAATATCAAGTTGTTGAAGATAAGCTCTAGTGGTGAGTTGTGAGAGTTAAGAAACTTATACTCTTTAGTCAGGAGAGTTTTCCACTTAGGTAAAACTTCATCATTAGGATAATTATAGTTAGGTTCCAATGAACTGAAACTGAATCTTGTCAACTAGAGGGATGACTCCACTAATGGCAAGATCCAGTCAGTCAATGTTATAAAATGAAAGCTGGTAGGAGTAGTTAGGATCGTAGACGTCACTGAGTGGCTGAATAGTGATTTTAATTTATCACTTATCGATCGTGTTCATCTACAAAAGTTAATATTCATCTGAAAAGAACATAAATAAATACAAAATAGAGACAAATGCCAACACAATAAATCATTTTTACTAGGTTCAAAATCCATGGTTCCGATTCTATAGCTTAGCATCCTAGTAATAGTCTATTATATTTTCTCCTTCTTGGATATCTTCCGAAGGCAAAGAAACCACTTACAACACCAAATCTTACAAGAAATACAAACAAAATGTAAAGATAAGTATGAAAATGAATAAATTATTTATACAAGAGATTTTTATTTTTCTCATTGTTGATTGCTTTTGAAATGTCTCCTAAAGATTTGAAATGTAATAACACTTCCTCTCAAAATCTCTAAGAATTAGAATACAAAATTATCCATGAGACATTCCTTTATAACCTTTAATTTGGGGTTGATTTTCACCTAAAAGTCGACTAAAAGTACCCATCAGTCGATTGTCCTTCGGAAATTGACTGTTTCACCTGCATAGTGACATTTTCCAACTCAAATTTAACCATAACAATCGATTACTCATTATCATCAGTCGACTATTGGTGCAATCGATCAGGTCATGATTGACCAGATTCGAGTGGGACTCGAGTAGTGTTTTGATGTATGACAATGAGTTTGACAAAGGGATTGTCAATGTGTTTATCGATATGGTTTGATCATATGTTGACCATATGACAAGTGGATTTTTGGGATATCCAAGGTCATATGGGGGAGATTATTAGGAGACGATTGTTGGAGCAATCGGCCTCAGGTCAAGGGTGACCTAGCTCGAGTGAGACTCAAGAGGAAGTCCAAGTTTGGAGACTTGGCAAGGAAAGTTCCAAGTATGGATATTTGGCAATGGAGAAGTCTAAGTATGATACTTGACAAGGGAAAGTCCAAGTATGGATACTTGGAAAAAAAAAGTCCAAGGGTACAATCTTGGTCGTGTAAGTCCAAGTAGGTAGTCTTGGCGATGAAAGTACAAATATAGATATTTGGCAAAGGAAACTCCAAGGGTGTAGTCTTGGTCGCATAAGTCCAAGTGCATAGTCTTAGTGGTGAAAGTCCAAGCATTGATGCGTGACAATGGAGAAGTCTCGGAGGCGCGACCTCTTGGTAAAGTAGACCCGATGGCATAACATAGTTGATGGAAGCATCTGAAGGCTAATGCGAAAGGTGTGGAGGACTCGGATGAACCCTAAGAGCGCGAGGCTGATGGAGGTGGCTAGAAGGTTTAGGTCTAGGCTAAGGGTGAGTATCAAGTATGAGGGGATCATGCTTGGGTTAAACATCATATTTGAGATTTACCAATCAACTGGTCAAGTGCACGACACTCGAGAGACCTAGTTATCTCAGGTAGTCAACTAAGGTTATGACACAGTCGACTAAGTCACAGAAGGTGTAACGCCCGCTCTTCCCGTACCTCAGAGGGGAGTGAAGGGCGGCGCTACGTGATCATACATACATGCATATACATACAGCGGAAGCATTTAAAACAATAAAATCCCTTCTTAAGCTAACTATATTAACCTAGTCCACCTAACAGATTAATTATGATGTAACGGTCTTAGCAATTTTCTTAACTAAACATGTACTAAAGAAATTCAAGATTTATATAATAAACGGGAGTGACAACCAAACAAAGACATCATCTAAGTCTTAACACTGAACGGTAAAACATGCATAATCTCCCCAAACCATAAACTAAATCTTATCCACCATGCCACTGCCACACACATCTTTGCCTCCTGCTGCTCCCTTCAATTATTCCATTCCTTGCCTTGCTCTGCAGTACAAGGAAAAAAAACGACACTATCAGCATATATGCTGAGTAAGATCCTTTCCTACTCACAAAAGTCATACGACATAAATTACACATAAGATAGTGACATGTTCATTTAACTAACATATAGTCATAGCATGGATGTAACTATTAACATGATCATCAAGAGGCATATAGACTTAGCATTCAAAATTCATGAGTAAAGCAATTCGTGACATAATCATCTAGGACGTGTATCCCCATGGCACTTTTTATCACAATAACATAACATCTCGTAATAACATAGACATGGAATAGTTATATGCAGAATGCTCTTTGAAAACATATACTTTCATAAGTACTTAAACATAATCTCAACATTAGGGCCCGACATTGTATCCATGACTCGGACCAGCCCATTTGGCGGTCCATTCGGTGGCCCATTTGGCGACCCCTTGTGGTCGTCGACCGTCGACCGTCGGCACGTCGACCGTGTCATTACCACTAGGCCCGTACTTCGACCTAGGGGCAACTTTGGATACAAGCCATGCATAAAGTAAAATAGCATACATGTTCTTTGACATAACATAAAGAGTGTTCTTGTCCCCACTCTTAGGGAAATATTTCTTAACCAATTCATATTCACAAGCCTTACATAACCATAGCATAGGGGTGCCTATCGTTCATGAACATAAACAGGTACATCATGATAAAATGAGCAAAACTTAACATATACATTATGATACAATGGTCCTACATCAGCCGTTAACATGGACATAAGGTATGAAATCAGGCAAATATATCGTCTAACTAGCATCATATCGATACCATATATATACCTAGCATAACATGGAAAATCATTTGGAATCATGTTCGGAAGATCATTCGGACACGCCTGGCGCCCGAGCGGCATTCTTTGCGCCCGGGCAGCACGCTTTACGCCCGAGCTGTTTGGCCCCGACACGCCTGTGTCGGGGCGGCATAGGCGTGTCCCGCGCTGCTCACCCCGACACGCCTGTGTCGGGGTGAAAGAGCGGCGTGTTGGCCTCTGTACGTGTTCTGCTTAACAAAATTTATACGAACCTCGTCCTAGGGTCTTAAGCAATATCAAACATGGAACCTCGACTAAGGTTAATCATATGCAATACCGGGAGAAGAAGAACATGAAAAACTCTTTATTGCATAGCACAACATTGGAAACATGAAAGCCATTCGAGAGAAACCCATGTACTGCATGTGAGGGAATTCTTACCTATAAATCTAAACACACCTATATAATCTGATCAAAACATATTCTTTATCATTTATCAAGCATTTAACATGATCATACTCCCAAAACTCATATAGGAATCCTTTCAAAACATGCAATCATACTCTTTGTCCCCAAAACTTATAGGGGAAGCATCTTTGCGATCTTATGTCTTACTTCAACATGAAATATACTTAAATACCTAAAAATCTAAACAAACATAATCTGGACAGAACATATAAATTCGAATAAAACATGGTGATAGAAGTTAAATGGGCATATCAAAGAGTTACTTATGCTATTGGTGAGAGATAGCATCTTTGTGATCTTAGATCTTGATTAAAAACACATATACCTTAACTATAAATCTGAACACACACATATATCATTTTATCCAAATATATAATCTATCAAAACATAAGAAAACAAGCTATATAAAATGATCGAAGCAACTTGTACTGCAAGTGAGGGGATTTCTTACCTTCGATTGCTTTAACTTATATTTGTAAAACCTAATGAGATGCAACCTTCTATCCCGCTCTAGCAGCTGCCCTCCAAGGTCTCTTGAATCCCACCTTTCCTTGGATTCGGCGGAGAAGACAACCCTAGGAGAAAATTCTCTTTGATGTGTGGGTCGACGGTGGAGGGACCAAGAGAGAGTAGAGAGGTGTCCTCTAGGGTATTAGGGAGGTTAAATTTATAACCATCAAGGCTTAACCTATTCCCTTATAAATTTCCTAAAATTTCTCTCTTTAACAGAATTAATTCCTTCTTCAATTAAATTCGTGACTTCTCCCTAATCATATAAAATTTTTATTCCCTTATAAATTTCCTTAAATCTCTCTCTTTAACAGAATTAATTCCTTCTTCAATTAAATTCGTGACTTCTCCCTAATCATATAAAATTTTTATTTCCTTATAAATTTTCCTTAAATTTCTCTCTTTAACAAAATTAATTCCTTCTTCAATTAAATTCGTGACTTCTCCCTAATCATATAAATTTTTTATTGGATTTTTGGTGACTCACCCCTTCTTGTCCGGTTTTCTTTTCTTTTATCTTTTCTTTTATTTCCTTTAAATCCCACGTAAGCCTATTATCATCATGCATAATTATCTTTATTTTCTTTAACCCACATAAGGGCCCCTTTATTATCATGCCTCATTATCTATAAAACTCCTAAGATTTTTCGGGCGTTACAATCCCCCATACCTTGTAAAAAGTTCGTCCTCGAACTTAGAATAGTTCTGGGTATCTTCGTTTCATATCATCCTCGCGTTCCCAGGTGGCTTCTTCGTATTGTTGACTTTGCCACAAAACCTTTACTAAGGGCACTTCTTTATTTCTTAGTCTTTTGACTTCCCGGTCCAGTACTCGGATCGGTCGACTTTCGTAACTCAGGTCCTCCTGAATTTGCACTGTCTGTGGCTCAACCATCTGGTCTCTACTGGAAATGCACTTCTTGAGCATCGACACATGGAACACGTTGTGAATAGCCGACATCTCCTGAGGTAGCTCGAGCTCATAAGCTACCTTGCCAACTCTCTTCAGGATCGGATATGGTCCTACGTATCGCGGACTCAGCTTCCCTTTCTTCCCGAATCTCATTATTCCTTTCATAGGTGCTACGATTCTGGAGAAGTCCTCTACGAATTTCCGATAATAGCCCGCTAATCTGAGAAAACTCCTGACTTCGCTAGCATTCCTTGGTCTGCTCCAGTTACTCATGGCCTCGATCTTCCTCCGGTCCACCATAACTCCGTCCTTGGAAATAATATGACCCAGAAAAGATACTTGGTTGAGCCAGAATTCACATTTGGAGAACTTGGCATATAGTTGCTTTTCTCGAAGAATCTGTAATACCATCTTCAGGTGTTCGGCATGCTCTTCTTGATTTCTCGAATAGACAAGGATATCGTCAATGAAGACGATCACGAACTTGTCAAGAAATGCCGAGAATACCCGATTCATCAGGTCCATGAACATAGCAGGAGCATTCGTCACTCCGAATAGCAGCACCTATGACAGTTCTCACCCGGAAGAACAAGAAGTATGTATGGATGGAGGAATGTGAGAAGAGTTTCTTGGAGCTGAAAAGGAGACTTACAAGTGCTCCAATCCTTACTCTCCCAGAGAACGACAAGAGCTTCGACATGTACAGCGATGCCTCCGGATTGGGACTCGGAGCTGTACTTATGCAGAGGGGTAAAGTTATTATCTATGCCTCTAGGCAACTCAAGGAACATGAAAAGAACTATCCCACTCACGATTTAGAGCTAGCAGTTGTGGTCTTCGCTCTCAAGGTATGGAGGCACTATCTGTATGGAGCACAGTGCAAGATTTATACGGATCACCGGAGTCTGCGATATTTCTTCACTCAGAAGGATCTCAATATGAGACAACGCAGATGGCTGGAGCTCATGAAGGACTATGACTGCGACATCTTTTACCATCCTGGCAAGGCAAACAAAGTGGCAGATGCACTCAGCAGGAAGTCCAGTGCCACCTTGATGTCTCTATCGGGATTGTCTCGACCGTTGGAGACGGAAATCATGAGCTATGGAATCGAGGTTATTTCCGGACAGCTTTCGACCATGGCAATAATACCATCACTATTCGATGACATATTGGAAAAACAAAGTAGTGATCCAAATCTCCAGAGGATCAAGCAGGAGATCCTGGAAGGAAAAAACCGAGGATTTTTGTGTCGCTGATAACGGAATATTATACCTTAGGGATCGTCTATGTATCTCTAATGATCCGGAACTACACAAGAAGATATTGGAGGAGGCTCATGGGACCCCCTATTCTATGCATCCGGAATCCACCAAAATGTATCAAGATCTGAAAGAGAAATTCTAGTGGTCGGTATGAAGAGGGATGTAGCATAGCACGTCAGTACCTGTTTGACCTGTCAGCAAGTTAAAGCAGAACATCAGAGGCCTGGAGGAGTTCTGCAACCGATCCAAATTCCAGAGTGGAAATGGGAAGACATCTCTATGGACTTTATTTCAGGTCTTCCCAGGACTACGAATGGATATGACACAATATGGGTTATCGTTGACAGATTGACGAAGTCAGCCCATTTCCTAGCAATCAAGATGACCTATTCGATTGAGCAACTGGCTCAATTATATGCTAAGGAAATCATCAGACTACATGGTATTCCCAAGACCATCATTTCAGATAGGGATGGTCGCTTCACGTCACAGTTTTGGGAATGTGTTCATAAGGCTCTTGGCACGAAGCTGCATTTCAGTACCGCCTTTCATCCTCAGACAGACGGACAAACAGAAAGGGTGAACCAAGTACTGGAAGATATGTTACGAGCTTGTGTCCTGGACTTCAAAGGGAGCTGGTGCCGATATTTATGTCTAGCGGAATTCGCTTACAATAATAGCTATCAGGCTACCATCGGAATGGCACCTTATGAAGCTTTATATGGGAGGAGATGTAGGTCTCCAATCTGTTGGTACGAAGGTGGTGAGAAGAAAGAGATGGGACTTCGGATGGAATTCATCGAGGACATCACCCGAGCGATACAGAATATCCACCAAAGAATAGAGACTGCTCAGAGTCGGCAGAAAAACTATGCGGATCAGCGACGTAGACCTTTGGAATTCAATGTCGGAGATTTGGTATTTCTCCGGGTAGCACCTATGAAAGGAATAATGAATGAGATTGGGAAGAAAGGAAGCTAAGTCCGCGTCGTAGGACCATATCCGATCTGAAAAGAGTTGGCAAGGTAGCTTATGAGCTCGAGCTACCTCGGAGATGTCGGCTATTCACAAGTGTTCCATGTGTCGATGCTCAAGAAGTGCATTTCAGTAGAGACCGGATGGTTGAGCCACGAGGCAGTGCAAATTCGGAGGACTGAGTTCACAGTCGGCCGATCCGTCTTTGAGGAAAGTCAAAGACTAAGAAATAAAGAAGTGCCCTTAGTAAAGGTTTTGTGGCAAAGTCAACAATATGAAGAAGCCACACAGGAGCGAGGATGATATGAAGCGAAGATACTCGGAACTATTCTAAGTTAGGGCGAGACTTTTTATAAGGTATGGGGATTATGCATGAAAAATCTTAGGAGTTTTATAGATAATGAGGCATGATAATAAAGGGGCCCTTATGTGGGTTAAAGAAAATAAAGATAATTATGCATGATGATAATAGGCTTACGTGGGATTTAAAGGAAATAAAAGAAAAGAAAACCGGACAAGAAGGGGTGAGTCACCAAAAATCCAATAAAAATTGTATATGATTAGGGAGAAGTCACGAATTTAATTGAAGAAGGAATTAATTCTGTTAAAGAGAGAAATTTAAGGAAATTTATAAGGGAATAGGTTAAGCCTTGATGGTTATAAATTTAACCTCCCTAATACCCTATAGGACACCTCTCTACTCTCTCTTGATCCCTCCACCACCGAACCACACATCAAGGAGAATTCTCTCCTAGGGTTGTCTTCTCCGCCGAATCCAAGGAAAGGTGGGATTCAAGAGACCTTGGAGGGCAGCTGCTAGGGCGGGATAGAAGGTTGCATCTCATTAGGTTTTACAAATATAAGTTAAGGCAATCGAAGGTAAGAATTCCCTCACCTGCAGTACATGGGTTTCTCTCGAATGGCTTTCATGTTTCCAATGTTGTGCTATGCAATAAAGAGTTTTTCATGTTCTTCTTTTCCCTGTATTGCATATGATTAACCTTAGTTGAGGTTCCATGTTTGATATTGCTTAAGACCCTAGGACGAGGTTCATATAAATTTTGTTAAGCAGAACACGTACAGAGGCCAACACGCCGCTCTTTCACCCCGACACAAGCATGTCGGGGTGGCGGCCGAGACACGCATGCCCGCAGCCGCGAGCGTGTCGAGCCAAACATCTTCGAGCGTAAAGCGTCTTGCCGGGCGCCGCTTATGCGCTTTCGGGTGCGCGGCCATGTCGCTCGACGTTGGAAGTCTTTGCTCGGCTAGCGAAGATTAAAAAGGACAAGAAAATAAATAATAAAAAAAAATTCCGAACATGATTCCGAATGATTTTCCATGTTATGCTAGGTATATATATATGGTATTGATATGATGCTAGTTAGACGATATATTTGCATGATTCCATACCTTATGTCCATGTTAACGATTGATGTAGGACCATTGTATCATAATGTATATGTTAAATTTTGCTCATTTTATCATGATGTACCTGTTTATGTTCATGAACGATAGGCACCCCTATGCTATGGTTACGTAAGGCTTATGAATATGAATTGGTTAAGAAATGTTTCCCTAAGAGTGGGGACAAGAACACTCTTTATGTTATGTCAAAGAACATGTATGCTATTTTACTTTACGCATGGCTTGTATCTAAAGTTGCCCCTAGGTCTAAGTACGGGCCTAGTGGTAATGACACGGTCGACGGTCGACGGTCGACGGTCGACGACCATAAGGGGTCGCCAAATGGGCCGCCGAATGGACCGCCAAATGGGATGGGCCGAGTCATGGATACAATGTCGGGCCCTAATGTTGAGATTATGTTTAAGTACTTATGAAAGTATATGTTTTCAAAGAGCATTCTGCATATAACTATTCCATGTCTATGTTATTACGAGATATTATGTTATTGTGATAAAAATGCCATGGGGATACATGTCCTAGATGATCATGTCACGGATTGCTTTACTCATGAATTTTGAATGCTAAGTCTATATGCCTCTTGATGATCATGTTAATAGTTACATCCATGCTATGACTATATGTTAGTTAAATGAACGTGTCACTATCTTATGTGTAATTTATGTCGTATGGCTTTTGTGAGTAGGAAAGGATCTTACTCAACATATGTGCTGATAGTGTCATTTTTCCCTTGTACTGCAGAGCAAGGCAAGGAATGGAATAATTGAAGGGAGCAGCAAGAGGCAAAGATGTGTGTGGCAGTGGCATGGTGGATAAGATTTAGTTTATGGTTTGGGGAGATTATGCATGTTTTACCATTTAGTGTTAAGACTTAGATGATGTTTTTGTTTTGGTTGTCACTCTCGTTTATTATATAAATCTCGAATTTCTTTAGTACATGTTTAGTTAAGAAAAATTGCTAAGACTGTTACATCATAATTAATCTGTTAGATGGATTAGGTTAATATAGTTAGCTTAAGAAGGGATTTTATTGTTTTAAATGCTTCTGCTGTATGTATATGCATGTATGTATGATCGCGTAGCGCCGCCCTTCGCTCCCCTCTGAGGTACGGGAAGGGCGGGCGTTACAGAAGGTTTAGCAATCAACTACTGGCTTATGGTAGTCAACTGTTGTCTTCCAGCAGTCGACTGCTGAGTAAGGATAGTCGATTGATCGACCCTAATCCTACGTAGAATAGTCCATTGTGAGACAACAAATATGTAAGTAGTCGACTAGTGGGTAAGGACAGTCGACTGAAAGGCAAGAAATCAGCACGACGGATGGACTAGAGCTCGACGGGAAGAACGAAGCTAGTCAGTTCTTAGAGCTTTTGGAGAGAAAACAATGTTGCTTTCCAGACCTTCAAAGTGACTCAAAGAATCCAAAAGTTCAAGAAATCAAAAGCACACTTGTAAAGTGTTTTGTTTTGTATTCTTTCATTTGCTTTGTATTTGGTTGTTGTACTTTTATATAAACTCATTGTAAGAGGTTTCTCTACCTCTGGATTGCTTCTGAGAAGGAGAAGTTCATAGTGGTGTGTTTATCACTAGAGCTCCATCGTAGAGTAGGAACTAGGGTTCCAAATCATATAAAATCCTTATGTTGTGGTGTGTCTTTGCTTGTATCACATTTTTCTTTCATTTATATTCTATTTCCGCTGCATAGTACTAATGAATTGTAGATAAGCATGACACGAATCGAAGCGTAAATCAACGAAATGCTATTCACCCCCTCTAGCATATCCAAAGGTCCCCAACATCAGCCATTATGCCATTAGTCGATTACTCAGATTTAAAATTCTTATCATATTTCATCACTTGTCAATCGTGTGCTCGATTATAAGGGTTAATATGCAGGAGAAAAGAACATAAAAAATACAAAATAGAGACAAACACCAACATAACAAACCATTTTTACATGGTTTAAAATCTCTGATTTCTTCTCCATGGTCTAACATCCTGGTAATAGTCCATTTTGTTTTCTCCTTCTCGAATGCCTTTTGGAGATGGATAAACCTCTTACAATAGTTGATCTTACAAGTAATACAATCTAAATGCAAAGATATATATGAAAATGAATATATTTTAAATTAACTATTTACATAAAAAAAAATATTTGCTCATTATTGATTGGTTTTGAAATGCCTTCTGAAGATCTCGAATGCAAGAGCACTTCCTCTCAAAACCTTTAAGAACTAGCATGCGAAATCCTCCATGAAACCTTCCTTTATAAACTTCAAATCAAAGTTGATTTTCATTTAACAATCGACTGATAGTGTCCATCAGTCAACTGCTCCTCTAAAATTGATTATTTCACCTACAGAATGGCTCTTTCTAACTCAGATTTGACCATAATAGTTGATTGCTCATTACTATCAGTCTACTATTATACCATTAGTGGAGTTTTAAACTTTTTTTTCTCAAATAGTAACATCAATTAACTACTCCTATTCATCAATCAACTGACAACGATCAGTCGAGTTAGAGTAGTCTAGTTCTATGCCTTTTGTTTTCTCTCCAGTGTCATCAGTCGAGTGCATCACTCAATTAATGAAGCAATCAACTGCTAATACATGACAGTCGATTACTCACATCCAAAACTCCCTTAAACTCTTTGATTCAAGGTTTATGATTCATCAGTCAATTGTTATTCTATAATAGTCAATTGATACCTCTATTTTTGCCTTCCCATTTAAATCTTATTTTTTTCTATCATCTGGTTAACTTCAACCTATCAAGACTTCTCTCGCTTAACATCCAATTATCCTTGACCTACCAAGATTTCACTCACTTAGCATCCAGTTAATCTTAATCTTTTAGGACTTCATCATTGTCAAATATCTAAATTCCTTAACCTATTTAAACTTCCCTTTTTATGTCAAGCATTCGATCAACTTTGACCTATCATGACTTCACCATATCAAGCATTTTGATCATTGTTGACCTATTTGGACTACCTATCTCATGTCGAACATTTGGTCCTCTATGACATATTATAACTTCTATTATATATCAAATGTTTGATCTTCCATGATCCACTTAAGCTTCACTCACTTATCAACTCGCAGTTGGACTTTCAACTACCAAGTGTCTGATCAACTGTGATTCACTTGGATTTCTCTCTCAACTATCGAGATTGATTTCACCAATAATCTCCCCTTTCAAACATATTTGATCAAACTGAGTTTGGTCACCCTTGGCCAATAATCTTTCCTTAAAAATATTTCTTGGTAATCAACACATTTTTTAAATATCAAAATTCTACTCGAACTTGATCAACTTTGATCAAAGGTTGATTGCACCAATAAAAACTACTAATCAGATAAAGTTGCACTGATCAAAAGGTAGTAAATGGAGTCATGGAGACAAGGTGAAATAGAGATCGATTAGATCCTCTCTATTCTAGTCCTTAGCCTTCTCATAAATCTTCAAGTGTAATTGTTCATGTTGTACGTGGTTTCTCCCTGTACTTCTTGTAATTCACCACAAAGAAGAAAAATAGTAGAATTTTTTAAACTGACTCATCAATGATTCATATGTCATCGAGTAGGAATGAGGATTTTAAACCATGATAAATCACCATGTTAGCATTTGGTATGATTGCAACTCTTTGTATGTTTTATTATGTTGCTAGCTGTGTTGTGTGACCTTGCTAGAAACTAGCAAAAGTAATTAAAATTTGGATTTGTAGGTATAATCACTATCTCCACCTCCCATCTAGTTTCCATACATCTTCAACACATCTTGGTCCCAACATAGGATTTTAATTGATCCAACAATCTATTGGGTTCCCCCAGCACCGACGTGGGTGTGTGTTCAAACATGTTTCGTAAACATGCACACAGCGAAAGCAAAAAGAATCAATAAACTAACTTTATTACAACACACACCACACGCATGGAGGATACAACAAGTGTAGACATAATCGCTATTTTAAAGTTTACAATAAAAGAAAATTTATTCTAGTTATACCTGACGTATCACGTGTAGCGGGAATGACATCAACTGTAGCGACCCTCGCTAGAATCGCCTCTATCCGTATCCGCACCAAGTATCTTAGCTTCACAAAGTCATGAGCCCCATATTCGCAAGAGTTACTAGCCTTGTGTCGAAGACATTGTGATCCAAGAGACGATAACAATCCGAATCAAAATTCGGATCTAAAAATGAGCTCCATGAACTCGCTTCTTGGAAGCGGTTTTCGTCAACCAATTGACGAAACCTTGTCCTCCACCTATGAGGATTGCTGGAGATTCAATCCCTGGCAAGTAGGTCGAAGTCGGAGCGCAAAATGCAGACCAAATGACCTCTCTACGAAGAGAGAAACAAGCTGTCCAAAACTAGACAGCTTGTGTTGGTAGAGAAGATGATCATCCAATCAATGGTCGGTTTCTCCTTGGTCGCCAGCAGCCAAGGGAGGATGGCCAGAGGAGTTGCCGGTGGCGAGGAGGAGGAGTTGTCGCAGCAAGGTTGGGCTGAAGCAACCTTTGGGCGGCAAGAAGAGGAAGAGGAGAAGAGAAGTGGGCGGCAACTCTTAGGGCTTCATTAGGGTTTCCAAAACCCTTAAGCCGTATTTTATAGAGCATGTGTTTCTTGACCATTAAGAAGCCTTCTCCTATGGTTATTGGTTCATAACCAAAATATGTTAACCCGCTCCAATAACTTAAGTTAAAATAAACCAAACCGCGTTGGTCTATTTTAAGTTAAAATAAACCAAACCAACTTTGATTCATTCGTTTAAAACAAATCAAACCCCTTTGGTTTATTTTCCACCATTGGATTAGAACCAAACCAATTTGGTTCATCCATCATGTCTTCAAAAGACACGGCCCATCCATGCTTCTGATGCGACTGAAACCATTTCATGCTCTCTCTATGTTTGATCCAACCAAACCAAGTCTCTCTCTTGGTCTGAGAATCTCATTCTCAAACTCATTTTAAATCCTTCGAATAACACTCATTGTGTGTGTGACCAAATAGGTTCCCGATTTATGTTGGTCATCTATAATTAACCATTAATTATAGAATGATCATGAGTGACACTTAGTAGTACATCATGATCCCCAATTAACTAGAAAATCAACGGTTGATCCTAGAACAATTTCTGAAATCTTTCAGCAGCCACAGTGAATCGTACCTCATTCTCTTCACTCATCTTATACCCACTTGGTTCAGGACATAGTCTATAGTGTCAGTCCCCACTAGGCTAACTACGTCACACCTAGCTCAAGTATCATTTCCTCGTCTTACAGATTCTAGTTACTACACATGTATCCAAGAGTACCTTACTCTAAACATGTAATGCTTTGGCCAAAGACTTCAGTAACAATCCGATGAGAGGCCAAGGGTATACATCTCCTCACAAGGAGTGGTGAATACTTTGTAGGTTATTCAAACACCTTCGAGCACTTCGACTTATACCCAACCATCCTGGGTCCACATCTCCTTAGAGATGCTTGCTTAAGGTGTCAAAGCATAAGTCTTCAAGACCAAGACGACTTGAATACCGCAAGTCGAAGGAACATTGCACTTAAGCTGCAGTAAGAACTTCATTGACATATCCATATATGTAGAGAATCATATGAAGTCTTATAGCTGGTCACTCCAATGAACTAGTTACCATAACTAGCATCCACGATTAACTCCGGACATCCCAATGTCACCAACCAGTGAGAAACAACTGCTTGGATAAACCAAAGAGTATAACTCGTGCTAGTCTCAACAGAATCGATGGCGTCCGTATGCATCAATTCATCCACTAGGGAAATTCCAATACATCACAATTACACATGTAGAGATACTCACTAGTTGTGATCCAATCACAAATTCTCTCATGTTGTGAATCGTATTGCGGACATCCAGTAAATGAGTTTAAGATCCAATCAAATACAAGAAAATATGTATACTCAAATAGTGAATATTCATTTAACAAATAAATGGTTCAACCATAAGGCAATTGCCTTAGGCCACCTCTCATATATCTCTAACAAACTCTCACTTGGCCTAATGTCAATCGCCACAGTATCCAATACCATAGGCCCTAACATGGCCCTCAAACTTACTTTGAGATAAGGCTTTAGTTAAAGGATCCGCTAAGTTCTTTTCAGTGGGAATCTTCTCTATTTGTATTTTCTTCCTACTGATGATCTATCTGATTAGATTATAGCGGCAAAACACAAGTTTGGATCATTGAAGAGACCACATCAAGTTCAGAGATAAGCTTCTTGATCCAAACCGCTTCTTTTGCTGCTTCCGAAGTTGCAATGTATTCTACCTCAATGGTATAATCCGCTACAGTATCTTGTTTGGAACTTTTTCAACTTACTGTGCCTCCATTCTAGGTGAATACGTACCCAGATTGAGACCTAGAATCATCCTTGTCTGTCTGGAAGCTAGCATCCGTATACCTGCGTATTACCATATCACCTTCTCCATATATTAGGAACACATCCTTAGTTCTTCTCAAGTATTTAAGGATTGTCTTAACAATCGCCCAATGATCCATTCCTGGATCGGACTAGTATCTACTCATGACACTCAGAGCATATGATACATCGGGTCTCGTACATAACATAGAATACATGATAGATCCTATTGCGGATGCATAGGGAATCTTACTCAAGCAAATCCTCTCGTCTTCTGTGCATGGACACAGACTTTGAAAGGTTTATCCCATGCCTGATGGGTAAGAAACCTTTCTTAGATTCTGACATGCTAAACCTCTTTATCACTCGGTCTATATATGTAGACTATGAAAGACCAAGCAACCTATTCGATCTATCCCTATAGATCTTAATCCCGAGGATGTAGGTTGCTTCTCCCAGGTCTTTCATGGAGAATGTCTTGGATAACCAAATTTTAACTGACTATAAGACAGAAACATCATTTCCTATAAGTAATATATCATCGACATACAATTCTAGGAATACGACTGCACTCCCACTAACCTTCTTGTACACTCAAGGTTCGTCCGAATTTTGTGAGAAATCAAACCTTTTAATTGCCTCATCAAAATGGATATTCCAGCTCCTGGATGCTTGCTTCAATCCATATACGGACCGTCGAAGTTTGCATACCTTGGTTTTATCAATCGATGTGAAACCCTCAGGATGTATCATATACACGTCCTCGAGTAGGATTCCATTAAGGAAAGTCATTTTCACATCCATCTGTCATATCTCATAATCATAATGAGTCGCTGTGGCTAGGAGCATCTGAATGTATTTAAGCATAGCAACTGATGAATAGGTTTTGTCATAATCAACACCTTGTTTTTGACGATAGCCTTTCGCTACTAATGTCCCTTTCTGAACTTTTCAGAACTTCTTCATAACTGGCAGGCTCCTCATCATCAATGAGTAACACGTCGTTCGATTCACTTACAAGAAATCTATATCTCTCAGGAATATTGTGTGTTCTACCAGATCTATGAAGATGTGGGGTCATAATAGGTTCAGCCGAATGCTCATCACTATGAGTTATCGGTTGTGGTGCTTGACCAGGTATCTCATTAATGTCTACTGGAGTCTCTTGAACCTCCTCAAGTTCAACGCCACTCCCACTATTTTCTTGCAAGAGAAACTCTTTCTCCAAAAACACAACATGCCTTGAAACAAACACCTTTTGTTCCATAAGATGATAGAATTGGTAACCCCTTGTTTCCTTAGGGTATCCAATAAATAGACATTTATCAGACTTAGCATCCAGTTTATCTGATACAGTCCGCTTCACATAAGTAGGACAACCCTATATATTCAAGTAAGATAAATGAGATTTCTTACTATTCCATATCTCCTATGGAGTAGTAGAGACTACCTTGGTCAGAATTCTGTTTAGCAAGTAAACAATTGCCTGAAGTGCATAGCCCCAAAAGGACTTGGGAAGATTCGCATGATTCATCATCGACCTGACCATGTCCAACAAGGTCCGATTTCGCCTCTCATATATACCATTATGTTGCAGTGTATACGATGGAGTCCATTGGGACAATATACCATTGTCCTTTAGATAATCCAGAAACTCTTGACTCAAGTATTCACCACCTCGATAAGATCGAAGGATTTTAATATTTTTGCCAAGTTGTTTCTCTACTTCACTTCTGAGTTCTTTGAACCTTTCAAAGGCTTCAGACTTGTATTTCATCAAGAACACATACCCAAATCGTGAGTGATCTTCGATGAAGGTAATGAAGTAGCTATAGCCTCCTAGAGCATGAGTTGACATAGGTCCGCATACATCAGTATGTATTAGACCAAGCAACTCTCCCACTGGTTCACCTTTTCCAGTAAAAGGTAACTTGATCATCTTGCCCTTTAAGCTTGATTCGCATCTATCGTATGAATCTAATTCAAACGATTCTAGAATTTCACATCGGTGTAATTTAGACATGTGTTTCTTACTCACATGGCTAAGACGACAATGCCACATGTAGGAGTCCAATTGATTATTTTTTCAAACACACTTGTTGCTCGCTTCGATATTGAAAATGTCACTGGATACATCCAATGTATATATACAATTACATAAAGTTTCAGTCCCATAAAGAACGTCATTCAAAGTTATGTAACAACAATTGTTACTAAAAGTCAAATGATATCCATTTCTATTTAAGCAGGAAATAGAAACAATGTTCTTTATTAATGAAGGAACATAATAGTAATCATCCAGTTCTAAGACAAGTCCTGTAGGGAGTTTCAACAAATACGTTCCGATGGCGAGTGCAGCAACCTTTGCTCCATTTCTAACACATAAATTTGACTCTCCCTTGGCGAGTCTTCTTCTATTCCTTAGCCCATGTATATTATTACATATATGTGAACCACACCCGGTACTCAATACCCAAGTGTCTAAGAAAATAGAATGACAATCAATAATGAAGATATATGCAGAAGATGGGGCATCGGATGGCTTATTCTTCTTCACGGACTCAAGATAAATCTTGCAGTTTCTTCGCCAATGACCCTCCTTGCCGCAATGATGGCAAGTGCCCTTTTGAGCTAGTTTTGCCTTTTTAGCCCTTTTCTTCTTCCCCTTTTGATGTTCCTTTGACTTCCTCTTAGAACCTTTCTTCAAGGAATCAACTAACAGCATCGTCCCTTGCTCATGCTTCACAGAAGGCTCCACAGTCTTTAGCATGTTGAGCAGTACCATAGATGAACCTTCTTGCATCTCAGAGGTGAAGAGAAGCTTGGAGACTTTAAGCCTTTCGGATCTCACTTGCTCATCAAACAACTCATAAAGATGAAAGACTATGGTATGAGCATCCATATGCTCATGCTGCTTCCGTAGCTCGGGTACCATCACGGCTAGTATGATGCAACTCACTAGTTCAGAATCACTCATATTTCTGATGGGCCAACAATTGGTCCGGAGTTGCATCATCACTAAGACGGGCGGGAAGAGGCGCTTCAAGGACATACTCAAGCTTTTCAACCTTGAGAATATTTCTCAAGTTTCTAAGTCAATCCAAGAAGTTCGACCCAATCAATTTATTCGAATCCAAAATAGAGCGCAAATTCAAAGACATCATGATCAAGCGATTAACCTAGAAATACAAATCAAGCATATATGAGAAAGATGATTTAAAATGCATCAACATACATTTACAAAATCCCATTCATTTTTTGAATTTCAAAAAAACCCTCAAAATTAATTCGGGAGATCGTAGGTACATCTCCGAATGGGTTGATATCCAACATAGATAAGAATAATCTTAGAGAGAGTCCAACAAGTCATTCTTAACTACGATGGTAGGTGTCGAGTATACTGATTGCATATCACATATATGCAACTATCACAATTTTCTATCAACTAATTGAATGTTCACACATACATTAGATTGTTAACACATTAACAAGTATGCATCATATGCATAGCACCCAATTTCATCTCCCTTCACATCGACCTTGGAGAGAGTCCAACAAACCGATGCTTCAAGTTAAAACTAACCCATTAATCGAGAAATAGTTTTAATATGGTTAAAGCGCATTCAACCAATTAGCCAGGCTTGGAGAGAGTCCAACAACCCAAGCTAACGATTGACCTCTGCCTCTTACCATATTAGAATTAAACTATTCCATGGTTTGAACATGTTCAAGTTCGAGCCAGACTTAGAGAGAGTCCAACAACCCAAACAAGAAACGAAACTCTGGTTCTAACCATATTAATGGAAGGTGTAGGCTTTAATAGTGTATAAGGGTTTTGTGGTCTCATCATTCTTTTCATGCAAATAACTATTATCTACATGACATGACATACATAAGTTCATCTAATGCATCTACATGTCACGACACGCATGACATAATGATATGCATCTTAATGCAATTACATGGCATACAATTATGGCATGTACAAAATTTCCTTATTTGTCATAGCTATTTTGGAAATAAAATATGTTTTAGATTTGATTTCTCAAATCAAATCATGATTAAATTAGGAAATAAATTTCCAAATCTAATCACATATTTTATTTATGGAAAGTGTTAATTAAGGAAAGCCAAATCTAATTTAGAAAACAAATTTCCTAAATTGTAATTTCCTAATCATATTAGGAAACTTCCAATTTGAATTTCTTTACAAAATTAAATTTCCATAAATACCTCTAAACTTTCCAAAAGTAGAATATTTCCATAAATGCAATTATTCCTATTGCAAAATAATTTTACAATTATATCGAAACACAATCGACTCTGATACCAATGTTGGGTTTCCCTGGCACCGACGTGGGTGTGTGTTCGAACATGTTTCGTAAACATGCACACAGCGAAAGAAAAAAGAAGCAATAAACTAACTTTATTACAACACACACACCACATGCATGGAGGATGCAATAAGTGTAGACATAATCACTATTTTAAATTTTACAATAAAAGGAAATTTATTCTAGTTATACCTGACGTATCACGCGTAGTGGGAATAACATCAACTGTAGTGACCCTCGCTAGAATTGCCTCCATCCATATCCACACTGAGTATCTTCAGGATAGCTTCACAAAGTCACAAGCCCCATCATCGCAAGAGTTACTAGCCTCGTGTTGAAGATGTTGTGATCTAAGAGAGGATCACAATCCGAATCAAAATTCAGATCTAAAAACGAGCTCCACGAACTCACTTCTTGGAAGCGGTTTTCATCAACCAATTGACGAAACCTTGGTCCTCCATCTATGAGGATTGCTGGAGATCCAATCCCTGGTAAGTAGGTCGCTATCAAAGCGCAAAATGCCGACCGTACGACCTCTCTATGAAGAGAGAAACAAGCTGTCCAAAACTGGACAACTTGTGTTGGTGGAGAAGATGGTTGGCCAATCAATGGTCGGTTGCTCCTTGATCGTCGGTGGCCAAGGGAGGATGGCCGGAGGAGTCGCTGGCAGATGGTGGGTGGCCAACGGAGAGGAGGAGGAGCTACTGCAACAAGGTTGGGCGGCAACAACCTTTGGGCGGCAAGAAGAGGAAGAGGAGAAGAGAAGTGGGCGGCAACTCTTACGGCTTCATTAGGGTTTCCAAAACCCTTAAGTCGTATTTTATAGAGCGCATATTTCTTGACCATCAAGAAGCCTTCTCCTAGTGGTCATCGGTTCACATTCAAAACTCGTTAACCCGCTCTAATAACTTAAGTTAAAATAAACCAAACCGTGTTGGTCTATTTTAAGTTAAAATAAACCAAATCAACTTTGGTTCATTCGTTTAAAACAAACCAACCCCCTTTGGTTTATTTTCCACCATTGGATTAGAACCAAACTAATTTGGTTCATCCATCATGTCTTCAAAAGACACAGCCCATCCATGATTCCGATGTGACTGAAACCATTTCATGCTCGCTCTATGTTTGGTCGAACCAAACCAAGTCTCTCTCTTGGTCTGAGAAACTCATTCTCAAGCTCATTTTAAATCTTTCGGATAACACTCGTTGTGCATGTGACCAAATAGGTTCCCGATTTATGTTGGTCATCTATAATTAACCATTAATTATAGAACGATCATGAGTGGCACCTAATAGTACATCATGATTCCCAATTAACCGAAAAATCAACGGTTGATCCCAAAACAATTTCTAAAACCTTTCAGCAGCCACAGTGAATTGTGCCTCATCCCTTCACTTATCTTATACCCACTTGGTTCAGGATATGGTCTATAGTGGCAATCCCCACTAGGCTGACTACGTCACACTAAACCCAAGTATCATTTTCTCGTCCTGCGAATTCTAGTTACTGCACATGTATCCAAGAGTATTAAACATGTAATTCTTTAGCCAAAAACTTTAGTAACAATCCAACGAGAGGTCAAGGGTATACATCTCCTCACAAGGAGTGGTGAATCCTTTGTAGGCTATTCAAACACCTTCGGACACTTCGACTTATATCCAACCATTTCGGGTCCACATCTCTTTGGAGATGCTTGCTTAAGATGTCAAAGTATAAGTCTCCAAGACCAAGACGACTTGAATACTGTAAGTCGAAGAAACATCGCACTTAAGCTACAGTAAAAACTTCATTGACATATCCATATATATAGAGAACCATATGAAGTCTTACAATTAGTCACTCCAATGAACTAGTTACCATAACTAACATCCACGATTAACTCCGGACATCCCAATGTCACTAACCAGTGAGAAATAGCTGCTTGGATAAACCAAAGATTATAACTCGTGCTAGTCTCAACAGAATTGATAGCGTCTGTATGCATCAATTCATCAACTAGGGATAATTCCAATACATCAAATGACACATGTAGAGAAACTCACTAGTTGTGATCTAATCACAAATTCTCTCATATTGTGAATCGTATTGCGGGCATCCAGTAAATGAGTTTAAGATCCAATCAAATACAAGAAAATATGTATACTCAAATAGTGAATATTCATTTGTCAAATAAATGGTTCGACCATAAGGCGATTGTCTTAGGTCACCTCTCATATATCTCTAACACAATCAACTAAGCAATTTAATCCTCAATCAATTCAATCTCTAATTTTTCCTCAACTTACACTTGTAAGCCCTTTCAATCCTCCAAGATCAAGATCATGCTTAGACAAAATTAATTAGGAACTCATGATCCCTATCAAAGGTTTTGAATCAAGTCTATCTAACTTAAAATCGTGAACTAAAAGATTACAAGTTACATAATCTCTCACAGGTCAGTAGCTTACAATTCGTCATGTTACATCATCTAAGACTCCACCTTCTATCTAGTCTTCACTCCCTTGGATACTTCAAGCTCATGCCTTCTCCACATGTCATCCTTCACTTTCATCTACAAAGTCAACATCTTGTGACTCCTACCAAAGCTATCAAACCAATTTCAATATTCTCATCCTAGATCACTCGAATATGCAATACCATCCTTTCCTAACTTCATCACAACTCAATTATGTTGAGTCACAAGTTTTGTCAAATTCATGTTCATGTTACTAAGTCCCTACAAACTCCATGCACATATTAGTAACATATGCAAAAACCTAATTTAAAACTCTTTGCCAAATACATTAAAATATGCTAGTTAAACATTACCACTCAAGGTATAATTGTACCAATATAGAAGGGGTAACAAGATATCAAAGGAGGTCATTCCTAATGGTCCTCTTAATAAGACTACGAAGTCTAAGAATTTAAAGAAAGTTCTTAGAAAGATATCAAGAAATATTATCCCTAATAAGCACATAAAAAAATTCAAAAGAAAGTTAATCAATATTGGATCCCTTAGAGTATGATTTCATCTACTAAATGAGTTTAAGATGTGTCAACTATTTTCAACCCCCTCCTCCTTCAAGTAGTACACTCTATTAGATCGATAGGATAGAAGATCGAATCCTAGAAAGGGGAAGCGAGTTTACAGATTTTGACGTAAAAATTACCTTTATCAAAAATAAGATAAGTGCAATAGAAATTGAAATAAATTAAGAAATATGATGATCACTAACAAAATCAATTTACATGGTTCAAAATATCAAATTTTTGCTCCATGGCCAAGGGACTCCTCGAGTGAGTCACCCTTCATAAACCCTCCATATTTTATCCTTTTAATATCCTTCTAGAGTGTAAAAATCTCTTATAAAAACCATTTACAAGAAATAATGAAACCAAAAGATGAAGATAAAACTATTATGGGCTTAAAGGTATAAACCTTAAGCTATAAACATTAAAAGTTGTATGAATAGACAAAGTGGAGTTATGGAATCTCAAAACATTTTAACCTTGCTTATTCTCATTGAGCTCTCCTTTACACCTCATTATATAGACCTCCAAATGGCCATGGATAAGATCCCCCAACTCACTATATTAAATTTAGATGATTGATTTAACACCATCAATCAACTAGAACTTGATATGCACGATATCGATCTTTGCCGACCCTTAACTTTAGTTGACTCCACATTGTTCCAATCAATGATTCACTATATCAATTGACTCCTTGTCATGATAGTCAATTCTACTACATAAAATTCTATTCAATGGTGTAATATTTTGAATTTGACTAGTAATTCAATCAACCAAAGCACAACAATTAATTATCTAGTCAACAGAGTTTGATTAGTAATCAAATATAAAAATTCTATTTAAAACAAATTAAGCTTCATTGGACTCCCTAGCTAACTAATATTATTAGTCAACTGAAACTTTAACTGCAATCCTGAAACACATTGTTTCTTGATTGAGTCTTATGCCTACGTAAAAATCTAACTAAATCATAAAATACAGCTCACTCAACTCTAACAACTCACTTAAGGGTTACCATTTTTATCTTGACTTCAGTACCAAGGTTGTCTCCCACTAGGTTAGTTATCCCTTGGATGCATCAAGGCCACCACTCACTCCGCATACCATCTTTCACACTTCACTTACATAGTTTGTTGGTGCAATCGGCTCAAGTTACGATTGACTAGACTCGAGTGAGACTCGAGTAGGATTTTGATGTTTGACAATAGATTTAACCATTGGTTGACAATGGGTTTGACCATTGTTTGACAATATGGGTTTGACCATATGTTGACCATATGACAAGTGGATGTTTGGGATATCCAATGTCATATGTGAGAGATTGTTAGGAGGTGATTGTTGGAGCAATCGGCCTCAGGTCAAGGATGACCTAGCCCAAATGAGACTCGAGTAGAAGTCCAAGTTTGGAGACTTATCAAGGAAAGTCCAGGATTAGATTCATGGCAATGGAGAAGTCCAAGTATGGATACATGGCAAAGGAAAAGCCCAAGGGTGTAGTCTTGGCTACGTAAGTCCAAGTATATAGTCTTGACGGTGAAAGTACAAATATGGATATTTGACAAAGAAAAGTCCAAGGGTGTAGTCTTGGCCACATAAGTCCAAGTATATAGTCTTGGAGGTAAAAATCTAAGCATTGAGGCTTGGCAATGGAGAAGTACCAGAGGTGCGACCTCTTGGCAAAGGACACCAGGTTAACATGACATAGCCGATGAAAGCACCTGAAAGCTAACACGAATGGTGAAGGAGTCGTGGAGGACTCGGATGGACCCTGAGAGAGTGAGGTTGATGAAGGTGGCTAGAAAGCTTAGGTCTAGGCTAAGGGTATCCGAAGGCATGACATAGTCGACGGAAGCACTTGAAGACTAGCGTGAAGAGTGAACAAGTCGTGGAGGACTTGGACAGACCCTGAGGGCATGAGGCTGATAGAGGTGGCTAGAAGGCTTAGGTCTAGGCCAAGAGTGGTTGATCAAGTATGAGGAGATCATATTGGGTTAAACCTCATGGTTGAGGTTTATTAATCGACTGGGGCTTTGGACTAGTCGAGTTTTCAACACTCAAGAGACCTAGTTAACTCAATCAGTCGATTGGGGCTATGACCCAGTCGACTAGAAGAGTAGTCGACTATAGCTCAACTGATGTTGTGTCAATGGTAGTCGACTGGTGTTTCGACTGGTGTGTTATACCAGTCGACTGGTCATTGGCAGTCAACTGCCATGAATGGATAGTCAACTAGTCGTAAGTGGACATGGCATAGAAGTTCACATAGTTGACTGGGCAGCCGACTACTGGCTTGACAGTCGAATGCTAGTAAGGGAAGTTGACTGCTAGGGTACCCGTCGAAAGTCTACATGGATTAGTCTGTTGTAAGACAACGAAGAGGCAAGCAGTTGACTAGGGTCTTTTGGCAGTCGACTGACATGCACAAAATCAACCAGCAACATGCTTTAAATAGAGCTCGAAATGGAGAATTTCGGCAGCAGTTCTAGGGACATTTTGAGGCGAAGTGATACTGCATTTTAGGTCTTCAAAGGCATCCCAAAGCAACCAAATCATCAAGCAAGCAAAGCTCCCACTTGTAAAGTGTTTTCACTTGTATTTCTCATTTGATTTTGTATTTGTTGTATTTGGTTGTTGTTTATTGTTGTAAACATCTTGTAAAAGGTTTCTCCACCTCCGGTATCATACTGAGAAGGAGAAGTTCATAGTGAGTGTAGATCACTAGAGCATTGTTGTGGAATAGGAATCGTAGGTTTTGAACCACATAAAACTCGTTGTGTTGTGATTGTGAGTTGTTATTTCTATTTCTATTTATTTTTGTTGTGGACTAATTTTTGGTACAATCGGCTCAAGTCACTATTGACAAGACTCGAGTAGGACTCGAGTAGAGTCTTGACGATCAATAATGGATTGACCATATGATAAGTGGATGATTGGGATATCCAAAGTCTTTTGGAGAGATTATTTGAGGAAGATTGTTGGAGCAATCAAATCTCATGTCAAGGTTGACAAGACTCTAGTGAGACTCAAGAGGAAGTCCAAGGTTGGATACTTGCCATGGAAACTCCAAGTTTAGATACTTGACATGGAAAGTCCAAGAATAGTTTTGGCACAGAAAGTCCAAGCATGGTCTTGGCATGGAAGTCCAAGTTTGGATACTTAGCATGGAAAGTCCAAGAATGGTCTTGGCATGGAAAGTCCAAGCATGGTCTTGGCATGGAAGTCCAAGTTATAGATACGTGACAAAGAAAAATTCCAAGGGTAAAGTCTTGGTCACGTAAGTATAAGTGTATAGTCTTGGTAGTGAAAGTTCATTCATTGAGGCTTGGCAATCGGAAAGTCTAAGGGTACAGTCTTGGCAGCATAAGTCCAAGCATGTGGTCTTGGCGGTGTAAGTCCAAGTGGATCTTGGCATGGAAGTCCAAGGGTGATGTTTTGGTAGCGTAAAGTCTAAGCACGTAATCTTGGCAGCATAAGTACAAATAAACCTTGGCAAAGGAAACTCGGTTAGCTGGCATAGCCGATGGAAGCACCTGAAGTCCAACACGAAGGGTGAAGGAGTCGTAGAAGACACTAATGGACCCTGAGGGCGTGAGGTTAATGGAGGTGACTAGAAGGCTTAGGTCTAGGCTAAAGGTGGTCAATCAAGTATGAGAGGATCATACTTGGGTTAAACCTCATGTTTGAGATTTATCAATCAACTGGCCAAGTGCTCAACACTTTGGACCCTAGTTTGACTCGAGCAGTCAACTGGGATTACAATCAATCAATTGGTTGAGTAGTCGACTGAGGCTCGATTGCTTTTGTGGCTTCGGCAATCAACCATTAGGTTTTAGCAATCGACTAGCCACTAGTAGTCAACTGCTAGGGTTTAGCAGTCGACTAGCATTAAGTGGTCAGGGCATAGAATGTCGGGCAGTCGATTGTTGCCCTGTGGGCAATCGACTATCATGTATGGGCAGTCGACTGGAGCTAGTGGACACGAGCATAGATTGTTACGTAGTCGACTGGGCAATCGACTATTGGCTTAGTAGTTGACTGCTAGTATCGATTGCTAGGGTATCCGTTGCCAAGAATCTAATGTGGATTACTCCATTGTGAGACAACGAATAGATGAGCAGTCGACTGGTGTCTTTTGGCAGTCGATTATTATGCAAAAATCCAACCCAATGCAAGTTATAAAAGGAGAAGCAAAGGGAGGATTTTGGCAACTATTATTGGGAACTTTTGGGGAGGAATTGTTGTTGCATTCTAGGTCTTTAAAAGCCTTTTAAAAAACCCAAAGTGAGCTCAAGCAAAGTGTTGTTGTGTAAAGTTTTCTTTACTTGTATTTTGCTTATTACATTGCATACTTGTTATATTTTATTGTAATCTCTTTTGTATGAGATTTCTCCACCTCCGTCGTGTTGCCGAGAAGGAGAGAGTTATAGTGGTGTGGATACTAGGGCTCGTCGTGGAGTAGGAATCGTAGGTTCCGAACCACGTATATCTTGGAGTTGTGCTTGTGGTGTATTTCAGTTTGTGCATTTTATTTTGTATATTTCATTGTGCACTAATATCTTGTAGGCAAGCATATGACACGAACCAAAGCAAGAAATCGACGAAACATTATTCACTCCCCTATAACCCATCAAACGATCCCCTAACAAATGGTATCAGAGCAAGGGTGCTCTTCAAGGATTAACAACCGAGGGAGCAAAACACTAAGGTTGTGTTTGGTATGCCATAATTTGCCTTGTAATGTAATACAGATTACCTTACAAGGTAGATTCCTTTGTTTGTTACTGTCTTAAAATTGTAATATAATGTAATCTGGATTACAAAAGGCACTAAAGTTTTATAATCTGGATTACAAAGTAAAACTTATGTAATCAAAATTACATTACAAGTCGTAATCTGAAAAGTGTTGGATGCTCAACAATCAAAGTCGATCGTTGTCATCTGTTATCATCTCGTCGATCGTCGCCATCGCCGATCACCCGGGCCGTCGGTCATATCGATCGTCCGACGTCGGCCGCTGGTCATCGATGCCGGTCGCCGGTCGTCGTCGATCATCGATCATCGATCGTCGCCGATCGCCAGTGGTCGCCGATCGCCGATCGGCGATCGACCACCGATCGTCGGCCATCGCCAGTCGTCGGCAGTTGGTGACCGACCACCGGACACCGATCGTCGGTTGTCAGTCGTCGATCATCGATCGTCGATTGTCGATCGTCGACCGTCGACGGTTGGCTGCTGCTTGCCGCTCGCCGCCCCCCCCCCCCCAGCCACCTTTCTCGTCGTTGTCGCCGTCCTCACCATCGTCGTCATCCTCACCGTCATCGTCGTCGTCGATCAATTCCGTCTTTGTAATGCATCTCAAACAAAAGAATGTAATTATCTTTGTAATTTAAGATTACATACAATTTTTATCCAAACATAGTAATGTAATCAAGATTACATTGCATTCCATTACAACCTTGATTACATTACAACTTGGATTACATTACGGCATACCAAATGTAGCCTAAAGGTTGAAGAGAAAATGGAGCGAAGTGATGGATTGGGCTATGACATCACGGTTCCACCTATCTTCGACGGCGAAGACTTCGCTTACTGGAAAGGTAGGATGACATATTTTTTAATGAACAATTTTAACAATTAGCTTTGCATTGTGCATGGATTTGATCCTCCCGAGGACAAGAAAGAAAAATTCTCAAGAATAAAAAGTAGACCGAGGAGCAAATCAAAAATACAAAATTAATAAAAAAATGGTAATGTTAATGTTAGCTAAATCAATTCTTAAGGATTTATTGTATAGTCTAGGAGAATTCTATGACGCAAAGGAGTTGTTGACCAAATTGATCGAGCTCTACAAAAATCCCTCACCGTCCCAAGACGACAAGGGGGATGAGACCAAGGAAGAATGCTCAATGGCCCAAAGTTGAGATGATGATAAAACCAAAGAAGCAAGTTCATCATCCTCTCAAGAGCATGAAGTATCGGGAGTTGAGAGGTGCTTAATGTCCAAGGTATAGGAGGTTGAAGAAGTTTCTATTGAGAGTATTGGGAATACAATTAAAGTTTCACATTAATAAGACATGGAAAAGATCATATGTTTATAAGATGAAAAGATATCTCCATTGGTATAAGGCCTTTTGGGTAAAGCCCAAAAATAAAATCATGAGAGCTTAGGCCCAAAGTAGACAATATCATACCATTGTGGAAATATGAGAATTTTATTTACACTAACAATTGGTATCATAGTCATTGTACATGTCAAGCCATGCACTTCGAACGAAGGAAGTGGGGCTCTCATATCCGGATCAAGAGAATCAGATATCATGTAGGAAGTCCAGTTGAGTCGGGATAATCAGACAACTAGTAAGAAGTTCAGTTGGGTCAGGAGGACCAGACCACTGGCAAGAACTCCAGTTGGGTCAGAAGGATCGAATAATTGACAAGAAGTCTAGCTAGGTCAGAGAGACTAGATAGTTAGCAGGAAGTCTTGGTGAGTTAAGGATCGAACATCAAGCAAAGGAAGTCCTTCAAGGAATGATAACCTTGAGGGGGGATCCAATGTGGTTCTTCATTTGAGGGGGGGAGATTGTTGGGAGTATTGGGAATGCAATCAAAGTCTCACATTGATAAAGACATGGAAAAGATCATATGTTTATAAGATGAAAAGATATCTCCATTGGTATGAAGCCTTTTGGGTAAAGCCCAAAAATAAAACCATGAGAGCATAGGCTCAAAGTGAGCAATATCATACCATTGTAGAGATATGAGAATCTTATTTACACTAACAGTCTCCACCTCAAGGATTGAGGGGGAAGAGAGACAATCTTCCACGCTGGAGCAACAAGAAGAGTTGTCTACAATGACCAAGGCGAAGGAAAAAATCGAAGGAGGCCAGAATCCCCATGTGCAACGAAAACGAGCACATTGTGTGCTTTTCTTGCCAACAAAATGGTCACTATAGAAGCCAATATCCTAGGGGGAGTCACCTTAAGAAGGACAAAAGAGGAGCTTCATATATAGGGAGAGCTAAGGCAAACCCTAAAATATATTTCAATAATGCTCGTTCTTTATGTAAGGATAAAAGATATGCTAAGAATGATTTTAATTTACCATCAATTATTCATGATAAAAAGCATACGAGTAATAAGCCTAAGGATCAATCTAGCAATAAGTATTTTTGCTTAGCCATCAAATCTTATAACATCAAATCTAAGGACAAATCTAGACCCATTAACTCTAGGAACATCACACCTAAGGATAGGAAGGTAGAGAATCTATTCCCCAAAAAAAGGAAGGTAGAAAACCTAGGCACTAACCCTAAGAAGGGTAGGCATATGCCTAGGAAGAAGAATCATGTCTAAAAATATAATGGACAATTAAAATTAGATAAGTTAGAGGTAGAAAATCAGGCTTGATAAATTGGAAACGACCCTAAAAAGAATGGAAAACATGATTCTATGGTCAAATGGACAAGATATAGGGTTTATGAGGCAAGAACTACCCAAGGATAAGAAAGATTTGGGTTACAAACTTAAGTCCAAGGTAGATAAGCCTTCTTATATAGTAATTGCATTTAACTATGGAACAAGTCCTAGGTCCAAGAAAATCAAGGTCGCAAGAGAAGTCACCCCTATAATTGACCATGGTAAGTATCTAGTGGCCAAGGTTTCCAAGAAACCTAGGAAAGTCACTAAGAATGTCACATCATTTGCTCATGGCTCATGGCTCACGGCTCCTCCATCCCTATAAGTAACTCAAGCATAATTTATAAAAATAAAGATCACATCATTTGCTTTTAGTGTAGAGAGAAAGGGCACTACAAGAGTAAATGCCCAAAATTGGCTAAGAAGAAACAATACAAATATTAAAGGATTTGGCGATAAATTTTATTTCCATCGCCAAAATTGGCGACGAATTTAATTTTTCATCGCCAAATTTGGCGACAAATTTGATTTTCGTCGCTAAAGTTGGCGACGAATTTGATTTTCGTCGACAAAGTTGGCGACGAATTTAATTTTTCATCACCAAATTTTGCGACGAATTTGATTTTCATCGCCAAATTTGGCGATGAATTTGATTTTCATCGCCAAAGTTGGAGACGAATTTAGATTTTCGTCGCCAAATTTGGCGATGAATTTAATTTTTCGTCGCCAACGTTGGCGACGAATTTCATTTTCGTCGCCAAATTGGCGACGAATTTTTTTTTCGTCGCCAATTTAGCGACGAATAAAAAGTTCGTCGCAAAAGTCTAATAAATGTATTTTCCTGAATAAAAATAAATTTGGCGAGGAAAAAATATTCGTCGCCAAATCTGCGACGAAAAATAAAAATTCGTTGCAAAATATTCAAGACCAGTCGACTGAAGGATACGTCAGTCGACTGATTCATTCATCAGTCGACTAAATTCTTACCATTTCGACTGTTCAGTCGACTTCCAAAGTTTCTGGAAGCTGCTACAGTATATCAGTCGACTAATTGGTTTATCATTCGACTGATGAGATGGATAGTCGACTGCTCAATAATATTACGGCAAGAATCAGTCGACTTCCAAACTTTCTGTAAGCTGCAACAGTAATATCAGTCGACAGATCAATAGTATTAGTCGACTAATGTGATGGATAGTCGACTGCTCAGTAATATTATGGCAAGAATCAGTCGACTACCAAAGTTTTTGTAAGCTGCTACAGTATATCAGTCGATTGTTCAACAGTATCAGTCGACTGATTGTGTGTATCAGATGACTGACAAACTCACCAGTCGATTGATACATGCAAAAATGGCAGAGAAACTTCTCTACCTGACTGGCCACTCGACACCAGTCGACTGAACACTTGCGGCAGTCGACTGATGCTAAATTTTTTGCAATGAAATTTTTTTTCGTTGCCAATTCTGCGACGAAAAAATATTTTTCGACGCAAATCTGCAATGAATTTTTTTTTCGTTGCTAATCTGGAAAAAAAATATTATAATAGATTATACTATTTTCCCTATTTTACAACAAACACATAAAAATATAAAGTAATTTACACAACAAACTTCAATACCAAATCAATATATACATAATAAACATAAACATATCGTAAAATACATAGATATCGTACAATACCAAGTCAAGGAACATTTAAATACAACAACTAAATTTAAACATAACCACCATCGTCACCCCCATCATCATCGAAAAATACATCATCATTGTCATTATTACAAGGATTAGGAGAAAGACTAGATCGAGGAGGAGGAAGTTGACTTGAACTAGATGTTAATTGAAGATGTTGCATAATTAACATCTGTTGCCTTCGAAATTCGTTCATCTGTTCATTTACTTCCTACTCTCTTTGTCTCGATTCATTTTCCTTTTACGCTAGTAACGTTCTCAAATGAGTAACCTCTTCGGTCAATTGCTTTATTTTTGATCTTACTGTCGAGGAAGATGAAGAAGACGCACTAGGGGCTTTATAGGTTCGACTCAAAGAACCGAGTCCAATTATTCTTCCACTTTTCGCCCCTCCAGTTGCTTCGAGCCATAAATTCATATTTCTCACAGAAGGCTCAGATTCTACTGCATCATCACTTGCACTCAAATTTCTCTGTGCAAGTTCATCGTATTTCTCCTGTTTTGAAAGAAACAAAAGTTAAATACTAATATATGAATTTAAATTTTTTAAATTACAAACCTTCAATGTTCTAGCTCTCTCCCCACTCCACGTTTTATCTTTCTTTTGGAATGTACGGGTTAAAGTATCTATGAATAATGGCTCAGTCCCTGTCTCCTGGGCCTAAACAAACATCGTTATAATGTATATATTAGTTGGAATTATAATACAAAATTATGGTTTGAAAAAACTCACCAATCGGTGTCTATGCTCGTCGATATTAATTGAGCCTCCCACATATGTGGCAGAGATAGCATCGGAATTATAATGTTGATTTTTCTTATTCTTCTCACTCCTCCGTTTGCTATCCTCAAATTCCCAGTGTGCAACAATTGCATTCCAATTCTCCTCGGTTATAAAGTGTGACTTTTTAGTTTTCGCATGACTGAGTATGTTTCTGATATGGTCGCCACATTTTTTCTTAAAAATCCTCCTGATCTCTAGAGTTTCACTATCCTCCCAAGTAAATAACCGCTGCAATAGAGAAAAATTGAATTGATTATATTAATTGTAATTTTATATACAAAATGATTTAAATAACTTACTTTGAATTCATTCCACCACAAAAATTTTATTTCTTTCGGCGTGCTCGTGTAAGTCATAGAAGCTCCGCCCTAATAGTTATTCACTATTTTATTCACCTCATGAATAACATGCACAGAATTTGTAAATCTAACATAAAATAAAAACAAACCATGTTAGATATTTATAAAAATACATATCGTATTAAAAATATAGAAAATTTAAAACTAAAATACTTACGAATCTCCGCACAGAGATATAAACTCTCATGTATCTTCCCTCTCAACGAGTGATTGTTGTGCTGGAGAAGATATATTAGTAGGTATCTATGGAGAACCAGATGATCCTACAACAGGAGAAAAGCTCGAAGGGACATTTCCTGCAAGTGCATCAAACTGTGCAGGGGCTGAAGCAGAGGAAGACTGTGATCTTCCATCGCTACTCTGTCTATGACCACCACGTTCAAACTAACAATCATAATTATTAGAAGAATATGACAGTAAACAAAAAATATGTGCATATCGAATTATTAATATGAATAATATGAAAAAATTACCATATTCATAGCAACTGGATAACCTACAAAAAAAATAAGACAGTTCATCAAAATAGCAAATAAATGAAATTTAGAATTAGACAGTAAATTGAAACATAATTTTTACTGAATACAAGTTACCTATAATTATAAATCGAAGTCTGCATTGTGATTTTCATCCTGGTTATACGTCTATTCAACATCGTCATCGTCATCGTCATCGTCATCGTCTAAATTAAATTCCTCATCTTCATCCTCATTCATTTCACATGCATCAACGGCTATTACTACGCCGTTGGGATCTCGTAACATTGAAATATTATATTCTTCGATGTGAAATGTATTGACAACTTCATCTTGTTGATATGCTATGTCTTCCCAATGTTCCTCAATTTTTTTACGTGCCTTTGTTTTACAAACAGCCCACCAATCACTTTTGTCTCGTCTTAGACTAGGATATGAAGCATAAAAAACTTGAATCGCTTGTTGTGCTAACACAAATGGTTCATACCTCTTGTATAATTTTTTATACTTTATTTCAACCAAATTAAATTGTGGATGCACCTTCATGCCTTTGATAGGGTCAAACCAACGACACATAAATAAAATAACTTGCAAATCTAAGCCTGGGTATGCAACCTCTAAAATTTCATCTACCAAGCCATAAAAATCATTCTTTACACCTCCATCATTAGATGACTGAATATAAACTCCACTATTCATTGTAGTTTTCCCAGTTCCATATTCTTGAGTATGAAAATTATATCCGTTTATGAAATATGTCGGCCAAGTTTTCACCTCTAAGTTTGGACCCCATGACAGATGCTTTACTAGTTCTTGCTCAATGTGAGCGTGATTATCAAGAACCTAAAGTCAAATAAGTATGTGTTAATGTTAAGATTTATCAAATTTATTATCATAGACTACTTACATATTTTTTGAACCATGGTGCAAATTCTTCATCGCAAAAACGATCAAACTCATGCTCTGGAAGTGCAGAATATATACTTTGAAAAATCCTACCATAAAATCAAATATAACACGAACAATAATTTACAATATATGAAATATATAATATAACATTTATATACTTACTCGAAATACGGCGTTACTTCTGGACAGTTCAGTAAAATATATGTGTGGGTTGCTCGCCACTCTTGACCAGTTAAGTATCTACTTGTACAAGATTCACTCGGTCGACCAAGGTAGTTAAAAATTGAGAATGACTTCAAATTGGGATCAACAGGACCCTCGTCATTTCTTCCTGCTCTCCGACTTTTGCATTGAACATGAGGTTCAAAATAATATGATGCAAAAGTTGTAACTTTCTCCACAATATATGCATTAACAATAGAAGCCTCGACATGAGCCTTATTTTTCACTTTTTTTTTCAAGTGATAAAGGAATCTAATAGTAATAAAACATAATGTATTAGAAATTTATTTATACTAAAATTGATCAAATTAAATACACTAACGATGATAAAAAGAAAAGGAAAAAGTTCACCTTTCAAACAGATACATCCATCGAAATTGAACAGGACCTCCAACTTTAGCTTCATATGGCAAGTGAACCAAAAGATGTTCCATAGAATCAAAAAATATCGGTGGAAATATTCGTTCTAAGTTACACAAAATGATGAAAATGTCTTTCTCTAATGTCTCCATGTGTGAATCACTCAATACTGTCGAGCAAATATCATGAAGAAAAATGCTTAATTCCGTAATTGCACCCCATACAAAATTTGGTAACAGTTCCTTAAAGGCAATAGGAATTAGTCTTTCCATAAATATATGACAGTCATGACTTTTCAAACCAATCAATTTGCATTCCCTCAAATCAACGCATCTGCCAAGATTAGAGACATAACCATCAGGAAATCTCAATGATTTTAACCATTCACAAACAATCCGTCTTTGATCCTTATTCAATGTATAAATTGCTTTTGGTTTTGGTCCCCTACTATTTTCATCAACATCAAGGGCGGGTCATTTACAGATGAAATGTATATTTTTTCTTGCATTCAGATTGTCTTTTATTTTTCCAATAATATCCATCACTGTATTTATCAGATTATCAAAAATATTCTTCTCAATATGCATTACATCAAAATTGTGATGAATTAAATTACTCTGCCAATACGGTAAATCCCAAAATATACTCCTTTTAGTCCATTTGTGCGTAATTCCATAGTCATATGTCGTAACATTTGGTTCTTCAACAACAGATGGGATGTCATACACTCTATGCCATAAGAATTGACCGGTGAATCTCAATAGTGGAGGTGTTCTTTCAATTATGTTCTTAGTGAATTCTTCTTTATTTCTTCTAAATTTATGATTTGACGGTAAAAATTGTCTATGAAATCAAAATAACTTGGTTTCTTTCCATGTTTCAATCTGAATGATTTTAATCTCTCCATACATATTGGACATCATAAAATCCCCGTGGTACTCCATCCCGATAACATACCATAAGCTGGAAAATCATTTACGGTCTAAAGAAGTGCAACCTTCATTGTGAACATTTGATTAGTATGAACATCATATGTAGAAACACCCTCATCCCATAGTTGTTTCAGCTCGGCAATCAGTGGTTGCATGTAAATATCTATTAACTTCTTGGAATTATGAGGGTCAGGCACAATCAATGTTAAAAATATATACGGTGTTTTCATACACATACCGGGTGAAAGATTATACGGAGTTACGATAATTGGCTAGCAAAAATAAGTTCTTCCCGATTTTCCAAATAGAGCAAATCCATCAGCACATAGACCCAACCTGATGTTTCGCGTCTCATTTGCAAACCCATGATATGTTCTATCAAAATTTTTCCACGCCTCTACATCTGATGGATGACACATTAGCCCCTCCTCTGTTTCATGATTTGTATGCCAAGTCATGTGTTCAGCAGTTACCTTTGATGCATAAAGCCTTTGCAATCTAGGAGTTAAAAGCAAATAAAACATTTGTCTGAATGATTTACATCGCTTATTACGATTCGATCCCTTGGTACTCTTGTACCTACATTGATTACAGAATTTACAAGTCTCTAAGTCTGCATTATCTCCCCAATATAGCATACAACCATCTCTACAAACATCAATTCTTTGCACTGGAAGACCTAAATCTTTCACAAGTTTTTTCATACTGTAAAAATCGTTCGGCATTATGTGATCATGCGGTAATACTTCTCCAATAACTTGAACAAAATCATTAAAACAATCTTCGGACACATTATGCTCAGCTTTAACATTTAACAATCTTGCGGTCAGAGATAATTTAGTGTGACTGTCACAACCAGACCATACGGGTTCATCCGCAGCTCTCAGCACTTCTTGAAATTTGAGATATGGTTCATTGTATACATTTTCATTAACACCAATTACTTCTACCTCCTCCAATGGCGATAAATAATTAGTATTCAAATTATCAAATATTTGAGGATAACTAGAACTTGCAGTGTTTGATTCGGTATTCAAATTATGACCAACTGCATCAACTATCATCCTCTGATATTGATTGAATTTATCATAATAACTTTGATCTCTAGTAACTGTCATTTGTATGTTTCGTCCAACCTCTTCAGCGGATATAAATGGTTCGCCATGACATGTCCAATTATAATAATTTGGAGTAAATTCAAATCTACAAAGATGTTCTCGAACTTTATCACACTAGAAAAATTTTCCATTATGACATTTTTTACACAGACACCTTAATTTATTTCCATCCATAAACTCAACATTGCTACTAGCAAAATTCAAAAATTGTTCCAACTCAATAATAAATTCATCGGTTAAACCACGACGTGTTGATAAATTTTTTTTATACATCCAACTTTTTTCTCTCTCCATTTTTCCTATTACCAAATTATATATCAAAGATTAATTCTATTTTTTCCATATTTCATCCATATTAATATAACAATAAATATATACACAGAATAAAATCTTCTAGTCTTACTGTACTTTTATATGATATTGAATTGCAAACTACATATAACATATCGAACAAATATTACATATTTACAGAAAAAAAATAACCTAAAATCAAACATTAATTATATATATTATAAAATAATAATGCTATAAATTTGTGAACATACAATATATATACATACCTGCCCTGTGGAAGGAACAGATGAGCTCACAACTGAAAACTTCACGAACACACGGATCACCTGAAAGACAAAGTACGATAAACCTACAAAAAATATATAAAATATTAATTAATTTTGTGTTTATATTACATATTAATTAATGATTTAATTTAATTAATTTAATTAACATGTTAATTTTACTGTGACCGAGTACATGATACGGAGGAACAAGATCACCACAAAAGTTGTGACAATCCAGGGACATTGATGAACACCTCAACTGGGTCGTGCACGCGGAGCATGAACCATCCAAGTGCGCGATCAAGAAGGTGACGATGAACCCTCTCGTCGCGTCGACGTCGTTCCCCTATACGACGTACAAGGGCACCTCCGACAACCAGCCGGTGCTCAGCTCGCGTGGCAGCTGGAAGCTCTGGCGCCTAACTAGCCCCTCCGCCGCTAGCTGTTGCGGCACCTGCCGCGCAGCACCTGCCACGCTGCCTCGCAACAAGTCGCGTAAGGTCGCGACCTCTGGGCAGGTCGCGTGAGGTCGTGACCTCGCGGCGCGACCTAGCGGCAAGCCGCGACACCTGTCGCGGCCTCGCGTGGCAGGTCTCACAAGGCTGCGGCACCTACCACGACCTCACGACAGGTCCTGCGCGTGAGGTCGCGACCTCGCGGTAGGTCGCGCGAGGCCGCGACCTCGCGGCAGGTCCGCCAAGGCCGCGCCACCTGCCGCGACATCGTGGCAGGTCCCGCAAGGCTGCGGCACCTGGTCGCGACCTCTGCATGTGCTTGCGCACATGGACATGCGCGAGGCTCATGGCAGACGCCATGAGCTCGTGGAAGGTGGAAGATTTTGAAGTTTTCGGTCGAAGAGGAAGAGGAGATCGTACCAGAACGGAGGGTCAAGATAGGGGAAGAGCGCGTGAGGAGAAATGAAAGAGGACGAGCGGTAATTAGGGAAAAATCGATGATGAATTGAATTTCATTATAATATTCATCGCCAATTTGGCAATGAATATTGTATTCGTCACCAATTTGGCGACGAATATTGAATTCGTCGCCAAATTAGCGACGAATATTTGATTCGTCGCCAAATTAGCGACGAAAAATCAAATCGTTGTAAATTTCGCGACGATTTTATATTTCATCGACAAATTATGCGACGAATTTTATTTTTGGTCGCAAAATTAGTGACAAAAAATATATTCGTTGCCAAATTAGCGACTAAAACTCAATTCGTCGTAAATATCATTTTTCCCGCTTGCCAAATAATTTAAAATGTCCGATTAAAATTTTTGTCGCTAAATTCGTCGAAAAATTTCCAACGAATTCATAATTCGTCGCAATAATTTGCAACGAAAATATAATTCATCGCAAAATTTCCAACGAAAATGAAATTCGTCGTAGAATTTGCAACGAATTCTAAATTCGTTGCAAATATTTGCGACGAATTATTTTTTCGTGGCAAACTTTTGCAACGAATTTAGAATTTGTCACAAATTCTGCGACTAATTTCATTTTTGTTGCAAAATATTGCGATGAATTTGATTTTTCATCGCAAATTTGCAATGAAAAATCAAATACGTCGTAAAACTGCGACGAAATCTGCGACGAAAATCAATTTGTTGGAAATGCATATAAGTTTGCAACAAAAAAAGTTTTGTTGGAAAATTCGTTACTAATTTGGGACGAAATGTGGAATTCGTCGCAAATTTTGATGCAAATTTGCAACAAAAAATATTCATTGTCAAATTTCGTCACCAAATCCTTAAATTTTTGTAGTGAAGGTTCTCATGGCACCTAAAGTCAAGGACAAGTCAAAAGAGACCGGAGCACTGACACAAAAGAGCAAAGAGCAGATTGTGTTCTTCAAATGCCAACAACGGGATCACTATATGAGCCAATGTCCTAGAGGGAGTCACTCCAAGAAGGACAAAGTGGGGTAGGGGGAGCTAAGGCAAACCCTAAAGTAAATTTTAATAATGTTCCTTCTTTGTGCAATAATAAAAAGCAGGCTAAGAATTTTTCTACTATTGTTAATCATGAAAAGCATATTAGAAATAAGTATTTTTGCTTAGGAGCTAAATCTTATGAATTTAAATCTAAGGTCAATTCTAGAATTGTTAGCTCTAAAATTATCCCTCCTAAGGATAGGAAGGTAGAGAAACTAGGCATTAATAATAAGAAGACTAGACATATGCCTAGGAAGGATAATGCCCAAAGAAAGAATGAAAATTCAAAATTTGAGCATTTGGAATTAGAAAATCAAGTTTTGAGGTTAAAACTTGAGAAAATGGAAAAGACCCTTAGGAAGATAGAAAATTCAATTAAAGGGTCAAATGGTCAAAATCTAGATTTTAAGAGACAAGAGTCGTCTAAGAGAAAGAAAGGCTTGGGTCACAAGCCTAAGTTCAAGGAGGTTATGCCAACCTACCACAATATTTCATTTAACTATGGAACAAGCTCTAGGTCTAGGAAAATCATGGTCACAAGGGAAGTCATCTCTAGTGTTGACCATAGTAGATGTCTAGTGACTAAAGTTTCAAAGAAACCTAGGAAAGTCACTAACAAGTTTACAAGGAAAGTTATCCCTAGGATTAACCTTGAAAGACTACAATGACCAAGGCTTCAAAGCCTAGAAGGGTCATTAGGAAGGTATCTAGGGAATTCATCCTTAGTGAGTATCTTATTAACCTAAGGAGCTCAAATAGATTTTGGATTCCTAGGAGTATAATTCCCTTACGCTAGATGGGATAGGGTGTGTCAACCCTAAATCGATGGGTGGTTAAATTAACCATAGTGGAGTTGATAATTTATGACATTTTCAAGATTATGTGATATCTTGGAAATGAGATTAGATTTTAATCCTAAAGGATTTTAGGAAGTGTCAATATAAATTATAAAGATTGAAAAATTGATTAAAATTGGCACAAGTAGATTTAGAGTCAATAGTATGTCATTTTAATTTTTAACACACTTGAGGGATTTTAGGCATTATGACAAAATGGAGTTTAATCCTAGTAAATGGCAATAAGGCTTAAAACTTAGATATTCTTATACCTTTATATTGTATTTGTCATGTTTTGTTTGTCATATGCTATGTCATGACATCATATTTCATTTGATCATATAAAATATCATGAAAATGTTTAAGTTAATATGTCATGTTTATATTTAGGTTTATCTATATATCATGACATGATGATTATTAGCTATGCTTTAATTTATGCAATCATTATATGTCATGATCATATTTTATGAATTAAGATTAATAAAATTAAATTAAGGACAATGACATGATTTGAAGTCTCTAGATAAGGGAATCAAATAGAGTTGCTTGGATAAAATGTATGAGACCTTATATTAGGGAAGAACCTAAACCCACATCTCACAAGGACTATAAATTGACATGTATGTATATTGATACACCCTAGACACATGTGAGATGTTAGGAATGTGAGTTAAGTTCAAGGTGCTTAGATATTGCATCTAGATGAACTCAAACTCATAATATGATATTAAGGAATCACGAGAAAAACTAATGTACAAGTCATGTACATCTAGCCCATAGACTATGGTTCAAAATAAGGTTTGAAAAATATTTTAAAATTATTTTAAAAAATCTTGGTGAAGTCTATCTTTTGATAGCAATCACCATTAATAATGTTGATACAAGTTAGGCCAAAAATATTGAAGTTATCAATGCTTTTAAACTTTGTTGCAATATTTTCAATTTAATAGGTATTTTACTATAAAATTATTTTTCACCCATTGTATTTCATATAAGTATTGTACGTATGAATTTTCAAAAAATTTTAAAATACGTATAATTACTTATGAATTTTTAAAATTTGTATCTGAAACTTGATTTTTGCATTTTGTAGAAACCAGTCGACTGTTAGGTTAGCCAGTTGACTAGTGGTGGTGCAGTCTGTTGGGAATTGAATGCCCGCTAGAGGGGGGTGAATAGCGTAGATCGTACGAAGATGGAAATCGATCGCGTTCGTGTCTACAATTACGTTAGTGCGCAGCGGAATATATATAATAAAAGCAATAACGAAAAGCAATCACACGAACACAAACATATAACGTGGTTCGGAACCGAATGGTTCCTACTCCACGGGTCGAGCTCTAAAGAGCCCTAGTGATGCACACGCACTCACTAATCACAAATACTCCTTCTCGACACAAGTCGGAGGTGGAGAAACCTCGTACAAAAGATTACAACAATAATCTACAAGATGCAAGCAAATACAAGTAAGAAATACAATGCAAGTAAAGGAAAAACAACTTTACAAGAACTTTGGATTGCTTGATCTTTGATTGCCTTGAACTAGCTTTGAAGGTGAAAGCACCAACTTCCCCTTCAATTTATGAAGAAAATGCTAAATCCTCCTTCAGTGCTTTTATAACTGCGTCGATTTTCGCCCATCGATCATTGCCATAAGTCCCGATTCGGTGATGCCACTTTTGTCGTGAGACAACGGGTCGATCCATGCTGGAAAAACTCCAACGGATCTCGCGATCGACAACATTGGCGGCGATAGCGCCATAATCGCGCCCGATCGTCGATCAGAGCGGGCGTTACTCGCGACTGGCAGCGATCGCGCCATCCATAGCGATCGGCGCCGTGATCAGCTACTCGATGGCGATCATTGCGAGCATCCGGCTCTAACTGGCAGTCGAACTCAAGTCGACTCACGGCGTCGGCAGGCCATAATGCCCGGTCATCGCCAACCTCAAGAATGAGGTTTTAACCCAAGTATGGTGCCCCCATACTTGCTAGACCACCCTTAGCCTAGACCTAAGCCTTCTAGCCACCTCCATCAGCCTCACGCCTCTCAGATCCCTCCAAGTCATCCATGACTTGTTCATCCATCGCGCTAGCTTCCAGGTGCTTCCATCGGCTATGTCATGCTAACGGTGTCTACACCGCCAAGGCACATTGGGCTTACGCCGCCAAGACTCCGCTTGGACTTTATGCCGCCAATATCAATCCCCTTGGACTTCAAGTGCCAAGACTCAAGCTTGGACTTCCCCTTGCCAACACATGTTGGACTTCTCAATTGCCAAGACCCATGCTTGGACTTTCCCTTGCCAACTCATGTTGGACTTTTCCAGATGCCAAGTGTCCCACTTGGACTTTCAATGCCAAGTACCCATGACTTGGACTTTCCATTGCCAAGTACCCATGACTTGGACTTTCCATTGCCAAGTACCCATGACTTGGACTTTACCTTGCCAAGACCCATGCTTGGACTTTCCCATAATCACATGGTCAACCCTGGTCAACCATCAAGTCAATTATAACCTGGGTCGATTGTATAAACAATCTCCCCAACATATTAACCGACATTAATGTCAAACATCAATGTCAAACCTATGTCTAACATACTTTGTCAAACATACTTTGTCAAACATCAAAACATCACTCGAGTCAAACTCGAGTCCTGGTCAATCGTGACCTGGGCCGATTGCACCAACAATCTCCCCCTTTTTGATGTTTGACAAAAACCAAATAAAACCATGAGTTAGAACACTAACTCAAATCCCTTACCAATTATCCCAAATTGGTAAACACTCACCAAATGTTCTCCCCAAACATTTAAGTGAAAAGCAAATCAAATGTTCTCCCCCAAACATTCTCCCCTTTGACTAACATCAAAGGTTTTCTCTCAAGGAGGTCAATGTCTCATGTCCCAATGAGATCTTACAATCTCCCCTTGATCAAAAATACCTAGGATGCCTACCATCTTCCTAGTGATAAGTCCCATATCACTCAAGAGAGGCACTCTATCTCACTCTCCCAATTTCCAAATTGGGTATCAAACACCCATCAATTTTCAATTGATAAGATTCTCCCATATAAAAAAACATCCATCATCCCACGATGGATACCTCCCCAAAGGCTTGCTCCCTTGACCATTGCACCAACAATGTCCTTGAAAGCCCTAAGCCAATAGGAACTCTAAACCATCAAAATTAAGGTTCTAAGTTCAACATAGAACTCTTACTCACCCTAAATTTGATACTTTGACCTAACACAACTCCTAATCCATATCCAACGGATTTTCACCCTTCATAATGCTTCCCAAAGCATATCCTAGGGTTAGGAGTGGTTAGGAACCTCATAGCTGAACACGCTAAACAAACCTTGTTAACGAAATCAGACATGCGATCGACTCTGACGATGTCGATCGATTGCCACTCTAATCGATCATGCCACCAAGTGGCGATCGGTAGCTAAATTCGAATTTCTTATCGGATCAATTTTGAAAATGCATAAGTAATTCTACGTATTTTGAAAATTCATGAAACTTAATACGTACATTACTTATAAGAAATACAATAGGTGAAAAATATTTTAAAATTATTTTACCCATAAAATAGTGAATTTGATACAAAACTCAAAACCATTGAAATTTTCAATGTTTTGGCCCTATTTTGTATCAACTTCATCAATAGTGATTGCTATCAAAAGATAGACTTCACCAAGGTTTTTCAAAATGAATTTAAAATGTTTTTGAAAACCTATTTTGGATCACATTCCTGGCTCTATGTACATGACTTGTACACAAGCTTTCCCAATGATCCACCAATAAAATTAGATGAGTTTTAGTTCATCTAGATGCAAAAACTATGCACCTTGAACTCAACTCATATCCTAGCATCTCACATGTATCTAGGGTGTATAAATACACATACATGTCAATTGGATGTGAGATGTGGGTTTTGTTCATCCTAATCTAGGGTTTCATGCATTTTCTAAGGCAACTTTACTTGATTCCCTTATAAATGGGACTCCAAGTCATGCCATAGTCCTTAAATCAATTTTAATCAATTTAGATGCATGAAGATGATCATGGCATAATGATAGCAAAGTAAATCATGGCCAATGATCATGATGTCATGGCATATGATAAAATTTAAAAACACATGACATTTTAAAAACTTAATCCTAAGCATGATCATGACATTTAGATGATAAAAGTAAACATGATGTCATGTCATGGCATATGGCAAACAAATCATGGCATATAAAATATATAGGTATAATAATACCTAAATTTTAATATTAATTGCCATTTGTTGAGACTTGTTGAGATTTAAACATATTTTGCCATATTAACCTAATCTCCCTAGTGTGCCAAAAACCCAAAATGGCACACCAACCTCTAAACCTAAATTGTGCCAAAATGATCATTTTATCAAACTTCATAATTAATATTGGCACATCCTAAAATCTTTTAGGATTAAAGACTCAAATGTATTTTCAAGATAACCATAACCTTGAAAATAACCTAAAATGTCACCTTTGTTATGGTTGAGTTAACTACCCATCCAATTAAGGTTGACACACCCTAACCCATCTTAGCGTGAATCAATCACGCTCTTAGGAACCCAAAAACGATTTGAACTCCTAGGGTTACTTAGGTATTCCTTAGGGATAACTTCCCTAGATACCTTCCTAATGACCCTCCTAGGCTTGTTAGCCTTGGTCATTTGGGTCTTACCTAGGTTGACTCTAGGGGTGACTCCCCTTGCAACCTTCTTAGTGGCCACCCTAGGTTTCCTAGAAACCCTAGCCACTAGGCATACCCTTTGGTCAACTCTAGGGATGACTTCCCTAGTAACCTTGGTCTTCCTAGACCTAGTTAGTGTTCCATAATCACATGGAACACTATGATAAGCCACCTTAGGCTTAGGTTTGTGACCCAAGCCTTGCTTGCCCTTAGTTGACTTTTGACTCTTAGGTCTTAAGTATTGATTTTGACTTTTTGACCTAGGAGTTTGACCATTAGACCCTTGAACTTGATTTTGTATATTTCTAAGGGTCTTCTCAAGTTTTTCAAGCCTTGACCTCAAGACTTGATTTTCCTTTTCTAATTGCCCAATTTTAGAGTTTTGATTTAAATCATGGGCATTTGACTTTCTCGGCATATGCCTAGTCCATTTTGGATTAAAACCTAGATGTTCCCCTATTTTCTTAATTGATTCCCTAGGTAGAATATTTTTAGGGATATATGACCTAGAGGTGTTCTTAGGTAAATTATTTTTAGGACATTAGTCCCAAATTTCTCCCTATTTCCTAATTGGACACTCTTAGCTCCTAAGCAAAAATACTTGTTCCTTATTAGCATCACTTTATAAATTGCAAGTGAATTGAAATCCCTAGCATGCTTTTGCTTATAAATTGAAGAAGGAGCAAAATTAGAAGTTACCCTAGGGTTTGCCTTAGCTCCCCCTACATATGATGCTCCATTTTGAGTCTTCTTGTCCCCCTTCTTTTTCCCTTTTGGGCATTGACTCCGGTAATGTCCCGGTTGCTGACACTTGAAGCACACTCACGTGCTCCTTGCTCTTTGACTTGGGAACCGCATCCTTGATCTTTGGTGCCGGTGGAGCTTTCTTAATCCTTTTAGGACACTTACTCTTGTAGTGTCCTTGCTCCCTACACTCAAAGCATATAATATGATTTTTATTTAAAACCAAATTGCTTGAGTTACCTAGTTCGTGGTGGAGACCGAATTGACTTTGGGCTTCTTCATCTTGACCGGATGTCGAAGCTTCTTGGTATTGCTCGGTGTTGAGGATGGTCTCTCCTCCTCAATTCTAGAAGTGGATACTTCTTCCACTTCTTCCACCTCTTCTACCGATCCGGAGTTGATTCCCTATCAACCTCCAATTCTTTACACTCTCCTCTTGACCCGGATGTTGACTCTTCTTCAACTTCCAATCCTCACTTGCTTGTGAGGAGGAGCTTGCTTCTTCGGCCTCTTCCGATTGGACCGATGAGCATTCTACATCTTCTTCTTCTTCTTGGACCGATGATGAGTTTTCATGGAGCTTTGCCACTTGGCTCCATAGCTCTTTAGCATCTACATAATTACCTAACATACACAAGATGTTGTTAGGTATTAAATCAATTAAAAATTTTATCACCTTATCATTTTCTCGGATGCTTGAACTTGCTCTTGGTCCACCTCTTCTTTTGAGAAATCCACCTCTTGGTCCTCTTGGATATTCAAATCCATCCATCAAAATAGACCATTCCTCAAAGTCTCTCATCATAATAAAATCCTCAATTCTTCCCTTCCAAGAATTGAATCCTTCTCGTCCGTATAGGGTGTAGGGCACCGGTGTGTTGATGTCCCAACCTAATTGATCTTGGACTTCCATCTTTTACCCTCTAGCCTCTTTCCTTAGCTCCCGCGATTATTCCGTAGAAGAGCCGGGCTCTGATACCACTTGTTGGGAATTGAATGCCCGCTAGAGGGGGTGAATAAGCGTAGATCGCATTTAAGATGGAAATCGATCGCTCGTGTCTACAATTACGTTAGTGCGCGCAATGAATATATATAATAAAAGCAATAACGAAAAGCAATCACACGAACACAACATATAACGTGGTTCGAACCGAATGGTTCCTACTCCACGTCGAGCTCTAAAGAGCCCTAGTGATGCACACGCACTCACTAATCACAAATACTCCTTCTCGACACAAGTCGGAGGTGGAGAAACCTCGTACAAAAGATTACAACAATAATCTACAAGATGCAAGCAAATACAAGTAAGAAATACAATGCAAGTAAAGGAAAAACAACTTTACAAGAACTTTGGATTGCTTGATCTTTGATTGCCTTGAACTAGCTTTGAAGGACTGGAAAGCACCAACTTCCCCTTCAATTTCGCCAAGAAAATCGCTGCTAAATCCCTCCTTCCGAGCCGCTTTTATAACTCTGCGGCTGGATTTTCGCCCATCACGACCGCCATAAGTCCGCCGATCGATGCCATCTGTTCATGAGACAACGGGTCGATCCACGCTGGAAAATCTCCAACGGATCTCTTGGCGATCGACAACATTGGCGCCGATCGCTAACGCCGTAGTCGATCGCCCGATCGGCTACGGAGCGTTCGTGTTTCGCGAAGACAATCGCGATCGGATCGCCATCCATGGCGATCGATCGCCATCACCAATCGCTTGGTGAGCGCGCCGATCGCGAGCATCCCAGCTCTAACTCGGTCGAACTCGTCGACTCACCGGGCAATGAACCGCCATAATGCGGTCACCGCCAACCTCAAGAATGAGGTTTTAACCCAAGTATGGTGCCCCCATACTTGCTAGACCACCCTTAGCCTAGACCTAAGCCTTCTAGCCACCTCCATCAGCCTCACGCCTCTCAGATCCCTCCAAGTCATCCATGACTTGTTCATCCATCGCGCTAGCTTCCAGGTGCTTCCATCGGCTATGTCATGCTAACGGTGTCTACACCGCCAAGGCACATTGGACTTCATACGCCAAGACTCCGCTTGGACTTTATGCCGCCAATATCAATCCCCTTGGACTTCAAGTGCCAAGACTCAAGCTTGGACTTCCCCTTGCCAACACATGTTGGACTTCTCAATTGCCAAGACCCATGCTTGGACTTTCCCTTGCCAACTCATGTTGGACTTTTCCAGATGCCAAGTGTCCCACTTGGACTTTCAATGCCAAGTACCCATGACTTGGACTTTCCATTGCCAAGTACCCATGACTTGGACTTTCCATTGCCAAGTACCCATGACTTGGACTTTACCTTGCCAAGACCCATGCTTGGACTTTCCCATAATCACATGGTCAACCCTGGTCAACCATCAAGTCAATTATAACCTGGGTCGATTGTATAAACAATCTCCCCAACATATTAACCGACATTAATGTCAAACATCAATGTCAAACCTATGTCTAACATACTTTGTCAAACATACTTTGTCAAACATCAAAACATCACTCGAGTCAAACTCGAGTCCTGGTCAATCGTGACCTGGGCCGATTGCACCAACACAGTCGACTGATTTCTATTTCAGTCGACTGTCATGTCTGATATTGGCTGAACAAGATTTGTTTGGCTAACTATCAACACCAACGTCTCCTAACCTTAGGATATACTTTGGAAAGTATTGGAATGGTGAAATAATCATTAAAAATGATTAGAAAAGTTATTTAGAGTGGAGTATCGGATTTTAAAGGAGGTTAAAGTTGAAGTTTGAACTTTTACTCTTATTTTCAATTGTTTTAGTTTCCTAAAGTCCAAGGGTGAAGTTTTAGCCACGTAAGTCCAAGTGTGTAGACTTAGCAGTGAAAGTCCAAGCATTTAGCCTTGGCAATCGGAAATTCCAAGGGTGCAGTTTTGGTGGCATAAGTCCAAGCATGTGATCTTGGCGGTGTAAGTCCAAGTGGATCTTGGCAAGGAAGTCCAAGGGTGAGATTTTAGCAACGCAAAGTCCAAGCACGTAGTCTTTGCGGCATAAGTCTAAATGAACCTTGGCAAAGGAGACCCAGTTAGCATGACATAGGTGATGGAACCACCTGAAGGTTAACACGAAGGGTGAAGAAGTCATGGAGAACTCGAATGGACCCTGAGGACGTGAGGCTAATGGAGGTGGCTAGAAGGCTTAGGTTCAGGCTAAATGTGGTCGATCAAGTATGAGAAGATTATACTTGAGTTAAACCTCATGTTTGAAATTTATCAGTCGACTGGAGTTATGGACTAGTCGACTGGCCAAGTGCAGGACACTTGGGAGCCTAGTTTGACTCGAGCAGTCGGTTGAGATTATAACCAGTCGACTGGCCGAGTAGTCGACTAAGGCTCGACTGCTTCTATGGCTCTGGCAGTTGACTGCTAGAATTTAGCAGTCGACTGACATTAAATGACCATGGCATAAAAATGTTGGGCAATAAATTGTTGGCTTGTGGGCAGTCGACTGGAGCTAGTGGACACGAGCACATATTATTGTGTAGTCGACTGGCTAGTCGACTATTGGCTTGGCAGTTGACTGCTGGTAAGGGCAGTCAACTGCTAGGGTATCCGTTGACTAGAATCCGACGTGGATTAGTCCATTGCGAGACAATAGATAGGTGAGCAGTTGATTGGTGTCTTTTGACAGTCGACTATTAAGCGAAAATCTAGCCCAATGCAAGTTATAAAAGGAGCAACAAAGTGGAGGATTTTGGTAGCTAGTATTGGGAGCTTTTAGGGAGGAATTGCTATTGCATTCCAGGTCTTCAAAAGCCTTCCAAAGCAACCAAAGAGCGCTCAAGCAAAATGTTGTTGTATAAAGTTTTCTTTACGTGTATTTTGCTTATTACATTGCATACTTGTATTTTATTGTAAGCTTTTTTGTACGAGGTTTCTCCACCTTTGGCATATTGTCGAGAATGAGAGAGTTATAGTGGTGTGGACACTAGGGCTCACCGTGGAGTAGGAATCGTAGGTTCCGAACCACATATATCTTGGAGTTGTGCTTGTAGTATATTTTAGTTTGTGCATTTTATTTTGTATATTCCACTGTGCACTAATACCTTATAGACAAGCACACAACACGAATCGAAGCGAAAAATCAACGAAATGTTATTCATCCCTCCTCCCCCCTCTAGCGCATCAAACGATCCTCAATACTGTACACTAACAACTTGTAGACAAAAACGATGCAATCGAATGAGAAAAATCGAGAATCTCTATTCACCCTTCTAGTGCATCAAACCAGTTCCAATATAGTTTGCCTCGTTCTAGCTTTTGTCAACACTATAATCTCGATACTCCTCATCTCGCAATCCATCAGATATCTCAATTCATTCATCTTCGATCTTCAGTGGACCTTGATCCCTTCAACCAAACAATCTAGGATGTGCCAAGTCATCTAACAAGCTTCATGAGCTTCGTGTGCATTATGTTAAGCCCCTGCATAACTTAGCACACACATAAGCAATGATAGCAGACCTAACTTAAACTCCTTGCCAAACAAAAAAAATAGCAACTTAGGGAATAATTATACTAACACAATCCACAGCACAGCACTCAACAGTGCCTTTATTGTATATCAAGATAATCCAAAAATTATGACTTGATGATTTAGCAAGCCAAAAAATATTATGACTATTCTCACTAAATATTTGCACTAATTATAAATCATCAAAAAAAATTAGAATTGCAAAGATGTCAATCATAGTAGCTCTCCGTGACATTAGGTTAGGTATGTTTAACGAACTGATTCGATTCGGAATTGAGACAGAATCAATTCGTTAAATTTGGAATCAGAATCGATTCAGATGAACCGGCTCTAGAACTGAATCGGAATCGTTCCAGTTCTGGTTCTGTTCAGTTCCAATCAATTTCGAAATCAATTCGGAACCGATTCTTATTCCGATTTGAATCGGGTTCCGGTTGCTAATTTAAAGATGAAAACTCTTAGTATGCTAATATGTCTACAAGATTATTTTGTGACAGAAAAAAATAATAGGATCACCGGCGCGATAGATGAATTTGAAATCTCAAGTTCGAGGAAGATGGTCCGGAATCATTTCGGAACCGGTTCGAAACCGATTCGAAATCAGTCCGGATTGAATTGGTTTCAAAGTTAAAACTTTGGAATCGGAATCGGTTCAAATCAATTTTGAATCGATTCTAATGTCGACGGATCCGAAATCGATTAGAATCGAATCAAAATTGAAATTGAAGAATCGATAAACATGCCTATGTTAAGTGCAACCACATGGATGCAAGAGTAATACAGTAAAATGATTATCAATCACAAATCAGATGACGTTGGTAGCCAATTTCATGTCACTCTCTAGCAAGTGCAATGAGAACTAGCTAGTGGTTGTTAATGGGTTACTTGTTGGTGGCAATTCAACTAGGGGTGGATGGGAGAGCATAGCAAATGTGACTACTGTCAGTCGTTGAGCACACTGGCCTAGTCTGATAGTTGTTGTTAAGTGGCGAACGAGCAGACGAAGATAGTTATGGTTGGTAATGATTCACATTTGCATGAAAATGAATAAGATTGTGTGCGACGAAAGTCACCATCGATTTGTGATGGGCTCTGTGTTTGGATAGTATGGAATAGTAAAAGTAAAAAGGTATTTTTCAAAAAAATATAATTTGATTTTTTATTGTGATATTGTTTGGAGATGAATTTAAAAAAAATCTATTTAGATGACGATTCAGAAGTTTTCTAGGTGGACGAAATACGGCTTCAACATTGGACCATCATTCAAGAATGATACAAGCGCGAGTTCGGATCCGAATACGAAAAAGCTATGCCGATTTTCTAATTTCAGCGTGGTTTGCGAGATCACTGCGCCCAATCTTATCCAATTCAATTATTGTCGAAGTGTCTCAAAAATTCATAGAACATGATCGATCATTTCCAGAGATTAATCGGATCGAATATTTGAATATTTTGATATCAATTAAAAAAAACACCAACGATTAAAGTCATAATCAACCGATTGAAACTGCAAATGAGTGCTTGTCTTACTTAATCTAAGAAGACAAACAACATTCAACATACGATAAAAGTGAATGACATCGTGCATAGCTTTGATGATCCCGAGAGGGAGATGCTACAAGTGGAATGTCGATGTCACTATGTGCATGACATTTCTTCATGATCACTCACTACCAAGGGAAGTTAAAATCAGTTAAAACTCTAATGGAAGTCTAATTAATATTCTTTGATATTTTTTTTATAAAGTTTTAATATATTATTTATATTTACTTTTATTCATGTAAGCGAATACATCACAAGCCATTGTACTGATTTTAAATCGACATTCTATTGATTGTTTTTAAGCAACAATAGCCAAAAGAAGTCAAATGTAGCTTGCTATGGCTGACCAATTAATGTACAATACAGTGGCCTTATGCTTTAATGGATGTCGAATGTAGACACCCCCACAGGCAAAATTCATTCACTGATCTAGTGGATCCACTATTCCATTCCGCATATTATAACTATATACATTCACTTTAGATTAAATTACCAAATCTTTTATATGCTCGAGCAAGTTTCATTTTAGCCCCCGACACAATTTATCAATTTTTTTTATAATTTTACCCTTCTAGTTTAAAATATTATAATTTTCTTCTATAGTTAATTTGTTAAATGAAAACAAAATGTCATGATCTCAACATTGTTTTCCCTCCCACATAATTTTTAAAATATTTTTAATCGTGAACTTACGACTCAACATAATTTCTAAATTCTAACTTTTAAAATATCTTTCTGAGATTTCATTAATGCAAAATGTATCCTAACATCTTGATCTTATTGTCATAAAACATCTGATAATAATTTTAAAGGGTAAAATTGATATATTTTAGATTTTGATATCAAAATAGAAATACAACAACCACTTTACCATTAGTAAAATTTTAATAAATTTATCTGTTGTAATTCTAATTTTATCCTTTTGAAATATTCTAGCCATGGGCATTGCATATCACATGTGGTTGAACAATGCTCAACCACTGTACAAAAATAAAAATGTAATACTTTAAATTCTAAAAGGTTGAGCATTATATAAAATAAAAATGTAATACTTTAAATTCTAAAAGGCAAAATTAAAAAAAAAAGTAAATAAAAAATAGGGCCAAATACAATTTTTCCTCGACAAAATTGCGTAACAATGATAATATATATAGGTGTAGTCTATTGAACTACGATGCAATAGTAGAATGTTTAGTATCCACAATTCAATTTTTAGTCATGATATATTTACAGAATTCTTTTTTAAATGGATATGAAGATTTTTTTATTTTATATTGATGATCATGTTAAGTAATAATAATAATAATAATATATGGAGATGTAGTTAGGTAATAAAATATTAAAAAATAATAAAATTTTAAATAGATAAAAATTTAAAGATGAAATATGATTATGAGTCAGTGTACATGAATGTGCTATAATTTAGTCCATAAGAAAATAAAGAGCACTCCCTAACATCTAAATTATAAAATAAAATAAAAAATATTTTTTTATTTTTTATTTTATAATTTAGGATCTTTGTTCTTGCAGTTCTTGAGATGGATATTTCGATTTTATAAAAAAAATCATCGACTATTAGAATAGTTCAAATAACTCAAATGGAATCAATGGATGACTCAACTGTTTAAGTAATTCAAACCTTTTCGAAGGCTCAAATTTTAAAAAAAAAAATCTAAAGAGTAATCTTTGAACGATTCGAACCTTTACAACATGAAAAATACCTTGATACTTTAGTGTCATGTGCCTTAAGGGCTAAAAAAATCACTTTCATTTTTTTTATTGGCATTAAGTATTCTAGTTTAGTTTGACTAATTTTAGAGGCGACCAATCCCGTCCTATAAAAAATTTCTATCAGCCCTTAAAATGAATTTGAAAAGTACTCATGATATAATAGTCGAGTCTGACTTTTACAATCACGTTCCATTGCAAAGTAACGCATCAAATTCTATAGTCATTGTATTACGTCAATTTAAATCCTTATTTGTTTGTGAAAAACAAATTGGCTCAACAAATTTTGAGGAGATCATGAGAGTACGAGGAAGAGGATGTTGGGTTATCTTTGGTGGACATCATACATAGATATCGCTCAAGGAAAGTATATGACGAGGTGCATTATCTTCTGAATCACTCTTTGTTAGTGATGATGAAGTCGATTGATGTGTTGATTTTGATAATGGACTTACATTATCTGAGGATTCAAAGCTAGAATGCATATTATCTTTAACTGACGAGGATTTCGAGATTGGATACGAAATAGATTCTTGAATATTGTCCCTTCTAATATTGTCATTGCACATATCTCCTATGGAAGTAGACCCTTGGGATGAATCCGATGGTATAAAAGAGTTTTCAGAGAGTTCTGGACTAGGACCTAAGATTTTGTCTCTTCTCATAGATTCAACATATCTCGTTGGAAAAATGACCTGTGAAAATTTTAATATTATATTGGGTGGTATTATAAAGGTACCACTATTTCCGGAGAATAGAGATTTTGTTATGGCTGCAAATGAAAATAAAGATTCATCAAAGATAGTACGTCGGGATATATATGTGCATCCTGTCGGTATATGTAGACAACAATACCCATAATGCAAATTGCTATAACCAAGCAAAACATATTATTGAGAACGAGGATTAAGCTTATGTTTAGAGTAAGGTCGTAATCATAAATAACATGCGCAACCAAATATTCGTAAGAACATGAAATTGGGAGGTTGATTAAGGAGTTTTTCCATAGGACTTTTATATTGAAGCAATGGTGTGGGTAGACGATTGATAAGATAAACAACAGTGTGAACAATATCATCCCAAAATTTAAGTGGAACTGATGCATGATTAAGAGGGGCTAAGGTAGTTTCGATTATATGACGATGTTTTCTCTCTACGGAACCATTTTGTTCAATAGTGTAAGAACATGATACTCGATGAAGAATGTCCGAAGTGTCGAAATAACGATGAAGTGTCTAATATTCTCCACCCTAATCAAAGTGGAGAGAGAGTATTTTGCGAGCAAAGTAATGCTCGACATGCCTTTGAAATCGACAAAAAATATCAAAAAGTTCAAATTTTCTTTTAATGTGAAAGATCCAAATAAATTTACTAAAGTCATAAATAAAAATCATATAATAAAGAAAACCTTGATTTGACAGAATAAGAGCATGTCCCCACACATCAAAGTGAATTATTTCTAAAGGAAAACTAGACACATAAGAAGAAGTGGCAAAAGGTAATTTATGACTTTTACAATCACATCGTATCTATAAAATTGTCCAATATCCAAAACATACTTATGAAAGTAAACTTTCAGTTCAGTCAATTGGGCCCAAGATCATCAAACATAAATTTTTCTCGCGGTCAATGTATGCCCTTTGATGCAAAATATGAAAATATATCTACTGAAACAACGTTCGACGATGAATTTTGAAAAAATCCATAAGGATGGTCCTCTGTGCAAGAGTTTGACTGACATATGAAGTAAAGCTTGGACGTCAGACAATCTTTCAGGAATGACTCGACTGTGGAGTCTGAGCTGGGTCGCCAAGCTGTGAGCGCTTTTCTGATATATCCAAATAGTTAGTAGAGATCCACATGGGCTCCAATCTCTTCCGGCTCAGCTGTTTTAGAGATCTCTTCATAGAACCGTGGGGTCGGATTGACCACCCATAAAGATTAGTCAACCCGAAGGCTACACTTAAGTGCCAATAAAAAAGAAAAATAAAAAAGAATATATGTCTACATGTGAAATATTTCATCCATCCTACCGTTGCATTAAAAAAAAAAAAGAAGAAGAAAAACCGCTTCCATGAAATGAGGCTGCGACGTGCGAGAATCTCCTATATATCCAACTACTGATCGACATTCCTCCTGAACCAAGTTGCACCTCATTCCCCATTGATCGATTCGCTTCTCCTCCATGGATACCTGCAACGTTTCTTCCCTGCCCGCCACAATCATCCCTTGAAGAAGCAAAAGCCTGTTTTAGGAGTTCGCCCAAACACTTCATGAGGTCCGACGACTCTGCCGTCGCTCCTGCGGCCGGCCATGGTCATGGCTTCCAAGCGCCAAGTGCATTTGCTCTGCTGCTGAACGCTCCGGAGCCACCGTCGCTCTGGAAGGAGTTGTCAGGGTCACTAAGGGGCGCCCTTCTTCCCGGGGGAAAAACGCCACCTTCCTTCTGCAAATGGATCGTCTCCGTCCTCCATGGCCTCTTTCCTGTCCTCGACTGGGGAAGGGCCTACGACCTCAGCTCGTTTAAGAGCGACCTCATGGCCGGACTAACTCTCGCCAGCCTTGGAATTCCACAAGTAATTAATTATTTGAAAATTACTAATTAATTATCTCTGTTTTCTTCATTCCCATCGGTTTCTACTACCGCAGAGCATCGGATATGCTAATCTCGCTAAACTCGACCCTGAATATGGCCTTTGTGAGTTGTTAATCGATCGCCTCCCTAAACTGTTATCGATTATTTTCGTGAGCTAGCTGATGAAGTTGCACTGATGGCGACGATCGACAGACACGAGCCTTGTGCCGCCTTTGATCTACGCTGTGATGGGGACTTCCAGGCACATAGCAATCGGCCCTGTCGCTGTCATTTCTCTGCTTCTCTCGTCCATGGCTCAGAAAATAGTGGATCCTGCTGCCGACCCTGCCGGCTACAGGAAGCTGCTCCTCACCTCCACTTTCTTCGCCGGAGTCTTCCAGGCTTCGTTCGGATTCTTCAGGTAGCTAGCTGATCTATTAATTGTTCTTGAAAATGGTTCGATATCGATGCGTGGATTTTTTGTTTGTTTGTTTTTGTTTTTTTTTCAGACTGGGTTTCGTGGTGGACTTCCTTTCGCATGCCACAATCGTGGGGTTCATGGGGGCAGCGGCCATTGTTATAGGCATGCAGCAGCTGAAAGGCCTTCTGGGGCTCCAACGCTTCACCAACAGCACCGACGTGATCTCGGTCATCAGGGCTGTTTGGCTCGCACTCCATCATCACTCTGTAAGTGGTGAGCAAATTAAACGAGAAACAGATGGCCATTAATCATGCGCGGCGTGTAATAACTCGAAATTGTGGTGACTGACAGTGGCATCCTGCTGACTTCCTGATCGGAAGCTCATTCCTCGTATTCATCCTCACAGTTAGATTCATAGTAAGTAGTGACTCTCAAATCTTAGCAGTTCTATTTCCTTTTTTTTTTTAAAAATAAAATAAAATAAAATCCTTGTTACTAGGGTAGGAAGAGAAAGAGATACTTCTGGATGGCTGCCATCGGTCCCCTGCTCTCCGTCATTCTATCGACGCTCATGGTGTACTTGACGAGAGCTGACCGGCACGGTGTCAGAATCATTCGAGGAGTTAAGAAGGGGTTGAACCCGAGTTCGATCGAGCAGATCGAGCTGAACGGACCTCCCGTAGGCCATGCAGCAAAGATCGGGCTCATTTCCGCCATCATCGCCGTCACGGTGAGACGCCTTCGGTACCTGCAGTCGTTGCCTAAATTGTCTGTTTCCATGAATGAATGAATGAATGACTGTGTGCTGCATGTGCCAGGAGGCTGTCGCTGTTGGTAGGTCGTTTGCCGCGGCGAAAGGCTACCAGCTGGACGGCAACAAAGAAATGGTGGCGATGGGCTTCATGAATATCGCCGGCTCCTGCTCTTCGTGCTACGTCGCAACGGGTGGCTGCTTCTCCATCGTCGATTCTTTAATTTTGCATGTGCCGCGCGGTATATATGCATGATCAGCTGGCGCTATTCCCCTTCTGTTTGAATTTCGATCGCAGGGTCGTTCTCGAGGACGGCAGTGAACGCGAGTGCGGGATGCAAGACGACGGTTTCCAACATGGTGATGGCGATCGTCGTTCTGGTGTCGTTGGAGCTGCTGACGAGTCTGTTGTACTACACGCCGATCGCGGTGCTTGCCTCCATCATCCTCTCCGCCCTCCCCGGGCTCGTCGACATCAAGGAGGCCTGCAACATCTGGAGAGTGGACAAGATGGATTTCCTTGCCTGCATCGGTGCTTTTCTCGGCGTCTTGTTTGGATCCGTCGAGATCGGCCTTCTGGTGGCGGTGAGTCGATCCATCCTTCTCTCTCTCTCTCTCTCATCCAACTCCATTGATCCTCCATAAACTTGTCGCCTTTTTCTACAATTAATCCTTCATAAACTCGATGTGTTGATTCGGTTGATGTCTCAGGTGATCATCTCCTTAGCCAAGATAACCATCGGGGCACTCCGACCGAGCATCGAAATGCTAGGAAGAGTTCAAGGCACAGATGTATTTCTCAGCATGAGGCAGTATCCTTCAGCCATTGAAACGCCAAACTTTCTCATAATCCGCATTGACTCTCCATTCTTTTGTTTCATGAATGCCAATTTGATCAAAGAAAGGTAATTAAGCCCGATCTATCTATCTACCCCAATTTGGATTGAGAACTCGAGGCGAAGCGCAACATGGTATATTAAACTCGACCATTGGCATTTAGGATCATAGGTTGGGCGACAGAAACACACGAAGCTGTCAAGAAGGGAACAGGGGAGATCAAAGCAGTGGTGATCGACATGTCGAGTAGGTGGATCATCGAGTTCGACCATATATCTGTTTCTTCGTCGCCGTTATGATCAAAATGTAAAACCATTTTGGATGCAGAGGTCATGAGCATTGACACTTCTGGCCTCGCAGCTATCAAAGAGATACTCAAGAAACTTCCTTCTAGTAATGTTCAGGTGATTCAAATCAGTCAAGAAACTCCTCTTCTCAGTTAATAATGTTGTATTTGATATACAGGTAGGTCTGGTTAATCCTGGATGGCAAGTGATTAACAAGATGAAGTTGGCTGGCATTGTGGACGAGAATGCAGGATCATGGATATTTCTCACTGTGGGTGAAGCTGTTGAAGCGTGTGATGGTGCCATGAACGATGGGAAGGAAGGTGCTTTTATAGTTTGAAGTGCGTATGACCATGTTGCTGTGTGTGTTTCTGTTTTGTGTTATGGGTGCTTATGTTAATCAATAAGGTCATTAGTGTTCCTAATGTTTGGGTTTGTAGTTGTTATGCAAGATCGTATAATAACATGTGTGTGACAAAACCCTAATTATAATACTAATATTTTGCTGGAAGGGTCTTTATTTTTTTTTCTTTTTTTTTTTTTAGTTTGAGAGGGAAGAAGGAGAGTATCATTTCAAAATGAATTGCTTCTTTTTGTTGGTTATTGTTTTCATAATTCTTGAAAGAGTTCTGTGTTTTATCAAGAAACATAAAAAGAAGAAGAAGAAGAAACAGAGTTAAACATGTTGCTTAGTTGAAGCATCCAAAATATGACTTTTCTCATTGTGCAAAAGCTAATGAGTATTCCAAAATGGTAAACAAAAGTCAATTTAATTTGTTTGAATAATCCTACAAACAAAAAAAGAAGAAGAAGAAAGAAATATCAACAACGACAATTAAGATTTTCTTTTATAGACAATACTAGGAGAACATTTTGAACTTAGTTCAATGGATACAACCTCTTTAAAATGCTTTATTAGCAAAGTAATAAATTTCTATAGATCTTTTCCATTCGTATGCTCAAGGCCTCATCTTATCATTCACTCTATCGCGGCGTGTGAACATCCTATCCCAACCCAACCCATGCCCAAGACCAAGCTCACTCTAGACAATGTGCACACAAGTGTGTAGTGTGCAACCTATCCTCACTCATACTCTATGTGCAAGTAACATAACCTAGAGGTTGATAATTTCATCATCAATTTACTTTCTAATGTATAACTAAACAAGTTCAAGGGACAACGGAACACAAGACAATTGGTTGGAATAACTCAACAAAACCAACAATTTTCAACTATTTTAATAGCACTATAAATACATGTATTAAGCTATTAATTTGGAAGTTGAATAAATTAAAAGAAATAACTTCATCAAACTTATTGCTTCATTGCCTTGGTTCATATACTTTTGGTTGATTCGTATATCTCTATCTCCTCGTCAATATATAATTTAGAAAAATAATTTTGACATCGCTTTAAATAATATGGAGTATTGATGGATGCTAATGTTAAAAACACACTAATAAACATTATTATTGAAAGTGATAGGTATGAGAATAGACAACGCCCTTTTGTTCTAATTATTGAATGAACAATAATACTTTGAAATTTTCTATTGACCGGACACTTGTAAGCTTATGTTAAATATCCATTACACTATATAATCATGCATCTAAGAGGTAACCCTACTAATTTTGATGTGTCATTAACAATGATGAAATCCATTCACTTTTAAATGGCCTCTCTCCATGTTTAGCCTTAGGTAAAGTCATAGCAACTCTACATGTGGCAAGCTCACCTTCATTGGAAGGTTAAAATCATTTAATTTCATTGATCTCTTGTTCATTTGCCTCCCATACACTCTTCTAATTCATATAGTCCAAGGTGACTTGTGGAAGAATTGTCATAGGAACATTCAAAGAAGTAATATTATTTCTAACATTAGATTTTGAGATAAATTAAATATATATTTCACAGGGGAAATCCTTAGAAAAATATTGGATCATATAATTCAATAATTATTTATACGATCAAAGATGGTCCAACTAGACTAGAAAGAGGTGAATAGATGATGCTCAAATTTTCTAAAAAAAAAAAATAGAACCATCACATTAGCGATCCTCCTACGACTGTCTCATGTCTTAAAGAGACTGATAAATCAAAAAGTACTCACGAGGACAGTCTCAGCAACCTCAGCTTTCCTAATTTGTCACTCCATTTAGAAAAAAATCCTAAAAATTCGTCGTAGTTGGGATCGAATTATGAGAACCTGAAAGTCAAGCTAGACATTCAAATTTGTCTAGCAACTATAAAAACTCAAAATATAATGATGAGCATGCTAAACCTCCTCACTATGATAAGCTATGGAACACTCAATAAAACTCATTGGACTAAATCCTTTCCTAATCAAGTTAACCCTTGACCTAGATTTCTTCCTAGATCAAGCAACCCCAAAATCTAGAACCGTTGAGTTCTTACTCACTTCTTTTGGTCTTCCTCAATTGCACCAAGTGAACTCCTATCATCCCTAGAGACTTTCTAGCGAATAATTGAAGATACTTTTGAATCCCCTCTATAAGTAACTTCTATCTCAAAATAATAGAAATCTAACTCCTACCCATCATATTAGATAACACTAACCTTAGGAGAGAAGAAATTACAAAATGTGCTACCAAAATAAGTATGAGATTTTAATTGTTGCTTCCTAAGTTCTTTGATGTTCCTTTTCTATAAAAGGTTGGAATCGCCAATCTAGCGGCCTCCATCGGTTCGCCTCATGGCTATTGTGAGGGAGTAAATTACGGAGGGCCTTATGGACTTTGACATGGTGACCAAGACACGTGAGAGTCATCTGAATTTAAAAAAAAATTTAGACCTCCTCCGGAATTAACTCATGCTACTTTTGCAAGCACTGTCATACTTTAGCTACCATGTCATCCCTGTGGGGACTTTTTGATGTTCCTTTTAATACTTGAGATGGAGGATCATTAGAAATTTTTTTATACTTGTTCTTATGTAAGAAGAACCACTAAAATAGATTCTAAACAATGCTCCAATTGTCACATTATGATGCATGGATAGACCCTCAAAAAGTCATGGATCAACCAAAAGTTGATTTTGGATCGTTAGGATCTAAATGGATATATTTTTTGTCGATCAAAATAACCTTAGGTCTCTTAACTTCCAAACAAAGTCTTAGACAACCTAAAACCACTTGGATTGATCCACAATTATATTTGGGTTGACCCAATCTTAAGTTGACCTAACATTATGATTCAATCAAATGTAAAAAAAAGTGAAATGTGCACCCTAGGGTCAAAGATAACTTTTAAGTAAGCTCATATTAACGAAATTAAACTTAGACCAACAATTAAGTTATAATACTCTTAGAACTATATCAAAATAATATTCAAGTACCGTGATAGCATAATATGTTTAATTAAGCATAAAATAATATACCTTGAATTTGCCCAATATTATTCTAAGTATGCAATATATCATGGATTGTCCATCACTTAGCACTAATACAAACATCATTCATGAGATACCAACACATGATAGAAAATATGAATTAAGAAAATTGAGAAGGATTAGTACTATATTGCATAATTTGTAACATAAGTAATGAATTCAATGCGGAGAACCTATTGGATATTTCAACTCGCAAGGAAAGAATAAACAAGCTCTCCCTCATTTTGTACCTTAAAGTTAATCTAAAGTGACGAAGGAATTGACTTTGGTAACCCAAAATGCTTGAGCCCAATTGAGTTCGGCTCCATAGCAACTTTGATTGTTTTCCTAATCTTGATACCCACGTGGAACTTGGATTTTAAATTATGATATATAGAAAAGAGTAAAATAAAAAATGAAATAGATATTATTATAAATAGCTCGTTAAAGAATGAAGTTGCAGGAGTAATTAAAAAGAAAAATAAAATTATAACTCTCAAAATAATACTAAAGAAAGAAACTATAAACGTACTTAGCATATATACATCTCAAGCAGGATTAAATGAAGATATCAAATCAAAATTTAGGAGCAATCTAGATGAAGTATTACAAAATATTTTGTCAAATAAAATAATTTTAATAGAAGGTAATCTAAATGGACTTGTCGAAGTGAAAAATGAAGAATATAAAAGGATACATGAGAGTTATGAGTTTGAAATAAGAAATAAAGAAGATAAAATTATATTGATTTTTGCGATAGCATATGACCTTATATTAGCTAATATTTTTTTTAAGAAAAGAGAAAAATAATTGGTCATGTTTAAAAGTAGAAATAATAAAATTGCAAATTGACTTTTTTATAGTTATGAGAAGAGATAGAAAGATTTGTAAAGATTGCAAAATCATTTATAGAAAAAACTTAACTACCCAACATAGATTAATAATATTAAATATACGTCTAAGTATAATATTAATAGAAGAAAAATATACACGACTCTTAGAATTAAATGGTGGAAGTTAAAAGATAGGAAACAAAACATATTTAAGAAGGTAGAAGTAAAGTATTAGATGAAATATACGATGACCCTAATACGACATGGGATAGATAGTATCAAAGTTGAAAATAATAGTCATGAATGTACTCGATGAGTCAAAGGGGCATGCATCACTAAGGAATCTTGGTGGTAGAATGAGAAAGTACAAAAGAACGTGAAAACAAAATTAAACAACGTATAAGAAATTATATATTTGTAAGAATGAAGAAAACTTAAAATATATATATATATATACTAGCTAAGAAAGAGATTAAGAAAATAATGAATGAAGTTACGAATAAAACTTTTGAACGGTTATATCAAAAATTATATATAAAAGAAAGGAAAAGAGACATTTATAAAATAGTTAAAGTGAGAGAGAAAAAGATAAAAATCTTATCCAAATAAAATGTATTAAAGATGAATGCGATAAGATACTAATAAATAATAGAGAAATAAAAGAGCAGTGAAAGAGATATTTCGATTAACTTTTTAATAAAGATTTAGGTGGCCAATTTAATTTAGATAATTTAAGTATATCAAATAAGTATAAAAATTTAAATTTTTATCGTAGAATTTAAATTTCAATAGAATTAGCTTTAAATGGGATACAAAATAAAAAAAGTCGTTGAAACAAATGATATTCCGATAGAGATATGTTGGTGCAATCGGCTCAGGTCACGATTGACCGGACTCGAATTTGACTCGAACAGTATTTTGATATTAGACAAAATATATGACATGTGATTGTCATGGGAAGACCAAGTGTGTAGCCTTGGTCATATAAGTCCAAGTATGTAACCTTGACAGTGAAAGTCCAAGCATGGTGCTTGGCATTGGAAGTCCAACATAGAGTTGGCAAGGGAAGACCAAGTGTGTAGCCTTGGCCACGTAAGTCCAAGTGTGTAACCTTGGCAATGAAAGTCCAACATGGGTTGACATTGGCAATGGGAATTTCAAGTGTGTAGCCTTGGTCACGTAAGCCTAAGTGTGTAGCCTTGGCGGTGAAAGTCCAACATGGGTTGGCAAGGGAAAGTCCAACATGGAGTTGGCATTGGAAAAGTCCAAGTGTATAGTCTTGGCAATGGAAAAGTCTTGAGTACTTGGCAAGGTCACTTGTCTCATGGCTCGGGTCCTTGAGTTGGTGAAGGATGGCACGGGGAGAAGTCATGAGTTTAGTGCATCCGAGGGACCGCCGGACAAGGAGCAATGGAGTTAAGCCAAAGGAAGCATATTTTAAGGCAAGACACGAAGGATGACACAGGGAGAAGTCGTGAGCTTAGTGCATCTGAGGGGCGTAGGCCGGAGGAAGAGAGCTTAAATGGGGAACTCCATGGGAGGATGAGGTGAACTTGGCCAAGTGGCTAAGATCAGTGTCGGATACTCAAACATTGGTGTTTGAGGTTTTACCCGATGGTCGAATGCTCAAACAACTTGTGTTTGAAGTTTTACAAATGGAAAATCGACTATTGTTCGACCGCATCAGATATGTCATGGCAATGATCGCTAGAATTGGACTGATCGATGGCTCGAGCAATGATTATCATGGATGGCATGATCGCTAGTCGAGGACGCGAGCGTATCGTTCGTAGTCGATCGATCAATGTTACGAGGGTTGGCAATGATCGATGGTAATTAGCAGTCGATTACCAGTGTATTCGTTGGCTGAAATGTCAATGTGGATTAGGTCGTTGTCTCACAACGGCTACAGAAGCAGTCGACTGGGACCTTATGGCAGTCGACTGCTAGGCGCGGAATCAGCTCAAGACAAGCATAAAAGGAGGAGCTTGTGAAAGATTTCCACAGCGATATTTGGGGAGATTTTAGAGGGGAATTGTTGTTGCATTTCATACCTTCAAGAGCAAACCAAAACAAGCAACAAGCAAGAGTTCAAAGTCATTTGTTGTAAAATTTTCTTTACGTATTTCACTTTGCCTTTGTATTTTCTTGTACGTTTTTGTATTACTTTGTAATTGCTTGTACGAGATTTCTCCACCTCCGATTTGTTGTCGAGAAGGAGTTTTAGTAGTGGTGTGTTCATCACTAGAGCTTGTTGAGCTCGCCCTATGGAGTAGGAACCCTAAGATTCCAAACCACGTATATCGTGTGTGTTGTGATTGTGTTTGTGTATTCGTTTTCATTACTATTATTTCCGCTGCGTATTAACAAGTATTGTAGGCAAGCACGCGATGAACGAAAAATTTCCAATGAACAATGCAAAAGGTTATTCAACCCCCCTTCTAACCGGGCCTGAATCTTCCAACAAGATATAGAAGTGTCTAGAGAAATAAAGTATTGAATGACTTATAAAATTATTTAATATGATATTAAAAATTAAAAAAAATATCTAATCAATAGAGGGTAAGAATTCTAATTTCTTTATATAAGAATAAAGGGGGCGTACAAACTTGTGCAAACTATATGAGTATTAAACTAATGAGTCATGTTGGTGCAATCGCCCCAGATCACGATTGACCAGACTCGAGTTTGACTCGAGCAGTATTTTGATGTTCGACAAAATGTATGACAATGTGATTGTCATGGGAAGTCCAAGTCTTGGGTACTTGGCATGGAAAGTCCAAGCATAGGTCTTGGCATTTGGAAAGTCCAACATTAGTTGGCAAAGAAAAGTCCAAGAGTGTGATATTGACAGCGTAAAGTACAAGGGGTGGAGTCTTGACAGCGTAAGTCCAAATGGATCTTGACAATTAAAAGTCCAATATAAGTTGGCAAGGAAATTTCAAGGGTATAGTCTTGGCCACGTAAGTCCAAGCGTGTAGTCTTGACGGTAAAAATCCAAATCATGGGTACTTGGCATTTGGAAAGTCCAAGGGTAAAATATTAGCGGCGTAAAATGCAAGCAGCAGTCTTGTCATCATAAGTCCAATGATTGACAACATAAAATCCAACCGTGTATCTTGACAGCGTAAACCTAATGTGCCTTGGCAGTGTAGACCCGATTAGCATGACAATAGCCGATGGAAGCACCTGAAGGCTAGCGTATGGATGAACAAGTCATGGATGATTTGAAGGGATCCAATAGGCGTGAGGCTAATAAAGGTGGCTAAAAGGCTTAAGTCTAGACTAAGGGTGGTCTAGCAAGTATGAGGGCATCATACTTGGGTTAAACCTCATGGTTAACGTGTATCAGTCGATTGGTCAAATGTTTTGACACTTGGCAGCCGAGTTGACACTAGCAGTCGACTGATGGGAGTCGACTGGCGATCAACTGCGGTTGAGTTGCAACCACTCCAGTCGAGGCGGCACCCCGACGACCGCCTCGACTGGCCTTGAGCAGTCCACTGCCTGTTGGGTTACAGCCGACGCATAGATGTGCTTTTGTCGTTTCATAAACGAACGCAGTGGAATAAAATATAATAATTTCCTAAATTATTACAACATATATCCACGCATGCAAGATTATAACACGTGCAGACATATCTGCTAAATAAAATTTTACATTAAATTAAGAATAAAACCAATTTTATCCTAGGTATACCTTTCGTATGATGTTGAGCCATCAACCTACGATGCTCACGGAGCTTCGTCTCTACTTGTGTCCACGCCGAATCTTCGGATGGATGACTTCTCTAAACCACGAGTTTGACCTTCTCTTCGCTACTAGACGAAGCAAGAAGGTCGGGTGATCGGAGAGCAAGAAAGTCGAACCAACAAAAATAGAAAACAACTCTTGTTTCCTTGGTGGTCCGCGGCAAGCTCAAAAACCCAACTCTCCTAGGTTCGACCAAGGATACAAAGGAAGAAACCTTTGTTCCAAGCCTTAGCCGAAGTTCTCCACTCCCTTGGGGAGGAGTTAGTCGGACCTAAAGCAAGAGATGAACTTACTAAGGTCGGCAGCAAAGAGAACCCCAACAACTCTTGTTGGCGGCAAGGAGAGGAAGGTGAAGGAGTAGGCGGCAAGAAGGAAGAGAAGGGAATTAAGCACGACCATTAATTAGATTTTAGCCTTTATAACTCTTTATATAGACTCTAAACCTAATGGGTTATGGATTAGTGGATCAAATCCATAACCATTAAGGCTTAATCTCGTCCATTAAATCCTAATTGTGCCCTTAACCAAAAGAAGGTTCATTTAATTAAAATCAAACGGGTTTAATTTATAATTAAACCTCTTAATGTCTAACCCGTCTTCATAAGACGTGCTCCTTTCGAATATTTTCATATTTGTCATGTGTTTGGTCCAACCAAACTCGATCTCTCCCGATCTTGAGAATTCAATTCTCAAACTCGTTTTTAAATCTCTTCGAATGATTCGTTATGCGTATAACCTTATAGATTCTCGGTTTATGTTAGTCGCCCATAATTAGTCATTAATTATGGAACGATCATGAGTGGCACCTAGTAGTACATCATGATCCCCAATTAATCGAAAAATCAACGGTTGATCTCATAACCATTTCCGAACCCTTCAGCAGCTACAATGAATTGTGTCTCGTTCCTTTCACTCATCTTATACCCACTTGGTTCAGGACATGGTCTATTGTCAGTCCCCACTAGGCTGACTACGTCACACCTAGCCTAAGTAATACTTTCTCATCCAGTGGATTCTAATTACTTCGACATGTATCCAAGAGTATCATACTCTTCACATGCAATATTTTGGCCAAAGACTTTGAGTAACAATCCGATAAGTGGTTATAGGGTATACATTTCCTCGCAATGAGCGGTGAATCCTTTGTTGGCTATTCAATCACCTTCGGACACTTCAACTTATACCCAATCATTCCTTACCCACACCTCCGTAGAGATGTATCGACTAAGATGTCAAATTATAAGTCTTCATGACCAAGATGACTTGAATACCTCAAGTCGAAGGAAACTCGCACTCGAGTTGCAGTAATAACTTCACTGGCATATCTTATATATAGAGAACCATGTGAAGTCTTACAGCAGGTCACTCCAATGAACTACTTAACCATAACCAGCATCCACGTTTAACTCTCGACATCACAATGTCTCCAGCCAATGAGAAGCAACTGCTTGGATAAACCAAGGAATATAACCCGTGCTAGTCTCACAGAATCGATTATATACAAACTCATCAATTCATCGACTAAGGAATATTTCAATACTTTATAGAGCCCATGTGTAAAGAGGATCTCATGCAAGTAGTAACTGGTGTGATGGATCAGATGTCTCAAAGAGCTACGCCTAAAGAGGTGAAAGAAGATGATACATCTGGGGATGATTCTAAAGATGAGGTAATCAGAATCTCTCGCCCTAGAAAGGATTCTTCACGAATCCGTAAACAATCGAAGGGAAAGAAAGAGTGTCGCTCCTTCGGAGGAAGAAAGGTTTGATGAAGAAGTTCCTCTCGTGAGTACTATTTTGAAGATTGAAGAGCAAAGTCCTGTTGGTGCAATAATACCCCAAGCATTTATATGTTTTGATGTTTGGATAATCATCTAAGTTACATAATACTTTGTGATCTAATTGTGAACATGTTTAAGTGATAAGAAAATCCAAGTATAAAGACTTGGTAAAGGCAAGTCCAAGTATGATCTTGGCAAGAGAAGTCCAAGGAAAAGGCTTGGCGGCGTAAGACCAAGCATGTAGTCTTGGCGGCGTAAAGTCCAAGCGGACCTTGGCAAAGGAAGTCCAAAGGCAAGTCTTGGCAGCGTAAGTCCAAGCATGTAGTCTTGACGGCGTAAAGTCCAAGTGCACTTTGGCAAAGGGAAACCCAAGACATGACAAAACCGAAGGAAGCTCTTGGAAGCAAGCGCAAAGAATGAACAAGTCATAGACTCGGAGGGATCCTGGAGGCGCAAGACTTAAGAAAGAGCTAGAAGGCTGAGTCTAGGTCTAGAGAGTCAATTCAAGTATGAATTATTCATACTTGACGAGTATCAGTCAACTGATACGATGTAGCAGTCGACTGATAGGGTGCTCGACTGAGTCAGGCTGAAAAGCTGACGAACAGTCGATTGCCAGTCGACTGATCAAGTCGAACCTGGGCACAGAATGGAGTCTCACTCGACTGCGCGCCGTGATCACTCGATTGATCACTCCATCAATCGACTGTTGGAGGGATCAGTCGACTGATGAGCGTGTCGTTGGATGATGATGCTTATGAATCCCGCAAATCCGGCTATTCAGAAGTCGTTAGCCGCGATGGCAGTCGACTGATGTTGTACATCAGTAGATTGATCGTGACCCAATGGGAAAAACAACCCTCTCTATAAAAAGAGGGCTTAGGGTGGTTGAGAGGATTAATACTTACATTCTGATCATTCTCTCAAGCCCCCACGAATTTTCTAAGCTTTCTAAGTGTTTTAATTCTCCTCCTCCTCTCTAATCTTCATCTTCATCTTTTGTAAGAAGAGGAGGGTTTTGTAAAAGAGAAAGTTTCTTAGTGAAGATTGATTTGGGTTGATCCACCTTAAGGATCGTCGTGCAGTAGGAGCATTATCTTCGAACCACGTAAAGACTTCTGTGTTAGCATTGTATTTTCGTTTCTATTACTATTGTATTTGTTGTGCTTCCACTAACTATTTTTGTAGAAATCGAAAAAGAGTCTATTCACCCCCTCCTAGCCTTCCAAGAATCCCCAACAAGTTGTATCAGAGCCCAGATCGCGTCGGAAGATCTAACCATCAACCGGAGCATAATGGCTTTTCAAGAGGGGTATAGCACGGCGAGGCCTCCATTCTTCGATGGCAACGATTTCGGCTACTGGAAAGGTAGAATGGAATATTACCTTATGAATGATATTGATAATTGGTTTAGTGTTGTAGACGGATTCGAGAAGTTGGTCGATGAACACGGAGTGCCCATACCGACCAAGGATTGGACGAGGGACATGGCCAAGAAGACTCAAGCTAACGTCAAAGCAACAACCACACTTCAATGTGGTTTGTCAAAAGAGCAACTAAGTAAGGTGAGGCCTTTCAAATCGGCAAAGGAGCTTTGGGAGAAGCTAATTGAGTTCAACGAGGGATCGAAGGAAACAAAAGAGTCAAGAGAGATCTCTTAATAGGCCAACTCCAAAGCTTCGCCATGAAGACCAACGAAACCGTGAGCCAAATGCACGGTCGCTTCAAGGAAGTAGTCAACGGACTACATGTGATAGGTGAGAAGGTCGACAACCGAGACCTTGTGAGGTACATTCTCCAAGCTTTTCCTAGAACAACCTTGTGAGCTTCAATGGTAGATGTCTATAAGGTCTCTAGGGATCATTCTTTGTGATGGGATGTATACTAAAAAGTCTATCTTTTGTATGAACATCTTTATTTTTGAAATAAGAATCACATGATCATTGTTTGCATATTTATGGTTATGTATATTGTCTAATACATTACATTGTAGATAACATGGTGTGTAGTATCACACGGGAGATCATGTTATCAGTTCCTTGTAGAGTATAAGTAAAGGCTCACAACCGAGATGGTTTTGGACAAACCATTGGTATGGTTGTAGTGTGATTTGGTATTGGTTTGTCTTGACCATAGAATTACACTAGTACACTTTGTGTGTATTGAGCAGGACCGACTTAGAGGTGATTCAATTTATTGCTGACTACATAATTGAATTGGACCTCGGATATTATGGTGTTCATGCTCTTAATCCCGATATAATAATGGGCACATGTACTTAGTATTTATTTCTTTGGTTTACCAATTGACGAGATTTATAGAGTAAATCGATAGGCTCGGTAAGTTGGGAAATGATATTATTTACATGGTGTGTCGTTGATTATAGGAGGAAACCGTGTCCTATATATTAGGATGATGATGTCCCCTTGAGGAACTCATAAGGTTCATCATGTAAACTCTGCAGGTGGACTTGGTCTGGCATGATGATAAGGTTGAGTGGTACTACTCATGGAGTTAGATGTTGATTAATTAATTGTCAGTAAATTAATTAATTAACAGACATTCGAGATTTTAAACACGGAGAGATATTTGTACAATTAATATATGGAGCACATATTTATTTATGGGGGTTGGTGAGGTTGATAAATGATAATCCTCTAGTGGAATGGATTATCATTAATGGATCGGACTTTATGTGGGCTAGATCCATTGGGTGGCCAAGATCCAACTCCTCCTCATTGTCCCTATTGTAGCCTATTAAAACCATCATGAAGCCTAGATCCTGTTAGTAAAAGTCCTAGAGTCAATCATGTGATGATTGTTGTATGGACTTTATTATATCATATTCCTATTTATAAAGGCATGGTTATTATATTTACTTGTATTGGTGTCAAATAACTAAGTATAATAACGTCCTTGAGTAGTAGGTTCTTATCTATATCAATCGATTGGTTGAATCGATAATGAGATGATATAGAGAACACTACTCTTAATCATTCCTAGTCAAGTATTAACATTCAGGGACAATGTTAATGTGTAGAGACTAGCATGTAGGTCAACACGATGACTTGATCTCATAAGTCATGGATATGAGATATCAAGTTGACACATGGGTATGCATTGGAGAATGTATACTGAATGACCCGCCATGAGAAAGTATCATGGATCGTTATATGAGTGTCATATACTTTCTCATATGACTATTAGTCCTTAGATCTAAAGTCACCATGGTTCCCTACATAAGGAGTTGCATACTTTGGCTTCGTCAAACGTCACCCGTAAATGGGTGGACTATAAAGGCGATTACTGGTATGTAACAAATTATGCGGAGGGATGTGAGTGATGTAGATGGGATCTATCCCTCCTATATGACAGGAGTGACATCGTTATTCTTGATAGAGTGAGACCACGAAGTGCATGGTCATGCCCAAATGAGTCAATATGAGATATTGAGCTCATTTGATTAGAGTGAGTCTACTTGGAGTTCAAAATATAGATTGTACCGAGGATGACACGGTCTATGCCTCAATTAGTCAATCTAGATGTCAAGGATAGAGGGACATTGTCACATATTGTGAGAGTCACAATTAGTAGTCACAAAGGTGATGTTGGATCTCAACATTCTTGTAACTTGGGTAGCAATGATGTGTTGCTAGATACCGCTCATTGCTTATGTTTCTAAATCGGTTTAGGAGCATTGTCAACGTTACAAGAACCTAAAGGGTCACACACAAAGGGCAATTAGATAGAGATTAGGTTCATATGATGAACCATGAGGATTAGGTTCATGGGATGAACCAAATTGGATTAAGAGTAATCCAAATTAGACTAATTGAGTTAGACTCAATTTGATTCAAGTGTTGAATGAGTCTAATTTAGATTTGATTCATTGAGTCAATTTAAATTAATGAATAGAGATTCATTAAATCAAATTGACTTAAATCAAGTAGTTAGATTTGATTAACTATGGGAGATAAGAGGTCAAGTTTGACTTGACTTGAGAGGGAAGATGAATGATAAATTTTGACTTGACCAATTGTCATGTCATGGTGACTTGGCATGGGGGCTAACCAATGATGATGTTCCACATCATCATGGACTTATCATGTGGTGTCACCTCATGAGGGAGACCAAGAGTCATTGGCTCTTGGAGTTACATGCATGCATGTAACCCCCCAACTTGAAGTGGTCGGCCACTTTCTTGATAGAGTGAAGTTATATTTTGTGTGCAACTCCATCTTCTTCTTCCTTGGTTCTTCTTCCTCTCAAGCTCTCTCCCAATCCTCATCTTGTTGTGGACATCAAGGGTGCTAGCACACTCTAAGGTGTCTTCTCCACCATTTGTCCGTGTGGATACTTGTAGAGGAGTGTACATTTGACACTCTTCAAGATTCGACAAAGCTTTTGGACGAGCGGAATAAGCGAAGGGCGTCGCTACGAGGATAATGCTCTCACCTTGTAGATCTAGGTTTCCATAACACATACATGTAGTTTTATTTTTATATATTTCGTACGGATCCGTGGTCAGGCTTCCGAGGTTTCCGCAATGCAAAAAGTGATTTTTGCGACTCGAAAAACCCAACAGTGGTATCAGAGTCACGTGCGAAGCATGTATGTGGTTTAAATTTATAGTTTTGTATTAAATATAAAAAATTACATATTTTTAAGTTTCTGTAAATTTCCTATTTTATAGATTTTTTGAGTATTTTTCTCGAAGAGTCGAAGCAACGAGTGTTGGGACACTTGTAGGCTTCAACCACTGAGAAAAACTCTCCGAAACGACAAGTTCTCGCTTTAGGTTTTTGGGACAGCGACTTAAGTCACTGTAAGATCAAGTAGGGACACTCATCAAGTTTATTTTGCGAGTAGGGGCGCTGTCCCTATCCCCGAAAGGGGCCTTGTCCCGCGATCGCGCCCGGAAATCGCTTAGCGGGACCGTTACGGAGAGGTGACTCATAAAATTGAAAAAAAAATAAGAAAAATTATAAAAATTTTCTGTAAAAATACATAATTTAGAATTATGTATAATTATGTGATGGTCATGGTCCAAGAATCCCAATATGATTGGATGTAAATGTGTTGTAATTCATAATACTGCATGCGTGGCGTTTTTGTGGTTGCGCATGTTGTATAGGGTATACGACCTGCGTGTCGTGCCTCTTCTTTTAAAATTCTAGTTGTAAATAATTTTAGACTCGAATGTAGCTCGAGTTTCATGTTTGTAATGTACAAAATGGAGCGGTGGAAGGTCCACTAGGAGACGGAGTTACGAGAAGGGTGCCGACAACACATGGCGGTCAAAGGAGGCGCTTGGAGAAGCCGCTAATCCTAGGTTGACCGTCCAATCTTCTCATTGGCTTGAGAAGATCGTAGTAGGGCCATGACCTAATCACAATTAATATATATATATATATATATATATATTTGTTATGCTTGTATGTATGTGATGCATGCTAGTAGAATAATGCTTGTATGTATATGATGCATGCTAGGATATTTTTCTTGTATGTATATGATGCATGCTAGAATAATGCTTGTATGTATGTGATGCATGCTAGTGTAGGATAATAAAGGCCTTGATGCGTATATGATACACATTCATGATTAGATTAAATCATAATCGAATCAACTCGAAAATGTCTACCAAGTCTTGATCCCATCACTACCTCGATCATTTGTTGTTGTTGAATCTGTCAAAGCAGAACAACACATATTATCTTGGTAGGGTGCGGAGGGACAATCTTGGTCCCGCCTATCACGGCTTGGGTTAGAGTAAGCTCAATTAGATTGAGTAAAACTAGTTAACTCAATTGGATCGAGTAGAACTATAGGCATATTCCAACCGTTGGAAAAAATAGGATAAGATCGCATTTACACTAAATCTTTGGCGATGTAGCCAAAGCTAACTCAAGGTCTTTTGTAAATGTGGGTCTTGATCATATAAACAAGAGTTGCATAGAGATGTAATCGGTAATGTGTTATCTACCGATCATACCAAGTCTTGGGTGATTTAACCAAAGCTAACTCAAGGCCTAGTATGATGTGGATCTTGTCCCGCAAGAATTATAGCATGTTTGTATGAATCTAGTAATGTGGTTTGACCACATCCATAACTCGATTCTACAAAATTTCTATAATTCAGTGGGAGCATCATTTGATTAAAGGCCTAATTAAATGATAAAAGGAATATGATATTAATTTTCTGCGTTGTGTATGTTATAGATTACTATGTCGACAAACACGAACACTCTCTCCCTGCATTCTGTCCTTGAGAAGGACAAGCTCAATGGAGCAAATTTCCTGTACTGGTACAGGAACCTGAGAATTGTTCTCACCCAAGAAAGGAAATCAGACGCCCCGAGCAAATTATTCCGGAGGCACCTCACATCGCCGCGAATCGACAAAAGATGCTTACAAGAAGCATCAAGATGATGCATTAGATGTGTCATGTCTCATGCTCGCAACCATAAACTCTGAGCTTCAGAAGCAACACGAGTTCATGAATGCTTATGATATGGTTGAACATCTTCGTCAACTATATCAAGGACAAGCAAGGCACGAGAGATATGAAGTCTCTAAGGCATTGTTTCAGTCCAAAATGCAAGATGGGACTCCCGTAGGTCTATATGTACTCAAGATGATTGGGTACGTAGAAAACCTACAGAGATTGGGATTCCCACTTGGCCAAGAGTTGGCCACTGACTTGATCTTGCAGTCTTTGCCACAAAGCTACAATCAATTTGTCATGAATTACAACATGAATGAAATTGATAAGTCACTGTCTGAGATGCTGAGCATGTTGAAAACTGCTGAGCTCAACCTTAAGAAAGGAAAATCTGACTCCATTTTGATGGTGCAAAAGAAGAAAGGCAAGGGCAAGCCTAAAGGTAAGGGAAAGTCCCAAGCCAATGGCAAAGGCAAAAAACTGAAACCCAAAGGAGGGGTGGCCGAGGAAGGGGCTTGCTTCCACTGCAAGGAAGCTGGACACTGAAAGCGTAACTGCAAAGCTTACCTGGAAAATCTTAAGAAGAAGAGAAGTGAGACTTCTACTTCAAGTATAAATGTTATAGAAGTCAATCTATCTATTTCTTCATCATGGGTATTAGATACCGGATGTGCATCTCACATTTGTACCAATGTGCAGACGCTGAGAAATAGCAGGGCATTAACAAAGGGCGAAGTGGACCTACGAGTAGGCAATGGAGCAAGGGTTGCTGCTGTTGCTGTAGGAACTTATGATCTATCTCTGTCCTCTGGGCTTGTATTAGAACTAGATGAATGTTGTTATGTGTCTGCTTTGACTAAGAACATAATTTCGATTTCTTGTTTGGACAAGAAAGGATTTACATTTATAATAAAGAATAAATTTGTTCAGTTTATTTAAATGATATGTTATATTGTAGTACACCTATAATGAACGGACTCTACTTTCTAGACTTAGAGAGCCTCATCTATAACATAAGTACCAAAAGGTTCAAGTCAAATGAGTTGAACGAAACCTATCTCTGGCATTATCGCTTAGGTCACATAAATGAGAGTCGCTTATCCTAGCTCCATAAGGATGGGCTGCTTGACTCATTTGATTTTGAATCATATGAGACATGCCAAGACTTCCTTTAGTGGACACAGCGAAAGAGCAACAGACTTGTTAGGACTTATACATAGTGATATATGCGATCCTTTCAATGTTGCTGCTAGAGGTGGTTATAGGTACTTCATTACATTTACTGATGACTTCAGTAGATATGGTTATGTGTATATGATGACACATAAATCAGAATCCTTTGAAAAGTTTAAAGAATTCAAGAACGAAGTACAAAATCAGCTTGGCAAGAGTATTAAGATACTTCGATCAGATCGAGGTGGTGAATACCTTAGCCATGAGTTTCGTGACTATCTAGTTGAGTGTGGGATTCTATCCCAACTCACTCCTCCTAGAATACCACAGTGGAATGGTGCATCCGAAAGAAGGAATCGTACCCTATTAGATATGGTACAATCTATGATGAGTCACACATATCTTCATATATCCTTTTGGGAATATGCTCTAGACACAACAGCCTTCACCCTTAATCGTGTATCATTCAAGGCTGTGATAAAGACACCATATACGATATGGACAGGGAGAAATCTCAAGATGTCTTTCATGAGGATTTGGGGTTGTGAGGCTTACGTTCGACGTCAAGTCTCAGACAAACTGGGACCCAAATCCGATAAGTGCTATTTTTTTGGATATCCCAAAGAGACTAAGGGATATTACTTCTACATTTCCAGTCAGCACAAAGTGTTTGTGACAAAGACTGGGGTTTTTCTAGAAAGAGATTTTGTTTCTAGAAAAACTAGTGGGAGTACGTTCGATCTTGAAGAAATTCAAGATAAGGACCATAGCACTGAGGCCTTGATGGAGGTTGAACAGGAACCACAAAGTGTTGTGGGTGATGAGATTGTTGCACAAAGAGTTGTGGAACAATCACCTGTTCAGGTAGACCACCTCTTCGCAGGTCTGATAGGGTACGTCGTCAGCCTGAGAGATACTCATTTTTCTTGTCTGACCATGATGACGTTATGCTCATTGAGAATGAGCCTACCTCCTATCAGGAAGCTGTGATGAGCCCAGATTCTGAGAAATGGCTAGAGGCCATGAGATCCGAGATGGAATCCATGTACACCAACTAGCATGTAGGTCAACACGATGACTTGATCTCACGAGTCATGGATATGAGATATCAAGTTGACACATGGATATGCATTGGAGAATGTATACTAAATGACCCGCCATGAGAAAGTATCATGGATCGTTATATGAGTGTCATATACTTTCTCATATGGCTATTAGTATGACTATTAGTCCTTAGATCTAAAGTCACCATGGTTCCCTATATAAGGAGTTGCATACTTTGGCTTCGTCAAACGTCACCCGTAAATGGGTGGACTATAAAGGCGATTACTGGGTATGTAACAAATTATGCGGAGGGATGTGAGTGATGTAGATGGGATCTATCCCTCCTATATGACAGGAGTGACATCGTTATTCTTGATAGAGTGAGACCACGAAGTGTATGGTCATGCCCAAATATGTCAATATAAGATATTAAGCTCATTTGATTAGAGTGAGTCTACTTGGAGTTCAAGATATAGATTGTACCGAGGATGACACGGTCTATGCCTCAATTGGTCAATCTAGATGTTAAGGATAGAAGGACATTGTCACATATTATGAGAGTCACAATTAGTAGTCACAAAGGTGATGTTGGATCTCAACATTCTTGTAACTTGGGTAGCAATGATGTGTTGCTAGATACCGCTCATTGCTTATGTTTCTAAATCGGTTTAGGAGCATTGCCAACGTTACAAGAACCTAAAGGGTCACACACAAAGGGCAATTAGATGGAGATTAGGTTCATATGATGAACCATGAGGATTAGGTTCATGGGATGAACCAAATTGGATTAAGAGTAATCCAAATTAGACTAATTGAGTTAGACTCAATTTGATTCAAGTGTTGAATGAGTCTAATTTAGATTTGATTCATTGAGTCAATTTAAATTAATGAATAGAGATTCATTAAATCAAATTGACTTGAATCAAGTGGTTAGATTTGATCACCCATGTGAGATAAGAGGTCGAGTTTGACTTGACTTGAGAGGGAAGATGAATTGTCAATTTTGACTTGACCAATTATCATATCATGGTGACTTGGCATGGGGTCGGCCAATGATGATGTTCCACATCATCATGGACTTATCATGTGGTGTCACCTCATGAGGGAGACCAAGAGTCATTGGCTCTTGGAGTTACATGCATGCATGTAACCCCCCAACTTGAAGTGGTCGGCCACTTTCTTGATAGAGTGAAGTTATATTTTGTGTGCAACTCCATCTTCTTCTTCCTTGGTTCTTCTTCCTCTCAAGCTCTCTCCCAATCCTCATCTTGTTGTGGACATCAAGGGTGCTAGCACACTCTAAGGTGTCTTCTCCACCATTTGTCCGTGTGGATACTTGTAGAGGAGTGTACATTTGACACTCTTCGAGATCCGACGAAGGGCGTCGCTACGAGGGTAATGCTCTCACCTTGTAGATCTAAGGTAGATCTAGGTTTGCATAACACATACATGTAGTTTTATTTTTATATACTTCGCACGGATATGTGGTCGGGCTTCCGAGGTTTTCGCAACGCAAAAAGCGGTTTTTGTGACTCTCAAAACCCAACAGATCCGATGGTGGAAAATGGAACTCTAGATCCGATGGTGGAGGTTAAATCTCTAGATCCAACGGTGGAGATTAAATCTCTAGATCCGACGATTGAGGTTAAATCTCTAGATCCGACGGTGGAGATTAAATCTCTAGATCCGACGGTTGAGATTAAATCTCTAGATCCGACAGTGAAGATTAAAAGGAGGCTTAAGCCTAGCTCTATAAAAGGAGGGTCAAGGCTTGGGTGTGAATCATCTTTTGGGAGATTAGGGTTTTGCTTCCTTGGCTTGGGCGGAAGGCATTAGGGTTTTGTTTTCTTTTGCTTTGGGCGGCACCTATTGTCCAAGAGCTAGGGCCAGCGGCAAGGTGGTTAGGGTTTAACCTCTCTTCTTCCTCTCTTGGCCGAAGCACCCTTTCCTCCTCTCCTTTGGTCGGCGGCAACACTTCCTTCAAGGTTGGTCGGCGCTCCTCTTCCTCTCCTTAACCGGCGGCAAGGATCAAGCATGGAGCTTGGTGGTCAGTTCTAGATTGGAGAAAGAGTTTTGTTTTATTCTTCCCTTTGTTGGGAGCGAGCAAGGAAAGAAAGAACGTGATCTAGGAGGCTTCGACTTTTGGAAGATCGTCGCCCACACAACATCCAAAAGGAGGAAGAACATACAATAGAAGACCTTGAGGTAAACAAGAGGTATAATTCTTGTTTATGTATATTTTCTTATTCTATGCATGTTGTATGTATTATATGTGGCTAATTTACTTGGACCCCGAAGACAAACACAAAAACCGACGATCCGTACATCGTCTATTTCGTGGCTAATCGAAGAAAAGAGGTAGGTTACTTGAATAACAAGTTTGTTCAAGTAACCACTCTAATCGAATAGTACGACGATGGATCGATTGCTTGAGTAATCCCTCTTTGTCAAGGATTAATTTTTTTTAATCCGGGGATGTAGATGGGATTGCCATGAACAAGCGACCGAGTTGAAGTGGGAAGCGAAGTTTCCTCCCTTCAAGTGGTATCAGAGCCGCAGTTTTCGGGTTTTGTGTGTTTAGGATTCGGTTAATTTTATGCACTTATCTTATATTGTATGTGTCGGATGATAGTAGGATGTACGTAGGCTAACTTTTTGGTTGCAGGCATAAGATCCAACTGTTATGGTCATATGTGTGTGTATGTGATTGTATGTGTGTAATATTATTTGAATCCTCGGGGTTGACGAGGCTAGTATTTAATTTTTATAATTAAGTACGACATTGTTTAGCCACTCTTTTATTTTAGTTTACTTTCGGTCTAGATTCCATGTACACTCCTTCGTGGAGTATAGGATCGATGGATGTAAATTAAAATAATTATTCTCGGCTCGGATCTCCGGATGACTTGTACATGGCGTAGGGAGGAGCGGACGAGATGGCGATGCGACGGGAGGCATATTGGAGAACAAAAGTCATAATAGTTGGAAAATATTTTTTTCATATTTATTGCTTCTTGTTTGATATGCATGTCGCGTGCCAAGAAAATTTCTCAATTTTAAATTACTAAGTGGGAGAGGGATATTTTTTTAAATTCCCACGGCCTCCATTACGATTTGACATGTGATGCAAACAAACTTGTGCGTCGGCTCTGAGTGCCTTCCTCCCCATCGGATGAGTTTGTTTTGCGGATCACAGGGTCGAATATGGTTATAGGAAATTATTAAGGAGCGTGTGTACTTCCCCATCGAAAGGCATATAACCCGAGATAATTGTCTTGGTATCAAGTAATGGTGAACACTTAGATGTAAAAAGGAGTATCCTCCCCATCGGAGTCACTGCTTTTATTTGTAGGGCCGAAGAGGAACCAACTATTAATTTTATTTGTCAAAAAGTTAGGTTGACAAGATAGTAAAATTAATGGGTAAAACCTTCTCTTACAAATGTAGAATTCATATACGTCCACACGATCGTGACATACGATATTCTCGGTGTTTTAAGGTGTTGGTTGATTTTAAAATTTTCTTGTTTGAGGAATCAATAATTTTTTTAAATCTAATGTTTTGATCTATGTGATTCTTAGATTTTTCAAAAATGACTTTCAACCCGCTTGTTGTGATACTAAAAGAGAATAAACTTACTGGACTCAATTATGTTGATTGGAAGAGGAATCTTGATATTGTCTTGACTGCTGAGGAGTACAAATATGTACTCTTCGAAGAATGTCCACCTAAGTCTGCGGATGATTCTGGGGAAAAAGAGAAGGAGAGTTATAAGAAGTGGATTAAGGCTGATGAGATGATGCGGTGTTACATTTTGGCTTCTATGTTAAATGTACTGCAACATCAGCATCAAGTCATGCCCACTGCTTATGACATGATGCTCAATCTCAAAGAGCTTTTCGGACACCAGAATCGGGCTGCTAGGCAGGAAGCCATGAGGAACTTGATGACGACCACCATGATCGAGGGAACACCCGTGAGGGATCATGTTCTCAAGATGATGGCTCATTTGAATGAGCTGGAAGTCCTAGGAGCTGAGATCGATGGGGAAACCCAGGTCGATATCATTCTCCAGTCTCTACCTAGGAGTTTTGAGCAGTTTCTCCTGAACTACAACATGAATAAAAGGTTATATTCGTTGGCGGAGCTTCTGACAGAACTCCAGGCGGCAGAGGGGCTATTTCGTCAGAGTGCTCAGGCGCAGGCCATGGTTGCCCAAAGGTTTCTACTTCTAAGCCGAAAGGCAAGAAGAAGAAGAAACAAGATGGGGCAAAGGTGGCGGGAGGATCTCAGGGAGGAGTGAAGAAGCTGAAAGGCAAGTGCTTCACTTGCAAGCAGACTGGACATTGGAAGAAGGACTGCCCCAACCGGAAGCAGAACAAAGGTATATCTTTTGGTCTAGTCGTTGAAACATATTTAGCGGTGTTATCTACCGGCACCTGGTGTGTAGATACGGGAGCCACTGATCATGTCTGCAATACTTTACAGGGGTTCCAGGAAACCAAACGACTGGCTGAAGGGGAGATTACTGTCTACTTGGGTGATGCTACGAAGGTAGTGACTGTTGCAGTGGGAGATGTTTATTTGTCTTTTGAGAGGAATAAAATTTTGGTTCTGAAAAATTATCTTTATGTACCTTTATTTAGAAAGAATTTGATTTCGGTTTCTAAATTATTTATGGATGGATATTCTATTTCTTTTAATGACAGAGTTGTTATAAAAAGGAATAGGAAGATTATCTGTTCTGGTGCATTGATAGGAAATTTATATACACTTGAACCAAAAGCTCCCGCGATGTAAATAGAAATAAACAATTCATCTTCTAATTTCAATAAGAGAAAAGAACCTTCGAAGATGAACCAAACATATCTTTGGCATCTAAGGCTAGGTCATATTAACCTAAGCAGAATTCAAAGGTTGATAGCTGATGGACCTCTGAGTTCATTAGTGGTGGAAGATTTCCCAACCTGCGAATCTTGCTTGGAGGGTAAAATGACCAAGAGGCATTTTAAGGTCAAGGGGTAGAGAGCCAAAGATGTGTTAGAATTGGTTCATTCTGATTTGTGTGGTCCTATGTCTATCCAGGCAAGAGGTGGTTTTGAATATTTCATCTCTTTCATAAATGATTATTCAAGATATGGATACATTTACTTGATGCGCTGCAAGTCTGAATGTTTTGACAAGTTCAAAGAATTCAAGGCTGATGTGGAGAAACGTCAAGGTAAAAATATCAAGACACTACGATCTGATCGTGGTGGTGTGTACCTCTTGGGAGAGTTTAGGAATTACTTATCAGAGGCTGGGATTCAATCCCAATTGTCTGCACCTGGCACACCCCAGCAGAATGGTATAGCAGAACGAAGGAATACGACTCTTATGGAGATGGTTAGATCGATAATGAGTTATTCTGAGTTGTCAAATTCGTTCTGGGGATATGCTCTAGATACGACAGTGTATATTCTGAACTTGGCACCATCTAAATCAGTGTCTTATACTCTCATAGAATTGTGGACTGGGCGAAAGCCTAGTTTGAAACATATTCGGATTTGGGGGAGTCCGGCACATGTGTTGAAGGCAGATGCTGGTAAGTTGGAACCTTGTACAGATGTACGCATGTTCATTGGCTATCCTAGAGGAACAAAAGGTGATTTGTTTTATAGTCCTAGAGATCATAGGGTGATCATTAGCACAAACGCCAGATTTCTAGAGGAAGACTATGTGATGAACCATAAATTCATGAGTAAGATTGTTCTGGAGGAATTAAGAGGGGAAGTCACTGCTTCAGTACCACCGGTACAAGAGGATATACCACAAGGCACTGCACTGCGTGTCACAGAGGATACACAGGTAATACCTCGTCGTAGTGGGAGGGTTGTTAGACAGCCTGATAGATTTATGTTCTTGGGAGAATCTTCTGATTTGATCTCTGGCGAACATGAACTTGATCCCTGGACATATGACGAGGCAATCCAAGATAAAGATGCAGTATCTTGGCAAAGTGCGATGAATTCTGAGATAGAATCTATGGATTCAAATCAGGTCTGGGAGCTAGTAGAACCACCCAATGGTATAAAAGCCATTAGATGCAAGTGGATCTACAAAAGAAAGAAATGAATAGATGGGAAGGTTGAGACCTTCAAAGAGAGGCTTGTTGCAAAGGGATATACTCATAAAGAGGGCATCGATTATGAGGAGACCTTTTCGCCGGTAGTCATTCTTAAGTCTATCCGAATTCTCTTATATATTGTTGCTCATATGGATTATGAGGTATGACAGATGGATATCAAGATAGCTTTCCTTAATGGAAGTCTTGAGGAAAATATCTATATGGAGCAACCAGAAGGATTCATTGCAAAGGGCAAAGAGGATCTTGTGTGCAAGCTTAATCGATCCATTTATGGATTGAAGCAAGCTTCGAGATCTTGGAACATCCGCTTTGATGAGGTAATTCAGTCTTATGGATTTATTCAAAGTCCGGATGAGTCTTGTGTATACAAGAGATGTGACGAAAACGTAGTGGTATTTCTTGTATTATACGTAGATAACATTTTGTTAATTGGCAACAATGTCAATGTGTTATCGGATGTAAGTGTATGGTTGTCAAAACAATTTGATATGAAGGACTTGTGAGAAGTGGGACACATCCTTAGAATCAAGGTTATAAGGGATCGCAGGAAAAGGATGTTGTGTTTATCTCAAGTTTCATACATAGACACTATTATGAATCGTTTTAGCATGCAGAACTCCAATAAAGGGTTTCTACCTTTCAAGCATGGAGTTCCTTTATCTAAGGAGATGTGTCTTAGAACATCTAAGGAGATAGAGGAGATGAAGGTGGTTCCTTATGCTTCGGCAGTAGGAAGCCTCATGTATGTCATGCTATGTACGAGACCGGATATCTGCTTTGCCGTAGGCATGGTCAGCAGATATCAGAGTAATCCATGACAGGGACATTGAACTGCGGTAAAGCATATATTGAAGTACCTGAGAAGGACTAGGGATTATATGTTAGTTTACCAGGCAGACCAATTACTCCCTGTGGGTTACACAGATTCCGACTTCCAATCAGATAGGGATAACAGTAAGTCTACCTCAGGTTTTGTGTTTACTTTGGGAGGTGGAGTCATTGTATGGAGGAGTGTCAAGCAGAAATGCGTGGCGGACTCTATCATGGAAGCTAAGTATGTGGCAGCATCTGGACAGCCAAAGAAGCTGTATGGCTCAGGAACTTCTTGATGGACTTGGATGTGATTCCTAGTTTGCCCAGAACTATCACAATTTATTGTGATAACATTGGTGCAGTTGCAAACTCGAAGGAACCACGAGCCCATAAGACAAGTAAACACATAGAGCGCAAGTACCACCTGATACGAGAGATCGTAAAACGGATAGAAGTTGTTGTCGCTTAGATTGCATCAAAGGATGACCTGGTAGATCCTTTCACTAAGGCTCTTCTAGCGAGAGCTTTGATAGGCATGTGAAGGGAATGGAATCAGATGTGTGGAAGTATGAGGACAGTATAGTCTTTTAGTATAAGTGGGAGATTATTGGGATGTATACTGAAAAGTTTATCATTTGTATAAACATCTTTATTTTTGAAATAAGAATCACATGATCATTGTTTGCATATTTATGGTTATACATATTGTCTAATACATTTCATTGTAGATAACATGGTGTGTAGTGTCACACGGGAGATCATGTTATCAGTTCCTTGTAGAGTATAAGTAAAGGCTCACAACCGAGATGGTTTTGGACAAACCATTGATATGGTTGTAGTGTGATTTGGTATTGGTTTGTCTTGACCATAGAATTACACTAGTACACTTTGTGTGTATTGAGCAGGACCGACTTAGAGGTGATTCGATTTATTGTTGACTACATAATTGAATTGGACCTTGGATATTATGGTATTCATGCTCTTAATCCCGATATAATAACGGGCACATGTACTTAGTATTTATTTCTTTGATTTACTAATGGACGAGATTTATAGAGTAAATCGATAGGCACGATAAGTTGGGAAATGATATTATTTACATGGTATGTTGTTGATTATAGGAGGAAACTGTGTCCTATATATTAGGATGATGATGTCCCCTTGAGGAGCTCATAAGGTTCATCATGTAAATCCTGCAGGTGGACTTGGTCTGGCATGATGATAAGGTTGAATGGTACTACTCATGGAGTTAGATGTTGATTAATTAATTAACGGACATTCGAGATCTTAAACACGGGAAGATATTTATACAATTAATATATAGAGCTCATATTTATTTATGGGGGTAGGTGAGGTTGATCAATGATAATCCTCTAGTGGAATGGATTATCATTAATGGATCAGACTTTATGTGGGCTAGATCCATTGGGTGGCCAAGATCCAACTCCTCCTCATGGTCCCTATTGTAGCCAATTAAAACCCTCATGAAGCCTAGATCCGATGGTGGAAAATGGAACTCTAGATTCGACGATGGAGGTTAAATCTCTAGATCCGACGATGGAGATTAAATCTCTAGATCCAACGGTTGAGGTTAAATCTCTAGATCCGACGATGGAGATTAAATCTCTAGATCCGACGGTTGAGATTAAATCTTTAGATCCGATGGTGGAGATTAAAAGGAGGCTTAAGCCTAGCTTTATAAAAGGAGGGCCAAGGCTTGGGTGTGAATCATGGAGATTAGGGTTTTGCTTCCTTGGCTTGGGCGGCAAGGCATTAGGGTTTTGTTTCCTTTTGCTTTGGGCGGCACCTATTGTCCAAGAGCTAGGGTCGGCGGTAAGGTGGTTAGGGTTTAACCTCTCTTCTTCCTCTCTTGGCCGAAGCACCCTTTCCTCCTCTCCTTTAGCCGGCGGCAACACTTCCTTCAAGGTTGGCCGACGCTCCTCTTCCTCTCCTTGGCCGGCGGCAAGGATCAAGCATGGAGTTTGGTGGTCGGTTCTAGATAGGAGAAAGAGTTTTGTTTTATTCTTCCCTTTGTTCGGAGCGAGCAAGGAAGGGAAGAATGTGATTTAGGAGGCTTCGACTTTTGGAAGATCGTCGCCCACACAATGTCCAAAAGGAGGAAGGACATATAATAGAAGATCTTGAGGTAAATAAGAGGTATAATTCTTGTTTATGTATGTTTTCTTATTTTATGCATGTTGTATGTATTATATGTGGCTAATTTACTTGGACCCCGAAGGCAAATATAAAAATCGGCGATCCATACATCGTCTATTCCGTGGCTAATCGAAGAAAAGAGATAGGTTACTTGAATAACAAGTTTGTTCAAGTGACCACTCTAATCGAATAGCACGACGATGGATCGGTTGATCGGTTGCTTGGGTAATCCCTCTTTGTTAAGAATTAATTTTTTTTAATCCGGGGACATAAATGGGATCGTCATGCACAAGCGACCAAATTGAAGTGGGAAGCGAAGCTTCGACCTTCACTTTAGTTAAATTAGATGAACTCTTTTGTGAATTTGAGTTGCATGAGCAAACTAACACTTCATTTAAGGAGAAAGGTGTAGCTCTTTTTGTAGGGAAGAAGGAGAAGAAAGAAGCCTCTTCCTCATCCGAATCTGAGGAGAAGTCATCAAGTAGCGACGACGAGCTATCGGCTAGTGAGGTAGCTCACTATGTAAAGAAGTTTGGTGGGAGATCAAGGAAACTCACCAAGAAGGATGTGAGGAGGATGTTCCAATCCTCCAAAGGTAAAAATTCTAGTAGTTCAAATTCTACTCCTAATGTTGTTTGTTATGGTTGCAACAAGAAAGGGCATATCAAGCCAAATTGCCCAGAACTAAAGAAAAAGGAGGAGAAGGAAAAGAAAAATAAGGAGAAGAAGAAGAAGAAGGCAATGGTGGCACAAACATGGGACACGCTAAGCTTGGAGGACTCTTCCGATGATGAAGAAATGTATCATGCCACCCGGAAACTATGTCTCATGGCCTTGGAGGAGGAAGCCAGAAGCTCAAGTGAGGAGTCTTCATCCTCATCCTCAAGCGATGAATCATCATCTAGTGATGATAAGGTAAGAGACTCACCTAGGATAGATTTACTTTATAAAACTATTGCATGCCTTCAAAATGCCTTAAATAGATCAAAAACTAGGATTAAGGACTTAAAAGTAGAAATTAAATCACTTAAAAATGTAGAACCGTCGTGATGATGCATGTACACTTAGGAATGAGAATGATGAACTTAGAAAAGAAATAGGTGATTTGCATGCATGTTTAGAAAAGTTTACAAATGAGTCCAAATATCTTGATATAATTCTTAGGGACCAAAGGGTCATTTATAACAAGGTCGGCATAAGATATAAGCCTAAGGAGAAGGAAGTAGCCTTCACCTCTCTAATTAGTAGAAAATCAACCATTAGGAGCAAGGCTAAAAAGGTTTGGGTCCCCAAAAGTTATATAGTTAATGCTATCGGTCCTAAAATTTGGGTACCTAAGGCTTGCATTTTTTCATGTTGTATAGGTAGAAGAACCAAACTTATGGATTGTTGATAGTGGTTGCTCAAAACACATGACCGGTGATAAAAAAAAATTTTCCACCATCAACCACACTAGCAAGGGGAAGGTGTCTTTTGAAAATAATGGTAAATTTAAGATCCTAGGAAAAGGCACAATTGAGGTATCCTCAAATCTTGTCATTCATAAAGTATTATTAGTTAAAAATATGAAATTTAACTTGTTTAGTGTAAGTCAATTATGTGATGTCAATTTTGATGTTAAATTTGATTCTTCAAAATGCTTCATAAGACACAAAAATTTAAATAATTGCATGTTAGTAGGTTTTAGGAAATCAAATATATACTATGTTGATTTATCCTATGCTACTAACGCTTCTACTAAGTGTCTTATTGCAAAAGAAGAAGAGAGTTGGCTTTGGCATAGGAGGCTATGGCACATCAATATGAAGAACATTGCCAAAATAGTCAAAATGAAGTTAGTCAAGGGAAGCAATCAAGAAGGGTTGCCAAAAGTCTAGGATCTCAAGGACAAGATGTGTGATGCATGTCAAGAAGGGAAGCAATCAAAATCATCACACAAAGGTAAAACTTTACTTAGTACCGCTTTACCTTTAGAACTATTGCATATAGATTTATTTGATTGTCATAGTATTCCTTCCATGATTGGTAGTAAATATTGCTTAGTGATAGTAGATGATTTTTCTAGATTTACTTGGATATTTTTCATGAAACATAAGGATGAAACCCTAGGAATAATCATAGGATTTAGTAAGAGAGTAGAGAATGAAAGAAAACTCAAAATCAACCGGATCCGTAGTGATCATGGTGGAGAATTTGAGAATTCTAACTTCTCAAACTTTTGCCTAGAACAAGGATACAAGCACGAATTTTCTTGTCTTAGAACACCCCAACAAAATGGGATTGTGGAAAGGAAAAATCATACCCTACAAGAAGCGGCTAGGACTATGCTTAATGCATATTCTTTACCTAGCTACTTGTGGGCGAAAACGATCAATACCGTCTGATATATCCAAAATAGGATTTTAATTCATAGATTTTTAGGAAAACCCTCATTTGAATTATGGAATGGTACAATTCCACAAATTCACTATTTTAAGGTCTTTGGATGCAAAGTCTATATTTTAAACACCAAAGACAATCTAGGTAAATTTGAGTCCAAAGCGGATGAGGGAATCCTAGTTGGATATTTTATCCACTAGTGTAGGATATAGAGTTTATAATAGAAGAACTCAAAAGATTGAGGAATCTTCAAATGTCCAATTTGATGAAACCTCTAATACTTACCCTAGGAAATCTCCCATTGATAATGATATCAATGACAAAAATCAAGAAATTACTCAAAAAATTCAAGATTTAACTTTAGGGGGTAATGATCAAGGGGAGAGTTAAATCAAGGGAGAGTAAGAAGTGATTCCGATGATGAAAGAAGAGTTGAGGATAATCATGATTAAAATCAATTTAATACACCTTCTAGAACAATAAGAGTTCATCAAAATCACCCTCTAGATCAAATTGTAGATGAACTATCTCAAGGTGTTAGGACTAGGTCATTTCATAGAGATCCCTCTAGTCATATAGCACTAATCTCCCAAATTAAGCTCAAAACAATCAATGATGCATTACTTGATCCGGATTGGATCTTAGCAATGCAAGATGAATTGGCTCAATTTGAAAGGAGTCAAGTATGGGAGTTAGTTCCTAGACCTAATGACAATATCATCATTACTACAAGATGGGTCTTTAGGAACAAACTAGATGATCAAGACAATATAACTAGGAATAAGACAAGGTTAGTTGCAAGGGGCTTCAATCAAATTGAAGGACTTGACTATGATGAAACATATGTCCCGGTTGCTAAGTTAGAGTTTATTAGGATCCTATTAGGGTATGCCTCTTACATGAATTTTAAACTCCATCAAATGGATGTAAAATTGGCATTCCTAAATGGGTTCATTAAGGAAGAGGTATATGTAGAACAACCTCTCGGGTTTGAGAATATGGATTATCCAAATCATATATATAAGCTTAAAAAGGCTTTATATGGTTTGAAACAAACTCTTCGGGCTTGGTATGAAAGATTATCATCTTTTTTAATCTCTAAAGACTTAAGGAGGGGTAATGTAGATCAAACTCTATTTATAAATTCAACACCAAAGGACATCTTTGTAGCCCAAGTATATGTTGATGATATTATCTTTGGGTTAACAAATGATGAACTCCTTCGAGACTTTATCAAGAATATAGAAAATGAGTTTGAGATGAGTCTAGTTGGAGAACTAAATTTCTTCCTAGGATTACAAGTCAAACAAACAAGTGAAAGAATTTATATTTACCAAACCAAATATGCTAAAGAAATGATTAAGAAATTTGATTTGGAAAATGCTAAGGAAGTTTCAACTCCAATGGCAACTAATATAAAAATAGATAATGATCATGAAGGAAAACAAATTGACCTTAAACTTTATAGAAGTATGATTGGTAGCCTCCTCTACCTAACTGCTAGTAGACCCGATATTTTATTTGCGGTTGGTATGTGTGCTAGGTACCAATCATGTGTCAAAGAATCTCATTTAGTTGTTGTTAAGAGAATCTTAAGATATATTAAAGGAACACTAAATGTAGGACTATGGTACCCTAGGACTAGGTCTTTTGATTTGGTTGGGTATACCGATTCCAATTATGCCGGTTGCAAATTGGATCAGAAGAGTACTAATGGTGGATGTCAATTCTTTGGGTCCTCCCTAGTTAGTTGGAGTAGTATGAAGCAACCTTGTGTTGCCCTATCCACTACTGAGGCCGAGTATGTGGCTATGGGTGGTTGTGTATCTCAACTACTATGGATGAGACATACTTTGGAAGACTATGAGCTACTTTACTCCAACATAAAAGTATTTTGTGATAATGTGAGCACCATAAATTTGACCAAAAATCCGGTGCATCACTCTAGAACCAAGCACATTGAAGTGAAACATCACTTCATTAGAGATCATGTGGCTAAGGGGGACAATGAGCTCAATTACATTAAATCTAAATCCAACCTAGCCGACATCTTTACCAAGCCTCTCCCCGAAGTAAAATTTTCATCACTTAGGAGAGAACTTGGAATGTGCTTAGTTGAATAAAGGCGTAGGTTTACATGATCTTATAGAAATTCTAAGATTTATACCTTTAAGCATCTCACAAAACTTCTAAGAAATCATGATTTTTGTATTGAGTCACTTAGACAACATGTGAGATGTTAGGAAGATGCACTTGGTTCATCATGCTTGTTATGATACATTACTATGAACCAAAGTGTCATCTAGAGACATTAATCCTTCATTGGACCAATCATTGGGAAGGTTTATGCACAATTGATGTGCATATAGCTCCAAGAATATAATTGGAAATGTCAAATAAAACATAATTTAAACCATGTTTATCATACTTTGAAAAACAGTTTTCAAGTAGAATACAAAAGTAATACAAAGTTTGTAAAATACTTAAAGCTTTTGCTAGGTTTCAAAATTGTATCATTTTCGAAATCTGGAAAACATATATTTTTTAAATTATTTTTCCTTGATATAAAATGATTTCAGAAATGTGTACACAAAATTTCGTAATTTTTCGATGTTTCTAGAATATTTGGCGCATTTCTGAAGTTGGGCTGAAAAATCAAAAAAGTGGACTTGATGATCAATCGAATCAGAATTGATCAGTCGATGTGTTTTCTAAAAAATAGCCCTATTTCCTGGTTTCAAGTGCATCTTTTAATGTCTTAAAACTATGGTATGATAATCTTCAGTTTAAAGAAGTTTTTAGGACTGTTTGATGCAATATTTTAGGGGGACTTTCATAATATAAATCTTTTCATCCCCTAAACTTATATTGTTGGTGCAAAGTTAGAATTTAACCTTCAATCTTTTGTTAGGCTTTGCTCCACATGTTATTCACACATCATGAACCATATCTTGGATTAAGGGGGAGCTTAATTTCAATCTTATACCTCAGTTCAAGATACAACAAATTTAATTCTTTCATGAAATTTATGAATCTTTCTCTTTTTGATGTATGTCAAAGGGGGAGAAGAAATGTTTAAGTTAGAATTGGAAATATAATTATGTGCATGTGTTAAAGACCTAACTTAAATGATTGTCAAACATTAAAAAGGGGGAGATTGTTAGTGCAACAATGCCCCAAGCATTATTATGTTTCGATGTTTGGATAATCATCTAAGTTAGGCAATATTTTGTGATCTAATTGTGAACATGTTTAAGTGACAGGAAAATCCAAGTATGAAGACTTTAAAGGCAAGTCCAAGTATAATCTTGGCAAGAAAAGTCCAAGGAAAAGGCTTGGCTGTGTAAGACCAAGTATGTAGTCTTGGCGGCGTAAAATTCAAGCGGACCTTGGCAAAGGAAGTCCAAAGGCAAGTCTTGGCAGCGTAAGTCTAAGCATGTAGTTTTGGCGGCGTAAAGTCCAAGCACACTTTGGCAAAGGGAAACCCAAAACATGACAAAACCGAAGGAAGCTCTTGGAAGCAAGCGCAAAGGATGAACAAGTCGCGGACTCGGAGGGATCCTGGAGGCGCAAGGCTTAAGGAAGAGCTAGAAGGTTGAGTCTAGGTCTAGGGAGTCAATTCAAGTATGAATTATTCATACTTGACGAGTATCAGTCGACTGATACAATGTAGCAATCGACTGATAGGGTGCTCGGATCGAGTCGCCGAAAAGCGTGAGCGATCATGACGACGCTTGATGCGGGCGGATGCCAAATAAGCGATGTGATCCGATCAAGTCGAACCCGGGCACAGAATGGAGTCTCACTCGATTGCGCATCGTGATCACTCGACTGATCACTCCATCAGTGGACTATTGGAGGGATCAGTCGACTGATGAGCGTGTCGTTGGATGATGACGCTTATGAATCCTGCGAATCCAGCTATTCAGAAGTCGTTAGCCGCGACGGCAGTCGACTGATAATGTACATCAGTCGACTGATCGTGGCCCAACGGAAAAAATAGCCCTCTCTATAAAAAGAGGGCTTGGGGTAGTTGAGAGGGTTAATGCTTACATTCTGATCATTCTCTTAAGCCCCCACAAATTTTCTAAGCTTTCTAAGTGTTTTAATTCTCCTCCTCCTCTCTAATCTTCATCTTCATCTTTTGTAAGAAGGGGAGGGTTTTGTAAAAGAGAAAGCTTCTTAGTGAAGATTGATTTAAGTTGATCCACCTTAAGGATCACCGTGGAATAGGAACGTTATCTCCGAACCACGTAAAGGCTTCCGTGTTGGCATTGTATTTTCGTTTCTATTACTATTATATTTGTTGTGTTTCCGCTAACCTTTTTTGTAGAAATCGAAAAAGAGGTTATTCATCCCCCCTCTAGCCTTCCAAGGATCCCCAACAAGTCCTTTTATAGATAATATTCTAAGTGAAGAGTTGCCTTGACATTTTCGAGTTCCTCAGATGCCTGAGTATACTAGCTCTTCATATCCCAAAGATCATTTGGGTAGATTTGAAAATACAGCATTACTATATCGTTATATAGATGGGGTTAAGTGTCGAGTATTTCTTACTACATTAGTAGGGTCTGCTCAACAATGGTTTAATGTTTTAAAATCACAAAGTATATATTATTTTATTTAAGGATTTTTTTAGTATTATTTTTAAGATATTTTTCTAGTTCTAAGAAATATCTACCTCAACCATTGAGTCTTTTTAATCTTAAACAGAGAGAACAGAAAACTCTTTGACAGCAGTATGTGCAGAGGTTTACTCAATCGGTACGAGAAATCTCTGCTATAGAGTCGGGCATGGTAGTAGGAGTCTTTACTCAAGGGCTAAGAGAGGGAGATTTCTTTAAATCTCTAGCTAAGAAGCCTCCTGCAAATTTTGATGCCTTATTATCCCGAGCCGAAAATTTTATTAATCTAGAAGATGCTCAAAAGTCTCGGCAACATTCTCAGGATCATCAAATGACAGAAATGCCAGAATTTCGAGTTAAATGGGTGAGGATCGCTCGTCCTCCAGGAGAAAGATCTATGTATGTTCCTTAATTGAGGGTTTCTAAGGAACGAGCTATGAACATCTGTGAGGAGCATCAATTATTGAGAAGGCCAATAGGAGTTGTTAGAGGGCCTAGAAGATTATCATCTTCTACTTTCTGTTCTTATCATCAAAATTATGGTCATAATACGCAGGATTGTCAATAGTTAGATTCTAAGTTACGGAGGATTATGGGGGTTCACCCTCGAATCAGGAATATAGTCATGAATCTAACTCCATATCAATAATGACCTTGGGCTAGAAATTATGGTAGAGGAAATCAGCTGAGACCCCCTATTAATTTACCTGCACAGCCTAATCAGCCAAGCGAAATAGTTTCTGACAGAATAATTCCTGCAGGCCAACCTCCGGTGAGGGGTGTTATCAATATGATCTCTGAGGGTTCCACTAATAGGGATTCAAATAGAGCTCGGAAAAGACATAGTCGGGAGGAATGTATAGTTGCAACAGCTCTACATAGAGCAAGAGGACCTATCTTAGGTTTTGGTCCCAACGATTTAGAGGGGGTGATAACTCCTCATACTGATACTTTAGTAATTCGGGTTCTTATTGCTAATTTTGATATGGGAAGAGTTTTTATGGACCAAGACAGTTCAGTGGATATCTTATATTGGTCTGCATTGGAACAAATGGGAGTCTGTGTAAATGATTTACGGTCGGTTGGCACTTCTTTATTCGGGTTTTCTGATCATGAGGTGAAGCCAATAGGTCAGATTAAGTTCCCTTTGTCTTTAGAAGAAGAACCCCGGAGAAAAACAGTACTTATTAATTTTACAATAGTAGATATGCCTTCTTCCTACAATGTTATTTTGGGTCGACCTGTCTTAGCAAGTTTGCAAGCAGTGGCTTCTTCTTATCATCAAAAAATTAAGTTTTCTATTGGGAAAGAAGTGGGAGAAGTTAGGATTGATCAACAGCTTTCTCGGAGGTGTTATGTAGATGTTATCCGGACGGAACAAAAAGGGAAGACTATTAGTAAAACTCTTCAAAAACTTAATCAGTATGGGAATACAGTGTCATTCAAAGGGGGGGTCTAAAAAAATAGGAGAGTCTGACAAGAAAGCCATTGTTCTTGATACTAAATGTGTCGAGCATGCTACATTTATAGCTAGAGATCTTCCTTTACAACTCAAAACTTGTTTGATAACGTGTCTTGTTAAAAATATTGATATTTTTGCATGATCGCCACAGGAATTGATCCTAATATCATGGAGCATAGATTATATATTTTACCTACTATGACACCTGTGAAATAGAAGCGACGTCACTTCGAAGCCGGAAAGGATGCTATCATTAAGGAGGTGAATAAATTGTTGAAGGCAGGACATATTAGAGAAATATAGTATCTATCCTGATTGTCTAATGTTGTATTGGTGCACAAACTATCAGGAAAATGAAGAATGTGTGTGGATTTCCATAATCTTAATAAGGCATGTCCTAAGGATTATTATCGTTTGTCTCGCATTGATCAGTTAGTACACTCTACTGTAGGACATCAATTTATCTCAATGATAGATACCTATCATAGGTATCATCAGATACCCTTAGCATTGGAAGATCAAGATAAAGTCAGTTTCATTACGACTGAGGGAACTTTTTGTTATATTGTTATGCCTTTTGGATTAAAAAATATCAGGGCTACTTATCAGAGGTTAATGGATAAAATCTTTGAGGAACAATTAGGAAGGAATGTGAAAGTATATGTTGATGATATCTTAGTTAAAACTTTATAGCTCGAGCAGTTGATACCTGATTTAGAGGAAAATTTCAGTATTTTACGCAAATATAAAATGAAGCTTAATCCTGAGAAGTGTGTGTTTGGAGTTACACAGGGGTGTTTCTTGGAGTATATAATTACTGAGCAAGATATAAAAGCTAACCCTAGTAAGATTGATGCTATTCAGCAAATGCAACCTCCAAAAAATTAAAAGGAAGTACAAAGATTATTATGAAGAATTACTGTTTTATCTCGATTTATATCTCGGTCGACAGATAGAAGTCTTCCCTTTTTTAAGATATTGAAAAGAGCTATTCGATTTCAATGAGATGAGCACTATGATAGGGTTTTCCAATCTTTAAAAGACTACTTGTCCAAGCCACCCTTCTTGGCTAAGCTTCAGGATAGGAAAATGTTATGGGTGTACTTGGCTCTTTCTGAAGTTGATGTCAGTTCAGTATTAGTCCGAGAGGATAAGGGTCAGCAGCATCCGATCTATTATATCAGCTATCTATTAAAGGGACCTGAAATTCGATATACTAATCTAGAAAAGTTAACTTGGAAATTAGTTCTAACTGCTTGGAGGTTGCGACCTTATTTTTTATCACATCCATTAGTGGTGCTCACTGATACTCCTTTAGACAAAATACTCACTCATCTAGAGGCTACGGGAAGCTCATTAAATGGGCTACTGAGCTCAGTGAATATGATATTTCTTATCAACCTCGTACCTCTATTAAAGCTCAAGCATTAGCTAATTTTCTGGTAGAGACTATGCATAAAGAGGAATCAGATCCATGGATTATATATGCGGATGGTTCTTCTAAAAAAAAGATTGTGAAGTGAGGGTAATTCTGATTTTACCGCAAGAGGAAGAAGTTAAGTTAGCAGTCATGTTGCATTTTAGGGCATCTAATAATGAAGCTGAATATGAAGCTTTACTTATAGTTTTGCAAGCTGCTAAAAATATAGGAGTCGAGCGGGTAATAGTGCATATGAATTCTCAATTGGTGGTACAGCAAACTAATGGGGTATTTGAGGTTAAGGATGATAAATGTAGGAGTTACTATGAATTAGTGGAGAAAGCTAAGGGGGATTTCTCAGAAGTGTTGATAAAAAAGATCACTCGAGTGGAAAATCAGAGGGCTGACGAATTGGCTCAATTAGCTAGCTCTTTAGGAAATTGGAGTACTCGAGAGGTCATTGCGCAAATTGAATTATTGTCTCAAGGAGAGAGATCAAAACAATTAATGGAGGAGGATTGGAGAAAAGAGTTGGTCTCATTTTTTCAAGATAAAAAGGTGCCTAATGATGTTGTGAGGGCTCGGCATTTCAAACAGCAAGTAGTTTATTTCTACATGTTGAAAGAAATTTTATATAAGAAAACCAGAGTTGTTGCGGCGTTTGGGAAAGACATAAGTCAATTATGTGTTACGGAAGGTATATGAAGGAGCTTGTGGAAGTCATATAGGAGGTCGATCATTGGCTCAGAAGGTGTTATTGGCTAGGTATTTTTGGCCTACTTTAATGAAGGATTCTATACAGTTGGTACAAAAATGTGAAAGTTGTCAAAGGCATCATAATTGGCAGCATCAACCGACTGAATATATAAAAGCAGTTGTGTCATCTTGTCTTTTTGACCAATGGTGTGTGGATATAGTAGGACCATTTCCGATCGGGACATGTCAGAAGTTCTTATTAGTGGCTATTGATTATTTCTCTAAGGGGTGGAGACTGAGCCTTTAGCTTGTATTAAGAAACCGATAATATTAAAGTTTCTATGGAAAAGTATTATATGTCATTTTGGTATTCCTAGAAGACTGATATCAGATAATAGATGACAATTTCAGGGTAAGAAGTTGGCAAAATGGTGTCAAGATTTTAAGATTGAGCAAGTGTTTACATCAGTGGTTTATCCTTAAAGTAATGGACAAACTGAAGTCAATAACAGGGAGGGAGTTAGTACATGGATTAAAGACTAAGTTGGAGCATGTAGCAGGTAGTTAGGTGGAAGAGTTACCTAGTATAATATGATCCTTCCGAACCACTCCTGGGAGAGCTACAGGAGCAACCCCTGTAGTATGGTATATGGTTCAGAGGCAGTGCAGCCTGTGGAGGTAGGAGTAGAGTCTGCCCGAGTGATGACCTATATCCCGAGTGACAATGGAGTGGCTCGGCATATGGAGTTAAACTTAATTCAGAAGAAAAGATATGTTGCTTTATATCATACTGAAAGGTATAGATCACAAGTAATGAAAGCTTATAATAAAAAAAATAATACCACGTGCTTTTCAGGTGGGAGACTTAGTATTGCAAAAAGTACTGCCCGAGGGATGTAAAGGTAAGCTAGGACCTAAATGGGAAGGACCCTCCTAGGTGGACAGCCGAGCGGGGATTGGAGCTTATTACTTGAAGAATGCTCAAGGAAGACTTTTAGCAAGACCATAGAACGTGTATCATTTACGTCCTTACTTTAGTGGATGAATGTTGTAGAATTTATGTTTTTGCTCCTTTAGAATAATAAAATGTAGACTAAGTAATATACTATATTCAGAATAATAAAATGTAGACCAAGTGATATACTATATTCCAAGTGTTGCATTGAATACAAATGATTACATTTTCTCATTATTGGATGAGAAAGAAAAAGATAGTAAATCAAGTGGGGTGCGATAAACAATATTGTCTAAGTCTAAAAAATTGATGGAGTGCCCGGAAGGAGGGTAGCCTGCTGCTTGGAATTGATTGATGCAGTCTTGGAAGTCCCATTGTAAAAAAGCAAAACCCCAATCTAGGAACATATCGTTGATTGTAGCAGAAGTCTCAAATGTTTCTTGTATGGTGTTTGTTCCTTCTTTGGAGGGGGGTCGAGTTCTTAAAATGTCTAAAGTATTCAATAAGCAAGATGTTTGAAAATGGAAGGTTGAAAGTTCTGCTCGGTCGGCTTGAGCCTTTATATAGGAGGCTTGGAGTTCTCTCTCAAGTCTTTGATAAGCATGTTGTAATGATAACTCGCGAGCCTGACATTCTTGTAATTCTTTCTTTAGGGTAGTGGTACATTGGATCCATTGGTTGTTTAGATGAGTTATACTTGTGATACCCGACAGAGGTAAGTATCAGTGTCAAGTAAAAATAATAGAAGAAATTGTATACTAACCTTGTTAATACTGGCTAGGAGGGAATCTGGTATATCTTGAGCTGAGGGGGAAGAAAGAAGACTTTATGGGGTTTGGCATAAAAGTGGAGGTTGATGGGAAGGTGTTGAGTTACGAGGGTGAAGTTGAATAGTGTTTATGCGAGAAGGTGGCTGAATATTGCTAGAAGTCATAAGAGTGATTCTGAAGAAAAAAAAAGTATGAGTGCATATAAGTTATGTAAGTATACAGGAGAAAAGAAAAGAGGAAAAATGATTACCGAGCATATCAGTCGACTACAAGGGGTAGTTCAGCTTGATGGAGGTAAGTGTTGCTTTTGTGAGTAGCTGATTTATATTGAATTGTTTTTCTGCTAGTGACAAGGTAATCAATTGATAATCAGGGTTATCTCGGTAATGACTTAGGGAAGGACGAGGTGGGAGAGTAGTTAGCCAACTGGGTGAAAAAGGAAACAGAGATGAAGAATGCACAAAGAAGTAGTGCTCTTTCCATCCCTTGTGAGAAGAGGGGATGCGAGTCAGAAATTGAAAATCTGACCGAGCTTGAAAATAAAAGATACCTATTTCTATTGATTTTATTTGGAAAAAAACAATAAAATAAAAAGGTTGATGGGGTCACTGACAGGTATGATGCGAGGAGGTAAAAACCTAACATAAAGCGAAAAGAGTTAGGACTTAATTGATTCAAGGGAATGGAAAAAATACTCAAATATCTCTAACAGAAAATGATGAAGAGAAAAATATAATCCGGCTTCTATTTGTTCCAAGAAAAAGACTTTTGTTCGTCCCAGAGGTGAATGAGGGTGTTCGATGGAAGTGGTTGGGAATATGTGAAAGCCCGAAGGAAGTTGTAATCGGGAGGATAAGGATCAACATTGCTCTCCTATCACTTTGGAGCGAGTGGATGAAAATCATGGACGAGAAAGTGAAAAAGTAGGATACATTTTCTTGAAAGTATATAGTGCAGAGCAGTGAAGATGGTTTCTGTATATATAGAGAAGAAAGGGGGGAAAAGGAAAGAAGTAATAACTTTTCCTGCTTATTCTAAGGAAGAGTGGGGTCATTGAATCATATCAAATTAATTTGTTAGGATAAAAATAATGGATAGATAAGGAGCCCATTTTTTGTTAAGGCAAACATAGGGTGTATAAATTTATTCAAATTTTGTTACGAGGCATGTGCAGGATATGGTGTAAGGATAAAAAAATGGATTTCTGTAGAAGATATTTTAGAGTATTAACGGCACAGATTTGAAAACAGACATTCATTACAGAAATAGGTAATATGAGATTTCATAAATAGCTACATTGGTTATGCACAATACAAGTTTAGGAATGATATTTTAATATTAAATTAAAAAAATCATTAACTAAATTTGTTCTGGAAGAACATCTTTTTTGGAAATTTTTATCAAGAATCTCTTCATTCATCTACTAAACATGTTCAATAAACTACACGAACTTAAATTTATTTATTAGTCTATTATTGATCATTATTTTTTTCATATTCATTGTGTATATAATATTTTAAATTTGTGCTCATGATGAATTAAAAATTTTTAAAAATCAATTAAAATTATTATTTCTTTTTGTGGTCATATCCTACTAACAACGAAAAAATGAAATAAATTTTATAAAATTAACGAAATGAAATCTAAAAGAAATTATGTGTTGTCTCGACATGTTAAAATTAAAATATCAATTACTAAAAAATTCATTTCAATAAAAAATTATTATTTTAATTTTTTCTCAAATTATTAATAATTCTAATATATATTTATTTTATATCAATAGAATATATATAATAATATTTTTAAATTTTTAAAAGTATCCAATAATGTGATCGAACAACTTTTCAACATTTACTATCCTACTCATTTAATTATGATAAATTTTTATAACATAATTTTAATTTTGAATGAACATATTAACTCGTAATTTATCTGGTGCCAACTGTCGCAATAAAATAGACGCTAATAATGTAATTTATCTGGTGCCAAACTATCACTACGAAAACAAAAAATGAAAAATAAATAATGGTATTTTCTAAAATTATAAGAATAAAAAGATAAATGAATTACGTGAACTTTGATTCTCTTATTCCCTAAGGATTGATCTTTTTCGAACTGTCAAGTTGTCAATTTCGAACCGTTGATCCTGAACTATGATCAGATATAATGTGACTCAAGTTATCTCTAGTTGTCCCAAGTCTTGTTCATTCAATTGAACATCATTCTTAGCCAATTCAAATCAACAAAGAGCATTGTGCTTTCAAGGAGGAAGTCATTGATCAACACAATAGTCGACCGATCGTACTTTCAATCAACTCTGCCCGCTTAGAGATCCCAACATGTAACCTGATATCATTCACCCATGATTCTTGCAACTCACTACTTTAATTTGCTAAAAAGTCATGCTTCTTTGTCAGCTTCCCAAAAAGTCTAGCTTATGAGACTTCCTCCACTCATCTAAAACTTCCACTTGTAGGAATTCACCTTGATCTAAAGGCCTCGCCTCTAAGAATTTCAGTTCATTGAAGTTGAATGTCTCGTACCATCTTTCACAAATAGCAATGAAACTATGTGTGCAACCATACAAGTTTCTACAAACTCAATGCTCATGTCAGACACACAGATCTAACTGAAATATTTTACCACATATCAAAATATTTCAATCAAACCTGAACAAATGGGACATAGTAACCCTATCAATCTCTCTTTTTTCTATTTAAAAAATTATTTAAATTAAAGAAAATCAATATAGAGCCAAAACATTTATAAAACTCAAAACAAAGCTCCCCCTTCATTTTGGTGTTCATGGAACCCAAAACAAAGCTTCCCTTCACTTAAGCTCCCTTTGAGATAGAATTTTTTACCTAATAGGAAATAAAGTTGATTAACTTAGCCTTGCCATTCTCCTTTGATATATACTAAAACAATAAATTCAATAAAAGAAAAAGCCCCAATCTGACAGCAAACCAATATAAAAAGTCAAACCAGCAAGGGACCCCTAGAAAGGTAAGAAAAAATACATCAAATCCCCTAGAGTAAAATAATAATTCCATAAAATTGACCAAAAATTAAAAGATAAAAAATCTTGCACAAAAGAGAAGTTTGTTGTCTCAAAATTAGCAATGAAAATTTGTTTTTCTTAAAAAATCATTATATATGTTTTACATTCCATTTGTGTATCAAGTGTTAAATTGAATTGGTTTGAAACAGTAAACATGCATTTTATTTAAAAACAGTATGAAAGCATTTCTAATAGCCAGCAACTATTAATCATAACAAGAAGGAAAAAAAGAATATCAATGAAAGCATTTCTAATAGTAAGTAACATCTATAACTAATAATCATACAAGAAAAAAAAAACCCAATTAAACACCCTAAATTCATATAGCATGATAAAGTCAATATCAACAACCAATAAATAACATCTATAACTACTAATCATTCAAGAAAAAAAATTGTCAACCCAATTGACACCCTAAATTCATCTAGAATGACAAAGTCAATTTCAACAACCAATAAATAACATCTATAACTAATAAATCATACAAGAAAAAAAAATGTCAACCCAATTAACACACCCTAAATTCATCTAGAATGATAAAGTCAATTTCAACAACCAATAACGAAGACTGACAGTTCCAAACCATCGAACCCGTTGTCAAGTCTAGTAAACTTCTCCTACATTGCAAGAGGTTATTTTCGTGACTCCAATTCTTAATCTTAAGGGCACACAGCAGCATCTTTGTCATTGCACCAAGGCTCCTCTTCATAAATACAAAAATTATATATATATCCTGAGTGTCGCACGATGTGAGTCATGCGCGATAACAGGAAATGCACAGTAAGTCCATCGCGCTTTGTCTCGTCCGAGCACCTCTTCCCCACTCGACGCCAGCTTCCCACCTGACATGCCCGAGCAACTCTACCGCTCGGCATCGCCGCCGAGCGGCCGAATTCCGACCGCGATGCTACCGAAATTCGACCGCGATCCGACTAGCATCGGAGTCCAATCGAACCATGGCCACCAGCGCCGCAGTCATAATCGTGGTCGATTCAGGCCAAAATTCAACTGCGATCCAGCCGACACCAGAGTCCAACCGGATCGTGATCGGATTCCGACCCGATTGCGACCGAAATCGACCGCAATTATGGCCACCGATCGCTATCCGAATTTAACCGATTCCGACCGAACCGATCGCGATCCGACCAACATCGATGTAATCGACGCATCCAACGGCCGCGCGCTGGCGATCGCACGACCGACTCGATCGAATTGATCGTAACCGATCGCGCCGGAGTCCAAACGAATCGCAACTGGATTGCGACTGCCATCGGCCACAATTTGCCCAGATTCTAGCCTAAATCCGGTTGAAATCCAACCATAGTTCAGTTGGTCAATCGGCGGTCGCAACCCCGATGGATTTAAGAGTTTGGCTATAGTGTTCATCCAAGAAGAAAGAATCATCGAAGAAGAAGAGACGAAGGAAAATCTAGTGCATTTGCCATTACTGTGTCATCCCGTTTGATCAGACAGTGAAGTCATCGTGCACACAATGATTGTCGCCCAAGACATCAAAACTATATATATATATATATATATATATATATATGTGCTGAGCTCCTAATGGTGCCCGACTCGGGTGTGATAATAGGGAATGCACAGTAACTCACTCACTGGATTCAGGAATAAACTCTTAGGGATCCATTTTGTATGAAAACATTTGTAATAGCAATAACATCCATGTCTAATAATGATAACAAGAAAAAAAAATGTAAACCCAATTATTACACCCTAAATTCATCTAGAATGATAAAAGACAATTTTAACAACTTACTCAACTGGATTCACCAATAAACTCTTAGGGATTCATTTTGTAAAAACAATTTTCACATATTTCCTTTGCATCCAAGTTGGTTGACCAATTATCCTCTTAGTTTGGCTATCCCTGGAGATGCTTGTTTTCCCCTGTAACCTAAAATATTAAACCTTTTATTATCATGTAAAGACTCTTAAACCAAAAAGTGAATTGTTCAGAGGTCTTTTTCAAATCTGCAGCCATTTTAATCTGTCACTTGATCTTTCAAATCCTTACTTTCTATCTCCAGTTCTTTAACCCTAATCCTATTGTCATTTAAAAAAGCATTTGAAACCATAGGAGGAAAGAGGAATTCTCCTTTATAAAGATGATTTTCCATTTGAAAAAATCCAGAACTTAGAACAATTTGTCCATGTCATCACAGATACTAGTACAAAATCAAAAAGCGGAAACGGGGGCTTTCTTAAAAAGCCTTTATTACTAGCTATGAGATTTCAGATACTGACATTGTTGTTATTTCTGCATTCCTCTCCCTCTGCCGCTAACATTATATTCCTGCAGCCCAGAAAGATCAATCAGCAGTGGAGGGGAAAACAATCATGAAATGTGGAGGGGAAAAAAAACAACAATGGATGGGGTAATGCATACGAGACTACAGTTTAAAATGTGATGGGGATTGTATCTTGCCCATTTTACAACACAAAGAGCAAGGGAAATTAGGGAAATTTTCAGTTTGACCCAAGACTGAAAACTATGGAGACTGAGCATAAATATTTTTCAAAATCTAGGGCAAACTGCAAAATAGAACCAATAAGTAGAGAGAACCAATAAGTAAAGGTCTAGAGAGAGAGAGAGAAAATTAGATCCAGTGGCCTACTCACCTTGATCACAGCTCATCTCTTACAGAGTGAGTCGATTCAGTTTCAACTGTTACAGAGTCAGAATGACTAGTTGTATCCTTATTTGATTTCACAAAGTTGATGATGTCCTCGGCTGTCCTACCTCCTTCATACGGTGAAAGTTTGCCGCTTGCTGAAGAAAAGTAGAGCGTTGGGTAACCCTGAACATCGAATTCACTGGGAACGTCGTTCACGGTAGCATCCTAGATTTCATGAGTGAAAAATAAAGAAAATAATTAAAAGGAGTTACTTAACATGGTATAAGATGTGAGCAAAACAACAACAAATAACAGTGTTTCTCGCATAAATAAGTTGCTCGACAGCTTATCAAAACTTTCTTTGCAACACCTTTAGGCATTCACAAAAGCATAATAAAAGAAAAAGTTACCATCTTTGCAATGACAACATCTGCATCATTTTCAAATGAGATGGCTACTTCATCCAAAATAGGCGCTAGTTTCTTGCAGTGCCCACACCATGGTGCATAGAATTCGAGCAGAACTGGACAAATTGCAACAGACACAAAGGATTCAGTATAGCATGTCAATATTGTTAAGCAAACAACTTGTTTACAAGTTGGTAAAAATAGTTATGATTGAAGATTCTAGGGTTATATAACAACACATTTTAGCCAGCTTTATTGTGTAATCGGATTTTATGATCAGTCAAATCTGCAACTTCCTATAGATAATCTAAACATTACAGCTAGTCAAACATGATAACAAATAATAGCATGCTCATTTTACAAGGACAAACACATCCAACCCAAATTTCACTAATTTCTTAAATATCGAGAAAGTCTAACTGTAACCTTCAATTGACTTGCATTTTGTAAGGAAAATGCAAGTCGAGACCAACAGTTCTATGTTCTTGATAACAAATGAATTTGCAATATAGATTAGAAATTCAAAAGATGGTCAGACAAGCTAAAATAAAAAAGGATGATTTGTGTATGAACAAACCATTCTTTCCAGAGTTTAAAACAACTTCATGCAGATTATCAGCCACGACAATTTTAACAGGTTCACTGTTAACTTCTGGTATTGGCTCAGACTTTCTATAAGGCTTTAAGTTACCATCCTGTATTCATACAAATCAATATCAACATCAAATAGTCTAGTGACTAAATGTACATTCAGGTGAAGTTCATTTCACTTGACAAAATGGGAAATAAATGAGACAAGAATAAGAACCAAAATTCATTGAAACTGAAATAGAATTAACTTAACTCCCTTATCCTTCTGATCAAATCAGATGTCAGAAATGATTTATTGGCCAAGAGAATGACAATGAAAATGAGTGATGAACATTTGAATTATTCGGCCAGTGAATGTCTCATGGAAATTGAAAAACCACCAAGTTGCACTGCCCAACTAATTGGGATAGGGTAAATAGATCTTACACTACCACTTAGCATTATGTAAAGCTGAACTGTCCATAACGTTAATCAAGTGAGTTATGTGCTGTTTCTGTTCAACCTCATGGTGCATCCTTTAAATGTAAAGGCGCACCAAAAGCCATATTATTAGTAAAACCAACGGATGATATTAAGTTCCAATCCTCATTCTCCATATACCCTTCATTCTTCTTCTTTTTCAAATCCTTCATTCTCCTTAACGATGAAATCACTCATCACTAATCAACCATCGTACCTTGATCGTCAACCTCCCCTTAAAGACTTCATCCTGTTAGGGCAATCAACCCATGTAATGTGGTTTTGATGTGTGTGGCAAAGGATTTAAGTTAGGTTGTTATGGATTTGATATGTGCGTTGAAGTCATACAGGACTTAGTAATTCGCACATGGATGACGATTAGCAAAATTCACCATCTCATGACTCGGTCCTTGAGTCGGTGAAAGATGCATTGCAGAAGCCGTGCGCTTGATGCATCCGAGGGACCGCCGGACGAGGAGCATTGGAGTGAAGCCGAAAGAAGTAGACTTCAGGGCGAAACGCGAAAGATAGCGCTGTGAAATCGTGCGCTTGGCGCATCCGAGGGACGTGGCCGGACGAAGAGAACTTCAAAGGCGAAGGACTCCAAGAGAAGATGTGAGTGAACGATTGTAACCCGATAAGGGGTAGCTCTTAGATGAACTTGGCCAATTGGCTAAGTGTCGGATGGGTTTTTCCAACATCAGTCGACTGTCATATAATGGCAGTCGACTGCTCCAAGTCGAATGGGTTCGACTGGTGGGTTTGCCGTGATCGCCAAGAATGATCATGATCGCCAAGGACGGCGATCGGTGATAAAGGCAATCGCGGGCACAGAACCTCCCGTAGCCGACTGATCAATCGGCTATGATACATCAGTCGACTGCCAAGTCTCCCGTTAGACTACAACGGTCGGGATCTGATGTGTTCAGAAGTCGTTATAACAGCGACAGTCGACTGATGGGCGGCCAACGGGAAGAAATCAGTCTTCTCTATAAAAAGAGAGGGTGTGGGCTTTGGGATGGCTAATGCTTAGCTTCCAAACATCTCCCAAAGTGCCCAAACGGTTTTCCTCCTCTTCCTTGAGTTTATTTCAATCATATTGTAAGATGAGTGATTTCTTGTAAAAAAGATTACCTCCACCTAGCTTTGTGCAAAGGAGAGATTAGTGGATTTGTGTAGGCGTGATTCACCTTGGACGAATCGATCGTGGATTAGCAGCAAGGGTCGTGAACCATGTTATATTGGTTTGTTAGCGCTTGTCTTTTCAATTGTCTTTATTGTTTATATTTCCATTGCACTAATCTTAAGTGTAGACGATCAAGAAGAGAGCGAATTCCACCATCTACGAAAGAGGGCTATTCACCCCCCTCTAGCCGGCCACCGACATTCCAACACATCCCTCTAAAGTTGAATGCTTGCCTTATTTAACTCTCCTATCCATTTTCACTGAAAATCTTCCCTTTTAATACTTTCCCAAATATATCAGAGTATTAGGTGCAATTACATTACCTAGCTAAACCGAACTTGTTCAACTGAAATCAGCCTTATCAATCAATTATTACACATCCTAGTCGACTGGTATCTAAAACCAGTCGACTAATAGCTAATATTCTCAAAACAATTTTTCAAACAAGTTTTAAAAATACATAAGTAATTTTACGCTTTTCGAAAAATCTTAGAAATTTTATATAGACATTACTTATGTCAAATACTAGAAAAATAATTTTCTATAAAAAATACTTATTATTTCCAAAGATTGATACAAAGTTGAAAACCATTGAAAACTTCAATGTTTAAGCAACTGTCACAATATCCTCAACGGTGATTCCTATCATCATATAGACTTCACCATAGTTTTTCAAGGTGATTTTAAAAGTATTTTCAAAACTTATTTTCAATTATGATCTATGGGTCAAGTGTACATGACTTGTACATTAGCTATCCTCGTGATTTATTCCTATCATTTAAAAAATTTAAGTTTAAGTTAATGCAACATATGAGCATCTTGAACTCAACTCATTATCCTAGCATCTCATTTGTGTCTAAAATATCTCAATACATACACATAAGTCATCCTATGATTTATGTGAGATGTAGATTAGTTCTTCCCTAAATTAAGGGATCATGCATTTCTATTTAGCCATTTCCCAAATGATCATCCTACCTAGGATATCAAATAATGTCAATTTTTCTTAATTTCAATTGAGTAAATGTATGAATATGATTATGACATATATTGATGTGTATAATTTAAAAGCATTGTCAATCTTACATGGTGTATGATGTCATGCATAACAAGAGAAATGAATTTTCATAGTACATTACACAATGAGAGCATACCAATGACACTATATCACACATACTCAAAAATTCAATTCAATGCATTTCATTCATTCATCAAAACCATTCATACAAAAGACAACAACATATCGTCACACCTATAACAAAATTTCTCATGACAAGCAAACACAGCATATCATTTATGCCAACAAAAATCGTCCATGCAAATTGTAGACAAAATGATTCTTACACTACAACATGCAAAGAAATAAAAGCACACGACTGAAAACTGGGCTACCAGTCATCAGCGTCGTCGATCGAAGGTGGTGGAGGCTACCGACTCTAAGTCCAGACACGCTTCATGTCATACATCTCAATCTGACGTTGCTCGAATGTCTGAAGGCGAAAATCTATCTGAGTCATCTGGTGAGAAATTGAGGAATGCTCGAGATTGAACTCAAACCGTGTATCTATGGTCTCATGAAACAATAGGAAAGACCCATGTGTGACAGATAGGGTAATAGGGGAATGACTTACTCCTCAAAATCTCCTTCAGCCTCCTCAACTGGCTGATGCTCTTCTAACCATTCCATCCTCCTAAAAATTTTAGTCATGTCCGCCAATGAAAAGTTCCTCAAGGTGATACGATCGTATTTTTCTATCATTTGTTTCATTGTACCCCTAGAAACATTGATGCTCATGAATGCAAGTTATGCAGTGACTACATTGCCCAAAGGCATATGAATCTTGTCTTGGACAAAGAACACGAAATGAACTATACAGTGGAAAATATTTAACACAACATTAATATCTAACTGATGACAAAATGCATACATCATAAACAAATGATAAGGTCATATCATAGCTAGATCCCGAGTGACTATAGGTAAGATACATCCAACAATGACCTTATATAAAACATTGTCGAAAGGAGATAAGTGGGGTTGGTGAAAGAAATACTCATATGCATATGATTTACCGTAATATGTTCAAAGGGGGCAAGAAGTGACTCATCTAATGACGAATAAAAGACAAAGGTATCGATAGATGGTCGACACTCCAAAAATTCCTGTAGAATTTTCGGAGTAAAATCTAGATCACGTTTAGCAACGCGAGTTTGATATGTTTAGTCATCTCTAATTTTTCTAAGGTTATTATAAAATTCAGAGAGGATGTCAATGTTGATTAAATGAGTGTAATATACTAACTTTTCTAAATGATAATGATAAATAATTTGAATTACATCATAACAGTAGATCATAAAAAATGACTCATCTAAGTAACGGACTGGTATAAGTTGAAATGTTCAAGATTGAAACGAGTGACGATGATCATCATGAGACTCTAGGAATCGAGCATCCTCGAATCCTAGATTTCCGAGTGATGATCATCATCACTCGTTTCAATCCTGAACATTTCAACTTATATCAGCCCATTACTTAGATGAGTTATTTTTTCATGACCTACTATTATGATGTAATTCAAATCATCCGTCATTATCATTTACAAAAGTTAGTGTATTACACTCATCCAATCAACATTGACATCCTCTCCTAATTTTATAATAACCTTAGAAAAATTCAAGATAGTCGAACATATTAAACTCGCATTACTAAACGCATTACTAAACGTGAACTAGATTTTACTCTAAAAATCCTATAGGAATTTTTGGAGTGTTGACCATCTACCGATACCTGTCCTTTATTGTCATTAGATAATCACTTCCTGCTCCCTTTGAACATATCACGTTAAATCATACGCATGAGTATTTCTTTCATCAATCCCGTCGTGAAAGTCAAAATTTATTTTCAATTAAGCATTTATCTGCTCCCGACAATGTTCTGTATAAAGTCATTGTTGGATGTATCTTATCTATAGTCACTCGAAGTCTAGCTATGATCTGATCTCATCATTTGTTCATAATGTATGTATTTCGTCATCAGTTAGACGTCAATGTCGCATTACATATTTTTCACTGCATAGTTCATTTCATGTTGTCTGTCCAAGGCAAGATTCATATGCCTTAGGATAATATAGTCATTGCACAGCTTGCATCCGTGAGCATCAATATTTCGAGGGGTACAGTGAAACAAATGACAGAAAAATACAATTGTATCACCTTGAGAAATTTTTCTTTGGCGGGCATGACTAAAGGTTTTAGGAGGATGGAATGGTTAGAGGATCATCTGCCAGCTGAGGAGGTTGAAGGAGATTCTAAGGAGGAAGTCATTCCCATGTTACCCGATCCGTCACACATGGATCTTTCCGATCATTTCACGCGTCTAGAGTCTCAATTCAAGGAGCTCCTCGAGACCATAGATACACGCTTTGAGGAGCTCAGTCTCAAGCATTCCTCAATTGCTCACCAGATGACTTAGATAGATTCTTACCTTTAGGCATTCGAGCAGCGTCAAATCAAGATGTATGACATGAAGCATACTTGGACTCAGAGTCAACAGCCTATACCACCTTCAACCGACGACGTTGATGACTAGTAGCTGAGTCTTCAATCGTGTATTTTTATTTCTTTGCTTGTTATAGTGTAAGAATCATTTTGTCTACAAGTTGGATGGACGACTTTTGTTGGCTAAATGATATGTTGTGTTTGTTTGTCATAAGATATTTTGTTATAAGTGTGACATATATATTGTTGCCTTTTATATGGGTGATTTTGAAGAGTGAATTAAATGCATTGAATTTTTAACTAAATTTTTTATCATTTTACATCTTATTGTTTGATTGTAAATTTGAATATGTATGATATATTGTCATTGGCATGTCCTCATTGTGTAATGTATTATAAAAAATTCATTTCTCTTGTCATGTCATGACATCATACACCATATAAGATTGACAATGCTTTTAAATTATACATATCAATATATGTCTTAACTATATTCATGCTTTTACTCAATTAAAATTAAGAAAAATTGACATTATTTAATACCCTAGGTAGGATGATCAAATGGAAAATGCTTAGATAGAAATGCATGATCCCTTAGCTTAGGGAAAAACAAATTTACATCTCACATAAATCATAGGATGACTTGTTTGTATATATTAAGGCATCTTAGATACAAATAAGATGCTAAAATAATGAATTAAATTCAAGGTGCTCATATGTTATATCAAATTTAACTTAAACTCTTTAAATGAGAGGAATAAATTATGAGAAAAACTTATGTATAAGTCATGTATATTTGGCCCAAAGATTATCATTGAGAATAAATTTTGAAAACACTTTTAAAATCACCTTGAAAAATCATGGTGAAGTCTATCTGTTGATAGAAATCACCATTGAGGATATTGTGACAAAGTTGCTTAAAACATTGAAGTTTTCAACTTTTTATCATTCTTTGAAAAAATTTTATATAAAAACTATTTTTCTCCCATAGTATTTGACATAAATAATGTCTATATGAAATTTCAAGATTTTTTGAAAAACATAAAATTACTTATATATTTTTAAAACTCATCTGAAAAACTATTTTGAGAATATCATCTATCAATCAACTAGTTTCAAATACCAATCGACTGATAAGATTGATTTTGATTGAACAAGTTCAGTTTAGCCATTTAGCAATAATCTTAGGTAATGTAATTACTCCTAACCCTCTAATATGCTTGTAAAAGCATTAAAAGGGAAGATTTTCAGTGAAAATGGATAGGAGAGTTAAATAGGATAAGAATCTAACTTTAAAAGGATGTTAAAGTTCAAGATTGAACTTTTGCCCTCATGTTTGAAGTTTAGAATTCCTATAGACTTGGGACATCTCCCAAGACATTATTAGTGCAATGATTAAGGGAAGCAAACCTTTAAAGGGAGGTTGACCATCAAGGTGTGATGGTTGATTAGTGATGAGTGATTCATCACTAAAGAGAATGAAGGATTTGAAAAAGAAAAAAAAGAAGAATGAAGGGTAAATGGAGAATGAGGATTGGAAGTTTATGATAAACTTTTGTATGCATTAGGTTGACAACCAGCTTTAAACTAAGACAAATTTTCAATGAATAGAGTAATCAAACTATTGTGTTAATGCTAGATTGTTCTCCGAAAGGAACGCATTACAAGGTCCGACTGTAACGTCTCGGCAAGGACCGTTACATCTCCAGAACTTGGGTGTAGTAATAAATATGCAAGAATTCGCATTACAAGGTCCGACTGTAATGTATCAGCAAAGACCGCTATATCTTCATATACATGGAACATAGAAGCCCTTACTGATAAAGCAATGAAGGTAATAAATATGATGATTAGGAGAAGAATTAATATTGTGTGTATACAAAAGGCAAAATGGGTAGGCACGAAGGCAAAGATGATAGAGAACTCGGGTTTTAAGTTTGGTATACAGGAAAGAGTAAAACAAGAAACGGAGTTGGTATTATTGTAGATAGTTCGTTAAGGGATGAAATTGTAAGAGTAATTAGAAAGAAAGATAGAATTATAGCTTTCAAAATAATAGTGGAGAAACAAACTATGAACGTAATTAGTGTATATGCACCTCAAGTAGGAATAGATGAAAATACTAAATTAAAGGACGACCTAGATGAAGTATTACAAAATATTCCGCCAAACGAAATGATTTTGATACGAAGCGATTTAAATGGGCATATCAGAGTGAAAAAATGTAGAATATAAGAAGGTGCATAGGGGTTTTAGGTTTAGAACAAGAAATGAAGAAGGTAAAACTACATTAGATTTTGCGATAGCATATGATCTTATATTAGCTAATATATTTTTTAAGAAAAAAGGAGAACACTTAGTTACATTCAAAAGTGGAAATAATAAATCACAAATTGACTTTCTTATAGTTAGAAAGAGGGATAGAAAAATTTGTAAAGATTGCAAGGTCATCCCGGGAGAAAACTTAACTACACAGCATAGATTAATAGTATTGGATATACGCCTCAAATATAGTATTAATAGAAGAAAAATATACATGATTCCTAGAATTAAGTGGTGAAAGTTAAAGAATGGAAACAAAACATATTTAAAGAAAGTGTAGAAATACAAATATTAGATGAAATATACGGTGACCCTAATACGACATGGGATAAGATGGTATCAAAGTTGAAGATTATAGCCAAAAGTATACTCGATGAGTCAAAAGGACATGCACCACCAAGTAAGGAATCTTGGTGGAATGAGAAAGTACAAGAGAAAGTGAAGAAAAAACAAGCCGCCTATAAGGAATTATATATTTGTAAAAATGAGGAAAACTTGAAAAAATATACAATAGCTAAGAAATAAGCTAAGAATGAGTGAATGAAGCTAAGACTGAAACTTTTGAACGGTTATATCGAAAATTAAATACAAAAGAAGGGGAAAGAGACATTTATAGAATAGCTAAAGTGAGAGAGAGGAAAACAAAAGATCTTAATTAAATAAGATGTATTAAAGATAAATGCAATAGAGTATTAGCAAATGATGAAGAAATAAAAGAACGGTGAAAGAGATATTTTCATCAACTTTTTAATGAAGGTTTAGATGACCAACTTAATTTAGGTAATTTAAGTAGATTAAATGAGTATAGAAATTTAAATTTTTATCGTAGAATTCAAATTTTAGAAGTAGAACAAGCTTTAAATGGAATGCACAATAGAAAAGTCATTGGACTAGATGATATTCCGATAGAGGTATGGAAGTGTCTAGGAAAACAAGGTATTGAACTAATGAGTCATACCATGAAACTTTGGAAAAAAGTAATAAAAAATATATTAAGGAAGAAGACCACAGTTCTCGAAAATCAATTTAGATTCATGTCGGAAAGGCTGACAATAAAAGCTATACATCTTTTCAAACAACTAATTGAAAAATATCGGGAGCAAAAGCCGGATCTACACATAATATTCATCGACTTAGAAAAAACTTATGATAGAGTTTCAAGAGAAATTATATGGAGAATTTTAGAAAAAAAAAGTGTTAGTGTAACATATATTGAACTAATTAAGGATATGTATGAGAAAGTAACGACTAAGTGAAGACTTCAGACGGATTAACTGAAACTTTTATAATAAAGATCAGGTTACATCAAGAATCAGCTTTAAGTCCCTATTTTTTTACACTAATCATGGATGAACTCACTAGACATATTCAAGATACGGTACCATGGTGCATGTTGTTTGCGGATGATATTATTTTAGTAGATGAGACACGTGAAGGAGTAAATGCTAAACTAGAATCGTGATGGAAAACATTAGAAGTGAAAGGTTTTAGACTTAGTAGAGTAAAGACAGAATATATGGAATTTAAGTTTAGCAATATTAGACGTAATAAGGCAAGTATTAAGATAGAAGATGACGAGTTGTCTGGAACTGAGAGCTTTAAATATTTAGGATCATTTTTGCAAGGTGATGGAGGGATTGAGAGAGATGTCTTACATAGAATACAAGCAGGATGGTTGAAATGGAGAAAAGCGTCGGATGTTTTATGTGATCGTAAAATACCTCTAAAATTTAAACGGAAGTTCTACAAAACAACAATTAGGCCTGCTATGTTATACGGCGCTAAATGTTGGACTACGATTCGAGCACATGAGCAAAAGATGAGAGTTGCAGAGATGAAAATGTTAAGGTAGATGTGCGGACATACGAGAATGGACAGAATAAGAAATTAAAGCATTAGAGAAAAAGTCACAGTTGCATCTATTGAAGAAAAGTTCCGAGAGACACGTTTAAGGTGGTACGAACATGTACTTAAATGACCAATAAATGCTCCAATTAGGCGATGTGAAACGATGACAAATATACAAATCAAACGAAGAAAAGGAAAACTAGAAAAGACTTGATTAGCAATAATAAAACAAGATAAAATTTATTTAAGTATAGATGATGATATAGTAGGGGATATAGCCCAATAGCGTAGAAGGATCCATATAGCCGACCCCACCTAGTGGGATAAGACTTGATTGTTGTTGTTGTCGTCGACGTCAAAGGGGGAGAATGAAAGATTTAAGTTAGGAACCTTCATTATGCTTTAGCATTAGAAGAAGAAAGTTGGCTTATAAACTAGCCTAACTTAAAGATTGTCAAACATTAAAAGAGAAAGAGTGCTGGTGCAATCAACCTTAGGTCAATGTTGACCAAACTCGAATGATGCTCGAGTTGAATTTCGATGTTTGACAATATATATGACTATATGATTATAAGATAATATGAGACATTCGTGGTCATATGGATGAGAGTGTTGGTGTCATGAGAAGTATGTCAAAGTTGACCAGATACTTGATGAGTGAAGTCCAACTGAATGTTGACGAGTGAGAAATTCAAGTGGGTCATGATTGACCGGACACTTGGCGGTCAAAAGTCCAACAGAACGTTGGCAAAGTAAAAAATTCAAGTGGATCATGGAGGACCGGATACTCGGTGACGAAAAATCCAATCAGATGTTGACAAGTTAGAAATCCAAGTGAGTTATGTTGACCAAACACTTGGTAATCAAAAGTCCAACAGGACGTTGGCAAGGTAGAAATTCAAGTAGGTCATAGAGGATCGGATACTTGGTAATGAAAAGTCCAATGGAGAGTTGGCAAGTGTGAAGTTCAGGTAGGTCAAGGTTAACTAAACACTTGGCACAAAGAGGAAAGTCCAAACAGATCAAGCAGGAACAGATGCTTGGTATCAGAAAATCCCTTGCAGATCTGGAGACCGGATGCAAGGCAAGGAAAGTCCAAAAAGGTCAAGGAGAACCAAATGTTTGGCGATAAGAAGTCCTAACAAGTCAAGGGTGATCAGATGACTAGGCAAGTGATGTCCCGACAGGTTATGGTGATCGTGCATGGCAAGTGAAGTTCCGACAAATCAAGATGACCGTGCTTGGCAAGAGAAGTCCTAGTGGATCATGATTGATCATATGTTAAACAAGGGAGATTCCGACAGATCAAGAGTCATCGAATGCTGGATCTTACCTAGGATATCCAGCATCAAAACAGGCAATCACTCATTCAGACTTCCATTATAGCAACTAGAATCTCATTCAATGCAACTCAAAATAGGCAGTGACACCCAGCTCTAGAACATTGGAGAAGTCACTTTAGGGGGAGGTTGACTCATTTGGTGTGGCAAGGATTTAAAGCACCATCAGACAATTATACTAATGGACATAATGATGCCTTCAATTTAAATTAAGGATGGCAATGGCACATATCATGTCAGTGGATATTTTTTCTAACCCCTCCTAAGAGTGAGAAGGGTTAAGGTGGGTTATAGTTTAAAAAAAAATCCCCTTCTCTACCCACACCTGGTAGGGCATGATTATTAAAAAATAATAATAATAAATTTAAAAATAAAAAATATCATTAGATGAAAACCCCTAAATACTTGTCTAATTCAAGATTGATAGAAAGCAAGCAAAGGAAAACCAGGTGGTGAGGGTTGGGTGGGACAGATAACAAATTATCTAGTAATCTATGCTTCCACTGCTTGGGGGTATTTAGTTTATCATCCCATCCCACCTCATTCCCATTATGATGCACCCCACCAACGTCAGGATGGTGAGAATTCCTGTTATGGCAGATCAGACTGTCATGTTAAAATTAAATTCCAAAAGCATTACTCATAAAACCATGTAAATTAAGAGCTGTAAAGTTGGCATTGTGTTCATAAAGGAGGACTCTATGACACAAAACAAGTTGGCTTCTAGTATGGTACCATCAATCATCTAGACAATAAAATATGAAGAAAAGTTATTATCTTTGAACATACTGTGTACTCCTTCACCCAACTGGCAATCTGATCAGGGCTGAGATTGGGTTGAAGATACTTCTTGCCATCATTTTCTTGAATTATGATAAGAGGAACCTGGTCTTCATTCAGGCCAAAGTACTGTTACATGCACAATGAAGAATCATAAAACTTGCAACCAAAATTTTAAAAAAGAAAAGAGACAGGGTCCACCACCACTGACCTGGAAAGCGCCCTGACTAGCTTCAAGATCACCAATCAAAAAACTTATGTTTTTTCCTTTATATTTCTCAGCGATGTCATACAAGTTAGTCTTGAAAGTATCAAAGTGTTCACTGCTGAAGTTGAGGAAAAGCAAAGCCTATTGATAGCAGATACAAAGTTAAGATGGATCCACCACAGAAAAATAGAGGTATCCGATAAAAGGGACAAGATGGAAATGTAAAATATAACAGAATATATCAAATTATAATCACACCAGCGATTATACAAATAACCATGATTTTGCAATTAAATGGATCCAAAGAATATTGAAGAATGTCATTTTAGCTATATTATATTCCAAATTAGACAGGCATCTAGAACTTTTAACAGTATTTTAAAGTATTTACAAAGTGCCACAAGAGTAAACTAAAGACAAGAAATACAAATACAAATATATAATTAATTAAAAAAAAAAGATAGTAATGCCAAAGTCACCCAAAATTAATAGATAAGCATGCTCTTCAAAAAATCCACTGGCTACTAGACTAAATATCAGAGAAACACAATTATAATGATGAAGTGTACATCTTTGCCAATGCATGTTAGTACATTTCATTTATCCTTGTTGAGGTTTTCACAAAAAGAAAGATGCCAGAACATCCAGAACAAGAATGAACAAAGAGGCCAAATATGATTTTATTGACATTGTTTATTAAGAGTAGAAAAGTTAATTGTTTGCATAAGTCAGGGTATAGTTGACCAAGTAGTATTTCATTGTTGCATCAAGATGTCAAATTAATCAAGCAAACAAGCACAACAAATCCACTTCTTAATCCTTACTTTGCTATTAGGGCTGTTAAAGAACTTTATCAGGAAAGGGTGATTGCTTGGATCATTGTCAAAAGTAGCAACAATAGGCATACTTGAAGATTCAATGAACTTCTCTAGAGCATCGACATTAAAATCCTGCAAGACAAATGCCATTGAATCAGTGTTGCATTTACATAACATGGACATTTTTAGTCTTTTGCAAAATTGAAAAACAAACTGTGCTAACGAAGCACCTCAAAATCAACAAAAAGTTCATCAAATGGCTTCAAGAGCCTAACAACTGGTAGTTTTGCATTTGGATCCCCACGAGGAAGGAATTTTGCCTCTAAGGTATGTCCAAAGTCATAGTCTGCACGTAGTTTTTCAGCGACCTTTATAAAATTCTCAAATTTCTCCCCAGAAAATTCTTGAAATATTCCAACCTGTACAATGATTTACCAGCATGAGAACCACAATAATCGCATAGATAACAAACAAGACAAATTGATTCCTTACTACGAAGATCTTCTTATCAACAATTAGGTTTCCAGCATCCTCCACAGATCCAATTACAGAAGATGCAGGACCAGCTTGTTTCTTCAGGTATTCAACTATTCCATCAGCTTCACGAGGACCTTTATACTCTTCTATGACATCACCTCCATTCCTAAAAATCTTGAGTGTGGGAAAGCCTCTGATTTCATATTTTGATGCAAACTCCTTGTTTACATCATCATTTGCATCAACCTTAGCTAGAACAATTGGTGGATCATTTTTACTCAAAATTGATGCAGCCTTCTCATACTACAAATAAGGTATAATAAAGTATTAAGGAGATTGTCATTATACCTAGTCACAACAAATAACCTTAATTTATGTTACAGAAAAAAAAAAATTACCTCGGGAGCAAGCCGCTTGCAGTGCCCACACCTATCAAAGAAAATATAAAGATTATTCAATGTCTGTGTAGTTGTAAAGCTTGTATAAGAAGCATTATCTGTCATTTTGGACGGCGTGCATGAATTGAAAATAGCAGCTACTAGAAATAAACTGTTCACAGATCCTCTTAACCAAATGAATGGCTATTGCAACCCATTTGTACTATTTGTACTTGCAGAAATCATGCCATCTCTTCTATTAACACTCAGGATAAGCTTTAATGACTGTCAAGTCAATGAACGATAAGAAAAATCCCCTCGACCACATTCTAAATGCAGGAAAGTGTGGAGGGATAGAGACTAAGTCGACCATGAGCATATCTATCGTCACAAAAATTGCATCCATATCATCAAGCTGGGTAATATTTATTCAGATTTGAACCCATTCAAACGAACAAGAAAAAAAAGAGATGAAAATGGATGACTGACGAGAGTGTCCAAGCATGATATAGCAGAACAAACTCCAAATCCTGAATCAATTCATGCAGAAGATCGCCGCACACTAAGACATCAAGCCCACAATTTAGAAGAGGCAGTAACTAGCACTCGAATAAAAAATAGAAACTCCAAGATCGAAGAATAGAAATCAAGGATCCATTTCGTTAAGGAATCCAAGCTCAGACCGAGCTCCTGATCACCTCCTATGACAGATCTATAGTGAAACAGTGAGAGAGGGAAGATATGGAAATACCATGGGGCATAGAACTCGACGAGGATGAATGGGTGTGTGGCGACGGTCTCAGAGAAGTTAGAGTGGTCGAGAGTGAGGACAAAAGAGGGCGCGGCCTCCACTTCCGCCTCCGCCTCCGCCTCCGGGGCAGAACCTGCCGCCTCCTCATTCGCTAGGGCGGGGGTGAAAACGAGGAGGACGAGGAGGACCGCCGAGATCCAAACCCTAGAGATCGCCATGAGGGAGGAAGAGAGCAGTCACGGACGAGACAAATAAAACAAGGAGAAAAGTAGGCGCCCGTTGGAAGAAACATGGAAAAGACAGCGAATTAATTCGATAATTATCAATCACCGGAGGAAATTATGGGTCAGCGCCCTTATTTCTATTATCATATATATATATATATATATATATATATATATATATACCGGCCACGGACGGGCGCGATCGAACGGCTTCCGAGAAGGATCGAACCCAAACCGGCTGGAACGATCGCGACGCCGGCAGCGGGCGCCACGCCGGCCACGATCGGCCGAATCGGCCGCCAGACGGCGATCGATTTGGCCAAGGCGGCGGGATCCGATTCCGGATCGATGATCCGCGAAATCCGGCCCGAACGGCCGTTGCTATCGCCGCCCATCCGGCTGGCCGGATTCCGGCCGCACGCCCGGCGTGGTGGACCGGATTTCGGCCGCAATTCGGCCGGACCGATCGCGCGGCCGTGATGGTCGCGCCATCGCGGCCGCGTGAAGCGGCTGCGTTCCCGCGGCGCCGGATTCGGCCGAACGCGCCGCCGATCAGGCGAAGTCGGCGCGATCGCGCCATCCGGCGGCGGTGGGACTGACAACATGGCGGTGATGATTGGCCAGGAATTGGCGGTGACTTCGAAGACGTCGCGGAGGAGGCGCGGACGGTTCAGTCGCGGAGGAGATCAAAATTCTATATATTATATACTATCTAATTTTTTGTGTGAATATTAATATCTTCGTTATTTATCTGATCTCATATATTATAGTTCAATTCTTAAATTTTAAAAAATTGAACCGTAGATAATGAATATGTTCACGGATGAATTATATAGAATAATATTTTTCTAAGAGATTGAACGATGAATAATAGAGATGTTCACAAATAGTGTATATATATACATCCGTGATTGCTCATGAACACTTCAATTATACCTCCAGGGCAATGGCATGGTGTAACTCACGAAGCTCCCCTTTGCGCTTCCAGGGATCGATTCTGCCCTAGCTGCGTGCGTTATGCGGGTGGTGGTGCACGATGCCCCCGTCCCAGCGTGGTTGTCCTTCCTGGTGTAGCATGGATTCAAACGTGCTCTGACCACTCGTCATCCTAATTTATCCACATCAACCGTTGGGAAACTTCCGTGGAGCCGGAGCGGTTAGCCATCAGGATTAATATGGAAGAAAAATCATACCTAATATCTGATGTAAATCAAAAAGAAAAATGAATAGCTCAATTATATATCATCCGATCGAATAAATATTACAGTTCAATCCTTTAATCTTAGAAGATCGAATGATAAATAATGAAAGTGTTAACGAATGCTACGAATGAATTTGATTATTTATATATATATATATAAAAAGAAGGTTTTAGTTAAAAAATATTATAATTATAATAGTTTTAATTAAGCGTGGACTAAATTGTATCAGTTTTAATTAATATTTAAACACTTTCAATGGTGCTTAAAATAAATTTGACTCTAATAATTTTATAATTGTAAGTATATTAAAATAGTTTTAGTTCAAGTTATTATAACAATATTATGCAACCAATAAGAATAATAATGGTGGTTAAAAATATTCATTTTTTTCTTGAAATTTTGAGTACGAGTCTTTAAGAATGGAATCTGAGATGTCAGTCCCAGTCCCGCTGGATTCCGTCACACTTTTCTATTTTATTTCGATGAATAATTTTTATGAAATAGTCATGTATAATGTATTTTTAGGATTAACAGGATAAAAATATTTGGACATTTGAGTTATATTGAAAAATAAAAATATTCAAATATTCTTGGAGATATTGGAGGAAAAATATAAGCCGTATGGAATGGTTTACTAGAAGAACATCTGTTTTGGATATTCTGTCGTGACAGGGTAGAAGTCTTTTGGGGGCAATTGACCAATGAAAAGTATTTGTATGGGCATTGGTACGATAGGCCTATTAAAACTGACCAACAAAAATAAATCACATTTTGGGAAAAAAAATAATGACCAGGACATTTTTTTATCATTGAAAATAAAAATAATTTTAGTTAAGATAATTCATGTGTACAAAAAACAAAAAATGAAATTGAAACATTTTTTTTTTATTTCTTGATTTTGAGCCAAGATGTCTTTTGAGGTTTATGAATTTCTTTAAGTTTTATTTATGAAAACTTTATTATTTTTTAATATTTGTAAAATAAATTAATATATCGATCGTGCTCCTTTTAACTCTTTTTTTTATAAGAATTAGATATTTTACTTCGTATCTCAAAGGTCATATTGGGATCGATTTTTTTGTGTAAGGTCACCTTGCGAGGTAGGGTGGCAATCGGAAACATTGGATCAAAGCTAGAAAATGAGAGTGAATAGTTGGTTGTTCGCCTTCTTATTCATTTTATAATCCAAATTAGTGTGGTAAAAATACAAAAATAAAATAAATAAGCAATCAAGTAAACCAAACTAGAACTATTAGCATGATTTTGAAAAAAAAAATTCTTAGTGTGCATAACTGTTCTGGATTTACTAGGTGAATGAATCAAGGGAAGATCGTTTATGTTGTGATCGGAATGCAATAATAATAAAGAAAACAAAGATAAAAAAAAGGAAAATCGAGAAAAGAGAGGAATTTTAACGAGGTTTAGTCAATTGTCTACTCCAGCTAAGAAAATCTCAATAAAATCATAGTTTTAGGATTACAATAATCTTATATATGCATCCTTAGATATTATTTTAGACCTAAAATACCATAAATATATGAAAATTCTAAACTCCTCGCTGTCTCCAGGACGAACCACGACCTAGCCGTGGTTGTGGGTGCGTCGTCGCCTCTAGGATGCACCATAGCTTGGTCATAGAGCTGGCCACAACTATGATGTCGATTCCATCAATCTCTCAGACTCGACCACGGGATGGTGTGGTTTGGGCCATGGTTGTGGTTGCTTATCTCTATATGAACCGACTTCAATAATTTCCACCTTGGCAAATATCGATCCCTTTGGACAAAACCACAAACATTTGAGAATAACACCTCCTGAAACACCAAGTTCAGACGACATCTCCTCTAGCAACTGGAGAAATTGATCAAGTTCAAACAATACTCGAACTTATATGTGGTAACTAGCTATCAATATATTTGCAACGTTTTTAGAAGTGTGAATTTTTTCAAATTGAATTTCACCTGAAGTAATCAATTATTTGATATTGTGAAACCCAACATCTATATGTTTGGTTCTCGAATGATACACCTAATTCTTCGCCAAATAGATAGCACTCTAATTATCGTAATACAACTTGACTTCATCTTGTTGAACACTCAGTACCCCTGACTAATCTTATAAGCCACAATGCTTCCTTGCTTGCTTCAGCAACTGCCACATACTCTAATTTAGTAGTGGATAATCAACTATAGATTGTATCATATACTTCCAACAAATAGATCCTCCCACCACAGTGAACACATATTCTATAATAGACTTTTTGTCATCCAAATCTCCTATGTAATCTGCATCTACATATCCTGTCACTGAAGGATCATCCTATTATCTATTGAACATGATGTCATGCCCTATAGTATTTCTCAAGTATCTAAAAATCCACTTGATCGTATCCCAATGTTGTTGATCAGGATTTGAAAGAAACTTGCTAACAGTACTAATAGCATGTGCCAAATCAAGTCTTGTGCAAACCATGACATACATCAGATAATCAATTGCACTGACATATGGAATATTTGACATGTCATGAATCTCATCATCTGTCTTTGGGCATTGTACAATATACAATTCGAAGTGATGCATGATAACTATCATTTTATCATATTATTTGATCTTTAATATCAATGTTTTTAATCCTCTCGAGTGATTTATTATTGATTATTAACATGTTTTATGAGTTTGGATTCATTTTGGATTTTATTATAAATTCTCCTAAACTTTAGACTTATATGCAAATTTTGTCTTTGTTTGTAGGAGACCAAGATGAGTCAATGTACTAGACTCAAGTTGGATCAAATATGACTTCGTCTAGGGTCATAATGAGAGTTTCAAGTTGATTTAATCTGAGACATTCATCAAGATCGAAGGCAATTCAATCAAGCGATCATATCTGAACGATATGGATCATCCGATGAAAGTGACTTGATTCTGAGCCATCTATCCAGATCTGGAGAGATCCAGTCCATACATTTAGATCTGGACATCTTAGCCCTTCATCCAGATTCGATCGATCGTGATCGTCCCTTCAGATTGATCAGATCCGACCATCCAGAGTTGGATTGATCACCACCGTTGGATGCATTGCCTAGTTCAAAGATTAATCGGATTAATTAAACCCTAGCTCTAATGGGTGGATGAGATTGAAGGGCATTTTGATCGGACAGCTATGGAAATGCAGCTTATAAAACCCAACATTTTCCCCTTTACGACATCGTGCAGCGCAGAAGCAGAATGCAGAAACAGTGAGGCGCGCGACCTTCCTCCTCACTCGCGAGCAGATGCAGGGATTCCGATTCCACTCCTTTCTGCAGCTATGGTTCGGCCGCTCCGCCTCAATTCCATCCATTGGCTACGCCAATTGGGCAGCTCCGCCAACCATCGCCGGTGAAGAGTTCTACCGCCACTGTATCGGTTCCCATCCCTTCCCGCGATGCCGATTCGATCGCTCTGCTTCGATTCCATCCATTGGCTGCGCTGATTGGGCAGCTCCGTCAACCATCACCGGTGAAGAGTTCTACCGCCACTGTACCGGTTCCCATCCCTTCCAGCGACATCGATTGGGTCGCTCTGCTTCGACATCCATCCATTGGTTGCGCCAATTGGGCAGCTCCACCATCCACAGCCGGAGCAGTAGGCTCACATCCATCCAGTTCAGCACTTGCCGGAGGATTTCCGATAAGAAATCTAGCCATCCCATCAGTCGGAGATTGTTGTTCATATCATCATTATCGCCAGAGAGGGAGGTCCCTTCTCCGGGTGTTGTGGATCGTCGATTTACTATCTTTGGAATTCAATTGAATCGTTTGTTTATGTTATATTTGGATTAGTGAATTGAATTTGTTATCATCCTCCAATTGTTAATGTTGTAGGTTCAATCGTAGCTTAAGTTATTGACTTGTAGTTTAGTTTGTAGTTAGTTTATAGTTTGACTTGTAGTTTAATTTGTTGTTAGATTGTAGCTTGTCTTGTAGTTTACATTGTAGTTAATTTGTAGTTTGTCTTAGAGTTTAATTAGTAGTTTCATTTGGATGTTTATCTTGTTGTTTCCTTTAATGCTTAATTGTGATGTTAATTCTAGTGTTTGATTCAGTTGTTTATCTTGCAGCTTAATTTGGAGCTTAGTTGTAGTTTAATTTGTTGTTCATGAATTATTTGTGCTTAGTCACAACTTTGCTTAGTTGTTTATTAGGTTAATGGTTCCTTAGCTTAATTGTTTGTTAGTTTGATTACTTGCCTATTTGAGTGATATTTCCATTAGTTAGAGGTGTTTAATAATAGGTGTTGGTGCAAGGGCACCAGATAATCGAACCTGTGTTTTGATTATGACAAAGATACAAAGTTAAGTTTACATTATTGTCTCACGAGCTAAATCAAGTGTGCAGAAAGGCTAAGCTAAGCCGAAGGTCAGCGACACCCAGAGGGAGCTGTGATGGTCGGGCAACACTGAGGGAACTTCATGGGGTCGAAGAACCTAGGTGGAAGATCGGAAGCAAAGCGACAGATCTTAAAGGACCAGAGGTAAGCTCGTGTGAGTGAGAGATGGTAACATCGTGTCCTCTGTACGGGGACGACCGTAGGCGGCGATCCGACTAAGACTTCCTGTGGAAGGTCTAGGTTGAGATCGGACGGTAAGAAACCATCGCATTTATCATTTTCCGTGCTAACCTCGTATTGCAGAGAAGTGGCCAGGCTGGCAGTCGACTGCTGACCATTGGGCAGTCGACTGATGGAAGGCATCAGTCGACTGATGGCGACGAATCAACCTTTTGCACTAGGTCAAAACAAATAATGTTTGACGCGGCCACTTCGCGATAAAATATGGTATCACTTCGTGATCAGTTCCAAAAGATGAGGAGACTTATTCCAAGGTCAAACTCTATAAAAGGAGGGGAGCATTTCAACCCAAATATCAATCAAGATTATTCTCAAGTGCTCCTACAATGCCAAAGCTCCAGCACCGTCATAACGCCGACGCAACGATAAGTTCTAATCTTCTTCGTCGGCAGAAACAACAAGTAATTGTTTTTGTTATTGTATTATTTGTTTTAATCGTAACGATGTGAGGTAGGCTTGTTGTCTCATCCTCGTACTTTCGGTTTTGTGATCGTTGTCTCCCACCTCCAACGAGGAGGGGAGATCTTATAGTTTTTTGCCCTCCGTACGCGGTCTAGGACCGTTAGGGCCTTGGAGTAGCAACCGCTGGGTTGTGAAGCAAGTAAAAAATAATCTTGTCTTTTTACTTTTCCGCTGTGCTTGCTCGTATATCGAACGAACGAAAAGAAAAGATTTACGCTCACTATTCACCCCCCCTCTAGCGACGCTTCTCGATCCAACAATTGGTATCAGAGCAAGGGCGCTAAGATTTGGTGAAACTATCAATCTAGCACTTTTTAGTTTTCCTTTCGTATTTTTCAATTCATTTTTTTAGGTTTTTTTTTTCTTCCCGCACTACTAATCCAAGACGAAGTCTTGGTACCTTTCTTTTGGTTGTGTGTTTTCAAGTATTCTCTTTTAGAGTAGTCAACAGTAAAACGACCATAACTTTTCGCACAAGTGGACTCACAAAACGATCTACCTGCCAAATCGAAGCTCTCTGAAAGATCTACAGTTCTTATGAGGGTTTACCCTCGTAACAAGCTGTTTTCATTCTAAAAAACCAACGTCTAGTACCTTTTCGGAGACATCGAAGGTCATAAGTTTTTAATTTTTGTTAATTTCTTATTCTTCTTATTTATTTCTATTTGGTTCCTATTATTTCCCACATTACTAATCCAAGAACAAGTCTCGGAACCTTTTTTGTGTTTTTTTTTATTATTTTGTGTGCAAGGTTTCTCTTCCAAATGACCCATATTGAGGGGTACAACACCACCCGACCTCCGTTCTTTAACAGAGATGATTTCCGTTATTGGAAAGGTCGGATGGAGTGTTTTTTAAAAACACAAGTCGAGACTTGGATAATCATCCAAACCGGCTTTGCTCTACCCACCAATGATCAAGGGGAGCCCTTGGATTTTGACAAGTGGACCAATGCAATCAAGAGGCAAATCGAAGTCGATGCAAGAGCAACCCAAATATTGCAATGCGGCTTGTCCAAGGAGGAACTCAACCGAATTTGACCATTCATTAGCGCCAAAGACATGTAGAACAAATTAATCGAGCTACACGAAGGAACACCTGATGCTAAGGTATGTAAAAGGGATTTGTTTTTAAATAAATTATATAATCTAAAGATGCAGGATCGCGAGACCGCCACCCAACTACATGCGCGGATCCAAGACATCGTCAACGGTCTCCACTCGATCGGGCAAGCCGTAGAGAACCGGGACCTTATAAGGTATGCTTTAAATGTTTTCCCTAGGACTACCTTGTGAGCATCCATGATCGATGCCTACAAGGTTTCTAAGGACCTTTCTAAACTTAGACTAGACGAATTATTTTCTAAATTTGAACTCCATGAACAGTCTAATTCGGCTTCCGAGAAAGGTATTACCTTATTTGCAGTTTCGAAAAAGAAGACCGTAAACAAACCACCCCCCAAGGAAGAGGACGAATCCGAATCCGAATCCAAAGAGGAGGCTGCAATAGTCAATATTGTGCGGAGAATAGTTCGACAAGAAAGAAGGCAATTGAAGAACGAGAACAAAGAGCAATTCAAGTCAAGGAGCCGACCAAAGCAAAAGGGAGAAAGGAAAGCCTTCCATACAACTTGGGACAACAGAGAAGACATAGCTTACATGGCAAAACCGGAGGAGTCCGAGTCAGAATCCGAAGCCGAGTCCAACTACAACTCCGACTCCGACCTCGAAGACTACTTCGAGAGGAAACTCAAAGTCGGACCAAAAGGGAAAGTCAATGTTAGCCGCTCTTTAATTAGTACACTTTACCTTACAATTAAAATGTTTACTAGGAAATTAACTAAGTCCGAGTCTAGGGTTGAGTTGCTACTTGAGGAGGTTGAAACCCTCAAGCAAGAGGCTACCCTAACCTCTTCAACTAGTCAAGTTCAAGAGGAAAACTCAACCCAAGTTGAAAAACTTGAGGAGGAGAATTCTCTCTTGAAAGACCGAGTTCAAGAGGTCGAAGCTAGGTTGGAAAGGTTCATGTTGGGATCTAAGAATCTTAACCGACTACTTGGAACCCAAAGAGCCATGTATAACAAAGCCGGACTCAGATTTAAGTCAATGACTACGAATAGATCTTACATGTCTATTGTGAATCGTAGTCATCAAAGAGTCCAAGCATGGGTCCCAAAGGTTTTATTGAACTCACATATAAGGACTAATAAGTATTGGATTTCCCAGGATCAAGTTCATTATTTGAATAGACCATATTGGTTCAATGGTCCAGGGGGAGCTAACACTAAAATAGTATACCCGCTTACTTAGCAAAACCATTGCATATTTTATTTTAATTTTTAGAACGGTTAGATAGGGAAAATAGTTAGTCAACTCTTGACAACATGATATCAGGATGCGGTGAGATGATAGTACGTTAGGGAAACAAAGTCTCGTGTATTCGAGCTAGATAAGGCGTATCTAGCTTGGTGCACTTGACCGAGTGGAACTAGCTGAAGCTACCTCGTCGTATCCTAAACTAGTTAGACCAGGAAGTAACCCTAAGTGACTTAAGTGATATTTTCTTGAATTTGGCCTTGTCTAAGGAAATGGTCGTTGTTCCGATCAAAGAAGACCCCTGTGTCTCGCCACGACCTGGAAGTCAGTTTCTCGAAAAGTTACTTAACGATCTAAAGGTTAAATCCGAATCTAATCCAAGGTTGACTATCTTTAATCAATTTCAAATCATCTTACAAAACATATAAGGTGAACAAATTCTGAGACACATAGAATGGGTGAGATGTTAAGGATAATTGAAATATACTTAAAATAACCTTTTCAAAATACTACTTATTTTTTCAACTATTGTACTTAACGACTATTTACAACTCTTTAGGCCAAAGTTTAGCGCCCCCTAACTCTCTTATACCTTATATACTTGACTAAGGGGGAGAGCAAACTAACCCTATAAATCTTTAAAGTTTTTCTTGAAACTAAACTTATAAGTATTTTGAAATTCAAAACTATCTTTCAAATACTTTTATTGTTGGTGCAGAGGGATATACCTTGAACCAATACCAATTCGCGACGCATGCTTGGACTCATACTAGATTATTTTTATGCATGCTATAATATTAAATTTTTTCAAACCCCTACTTTTTATAAAACTCCCAAACTTTGTTTTTGATTCATGGCAAAAGGGGGAGAAGAGCGTAAGTTAAGGGGGAGTACCACAAAATTTTAAAAATTAAATCTTTCGAAACTCACCTAGGGTTAAGGGGGAGTTCTTTAAAGTGAGTTTATCATTTTTATGCCTTATGCTTTAAATTTCCCTTAACTTTATGTTGGTTTGTCATAGATAAAAAAGGAGGAGATTGTTAGTGCATGGGCACCAGATAATCGAACCTGTGTTTTGATTATGGCAAAGACACAAAGTTAAGTTTACATTGTTGTCTCACGAGCTAAATCAAGTGTGCAAAAAGGCTAAGCTAAGCCGAAGGTCAGCGACACCCAGAGGGAGCTGTGATGGTCGGGCAACACCGAGGGAACTTCGTGTTGGATCGATTTGAAACGCTAGAGGGGGGGGGTGAATAGCGTTAAAACTTTTTTTCGTTCGTTCGTTTAAAATCCGAGTAGATAATTAATTTGCAGCGGAAAAGATAAGCAATAAGTAAAAGAGACAATTCTTTTTACTTGGTTCGTAGCCTTCGGCTACTACTCCAAGGCCCTAGTGGTCCTTGACCACGTACGGAGGGCAAAAGCACTAAAGGAACTCCTCCTCGTTGAAGGTAGGAGTTAATCGATACAAGAAGGAAAGAACTTGAGGTAGAGGGACACTCCCCCTCTCCTCGTATACGATAAAAGCTCCGAAAGATTTAAAGAAATGAACTTAAAATAAAAGCTAAAGCCGACGTTACAATAAGAAAGAAATTAAGACCTAGACGTCGGAGAGAAAGCACTTCGTTGTCGGAAAGGTTGTAGCTTGGCGGAGGCTCTTGGAAGCTTTTGAATTGATGAATAAACCCTAGGATTGACCCTCCTTTTATAGCCTTTGAGCCCCTTTTCGAGAGGAACCCTAGCCAATCAAAATTGAGCACCAATCTCCTTGAAATGGGGTGATAAGCTGACTTCGATCATTGACCATCGGTCGTGATGACCATCATCGATCGGTGATGGCATCGATCGAATGTTGACCTCGAGTGATCATCATTGTTTGGCGATCGAGTCCTCAGTGGCGGGCAATGATACTAGCTGCAAGGCAAAGTTAGCTCAAAGAAAACATTATTTCGACGGCCTTCGACCGTCCGATCTCGACCTAGACCATCGATGAGATGTCTTTGGTCGGATCTACGCTTAAGACCATCCCCGTAAGGAGGATACGACCTCACTTACGCTCGCACACACGAGCTTACCTCGATACTTACCATGTCGCTTTTGCTTTCGGCCTTCCACTCGATTCCTTCGGCTCCCTCCGAAGTCACTCGAGTGTCGCCCGACCACCCGACTTCTTCCGGGTGTCGCTAGCCTTCAGCTCCAGCTTTAGCAATCTTCTGCACACTCGATTCAGCTCGTGAGATAACGACATGAGCTTAACTTTATATCGTTTGCTATAATCAAAACTCAGGTTCGACCTAGGTGCCTACTACACCAACAATCTCCCCCTTTTTGATATATGGCAAACCCACATACAAAGTTAAGTAAATAGCAAGCATGAAGAATAATGTGCATTAGAAACAAACAAAAAATAAAGAAGATTAAGTTGGAGTAGTAAGGATTTTCTTCAAGTACTCCCCCTTGAGGAAACCTCCCCCTTGACCGAGGGTGAGTCTTGAAGAAAGACCTTAATCCTCCCCTTGAGGGTTGCTTTAAGTAATTACTTAAAGTTGGCCTTAGTAAAACGTTTAAGTTAAGAGTTCTTCTTAACTTGACCCTTTCTCCCCCTTAAGTAAAACATTAAAAATAAGTAAAACGTGGATGACACAAATAAGTTTAAGTTAAGAGAATTGATGGCACAAATAAGTTTAAGTTAAGAATTCTCTTAACTTGGCCTTTAATAAGTTTTCAAAACTTAAAGTTAACTTTTGGTTTAAATATAAAGTAAGAGTTAAACCAAAAATTTAAAAATTTGACCCCTTAACTTTGGCCTTTTTCTCTCCCTTTTGTCATATATCGAAAAGAGTGAGGATGTATGTGGAAAACAAAACTAAGTGTTAAATTTAAAGTCCAAGCATGTTCCACATTATTTTGAAAATAATATATTGAAAATAAGTTCATCTATAAAATGTTCGACTCATATCTGGCTTGATTGATATAAAAGATAATCAGTCCTGGTCAGAGTCGGTTAGTATGTATGATTATACTCCGTGGTTCATGGCTATGCACTAGCTCTGCATATGGAACCAGGAGTAAGGTCCTAACATCTCACACCCATCTACGTGGCTAAGTACATAAACACATTAGTCCTATGTATTGTGAGATGTATTGACTCCTTAAATCTATAGGTGCATGATATCTAAGGTATGTCTTATGCTAGTTCCATGAAAATGAAATTTAAGAAATAGTAGTAAGAAAATATAATCTGCAAGTTCCTATTCTATTACGCACATGCCCAATTTTCATCTTAATAGACTAAATTCGGCTTCGGGTAGGGGTTTAGTAAATAGGTCTGCTAAGTTAGACTTCGATTCGACGTATTCGAGTTGTATGGCTCCGTTGGCCACATGTTCTCGAATGAAATGGTGTTTGACTTCTATATATTTGGTCCTAGAGTGACATATCGGATTCTTAGTAAGATTAATTGAACTAATGTTATCTACGTGAAGTTTAGTATTCGTAAAGTCTAACTTAAAGTCGCGGAGAGTGTGTTTCATCCAAAGAAGTTGAGTGACACACTCACCCATCGCGATGTATTCGGCTTCGGTGGTAGATAAGGTAACACAGTGTTGCTTTCTACTGCACCAACTCACTAGACTCGAGCCAAGAAGTTGACAACAACCACTCGTGCTCTTTCTATCGAGCTTACTACCGGCATAGTTCGAATCGGAGTAGCCGATTAGTTCGAACTCGGTAGATCTAGGATACCAAATACCGACATTAAGTATACCCTTTAGATATCTAAGGATGCGCTTGACTAGAGTTAGGTGAGACTCCTTGGCACAGGTTTGAAACCTTGCGCACATACTCACTGCAAATAAGATATCAGGTCGGCTTGTAGTTAAGTACAGGAGACTCCCTATTATGCTCCTATAATATTTTAAATCAATTTGGTTTCCAATTACTTCTTCTATATTAACATTAGTTGCCATTGGGGTATTAATAATTTTAGCGTCTTGCATTCCAAAGCGTTTAATTAATTCCCTAGTATATTTGCGTTGATGTAGGTTATTCCATCTTTAGTTTGTTTAATTTGTAATCCTAAGAAGAAACTTAATTCGCCTACTAGATTCATTTCAAATTCACTTTCCATAAGTGAAATGAACTCATTTAGTAGGATTGAGTTGGTGGTTCCGAAAATAATATCATCTACGCAGATTTGGGCTATGAATATGTCTTTACCTAAGGTTTTTACGAAAAGGGTTGGGTCAACTACACCTTGGTTAAAGCCTTTGGACTTAAGATAAAACGAAAGTCTCTCGTACCAAGCTCGCGGAGCTTGTTTAAGTCCATAAAGCGCTTTCTTTAATCTAAGGACATGATCGGGTTTGTCTAAACTTTCGAAACCGGGGGGTTGACTAACGTAAACTTTTTCTTTAATGTATCCATTTAAGAATGCAGATTTCACATCCATTTGAAACAATTTAAATCCTCGATGTGCTGCATATGCTAATAGCATTCGAATGGACTCTAATCTAGCTATTGGGGCATAGGTCTCGTCGTAATCTAAACCTTCGACTTGACTAAACCCTTTAGCAACTAGTCTAGCTTTATTTCTAACTATTTCACCTTTATCATCAATTTTATTTCTAAACACCCACCTTGTTCCAATGATTGTTTTATCTTTAGGTGGTGGTACTAATTCACATACTTCGTTCCTAGTGAATTGAGTCAACTCTTCTTGCATTGCAATAATCCAATCGGGATCAAGAAGAGCTTGGTCAATAGTTTTGGGTTCAATTTTAGAAATCAAAGATATTTGACTAAGGTTTCTGTATGAGGCTCTAGTTCGAACTCCTAGACTTGGATCACCTATCACTTGGTCGATAGGATGATTCATTTGAGTCCTAGTTGGATTTGGGTTTGAGTCTACAACTTGATCCATAGGATGGCTTGTTTGAGTTCTAGTTTGGTTGGAGTCATCTATCACTTGATCAATAGAGTGACTTGGTTGACTTAGGTCACTAGACCTAACCTCCGGATCAGAGTTAGGTCTAATATAAATCGGCTCGCTAATTGGGGTTGCGGGGGTTTTGTAGGTTCGTGTCCTTCATCGAATACTACATTGATAGTTTCCTCGACTCTAAGGGTGTCATGGTTATATACTCTATAAGCTCTACTTGTAGTCGAGTATCCTAGAAAGATTCCGATCGTAGTTTTGGATGTAAATTTCCCTAGGTAATCTTTAGTGTTTAGGATATGTACCTTACACCCAAATACCCTAAAATACTTGATGTTAGGTATTTTATCGTGATAAATCTCGTATGAGGTCTTAAGGTGTCTCTTTACCATAAGGATCCTATTCTGGACATAGCATGTCGTACTCACGGCTTCGGCCCAAAACCTATCGGGTAGGTTATACTCATTAAGCATTGTCCTAGCGGCTTCTTGTAGGGTTCTATTTTTGCATTCTACTAGGCCATTTTGTTGTGGAGTTCTAGGGCAAGAGAACTCATGGTGGTATCCATTTAGGTTACAGAATTCTGCAAACCTATTATTTTCGAATTCACCACCATGATCAGTCCTAAGTCTTTTGATTTTAATGCTTTGTTGATTTTCTATTAACTTAAATAGGTTGATTAATTGACCTAGGGTATCACTTTTGTGTTTGATGAACCTAACCCAAGTAAATCTAGAGTAGTCATCAATAATGACTAAATAGAATTTACTTCCGTTAAGTGACTTAGCTCCATGTGAATCAAATAGATCCATGTGTAGGAGCTCAAGTACACTTTTGGTTCGTTCTTGACTAGTTAGTTGATGTTGTGTCCTAGATTGTTTACCTTGTTGACAAGCATTACATATTTTATTATCCAAGTTGTTGAGGTTAGGCAAACCTCTGACTAAATCACTCTGACTCATCTTGTGGATGAGTCTTGGGTGTGAGTGACCGAGTCGTCGGTGCCACAACCATGATTCCTCTTGCCGTGTCATAAGACACTTAGTTGAGGAGTTAATTAAGTTGATAGTGTAAATGTTGTTATTTCTAGTCCCTTTAAGAATTGTTTTAGAGGTTTCGTTTGTATTAATTACACATTCATTTTCTAGAAATATGACCTTATAATTATTATCACACAATTGGCTTACACTGAGAAGATTATATTGAAAATTTTCTATTAATAAAACGTTTTGAATGACAAAATTTGAGTTAAGCTCAATATCACCTGATCCGATGATTTTGAGCTTGCCGTTATTTCCGAAGGCTACCGATCCTTGTCGTTTGAATCGAAGCTTCGAAAACTTGAGTTGATCCCCGGTCATGTGTCGGGAGCAACCACTGTCCAACATCCATTGATCCTACACGCAAGGTAGTTGGATCGGATATTGGATTTAAAAAATTGATTGAAAATTATTAACCTAAATCATCTCACCCATGTCTACATGATCAAACATGTTAATTCTATATGTTCTTGTGAGATGACTTCCAATTTTAGTTGAATTAAATTTAATGACTTAAACACTTGTCAACCTTGCGTTAGATTCGGATTTGACCTTAGGTTCATCAAGTCACCTTTTCAAGATCATGACTTCTAGGTCGTGGCGAGGCACAGAGGCCTTCTTTGATCGGAAAAATGACCACTTCCTTAGACAAAGTCATTTTCAAGAAAATAGAGACTTGACTCACCTAAGACCACTTCCTAGTCTAACTAGTCTAGGATAACTAGTTCCTCGGTCAAGTGCACCGAACTAGATCGCCTTATCTAGCCCGAATACACAAGACTCAGCTTTCCTAGCGACTATCATCTCGTCACGGTACTACTATGTTATCAAGTATTGACGAGTTATAGTCCTATCTAACCATTCTAAAAAGAAAAATCAAACTAAATAAAAACCTAAGCATGCAATTTCTAAGTTAAAACGCAAACAAATTTCGTACTAGCTCCCCCTGGACCGTTGAATCGATTTGGTCTCTCCACATAGTGGATTTGGTCCTTGGGAACCCAGTACTGGTTTGATCCTAAGTTTGAAATCAAGGTGGTCTTAGGGACCCATGCTTGGACACGTTTTTTATGTCGACTTACAATCGATATATACGACTTATTGGTCGTGTTTGAGCTAAAACCTAGTCCGGCCTTGTTGTACACGGCCCTTTGCGATCCAAGTAGGAGGTCAAGTCCTTTGGATCCCAAAGTAAACCTTTCCAACGTATTCCTAAGATCTTCGACTTGACTTTTCAAGAGTGAGTTCTCAACTTCGAGTTTTTCAACCCGAGTTTAGTCCTTCTCTTGAACTCGACTAGTCGAAGAGGTTAGGGAGACCTTGTGTTTGAGGAGTTTAACTTCCTCAACCAGGGTCTCGACCTTGGACTCGAACTTAGATAACTTTTTATTTAAAAACTTAATTGCACTATAAAGAGTAGTAATAAGAGACCGACTCACCTTGAGTGTATCTTTTGAACCAGATGCGTATCCGTTGCTTGTCTTGAATAGTGTTTCGCAGTCCGACTCGTCTTCGGTTTCCGATTCAGGTTTCGGTTTCGACTCCATCTTCGATTCCACCGGTTTAGCCATAAGGACTCGATCGTTGTCTTCTTCCTCGGAAGCTTCTTCCCAAGTAGCGTTGAGTGCCTTTTTATGTTTTGGTGCCTTGCTCTTGAGTTTTGGGCATTCGGACTTAATGTGTCCAAACCTGTTGCATTCATAACATCTTATGTTTGAACTTTTAGGCTTACCTTCGTTGGGTCGAGTGACGGCTCATTTTCGGCCCTTGACTATCCTCCGAACTAGGTTGACTAGTTCGGCTTCCATTTCCAAGTCGACCTCCGAATCCGACTCATCCTCTTCTTCCTTCGGGGGTGGCTTGCTTGCGGTTTTCTTCCTCAAACCTGCAAAAAGTGCTATACCCTTCTCGGGTTCCGAGTTAGACTGCTCATGAAGTTCGAAATCAGAAAAGAGTTCATCTAACCTAAGTTTAGAAAGATCCTTGGAGATCTTGTAGGCATCGACAATGGATGCCCACAAGATAGTCCTCGGAAAAGAGTTTAGAACATACCTTATAAGGTCGCGATTTTCGACCTTTTGCCCGATTGCGTGTAGGTTGTTGACTATGTCTTGGACACGGGCATGGAGTTGCGTCGCGGACTCGTGTTCCTGCATTTTTAGGTTATATAGTTTATTGAATAGAAGATCACGCTTACATACCTTGGCTTCATCGGTCCCTTCGTGTAGCTCCACTAGTTTTGTCCAAAGGTCCTTTGCGCTTATGAAGGGGCCGACGCGATTTAGCTCTTCCTTGGATAAGTCGTATTGAAGGATTTGAGTTGCCTTAGCGTCGGCTTCGACTTGTCTTTTTGTCGCAATGGTCCATTGGTCATAATCCAAGGATTCACCCACTTCGTTAGTCGGAAGTGTGAATCCCGTTTGGATTATGATCCACATCTCGATTTGGGTTTTGAGAAAGCATTTCATCCGATCCTTCCAATAACGGAAGTCATATCCGTTGTAAAACGGAGGTCGGACGGTGTTAAAACCCTCGAGATGGGCCATTAGAACAAAAGACACAAGGAGACGAAGACGAAGAAACTAGCAACGACAAAAACACACAAAAAAGTGCCAAGACTCGCGTCTTGGATTAGTAGTGCAGGAGTAAAAGTAACAAAGAAAAATAAATCTGAAATAAACAGAATTAAAAAGAAAAAAAATCTGTAAAATGGCTAGATTGGTGGTTTCACCAAATCTTAGCAACCCCCGGCTCTGATACCAATTGTTGGATCGATTTGAAACGCTAGAGGGGGGGGGGTGAATAGCGTTAAAACTTTTTTTCGTTCGTTCGTTTAAAATCCGAGTAGATAATTAATTTGCAGCGGAAAAGATAAGCAATAAGTAAAAGAGACAATTCTTTTTACTTGGTTCGTAGCCTTCGGCTACTACTCCAAGGCCCTAGTGGTCCTTGACCACGTACGGAGGGCAAAAGCACTAAAGGAACTCCTCCTCGTTGGAGGTAGGAGTTAATCGATACAAGAAGGAAAGAACTTGAGGTAGAGGGACACTCCCCCTCTCCTCGTATACGATAAAAGCTCCGAAAGATTTAAAGAAATGAACTTAAAATAAAAGCTAAAGCCGACATTACAATAAGAAAGAAATTAAGACCTAGACGTCGGAGAGAAAGCACTTCGTTGTCGGAAAGGTTGTAGCTTGGCGGAGGCTCTTGGAAGCTTTTGAATTGATGAATAAACCCTAGGATTGACCCTCCTTTTATATCCTTTGAGCCCCTTTTCGAGAGGAACCCTAGCCAATCAAAATTGAGCACCAATCTCCTTGAAATGGGGTCGATCATTGACCATCACCGATCGATGACCATCATCACGACCGATGATGATCACCGAATCGCGACCTCGTGCAATGATCATTTGACGGCAGTCGAGTCCTCCAAGCTGACAGTCGACTGATACTAGCTGCAAGGCAAAGTTAGCTCAAAGAAAATATTATTTCGACGGCCTTCGACCGTCTGATATCGACCTAGACCATCGATGGGATGTCTTTGGTCGGATCTACGCTTAAGACCATCCCCGTAAGGAGGATACGACCTCACTTACGCTCGCACACACGAGCTTACCTCGATACTTACCATGTCGCTTTTGCTTCCGGCCTTCCACTCGATTCCTTCGACTTCCTCCGAAGTCACTCGAGTGTCGCCCGACCACCCGACTTCTTCCGGGTGTCGCTAGCCTTCAGCTCCAGCTTTAGCAATCTTCTGCACACTCGATTCAGCTCGTGAGATAACGACATGAGCTTAACTTTGTATCGTTTGCTATAATCAAAACTCAGGTTCGACCTAGGTGCCTACTGCACCAACACTTCGTTGGAGTCGAAGAACTTAGGTGGAAGACCGGAAGCAAAGTGATAGATCTTAAAGGACCAGAGGTAAGCTCGTGTGAGTGAGAGATGGTAAGGTTGTGTCCTCTGTACGGGGACGACCGTAGGCGACGATCCGACTAAGACTTCCTGTGGAAGGTCTAGGTCGAGATCGGATGGTAAGAAACCATCGCATTTACCATTTTCCGTGCTAATCTCGTATTGCAGGAAAGTGGCCAGGCTGACAGTCGATTGCTGACCATTGGGCAGTCGACTGATGGCGACGAATCAACCTTTTGTGCTAGGTCAAAACGGATAATGTTTGACGCGATCACTTCGCGATAAAATATGGTACCACTTCGTGATCAGTTTCAAAAGATGAGGAGACTTATTCTAAGGCCAAACTCTATAAAAGGAGGGGAGGATTCCAACCCAAATATCAATTAAGATTATTCTTAAGTGCTCCTACAACGCCAAAGCTCCAACACTGTCATAACGCCGACGCGACGACAAGTTCTAATCTTCTTCGTCGGCAGCAACAACAAGTAATTATTTTTGTTATTGTATTCTTTGTTTTAATCGTAACGAGGTGAGGTAGGCTTGTTGCCTCATCCTCGTACTTTTGGTTTTGTGATCGTTGCCTCCTACCTCTAACGAGAAGGAGATCTTATAGTGCTTTGCTCTCCGTACGCGGTCTAGGACCGTTAGGGCCTTGGAGTAACAACTAATGGGTTGTGAACCAAGTAAAAATAAACTTATCTTTTTTACTTTTCCGCTGTGATTGCTCATATATCGAACAAACGAAAAGAAAAGATTTACACTCGCTATTTACCCCCCCCTCTAGCGACACTTCTCGATCCAACAATAGGTTAGATTTATTTCGTGTTTTTCTTTACCCTCATGTTATTCTATATTTGAATTGTTGTTTGAATTCATGTAATGTCTTTATGTTTTTGAATGCTCTTATTTGAATGCTTAGTTTATATGTTCTTTAATTTCGTTATCATCGTAGTTTAGTTAGATTGAGGTTTTAATTACTTGCATTGTTTTTCATGCAGTAGGATTAGTCTTTTAAATTCCAAACCCCCAATTGAAATGGAAAATCCAAAGCAATAATTAATAATCCTAAGACTACTATATATTCTATCGATTATACTCGTTGGGAAATGATCGGGGTCATTCATTATGCTATATTAGTGTAGAGAGAGTTTGGTGATTAATTTGGAATGGTACCATGACAATTCACTGTACATCAATGCACCAGAGATGTACTCACAGACTTTGCATTATCCATGTTGAATTTGTCCAACGCCTTCTCAACGTAATTGCGCTGAGATAGTCATAATCTCCCAGAGACTATGCCTCTATATATCTCCATCCCAAGAATATTTTTTGCCACTCTCAAATCTTTCATGTCAAATTCTTTGCTCAATAGCTTCTTCAATTGTTGACCTTAATCATACTCTTTGCAGCAACCAATATTATCCACATAAAATAATAAAAAGATAAGTGAATTATCATCAAGACTATTCACATAAATGCAACAGTCATACTCACAAGCATCTTATATACTCATTTAAATCATGTATGAATCAAAATACTTATATCACTACCTTAGAGATTGTTTTGTCCCATATTCTTCAGTTTACATACTAAATGCTCTTGTTCGGACTGACTAAATCCTTCTAGTTATGACATGTAGATATGCTCTTCCAAATTATCATGAAGAAATATAGTCTTCACATCCATTTGTTCCAACTACATATCATGATGAGACACCAAAGCTAACACCACTATGATAGATATATATTTGACCACCGGAGAAAATATTTCTATGTGAGTAACCCTTTTCTACTAGACGAGCCTTGAACTTTCCTTCTTCACTTTCTGACATGACTTCTTTCTTCTTGTATATCCATTTGCATTCTATAACCTTCTTCATCATATCTTATGTTTGATTCTTATGCAATGACTATATCTCCTATTCCATAGCACTAATCCATTTGTCCTTTTTAGAGCTATGAATCATCTCCTGAAAAGTAGTAGGACCTTCATAAGTAATGATAAATCCATAAGAAACCAAGTCCTCAAAACTGCATCATCAACACCATGAGTCTCTAGCTCCACCTGCACAACATCTTTGCTATAATTTTTTGGTATTTGAATCTCTTCACCCTGAGTACATTGGAACATGGTTCTTTTAACAAATATCACAACTCGACTGATCTCCACCTTGGTTGCCTTAGGATCCTAAAGCTTGAAGCCTTTTACTTTTTCTGATAACCCAGAAAGATGTACTGAATAGACTTTGCATCTAACTAGAACGTGAGCATAGGTTGAATATTCAGACACTATCATACTAGTGTAATCAACTGGGTTGTCTGTCCACACCATCTCTAATACTTTCCCATCTAGCATTACCCTTGATAATCGATTGATCAGAAAATATGTCATGTTTACTACTTATATCCAGAAGTTCTTTGTAAGCCAACATTCAATCTAAAGCATCAGACTTTCTCGATTAGAGACTTATTCATTCTTTTCGACAGACCATTTATTGTGATGTCCTACGTACTATGAAATGTCTCCTGATACCATGCTTCTCATAAAATTCTTGAAATTATGAATTCGTGTACTCAGTATCATTATCTAACCTAAGGCACTTCAAGTTTCTCCTAGTCTAATTCTCTACTTTAACTTTCCACAATTTGAACTTCAAAAAGGTTCCTGCCTTGTGTCGTATGAAGTACACTCAAACCTTCCATGAGTAATCATCGATAAAACTCATAAACTACATATATTCATTGCATGATGCTAAACTGGTTTGATGCGGCATGAATTTTTTGCCTCTTTGGAACGAAGATGTTGAAGAGACTTGGGGTCCTCTCCAGCCGTAATAGTAGATAAGAGAATAATGACAAGAGATTTAACGTGATTTGAAATTCAGATTCCTACTCCACGGGTGAGCTCTAGAGTGAGCTCTGGCGCTATACTCCTTTATTATAATTCCTTCTTCTTGGAAGTATTTCCGGAGGTAGAGAAACCCCTTACAGAGAAGAGCTTATACAAGGTAAAGGGAAAATAAAACTCGTATGGTTCTCCTCCTTCTTGCTCCGTCAAGGATGATCTCCCTTCCCTTTCGCAGTAAGTCCTGGCTAAGAATTGAATTCGAGAGAGAGAGAGAGAGAGAGTTTCTTCTTTCGTCCTCCCTTCCTTTTATCCTTGTCACCCCTTAAGCCAGCCGTCGCGTAACAAATCACCTGGTTCACTGTCCACATGGAGGGTCATGTCAATTTGAAGAATAATGCTATTATGATGTTAATGAATAAGGGCTACTAAGAATCTTAAGTGGGGTTTACCAGGTGTCTTGGTTTGTTATGTTGTGTAACAAACTTTCATGAGAAAACATAGTAGAAACCCCCCTATCTTCATTTTACCACTAGGTCCCTCTTTCCCTTAACCAATCCTTCTTATCCCTACCCAAACTCCGCTCTATTTTCTGAGTTACCCTTTTACTAACTCGGCTCATTTCCCCGAGTCGCTATCCGATTTTACTCTAACTACCAGATTGATATACTCTTGCCTCCTCTTCCCTTCCCGAGTCGCCACCTCACCGATTCAACTCATTTCCCCGTGTCGCTATTCAGTTTCACTCTAACCATCGGACTAATATATTCTTACCTCCTCTTCCCTTCCCGAATCGCCACCTCACCGACTCGGCTCATTTCCCTAAGTCGCTATCCGATTTCACTCTAACTACCGGACTGATATACTCTCACCTCATCTTCCCTTCCCGAGTCGCCACCTCACCGACTCGGCTTAAATCTCCGATTTGAGTCTCACTTGACTCGGGTGTATATCCTGCATTGTGATCCCTTCCCTCCGATTTCACCCTCCAAGTCATGATTCATGTCTCTATCTCCTAAGTTATATTATAGTAGTATCATGGTTGGTCCCCAAAGATCTATATGAACATAATCTAGAATTTATTCTATCTTGTGCGTGGCTATCTTGAACTACATTCTTCTTTGTTTTCAATAATATAATACTTAAAGAAGTCAAATTTACACGTCTTGATACTCTTCAATAAATTTCTTTTATGAAGTTCCAACATCTCGTGCTCACCCATATGACCCAACCACATATGTCATAAGACTGTATTACCTGATTTAGATTCTATAGTAGTAGTTCCACCTACAACTGTGGTTCCTAACAACTTATAAATGTTCCCTACTAGCTTTTGTCTCATCATCACTGTCAAAGCACCCTTGCTAATTTTTATAGTTCCACTCACAGATTTATAACTGCATCTATTACCATCCAAGATGCCCAAAGATATCAAATTCTTTCTCAGATCTAGTACATGTCAAGATCACATAATGTTCTTACCATACCATCAAACATCTTGATTTTGACATTTCCTATTCCAATAACTCTGTAAGACCATCGTTACCCATCAGAACAGAATCATAATTAACTGATCTATAGGTGTTGAACCGATCTTTGTTAGGTGTCATATGATATGAACATATTGAATACATGGTCCAAGAATTTGTCAAATGCTCTAAACTCGATAGAATGGAAAGCATATCATCATCGTCGCTCTCTGAATTATATTCTTCTACTAAGTTTGCATATTTCAATGAACTATCTTTCTCTCCGAACTATCTCTTTTAATATGATCCTTCACTCTGCACTTGTAGCACATAATATCCTTCTTTCTCGATTTAGATTGGGCCTTATTATTTCCCCACCCTAAATGAGCATTGCTCCTTCCACTTTCCTGGTAATCTTTTACCACAAGTCTTTCACCTTGTGAAGTCTCATCACTAACTTTTTTCTGTTGATGAAAACCTAACATAGTGATGTAATTGAGAGGTGTCCTAAGACATTTGCCTTAAAAGTTATTAATAAGGTTCACTATTTAAATGTACATTATCTATGTATTCGATTGGATCTTAAACTCATCTACTGAAGTCCACAATACGATACATAGCATGAGAGAAATTATGATTGGACCACATTGAAACTATCCCTAATCGATGAATTGATGAGATTTGACATCGTCAATTCTGTGAGACTAGCACATGTTATGCTCCTTGGTTTATCTAAGTATTTAGTACTCTCTGAATGGAAGCATAACAATGCTGAGAGTGAATATATGGATGTTAATTAGGGTAACTAGTTTATTGGAGTAACCTGCTATGAGACTTCATATGATTCTTTATGTCGTTGAAGATCTCTTTGCAGCTCGAGTGCGAGATTCCTTAGACTTGAGGTATTCAAGTCATCTTGATCACGACGCCTTATACTTTGACTTCTTTGCAGCCATCTCCATAAGAGGTGTAACTTTGGATTGATTGGGTATAAGTAAAAATAATCGAAGATGTTTGAATAACCCATAGAGAATTCACCACTCCTGTAAAAGGGAGATGTATATTCTAGTCCTCTTGTAAGTATTGTTACTCAGAAGTCTCTGGCTAAAGCAAGCATGTTTAGAAGATGATCTTTTTGGGAACATGTAGGAGTAACTTGAATCTACATGACAAGTAAACAAATTTGGGCTAGATGTGACATAGTCAGCCTAGTAGGGATGAGCACATAAACAATGTCATAAACCAAGTGGATATTGTAGGACCGTGAGGATTGGCTAGAGGGGGGGGGGTGAATAACACTTCTTTATTTTCTACAGGAATTGTTAGCGGAAGCAATAGACAAAACACAAACTTAAATGCAAAAATAAAGAACACAAGATAACACGAGTATGTAACGTGGTTCGGAGATGACACTCCTCCATGACAATCCGTAAGGTGGATTAACCCTGTAAGACGTGGAGGTAGTTACTGCACGCGTTGGTAGTAATTGCACACGCATTCGGGGAGTGCGTGTATCCACGCCTTTGATACATTCGCTGCATCCAAGCCCCTATATAGGGGGGCGTGAATAAGAGGTCTGAGAGGTGTGGGTGTGCGAAAGCGCTGCTGGAGTGAGACGGTTTTTTGAGACATCGTGAGGCTGCTGGAGTGAACCGTGAGATCAGAGAACACCAAGGCGGCTGGAACTTGGATCGTGGAAGAGGAGGATCTTTTCGACGTGATCGATCCTCAGACGGCGAGCAGAATCGTCATCCCTACAGCACCAGGACGCTCGAAGATTTTGACGATCGCTATGAGTTTTACTTACAGTCTAAATTACTTTTTCTTTCACTTAAACTTGTATAAATAGATGCATTAAAACCAACATTGGTATCAGAGCTTGGTTGGTTTGCATATGTTCGAATGTTTCTACCTGTAAAAATCATTGTTCATCGCGAAAGTAAGTCGCGAGAACGAAGAACAGTGATTTTGTCGAGTAGTTCCCGAGCAATTCTAAGGTGGGAACAGTTCCTTGGGAAAAGTGCTCGGGAGAATAGTCCCATGGTGGGAATAGTTCCTTGGAGATAGTTCTAGAAACTACTTCCTGAGCAGTTCCCGAGAGTGCTCGGGATTTCAGACCGGTCTGGAGAACAGACCGGTCTGGATTAAAAAGTGTTCGGGAGAATAATTCCCTGGTGGAAACAGTTTCCTAGGGATAGTTCTGGAAACTACTTCCCGAGCAGTTCCCAAAAGTGCTCGGGATCTCAAACCAGTCTGGTTAACAAACCAGTTGAAATTTCAGATCTGTTGGAATCTCAGACCGGTCTGGCTTACGAACTGATTGAATTTTCAGACCGGTCTAGAATTTCAAAAAATTGGTTGGGATTTCAGACCGGTATGGAGAACAGACCAATCTGGATTATAGACCAATTCAGTAGTTCCAAGAAAGTGCTCGGGATTTCAGACCGATTTGGAGAATAGACCGGTTTGATTTCGAAAAACCAGTCTGGAATTCGTCAAATTGGTCTGGAATTTCAGAAAGTGGTCTGGAATTCGTCAAACCGGTCTGGAATTTCAAAAAGTGGTATGGAATTTCGAAAATCCAGTCTGAAATTCGTCAAACCGGTTTGGAATTTCATAAAGTGGTCTGGAATTTCAGAAAGTTGTCTGGAATTTCAAAAATCTAGTCTGGAATTCATCAAACCGGTCTAGAATTTCAGAAAGTGGTCTGGAATTCATCAAACCGATCTGGAATTTCAGAAAGTGGTCTGGAATTTTGAAAAACCAGTCTGGATTGATGTCAAACTAGTCTGGAATTCGTCAAACCGATCTGGAATTCGAGAAAGCAGTCTGGAATTTAAACCAGTCTGGATTTTAAACTAGCCTGGTTTTTTATCCGGTATGATTTTTGAACCAGTCGAGAATTCTAGAAACCAGTCGGGAATTTTGAAACTAGTCGGGAATTCAATAGACTGGTCGGGAATTAATGAGACAGGTCTGGATTTATATAGACTGGCCGGGGTTTCAGTATATCGGTCAGAATTTCTATGGATTGGTCAAGAATTTAGTAGATCGGTCGGGGTCCACAGTAAGAGCTCGGCAAAGGGCTAGTTTTACTGTTGGTCAACATTGGTTGACAGAGTTGACTTTGTTCAACCAAACTCATAACTGAATTGTCGAGTATTTGTTTGGAACAACTAGGTCTCGATATAAACAACTTATAGATAGGTTAAAAGAACTAGAGTTGATGTCTAGAGATGATGAAAAGACAAATAACCATACATGTTGTTCGAGTGCCTGGGGTACTCGGAGAAAATTGGATGGTGTTTAAGCTTTCATATATTAATGGTCATGTCAAATCATAACAGTTTAAAAAGATTGGACTTAGATCATAGTTAATTGGTAAAAGTACCAATCGACTGATCCAAGCGAATCAGTCAACTGTTCTCCAGAGAATCAAGGAAATTTGTTCTTGATTTATTGTGTTCGTTCTATGCCTATATATAAATTGAATTAAGCCGGTATATGTACTGATTTGTCGGTTTTGTATTGACTTAATTAATTTTAATTTTTTCAGATGGCACGGATGATCATCACTATGACTCGACGTGATATTTTGCGTAATCAATTGAGGGAGGCTATCCTGGAGATAGAGTATGACTCAGCTCATGGAGTCGGGTGGCACATTGGGAGACTGGACAAGCTATTTTGGAGACTCGAGATGCAGGAGTTTCCAATTCTAGATAACTATAGGATCTGAGCTCTGATTCATTCACTGCCTAAGCTCTTTAGTGATATCGCACATCAGATCTGGAGGTACTATGAGGGTTGTGTAACTTACACCCAGTTGTGTGCTGACTTACTTCACTATGAGGCATGTGAAGTGCATTGTGAAGAGGATCCGGAAGAAGATCCAGAAGAAGACCCTGAAGAGATTTTTCCTATGGGATCTCTTCAAAGGTGTCCTTCAAAGGATTCTGCATCTTGGCATCATCTTGAGAGCATCTCAGCGGAAGGTGTTCTAGTTCAACCTAAGAAAAGTGGGCATGTTTGGATTATTACTGCGCTAGTATTTGTACTAGTGGGAGAAATAATCTCCTATCTAGTTTTTTAGAGTTGTTTTTCTGTTTATCAGTTATGAGTCAGAAGAATGTTATGTGTAACATTCTTAGTAGAGTTTTTTTTGTTATATGTTAACAATGTACAACATGTTTAGTTTAATGATATGTTCATTTTATGCTGTTTACTCTACATGATGCATGATATTTATTTAACTCTTTGATTTGTTCATTATGAGTATAATTTTAAATGATAAGTTTATTTAATGTATAATATCATGTTTGGATAATGATTAAGTTCATTAGTTGGGATGTATATAATAAAATAGATAAATGTGAGTCAAATTGACACATACAGATGATGAGTGGTAACGGAGTTATCATTTGATTTTGTAAACCAAATCAGATTTACATTAAGTCTATTTAAAGATTACATACATTAATGCATACACTGAATATCTAAATAATTTATTTATTTATGATAGATTATGGTTACAAAGAACATCATAGTTGAACCGAATAAGGGTGAAAAACTTGACAATGAAAACTACAAGATCTGGCACCTCAAGATCAGTATATTCTTGAGGAACAAGAAGTTTTGGAGGTTGTAAATCAGGTTATGGAAGAACCTGTTGATAGTCCCGCTACTCAGCATAGACGTGACCTTGATGCCTATAAAGCATGAAAGAAAGAGGATTCCACTACTAAGGGAATATTGATTAGTTCAATGGTTGATGACCTAGTATTTGAGTATGAGTCGTATCCTTCGGCTCACGCAGTTTGGGTTGCCCTTAGGGAGAGATACAATGGAATGAGTCTAAGCAAGCTTCGATAACTGACGATCAAGTTCGACAGCTACAAAAAGTGCCCAAATGTCACGATGGTTCAACATCTCAGGGAGATGTCAAATATGATTTCGGAGCTTAAAACTGTTAGTCATGAGTTGACAGATGAACAATAGGTTTAGACAATTATTCGTTCCCTTCCGGATTCTTGGAAAATCATAAATCAGACCTTAACTCATAGTGAGAGTATTAAGACTTTCACTGACGTCTCACGCCATGTTGAACTGGAGGCGGATAGAGTAGAATTCACAAGGATTTTTGGCCAAGCCTATTTGGTTGTCGGTTCTGCTGGATTATCTGGATCCAAGAAAAAGAGATGGTTTAAGAAGGGAAAGGGAAAGAAGAAAGAAGCTGCTGTTGTAGGTGAGGCAGGCCCAATCAAGAAGAAGAAGAACAAGAAGACTGGGAAGAAACCTAAAAGCAAGGTGACTTGCTTTAATTGTGACAAAAAGGGTCACTACGCTCGGGAGTGCACTGAGCCAAGAAAGGTAACTTCAAGTCTGTCTTCTGAGCATTTTATCGCTAGTTCTGTGTTATTGGTTGATTCTTATCCTTTGTGGACTATAGATTCGGGAGCAACCAACCATGTAGCTCGAGAGCGGGTTACATATGCAGAGTACCGCAGGGTACCAGCTAGCAATAAATAGATATATATAGGAAACAATGTAAGAGTCGAAGTCAAAGGAGTCGACACTTGCAAACTTAACCTTCGGGGTGGAAGTACTTTGTTTCTACATGATATCTTGTATGCTCCTGAGATTCGAAGGAATCTTATTTATGTTACTTGTCTTCTTGATTTAGGGTATTGTATTAATTTTTACAGTCGATGTGTTGAACTTAAGATTGACTCTGTGTCAATCGGATATGGTTTTTTAACAAATAGTTTTATGGTTCTTGATGTAGAACCAAATGTCAATTGTGTGATTGATAGTTGTTTTTCGAACATTGCTCTTACTAGTGATGCAGAAATAACTGATGATGTTTGGCATGCTAGATTAGGACATATAAGACAAGATCACATGAATCAGTTAGCTAAAGAGGGTTACTTGGGCTCTCGTGCTAAGATTAGTTTGTCTGTATGTGAGCATTGTCTTGCTAGAAAAGCAACTAGGAAACCATTTGGTAAGGTTATTAGGGCTGAGTCACCATTGCAATTGATTCATTCGGATATTTATGGTCCAATGAATGTGAAGGCTAGACATGGAGCTTCTTATTTCATTACATTTATTGATGATTTCTCTCATTTTGGTCACGTGTATTTGATTTCTCATAAATCTAAAGCATTAGATTGCTTCATTCGTTATATGAACGAAGTTGAGAATCAAATAGAACGTAAGATTAAGACTTTACGCACTGACCATAGAAGAGAATATTTATCTGATATGTTCAAGACAATATGTAATGATAAGGGGATTATTAGACAGTTGAAAATCCTTGGAACTCCACAGTAAAATGGGGTTGCTGAGAGAAGAAATATGACTCTTCTAGAAATGGTTAGGTCTATAATGGCGTAGACTAATTTGTCAATCTCCTATAGGGGAGATGCATTATTAGCTGCAACCTATATACTTAATAAAGTACTTTCAAAGTCAGTTCCATCTACCCCATATAAACGTTGGGCAGACAGAAAATCAGATTTGAGTAATTTGAGACCCTAAGGGGCAACTGCCTTTGTTCATAATAGTTCTCACAAGTATGGAAAACTGGGACCTAGAGGTAAGAAATATATCTTTATAAGATATTCTGATACCTCCAAAGATTATGTTTTCATAGGTGAGCAACAAGATGAAACAATCTCCGAATTGGATTCGAGGGATGCTACTTTTCTCGAAACTGAGTTCCCAGCTAGAGGTGAAGTTGATAAAATAGTTCCTCTATTTGAGGAGGATGAGTCGTTATCAACAAGATAGATGTCAAGTGGGATATCGGACCTAGTCAACCCAGTGGGAGTAATTTACCTAGTCACGGGGTGACTTCTCATGAGCTCAACTTATGGAAAAGTATTCGTAAGATCAAACCTAAGAAGAGGTTTGATATTGAGAATGAGACAATGATGACACTCCCAGTTGACGATGATGAACCTCAGTCAGTTAGGGAAGCTCTGGACTCTAGAGTTGGAGAAAAGTGGAGAGATGAAATGGTTGAAGAAATTGAGTCAATGATTAAGAATCATGTTTGGGAGTTGGTCAATCTACCTCCCGACCGAAGGGCTATTGGGAATAAATGGATTCTTAAAATAAAGAGGAAATCAGATGAATCGATTAACCGATGCAAAGCTCGTTTGGTTGCAAAAGGATTTACCCAATTGGAGGGTATAGACTTTGAAGAGACATTTTATCCTGTAGTAAAGTTTGTGTCAATCCGAGTTATTTTGGCTTTAGTGGCGCATTATGACTTAGAGTTACATCATATGGATGTAAAAATCGCTTTCCTTAACGGTGAGCTTGATGAGGAAATCTACATGGTTCAGCCAGAAGGTTTGATTGTTGATGGCCAAGAAGATAAAGTATGTAAATTGAAAAAATCTATATATGGGCTAAAGCAAGCATCAAGACAGTGGAACATAAGATTTAATAAAATGGTTTTATCTTATAGTTTTGAAATGATCAATGAGGATCATTGTGTTTTCCTGAAAAAGAAAAAAGGAAAGTATGTCATTTTATTGTTATATGTTGATGATATGCTGATAGCAGGAAATGTCATAGGTTTTGTGATAAAAGTCAAAAGTAACTTTCATCACAGTTTGACACAATAGATATGGGAGAAGCTGAATATATCTTAGGAGTTAAGATCATCAGGGATCGATCTAAGAGACTTTTGGATTTGTCTTAAGAGTCTTATATAAATAAGATGTTATAACATTTCAGTATGTCTGATTGCAACAGTGAACAGACACCTATTGTGAAAGGTACTGTTCTGAGCAAGAGTATGAGTCCCAAGACTCCTGAAGAAATAGCTGAGATGAATAAAAAATCATATGCTAGTGCTATTGATAGTTTGATGCACACTATGTTATGTATTCATCCCGATATCAACTATGATGTTGGCTTAGTCAGTCGATTCCAGTCAAACTCAGGATCGAGACACTTGAAGGCAGTGAAAAAGATATTCAGATATCTGAAAGCGATAACAGATTATAATCTATGTTATCAAGGATCAGTATGAGCCTGATGGGCTATTCAGATGCAGATTGGGCTGGGGACCTTGATGATAGAAAATCCACATCAGACTATGCATTCTTATTGAATGGTGGCGTCATCTCCTGGAACATCAAGAAATAGGTCTGTGTGGCCTTATCAACTATGGAAGCTGAATATGTGGCATGTTCAGCAGTTGTACAAGAAACATTCTAGTTAAGAAGGTTTCTGAAGTATCTGAAGATTGCTGAAGACAGTTGGAATCCAGTGACTGTTTACTGTGACAATCAAGCTGCTATAGTTTTTTCTAAGGACCCCAAATATCACAGCAAGGGCAAACATATAGCTATAAAGTATAACTTTATCAGGGATATTATTGCTAAGAAGAAGGTGATTCTTGAGTATATCCCTACATGAGCTATGCTTGCATATCCTTTTACTAAGTCAATGACTAGAGAGTCATTTAATGAGCATGTAAAGTCTATGAGATTTCGTAGAATGTAACAATTTTATAATGACAATTGGATATTGTAATTTGATTGTTTTAAATGCAAGCCATAATTTATTCAGTGTATGTGATGTTATATTCTGGTGATAAGATCTCGGTAAGCATGTTGGCAGGTAGTGATTGGTTCTCTCACATGGATAATCATTTCTGTTTGTTATGTATGAATAGGGGTAAGACCATTACTTATAGGATAACTTTGTAAGCTATATGTATAGGGATACATACATATAAGCTGGGGTCATCTTGATATGTGTATCAAGATAAGATCATTTAAGAAAAGTGATCGAAGTAAATGATCCCACCATTTACTATACCTGTTTATGAGCCAGATTAGAATTCATATGTTGAATTCAAGATTAGACATTAGGAATGTCTAGATCAAAATTTATACGATGTTGAGAAAAATATGCGCTCTTTATTAGTAAAGAGAATAACATCGTAGTATGCGATTCATATCACATGTGCTAAGGAGACAATAAGGGTAGTAGGAGAATGGATCCCTGCTTTTCTACTATGTGAGCCCTTTGAGATTATATGTTAATTTCAGAATTTTCCCTTTGTGACTATTTAGTTGTCTGCTTGAAGTTTTAATCAGGGTTTGCTACTTTAGCATGTAAATCTATTGACTATGGATGATTCGGTCTATGGAACATGACTAGGAAAGCGACTGATTAAAATGAATAGATACACGCTAAAAAGGAAGATTAAATAAATTTACATCTTTTGAGAATTATTCACTGGTCGACCCATTTCTGTTATGTATGGAAATGAATGTGAATATTGAGAATATGGAACATACTCTTGACTTGATGGTCATTATGAGGGATTAGAGATGTTCATATTGATGTAAATAGAGATTATTTAATCTGGGTAAATAGCAAGACATCATATCCAGGAAAACTGTTATGTACCACCAGGAGAATGGTTCTGTACCACCTGGAAAACAGTTGTATGCCACCTGGAGGATGACTATGGGCCATCAGGTGAATGACTATGTGTCATTCAGAGAATGGTTATATACCATTTGAAAGGCGGCTAAGTTAGGCGTAACAACTTTTCTTAGCATGGATCGTTTTATGAGCAACTATGTAAGGTGTAATAACTTTCTTAGCATTGGATTGCTCAGTATGCTTGCTGTCGCACGAACCATTTTCCTATGTATGAACTGGTTGTTCTAATGGTCTTTGTGACTATTAATCTCTATTCTATTTGTCTTTTGGGACTATGGTCTCTGACTCTATTCTGGTCTATGTGACTGGATACTTCAATTAGTCATTTGGGACTATTGACTCCGGCTCCATTTAGTCTATGTGGCTAAATACCTCTTATTGGTTTGTATGACTATTTGCCTATGTGGCATATCTTGGATAAGTGGGAGATGTAAGACGTGGAGGTAGTTACTGCACTCGTTGTGCAGTAACTGCACACGCACTCGGGGAGTGCGTGTATCCACGCCTTTGATGCATTCGCTGCGTCCAAGCCCCTATATAGGGGGGCGTGAATAAGAGGTCTGAGAGGTGTGGATGTGCGAAAGCGCTGCCGGAGTGAGACGGTTTTTTGAGACATCGTGAGGTTGCTAGAGTGAATCGTGGGATCAGAGAACACCAAGGCAATTGGAACTTGGCTCGTGGAAGAGGAGGATCTTTCCGACGTGATCGATCCTCAGATGACGAGCAGAATTGTCATCCCTACAACGTCAGGACGCTCGAAGATTCTGACGATCGCTGTGAGTTTTACTTACAGTCTAAATTTCTTTTTCTTTCACTTAAACTTATATAAACAGATGCATTAAAACCAACAAACCCCTTCACTAAAGTCTCCTTTTGATGATTACACTAAGGTGAAGAAGCATTCTTACAATCAACTCTTCTTCTTATAAGATGATAGAAATAAGATTAGAGAAGAATAGAGTAAAAACACTTAGAAAGTTTGGAGAAGACTTGGTGAGCTTGAGAGCAGAGTTTGGAATAAGAGCACTTACCCTCTCAAGCTCCCCAAGACCTCTTTTTATAGAGAAAAGATTGTTTTTCCCGTTGAGCCTCTCAGCAGTTGACTACTACACACCAGCAGTCAACTGCTACTGTTGTTGACCTAATCCAACGACTTCTGACGAAGCCTGATCTGCGACCGTCATAGCTTAATGGAACTCTAATCAGTCGATTGCTCATATCATCAATCAACTAATCAAGCCATCAATCGAGATACTGGTCGAGCTTGCCTCGCTTTTGACCTCCTGTGTCAAAGGGGGAGAAAAGGAAATTTAAGTTAGAGGTGGAAAAGGGAATTGTTTAGATTAAACTTAACAATTGATGCTCCATCTTTGATAATGACAATGTATGAAATTACCATTGAAGAATGAACCATAGTTTTCCATTAAACTCGCATGGCATTGTTCCTTCTCACTTCTTGTTTTTTTAATTGTTAGCTTGATTTTCCGATTATATTATTTTACGAAAATTTATAGAAATTCCTAATAGCTAGAAATTAGTTTTCATAACCAATTAATTATTAAAATAAAAATAACTATTTTACAAATAAGTCACCTTTTAAATGAATGATAATTATTATTAATTATAAGTATTAATTAAATTATTTTTATGAAAAATTATAAACTAATTTTTTATGTTATTTAAATGTTTATTTAATTTATTTATTTTAATCTTTATGGCATAAGACTACTAGATGCGGGGATGATGTGAACCAATAAGAAGAAAATCTCATGAACTCATCTTTTGTTTAATAATGGATCATTGAGAATATCAAGGGTGAGAAGGATATCTCATGAATTCATCTTTAATTGGATAATCGATCATTAAGAATATCAAAAGTGTGATATTTCTTTTCTTTTATAATTTTAATTTGGTCCTCTCATCTTTAGTTTATTGGTCATAATTTGTTCTCTATATTTCACTCCATCATTAAGCTCGTGCCGGAGGAATGTTGGCCACCCTAACCCTTGAAGTGTACCATGGCCAATTGAGCACCTAAATAGTTCAAGCTCCATGGGCCCGTGAATCTTTAACCGATCTAGGAAAGTTCTCAGGCTATGATGTAGTGGTACGGTATCTATGTTAATAATTAAGAACTTCTGGATCGATCCTTTATAACTATGATGTATTTATGAATTTTTTTCTAATGGGGATCAATCCTTTAGAATACTCAATTCTGCTTAGGCAGTCTATATTGATCCGTTTCGATTTATTTTTCTTTAAGAGCAACTGAAAAGGTTTGTTAATACAATGGGTTCCATATATTTTTTTTAGACTGGTCTAGGTAAACATTTTGAACCAGTGGATGTCAAACCGTAATTCCGTAATATTGTCAACTTGCTGACTTATAATCATATGGCACTGTCAAAATTACGTCCCAAACATTTATGTCAAAGTATGACAATTATGCCTGACTCGTTCTGTCAAGATACAAATTTTCGTTCTTCCAAATGCAATTATTAAGTCCTACTACAAAGAACAAATTAAATGTCCAGGCAACAAATCTAGAACAATAAATGCATGATCTTTACTTGTAAATGTCAAAGCACAAATGTTCCATGTTAGGTCTAGGTCTCCTCGTGCTACTTAGAGACCAGTTCAACTGCCAATTAAGTTTTTCATTGCAATTAAGGGTGAACTTGAAAATCAACTCAGATATTGTCGTAATAGTCTGCATACTTCGTTCAAGCGCTAGAAAGTCATTCCATGCTATTTTTCTCGAGTAAAGAGGTGAGAGGGAGATAAAGTAAGCGTCGATTAGATGGATAGTTCGCATGGGATGATCGAAGAAATCGATATCGGACAATATTACTATTGTCAATTCATATTATATTGTATATTGTGATAATTTGACTTTGTAGGTTTCCAGTCGACTGGAATACCCAGTTGACAATTTTGAACTGGCAAACGTTGGAGATGTGGCCGAGATGGCAAGAACTCCAGTCGACTGGGGAGGTCCAGTGTTGGGAGTTTGTGGTAGTTCCACGAACTGCACAGAGGCAGTTCGTGGAACCGCCTCGAGCACGCACGGCTTGCGTGCATCTCCTTCCCTTAAAAAGGGAAGGAGTGCGTCCAAGGCGGGGTTGCTGCAAGGCAAAAGAGGTTGTTCGGAGGCTCGGCGAAGAGGGTGTAGAAGCGAAGAGAAACATCCGGATTTTGGTTTGTGGAAACAGAGGAGCCTTCCGGATTTCCGTGATCTTTCCTCCGACACAAGTCGAAACTCCAACCGGGTAATCAACAAGAACAGGTATAAACAACATTGGTATCAGAGCATGTTTAATTCTGAAATTTCCATACCTGTTTGATTTCCTCGTCGGAGAAGACAACCGAAACAGAGTTCTCTGTTCTGGTTACCTCCTCGCGGCGCTCGCCACACATCGATCCGGCCGCCGGGCGCTACATCGTAAGCGATGGAGGCGCCACCGGAGGCGGCGTTATCGCCAGCGTTAGGCTCAGAGGCGCTCGCCGACGCCTAGTCGACTTCTGAGGCGACAGAGGCGGCGCGGGCCACGACGCCGCGCCGCCGGAAAAGGCGCGCCCGACGCCGGCGAGGTCGATGCGGCGCCGTCGGAGACGACGCGGCTGCTGGCGCGGAGGCAACGACCTCTGTCGCGGCCGACACGCCTATGCCGATTGAAGGCACAGGCGTGTCGCGGCCGACACGCCCATGCCGATTGAAGGCACAGGCGTGTCGCGGCCGACACGCCCATGCCGATTGAAGGCACAAGCGTGTCGCGTCCGACACTCCCATGCCGATTGAAGGCAGGCGTGTCGCGGCCCACACGGGCGTGTCAGTTGCTGAACAGGGAGTGTTGAGCGTTGGAACTCCTGACACGGGCATGTCAATGATAACATGCCTGTGTTGTTTCGATACGCCACCCTGTTAACACGAAAAACTCATAAATAAATAATTTTTTTTTGTTTTGTACAGATTATAAAATTTATTTCGAATAACTCAAAGATAGAACTAGTTTATGACTGTCTATGGGTCAAAATTGATTGATCACTGGGTCAATTAATTATAGCCTAAAATTCAAGAAGTTAAGTTCTTCTTGATAGATGTGTATTTGTTCTGTGCCTTGATTAATTGAAATATACCGGTATTTGTACTGGTTTTATCGGTTATGTACTGACATAATTTATTTCAATTTTACAGATGGCGCGGATGTATACCACTATGACCCGGCGTGATGTGTTGCGCAATCGGTATAGAGAGACTATAGAAGATTTGGACTATGACCCTTACCATGGAGTCCCTTGGCGTTGGAAAGGCTGGGCGGTGATGCGGAAGCTTCGAAATGCGAGAAGTTTCGGTATTAGATAACTACGAGATTTGGCGTTGATTCGTTCATTGCAGATAATCTTCTTGGCGACGACGACAATTTTGGGGAGTTACATGAAGGGCGTTTCATATACCCAGTTGTCTGTGGTGATTAACTATCTTGTTGTGAAGAGGATCTGAAGAAGACCACATGGAGGACTTTGGTTCTCAATTAGTGAGGTCTTTAAGGACTATGTATCGAGCGACATGTGTTACTGTGAGTGTCAGCGAATCTTGTAGTTGAGTCAGACGGAGGGACATGTCATGATTATTCTTTTGTAGGGCTTGTCTAGTGGGAGCGATAATCTATCTAATCTATTAGGAGTTGTTTTTTAGTTTATGAGTAGGAAGAATATAATCTGTTACATTCTTAGTAGACTTTGTTATTTGTTGACATTGTACAACATGTTTATTTTAATGATGTGTTCATTTAAAATGATTAGTTCATTTAATGCTGTTAACTCTACATGATGCATGATTATTAAATATGCCCTTGATTAGTTCAAATGAGTATATAATGATATGTTCATTTAATGTCATGTGTAATAATGATTAATATCATTAAGTGGGATGTATGTAATAAAATATATCAATATAAGTCTGATTGGCACATACTGAATGATGAGTGATACTTATGATTTGTCACTTGATTTTGTAAACCAGATCAGATTTATCTTGAGTTTATTTTTGGAGATTACATACATAAAAGCATACACTGAGTAACTAAATAATGTGTTTATTTATGTTAAGTTATGGCAACTAAGAACATCATAGCTGAACTGAACAAAGGTGAAAAACTGAATGGGGATAACTATAAAATATGACACCTCAAGATTCAGTATGTTCTTGAGGAACAAGAAGTTCTAGAGGTTGTTAATCAGGTTATGATGGAACATGTTGAGAGTAATGCAGCACAGTACAGACGTGACCTAGATGCCTATAAGGTATGGAAAAGGAAGGATTCCTTTAAGGCGTATTGATAAGTTGATGGTGGATGACCTAGTGTTAGAGTATGAGTCATATCCTTGGCTCATGCGATCTGGTAGCCCTTAGAGAGAGAAACAGTGGAATAAGTCTGAGTAAACTTCGGCAGCTGACGATCAGGTTCGACAGCTATAAGAAGCGTCCGAATGCAACGATGGTTCAACATTTCAGGGAGATGTCTAACATGATTCGGGAGCTGAAAACTGCCGGTCATGAGTTAACCGATGAACAACAGGTTCAGGCGGTTATTTGTTCTCTTCCCGATTCTTGGGAGACCATGAAGCAGACCTTAACTCACAGTGAGAGTATTAAGACTTTCGCTGATGTCTCACTGACATGTTGGTGGAGGTGAGAGAGTAGAATCATGAGATTTCGCCAAGCCTATTTGGCTGCAGGCTCTGCTGGATCATCTGGATCCAAGAAGAAATGGTAGAAGAAGGGAAAGGGAAAGAATAAAAACATTGCTACTGCTGCTGGGAAGGATCAAATCAAGAAGAAGAAGACAGGGAAGAAACCTAAAAGCAAGTTATCTTGCTTTAATTGTGGCAAGAAGGGCCACTTTAACAAGAGTGTACTGAGCCAAAGAAGGTAACTTCTAATCTGTCTTCTGAGCATTTTATTGCTAGTACTGTGTTGATGGCTGATTCTTATCCTTTGTGGATTATAGATTCGGGAGCAACCAACCATGTAGCTCGAGAACGGGTTACATATGTGGAGTACCGCCGAGTACCTGCTGGCAACAAATGGATCTATGTAGGAAACAATGCAAGAGTCGAAGTCGAGGAGTCGACTTGCATAAACTTAACCTTCATGGTGGAAGTACTTTGTTTCTACATGATGTCTTGTATGCTCCGAGATTGAAGGAATCTTGTATCATTACTAGTCTTCTTGATTTGGGGTACTCTGTAAATTTTGATCGTTGTGTAGAACTTAAGATTGACTGTGTCGGATATGTTATTTATCTAATGGTTTTATGGTACTAGATGTGGTGCATGATGTGAATTGTGCGATTCATAGTTGTTTTTCAAACATTGCTCTTACTAGTAATGCGGATATATCTGATGAGGTTTGGCATGCTAGATTGGGACATATAGGACAAGAACGCATGAATCGATTAGCTAGAGAGGGTTTATTGGGCTCTCGTGCTAAGATTAGCTTGTCTATATGTGAGCATTGTCTTGCTGGAAAAGCAACTAGGAAACCATTTGGAAAGGCTATTAGAGCAGACTTGCCATTGCAATTGATTCATTCGGATATTTGTGGTCCGATGAGTGTGAAGGCTAGGCATGGAGCTTCCTACTTCATTACATTTATTGATGATTTCACTAGGTATGGTCATGTGTATTTGATTTCTCAAAAATCGCAGGCGTTGGATTATTTTATTCGTTACTTGAGCGAGTTGAGAATCAAGCGGGCGTAAGGTTAAGGTCTTACCTTGCGTAGTAGGGTGAATATCTATCTGATTTGTTCAAGACAACATGTAATGATAAAGGGATTATTAGACAACTAACGATCCCAGGAACTCCACAGCAAAATGGGGTTGCTGAAAGAAGAAATAGGACTCTTCTTGAATTGGTTAGGTCTATGATGGCGCAGGCTAATTTGCCGGTCTCCTATTGGGGAGATGCATTACTAGCTGCGGCATATATACTTAATAAAGTGTCTTCAAAGTCAGTTCCATCGACCCCATATGAATGTTGGACGGGCAGAAAACCAGATTTGAGCAATCTGAGACCCTGGGGGTCAGCTGCCTACGTTCATGATAGTTCTCACAAATATGGAAAACTCGGACCTAGAGGTAAGAAATGTATCTTTATAAGATATTCTGAGACCTCAAAAGGTTATGTTTTTATAGGTGAGCAACAAGATGGAACAATCTCTGAGATTGAGTCTAGAGATGCCACTTTTCTAGAAACTGAGTTCGCAACAAAGGGTGAAGTTAGGGTCGTCTTGATATTTGTATCAAGATAAGATCATTTTGTGGTAAATGATCGAAGTAAATGATCCCACCATTTACTATACCTGTTTGTGAGCCAGATAAGGATTCATGTGTTGAATTCTGGATTAGACATTGGGAATGTCTAGATCGAAATCTGTACGATGTTAATTTGAGGGAAACATGCACTCTTTATTAGTAAAGAGGACAACATCGTAGCATGTGAATCATACCACATGTGCTAAGACGACACTAAGGGTAGTAGGAGAATGGATCCCTGCTTCTCTACTATGTGAGCCCTTTGAGATTATATGTTGATCTCAAAATTTGCCCTTTGTGACTATTTAGGTGTCTACTTGAAGTTTTAATCAAGGTTTGCTACTTTAGCATGTCTACCTATGACTATGTATGATTCGGTCTATGGAACATGACTAAGAAAGCGATTGATTAAAATGAATAGATTCACACTAAAAAGGAAGATTAAATAGATTTACATCTAATGCGTATTATTCACTAGTCGACTCTTTTCTGTTGTGTACAGAAATGTTTGTGAATATTTGGAATATGAGACATGCTCTTGACATGATGGTCAATTTAAGGGATTAGAGATGTTCATATTGATGTAAATGAGATTATTTAATCTGGGTAAAAAGCAAGACATGAATGTTTCAGGTAAACGATTATGTACCACCAGAAATATGATTTTGTATCATTTGGAAAATGACTGTGTGTCACCTGGGAAATGACTGTGTGCCATAAGATAAATGGTTTTGTACCACCTGGAGATGACTCTGTGTCATCGGGAGAATGATTATGTATCATATGTAGAGTGGCTGAGTTAGGCGTAACAACTTCTCTTAGCATGCATCACTCTATGAGCAGCTATGTAAGGTGTAACAACTTTCTTAGCATTTGAACGCTCAATGTGCTTGCTGTCGCACGAACCATTTTCTAATTTTATGTTTCATTTAGTCTTTGTGACTATTAATCTATATTCTATTAGTCTTTTGGGACAATAGATGTTGCTTCGATTTAGTCTATGTGACTAAACACCTCTTCTAAAATGGTCTGTATGATCATTTTGTCTATGTGACATACCTTGGACGAGTGGGAGATGTTGGGAGTTCGTGGCAGTTCCACGAACTGCACAGAGGCAGTTCGTGGAACCGTCTCGAGCACGCACGGCTTGAAGCCGTGCGTGCATCTCCTTCCCTTAAAAAGGGAAGGAGTGCGTCCAAGGCGGGGTTGCTGCAAGGCAAAAGAGGCTGTTCGGAGGCTCGGCGAAGAGGGTGTAGAAGCGAAGAGAAACATCCGGATCTTGGTTTGTGGAAACAGAGGAGCCTTCCGGATTTCCGTGATCTTTCCTCCGACACAAGTCGAAACTCCAACCGGGTAATCAACAAGAACAGGTATAAACAACAGTCCAGTCGATTGGAAATGCAAAATTCCAGAAACACGGAGAGCGGGAGCCAACTGACATGGAGTCGACTAGACCATGTCCAGTTGACTGGAAAGTCCGAAATACCAAATCGACGGATTGATTTGGAGTCGACAAGAGAGTGTTCCAGTTCCAGTCAACTGGAAAAGACTTATAAAAGAAATGGAGGACCAACTCTGAGAAGAACAATTCTATGATAACAAAGTGCTGCCACAATCATTAACCATCTGCAAAAAAATTGACAAGACGACATTCCGACACTTCGAGCTTCGACTTTATCTTCCAAGTGTTGGTATAGCTTTGTAATTTTATTTCGCTTTGTTTGTACTTAATTTCAATAGGATAAGAATCTTGTTTCTCATCCTACATCATTTGTAAAAAGCAAATACTCTCCGAGTTCGAGAGTTTTGAATCAGAGGGTCTTTTAGTGAATTGTCCATCGAGGTAGCTCTCGGAAGAGCTACAAACCTTGGAGTAACAACCCAACTAGGATTGTGAACCAAGTAAAAAATTCTTGTCCATTTATTTTATTTTATTCCGCTGTATAACTCTTTATTTTAAAAGCAAAAAAAAGTTTTAATAATTAAAAAGAAAATTTTATAACTTCCGAGATTCACCCTCTTTCTTGGAAATCTCTGATCCTACAATTGATATCAGAGCGGGGGCATTCCGATTTTGGTGCAACCACCAAAAGAGCGAAGAAAATTTTCTTTACTTTTGTTTTCGTGCTTTAGTTTTAATTCTTGCATCAAATTAATTTTTCTAATATTTGTTCATCTTGCTTGCTTAATATAAATTTCATTTTTTTACTAGTGTAATCTCACTCCATTTTCTTAACTCTAAGAACATTTTTTTAATAATAAAATATTCTATAAAATTTTGAAAATTCAAAAATATCACATTTAGAGGATTTTAGCATCGTCCTCTCACCTTTCTTTAACGAAGAGGACTTTAGTTACTGAAAAAGGGGATGAAGTGCTTTCTTAAAATTGATCTTGATGTATGGTTTAGCATTAGGAAAAGGCTTCATTGCTCCGATCAATAACTCGGGAGAGTTATTAGATCCGGAAAAATAGATTGTCAATATAAGGAAAAAGACCTAAGTCGATTATAAGGCATTAAATACTTTACAATGCGGGCTCACAAAAGAGGAACTAGATCGAGTCGGATCGTTCAAAAATTCAAAAGAATTATGGGGTAAATTAATTTTATTGCACGAACAGGCTAACTTGAGTCAACTCGAGGATGATTTAGTTTTGATGAACAAAAAAAGAAAGAAATCCAAACCAAGAAAAAGGAAAAGGAAAGAAGCATCTAAGGTAACCTTGGACAAGTCATCATCGGAAGAGTCGAACACGAAAATATCAAAGACATGCTTCGTAGCGCTCATGATGGCCGATGAGTCCGAAGTTAAGTCAAGACATGAGTTCGAGTCCGAGTTTGATACAAGTCATGAATCCACATCCATTTTCGAAGGTTCAAACGAGCTAACATCTCCCCTAGAAGATAAATTGTATAACATTAATGCATGCCTAGGAAGAAAATTAGTCAAGTCCGAGAATCAAGCTGACTCGCTTTTTAAGAAAGTCCAAGTACTTAAGGAGCAAGTCAACTCGAAGACTTTGACTTGCCAAATTGAGGATAAAGACTCAACTCAAGTTACGAAACTTGAGAAAGAGAACTCGGTCCTAAAAAGGCAAATAAGAGATCTCACCGGAATGTTAGAAAGGTTCACCTCGGGCTCCAAGTATCTCAATATGATATTTGAGTCTCAACGAGTTGTGTACAACAAGACCGGACTTGGATACAAAGCTAAGGACACAAATATATCATACATGTCCTTGTTTAACAGAAATGCTAAGGGTCAAGTCCAAGCATGAGTTCTCAAAACTAGCTTAGTCAACCAAATTGGACCGAACCAATTTTGGGTTTCCAAGAGTCAAGTTCACTTAGTGAACAAAACTCAACTAAGTTATCACTTAAGGGGAGCTAACTCTTTGTTTGTTTCTTTAATTAGTTATAATCTTGCATGTTTAGTTTACTTTATTTGTTTAATTTAGAATAAACTAGATAGGAAATAAAATAGTTTAAACTTGAACAACCTAGTACTAAGACGAAGTGAACTGATAGTAAATTAGGGAAGTTCTTCAAGGTGCATGTCTAGGAAGTGGTCCACCTGATATCCAAAGAATGTCATATGCCTCGCCACGACCTGGTGCACTAAGTCGAGTGGAACTAAACGAAGCTAACTCACTAAGTCTTTAACTAGTTAGATCAAAGCTTAGTCTAAAGTGAGTCAAATATTTGATTCCTTGATTGACTTTGTCTTAGAAAGTAGTCTATCTAATATCCAAGAAGGTCATATACCTCGCCACTAGTTGAAAATCAATTTTGATAAAATTTACTTGATAAGTTCAAGCTAAACTTGAATCCCAATTAAATGATCTAATTAATTAAGTCATGGATTCTGAATTATTAAATGCAGATTTTATGGGTTAGAATCCATTAGTTCGAATATGTTATTGATGATGAGCCGATAACGGACCTGACCTAATTTATAAATAAGGTATGATCTCCGTAGGACTAAGTACTCTGATAATTCTCCATACTCCATATCGATGAGGAGAGACTCAACGCCATCGATCCAGCATCTTATAAAAAATGTGCTCATACTATTGTTGTAGGATCTACGAATTGGATAGTGGACGACGTTTGCAATGACTACTCTGCTGCAATCAAGTTTTGTTTATAATTTTGTCATCGTTTCATGTTTTCATTAGTCGTAAAATATTGATAAAACTAGATTCGATTAATGAATCATCTGATATTCTTTCACTACAAAAATACATTGTGACAACGATAAATTTTTGCAACGAAAAAATTTGTTACGAATCTGTAACGAATTTAGCGACGAATTACCAAATCGTTGCTAATTAGTAACCAAATTTGCAACAAAAACTATTTTGTCACAAAATTAGCAATAAACTATTTATTCGTCGTAAATTTTCTAACAAATCAATTTTTGTTGTCAAATTCGTGGCAAACTTTTTGACGAATATACCTTTCGTCGTCAAATATGTGACGAAAAATCAAAATCATTGCAAAATTTGCGATGAAATTAAAAATTCATTGCAAACTTTGTGATGAAAATGTATTCATCGCAACATTTGCAACGAAAATCGATTCGTGGGAAATTTTGCAACAAAATCTCCAATGAAATAGTTTCGTCCCTCATTTGTAATTTTTTTTAAAAAAATTACGATGATTTTCGGTGCCATCTTACCGGAAAATTTTACGACGAATATGAAATTCGTCGTAAAATTTCTCGATGAATATAAAATTCATCACCAAATTTCGCGACACATTAGATATACGTCGCAAATTATGTGACGAATATTACAATAAAAAAATTTCATCGCAAACTCTCATATAATTTTCATTACTTATCCTTCTTTCCCTTCTCACGCTTGTACGTGATCGCTCCCTCCGGTACACCTCCTCCCTCTCCTTCCCTCCTTTCTCTAAAATTTTGGCCATCCATTGCCGGATCGCACAGATGGAGCGATGGATGGCTGGATCTGCCACGGGGGTGTCGCCCCGTGACGCGGGACGCGTTAGGCGTGGGGCCCTAGTGGTGATCACCCCTGGGGGGTGACGCGGCATCACCCCGCCACGGTGTCATCACCGCCGCGGGCGCCGACTCGCCGCGACTATCGCGTCGACTATCGCGAAGCGATGCCTAGCATCGTCGCCGATCGCGGGCTGACGCCTGACGTCATTGTCGGCGCGGGGTGATGCCCGACGTCGCCCTTGGTTGCCACTGCTGAGGGGTGACGATGCACCCCTGTCACATATCTAACGATCCACCGTCGAATATGCCTAGATCCAGTGATCCACCGCTAGATCTGCACAAATCCCGCGATCCACCATCGGATATGCACAGATTTGGCGATCCACTGTCGAATCTGTGCATATCCAACGATCCACTGCCGGATATGCCTAGATTCAGCGATCCACCATCGAATCTACGCAGATCCGGCGATCCATCACCATATTTAGAGAGAGATAGAGAGAGGGAGGAGGTCGAATACGTACCGACGACGATCCATTCATTTTCCAATGGTGGATTCGTCAGTTAGAGAGAGAGAGGGAGGAGGTTGCGAGTGACCATGAGGAGGAAAGGGGATTGAGTGGGAATTAAATTAGATTTTGCAACCAAAATTTTTTGTCGCAGAATTTGTTGCAAATCTACGATGAATATAAAATTCATCGTATTTTTTTTAACCGCATCCACCGCGGATAAGCTCAAATTTAGTTCGTTGCTAAATTCGTTGCAAAATCTACGACGAATTTCGTATTCGTCGTAAAAATTTGCGACGATAATTAAAATCCGTTGCAAATTCTGCAACGAATTCATGTTTCATCACAAATTTGGCAACGAAAGATGAATTCGTTGCAAAATTTATCGATTTTTTTTATCCAAATAATTAAATTAAATTTATCGCAAATTTTTTAATGAATTTCCAAAATCGTTGGAAATTTTGCCACGAAAATAAAAATCATTGCAAACTTTAGCGACGATTTTCATTTTCGTCGCAAAATTTGCAACAAATCTAGAATTTGTTGCAAAGTTTGCGACGAAATTAAATCCATTGCAAAATTTTACAACAAATCAAGAATTTGTTGCAAAAATAAAATTTTACAACGAATTTAATTTTTCATCACAAAATTACAACGAATTAAAAATTCATTGCAAAATAACGACGAACTTTACAACGAAATTTAAATTATTACAAGTTTGTAACAAATATTTTTTATTGTAAATTTCGTTATTAATATGCGACAATTTAATAATTCATTATAAATTTTGTTACAGATCTACAACAAAAATATATCGTTAAATTTTATCACTATTTTGCTATTTTTTTTGTAATGATTGATCCAGCACCCTACTAAAGATTCGCCCATGCTCTGATCGCAAGATCTACAAATTGAATAGTGGATGACATTACTATAGCTATTCCGCTACAATCAAGTTTTATTTATGATTTTGTTATCGCTTCATGTTTTCATTAGCCAAAAAATCTTCATAAAACTAGATCTGATTAATAAATCTATCCTGCATTCTTTCCGATTTCTTGAATACGTGGTGTAGATTCATTATTCCATAACAATCTGCGAACAGTGAGAAGACAGCCCAATGGAGACGCATCAGTATCAGAAACAACCAGTCGTAACCACTAGTAGTATATAAGATTTTCTATGCTCCACTTATTTGCGTGCCCATCTGGTAAGTTAGCAGCCAAAGCGTGTAGATGATGATAAAGATGATCGTTCAGTTGCTAGAGTCCAGATGAAGGAGCACCTGCAAATTCTTCAAGGAGATAATAGCCCTTGAGCTTCAAAACCAGGAGCAGTTGGGTTCAGAAAAGATCCTACAAAAGCTTCAATCTGACACATATTTCAGACCGACAGGAAATAATAAGTGAAATAAATGACTTACAAGATGAAGACCAAAGCAAGTCATTGGTACCTCTATATCTGGTTCAGTTTGTTTCAGAGCTGTCTCACGTCCTGCATGAAGAAAATCACCAACTCCAGAAGCAGTAATAATTTGAGAACCATGGTAGAAATCCATTGAGTACTGGGAAGATGAATAATCTGGTCCGACAACATCAGGGGCACAACTCTCTCCGAGACAGCATAGATCATTTAGTTCAAGAAACTGATCAGCAGAGAGCTCGAATAGCATAGGATTACACATTTCATCATTGTCGAAGGCATCAAAGTGGCAAAAGTCGCCGGAAGTTTCTTTACCGACACCAAGAAGAATGGTTGAATCAAGCATATCAGACACCTGCAACGGAGCCACTATTGTCACAAATTATTCAGAAACGTACCGTTACAAAATTAGTAATGTTGCAGACAATAAATACCTCAGAAGGACCATTTTCTAAATGAATATACGGGGAAGGAAGGATATCTGTCAGATGCTCCAATGAAATTCCATCAGACTCACAATGATTCCCAGTTGAAGATCCTTCACCAACAGTAGAAGCTCTAGATTTTTGCCAAAAAGGATTCATTGTTGCATTTTGATTGTCAAATGTTTTCAGACTCGGACTGGCTGCAAGAGGGAAAGAGGGCAAATCCACAGCCATGTCATCTTCCCAATCTGCTTCATTAAATGGTGCACCATACTGTTCCCCGATTTTAGGACCTGGACCACTTTTTTGGAAGATTTTACAGAGTACATAAGCATCCTGTTGTACAACATCAGGGCAAGATGATCAGCATAATCACTCTGATTACAAGAAAAGAAATACTAAAATAGCCAAGGACGGTCTTCGTAGACAAATTCCATATATAAATCCAAGCAATCAAACATCTGGATGAATCTTCAAAATGGCAAGAGTTTTGCCAACAATAGAGAAACATTTGAATGCCATAAACAGTTTACAAATCAAAAGCAGGAGGAAAAAAAATAAAAGCAAGCTTTGATGAGTTCCAGCTTTTCGATGATAGCTAATGAATCTCTTGATATTAATGAGCTGTTTGTAAGGCAACAATTAGGAGGTTTAATCATGTTTGTAAAATTTTCTTTGCTCCTACCTACACACACCTGAACCCTGATTATTTGCCTTTAGTCATATTGGTATATTTTGAGATGTCATACTATCTTAATCTACTTTTGCCATTTTATAGTTGTTGGCCGTGCCACCTAACTAGAGATAATTACTTCTTAATTAATCTCTAATAATAGTGTCATCACTTATCCATTTCATTTTTCTCATTTTTGTGACCTTTTTATGTGGTATCTCAAAACATCCAAAACTCAATCCATAACTAGTACAACAATGTTTAAGTAGGCTATGCTCACTACTGATACTCTAATAACTTCACTTAACAAGATCATATCCCCTATTCAAGAGAAAAGATGCAATAATTTTTGGAAATTTCTTCAGTATCCTTGTGGACATATTCTTTTGCTGAAAAATTACGAGTAAAAAGAATTGAGATGTGCAATAACATTCAAACCAAAAACAAGGTTTATATCATAGTAGTATTATCTTAAAATCAAATTGTGATAATTCAACGTAGACAATCACACAATTTAAAGGTTGATGGAAAAGGGTTGGGAGCGCAAATGACTACAAGTAGACACTAGAAAAGACAACATCAAAATTCAAAAGACTTACATCTTTATCGACAAAAATTAAGCACTTGCAAATGTATGACAATAATGATGAAAAAAAATCAATATAAATACAACAACAACCAAGTCTTATCCCACTATGTGGGATCGGCTATATGAATTCTTCTATGTCGTTGATCTCTATCCTCTACTATATCATTATCTATACTTAAATAAATTTTATCTTGTTTTATTTTTGCTAATCAAATTTTTTTAGCCTTCCTCTTTCTCGTTTGATGTGCGTATTTGTTATAATTTTACATCGCCTAACTGAAGCATTTATTGATCATCTAAATATATATCTGTATCATCTTAAACATGTCTTTTGGAGTTTTTCTTCAAAAGATACAACTCCGACTTTCTCTCTAATGTACTCATTTCTTATTCTATCCATTTTCGTATGTCCACACATTTACCTTAACATCCTCATCTCTGCAACTCTTATCTTCTATTCATGTGTTCGAGTCGTACCCTAACATTCAATGTCATATAACATGACAGATCTAACCGCCATTTTGTAGAACTTCTTTTTAAGTTTTAAAGATACTTTACGATCACATCAAACACACAATGCTCTCATCCATTTCAACCATTCTACTTGTATTCTATGTAAGACATCTCTCTTAATCCCACCATTGTCTTGAAAAAAAACTCTCAGTTTCAGATAATTCGTCATCTCCTATCTTAACATTTGTCTCATTACATCTAATATTGCTAAACTTAAATTCTATATATTCTGTCTTTACTCTACTAAGCCTAAAAACTTTCACTTCTAGTGTTTCTTATTAAGATTCTAGTTTAATTTTTACTCATTCATGTATCTCATCTACCAAAATAATATTATTTACAAATAACATGCACCACAACGCTGTGTCTTGAATATATTCGGTGAGTTCGTCCTAGATTAGTATAAAAAGATAGAGACTTAGAGTTGATCTTTGATGTAATCCTATCTTTATTAGAAACGTTTTAGTTAATTCGTCTAAAGTCTTCACTTTTGTTGTTACTTCCTCATACACATTCTTAATTAGTTTAATATATGTTACGCTAACACATTTCTTTTCTAAATTTTTTTATATAATTTCTCTTGGGACTCTATCAAAAACTTTTTCTAAGTTAATAAATATCATATATAGATTTTGTTTTTGCTTCCTATAGTTTTCAATTTTTGAGAAGATATACAGCTTCTATTGTCGACCTTCCAGGTATGAACCCAAATTGAATTTCGAAAATCATTATCTCCTTCCTTAATCTTTTTCCTATTATTCTTTTTCAAAGTTTCACAATATGACTCATTAGTTTAATACCCCTATAATTTATAAAGTTTGTACGACCCTCTTATTCTTATATAAAGGAATTAGAGTACTTATCCTCCATTGATTAAGCATTTTTTTATTTTCAATATCATGTTAAATAATTCTATAAGTCATTCAACATTTCTCTAGACACTTCCATACCTTTATCGGAATATCATATGTCCAATGCTTTTCCATTTTGCATCTCATTTAAAGCTTGTTCTACTTCTGAAATTTGAATTCTACGATAATGATTTAAATTTCTATACTCATTTGACCTACTTAAATTACCTAAGTTAAGTTGGTCATTTAAATCTTTATTAAAAAGTTGATGAAATATCTCTTCCACCGCTATTTTATTTCTCCATCATTTACTAGTATCTTATTGCATTCATTTTTTAATACATCTTATTTGGATAAGATTTTTTATGTTCCTTTCTCTCACTTTAGCTATTCTATAAATGTCCTTTCCCCTTCTGTGGTATCTAATTTTTTATACAACCTTTCAATAATTTTATTCTTAGCTTTATTTACTGCTTTCTTAGTCTCTTTCTTGGCTATTATATATTTTTTAAAATTTTTCTTGTTCTTACAAATAATAATTCCTTATAGACCGCTCGTTTTTCTTTTACTTTCTCCTATACTTTCTCATTCCACTACCAAGATTCCTTATTTGGTGGTACATGCCCCTTAAACTCACCAAGTACACTCTTGGCTACTATTTAACCTTGACACCATCTTATCCCATGTCTTATTTTCGGGTCATCGTATATTCATCGAATACTTATACCTCTACCTTCTCCTTAAATATGTTCTGTTTCCCATCTTTTAACTTCCACCACTTAATTTTAAGAGTTATGTATATTTTTCTTCTATTAATACTATGTTTGAGACGTATACCCAACACTGTTAACTTATGCGGGGTAGTTAAGCTTTTTCCAAGGATGACCTTGCAATCTTTACAAATCTTTCTATTTCCCTTCCTAACCATAAGAAAGTAAATTTGTAATTTATTATTCCCATTTTTGAACGTGACCAAGTGTTCTTCTCTTTTCTTAAAAAACGTATTAGCTAGTATAAGGTCATATGCTATTGCAAAATTCAATATAGTTTTGCCTTATTCATTTCTTCTTCCAAATCTATAATCCCCATGCACCCTCTCATATTCCTTATTTTTCATTCTGATATATTCATTTAGATTGCCTCCTATTAAAATCATTTCATTTGATGGAATGTTTTGTAAGACTTCATCTAGGTCATCCCAAAACTTTGATTTGGTATCTTCATATAATCCTGCTTGAGATGCATATATGCTAATTACATTAATAGTTTCTTTCTCCACTACTATCTTGAGAACTATAATTTTATCTCTTTTTCTAACTACTCTTACAACTTTATCCTTTAACAAACTATCTACAACAATACCCACTCCATTTCTTGTTTTACTCTTTCTTATATACCATAACTTAAAACTCGAGTTCTTTATCATCTTCACTTGCTTATCTACCTATTTTCTATCTTGTACACATAAAATACTAATTCTTCTCCTAATCATCGTATCTACTACCTCCATTGCTTTATCAGTGAGGATTTCTATGCTCCATGTTTCAAATCTTAGACTATTAATTTTTCTATAATATTTATTCTTACCAAACCTATAGTGTGAGAACTCTTGCTTATTTAATAGTGTACCCAAGTTCTTATAGAGATGTAGTGGTCTTTGTCGATACATTACAGTTGGACCCTGCAATGCAAACTCTTACATATTTATCACTCCATTCGAATTCTGAAGATGTAGCGGTTCTTGCCAAGACGTTACAGTTAAACCCTGCAATGTGTTTCTTCTGGGGAACAACCTAGCATTAGCACAATAGTTAAATGGATCCATTCATTTAACATTTGCCTTAGTTTAATGCTATTTGACAACCTAACGCAACCCTCATCTTTTATCTAGGCTTGGGACCGAGCATGACAGAATTAACTCACCATGGACTTAGTTAAAAAAACACTCAAAAAGGAACAGAATTGCTGAGATCATGACAATCCCTGTGTAGAAAGCTTCACAAAACTTGAAGAATAAGACAAAAGAGGTATTTCTTCATAAATAATGCAAGCATAAAATAGAAGTAGAGGAAACTAATTGGGGAATAAAATAATGTTAAACCTCTAATGCAATTAAATTATATTAACCTGTGAGAGTCCACTATCAGCCAAACTCTTGTCTTGCAACCTGTACTCATACATAACCCAGTCGGTCCTATCACCATTTGGCACCTTGCCAATATGGAAAATTAGAGTCTTCTTCATGCCTATGTCACAAGACTTGTAATTAATGGGTTTATCTTTTCCAGTGACTTTCCAATACCCAATATCAGTAGTACGGTTTGCTTTTGATCCATTAAGATGTTTCCTAGCTCGAGGGCAAAAGAAGTACCATTCAAGATCTTTGCTGTGAAATTGTGCCTTTGCTGCAACAAGAAAGAGATGATTGTAAACAAAATTACACTAAGATAAAAGACATAGAAGTAACTTTATACACTAAACTATTTTTAGCACATATAATAGAAAAGAAACCTAATACCATATATGATAAACTTATAACAAAATTATTTGTACAATACAATTAGTACCTTGGGCACCCTAAACATCAAAGGTAATTGACGAAGGTTCCTGCACTTATGGCATTATGCCATCCATAATGTAAATTGTAGATGTCTAAAGAACATAGAGAATTTTCTAGCCATCATAAAGGATCATAGAAAACATGGACATGCTAGGGTGAATGACAACATCCAAATGTGACAAAATGATAAAATAAACTGCCATATAGAAAAATGATAAGTACCTGGAAGATCCCAAGGAGCATATTTATACAGTTCAATCTCAGAAATAACCTCAAAGGGAAAGGATTTCCCCATTATTTTCCTCTTCAGGTAGTAACACACAAGCTCAATATCAGTTGGATGAAAGCGGAAGCCACACACAAGCTCAATATCAGTTGGATGAAAGCGGAAGTCAAGCGGGAGAGATGACATAGATATCATAACTTAAAATTCTTGATCTCAGTTCTAAACAGAGTGACAAAATCAATTTTAGACCATATTGAGAAAAAAATAAAGATAAACTACATGCTTCAAAATTATTATCAAATATGACAGTAGTAACCTTCAAGACTTGGAACAAAATCCATTAAATGGAACTTCACAATCACTTCGAGTTTAAACTAAGTTCCAAGCAAAAAAACCTTCCACAATATTTTATCAAGTCCAGTGCTGAAACAAGATTCGATCGGAACACCAGAACCAACTACCGCATATGAACCAAAAGTCACACCAAAGAAACCATGGTTTATCCTTTCTGATGTCAAAAGACATTTCAAATGCAAACTAAACCTGTAAAAAACAATTTAAGATTACAAGAAATTCATATGGACATAATCCTACATCAATTGATAACAATAGAGTATAGTTCTTAAACACAGTTGGTGTATATGTCAACACAAAAGACAAGATAGCTTTAATAAATAAATTAAAAGAATCATAAAATAACAGAGGCATGCCATGAATAACTGAACCTACAATAGAATCATCATTAGTTATGGATTCATAGGAGATTAAACAGTAAAGCAGAATATATCTATATATTATTGAGCAAACATGGCTAGGTCATGATGATGAAGTAGATGACGAAGTGAACTCAAATGAAATGCTCCAAATGCAAAACTCATAATCAATACAGAATTCTAGATACTTGCTAGCCATAAAGAAAATAAAGAAATAAAAAAGAACAGACCAATGATTATATATTACATGTAAAGAAGGCTATGAACAAATGAGGCATCATGAAAAAACAACAATTTGTTGAATAAATCATGCATATAAAGAAGTAAGAGTCCACCAAGCTAAATTCGTTATGAAACAAAAAGCCTAGTAATCCAAGATCCAATCCTTTTATGCCTCAATGAAATGATTTTAAGGAGCGATTCAAATCTCATTTCGCTAAAAAAACTACACAATAAAGTGATCAATGTCCACCTAGATATAAGGATCAGCTAGTTCCTAAAATATATCATCTTTATCTGTAAAATATGAGGCTGATGGAATTACTTCTATGTCAACTTAAAAAGAAACTCTAATTTAGCTGAAAATGACCACCTGAATCACGCATATAGCTTAAAGTCACAGTTTGCGTAAGCAAATCATGTACATCCAGATTCAGAAGCAATTTTCGACACAGCTTAAAAGCCAAAACTCATCAATAATGCTGATCAAGAAAAGTTCATACAAATATAAGCAAGCAACATCACTTTTGCAAGAAAGACAACGATTGTCAATCAAAGACAATACAACTTAAAATGAACTCTGGCAGGATTGATGCACCGGGAGGGAGGGGTAGAAAAATCTCACTCCGTGTCCGTCTCAGATCCAAACACATAAAAGAAAACCAAAGAATCAAGTGAAATAATTACATATCCAACAGGATCGGACCACAACCATACTATCCAAACCCTAATTCAGCTCCGAGCATCCTAAATAGAGACCGACGAAGGAGAACAGAACACGGGGAAATCGAGGGAGCAGGAAAACGGATCCCGGAAGTGGAAATGATTAGGAGAGAGACTGAGAGAGAGGACTCACAGGGAGAGGAGTGAGAAGTCGAAGAGGCCGCGCCGCTGCTCGGGAGCCGAAACCTGATGATCCAGCCCAAAAGATGGCGAATTGTGGCTGCAGAGTTTGAAGTCGTATTTATAAGCAGGGGACGGGGGAGTGACTCGGCGAAGGATGGAACGCGGTTGTTGGCTTCCCGTGCAATTCTCGTCCTGCGTCGTCATCACACAAGTCAAACTCCAAACTTTAAAAAATAGCATCGTACTTTTAGCCCGAGTTCCCGCCATTATTAAGTTCTGTACAAGCGTCGGATCCTTTGAGTTTATTATATCTGCATTGTAAAAATTTATTTTCGTAATTCGAATTCATCATCACGAAATCATTGCACCCTCAGCTAAGTAAAATATCAATTTTTTATTTTAAATAAGATAAATAGTAATAATATATGAATCTATTTTTATCAATGAATTTTGATAAACGATTTTTAAAAACTCAGATTTTTTTTAAAATTTTTTGTATTATTGTACTCTTGATGATTCTTTGAATCTATCCGCTCTCTCTTTTTTTTTTCTTTTTTAAAATTCAAAGCCCTTTAAGAGCTATTAATAATTTTTTTTATTAAAAGTACGTGTAACTTTCATTGAAAATATTGAGTGGCTCTAAACATCTCATATTTATGCTAAATTCCCCTCAATCTATTATTTTTAAAAAATAAGTCATTTAAGATCATTGATTCGGTCTAAAATATATGGATGAATTGAATTCTCAAGTATTGAGTAAACTTCCATAGGTAGATGTTGTTGGTGCAATCGGCCCAGGTCACGATTGACCGGACTCGAGTTTAACTCGAGCGATATTTTGATGTTTGATACGGGCGTTCGACATCGATGTCCGACAACGTTGGCGAGATTACACAGAATCGACCCGGCCACGATCGACGGACTCGAGTTTGACTCAAGGGGAATTTTGATGGTTGACTGGAGTTGACCATGTCATGAAAAGTCCAAGTCTTTAGTACCTGACATGTAAAGTCCAAGCATGGATCTTGACATGAAAAATCCAACATGGGTTGGCAAGGGAGAGTCCAAGTCATGAGTACTTGACATTTGAGAAGTCCAAGGGATTTGATATTGGTGGCGTAAAGTCCAAGCAGGAGTCTTGGCAGCATAAGTCCAATGGTTGACGGCGTTAAGTCCAAGCGGAGTCTTGATATCGTAAGTCCAATGTGCCTTGGCGGTGTAGACACCATTAGCATGATATAGCCAATGGAAGCACCTAAAGGCTAGCGTATGGATAAACAAGTCATGGCTGACTTGGAGGGATCCGATAGGTGCGAGGCTGACGGAGGTGACTAGAAGACTTAAGTCTAGGCTAAGGGTGGTTTAGCAAGTATGGGGGCACCATACTTGAAGTTAAAATCTCATATTTGAGGTTGACAGTCGACTGACATTATGACCGGTTCGACTGCCTGAGTCGACTAGAGTTCGATTGTCGATTAAGGGCTAAAAATGCCTTGACAGTCGACTGATCATTGGATCAGTCGATTGATGATAGTCGATTGATATGGATGGCAATCGACTACTGGACGGGGTTTTTGGCCGCGACCAGAGAACGTTTCGTAGCCGATTAGGTAGTCAGCTACGGATGTTAGCAGTTGACTGGTGATGTCATCAGTCGACTGCCAAGAGATCCGTTGGAATTTTTTCAGCGTGGATCGAGTCGTTGTCTCATGACAACAGTGTTGGCAGTCGACTGGGGTCTTATAGCAGTCAACTGTCAGGCGAAAATCCAGCCTGATGCAGGTTAAAAGGAAGCTGTTCGTGGAGATTCCGACATTGGTTCTTTGGGAGCTTTGGTGAGGCAATTTGAAGGCGAATTGTAGGTGCATTTCAGGGTCATTCAAGCTCATCCAAGCAACCAACAAATAAGTGCTCAAAAACCCTAGATTGTAAAGTGCTCTTTACATTTCTTTGTATTTTTCTTGTATTTTCGTGTATTGCTTTTGTAATCACTTGTAAGAGGTTTCTCCGCCTTCGACGTATTGTCAAGAAGGAGTTTATTGTTTAGTGGTGTTTATGGCATCGCTAGAGCTCTTTAAAGCTCGATCTGTGGAGTAGGAACCTTTCGGTTCCAAACCACGTTACATCCTTGCATACTTGTGTTTGTCTTAGTTTTTTGTTATTGCTATTATATATATTTCGCTGCGCTAACGAGATCTGTAGACGAACACGGAACGAACTCCATCGAGCAACGAAAATGCGCTATTCATCCCCCTCTAACGGTCACCAAATCCTCTACAGACGTAGACCTGGCCACGGTCCGGGTTCGATCCGGGTTCGGGTCGGAACCGCCGGGTCCAGGTTGGCAAAATACCGACCCTTAATCGGCCCGCTCGTGGTCGGTTACGGTCTGGCAGGAATCGCCGGCCTTCGATCCGAGTCCAGTCCGTCCGTCCGTCCGGTCCGGGTTCAGTTCAGTCGATCGGGTGTTAAATACGGCAAAAATTTAAATAGTAAATTAAATGGCCAAATAATTAAGGAAATAATCTTGGAAAGTTTTCGGGATTTTTAGGGAATTTTAGGAATTTTTCCGGAATTTTTCTGGATTTAAACGGACTCCGTACGAGATTTTTACGGGGATAAAGTAAATAGGCTTTAGAGGGGTCTATTTAAAGCGGATAAGTATACGGAAAACCTAATTTCTATTTTTCCTTTTATTTCTTTCCCCGCCGCCACTTCTCCTTCTCAGCCCCTTTCGCGAGCCTTCTTCTTCTTCCTCGCTTTCTCTCATGAGCCGCTCGCTCGACGCGTGCCTAACGCCAAATGGCTTTCTTCCCTTCACGGCGACGCTTTCTCCGGCCGAGCGTTCTCTCCCCCATCGCAACCCTCGGTTGCGCTCCCGCGAGCACCGCCACCCGACGCCGCGAGTTCGCGGCCCATCGCCAGACGCTGCTCGGCCACTGCAGTCTTCCTTCGCCGTCCGACGCTTAGGTTCGCCGCCGCCACCGGCAGCTGTTGCCTTCCCCACCGCTTATCCTCGTCGCTGCCGTCACATACCACCGCCTCGCCTTCTCACGAGTAGGTAAGGTTCTTTTCTATTTTGGTCGATCGGTGTTGTGCGGAGAGTCTCAAGGATTCGTGAGTGTGGATGGTGTCCTGAATAGGGCGAGGGAGGAATTTGGGCCTACTGAGAGCGGGCAAGGCCTGGATGTTAGTAGGTCGTGAGGGTTTCGATTTGGATGTGTCGATCGAGCAGTCTTTGAGGTCGTGAAATTGAGTTGGGAATCTAATTTGGGGAAAAGGATTGGTTATCGTGGAATTTCTAGGCGGGTGAGCTTGATTGGTCGGTTTGGGTTGATTCGGTTATTATTCGGTTGATCGGTATGATATTTGGACGATTAGGAATTAATTGGATTAATTGGGATATGAATGAAATATATTAATTATTAGATTTGTCAATGAATTTTATATTTTGTGATTGACTATAATTATCCTATATGTGTTTGGCCACGAGGCAAGTCTCCAAATGTGACGATTTGGTTCTTCTTCATGATATATATTCGGGGTATTTTGACTTAACGCTTTAGATTAAGTCAAATTGATATGCTAGTTAGGATAGCTTACAATAATTTTTCATGTTAATATGTCTAGTATGTTTTTGGTTCCTACTAGATACATGCATGTGATAGGATATGATTATATTTACCTGTATGATTTGGATCATAGTATGTGGATTAGGGATATGTACATATTGGTTGTACATATCTTTCGGATAGGTATTTTGAGTAGGATTTACATGCTTTAGTATCATGCACCATTTTCGCATGATTGCATGCTAGCTGGACGGGGTTCCATTATTGTTGAGCCCGCAGCTAGTTACATGGCCTGCACACACTGCCACTCATGGGTTAGTGGTACATCAGGAGGGTGTGTGCAGTTGCTCTGTCAGGCTCCGCTGATCCGCTCATGGGTAGCGATGAGGCAGCGTGGTAGCGGGCAGGGATCCCTCCTCTGGTCTATGACACCGGGAGATGAGAGCTTAGCTCCCCCACTATGTTTGGGGCAGGAGGATAGGTGTACTCCGACAAAGATCCTCGTCCACTCGGCCACTCAGAGCGATGATGGCAGAGTGCACAGTTGTCATAGCCCTACCCACTCGGCTTCACCATTGCGTGTGAGGCGGCTGACTGGCGTCAGGGGTGACCATGTCATTGGCACGACATGCATTTTGCACTGATTGCATTTTGTATTGTGTTTGCTGCATTATTGTATTGATGCCTTGGATGTGCATATGATTGTCATGCATACAGGATACATGTTTATATATGGTCAGGACTCTATTACTTCTAGTCAGGCACATGCTCCTATATCAGGGTAGGGTAGGAGATTGTGTAAATCTGATCATTTTGTATTTCTTGCTTGCATACCCTATTTATGTGAGACTGTCTTGGCATGATATTTTTATTGTTAGCTATACGATTTTTCATATCTACTATACCAGAGTTCTTTGAACTCACCCGTTGATTTATATCTATTTCGGGATGAAGTCATCGAGAGTGCATTACGGATCCCCACTCGTCGTAGATGTTTTATTTTGGATATTTGCTTTATGGTTTGGATATTTTGGTTAGAGGACATGTATAGGTTTAGAGATTGATTTTGTATTTGGATTTTTGGTGTCCTTATAGACCTTATTCGGATTTTGGTTTGATTGATTTTGGTGAGTATTCTCGCCGGCGGGTAAGTCAATTTATGGTAGATCGCTTATCCTTTATTTTGGTTGATGGCCCGAGGCCAATCTATATAATCTGCGTGTGAGTATGGATTCCATTGTGTTGACGATGTATAGGCTAGTAGGCCTTGTAGATGTAAATTGGGATTGTCACCCGCACAGGAGATCACGGATTTTCGCCTCGTGGGCTCTCTGGGCGTGACAATTTATTCGTATCATAGCGCCTAGGTTTTCGAGTTCCTAGGGTTTTGGATTTTTCGAGTTCGCCATGTATTGGCGGTTTTGCGAGGTAATTTGGAAATTTTGATTGGTATGGATTTACGATTTTATGTTTAAAATTCGAGGATTTTGACGAGATTAATATGGGGTTTTGCGCTCATGGACCTCTCTGATGAAATAGGTATGATGATAAATTTGATATGTTTTTATTTATGGTAATATCTCGTATTCATTTAATGAGATATGAGACGAGGTGGGCGATGCGTCGAGACGTGGTGTGGGACGGCCACGCCAGAGGACCCAGAGATCTTTGGTGACTGACTTGCCAGAGAGATCTACTGAGGGTGAGCATATTGATCAGGGTCAGATTCCACAGGGTGCTACGGGAGTTGTGGATCCTCAGTCCTCGGCGGATCCTCCTCCCGAGATACCCACGGCTGGGGCATCCGATGTACCAGCGGGAGATCCTACTGCTACACATCAGAAACCCCGCCAAGAGGGACCTTCTACTACAGACCGACAGCCCATCAATGAGCCGGTCGACCCTCACTCAGTATCGACCCCTACTTATCCTACTGATGTAGCTGCGGCACGAGCTCGGATTCCAGGATTGGCTAAGTCGATGAAGAGCCGGTTCACTTTATTCAGCGGAGAGACTGATCCGATCGTGGCTCAGTCTTGGATCGAGACGATGGAGCGTACCTTCTACTATATGGTCTGCTCCGAGTGGGAGAAGGCAGAGTTAGCGGCCTTCCATTTACGAGGCGAGGCCGAGATCTGGTGGGATATGCAGCGCTCGATTATTGGCGAGCAGCAGGTTACATGGGCGAAATTTAGAGAGGCTTTTGAGAGTCAGTATTTCCCCCGGGCATATCAGATGATGAGACGTCAGGATTTTCTGAGTCTAAGACAGAATAATCGCTCAGTGATGGAGTATATCTGAATTTAATCAGTTAGGTTTTGCGAGCAGTTAGTTCACTTGAGGATAGGTCACGGATGATGCACAGTTTGTGAGGACCGGATGGGCATCTGGTCGAGATGGCGGATTTGGTAGTTCTTCCTACCGAGGCGTTGGATAGAGCTTTGTTGATCGAGTCGGCTCAGCGGAGAGGGTCAATCTGAGCAGGAAGAGGAAGCGGTGAAAGATCTACAGTCGGACCATCGACCGCGCATCTTGGACATCGCCAGAGTGGCCGCGATCCAACCAGTCGAGTCATTCGGGGCATCTAGCCGGCCTCGTAAATCGGGGACGATCTTCACCGGGCCCTCGCGGTCTTTTTCGTGAGGAGACCGCCCATTGGCGACACCTCGTACTCGTTGTGGATCGAAAAGAGCATATCATCTCGGCCGCACCTTGGGACGGCATTTGTTATTGCAAGTTGCTCGACACATGAGCCGAGATTGTTCGTTGAAGGCTCAGCATGTGGCTTCCGGGGTTTCTATCCAGGGAGGACCGTTGCGTCGATGCAGGACTCGAGAGGGGGCGACGGCGGACCTTCGCAACGCCGCAGAGGACTCCCCCTGCAGGAGTCGCTATGGCATTCATGGCGAGTACACGATGCCGCGGCGGTGTCGACGAGGTCGGTGGTTCGGGCCAGACCGCGCAGCACGATCGCCTCACCATCGGTGCGATACCATTCGCGGCAGCGACAGCCATCTGATGCTAAAGATGCCGGCCTTCGCCACTAGTTCAGATCGTACCGCAACCGTGCATACGATCGCCGCAGCCGTTATACCTTCCTATCGGCCTTCGTGATCTTCGTATCGATCTCGGGCTCGTGCACATCCCCTTTGGCGGTGATACCACCTCCACCGCCACCGAGATCGGCGGATTCATGCGATTACGAGAGGATGCGCGCTGAGCCAACGAATCCAGTATTTCGATGCGGTTTCACTTTATGCATTTTCAGCTATTATGCTAGTTGATACTGGTAGTTCGCATTCGTTTATTTCTCGTACTTTTATGAGAGAGATCGGTAGATTACCTGCAAGTAGATCACAGAGATTAGTCGTCTCCCTACCGTCTGGCGATACAATGGATGTCACCCAAGAGGTTCGAGGTTGTCCCTTAGATTTTGGTAACATCATTCTTACGGTAGATTTATTGGTACTGGACATAGTCGAGTTCGACATTATTCTTGGCATGGATTGGCTGTCAGTATATCACGCCACAGTAGATTGCCAGACGAGGGTGGTCACATTTCGACCTCCGAACCAACCCTCGTGGGATTTCACCGCATCCGGACAGATAGCGACCATATCTGCGATTCAGGCTCAGAAGCTTTTATTGCACGGTTGTCAGGGTTTTCTATTATCTATGATCAATGTAGAAGACAGTGGTGACTCTCAGATCGCGGACATCCCTATTGTCCGAGAGTATCCAGATGTCTTTCCAGAGGAGTTACCGGGTCTGCCTCCCAGAAGGCAAGTGGAGTTCATGATTGAGTTAATACCTGGGACGGCACCGGCATCGAAAGCTCCTTATCGTATGGCCCCGAGAGAGTTGGATGAGTTAAAGGTTCAGCTCCAGGAACTTTTGGACAGAGGTTTTATTCGCCCTAGTGCATCACCCTGGGGTTCTCCGGTTCTCTTCGTGAAGAAGAAAGATGGTTCGATGAGACTGTGCATCGACTACAGGCAATTGAACGCCGTCACTATCAAGAATAAATATCCCCTGCCACGTATTGAGGACTTGTTTGATCAGCTCAGAGGAACATCAGTCTATTCTAAGATTGATCTGCGGTCCGGATATCATCAATTAAGGGTTAGAGATTCTGACATTCAGAAGACAGCGTTCCGTACCAGATATGGACATTATGAGTTTTTGGTAATGCCATTTGGGCTTACCAATGCTCCAGCGGTATTCATGGATTTGATGAACCGTGAATTTATGGATTTCCTAGATCGGTTCGTCATTGTTTTTATCGATGACATTCTGGTTTATTCTCGTTCCGAGGAGGAACACGCGCAGCATCTTCGTCTTGTTCTCGATAGGCTCCGACAGAAGCGACTATATGCGAAGTTCAATAAGTGCGCCTTTTGGTTACACTCAGTCGGTTTTCTGGGACATGTGGTTTCGAGTAGAGGTATTTCAGTTGACCCCCAGAAGATCGAGGTCACGGATTAGGGAAGCAGAAATCGATTCAGAGGTTCGCGATTTCTAGGCTTGGCGGATATTACTGAGCAGTTCGTTGAGGGTTTCTCGAGCATTTCTATGCCATTGACACGCCTTACCGTGAAGAAGGCGTGAAGTTCACGCGACAGAGGCGTGCGAGACTAGTTTTGTGAGTTAAAGAGGAGATTGGTGTCGACCGATCCCGGTATTACCATCGAGGGACGACGGTTTCGTTCTTTATACCGTCGTCTCTACGAGTTTAGCGCAGATGTTGATGCGACTACAGGTAGTTTCTTATGCATCTCGCCAGTTGAAGGATCATGAGAAAAACTACCCAGTTCATGATTTAGAGTTTGCCGCTATTATTTATGCCTTGAAGATTTGGAGGCATCATTTATATGGTATTACGTTTGAGATTCTTACTGATCATAAGAGTCTCAAATATCTCATTTACTGAAGGAACTCAATCTCCGCAGGAGATGGATGGAGTTCTGAAGGATTATGATTGTACCATCGGCTACCACCCAGAAAGCCAATGTGGTTCTTGGCGCATTAGCCTAAGTCAGGGACTTTAGCTTCCTTCCGAGTTTTGGTCACGATTTGATTCAGGTTTCTCGAGTTGAGCTTAGAGGAGCGAGGACCGACGAGCGGCGTTCTAGTTACCATGGTTGCTCGATCGTCTGCCTATCCGGACGAGTCCGGAGGCTCGAGCGATGATAAGCATTCTGATTCATTGGTAGTCGATCATACATGAGACTGAGTTCACCCGAGATAATGAGGGTATTATATATTTTCGAGGCAGATTATGTGTACCTCAGCCTCACCCGGTTATGGAGGAGTTACTACAGGAGGCACATCGCTCTCGATTTGCGATCCACCCAGGCGGAACCCGTATGTATCGAGATTTAAAGCGTTTGTATTGGTGGAACGGTATGAAGAAAGACATCGCGGATTTTGTAGCTAGATGTCTGATTTGTCAGCAGGTAAAGGCTGAGCACCAGAGACCAGCTGGATTACTTCAGAGGATTCCTATTCCTGAGTGGAAGTGGGATCATATTACTATGGATTTTGTGATGGGTTTGCCTAGGACACGTCAAGGTCATGACGCGATTTGGGTAGTCGTAGACCGACTAACCAAATCCGCGCACTTCTTATCGATTCGGAAGACCGACTCTCTGGATCGGTTGGCAGAGCTATATTGTCGGAAGATCATCAGATTGCATGGTGTTCCGTTGAGCATTATATCAGATAGAGATCCCGTTTCACGCCTAGGTTCTCGCAAAGTCTGCAGCAGCTTTAGGCACGCCTTGATTTAATCGCATTCCATCCGCAGACAGACGGATGAGAGGACTTCGCATACTAGAGGATTTGCCGAGGTCCTGTGTTATAGATTTCTGAGGCAATCGGGAGGATCATTTACGTTAGTGGAATTCGCCTACAATAACAGCTTATCATTCTGGCTTATCCAAATGGCCCCTGCATGAGGCATTGTATGGTAGGCAAGTTGTCGCACACCCACCCTCCGGGAGGAGGTTGGGGAGGCCTGTAGGACCCCAGAGAGCTCGATGAGGCGTAGTTGGTCCGCATTCATCGACGAGGATGACATAGAGCGCAGGATCGCCGTAAGAGTTATGCAGATCGTAGACGAGACCTGGAGTTCTCTGCTGGTGATCATGTATTCTTGCGAGTGTCACCCATGAAAGGGGTGAAGAGGTTTGACTCCGTGGTAAGCTCGCTCCTAGATATATCGGTCCGCTTGAGATTTTGGAGAGGATCGAGCAGCTTGCTTATCGCCTAGCGCTACCCCATCTTCGACGAGTATACATGATGTATTTCCATGTGTCTATGCCGAGGAAGCATGTGCGATTCTACACATATTCTATCGATGTATCAGTTCCATTCAACCCGATGCTACGTGACGCAGAGGTTCCTGACGGATTTTGATTTCAAGGAACGCATACTATGAACAAGGTTGTGCGATTTGTCAAGGTCGGGTGGAGTCACCACACCGACGAGGAGGCTACTTGGGAGCTCGAGGAACGATCGAGCTCAATACCCCACTTGTTTACTTGAGGTACGGAGGTGTATTTTCAAGATTGTGGTATTTCTTACTCGTTGTTCATCCGAGTAGGAAATTGGGGAACAAATTTTTATTAGCTGGGAGAGAATGTTAAATACGCAAAAATTTAAATAGTAAATTAAATGGCCAAATAATTAAGGAAATAATCTTGGAAAGTTTTCGATTTTTAGGAATTTTAGGAATTTTTCCGAATTTTTCTCGATTTAAACGGACTGACGAGATTTTTACGGATAAAGTAAATAGGCTTTAGAGGGTCTATTTAAAGCGATAAGCATACTAAAACCTAATTTCTATTTTTCCTTTTATTTCTTTCCCGCCGCCACTTCTCCTTCTAGCCCCTTTCAGCCTTCTTCTTCCTCGCTTTCTCACGAAGTCGCTCGACGCCGTGCCCAACGCCACCGCCTTCTTCACGGCGACGCTTTCTTCTCCGAGCCTTCTTCCCATCGCAACCCTGGCGCCGCGAGCACCGCCACCCGACGCCGCGAGTTCGGCCCACCGCCGCAAGACGCTGCCGCCACGGGCAGTCTTCCTTCGCCGTCCGACGCTTAGGTCCGCCGGCCGCACACCGATGCTTGTTCCTTCCGCCACCGCTATCTCGCAGGCCGCCCACGTACCCACCGCCGCCTCGCCCTTCTCGCCGGAGTAGGTAAGGTTCTTTTTCTATTTTGGTCGATCGGTGTGCGTGAGAGGTACTGAAGGATTCGGTGAGTGGGATGGTGTCGGTGAATAGGGCAAAGAGGAGGAATTTGGGCCTACCGAGAGCGGCCGCAAGGTCGGATGATGTTAGTAGGTGAGGGTTTGATTTGGATGTGCCGACCGCAATGCCTTTGAGAGGTCAGAAATTGAGTTGGGAATCTAATTTGGGGAAAAGGATTGGTTATTTGGAATTTCTAGGCGTGTGAGCTTGATTGGTCTTTTGGGTTGATTCGGTATTATTCTGGCTGATTGATCGGTATGATATTGGAGGATTAGGAATTAATTGGATTAATTGGGATATGAAGGAAATCGATTAATTATTCGATTTGTCATTGAATTGTATATTTTATGCTTGACTATAATTATGCTATATGTGTTTTTGGCCACGAGGCAGTCCCCACCGTGATTTATCTGGTTCTTCTTCATATATATATTCAAAGTGGTATTTTGACTTAACGCTTAGATTAAGTCAAATTGATATGCTAGTTAGGATAGCTTACAATAATTTTTCATGTTTATATGCCTAGTATGTTTTCGGTGCCTACTAGATACATGCATGTGATAGGATATGATTATATTTACCGCTTGATTTGGATCATAGTACGTGGATTAGGGATATGTACATATTGGTTGTACATATCATTCGGATAGGTATTTTGAGTAGGATTTACATGCTTTAGTATCATGCACCATTTTCGCATGATTGCATGCTACCGGACTGAGTTCCATTATTGTTGAGCCCAGCTAGTTACATGGCTCGCACACACCGCCACTCTGGGTTAGTGGTACATCGAGGGTGTGTGCAGCTTGCTCTGTCACAGTTCACTGGTCCGCCATGGGTAGCGATGAGGCATGTAGCGGCGTGATCCTCCTCCGGCCTATGACACGGAGATGAGAGCTTAGCTCCCCACTATGTTTGGGGCGGGAGGATAGGTGTACTCCGACAAAGATCCCGTCCACTCGGCCACTCAGAGCAAGCGATGGCGGAGTGCGCTTGTCATAGCCCTACCCACTCTGGCCACCATTGCGTGAGGAGGCTACTGATCAAGGCAGGTGACTACGTCATCGCAGTACGACATGCATTTTCAGACCGATTGCATTTTGTATCATGTTTGCTGCATTATTGTATTGATGCCTTGATGTATATGATTGTCATGCATGCACAGGTGATACATGTTTATATATGGTCGACTCTATTACTTCTAGTCGTGCACATGCTCCTATGGTAGGAGATTGGGTAAAATCTGGTCATTTGTATTTCTTGCTTGCATACCCTATTTATGTGGTATCTTGGCATGATATTTTTATTGTTAGCTATACGATTTTGCATATCTACTATACATGAGTTCTTTGAACTCACCCGTTGATTATATCTATTTGAGGATGAAGGTATCGAGGAGAGTCATTGGGATCCCCACTCGTCGTAGATGTTTTATTTTTGGATATTTGCTTTATGGTTTGGATATTTTGGTTAGAGGACATGTATAGGTTTGGAGATTGATTTTGTATTTGGATTTTTTGGTGTCCTTATAGACCTTATTCGGATTTTGGTTTGATTGATTTTGGTGAGTATTCCTGCCCAGTTGGCAGAAGGGGTAAGTCGATTTATGGTAGACTGCTTATCCTTTATTTTGGTTGATGGCCTGAGGCCAATCTATATAACTGCGTGTGAGTATGGATTCCGGTCGTGTTGACCGATGTATAGCGGCCGTGTAGGCCTTGTATGTAAATTGGGATTGTCACCCGTCTGACAGAGATCTTTGCCGGATTTTTCGTGCGGTCGGTCTCCTTGAGCGTGACAGGTCCCGATGCCCGTCCGGCCCGGTCCGGGTCCTAGTCCTTAGTTAAATAAATAAAAATTTAAAGAATGATGTAAATAATTAAAATAAAAAAAAAATTGCACAATTGAACTTATAAAAACTTTATCAAATATTTCATTATTTCAATAAAAAAATATATTACATCTCAAATTTCAACATCTTGGACTTAAATAAAAAACCTATTACAATAAAAAAAAATCAATTACATTTCAATTTTCATTATATTCAATCAATTTCAGTTGTATTTCCTCCCGTCATAGTTTCGGATGTTCCCTTTGTTTCGTCTTGGTCTTCTTCGTCACTTTTAATATGTTGCGTTCGACTTACAGCTTTTGACCAATCATTTAGTAAACATTGCGCTTCCAAATTTTTCGCCCTTAAGCTAGAATGCCTCTCGTCCAATGTATTTCCTCCAATACTAAAAGCTTGTTCTACTGTAATCGTTGAAACTGGATAAGCTAGAATTTCTTTTGTCATTATAGATAAGATTGAAAACATTTGAGTTCTTTGCGACCACCATTTTAGAATGTTGAAGCTTTCTTCATCTGCATCACTAAAATCAAAAGAAGTGGTAAAATAATTCTCAAGTTCCTGACTAGAACTTGAAGATCCTTGTGGACGTTTAGTCCATTCCCTTAAGAATAGTTGTGTTTTAGTGAGTTTAGAAGTAATAATATTAGTTGTAGTAGATTGATGTATTTCATGTCCAATAGTTTGTTCACTATATTTAATGTTATATTCATTATAAATATCATGTAAATGAGTTTTAATATTAAACAAAATCAAAGAAATATTAGGAATAGTTTCGGTAATAGGGCTTAAAGATTCATAATATAATGTTAACATATCTTGCAAACCATCTAATTTAAGTCTAGAATCTAAAACAAAAACACATAAAAATATTTCAGGAATGTATAAGAAATATTTTTCCCATTTTTCTTTCATTACATAAATACATTGAGATAAATAATTATCATTTGATTGAATATGTTCATTAAAAATACATGCAATATTACAATAATGTGTTAAAACTAAATGTGAAGTTGGATAATAAACACCAGATAATTGGTCACTAGCATCACTAAATTTTTTTAAAATTTCACAAATACTAGTGCATATATTCCATTGATTTGAAAATAAATAAATATCATGTGATTGAACATATTGATGAAAAAAATATACATAATAAATCTTTGTATTCAAAAGTATATAACAACAATTTGTAAGTAGAATTTCAACGAGTTTGGACGTCACGTGCAAACCGTTTAGGCTTCATACCATTTGTTTTGCAAAATTTTTTCCATTATTTCATAACTTGAGGATGTGTCCATAAATAATAAATCGCACTCCTAATTGGTTGAATATGTGATCCTAAATTTTTAAGTCCATCTTGAACACACAAATTTAAAATGTGACATGTACACCTAATATGAAAAAATCTTCCACCTATTGATGGTTTACATATATCAATAAGCTCACTAATACTAGAGGTATTTGCACTAGCATTATCAAAAAAAATTGAAAAAACTTTAGAAGTTAGACCATATTCTTCTAAAATAACAAAGATAAGTTATGAAATATTTTGTGTCGTGTGTGTTTTGTTAAAACATCTATATGCTAGCAATCTTTTTTGAATGTTCCAATTATTATCAATCCAATGACAAGTAATATCCATATATGAATAACTTTGCCAATGATCATTCCAAATATCGGAACACAAAGAAACTTTACTATTTAAACTAAAAAATTATTTAATCAATTCTTTTTTTTGTTCTAAGACTAATTTTAAAAGTGTGCATTTTAGAGTATATCTTGGGATACGTTTAATAGAAGGATTTGCACTTGTAGAAAGCTAATTTTTAAAAGATAATTTATCACTAAAACTAAAAGAAAGTTGTTCAATCACATAAAATTTAACAGTTTCTTCTCTAAATCTAGATTCGTCAAATTTAAAAAGTTTAGATTCGTTACTCCAACCCGATTGAGAAGAGAATGCCGGAATTTGAGTTTGAGAACGATCGATACCAATTTCCACCGGATGATTTCTCTCCACATGTCGAGTAAGAGTTTCGTAACCTCCTCCTTGTTGAAATTTGTAACATTTCGAACAATATTTGCATTTTTCTTGCATATCACCGGAAGGGAGCATTATTTTATCGAAATATTTGGTGAAGATATCGGATGTTAGGCGAGGCACTCGAGTTGGTCTTGTAGCCATAGAACCCGCCATCGTACTAGATGTATTGCTCCTACTTTTTTGACTTTGATGATGATGTATTTAATATTTATCACCGAAAATATCAAGATCATAGTCACCGATATCGAATTGAGGTGAATCGCCGCCTTGCTCGAACTCGGACTCGGGTGGTGGCGGCATTATGCTCTTTCCCTTTCCTTTGGCACTGGCCGCACCCTTACGACTTGATCCGGCTCCAAACATTTGTAAAAATATGACTTGAGAGTTGAGATTTGAGAGCAAATGAGACAATGAGAATTAGAGAAGAGAAGTTGTGATTTGTGAAAAAATGAAAGGGAGTGGAAGAGAATTTATAGGAAAAAAAAGAATTAATTTTTTTTTTTTTGCAATGGCCGACCTGCCGGATCCGGGTCTAGGTCAGGCCGACCTGGCGGGTCGACCATTACACAACGACCACGAAATCGTGGTCATTCATTTTTTTTTAACCGACAGTTCAGTTTTTTTAAAAACCATGACCGGACTGCCTATTAGGTGGTTCGATCACAGGTCCGGGTCAAATCCGTTGACCCGGTTAATCGGACCGTTGACCACGGTCCGGTTCCAGGTCGGGTCCGGGTTTGACCCGGACCTTGGCCGGGTCTAGGTAGACGGAATGTGGATTAGGTCACTCTTCGGGCTATTCATTATCGTGTCAACTCGTGACAGATCGATAACTTAAGGGTTGGTAGTACTTCAACTTGACAGGTGAAAAGATAAAAGCCTTCGTTGCACCTTTGATACGTGATTAAGTCGGTTGCAAATAAAAAAAAAGTTAGCAGGGAGCTAAGGAGGACCTTGGCAAGACCCCTTCGACGTTCAATTTAGATCTCGCCAAAAAAAAAAAGAGTAAAATGAGAACCAAGGTGATGTAGTAGTCAAAAAGTTGATTTTTTTTTTTACCTTGGACCCGCCTAGATAAGTATCCTTTTATACAAACGTGAAAGCAAGTGGTCAAAAACCTCTCCACATAATGCCTTCCTCACACGTCTATTTGCATTCATATGTGTCCACTTATATGTTAGGACCTGTGCGTCCGTTAGGGGGGGGGGAATAGTGATTCGTTGTTAATGACAAAAATAAAATGCACAAACACAATCACAACACGAGTATGTAACGTGGTTCGGAACTGTATGATTCCTATTCCACGGATTGGACTCTAATAGCTCTAGCGATGCAAGCACACACCACTAATCACAAATGTTCCTTCTCGACAATAAGTCGGAGGTGGAGAAACCTCTTACAGTGATTACAAAAGTAATACTAAGCAAATACAAAATGAATACAACAATCTATATAAAGAGAACTTTACAAATGAGCTTTTTGATGCTTGCTTGTTTGGTTGCTTGAGTTGCACTTAAAGACCTTGAATTGTAGCAACAAATCTCCCCAAAAGTCCTCAAAGAACCATTGGCAAAACCTTCCCTTCGTACTCCTTTTAAACCTGTAACTCGGGCTGGATTTCGCCTAGTAGTCAACCGATCAGAACCATCAGTCGACTGCTCCTGTAGTCGTTGTCTCACAACGGCATGAGTCACGTTGGATAAATTCCAATGGATAGACTATCAGTCGACTGATCATGTCCATCAGTCGACTGTTAACCCTAACAGTCGACTCAGAAACTTTCTATCCCCAAATTCTTGATCAACAGTCGACTGATCTCCAGATCAGTCGATTGCCCAATGCCTACAGTCGAACTCTAGTCGACTCCCATCAATCGACTGACCATAATATCAGTCGACTGCTAACCTCATTCATGAGATTTTAACCCCAAGTATGGTGTCCCCATACTTGCTAGACTACCCTTAGCCTAGACCTAAGCCTTCTAGCCACCTTCGTCAGCCTCGCGCCTATCGGATCCCTCTAAGTCATCCATGACTTGTTCATCCATACGCTAGCCTTCAGGTGCTTCCATCGGCTATTGTCATGCTAACAATGTCTACACTGCCAAGGCACATTGGACTTACACTGCCAAGACTCCGCTTGGACTTAACGCCGCCAACCATTGGACTTATGCTGCCAAGACTCCACCCTTGGACTTTACGCCGCCAATATTCCCCTTGGACTTTTCAATTGCCAAGACTCAAGCTTGGACTTTCCCTTGCCAAGACCCATGCTTGGACTTTCCTTGCCAACCCATGTTGGACTTTCCATGCCAAGTATACAAGACTTGGACTTCTCCCATTACAATGGTCAAACCATCGTCAAATATCAAAACATAACCTGGGTCGATTGCACCAATAATCTCCCAACACATTGTCAGACATCAATGTCAAATATCAAAACACTACTCGAGTCAAACTCGAGTCTGGTCAATCGTGACCCCATTTCTCTTCCTCATGAGGAAAAACACATTCATCACCTCATGATGGATAACCTCCCTCTAAAGGCTTGCTCCCCCTTGACCATTGCACCAACAATGTCCTTGGAGAGTTCCTAAGCCTATAGGAACACTAAATCATCAAAAATTAAGGTCCAAAGTTAAACATTAAACTTTCACATACCTTAAAATTGATACACACCCTAATAACTCTCCTAATCCATATCCAATGAATTCTCACCATTTCTAATGTTTTCCAAAGCATATCCTAGGGTTAAGAGCAGTTAGGAAACCTTAACATAGCTGAAACATAGGCTAAATATCCTTGTTTATCCAAAATCAGCTCTAGAAGTCGACTTTGACAGTAATCGCTGATCGCTTTATACATCACGATCGCCATCAAGCGATACAATGATCGATAATCAAATTTTCAATTTCAAGTATCGAAATGAACTTTGAAAATTCATAAATAATTATATGTAATTTGAAAAATTATGAAACTTTATACGTATAATACTTATGACAAATAAAATGGGTGAAAAATAATTTACCATAAAATAGTGAAATTGATACAAAGTTCAAAAATGAAGAAAAACTTCAATGTTTTGAGCCCTCTTTGTATCAACATCATCAATGGTAACTTCTATCAAAAGATAGATTGCACCAAGGTTTTTCAAAATGATGTTCAAATTATTTTAAAATCTTATATTGGATCATATTCTTTGGGCTCAATGTACATGGCTTGAACATAAGTTTTTCCAATGATCCATCCATGATTTTAGATGAGTTTGAGTTCATCTAGATGCAAAAATTATGCACCTTGAACTTAACTCATATCTTAGCATCTCACATGTGTCTAAAGTGTATGAAAACATATACAAGTCAATTTGATGTGAGATGTGGGTTTTGTTCATCTTAAACTAGGGTCACATGCATTTTTCTAAGGCAACACTACTTGATTCTCTTATACATGAGACTTCAAGTCATGCCAATTGTCCTTAAATCAATTTTCATAAATGCATGAATGATTATGACATAAATGATAGCATAAATAAAGCATGACCAATGATCATGATATCATGACATAAAATGGAATCTAAGCATACATGACATTATTTAATAACCTAGACATAATCATGATATTTAAATGATTTAAAAGAATATGATGTCATGACATGGTATATGACAATCAAGACATGATAAATAAAATATAAAGGTATATAATACCTAAATTTTAATATTAGTTGTTATTTGTTATTATTAAACTCATTTTGTCATATTACCATTTATCTTCCAAATGTGTCAAAAATCCAAAATGACACACCATGACCTCTAAATCTAAGTTGTGCCAATTTGATCAATTTTTCATAGTTCCATAAATTTTATTGACACATCCTAAAATCTTTTAGGATTTAAATTCAAACCTATTTCTAAGGTATCCATAACCTTAAAAATGACCTAAAGTGCTACCTTTACCATGGTTAGGTTAACTATTCATCCATTTAAAATTGGCACACCCTAACTCATTTAGCGTGAATCGATCACACTCCTAGGAACCCAATATATATTGAAGCTCCTTGGATTTACTAGATATTTTTTAGGGATAACTTCCCTAGATACCCTCCTAATGACCCTCCTTGGCTTTGAAGCCTTGGTCATTTGGGTCTTGCCTAGGTCAACTCTAGAGATAACTCCCCCTTTGACCTTCTTAGTGGCTTCCCTAGATTTCCTTGAAACCCTAGTCACTAGGCATTTACCTTGGTCAACCTTAGGGATGACTTCCCTTGTGACCTTGGTTTTCCTAGACCTAGGTTGAGTTTTATAATCGAATGGAACATTGTGATAAGTCTTTTTGGGTTTAAACTTGCCCTTGGATGGTTCTTATTTTCTAGGCCTTTGACTTTGACTCCTAGACCCTAGGCTTTGACTATTTGACCCTTGCATTTGATTTTGTATTTTTTTAAGGGTCTTCTCTAATTTCTCAAGCCTTACCTCAATGCTTGATTTTCTAATTCTAATCTTCCCAATTTTGAATTTTCATATGTCCTTTGGGAATTATTTTTCCTAGGCATATGTCTAATCCATTTAGGGTTGAAACCTAGGTGCTCTTCTACCTTTCTAATTGTCTCCCTAGGTAGAATTGTTTTAGGGACATTAGTCTCAAATTTCTCCTTATTACTAAAATGAACATGTTTAGCTCCTAAATAATAAAACCTATTATTCTTAGCATGCTTTTGTTCATGAGTAATAGCAAGATTATTAAAATTATTTCTATCATGCTTTTGCCTATAACTTAAAGAATGAGCATTATTAAATTTTACTTTAGGGTTTACTTTAAAAGCTCCCCTACATGTGATGCTCTCTCTTGAGTCTTCTTCTTCCTAGGGCATTGACTCCTATAATGACCCTTTTGGTTACATTTGAAGCACACCACGTGCTCCTTGCTTTTAATTGTCGGGGCTCGGACTTCCTTTGACTTTTCTTTAAGTTTTGGTGTCGGTTGACTTTTCTTGACCTTCTTAGGACACTTACTCTTGTAATGCATGACTTCCCTACACTCAAAGCAAATTATGTGATTTTTAATTTTACCGAAATTGCTTCAGTTACCTAGGTCAATGGTGGGAACCAGAGTTGATTCTTCATCTCCTCTACCGGAGGTAGATGACTCTTCTTATTCTGACATGGAAGGTGATCTCTCCTCCCCCTCAATCCTAGAGGTGGAGGCTTCTTCTGATTCTTCTACTTCTTCTTCCACTAATCTGGAAGTTGACTCATTCTCAACTTTCGACTCCTCACTTCCTTGTGAGAATGAGCTTTCTTTTTCTTGTGTCGAGTGAGACTCCTCATGGAATCTTGCCAACTTGCTTCATAGCTTCTTGGCATCCATGTAATCCCCTAGCTTGCACAAAATGTCATTAGGGATCAAATCAATAATAAAATTTACTACCTTCTTATTTTTCTTGAATCCTTGGAATTGTTCCTCATTCCATCTCTTCATTTTGAGGAATCCTCCCTTTGGCCCTCTTGGATATTCGAATCCTTCCATTAGGGCGGACCAATCTTCGATGTCCATCATCATGAAATCTTCAATCCTTGCCTTCCATTGATTGAAGTCTTCTCGTTCATAAAGTGCATACGGAATTGGTGTGTTGATGTCTCATCCTAATTGTTCTTCAAATTTCATCTTCTTCCTCTAGCGGTGCTCTCTTGGTTGTTAATCCTTGAAGAGTGGCCTATCTCTGATACCACTTGTTAGGACCTGTGCACCCGCTAGAGGGGAGTAAATAGCGATTCGTCGTCGAAGATGGATCTCCATCGTGCTTGCTACAAAATGTATTATACGCAGTGGAATATATATAATAACAAAAAAAATGTACAAACACAATAACAACACGAGGATGTAACGTGGTTCGGAACCGTATGGTTTATACTCCACGGATTGGGTTCTAAAAGAACCTAGCGATGCAGACACACACCACTAATCACAAATACTCCTTCTCGACAATAAGTCGGAGGTGGAGAAACCTCTTACAGTGATTACAAAAGTAATACTAAGCAAATACGAAATGAATACAATAATCTATGTAAAGAGAACTTTACAAATGAGCTTTTTGATGCTTGCTTGTTTAGTTGCTTGAGTTATACTTGGAGACTCTGAATTGCAGCAGCAAAACCTTCCATTCGTGCTCCTTTTAAACTTGCAACTCGGACTGGATTTTGCCTAGCAGTCGACCGATCGGGACCATCAGTTGACTGCTCTTGTAGTCGTTGTCTCACAACGGCATGAGCCACGTTGGATAAGTTCCAACGGATAGACTATCAGTCGACTGATCATGCCCATCAGTCGACTGATCGAGTCATCACTTGACTGTCAACCCTAACAGTCGACTCGGAAACTTTTTGTTCCTGAATTCTCGACCAGCAGTCGACTGCTAGGCCAATTTCTGCAGTCGAACTCTAGTCGACTCCCATCAGTCGATTGACCATAATATCAGTCGACTGCTAACCTCATCCATGAGGTTTTAACCCCAAGTATGGTGTCCCCATACTTGCTAGACTACCCTTAGCCTAGACCTAAGCCTTCTAGCCACCTTCGTCAGCCTCGCGCCTATTGGATCCCTCAAAGTCATCCATGACTTGTTCATCCATACGCTAGCCTTCAGGTGCTTCCATCGGCTATTATCATGCTAACGGTGTCTACAACGCCAAGGCACATTGAACTTACACTGCCAAGACTCCGCTTGGACTTTACGCCGCCAACCATTGGACTTATGCTGCCAAGACTCCACCCTTGGACTTTATACCGCCAATATTTCCCTTGGACTTTTCAATTGCCAAGACTCAAGCTTGGACTTTCCCTTGCCAAGACCCATGCTTGGACTTTCCTTGCCAACCCATGTTGGACTTTCCATGCCAAGACTAATGCTTGGACTTTCCCTTGCCAAGACCCATGCTTGAACTTTCCTTGCCAATCCATGTTGGACTTTCTGTGCCAAGTACACAAGACTTGGACTTCTCCCATGACAATAGTCAAACCATCGTCAAACATCAAAACATGACCTGAGTCAATTGCACCAACAATCTCCCCAACACATTGTCAGACATCAATGTCAAACATCAAAGCATTACTCGAGTCAAACTCGAGTCTGGTCAATCATGACCTGGGTCGATTGCCCAACATCATATTCTCAGGACATGGGCAAATCACCCCTCCTATTCATCTTCCCATTTGATTGAGCTATCCCCTGGCTCAAGCTCCCCCCTTGGGTTGAGCCTCTCTCTAGGGTGAGCTTCCTCTAGACCTAGACTAACTCAGTACTCAACTGTGTGACTCCATCTTGAAGTCGACAACCTGACACATGTTCACCTAGCATGTCTCCACATTGATTGAGTTTGGCGCTTGCCACGTGGATCTCTGCCATCTTTTCCACATCACAAGCTTCCCCCAGTTTGATCGAAGGAGGAAGTATTCAAACTGATTGGACATTTGCTAACTTCGAAGCTCTAAGATTCTCAACATCAAGGTCCTCATGGCTCTTCCTAGTCATGTTCTTTCTCAAATGCGCTCCTCATCAACATGGTCACCAATGATCCATTCAACAGTAAAGTCAACCTCATCTCGCAACCACCCATTGGGATTTCACCAAATCTATCGTTCTGTCCTCGTTGACACTCTGATCATCCACTCTAAATCCCTTGATCTTCCCAACATCTTAATATGTCATTGGTTGGCTACACCAAAATTTAAAATTTATCCCTCTGAACTAATTTCGATATACCCTCTGATCATCCACTCTAAATCTATCGATGTTTTCCAACATCCTCATCTGCCACTGGCCAACTACATCACTTTCTTCTATGGTCAAATGACCAACGATCTTTGTTTCCTCCTTTATTTGGAGAGCTATCCTCTTAATCTATGATCTCTCTTAATTAGTTCACTCCCAATAACTTCTGACTCCTCTGTGGAGTAATTATTATTTTCTATTTCTTCTACATCCCTCTCTCACTCATCATCTTCCACTATTTCCTCTATTCCAAGAAGAGTGAGACCAAGGTCTTCTACATCACCACCCACCATTCTTTCCAATTTTTGCAGCATTATCCTACCTTCCATAAGCACCGAAAAGAATATTATTTCTACATTCAATCGACTTCTCCTTTCACCCGGTTGATCTCTTGGCAGAACAAGTTACTCCCCCAATCTGAATTAGGTTGCTTCAAGGATGATTTAACCTATATCAAAGCCGCCAAGATCCTTTAAGACATCTACTTTGACATTAGTCTATTCGTTGAGGAGGAGCTGCTCTTCTATTTCGAGTTGAGTCCTATGGAGACCAAGCTCACCTTTCCTCCAAGTACTTAGTTTACATTGTTTGCTTTCTATGATGACTAACTCATTTTTGTTTTTCTTTTCCAACAAACAAAATGTGGCGAGCCTCTATTAACATGCATATGAACTGTCCTTGAACCCACAGGTCGACTTCTACACATAAAGATCTATCCCTTAAGGCTGAGTCAAACCCATGAGAATCCTTAATTCCACAAGAGATCTCTTCCATTGAGTTTGAACAACCCCTACGACTCCACAAAACGACTCAATGCCTACAATGCCCTACAAAGCCAAGCTCCTCTCATCTTTCACCATGTCTAGGCCCCTCATCTAGCCGAGTTTCACACTCAACGAGTCCTACTTTGCCCCTGCTATCATCCCCTTAAGGATCGATACTTCCTCCTGATCCAAGTTCCCCATCCTTACCCATCTCCGACTCTGGATATGGTCTTTTTCCTTGATCCTCACCAAAGACCTCTCCCAGAGTTACTCTAGGGAGTATCTTTAAGGTCAAGTTGGAAGCCATCATACTAATAACTCATATTTTGATTCATTCCTTAACATTTTAATCCACTCGTATGCTTAATTCATTATATTTATCATGTATTACCAGCATTGGATTAATTTAACACTTTAATGCAAACATATGCTAATTTGATGTCCTTGCACTAATTGTTATATACTTTATTTTTGTAGGGGATGCCAAGTGAAAATCGGGTATTTTATTGTGGCAGAGGTACTGTAGCAGATTATTGTAGCAGCGTACTGTAGCTACAATGAAATCATTGTAGTAGTGCGGTGGAAAAGATCAGATTAAAGCACGGCCAGCCATGCCATTTGGCACGACGCGATACTGTAGCTATAGTAAACTCACTGTAGCTACAGTGAAATTAATGTAGCAAGTTACTATAGCAGCAGAACATTTTCTTGTACAGAATGCCACACGGCATGGTCGTGTCTTTTGGTACGGCCGTGTCATGGTGAAAAACCTCAGTTTGGGCGGCTATAAAATTGATTTTCTAGGGGTTTTAGGGCATCTTCTCCACTTTAGAGCCCTAGCACACACCGTCACAAGCCTCCACCGCCCCTTTCTTCATCGGATTCGACGAAGAACCACTCCATCGGAAGAATCCAACGATGTTCTCCACCTTCTAGCCGACTATCATCTTCTCTTGTGGATTCACGGAGGAGTTCCATCTCGACGACATCATCTAAGATTCACCGGATTCGGGAGAGCAAGGAGTCACCACAAAGCTTCCAAATTTGGGAGTTTGCATCATCTTCGCCATTCATTTCGCTCCGGAAACTCGATTGAGCTCCGTCAAATGTAGTTGGAGTATTCTGTTCATTATTCGGGCAAATCTTTGTGGGATGATCAATTACTTCATTTTGTTGCTTGTTACATTTACTTTATAGTTTTCAATTCCTTTACATATGAAATTGGATGAATTTTCAGTTATGTAGTTGTTTAGTTATTTTGCGTTCAATGTGTTTGATGAATTGCTTCTTAGAATAGCCTTTAATTCAAGTGCATTTAATTGTTAGTTGCAGAATTTACCTTTATTGTTATAGTTTATTTATTTAATTCCTATTATCTTGTGTAGTTGCATAATCCTCAAATCCAAACCCCCATCCTATTAAGGAAAACCTTTACTCTAGAGTCGACTTACACCGTTATCTTCCTTGGGAGACGATCCTGGCCATTCCCTATGCTACTTTGGCATAGAGAGGATTTGGTAATTAAATTGATAGTAGAGATTCATTGTCGCTATGCTCTGTTATCACATACGCCTTGCCTTAACAATACTAGCAGACGAGATGAACACCACTAGCGTCAAGGTAAAATTGCCTTCTTCTTCCAATATTCATTTGATTGATTTTCCAGCGTCTCATCTCTATTCATCCCATAGTTTCTGGCTCAATAGCAAGAACTTCTTACCCACCTCCCTCACCTGTTCAAGAGTTATTACCAACTTCGAGCTCAAGGGGCAGAGCATCGAGCTCAACTGGAGAGGCAACCCCAAGCGGTAGAGAATGCTCGAGTCAAGGCGAACTTATACTCTGAGCAAATTTTCAAGCTTCAGGATAGTCACTAGGAAGTGGAGGGCCTATTGACTGCTGAGATAGAAAAAAATTGTCACTTGGCCTTTGAATTGGAGCACTCCAAGGAAGAATTGGCTAGTTATTGCACTAAAAAAAGGGCGTTGGGTTGAGAAGAAGAAAGTCTTCTAGAAGTCACCAAAGTTTTTTACCTGTTAGGCAACCACTCTACCTTCCTTTTTAAGCACGGGTTTGGGGAGGGGGTGTGGTCTAATAATTCAAAGAGGTCAGCTACCCTTATTAGAGGACCCCCATCAACTTTTACACCCTTACAAGGTCCTGGAGAGGATCCCTTAGGAGAGATTTCACTCGGACTAAGATCAAGCCCTACTTACTCTATCTTATTCTTTCTCTTTTTTTTTTCTTGTTCTGTTAGTAAGACTAATGTAATAGTTGATTTGGAGTTAATGCAAACGACTTTCTTCCAATTGTACTTGTCCCCTCCATCTTTTTTTAACGTTCTCTCATTGCTACTAAGTCAAGCTTGGATGCCTCATGTGTAAGTCCATAGAACTCCCAAGCTATCTATCTCAAGAAGTCAACTTAGCATCGAGGCAATGAAACCTAAGGGTGATGAAACGTAAACTCATTGAAATGACTTAGCCTCGTTTGAATGATCAACCTCCTTAGAGGAAATTAGTAGGTGGACCACTTTGACTCAGCTCAGATGAAATAGGGACTTCTTGACATATTGGGGGGTCAATAAATGAACTCAGGACTTCCTGACATATTGGGTGTCAATAAACTACTTGAGGATACTCGGGACTTAGGCGAGTGAACAACTAGATCAAGGAGGTGGACTCCTAACTACTAAGCTAACCCCCGGGTGTCAACCTTGAGGCCCAATGAGACTACCCAAAGTATAATTCGAAGGTTGATGAAGGCCTTAGTCGGCAACTCTGTCTGAGCCAGGAGAATTGGACGAGAAGACCCTTTGAGAGTTCGATCTATGACTATGTCCAATTGAGAGAGTGTAACAAGTTGACCCTCTGAGAGGGAATGGAGAACTCGATCCATGACTATGTCCAAGTCAGGAGAGTGTAATAAGTTGGTCCTCCAAGAGGGAATTGAGAACTCGATATGCGACTATGTCTGAGTTGAGAGTATAACGAGTTGACCCTTCGAGAGGTGATGGAGAATTCGATCACTATGTCCAAGTAGGAAGAGTATAATGAGTCAACCCTCCGAAAAGGAATGAAGAAATGGTGAGACGATATCCGAATATTTCCAAAGAAGTCATATTTTCATTGGAGAGTATAATCAAAACATTGTACAGGAATTATGTTAACACTGACCTTACCCAAATTATCTCCCACTTGAGATGATGAAATGGAAACATAAGATATCTACCCTCCTATTAAGTGTGATTAAATTGGAGGTGAAAAGCATTCCACAAGCACAACAATCGCTTTCTCTTCAAATCATATAAATAATAAGCTCCTGAGCTTAGCTTCTCGCCCACTTTGTATGACCCCTCCCATTGAATATCTAACTTCTCGATGTCTCATACGGGTTGCATCTTTTTCCAAATGATATCCTGAATTATCTTCTTCATAAGTGTTGACTCATGTATACAACATTCCAATCTTGCAAAGACCATTGCTTATCCACTATGTACCAAATGGAAAGAGAGATCATCTTTGTGCCCTCTTAAGGAGTAGTGTGATGTGACCATAATATACTCGACAACTCCTCCATCCAACTCCCTCTAATGTGATAAAGTTTGACCTTCAAACCTTGAACCAAATCCCTGTTGACCACTCCACTTGACTATTGATTTAAGGATAAGCCACCAATGTGAAAGATTGCTAGATTTCGAGCTCTCGACATCATTCCTAAAGTCTACACCCTTAGAATTGTCTCTAACTTTCGAGGTACTCAATACCTACATACTATACTCTTTAGAGGAATTTCAGAATAACTTCCTCTATGATTTAAGTTAGGGCTTCGCCTCTATCAACTTGGAGAAGTAGTCTATGGCTACTAAAAGAAACTTCTTCTGACTTAGTTATACTAGAAAAAAAATCCACAATGTTCGATCACTAGTCGAAGGGATACGAGCTGTTATAACCTTCAGGAACTCGACCAGATGTCAAGGTAACTATTGATGCCTTTAGTGGCTCAAACAAGTTGCGATGAGATATGCTACACCATGCTCCAAGATCAACCAGAAATATCTCGCCAGTAAGAATTTTTGAGCTAGAGTCCTCCCGCCAATATGATTCCACATCTACCCTCGTGGATCTCCCACATCACACACTCACTTCATCAAGACCTAGACACTTTAGCAGAGAATGAGAGAAGGCTCGCTTGTATAAATTGTCACCAATAAAGGTGAAACACACTGACCTTTGATTAATCTATTTGTTCTTGCCTTGGTTGTTTCGGGAGCTTATCAACCACTATGTCTTTTCTTCAGTCAACCTCATCTTCCTGGTTGGGATCTAGAGCCAAAGATTGATCGACCAGAGCTATCAGCTCTACTTAAACCGACATGTCATCCTCTATCCAATACGTGAAGTGCATTGGTCATCCAAGCTAGCTCATTTGCATTCTTATTCTTTTCTAAGAGTATCTTCTGAAGAAACAACTCCTAGAACTTAGCTTTCATCTTTCATAGGCTTCTATGTATTTGCACAGTCGATCATTCTAGAATTCATACATCTTTTCTAATGAGTGAGTCGCTAACTGAGAATATGAATGAACAATGACCTTGATCACTTCCACATATTTAGTCGCTTGTAAACCAGTTAACAACACTTCATACTTTGCTTCATTGTTAGAGGACTTAAAATTAAGCTACATAGCTACTCAAATCTCAACTCCCCGAGGTGATATCAACAAGATCCCCACTCTACTTCCTTTGTTTGTTGTTGAACCACACACAAATATCTTCCAGACTCCCTCTTCCTCCCCACTAAAAGTCTCCATGAGAAAATTTTCCAATGTTTGCGCCTTGATTACAATCTATGAATAGTGCTGGATAACATACTCACTAAGCTTGATTGTCCACTTGATCAACCTTCTCAAAGCCTCTGAGTTGGCCAAAATGCACCCTAAAGTATTGTTAGTCAACACCGTGATGGGATGGAAGAGGAAGTACGAGTGAAGTCGACAAGTAGTCAGAACAAATGCTAGAGCCAACTTCTTTCTCTCTAGGCACTAGTTCTTGTAATGATCGAACCTACTGTACTTGAAGCACATAATGTACTCTTTGTTCCTCCTTTGCCACTAGTTGTTTCGTCTGAATCTTACGAGTAGAACAGTTACTTTTGCAGTTCCCTCTATCCCTTCATTTGAAACAAATAATATGATGTTTAAAATTCAAATTTAACATTATACCTTTGAGCTTCTTCCCCTTAATCCTTGGCATGCTTGCTCCCTTCCCGATTGGTCCAATCAATAGCCTCTGACTCTAATACTAATTGTTGAATCAAAAAATGCGCTAGAGGATGGGGGCACCACTCATCGCTTTTCTCTATTTTAGTTATTCTTTTCTATCAAATAAGTTAGTAGCAATGGAAATATAAAAATAAAATAAAATAAAAAATAAAGGACATGGGATTTTTTTACTCGGTTCCCAATCTCCTGAAGTTAGTACCGTCCAAGCTTATGCACAGCAGGTGCATGTCCACTTTGTCTTCTCCTTTTCGAAATTTTTTTGAAGGTGGAGAAACCTCTTACAAGGTTTATAAGACAAAACATAAGTAAAGATAAAGAAATAGAAATATAATAAAAGAAGTATAATCAATAAGATGATTAATCTGGAAGCCTTGAGTGTCTTACACTCCTCCTGGCACTTCCCCAGTCACACGAGCAAAACTTTGAGCACAAGATGAGAGTATAATACAATGTGATTGATGATATGAGACTTTTGCTTGAGGCTAATTTTATAGAGCTTTTCTAGGTTCCTGAAAGCCTTCCAGGTGCCCCCAACTCAGGCATGATCATATCCACATCTTTATCCTATTCCAGGCACCTAGGTTCCTTCCGAGCATTTGGATGTTGATGTGTCACTTTGCTTACCAACATCGATCCACTCTCAGTCATGCCTTATCCTGCTCTAGGTGCCCGGATATCTTCCAAACCCCTGGATCCCTTCCAGACCCGTGGATTTAACTTGAACCTAAATCTTGCTGTAGTCGCCCGAAACCTGTCTAGTAGCCTGGAAACTTTTCAATCGCCCAAATTCCCTTGATTCTGTAACTTGCAAGACAAGCATACAAGCAACCAAAGAAACAAACCTAATCCTATAGTACACCTATCCTACTAGGCTTACTTCTACCTAGGATTTTTCTTTGCCAAACATCTAGTCACTTTGACCTGCTTAGACTTGTCACTTGTCAGACATTCAATCACTAATGACTTGCCTGGACTTTTCCCTTTCCTAACACGGTTCTCTCCTAACTTGCTAGGACTTTTTCACTTGCTTACATTCAATCACCATTGACCTGTCTGGACTTTTCCCTTGTCTGACATAGTTCTCCCCTAACCTGCTAGGACTTGTTCACTTGCTAGTCATCTAATCAACCATCTTGATTTGACTAGACTTTGCTTAACTCGGTTCTCACTTAACCTACTAGGATTTTCCCTTACTAGTCATCTAGTCAACCACCTTGACTTGACTAGACTTAACTCACATCCAAACATCTGGTCCTATTTGGATCGACTTAGGCATGTTTAACGGATTGGTTCAATCTGGAACCGAGTCGAAACCAATCCGTTAAATTCAGAACCAGAACCGATTCAAATGAACCAATTCTAGAACAGAACCAGAACTGTTCCAATTCTGATTTGGTTCGATTCCAATCGATTTTGGAACCGTTTCGAAATCAGTTCTGGTTTCGATTTGGATCTAGTTTCGATTGCTAATTTAAAGGTGAAAATTCTTAACATGCTAACATGTCTACAAGATTATTTTGTAATAGAAAAAAAAGAATAGAATCACCAACACGTTAGATAAATTTGGAAGTTCAAGTTCGAGGAAGGTGATCCGGAACCATTTTGGAATCGGTCCCAAACCATTTTAGAAATGATTCAGAATTGGTCCGGATTGAATTGGTTCCAAAGTTAAAACTTTGGAACCAGAACTGATTCGGAACCGATTTTAAATCGGTTCGAACCGGTTCCAATGTCGACAAATCTGGAACCGATCAGAATCGAACCAAAATCAGAACCGAGGAATCGATAAGTATGCCTAGATCGACCCTTATAGGTATATTGTTAAACATTGAAACCCTTGAGGTTGATTGCACCAACAAATACTTCTTTAGGTTAGTTAAAGCTCGCTCACACATTTCATCCCATATAAATCGAGCTGACCTTCGAAGCACCTTAAAAAAAGATAAGCTTCGGTCAGCCGACCTAGAGATAAAGTGGGATAGGATAGTAATTCTCCTTGTTAGCTTTTGAACTTCTTGAGTACTCTAAGGGGCCTTCATCTCCTACAAATCTTGCAAATTCTCTAGGTTTTCTTCAATTCTCTGCTCAGTCACTAGATAGCTTAGAAATCATCCACCCCTGACACTGAAAATGCACTTACTAGGATTGAGCTTCAATTCATATATTTGCAGTGTAATGAATGTCTCCTCCAAATCACTAATGCGGTCCTTAACTCAAGCAAACTTGACCAAGATATCATCCATGTACACCTTGATATTCTTTCCTATCTGCTACTTGAAAACTCGATCCATCGGCCTCTAATAGGTGGCTCTAATATTCTTGAGGTCAAAAGGAATCACTATGTAGCAGAAGATTTCATCCATGGTGATGAAACTGACATTCTCTTAATCTCTTGGCACCGATGATACCTGATGATAACTTTGGTAAGTGGCAAGCATGCATATGAGCTCATACCTCGAGGTTGGATCCATTAGCTGATTTACCTGGGAAAATGGTAACAATCTTTAGGGTTTGTCTTTTTAAGGCCCCAAAATCTACATATACCCTCCATTTTTTGATAGCCTTCAGCGCTAGGACCACATTCACCAACCAGGTCAGAAAATTGGACTTCTTGAATATACTCTACCTCTAATAAATTGTTTATCTTTGCCTTGATCACTTTATCCTTATTCAAACCAAAGTGGAATTTCCTCTACTTAGCTAGTTGAGCTTTAGGAAAAATATTGAGTTGGTGCTCCATAACTATGAGGATACCCCTCCTATCTCCCAAGTTGAGCAAGCAAAGACTTCTTTGTTTTGAGTTAGACAAGTCACTAGTTTTTTCTTTAACTTGTAAGGGAGATCAACTACCGCCGCTACAAAGAAATAGGGCTTCATAAATGAATTTTTAAACCTCCTCTTGTTTACCTTTCTCGGAGTCTAGTGAGGGCACTTCCTACAAAGCCTAGACCTCTATGCTTCATCGTATTTGGTATTCTTGTGTGTCATCTACCACTTTATCTCTTTTAAAGTCATCACGGATCATCTCCACATAATACTTTCTTGTGGTGGCCTGATCTCCTTGAACCTCTGCTACTTGTCTACCCACTAGGAATTTGACTTTTTGATGGTATGTCGATACCATTATCGTGAATGAGCTCATCGTCGACCTCCCCAAGATGAAATTATATGCCCAAGTAGACTCTATCACCATGAAGATTGTGGTATGAGTTCTCCTCAGGGCTCCTCCCCCAAGGATAACAGGAGGTTGATTTTCCCTAGCAGCTTAACTTCATGCCTTGCAAAATCAAATAAAGAGTTGGGCATGGGTCGAAGCTCGCCTCGGTCTACTTGCATCTAGTCAAAAGCTTTCTTGAAGAGGAAGTTAACAGAGCTTCCCGAGTCAACATACACTCTGGCTATATTATAATTAGCTATGGTGGCTCATACCACCAATATATTGTCATGTAGGGCAGTTACACCTTTCAGGTCTAATGGCTCAAAACTGATGATGGGGTCTTCCACTAGCCCACACTTGGTACCGACTGCAAAGCTTTCTAGAGTCTTTATCCATATCTCCTCTTAAGATAATGTTGATAGTCCCTCGGTGAATATGGTTGTTGTTTATAGTCCTCCTTTAATTCTCCTAATTCTCCCGAGTTGGTTCCCGAGCGAATCGCTTGCCCTTGAGTGCCTTACTCGATACCTCAACTAAATAGAGTGAGGTTGCTTGACTGAAGGCTGGTTCTCCCGTCCCCTTGGAGAATTGGTTTGCTAGTGTTGCTACACTGTCTAGCTAATCTCTTTGGCAAGCCTATTGCACATCTAAGTATAGGGCTTTAAACAAACCAAGCGTTCATGAACAAGTTTAGTGTTTGACTCGATAAGAGCTCGTTTACATTTATTCAATATGCATCAAAGTCAATTAATGAATAAGTTTGAACAACTTTATAAATTAAATAAATAAGTTTGAACTCATATGCGTTCGACTTGTTAATATTCGTGAACAATATTTATGATTAGACTCATTTAAAAATTATTTATGAGCTTATTTATTCTCGTTTATAAATAAGGATTAAAATATTAAAATTTTAAATAAACAAACAAGCTTGACTTAAGATTTTGATAGCGTTTAAATAAGTCAAACTTAAACAAGGTTGAATCAAGCTTGAATCGAGCTTGATTAGAAGCTCGATACCTATTAAACAAGCCAATATCGATCTCCAAAAAAAGAAACCAAGACAAGCTTGAAAAGGTTTTTCAATAGTTTGGTTAATTTTAGAATTGGCTTGGCTCAGCTTGGTTATCTTATCAAACAAGTCTGAACACTATAAAGTTTAACTTAGCTTAGCTCATTTACAACCCTATCTGAGTAGAATAACCATATACCTAATGGAAAGTGTTGAATAGCTTCAGCGGCTAAGTAGGGGGCCTCCTCACATAACCCATAGGCATCCTAGGCACATAATCTTCCTCCAACACTTGAAGGTGTGTAGTTGAGGAATGACCTCGAAATTCCATTTTGAGGAGACTTGTGCATGACCTTTCTCTTTGGTCAGCTAGTCTGGGTCCTGCTGGGTCTAGATCATTCTTACTTGGCCTCTATGTCTCTTCCATAGGGCTAGTCAGGGCTTCTAGTCTTTGAGATCAAGGTAGAAAAAATCATGCTTGTGCTAAGCACCACAACCATCTTATGGTTCTTGCTGGAATACTCATTGATGCTTCCCCTTGATTCCTTGTCAAACAAGATACACTCACAATTTAGTGATAATGATATTAATTAGAAAGGATTTAAATTAAAGCTTAAAACCTTTTCTCATGAAACATGATATGAACGAGAACTTAAGTATATGAGAGAGTTAAAACATCATATATGAGTGCAAAATAACATATTAAAATATTAGTCATCAGTCGCTCTTCGGGCTCTTCCTTATCAGGTCGACTCACAGTGGATTTGTAGCTAAATGGGTTGGTAGTGCTTCGACTTGACAGGCAAAAAGGTAAAAGTCCACGTCACACCCTAGATGCGCGATTGAGTTAATTGCGAACAACAAAGAGTGTTAGGAGAGAGCCAAGGAGAGACCTTGGCAAAACTCCTTCGACGCTCAAGTCAGATATTGCCAAAAAAAGGGGGGAGAAAAATGGGAACCGATATGATGCAGTAGTTGAATGATGATTTTTTTCATACCCCACACCTGCCTGTACAAGTGTTTTTTTATACAAAACTAGAAGAAAATAGCTAGAAGTCTCACCATGCCATGCCTTCCTCACTCATCCATTCATGCCCATACTATTGGGCTCTTGAGAAAAATTAAATCAAAATATGCAGCGTAAAAAAAGAAAAAGAACCCAGTGAGGATCCATGCGGATTCGAATTGATCATTAGTTTAGAGTATTACCCTTGATGTGTGAAATTTTCAAAGTTAGAGAGCCAAGTCAATTTGAGCATGATAAGTAAGTTCATGACTTTTTGGTATCCACACGAGCACAATCCTCGTTCGTCTCACAAACACAAATTGGAGAATCACATAACCCTCGTCGTAGTGCTAGCTACTATTTAAAGAAAGATCAAAAGACCTAGCTTTTGGTTGATGCAATCTTACATGATCTTATTAGATAAAATCATATTTATTGCTTAATTCCTAAGTCATATCTAATATGACATTTTTTTCTTTTAATTTATAAGACTTGGGCATTATCCATGGTCTTGTTCGAAAAACTCAAACATATATTGGATTAATTCATTAATCTAATAAGTTCGGATTCAATTAGATTACTTTAGTAATCCAATAAGTTTGGAATCCGATTAGATTAACTCATTAATATAATGAGTTTAGAATCCAATAAAATTAATCCATTAATCTTAACTTAGACCCAATGTGGGACTTTGATTATAATCCCAACACATACGTGTTCGCCTACATTCTCGAGATGTGAACAAATCACACCTCTTGTTTGTGCCCCTGAGTTGAGCCTCCCTCTAGGCCAAGCTTCCCTCTGGACCTAGACTAACTTAGCCCTCAACTGCATGACTCCATCTTGAAGTTAGCAGGTCTACCAAGTGATCGCCTAGCGTGCAAGTCTCTACGTGGATCGAGTTTGACGATCCATGTGAATCCCTATCATTTTTGTCACATCAATCATCAATAATTTTTGACCAAAAAATCATTAATGGCCTTAAAGAGTTATAATTTGTTTTAAATTTACACTAATTCACTCCTAGCCATTCTTTGAATCTATTGGTGTTCTTTTTTTTTTTTCCAATTTTGAAGCCTCTTAAGGGCAACAATACCAAAGGTATTTGATAACACTTAAAGTACCAATAAGTTTTAAGCAAAAGTCATTGATGAATCTAAATGAATCAAATTCACTTTAAACTTGTACTTTGTATTCCTAACACTCTTCTAAGTCTTATTATGCTCAACTTCTGATTTCAATTCCTTTTAAGACAATAATAAATTTTAGCAAAAAAACTCATTAATAGACCTATAAAAATTAAATTCATTCTATATTTGAACCATTCACTTCTTAACAATTTTCTAAATTTGAATATGCTCAAATTCTTTAATTTTATACCTTTTCAACCATTAATGAGTTTGAAAAAAGAATTTTAATAATGAGTTTTAGCAAAAAAAAAAGTCATTGATAGATCTAAATAAATCAAATTCACTCTAAACCTAAAGTAAACTCTTCATAACACTTTCCTATGTTTAAACATTTCCAAAATATCTTATTTTAGACCCTTTTCAGTTATCAATAAGATTTGTAAAGAAAAAAACCGACCATCAATAAGTTTTGACACATAGTCACTCATAAGCATATACTCATTAGAATCACTCGAAAACTAACACTATTCTCTGCCTAAAACTCTCTTGAGTCTGACTATATTCAAATTCCTAGATTCCATATCGTTTTTAGTCATTAATGAGTTTTAGGCAAAAGTTATTGATGAGCTTAGGCTCATAAAAATTACTCTAAACCTAGAACATTCTCTTCCTAGCAATCTCCTACTTCTAAAGATTCTCAACTTCTCTAATTTGAATCCCTTCTTGGCAAGATTAAAATAAATACATTCATTAATGAATTTTGGCACATATTTATTGATAGGACTAGACACATTAAATTCACTCCAAAACTATACCGTTCTTTACCTAAGTTTATTATGTTGGTGCAATCGACCTATAGTCAAGGTTGACCAAGCTCGAATTGACTTCGAATTGAGTTTTAAAGTTTGAACAATATGTAAATGAGTGATATTTCTTAAAAGGGAGATTGTTTGTTAAGGGTGACCAAAATCAAGTTGATCGTAGATGGATATTGTTAAAAAGGTAGATTGTTAGTGCAAACAATCTTAAGTCAACTCGACCATTATGGATATAAGTTTTGATGGAAGTCAAGTAGGTCAAGGTTGACCGAAGACTTGACAAGTAGAAAAACCGAAGTAAATTATGGACGATCGAACACTTGATAGTTGAAAGTCCAATAAGGAGTGGAAAGAGTGAAGCTCAAGTGGATCACAGATGACCACATATTTGGTGTGAGATGAATGCTTAAGATGGAAGGATTCCAAGTGGATCATAGAGGATTAAACATTTGACATGTGAATAAAAGTCCTAACAAGTCATGGAAGGCCGAATGTTAGGCAAATTTGGAAAGTTCTAATGGATCATAAAGGATTGGATGTTAGGCAAGTTTGGGATGTCCTAATAGGTCATGAAAGGTTGGATGTTAGGTAAGTATGGAAAGTCCTAGTAGGTCATAAAGAGTTGGATGTTATGTGATTGTGGAAGTTCAAACAGGTCGTGGAAACCTAAATGTTTGGCATCGGTGAGATTTTGATAGGTTAAAGTTGAATGGATACTAGACATGAGAAGGAAAGTCTAAGCAAGTTAGGGGAGGACCAAATGTTTAGCATTGATGAAGTCCTGGTAAGTCAAAGATGACCAAATATAAGGTAGATGAAGATATGATAGGTCAAGGATAATTGGATACTAGGCAAGTGAAGTCCTAGCAGCTCAAGAGTGACCATATGATAGGCGAAAGAAGTCATAGTAGATTAATGTCAATCGAATATTAGGTGAAGCAAGAGTAGCCTCTATTAGAACTAAAACTGAGGTATCAGTCGATTGATAAGGTACAATAGTTGATAGTCGATTGATAAACTATAAATCTTGAGTTTGGAGATTTGAGGGAGTTTATGGAGATTTTGAGTGTGATCTGTCGATTGATAGGGTTAGCAGTCGACTGATGTTATTGTACGAATAATCATAGAGCTTGGAACTTGATTGTTCCATTTGACTGATCAAAACTAATCAGCTGATGGAATGTATCAATCAATTGATGACATTGTAATCAACATTTAAATTTACAGTTTAGAACAATGGTTGATAGTCAATTGATAAACTATAAATCTTGAGTTCAAAGATTTGTGGAAATTTTGGGTGTGATATGTTGATTGATAAGGTTAGCAGTCGACTGATGTTATTATTCGAATAATCATAGAGATTGGAACTTGATTGTTTCATTTGACCAATCAAAATCAATCAACTGATGGAATGGATCGGTTAATTGAATAATGAATAGAAATTTTAAAACTCGACTGCAGGTCTTGATTAGATATGCATCAATCGACTGATGATGAGTGATAGTTGATTACTATTGAGGTGGATGGAGCAGTTGAGCTAACAAGTCAGAGCAACATTCAAATTTACAATGGAGTAGTCAACTGATGGGAGAAGGTAGTCAACTAATTGATAAAAATCAATTCGACAACAAGCCTATAAAAGAGGATTTCATGGAAGATTTTGGTGTCGGATCTTAGGGATTTTGCAGGAGAGTGTTGTTACATTTCTAAACCTTAGGAGGCAATCCAAAAGCTTCAAACATTGATCAAAATCAAATTCATTTATGTAAACTTATTGTTTTGATGTCTTTCTATTTTATTTGTACACTTGTATTTGATTTGTATTGTTTATAAGAATAGGTACTGTAAGATGTTTCTCCATTTTCGAAAAGTGTTTGAGAAGGAAAAATATATAATAATGCTCTTACTAGAATTATAGGTCATAGAGTAGGATCAGGGGTGTTGGTGCAATCGACCCAAGTCACGATTGACCAGACTCAAGTTAGACTCAAGTAGTGTTTTGATGTTTGACAATGTTTTGGGGAGATTGTTGGTGCAATCGATCTGGGTCATGATTGATCAGACTCGAGTTTGACTCGAGTGGTATTTTGATGTTTGATGATGGTTTGACTATTGTTTGACTATATGGTTGACATGAGATTGACCATATGATGGAAAGTCCAAGTGGGACACTTGGCAAGGGAAAGTCCAAGCATGGGTCTTGGCAAGGGAAAGCCCAAACTTAAGTCTTGGCAATTGGAAAGTCCAACGTGGGTTGGCAAGGAAAGTCCAAGCATGGGTCCTGGCAAGGGAAAGTCCAAGCTTGAGTCTTGACAAATAGAAAGTCCAACAGGGTTGGCAAGGGAAGTCCAAGGGGTGATATTGGCGACGTAAAGTCCAAGGACGGAGTCTTGGCAGCATAAGTCCAATGGTTGACGACGTAAAGTCCAAGAGGTAAAGTCCAATGGTAGTCTTGGCAACGTGAGCCCAATGTGCCTTGGCAGTGTAGATTAGCTTAGCATAACAATAGCCGATGGAAGCACCTGAAGGCTGGCATATGGATGAACAAGTCATGGATGACTTGGAGGGATCCAATAAGCGTGAGGCTGACGGAGGTGGCTAGAAGGTTTAGGTCTAGGCTAAGGGTGATCTATCAAGTATGAGGGCATCATACTTGGGGTTAAACCTCATGGGGCTTTGGCCTGGTCGGAGTCATGTTCGACACTTGGCCGAAGTTGACTTATATCGATCGATCGGGATTATGACACCAATCAAGCGGGAGTCAGAGTTCGATGGAAATGGCCCTGTGATCGACAATATTGGGCAGTCGACTAATGGCCTGATTAGTCGATTGATGGGAGTCAACTGGAGTTCGAATGCAGGAAATGGCCTGTTGGTATCAATGATATTGGGCGATCGATCGATGGCTCGATCATTCGATCGCTATGCGGGCGGATCGTGATGGTCGATGTCGCAGACATAGAAGGTTCCAGAGTCGACTGTTAGAGTTTGACAGTCGAGTGATGGCTCGATCAGTCGACTGATGGGCATGATCAGTCGACTGATGGTCTATCCGTTAGAACTTATTCAACGTGGCTCGGGCCATTGTGAGACAACGGCTATAGAAGCAGTCGACTGATGGTCACGATCAGTTGACTGTTAGGCGAAATCCAGCCTGAATGCAGGTTATAAAAGTATCTCGTGGAGGAGGTTTTTGCCATGGTTCCTTAGGGTGATTTGGGGCTATTTGCTAGTGTCATTCAGGGTCTCCAAGTGCAGCTTAAGCAACCAACCAAGCAAGCATCTAAAAGCTCTTTGTAAAGTTTTCTTTACTTGCATTATATTGTATTTTCTTGTATTTTTGTTGTATTACTATTATAATCTTTGTACGAGGTTTCTCCGCCTCCAATGTATTTTTGAGAAGGAGTTTTATTAGTGGTGTTATCATCACTCGAGCTCGTTGAGCTCAATCTGTGGAGTAGGAACCTTGAGGTTCCGAACCACGTTATATTATTGTGTTCTTGTGCTTGTATTTGTGATTGTGTGTTTATTTGTATTATTTCTATATTCCGTTGCGTACTAACAATCATAGGCAAGCACGTGAACGAATTCCATCACACAATGAGAAACACTATTCACCCCCCCCTCTAGCGATGATCAAATCCCCAACAAGGAGTTCCAAATCATATAAAAATCGATTTATTATGGTCTCACTACTTCACAGAAGTCAACTGATACTTTTATTTTAGCCTTTCCAAGGCTAAAACCTCACTTTGCTTAGTATCTGATTAACCTCAATCTACTAGAACTTCTTTGACTTAGCATTCGATCATTCTTGACTTACCAATACTTTATTTATCTAGCATCTGATTAACCTTTATCTGCTAGGACTTCACCATTGTTAAACATTCAGTCCTTATTGAATTATTTGGACTTTTTTTCTCGTGTTAAGTATTTGGTTAAACTTGACTTGTTAGGACTTCACTATTACTAAACATTCGATTCTCATTGACCTATTTGGACTTCTCATCTCGCACATAACATCCTACTCTCCTTGACCTATTAGGACTTCCGTTACATGCCAAGTGTCCAATCTTTCATAATTTATTTGGACTTTACTCATTTGGTATGAAGTATTTGATCCTCTATGATCCACTTGGACTTCACATCTCATCTTGTGTCAAGTGTTTAGTCCTCCATTACTTACTTGGGTTTCACTTTTCATCTCATGTTTAAGTGTTTGGTCCTCCATGATCCAATTAGTCTTCTCACTCAATCAATGATCTCCTTCTCTAATAATCAATTTCACTTGTCGTTTTGCTCAAAAATCAAATCAAGTTACCACCCTTAATCAATAATCTTTTTGTTGAGATTATCACTCGATTATTAACATGTATTGCTCAAATATCAAAATTCAACTCAAGCTCGGTCAACTTTGACCAAAGGTCAATTGCTCTAATAGTTTTTGAATGATTGATGTATTTATGCTCACTAATGACCATGTCAAACTCACTAATGACTTTTTTAAAGTGATAACAAAGCTATCAATCTCTCATTGATAACTTAAAAAGTTTTAGAATAAAATTTTTTATGTATGTTGAGTTTAGAAAAGTGGCATGCATTGGTGCAATCGACATTTGCTTAAAGCTGACCAAGTTCAAGTTAGATTTCAATGTTTGAGTAATATATTTGATGATTGAGTGAGACATCATGTAAAAGGGAAGAGTATTAGTTTGAGTTTCGATATTTGAGTGAGATATCAAGTAGGCCAAGGTTGATTGGATACTTGGTAAGTAGAGAAGCTCAAATGGCTCATGGTTTACTGGATACTTAGTAGTTGGAAGTCCAAAAGAGAGTTAGTAAATGGAGCAATATAAGTAGTGTTGGGAATTCTAGGAGCATGTGCAGTGGAATAATGAAAAATAAAAAAAATATTTCCTCCTAAACATCCTCAAGGGTCAGGATCTCACCTATAGACATAATCATACATAAAAGGTTTTGAGAAGAACAGTTAATCATATTTTCGAGATTCTATTGAATCTGTCGAAACCATGAGCAAGACCAATGGACCTTGCCTCTATTAATATCCACACTAGATCTTCGTAAGACAACCTTCCGAAGGCCAACAAGTCTTTTTCTCCAATAGTTGCTAGCCCAGTGTGGAGAAGAAGCACAAGAGGAGGAGGACGACACAAGAGAACCAAAAGCTAAAGGAAAAAACTTTTTATCCTTGTATTAAGAGATATATTTATATATCTCTTAATTAGGACACCAAAGGATCTTCAAACAGAACTAATATTACCATAAATATCATATAATTATGGTAAGAAAACTCAAGAAAAACCCACATCCCGTCGAACCTAATCGCGGTAGCCTGAACCACAGTCGTGGTGCATTCCATGGCTAGGTTGTCGATCCATCCATGATCATGGAGATCTCTATAGCTAGGCCATAGATCCCTTCATGGCTTCACATAGATCTCTGAATAAGCTTCGAAACACATCCTAGCACACCTCAAAACTCATCCCAAACGAAAAGTTATAGCCTCTGGAAGTTCATGTTGTTTAAGTCTGGTCCAACTAAACTAACCTCTCCCTTTGAGAATCTAATTCTCAAACTTGTTTTACATCTCTTAAGACACCGTATTATGTGTGACCCAATAGGTTTCCATCTATACTAGTCATTCATAATTAACCCATTAATTACGAATATATCATGAGTGATACCTAACAGTACATCATGACTCCTAATTGATCGGAAAGTCGATGTTGGCTTCAGAACAATTCTGAACCCTCCAGCAGCTACAGTTGTTTGTGCCCTTGTTCTTTTTACTCATCCTATATCCACTTGGTTCAGGACATGATCAATGTGCTTGTCCTCGCTAGATTGACTACGTCACACTTAGTCCAAGTTAGTTTTTTGTCCTATGAATTCAAGTTACTACATGTGTCCAAAAAGACCATTCTTCTTGATATGTGTGCTTTAGCCAAAGACTTATGAGTAACAATCCTGATAAGAGGCCTAGAGTGTACATCTTCTTTACAAGAGTGGTAAATCCTTTGTTGGCTATTCAAACATCTTTAATCACTTTGACTTATACCCAATCAATCGGGAGTGACACCTCCTATGGAGATGGCTGCAAAGAAATCAAAACATAAATCTTCGTGATCAAGATGACTTGAGATAACCCTCGCACTCGAGCTACAATGAGATCTTCATCAACATGAATAACCATATGAAGTCTCATAGCAGATAACTCCAATAAACTAGTTACCCTAACTAGCATCCACATGTTCACTGTCAGTATCCCTATGCTTCCATTCAGTGAATACCGAATGTTTTGATAAACCAAGGAGCATAACATGTGCTAGTCTCATAGAACTGATGATGTCCTATCTCATCAATTCATCAACTAGGGATAGTTTCAATACTTATATAATTATGCATGATGAGATACTCACTAATCGTGATCCAATCACGATTTCTCTCGCATGTTATTGATCGTATTTTGGACTTCAGTAAATGAGTTTAAGATCTAATCAAATACATATAAAATGTACACTCAAATAGTGAATTGTATTAATAACATCTAAGGCAATTGTCTTAGGATATATCTCTATTACAATAAATGGTTCATGATTAACCAAACACTTGGCAGTTGAAAGTCTAATAGGAAGTTGGCAAGAATAAAGTCTAAGTGGGTAACAATTGACCAGATACTTGACATGAGAAGAGTAAAGTCTAAGTGGGTTATCGAGGATTGGATACATAGAACAAAAAATGAAGTCCTAATAGGTAATGGAGAATCGGCTGCTAAATACGAGAAGTGAAGTCCTGATAGGTTATGGAGTACTGGATGTTAAGCATAAAATGAGAAGTCTTGACAAGTCATAGAGGAGTGTATGCTTGACAATGGTAAAGTCTAAGTAGGTTAAGGTTAACTAAATGTTAAACCAAGAAAATCTTGATAGGTTAAGGTTAACTAGATATTAGGAAGAGAAAGTCCTGATAAGTTGAGGTGAATTTGATACTAGGCAAAGTTAGAGTTCAATCTTACAATGGCTAAAATAGAGATATCAATCGACTGTTATGAGAATAACAATTGACTGATGAGCCCAAAACCATGAGTTTAAGGTTTAAGGAGGTTTAGGGTATGAGTAACCAATTGTTGTGCTCTAGGGGTCGATTGTTGAAACAGTTGAGTGATGAACTCGATTAATGATATTACAAAGCGAACATAAAGTTTTGAACTCAATTGTGACACTTGATTGATGATGCATTAGTTGACTAATAGTGGATTAGCAATTGACTATTGCTAAGCTAGATGGAGTCATTTGACTAATAGAGCAAAGCAACATTTAAATTTGTAATAGGGTAATCGATTGATGGTGTGTAAGCAGTCGACAGCTAAGTGAATTTCAATCATGACAACAACTCTATAAAAGAAGATTTTGTGGAGGATTTTGAGCATATGTTCTTAGCTGATCCTTGGAGGGCTTGTTGGCGAGTGTTGCAACATTCTAGACATTCAGAAAGTAATTCAAAACAACAAAAAAGCAAATAAAGCATGATTCACTTGTAAAATTGTTTCATTTGTATTGTATTCATTTGCATTTGTATCTTTTGTATTCTTATTGTATTGCTTGTAAGAACAAATTTGCATGAGGTTTCTTGGCCTTCAAAAGATGTTCGGTAAGGACAAAGAATAGTAGTGTTATTGTTACAATTCTAAGTCGTATAGTAGAAATTGAGAGTTCCGAACAACATTAAATCAAGGTGTTCCTATGTTTATGTTGTTTTGTATATTTTTTCTAGATTTTCACTGTATTTTTACTTTTTATAGTTGAACACAATGAACGACGAATCACCAATCACTATTTAATTACTCCCTCTAGAATTACAGTGGTCATAATGTCGGGAAGAGAAAGTTTCAAGTTTAGAATATTTACAATGAGTTTAGGTCTATCAATGATTTTTTACTAAAACTTATTGATGGCTAAAAATGGACTTGAATATGAGATTTTTAATATGATAAGATTCAAGAAAGTGCCAAAAAAGAGGATAGTGCTAGTTTTGAAGAGATTTTGATGAGTTTTGTCCATTGGTGACTACACGTCAAACTCATTGATAGTTGATTTTTTTTTCCATCTCTCACTGATAGCTTAAAAGATTTTGAAATCAAAAAATTTAAACATATTCAAGTTTGGGAGAATGTCATTCTCCATGAATAAAATATTTCAAGTTTATATTGATTTTGATGAGTTTAAATTCATCAATAACTTTTGATTGAAGATGACTAAAAATGGTATGGAATTTGAAATTTTAACATAGTTAAACTCAGGAGAGTGCCAAAGAGAGAATGATGTTAGTTTTGGAGTAATTCTTATGAATTATGCCCATTAATAATCTTGTATTAAAATCTAAAAATAATTTCTTACAAAGTAGGAAAAGACTGCGTACAATAGATCCTTCTTTGAGACCTCATATGATGAGAGCTTGATGCATTGGGCTACCATTTTTAACAATCATGTATTAAACATATGCTATCTGTATGAGTTTGTCTATATAGATTCTACTCTTGCACAATTATAAGTTCACTAAACCCTCAACTCAAATTAGCTACTTTTTGTCATCTCCAGTAGTCTTTCACTAAACTTCTCGTCTGATGCGGTCGTAGAAGGATTTTTTGGCTTCCTTTTAATGCTGGGGAGCGTGTGGGAAGCTTGAGGGTTCTCTCCGACCGCAACAGTAATGATGTACGAAGAAGAGAAATGCACGCAATACAGGCAACAAGCAAAGACACAAGATATAACGTGGTTCGGAACAAAGGTTCCTACTCCACGGGGGTGAGCCCTTCCACGAGCTACGGTGCCAAAAAACTTTCACTATAAACTTCCTCCTTCATGGAAAGAACTTCCGGAGGTGGAGGAGAAAATCTCTTATAATTATCTCAATACACAGAAAGTATCGGAAAGATGGAGCTCACTACTCTCCTTGTCTCCTTCTCCGGTGATGTGGTTGCTCTCCCCTTCGGATGTGCCTTCGTCTCTCGCCTGTTGGAATAATGCGGATCCCTTTCCTCTTGCCCTGCTTCTCCCTTTTATCCTCCTTCCTTTAGCTAGTTGTTGCACCACGAACCTCCTTCATCGTACACGTGACCACCTTGCTTATCTGGAGAATCATTCTGTTACAGACACGAGGAGCAAAGGCTCCTCCGAATATTATGTGGGGGCCCTCTTTTGTTGTGTAACAACCTCTTATCTATATTTCGGGAAATATTCTAGCCCATCCCTTTCAACCACTTACCTTCAGTAATGCTAGCCTAGACCTACCACTCATGTGTAGCGTAGCTCTTAGGCTTTTCCTGGTAGCCTGAACCAACTCCTATTCTTCCCGTACCGAACCATCTTTAGGCCCGCTAGACCGAGCCGATTCTCATCCGTTCCATATCAGAGTAATCTTCAAGATCATCTAGTCGTGCCATCTCCCTCAAACCGTCCTCCCGTGCCAATTGCCCCAGACTGACATGCCCGAACCGTTCTTCTCAAACTCCTCCCGCCGAACCGACTACTTGGTTCGGACAGCATCCTACGCGTGGGTATTCTTACCTTATTTACAGAAAAGGGGTAGCAGCAGTATCATTAGCCAACTCCTAAAAATAGTCAAGCGAAGTTATAAGCATGCCTTTCTAAATGTATAAGACCTCTAACTCACCATTTCCTCACCAATTCAAATTTACTTTTTCCCGTTGCCTTACCTCATATGCTCGGAGCGGTTGAATGGGCCCATGGGCCCCACTTTCCTTTTTCTCTTGGGCAGTCGAACAGTCACAGAAACCCTATATAAATATCTATCTCCCCCTTCTATGCATAACTTACCGTATCCGACAGTCGAGTCTTTTCCTCTTCTTCTCCTAGCGATTTCTTCCGGTGATAGTCAAGCGCCTTAGCCTTTTCTTTTGCAAGCGTTCCCTCTCCCATCTTCAAGTAAGTGTTCCTCTTTCTCTTACACCTATGACCCTGAAGACCTTACCCTTACCTCCCTGGTATAAGCACACCGTCACCCAACTAGACAACAAGTATTATTTATTTAACCTTAGGAACCAATTCATAGACCCTTCCGTGCCATGCCGTTTCAATACCAAGGCTTGTCGACCACATCGTCCTCCCCCCGACCTAACTTGCTTCTTTTCAGAATAATTTCTTAACAATTTGTATTTGCCTGTGCCCTCTCCCTACCTAGAAATCCTGGACTTTTATAAACTGCCCCTTAACCAATTTACCCCCAATTCCTTTCGCATTTTATCAGGAGCCATTATAGTATTCCGACACTTAGATCTCCCTTTGTCCCTCCAATTATTCCACTGCTTCTTTCAATTGAAAACTTCTAAGGAGGGTCTTTTCTATCTCTCCATCCGCTCAGACTGTCAGTTTTTAGTGAACATGCCATCTTCTCACAAAGGATGGGAAACATTATACTTTTTTTCTCAACTTCCGACGCCCCTCCCTTATTCAGATACTTGGAAGTTAGATCTTCTGGAGCTACCCTCCTTTGGCAAAATGAGGACCCAATGTCCTTTTCCTGATGTCTATAGAGTGTTGAGAGAATCTCACTATTGTTCCGATCATTTGATGAAACCTCCCCTTCTCAGTCGCCACGGGCTGTCCCCTTTTCCCTTAACTGTCCCAGGCGCCATAGGTAGGATATTGTTTATATCTTGATGCAACCAATTTTCTGGATCAATCTACTTTTTAACAACAGATTTTGCAGATAACCTAATGCAGGACACCTTCCTAAAAGGCGAGGAAATTGCTGCCGCTAAGAAGAAGAAGACCTCCAAAAAGTGAGGTAAAGGCAAATCTTAAGCCGCTCCTTCTTCACCTCGGAAGAGGTTGCACCTGGTTGGGGAAGGAGTCCCCAGCTCCTCATCCATCCTTGCATCTCCTTCCTCTCCTTTGTCATCCCCCTCAAAACTAAAGAAGCACCAACGCTTAGTTATATACGAACCCAAGGTGGGGGATACCATGTTAGCCATCCCACCTTCTTCCCCGCAAGGGGAAAAGTTTCCTTCTCACTCTCCTGTTTCATCCCCCCTTCCACTTGACTCTCCAACTCATTCCCTAACCGAACTTTCCCCTATGAATATTTCCACTGATGTACCTCGTTCTTCTATTCCTTCTCGAATTACGGGTCCTTCTCCCCCTCCGGAGGGGAGAGATCTTCCCCTCCCGAATCCTCTATTAGCCACTATGGGGTCCTCCCTAAAGATCCGCCACCTGGGAGAAATAAAATTCTTCAATCAATCAGGTGTGCAGCACCCCTACGATCATCTGGGCAAACTTTTGGCCGAGGTAATTATTCTCTTTCTTTAACTTTAGTATATATATATATATATATATATATATATATCAATGCTTATTATTTGTAATATTTGCGCCTCTTTCTTCAGGTATCGACTATTTATAGTAAGATAACGTCCCACATGGTCTAATTCCAATCTAATGTGGAGACTCGCCATTTCGCTTCCCTGGCTCACCAACAGAAACTCACACAGCAGCTGAAGGAAGGTGAGCAGAATGAGGTTGATCTAATCACTCGGTGTGAGGATGCAATGACCCAGCTGACTCTGGCCTAGAGCGAAAAGGAGGAACTTCAAAGAAAAAATGAAGACCTCCAACATCAAGTATTTTTGCAATTCAGCCAACTTCAGTAAGTTGACCTTCTGACCCATGAGTTGGACGGGTATAAGAGGCAGCTTGCAGATGCGTATATTCAGGCTGCTGACTCTTCAGCCACCATCTGTCAATTGCAGTAGGCACGCCAGACATGGGGGGCTACCCAGAAATCATGCTTGGAGAAGTATAATAAACTCTCTTCCATGGTGGCTACTTTCTCTAAAATCCTATCCTCCGTGACCCAGCAATAGCAGAAGCTTCACCAAGAATATACTGAAGTCTTATCTTCTCTGGGTCAGTGGGCAGTGATGGAAACAACAGAGAGGAATGCTTTGGCAACCCAATTAGCTGCTTGCCAGGCTCAACTAGCTGCTTGCCAGTCCCAATTGAAGGAGCAGGAGGAAGATTTGAAAGGGTGATACATGCAGAAGGGGGTAGACTTGTTCATGCTCGGCTTCGACGGGTCTTCTTCTTTAAACGCCGAACGGGGATACCCTCCTCTTGGCACTGATACCAGTTACTTGGACCCTAAAATAGCTTTGGCTAGATGTCCTCCCGAACTTTTTGAATTATAATTTATTGTATTTTCTTCCTTGTGTTAACTGACTCTCTGTCATTAAAGAACGTTTGAATTGGCACAACTCTGTATTGCTTCTTATGCATGTGTCGGTATGGGTCTGGAACTTTAAGTCTATTCTTGATTTATTTCTTTTCAAAATTATGACCTATTCTTTGCCCGGGAATCTGTTTGGGATATCCCAGGCATGATCTTCCTTCGGCCCGAACCAATTTTTGGCTCGGCCAACAATTAATTTATTTTTGCCCTTTGATCTTCTCAAGCTAATCGACCGCTTCAGAAATGACGTCTCGATGATTTTCTATGATGATGTCATTATTATACTCGCCCTTCCATCTTCTTTTCCTTCCCAAGGACAAATGCAGTTCTTCTCCCCTCGATTATAAATTGTCACCACGAGCATCTTCTGCCTTCCATCCCATCTTCATGACTTCCACGGAACACCCCATTGAGCTCTCCTCAGACTCTGATTCTTTTGAATTGTACGACTGGGCCATGGAGAATGCCGAAGAATCTGTGACACAATCGACTGCGACTTCGGCATTTCGTCCGTTTGCTCCTCCATCATCAACCACCGCTCCAACCCCTAACACGAGGAGATCCTTCCGAGCCCCCTTCCCTTCATTTCGCAACCGGGTTTGGAATCCTCCCCTGACATGGGAATACACTGTAGGAGATCCTCGGGCCTCTGTCGAACTCCCTCCGCTTCCGTCGGCCCTAGCTTTTGCTCCAGTCCCTTCAGTGGGGATTCATTCGCCCCCTTTTGATGAAGCTCCACCAGCTGCACCTCCGGCCCAAGGCGATCTCTACAGAGTCATCTTAGCGCCTTCCCCTCCAGAGGAGTCCTCTGATAGTTCCCCTATTAATGATAACCATACAAATCTTATATAACTATTAGCTTAAATAATGTAACTGTCGTCGAGTATGTTAATAAAAAGAAATGGGGATATTGATACTTATTTTTGTCGTTTTCTTATAAATGTAGCATGATTTTCACTAGAAAGGATTGCAATCTTATCTGAATATACTTTCCCCTTGCTACTTCCACGGAATTCGAACCATCCTTCTTAGAGTTACTGCATTCAACAACTCTCAACTACTGTCTTTACGTTTCCTTTTCTTTATTCGCATTTATTATTTTTACCTCCTCCGCGAGCCAATGCGCATTCTTCTTTCACCGCTATAAAAACCCCAAACCATCATTTGCTTAGCATCCATTCCTTCCTTTCCTTCTCCTCGCCATGGAACATACCTCTGAACAGGACAACAACTCTCCTCCTAAGGAACAGACTAAGGAACAGTGCTACATCGCTAGTCTGGAAGAACAGGTTGGGTATCTGCGGTGATGCTTGAGGGAGTCTTCTACCAACAACTACTCCCTACGCCATCAACTGGCGGTGTCCCAGAAGAATTTATCCAAGCACATCTTCATACAACAATCTTACCTCCGGCAGCTACTACGCCAACCAAAGCCGCGCAAAGAGGCTCCTTCAGTACCTCCTCACAAAGAACTGTAATCCCCTGTGAACAGGGACTTCCTTTTGTTATTCTCTTCTTTTAGGAGAAGTTATAGTATGTAGTTCCTCCAGAGAAATGAACTTCTTTATTATGAGCTTTCATCCCTATCCTTCTTTGCTTACCATCTTTTCTGGCCTTCCTTCTGCTATGCCAAATTTTAAACTTCTTTAGATGAGCACCCAGCTCCTTCATGTCACTCTGGCGTAAGGATATAGGACAACGTATGGTTAACATAAAACTTTAACCTATTCGGAGATAAAATGATATATATAGATGAGGGAAAACTAGGCCCTCCAGGTTAATCATCATACAGGGATAAAATAATGTACAGCTGAGAAAATGCTCGGCTCTTCCGTTCCACCATCGCACGGGGATAAAATAATATATAGCTGAAGAAATGTTCAGCTCTTCCGATCCGCCACCACACGGGGATAAAATAATATATAGCTGAGGGATATGCTCAGCTCTTTCGATCCGCCACCGCACGGGGATAAAATAATATATAGCTAAGGGATAAACTCAACTATTCCATTCCACCATCACACGGGGATAAAATAATATATAGTTGAGGGATAAACTCAGCTCTTCCATTCCACCACCGCACAGGGATAAAATAATATATAGCTGAGGGATATGCTCAGCTCTTTCGATCCGCTACCGCACGGGGATAAAATAATATATAGCTGAGGGATAAACTCAACTCTTCCGTTCCACCACCGCACGGGGATAAAATAATATATAGCTAAGGGATATGCTCATCTCTTCCGATCTGCCACCGCACAGGGATAAAATAATATATAGCTGAGGAAATGCTCAGCTCTTCCGTTCCACCACCACACGGGGATAAAATAATATATAGCTGAGGGATAAACTTAGCTCTTTCGTTCCACCACCGCATGAGAATAAAATAATATATAACTGAGGGATAAACACAACTCTTCCGTTCCACCACCGCACGGGAATAAAATAAAATAATATATAGTTGAAGGATAAACTCAGCTCTTTCGATCCGCCATCGCATGAGGATAAAATAATATATAGATGAGGGATATGCTTAGCTCTTCCGATCCGCCACCGCATGGGGATAAAATAATATATAACTAAGGGATATGCTCTACTCTTCCAATCCACCACCGCATGGAGATAAAACAATATACAGCTGAGGGAATGCTCAGCTCTTCCATTCCACCATCACACGGGGATAAAATAATATAATAACCTCATTCATCCGTTAAATGGGGATAACCGTCTTGACTAAGGCCAAACTTTAAAAAAGAGAAATTTACCTTCGAGGGTCATATTTCTGCTATGAAGTTGGATGTTTCTGTTCTTTTGTTGCGCAAAGACGATGGTTCTGATAAAGAATGGGGAGTAGGAAGAATAAATTATTATCTCTCACATTTCCAGGGGTTCACCTCGCTGCCTGTAAGCCCAATCGACATTGTAAGCCCATTTAGTGCCCCTTTATATAGGACTTTTCGCCTTCTCTCTTCTCCACTTTCATCTTCTTTATCGGACTCTCCATCTTCTTCTGCCTCTTTGTCCTCTTTTTCTTCCACCGCCATCCCCCGATGTTCCTCTACTAACTCTCGTGCTTCCTTTTCTTCCCTTGAAGGGCAGGATGTATTCCCTTTTTCAACAGGAAGTGGCAAAGTGCCGCCTAGAGTCCAGGCGTTGTGAGGGTCAACAACTAACAACGCCTTCGCCTTCACCTCTATCTTTACCTCCGCCCATTCCTACCGCTTCTATACTAGTGCCCCCCTTCCTTCCAAGTTCATCTGAAATTTCTGTCTCGGCCATGCCGGGTACACTTGGCGTAACCTGCCCCCTCTCATCTTTGACATCGTTGGATAACCCTAACTCGCCCATCTCTTCGCCTTCCCTCTTAGGAGTCCGCAAATCACCCCCCCCCCTTTTCTGCAACATGAGGCTGAGCAAAGAGGCACTACACGACAAAGTTTACAGGCAGAAGACACCTCTGCTTCCCCTCCTTCTCTTTCCCCAAAACATTCTCCGGCACCGGAACCTATGATAGTTGAGATTCCCCCATCTTCACATTCCCCCGATACTCAAAATTTTGAAGGCCTTTCCCCTCATCTGGATACAAACCGGAGTCCCTCTACTCTTCTCCCTCCTAGCGAAGAGCCTTCAATCCCAGTGCTCTCCATATCTTCTTCCCAAAACTCCTCATCGGACCAATCCCCTCCCGCAAATTCTTCCATTCTTGTCCCACAGGCAACTATTTTGAGTCTTCCACCCCGCCCCCCCCCCCCCCCACTTTTGCATCTTCTCTTTCTTCTCCTATCTCTTTGAGTCTCCTAACAAGAGCTCTTTTCGCAGCCTCCCCAACCCATCTGACGGCCCCCATGCCGTCTCCCCTTCCTTTAGGCACCACCTTTCCTCCTCCTGAACCCCTGACACAACCTATTGCTCCCACCTTTCATCCTCCCATCATGAGTGAGTCTTCGCCTCTGGTGTCATCTATCCCTTCTTCCTCTTCCACCCGTGGTCTTCGAATTTTAAACTTAGAAGAATTAACCCCACAGATGGAGAGTTTGCGCCACGTTTTGGAATTGGTATGCTCCTCAAATTGACTTTGCTCATTTTCTTCGCTTGACGATTTCTTTTTGATGAATAATCTCCAGGCCTTAACCAATTATCAAGAACTGGACCGCTCCTTCCAACAATATCAAGCTCAGTTTCTAAAGTGGAAGCAACAACAACTGGAGGATCAGACCGCTGCCCAGAGCAGGGAGCACCTTTTGTTACAACAACTGAAGTAATGTCAAGAGCAACTGACAGAAGCTCATCGCCAACAGCAAAAGGATTCTGAGACCATAGCAGCATTACAAGCACAACGACAGGCCCACACAAAATTGCTACCCAATCTGCAGGGCGCTCAGTGGGAATAGGCTGATGTAATAGCCCCCTGCCCTCAAGAGTTGGTGAACCTTCAAGAGCAAATAGCTGAGCTCCTCCGCAAAAAATAAAAGGATTCTGAAATCATTGCAAGCCTGCGGGTTCAGCACCAAAGAGTGGAGGACAAAATAGTGGATCTTCGCACCCGATTATGCAAAGAGGTACAAGAAAACTCCTCCTTAATAACTTCTAGGGTGCATGCTCACGCCCGTATATGCAGGCAAGAAGCGTCCCTCCAAAGACTGGGTAGCGAGCTTATTTGTACTAGATCCCATACAGAGGCTGTGGAGGGAATTTCAACTTCCATACGCCAGATGAACAAAGCTAAGAGTCCAATGGATCGATTTGGCTAGGTAATCCAAGTAAACCAATCAAACTTAAGAGTACATTTCATACAACATGAATAAACACACAATAATTTTCATTTGGGTAAGGAAGAAAGAAGAGAATTAATTGATGGACAATGTCCCAAAATAATGTTGTACAAAATTTTCTCTCTTTCTGAGGGGAGATGTGTTGCACTGGTTTCGGACAGTCCTTTCAGCTTTGGCAGAGCTGATTCGACAAAACTGGTGTGACAGAATTGGTGCGGTAGAGCTGGTTTGGTAGAAACGATGCGGCAGAGCTTGTGTGGTAGAGCTGGTTCGGCAGAACCGATGCGGCAGAACAGGTGCGGCAGAGCTGGTTCGGCAGAACCATTGCAGAAGAACAGGTGCGGCAGAGCTGATTCAGCAGAACCAATGCGGTAGAACGGTATGATGTAATCGGTTCGGTAGAGAACCAATGCGTAGAATCAGCGCAGAGTGGTTTATGAATCGTGCGTAATCGATAGAATCGGTTCGACAAAACCGGTCCGGCAGAAGCGGCGATGTAATCGTGCTGTCGAGCCGATTAAGAGCCGGATGACAGAGCCGGTTGAGCAAAGAGGAGAGGCGCTCGGTTGTTTTGCAGCACCACTTGGTGTCGAGGCATGTGGTTTCCACAATGTCCTTAAAACAGATTCGTCTCCTCTTCCGTGCTTTCGAGGGTGATGGACGACTGTTTCGTAGGATACAATGACGAAATCGGGAAGCGATCAAGCACATATCGTCTTTCCGACGAACTGAGCACACTAGAAAGCTATCAACGGCGAAGCAGAGGGGAACAAGGAGGAGAACAAAAAAATTATCTCATATCCCCAACGCTTCCTCTTTTATAACTTCGTAGCATTCTCCAATTAAATACGTAATTAATGGATTAATAGCTCGCTTTTGAAACGGTTGTAATCAACTCGACCGTTTCAAACATCAATGCATACGTTACAAAAAATAGAACGGATTAGTTGACTCTGCTCGACCGTTTCGTAGCATTAATTGGTTGGATCCACTTGGGCAAATTATGCCTCGACCGGTCATACATTCGACGCGTACAGGTCGCGCTCGCACACGAGTCACCTTGCGGTAGTGCAATCCGGGCTCTGGATTCGCACCCCCTATGCATCCACACGTGAGAGAGAGCTTTTTCCCTTGCATATGTTCATAACTACAATACTTGTGATACATTATAAACCAACCAAGTTGTCCCTCAACTTCTAATGTGAGACTAAACTCCCACATGAGGGTTTCTCCATCCTTCTATTTCCTTATTTCCATTCACATTTCCAACAAATAAAACATTAACTTTGTCAATGAATTTTACAACCCACACTCCCTAATTAACAGCAAGCAAGTTCTTCAACACAGGCTGTTCTAGCTCCACCTAGTCGTCACAAGCAATGCCCATCTTCCTCGTTGCTTTTAGGCTTTGTCGCCTTTGTTACACCACCGATCGAGTGACGCCCTTCTTCGACGCCTTTTCCGCCACTACAAACAGAAACTAAACCAATAAATGTCACAATCAACTATCAAGGCATTCCTAAAAGAAAGCAGTAATTTTTTTGTTAAAAAATAATAAATCAAATAATGGATCATACGTGTAACGCCTTTGCTGCGCTACGTTGCTCTCTACAGCGTGTGCGTCGTTATGCAGTCTTGCGCACTTCATCATGCGTAGCATGTGACACCCCTTTATAAGGGGGTGTACGTCTAAAGAAGAAAAAAAAAGGAGAGTTTTAGGGTTTAATGTTGAAAGACTGCTTCGAGCGGAGAGTTGCCGAGAGAGAAGAGTGAACACCAAGGCGCTGACGGATTTTGTCTCGTGGAGAAGGAGGTTCTTTCCGGTGTGATCGATCCTCAGATCGTAAGCAGAAACATCGTCCAAAACAGTACAAGGAAGCGAGAAGATTTCGGACGACCGCTGTAAGTTTTTTTTCCAGTTTTTACATATTCGTTTTTCCATTATTTTGCTTAGATAATCTCTAATTAGATGCTAAAACTACCAACATTGGTATCAGAGCCCTTGTTGGAAAGCATCTAATAGAGTTTAGAATTTTTCCTGAAAAAAAATCACTCTGTTCATCGTGAAAATCGTGAGGAAGAAGAAGATGAACAATGTAGAAATCACTGTTTTTGCGACGAGTGGAAAACCACTCTGGACAAACCATCCTGGCCATTCCAGAATGGTTTGTCGAGTGGAAAACCACTCTGGACAAACCACTATGGCCATTCCAGAGTGGTTTGTCAAGTGGAGAACCACTCTGGGCTAACTGCCCTGGTCGAAACTACCCTGGAAGGGTGGTTTCAAAGCTAGGCAGGGTGGTTTTGAGCCTTGTCAGGGCAATTTGAGCCTCGGCAAGGTGGTTTTGAGCCTTGCCAGGGCAGTTTGAGCCTCGGCAGGGCAGTTTTGAGCCTTGCCAGGGCAGTTTGAGCCTCGGACAGGCGGTTTTGAGCCTTGCCAGGGAAGTTTGAGCCTAGGCAGGGTGGTTTTGAGCCTTGCCAAGGTTGTTTGGGCCTCGCCATGGCAGTTTGAGCCTCGGACAGGCGGTTTTGAGCCTTGCCAGGGAAGTTTGAGCCTAGGCAGGGTGGTTTTGAGCCTTGCCAGGGCTGTTTGGGCCTCGCCAGGGCGGTTTGAGCCTTGCCAGGGATGTTTAAGCCTCGAGGCGTTTAAACCGACAGTTTTACCCGCTTTGGCGTTGCTTGGGATGAATTTTATTAGGCCGAATGAAATTGGGCTCATAATCAGCATTTTAATTGGGCTGAATTTAATTGAGCTGCCATGGTTTTAATTTGGTTTAATTTAATTGGACCAAATTAAATAGGCTCAGAATCAGTTTTTTTTTAATTGGACTGGATTTCTAATTGAGCTATCAATTAGAGAGGCATGATTGAATAAATTGGACAGAGGTTCAATTAATTGGATTTCAACGAAAGCTAAGTGCCCAATTAGCTCAAACAAGTGTTGTGTTAAGTGCTCTGGCACGACCAAGTGTAAATATGACTTGGTTAACTCAACTCTAATTTGGTTCGACTTAATCATGCTTGACCAAACTGGATTTGTCTAGATTGGCGTTGATGAGCATGATTTGACATTGGCTGAGTCAGTCATGGTTAAATTTGGATCGGGCTAAGTTAAATACAATGCTTAGAAGTTGGTATTGACTGACTTGCTAAAGTTGACTTTAGTCAACCAAACTCATGACTAAAAATCAAGGAATTGTTTGGAACAATTAGGACTTGATTTAAATAACTTAGAGATAGACTAAATGAACTAGAGTTGATTCCTAAGAACGATGAGAAAGAATACTATGCATATTGCTTGAGTGCCTGGGGTACTCAGAGCAAATTGTATGGTGTTTGGACTCTAACGGTCAATAATGAGTCTTCATAGTACTAGTCGACTAAACTTAAATAATAGTCAATTGGTAAAAGTACCAATTGACTGGTCTAAGTAAGTCTGTCGACAGTCCTCCATAAAATCAAGAAAATTTATTCTTGATTTATTTTGATGGATCCATGCATATATATATAAATTGAATTAAGCCGGTATATGTACTGGTGTGTCGGTTTTGTACTGACTTAATTAATTTTAATTTTTTCAGATGGCACGGATGACTACCACTATGACTAGATGCGATGTGTTGCGTAGTCGGCTGAGAGAGGCTATCCAGGGGATAGAGTATGACTCAGCTCATGGAGTCGGGTGACACATCGGGAGGCTTGATAGATTGTTCTGGAGACTCGAGATGCAGGAGTTTCCGATTTTGGAGAATTACAGAATTTGGGCTCTGGTCCGCTGACTGTCACAGCACCTGAGTGACATTGCGCATGAGATCTGAGGGCGCTATGAGGGACGCGTCTCTTATACCCAGTTATGCGCTGAGCTACTTCACTACGAGGACTGTGAGATGCATCGTGATGATTCAGAGGATGATTCAGAAGAGGACCCTGATGGAATCTTTCCTTTTGGATCGCTTCAAAGGTGTCCTATAGAAGATTCTGCATCCTGGCATCATTTTGAGATCATCTCGGCGGGGGATGTCCTGGTTCAGCCCAAGAAGATTGGGCATGTTTGGATCATTACTGCACTAGTGTTTCTCCTAGTGGGAGTAATGATTATCTATCTAGTTGTTTAGTTTTTATTTTTCAGTTATGAGTAGGAAGAATGTTATATGTAACATTCTTAGTAGAGTTATCTTTGTTATCTGTTGACAATGTACGACAAGTTTAATTTAATGATATGTTCATTTTATGCTGTTAACTCTACATGATGCATGATATTTTGCTCTTTGATTTGTTCATATTGAGTACAATTTAAATGAAAATGTTCATTTAATAATATCATGTTAAGATGGGATGTATGTAATGTAATTGATCAAAGTAGATTCGATTGGAACATACAAATGATGAGTGGGAATTGGATTGCCACTTGATTTTGTAAACCAAATCAAATTCACATTGAGTCAATTTGTAGATTACATACATAAAATCATACACTGAATAACTAAATAATGTGTTTATTTATGTTAGGTTATGACAACTAAAAATATCATAGCTGAACTCAATAAGAGTGAGAAACTCAATGGGGATAACTACAAGATCTGGCATCTCAAGATACAGTATATACTTGAGGAACAAGAAGTTCTAGAGGTTGTAAATCAGGTCATGATAAAACCTATAGATGGTCCCACTGCACAAAACAGACGAGATATTAATGCCTACAAGGCATGGAAGAAGAAAGACTCCACTGCTAAGGGCATCTTGATTAGTTCAATGATAGATGACCTAGTTTTTGAGTATGAGCCGTATCCTTCGACTCATGTTATGCAGGTTGCCCTTAAGGGACCAATGCTGAGTCGATGCGAGCAAGCCGGCATGTCACTATGGTTCAACATCTCAGGGAGATGTCAAATATGATTCGGGAGCTTAGAACTGTCGGTCACGACCTGACAGATGAACAATAGGTTCGGGCAGTCATTCGATCCCTTCCAGATTCTTGGGAGACCATGAAGCAGACCCTAACTCACAGCGAGAGTATTAAGACTTTCGTTGATGTCTCGTGCCTTGTTAAACTAGAGGCGGAGAGAATAGAATCCGCAAGGATTTCTGTCCAAGCCTATTTGGCTGCTGGTTCTGCTAGATCAACTGGATCCAAGAAAAAGAGATGGTTCAAGAAGGGGAAGGGAAAGAAGAAGGAAGCTGCTGCTGCAGGTGGGACAGGCCCAATCAAGAAGAAGAAGAACAAGAAGACGGGGAAGAAACCTAAAAGCAAGGTAACTTGCTTTAATTGTGACAAAAAGGTCACTATGCTCGGGAGCGTACCGAACTAATAAAGGTAACTTTCAGTCTGTCTTCTGAGCATTTTGTTGCTAGTTCTGTGTTGTTGGCTGATTCTTATCCTTTGTGGATTATAGATTCGGGAGCAACCAACCATGTAGCTCGGGAGCAAGTTACATATGTGGAGTACCACCGGGTACCAGCTGGCAACAAATGGATATATATAGGAAACAATGCAAGAGTCGAAGTCAAAGGAGTTGACACTTGCAAACTTAACTGTCGGGGTGGAAGAACTTTATTTCTACATGATGTCTTGTATGCTCCTGAGATTCGGAGGAATCTTGTTTTTGTTAATTGTCTTCTTGATCTAGGGTATTGTATAAATTTTTACAGTCGGTGTGTTGAACTCAAGATTGACTCAGTGTCAATCGATTATAGTTTTTTAACGAATGGTTTTATAGTTCTTGATGTGGAACCAAATGACAATTGTGCGATTGATAATTGCTTTTCAAATATTGCTCTTACTAGTGATGCAGAAATAACTGATGATATTTGGCATGCTAGATTAGGACATATAGGACAAGATCGCATGAATCGGTTAGCTAAAGAGGGTTTATTGGGCTCTCGAGCTAAGATTAACTTGTCTATATGTAAGCATTGTCTTGCTGGAAAAGCAATTAGGAAACCATTCGGTAAGGCTATTAGGGTAGAGTCGTTGTTGCAATTGATTCATTCGGATATTTATGGTCCAATGAATGTGAGGGCTAGACATGGAGCTTCCTATTTCATTACATTTATTGATGATTTCTCTCGTTTCGGTCATGTGTATTTGATTTCTCACAAATCTGAAGCATTGGATTGCTTCATTCGTTATATGAACGAAGTTGAGAATCAAACGGAACGTAAGGTTAAGACTTTACGCACTGACCGTGGTAGGGAATATTTGTCTGATATGTTCAAGACAATATGTAATGATAAAAGGATTATTAGATAGCTGACGATCCCTGGAACTCCACAGCAAAATGGGGTTGCTGAGAGAAGAAATAGGACTCTTCTCGAAATGGTTAGGTCTATGATGGCGCAGGCTAATTTGTCAATCTCCTATTGAGGAGATGCATTGCTAGTTGCAGCCTATATACTTAACAAATTACCTTCAAAGTCAATTCCATCTACCCCATACGAATGTTGGATAGGCAGAAAACCAGATTTGGGAAATCTGAGACCCTGGGGGTCGGCAGCCTATGTTCATGATAGTTCTCACAAGTATAGAAAACTAAGACATCGAGGTAAGAAGTGTATCTTTATAAGATATTCTGATACTTCAAAATGTTATATTTTCATAGGTGAGCAATCATATGGAGCAATCTCTGAATTGGATTCGAGAGATGCCACTTTTCTCGAAACTGAGTTCCCAGCTAGAGGTGAAGTTGATAAGACAGTTCCTCTATTTGAGGAGGAAGAGTCGTTATCAATTGGACAGATGTCTAGTGGGATACCTGGAACTAGTCAACCCAGTGGGAGTACTTTGCCTAGTCACGGGGTAACTTCTCATCAGCCCAACTTACAGAAAAGTATTCGTAAGATCAAACCTAAGAAGAGGTTTGATATTGAGAATGAGGCAATGATGACACTCCCTGTTGACGATGAGGAACCTCAGTCAGTAAAGGAAGCTTTGGGCTTAAGAGCTGGAGAAAAGTGGAAAGTTGCAATGGTTGAGAAAATGAAGTCAATGATTAAGAATCATGTTTGGGAGTTAGTCGATCTTCCTCCTGGCCGAAGGGCTATTGGGAATAAATGGATTCTCAAAATAAAGAGGAAAACTGATGGATCGATTAACCGATACAAAGCTCGTCTAGTTGCAAAAGGATTTACCCAATTGGAGGGTATTGACTTTGAGGAGACATTCTCTCTCGTAGTAAAGTTTGTGTCAATCCGAGTCATTTTGGCTTTAGTGGCGCATTATGACTTGGAGTTATATCAGATGGATGTAAAAACCGCTTTTCTTAATGGTAAGCTTGATGAGGAAATCTATATGGTCCAACCAGAAGGTTTCGTTGCTGAAGGCCAAGAAGATAAAGTATGTAGATTAAAGAAATCTATATATGGGCTAAAGCAAATATCAAGACAGTGGAACATAAGATTTAACGAAGTGATTTTATTTTATGGTTTCGAAATGATCAATGAGGATCATTGCGTTTTCCTGAAAAAGGATAAAGGAAAGTATGTTATTTTATCATTATATGTTGATGATATGCTGATTGCAGAAAATGACATAGGTTTTGTGATAGAAGTAAAAAAGTGGCTTTCATCACAGTTTGACATAATAGATATGGGAGAAGCTGAATACATCTTAGGAGTAAAGATCATCAGGGATAGATCTAAGAGACTCTTGGGTTTGTCTCAAGATTATTATATAAATAAGATGTTACAATATTTCAGCATGTCTAATTGCAACGGTGAACAGACACCTATTGTAAAAGGTACTGTTATAAGCAAGAGTATGAGTCTCAAAACTCCTAATGAAATAGCTGAGATGAATAAAAAACCATATGCCAGTGCTGTTGGTAGTTTAATGTACACTATGTTGTGTACTCGTCCCGATATCAGCTATGTTGTTGGCTTAGTCAATCGTTTCCAGTCAAACCTAGGACCGAGACACTGGAAGGCAGTAAAAAGGATATTCAAATATCTGAAAGCCACGATAAATTATAGTCTCTATTATCAAGGATCAGATATGAGCCTGAAGGGATATTCAGATGCAGATTGGGCTAGGGACCTGGATGATAGAAAATCTATATCAGGTTATGCGTTCTTGTTGAATGGTGGCGCCATCTCTTGGAACAGCAAGAAACAGGCCTGTGTGGCCTTATCAACCATGGAAGCTGAATATGTGGCATGTTTGGCGGTTGTACAAGAAGAGGTCTGGTTAAGAAGGTTCTTGAAGCATCTGAAGATTGCTGAGGCGGTGGAAGTCCGATCGCTTCTGTAATGATCAGTGCGATAGCTTTTTCCAAGGATCCCAAATATCACAGCAAGGGCAAGCTTATTGCAATAAAGTATAACTTTATCAGGGATATTGTTGCTAAGAAGAAGGTTATTCTTGAGTATGTTCCTACTCGAGCTATGATTGCAGATCCTTTTACTAAGCCAATAACTAGAGAGTCATTTAATGAGCATGTAAAGTCTTTGGGACTTCATAGAATGTAACAGTTTTGTAATGACAATCGGATATTGTAATTTGATTGTTATTTTTAATACCAGTCATAATTTATTCAGTGTATGTGATGTTACATTCTAATAAGATCTCGTTGAGCATGTTGACAGGTAATGATTGGTCCTCTCACATGGACAATCATCTCTGTTTATTATGTACGAATAGGGGTAAGACTATTGCTTATAGGATAGCTTTGGAAGCTATATGTATAGGGATACATACCTATAAATTGGGGTCGTCTTGATATATGTATCAAGATAAGATCATTTAAGAAAAGTGATCGAAGTAAATGTTCCCAACATTTACTATACCTGTTTATGAGTCAGATTAGAATTCATATGTTGAATTCAGGATTAGACATTTGGAATGTCTAGATCAAAATATGTACGATGTTGAGGTAAACATGCACTCTTTATTGATAAAGAGAATAACATCGTAGCATGTGATTCATACCACGTGTACTAAGGCGACAATAAGGGTAGTAGGAGAATGGATCCCTGCTTCTCTACTATGTGAGCTCTTGGAGATTATATGTTGATCTCAGCATTTTCCCTTTGTGACTATTTAGGTGTCTGCTTGAAGTTTTAATCAGGGTTTGCTACTTTAGCATGTAAACATATTGACTATGGATGATTCGGTCTATGAAACATGACTAGGAAAGCAACTGATTAAAATGAATGGATTTACACTAAAAAGGAAGATTAAATATGTTTACATCCTTTGATAATTATTCACTGGTCGACCCATTTCTGTTATGTATGAAAATATTTGTGAATATTTAATAATATAGAACATGCTCTTGACTTGATGGTCATTATGAGAGATTAGAGATGTTCATATTGATGTAAGTAGAGATTATTTAATCTGGGCAAATAGCAAGACATTATATCCAGAAAAACGGTTAAGTACCACCAGGAGAAAGGTTAAGTACCACTTGGAAAATGGCTGGGAGCCACTTGGAGGATGACAATGGGTCATCAGGTGAGTGACTATGTGTCATTCAGAGAATAGTTATGTATCATTTGGGGAGCGACTAAGTTAGGCGTAACAACTTTTCTTAGCATTGATCGCTCTTTGAGCAGCTATGTAAGGTGTAACAACTTTCATAGCATTGGATTGCTCAGTGTGCTTACTGTCGCACGAGCCATTTTCCTAAGTATGAATTGGTTGTTCTAATGGTCTTTGTGACTATTGATCTTTGTTCTATTAGTTTTTTTGGGACTATGGTCTCCGACACGATTCTGGTCTATGTGACTGGATACTTCTATTAGTCATTTGGGACTAATGACTCTGGCTCTATTTGGTCTATGTGACTAAATACCTCTTTATTGGTCTATATGACCATTTTTTCTGTGTGACATGCTTTGGACGAGTGGGATATGTAACTGCTGCACTGCACGCACATGTTGCTCTGCAACGTGTGTGTAAACCGCATCTTATAGCGAATCGTCTGTGCAATGAAGACCTTTATAAGGGGGTGTGCGTCCAAAGAAGAAAAAAAGGGAGAGTTTTAGGGTTTAACGTCGAAAGATTGCTTTGAGTGGAGAGTTTCCGAGAGAGAAGAGTGAACACCAAGGCGCTGGCGGATTTTGTCTCGTGGAGAAGGAGGTTCTTTCCGGTGTGATCGATCCTCAGATCGCAAGCAGAAACGTCGTCCAAAATAGTACAAGGAAGCGAGAAGATTTCGGACGACCGCTATAAGTTTTTTTCCAGTTTTTACATATTCGTTTTTCCATTATTTTACTTAGATAATCTTTAATTAGATGCTAAAACTACCAACAATACGCATGACGAGGTTGGATCACCGTGGAGAAAGAGGATGGAGTGGCGACAAAAGAGAGAGGATGGAGCGGTGACGGAAGAGAAAGAGGAAAAGAAAAGGAGCGGTCGATGGAAACGAAAGATGGAGAGAAAAAATAAACCTAAGTTACGTTGATATGGGTTTAGGGGAGAATGAAAAATTTAGGCATTAATCGTAAGAAGGATAAATATATGTCTGGAAGAAATAAATATATGCTCAAAGGGAGAATGAAAAATCAAAATTTGGATGCTTTGAGGTAGAAAATCAAGTTTTGAGATCAAAGTTTGAGAAATTAGAAAAGACCCTCAAACGAATGGAAAATATGATCAAGGGGTATAATGGACAAAACCTAAGCTTTGGTAGATAACATATAGATAAGGACAAGAAAGGTTTGAGTTACAAGCCTAAGTCCAAAGAAATCAAGCCCTCTTACCATAGTGTTCCATATAGCTATGGAACTAGCTCTAGGTCTAGGAGTATCAAAGCTACTAGGGAAGTTATCCCTAGAAGTGACCTTAGTAAAACTCAAATGACTAAGGCTTCCAAGCCTAAGAAAGTCATTAGCAAGGTTACAAAGGAGGCAATCTCTAGAGTTAACCTTAATAATACCACAATGACCAAGGCTTCCAAGCCTAAGAGGAACATTAGAAAGGTACTAAGGGAGGTTATCCCTTATGAGTACTTTGTAAACCCAAGGAACTCTAATAGGTATTAGATTTATAAGAGTGTGATTCCTTTACACTAAATGGGTTTAGGGTGTGTCAATCTAAAATGGAAAGGTAGTTAATTGAATCATAGTGTAGTTAACATTTTAGAGCATTTTCGAGGTAGTGATATTTTGAAAATGAAGTTAGAACTATGATCCTAAAAGATTTTAGGATGTGTCAATAGAAATTATGAAGTTTGAAAATTGATCATAATTGACACAACTAGGTTAAAATCAAGAATATGCCAAGTTGAGATTTTGGCACACTTGAGGAAGTTGAGATGTCATTATGGCAAATTAAGTATAATTAGGTTCAAAACTTAGATATTCTTATATCTTTGTATTTTATACTTGTCATGCTTTGATTGTCATAATTCATGTCATGATATCATATTTCATATGATTATTTAAAATGTCATGATATTACTTAAGTTGATTAATGTCATGTTAATACTTATGTTATTTTATTGTGCTATGACATCATGCATCATTGACAAATGTTTTAAATTATACAATCATTTATGCCAGGATCATATTCATGCATTAAAGTTATCAATTTGAATTTAAGGACAAATGACATTATTTAATATCCTAGATAAATGAATCAAATGGATATTCCTAGATAATCATGCATGAACTCTTAGGTTAGGAAAAAATCAAATCCACATCTCACAAAAACTATAAGATGACATGTATGTGTATTGATATTTCTTAGACACATGTGAGATGTTAGGAAATTAGTTAAGTTCAATGTGCTTATATGATACATCAAAATGAACTTAAACTCATTCAATCATATGCACAAATCATGAGGAAAACTAGTGTACAAGTCATGTATACTTAGCTCATAGACCATGATTGAAAATGAGATTAAAAAGTAGTTTTAAAATCATTTTGAAAAATCTTGGTGAAGTCTATCTTTTTATAGGAATCACCATTGAAAATGTTGATACAAATTAGACAAAAACATTGAAGGTTTCAATGGTTTTGAACTTTGTATAAATTCTTCAAAATAATAAATATTTTAATATAAAACTATTTTTCACCCATACTATTTGACATAAGTAATGTACGTATAAAGTTTCATGATTTTTCAAAAATCATATAATTATTTATGGATTTTCAAATTTCATCTGAAAACTCTGATTTTTGAAAAATCAGACACCAGTCGACTGCTGTAGGCAATTAGCCGACTGATTATTGATTTCAATCTACTGCTATAGGCAGTCAGTTGACTAGTGGTGATTTCAGTCAACTGATTACTGATTTCAGTTTATTGATGGTCTGATTTTTGGCTGAACAAGAGTTGTTTAACTAATTATCAGCACCTCCAAATACCCTAATCACTCATAATCCTATACTATGCTTAGAGAAGTATTGGAAAGGTGAGATTATCATTGAAAATATTTAGGATAGTGAATTAGGGTGAGAATCAAAATTTAAGGGGGGTTAAAGTTCAAGTTTAAATTTTTACCCTTATTTTTGATTGTTTAGATTTCCTATAGGCTTGGAAATTCTCCAAGGGCATTGTTAGTACAGGGAGAGTTTGTCCAAGAATAGATTATTGGTAAAGGAAAAGTCCAAGAATGGATTCTTGGTAAAGGAAAAGTCCAAGTGTGTAGTGTGGATGTGTAAGTTCAAGTGTGTAGTCTTGGCGGTGAAAGTTTAAGTATACGGAGACTTGGCAATGGAAGTCCCGGAGGCGTGACCTCTTGGCAATGGTAGACCCAGTAGCATGATGAAGCTTATGGAAGCACTTAAAGGCTAGTGCAAGGGTGAAGAGTCGTAGACTCAAACCAAAGACATGAGGCTGATAGAAGTGGCTTAAAGGCTTAGGTCTAGGCTAAGGGTACCCGATGACATGATGAAGCCGATGGAAGAACTTGAAGGCTAGCGCGAAGGGTGAAGAAGTCATAGAGGACTCGGATGGACCCTGAGGGTGTGAGGCTGATGGAAGTGGCTTAAAGGCTTAGGTTTAGACTAAGGGTGAGTGTCAAGTATAAGGGGATCATACTTGGTGTTAAACCTCAGCTTTGAGGTTTACCAGTCGACTGAGACTTGGTTTAGTCGACTGGTGGGCTAAAATAATCAGGCAGATTGTTTGGTAATCGACTGAGATTATGGGCCAGTCGACTAGTCGAGTGCTCGACACTTAGAAGGCTCAAAAGACTCGAGTCATCGATTGAGGTTATGACCCAGTCGACTGGCCGAGTAGTCGACTGTAGCTCGACTGCTGATTGTGGTTTTGACAGTCGATTGGTGGGTAATACTAGTTGAGTGACCACTGACAGTCGACTAACCTTAAGTGGATAGGACACAACATGTTTCGACTATTTCCGACGTAGATTAGTCTATTAATGTGAGATAACGATCAAGCAAGCAGTCGACTGGTGGGTAAGGCCAGTCGATTGCTAGACAAAAAAATAGCCCGAGCGAAGCTTTAAATGGAGGTTGTGGAGGAGGATTGAAGTTGCCGGTTCTCGGAGCTTTTGAAGGGGAATAATTATTGCTTTCCAGACCTTCAAAGCATCTCAAAGCAACCAAACAAGCATTCAAGGAAAAACGTTCTTGTAAAGTGGTTTTTATTTTGTATTTCATTCTTGTCTTTGTATTTTGGTTGTTTTTATTGTAAGCATCTTATAAGAGGTTTCTCTACCTTCGGATTGTATCCGAGAAGGAGAAAGAGTTAGTGTGGTGCATCACTAGAGCTCGACCGTGGAGTAAAAATTAGGGTTCCGAACCACGTAAAATCGTATGTAATATTGTTTGTGTTTGTTTTTGTATTCATTTCTATCTTGTATTTTGTATTCTGCTGCGTATAACATTTTGTAGACAAGCATGATCGTCGAAAGAATCGAGAAAAGCTATTCACCCCCTCTAGCGACGCCAAAAGTCCTAACAAGATACTATTTAACTAAAAAGTGATTTAATACATGAGATCTTAATCTCTTTTATAAACCTGAAAGAAGAAAAAAAAAAGACAATCCGGTTCACAAAACTTCCACCATACGAGATCCTAGGGAAGGATCTATTGTACACAACTTTATCATATTTTGCAAGAGACTATTTTCAGAATTTGAATATGTGACTACTAGATTACAAGATATAAACTTTACCGTTATGTCAAGATTCCCCTTCAAACTATAAATAAGAATAAGTCTAAAATGTCTGACTAATCTTTAAAAATTATAACAAACTTTATAAACCTAATTTTCTCTAAAAATTATAATAAAGTTTTGAGAACTCTTTAAAACGAAAGAGTTTATAAAATCCTACATTTGTAAAATTTTAATAGAACTTTTTAATTGATCCCTAATTTTCAAACTGCATCAATAATATTCAAGCAATGGAACTTAAGTAATTGCAACTTATTGATATCCATGAATATGATTGATTATAGGTGATTCTATTCAATGATGTAAAAAGTTAAAATTTGTCAATCTAGTGGATCCTATCAATCTGTCTTCGGACCATTGTAAGGGAGATAAATCATGATAAATTTTTAACTCTTAAAATTAATAATTAACATATGGAGAGACGACACTCTTATATTTACGAGGAATAAATGATTCTATTCATACCCTTATATTACTTGTACATTAGGGCTGATCATCAATGCTATCATGTTTGTCCTGATTATTGGGACTAGCTATATAAATCTTAAATTTCATTTTACTGTATGCAACCCATACCTACACTTGACTAGACTGTCACTAGCTTGTCGCAGTTGCCCTTTTTTTTTTTCGCTCTTCACAGTTGTTCTTTTTCGTGTCTTTGATAGTTTTATATCAATCCCTGGGCTGTTAAGAATTTCCTTCATCACAATCAGGATAAAGGCCAACCATTACCCAAGTTGGGAGAGTGGGATGTGAATAATCCTTCCTCAGCAGAAGGTTTCACTGTTATATTCAACGGAGCCCGAGATGAGAAGCAAACAGGTGGTCATTCCGGTGCAACACCAACGCCCGAGATGAGAAGCAAACAGGTGGTCATTCCGGTGCAACATCAACATCAATACATGTAAAAGTTGAAATTGCTAATTTAATAATCTCTATTGATCTATTTTATGATCATTATAAAAAAAATAAATCATAAAGGGTCCTATGAATTTTAACGTGGTGGTTAAGACACGTGAAAATCATTTGAATTCAAAAAAAAAATTAAATTTCTTTCAAAATCGATCCATATTTTATTCGCAAACATCGTCGTATTTTAATCACCATATCATTCTCATATAACAACACCAATGCTAACACCAACAAGAAATGATGGAGGTGGTTTGCAACGCGATTGTGCCTATCAGTATCGACCGAAAAGCGTATGCTTCTCTTCTCATTTCTCTCCAGATTGATTTCTCTTTAGCCAACTTTGTTTTTAACGATCAACTGAAAAACTTGGTTTCGTTTTCATTTTCCACATTTTTTTTTCTAAAAAACAACTTTTCTACATTTTATCGTTTTTTAAAAAATATCCTTTCATTTTTTAAAAGATCGAGGTGGAAAATACCAATTAAATATATTATTTTTTTATTTTCTCAAAAAATAAAAATAAAAAAAAGAAATACTTTTCCCGTACCAAACGCTCTCTTATCCGTTCATTTGAAATCGTTTAGATTCGAATTGAGTGTTTCGCAGAATCACTTGATAATCTCTCTAATTAATTCGGTGCAAGTGGTTTTGCTGTGGTTGATTCTTGTTGAGCAGATTTGCTGTAGTGATCTTAGTTTGAGGTTGTAAGTATATCAGACTGAAATTATCATACCCTAATTCTACTATATACTTTTGCAGGAAGTTGTTTACCTTTTTATTCTGTATTTTTTTTTAAACTTATTATTCTCAGTTTTACCGTGCAGTTACATCATTTCCCGAGAAATTTGCAAAAAAATTCAAATTTTATGATTCAGTGTAAAAATAATTGATTTTTTTTTCTTATAGGAATAGGGTCAGAAAAAGGTTGGTGTCTCGATGGTTTTTTTTTTCGCCATCAGAGTATTCGAATTTTCAATCCGATTAATTTTTAAAAGTGATCAATTTTATTCCACATATCTTCGAAATGTCTCATCAACAACTGAGGCGAATAAAATCGAAATCCAAATGTCCTTCACCGTCCACCAAGAGTAAATAAGAGAAGTGCTCGTAATTTTTTTACGGTTAAATTTATACTTTGTAGTCATGTCATTCCTAAATGACGATTTAATGTCGAAGTTGTCCACCGGACAAACTCTTGGGCTTAGGGCCTAGGATCTTTTGAATGTGTAGGGCGTGGAGGTAGTTACTGCACGCATTGTGCAGTAACTGCACACGCACTCGGGGAGTGTGTGTGTTCACGCCTTCACTGCGCTCGCTGCGTCCAAGCCCTTATAAGGGTGGGCATCCAAGCTTTGCAGATGTTGCTGTTGTGCTTGTGCGAACAGAGAGGGAGTGGTAAGCGTTGTGTGTGTGCGCGGGTGGGACTTGGCTCGTGGAAGCGCAGAAATGATTCGATCTGAACGATTGTGATCGTTTTCTCATACGGTGAGCACCTACAGTTCTAAGAACATCATCCTTAAAGACGATTCACTGTGAGTTTAATTTACAGTCGTATTATTTTTGTTTCTGCATTCAATTTCGTGCAAACAGATGCAATAATACCAACAATGGTATCAGAGCCAAGTTAGTGTTGCATCTGTTCGAATATCTACTTAAGAAATCACTGTTCATCGCAAAAATTCTTCGCGAGGAAGATGAACAGTGATTTTGTCGAGTGGTTCCCGAGCAGTTCCCTAGTGGGAAATTGCTTCCTGAACATTTATAGCGGTTCCTGAGCAGTTAAAGGAAATCGAACAGAAGTGCTCGGGATTTAAATAAACTGCACAGAATTTCTATATAAATTGCACGATATTACAAAATGGAGCATCGGGAATACTGTATTGTGCTCGGAAGTACCATATAGTTATAGGGATTACTATATGGTGCACATGGTAGTCATTACCGAGCAATTCTCGAGTGGTTATAGTGTCAAACCTCTCTGTTTTGGAAATTGATGCGGGCGTTAAGCGATCGAACATCAAACGATCGAAGCTATGCGGGCGTTAAAGTGTTACGAACATCAAACCGGTCTTGGCGGTCGGCGTTAAACCGGTCTAAGCGTCGAACCAATCTGAAAGCGATGCGGATGTTAAAACCGGATCTGAAAGCTGATGCGGGCGTTAAACCGATCTGAATGTCAAACTAGTCTGGAAATCGATCTGAATGTCAAACCAGTCTGAAAACTTGTCTGGACATTAAACCGGTATGGATGTTAGACTGGTCGGGAATTCAATAAATTGGCCAGGATTTTACTAAAAGTGGTCGGGTTCCACAGTAAGAGCTCGGCCAAAGGGCTAGTTCTACTCTTGGTCAACATTGGTTGACAAAATTGACTTTGGTCAACTTAACTCATAACTTAATCGTCGAGTAATTGTTTAGAACATATAGAACTCGACATAAACAACTTATAAATAGGCTAATAAGAACTAGAGTTGATGGCTAGGGACGATGTGAAAACAAATTACCATTCATATTACTCGAGTGCCTGGGGTACTCGGAGAAAATTGGATGGTGTTTAAGTTTTCACATATTAATGGTCATGTCAAGTCATAACAGTTTAAAAAGATTGGACTTAGATCATAGTTAATTGGTAAAAGTACCAATCGACTGATCTGAGCGATTCAGTCCACTGTTCTCTAGAGAATTAAGGAAATTTATTCTTGATTTATTGTGTTCGTTCTATGCCTATATATAAATTGAATTAAGTCGGTATATGTACTGGTTTGTCGGTTTTGTACTGACTTAATTAATTTTAATTTTTTCAGATGACATTGATGATCACTACTATGACTCGACGCGATGTGTTGCGTAATCAACTGAGGGAGGCTATCCAGAGGATAAAGTATGACTCAGGTCATGGAGTCGGGTGGCACATTGGGAGACTTGATAGACTATTTTAGAGACTCGAGATGCAGGAGTTTCCAATTCTGGATAATTACAGGATCTGGGCTCTGGTCCGTTCGCTGTCTGAGCTCCTTAGTAATGTCGCGCATCAGGTCTGGGGGCGCTATGAGGGGCGTGTAACCTATATCCAGTTGTGCGCTGAGTTACTTCACTACGAGGCTTGTGAAGTGCATTGTGAAGAGGATCCAGAAGAAGATCCAGAGGAAGATCCAGAAGAGGACATTGAAGAGATTTTTCCTATGGGATCTCTTCAAAGGTGTCCTTCACAGGATTCTGCGTCCTGACATCATCTGGAGAGCATCTTAGCGGAAGGTGTTCTAGTTCAGCCTAAGAAAAGTGGGCATATTTGGATTATTACTGCGCTAGTATTTGTACTAGTGGGAGTAATAATCGCCTATCTAGGTTTTTAGAGTTGTTTTTGAGTTTCTCAGTTATGAGTCAGAAGAATGTTATGTGTAACATTCTTAGTAGAGTTTTCTTTGTTATATGTTAACAATGTACAACATATTTAGTTAAATGATATGTTTCATTTTATATTGTTTACTCTTTGATTTATTCATTATGAGTATATTTTAAATGATAAATTCATTTAATGATAAATATCATGATAACTTAATGATTAGTTCATTAGATGAGATGTATATAATATAATTGATCAAAGTTGATTAGATTAGAACATACAAATGATGAGTGGGAATTTAATTATCACTTGATTTTGTAAACCAAATCAAATTTACATTGAGTCAATTTAGAGATTACATATATAAAGATATACACTGAATAACTAAATAATGTATTTATTTATGTTAGGTTATGACAATCAAAAACATCATAGCTGAACTTAATAAGGGTGAGAAACTGAATGAGGATAACTACAAAATCTGGCATCTCAGGATACAATATGTCCTAGAGAAACAAGAAGTTTTAGAGGCTGTGAATCAGGTCATGGTAGAACCTGTAGATGGTCCCACTACACAAAACAAGCGAGATCTTGATGCCTATAAACCATGGAAGAAAAAGGACTCCACTGCTACCTAGCATTTGAGTATGAGTCATATTCTTCGGCTCATGCTGTCTGGGTAGGTCTTAAGGAGAAGTACAATGGAGTTAGTCTGAGCAAGCTTCAGGAGCCAACGATCAAGTTCAACGGCTATAAGAAGCGCCCGAATGTTTCGATGGTTCAACATCTCAGGGAGATGTCAAACATGATTCGGGAGCTTAAAACTGCAGGTCATGAGTTGACTGATGAACAACAGGTTCAGACAGTTATTTGATCCCTTCTAGATTCTTGGGAGACCATGAAGCAAACTCTTACTCACAGTGAGAATATTAAGACTTTTACTGACTTCTCACGCCATGTTGAACTGGAGGCGGAGAGAGTAGAATCTGCAAGGATTTCTGGCCAAGCCTATTTAGCTTTCGGTTCTGCTGGATCATCTAGATCCAAGAAAAAAAGATGGTTTAAGAAGGGAAATGAAAAGAAGAAAGAAGCTGCTACTGTAGGTAGGGCAGGCCCAATCAAGAAGAACAAGAACAAGAAGACTAGGAAGAAACCTAAAAGCAAGGTAACTTGCTTTAATTGTGACAAAAAGTGTCACTAACGCTCGGAAGTGCACTGAGCCAAGAAAGGTAACTTCAAGTATGTCTTCTGAGCATTTTGTTGTTAGTTCTGTGTTGGTGGATGATTTTTATCCTTTGTGGATTATAGATTCGGGAGCAACCAACCATATAGCTCGGGAACGAGTTACATATGTGGAGTACCGTAGAGTACCAACTGGCAAAAAATGGACTTATGTGGGAAATAATGCAAGAGTTGAAGTCAAAGGAGTCGACACTTGCAAACTTAACCTTAGGGGTGGAAGTACATTATTTCTGCATGATGTCCTGTATGCTCTAGAGATTCGAAGGAATTTTATTTTTGTAACTAGTCTTCTTGATTTAGGGTATTGTGTTAATTTTTACAGTCGGTGTGTTGAATTTAAGATTGACTCTGTGTCAATCGGATGTGATTTTTTAACAAATAGTTTTATGGTTCTTGATGTGGAACCAAATGTTAATTGTGCGATTGATAGTTATTTTTCAAACATTTCTCTTACTAATGATGTAGTCATAACTGATAATGTTTGGCATACTAGATTAGGACATATAGGACAAAATCGCATGAATCGGTTAGCTAAAGAAGGTTATTTGGTTTCTCCTGCTAAGATTAGTTTGTCTGTATATGAACATTGTCTTGCCGGAAAAGCAACTAGGAAACCATTTGGTAAGGCTATAAGGGTTGAGTCACCATTGCAACTTATTCATTCGGATATTTGTGGTCCAATGAATGTGAAAGCTAGACATGGAGCTTCCTATTTCATTACATTTATTGATGATTTCTCTCGTTTCGATCATGTGTATTTGATTTCTCATAAATCTGAAGCATTGGATTACTTCATCCGTTATATAAACGAAGTTGAGAATCAAATGGAATGTAAGGTTAAAACTTTACGCACTGATCGTGGAAGAGAATATTTGTCTGATATGTTTAAGACAATATCTAATGATAAGGAGATTATTAGATAGCTGACAATTCCTGAAACTCCACAGTAAAATAAGGTTGCTGAGAGAAGAAATAGGACTCTTCTCGAAATGGTTAGGTCTACGATGGTGCAGGCTAATTTGTCAATCTCCTATTAAGGAGATGCATTATTAGTTGCGACCTATATTCTTAACAAAGTGTCTTCAAAGTCAGTTCCATCTACCCCATATGAACGTTGGATAGGCAGAAAATCAGATTTGAGCAATCTGAGACCCTAGGGGTTAGCTGTTTATATTCATGATAATTCTCACAAGTATGAAAAAATGGGACCTAGAGGTAAAAAATGTATCTTCATAAGATATTCTGATACCTCCAAAGGTTATGTTTTTATAGGTGAGCAACAAGATGGAACTATCTCCGAATTAGATTCGAGAGATGCTACTTTTCTCGAAACTGAGTTCCCAGCTAAAGGTTAGGTTGATAAGACAGTTCCTCTATTTTAAAAGGATGAGTCATTATCAACAAGACAGGTGTCAAGTGGGATACCCGAATCTAGTCAACCAGTGGGAGTAATTTGCCTAGTCACGGAGTGTCACGCCCCGAGGGAGTCCCCGCCAGACAAAAATCCGGCAGCATCTCCCCTGTACGGGTGACAATATCAATTTTTATACAAGGCCTACACGGCCACTATACATCGGTCAACACGACCGGAACAAAAACATCTACACACGCAAATCATAAGGCCTCAGGCCAACCATCATAGTAAATAAATATAGTCTATAACATCTAGACTTACCCCTTCTGCCATCTGAGCAGGAACATACAACCAAACTACTTGAATAGTCCATAAGGACACCACAATTATTCCCAAACTTTCATAAGTACATAACCACAACATCAGGACCTATACATATCCTCTATACAAAATCCAAAAACCAATAGACCAATAAAACCTATTTATTTCGAGGATTGGCAATTTGGACTCTCCGACAGATCATCCTGAAATAAATATAAAACCACGGGATAAGTTCAAAGAACTTAGCGGATATTTATCGATATGAATAGCAAGAAATAGCTAACAATACTAATCATGCCAGTACAGTCTCATATATATGGTAAGCAAGATCTAAATGCAAAAGGACTGTACTCACCTGAATCTCCTACTCTGATATAGGAGCATGCGCCCTACTATAAGAGATAAAGTCATCACCATAAATGAATATGAATCCTGTATGCATGACAATCATATGCAACATCCAAGACATCAATACAATAATCGTGAAACCTGATCAAATGCAATCCGTGCGAAAATGCATGTCGTGCATATGACATGGTCACCCCTGACGCCAGTCAGCCGCCTCACACGCAATGGTGAAGCCGAGTGGGTAGGGCTATGACAACTGTGCACTCTGCCATCACTGCTCTGGTGGTGAGTGGGCCGGGATCTTTGTCGAGTACACCTATCCTCCCGCCCAAACATAGTAGTGGGAGCTAAGCTCTCATCTCCGGTGTCATAAGCGGAGGAGGGATCTCGCCCATACCAGCTGCCTAAATCGCTACCCGTGGCGGACCGGTGAACTGAGCAACAGCGCACACACCTCTGATGTACCACTAACCCATGAGTGGCAGTGTGTGCAGGCCATGTAACTGGCTGCGGGCTCAACAATAATGGAACCCCGTCCAGCCAGCATGCAATCATGCAAGATGGTGCATGACACTAAAGCATGTAATACCAACTAACATACGTATCCGAATAATATGCACAATAAAAAGGTACATATACATGATCCAAGTAAAACAGGAAAAGTATAACTATAAACTGATCAAATGCATGTGTCAAATAGGCATAATAATATGCAAGGTAGATAAACATGAAAACTATTGCAAGCTATAACTATCTAGCATATCAACATGACTATATCAAAAAGACAAGTCAAAATACTCACCGATAAAATATCCATGCAAAGAACCAAATCGTCACGATCGAACTCCGCCTGACCAAATCAGATACAACATAATTATTGTTAAGCACAATATGCAATTCACCGACAAATCGAATACTTAATCGGTTTCTTACATACCCAATTAACCCAAATCAATTTCCAATTCCACTAATTTATCCAACCCTTACACACGATGACTAAAACCACCCAAATAGAACACCTCAACCTCACGGTCAACTCACTCAATGTTGTTGTGAACCACAAGAAACCATTCTTACCAGCTATGAGCACGATACACCGAGGCTTACCCCGGCACAACCTCACCAACCTCGGCCTGACAATCGGAGAAAACGGCTCCCTTCCACGAGCTACTCTTTTCCACCGGTACTAACTCTGGCGTTGATCGATATGGTGAAACCCCAAAAATCCCTAGATTCAACAACCCGTAGGTGGAAAGAATGGAATGAAGATTTACGCTCTTGAGGTGCGTCGAAATTTTCCCACCACGCCTCACCGTCGACTCGTCTGAGCACCGCGTGAAGCGTCGCTCGGTGAGGAGGGGATAAGTCCGACGACACGCTGCGGGGGAAAAGAAAGAGGCACGGTGGTCAGCCGTGAGCCTTGACGCGAGGAAGAGAAAGCACCGCTCTGGCTCGGTGGCACCGGCCGTCAATCTGCCAGAAGAGAGAAGGAGGAGAGGCAGCTTTGGCGCGGCTTGCGGCTCGGCGAAAGCAGAGAGCGCAGAGGGAGAAGGATACGGTAGAGGACGTCGGTGTGGCTGCAAACGCGAGGAGAAGAAGGCTCGGGGGGGGGGGGGGGGAAGGTGTCGGTGTCGCGAGGAGGAGGCTGCGGAGGGGCAGTTACGGTGAGGAAATCGCGAGAAAGAAAAAGCTGAGCGCGATAAACCGGATTACCCCAATTAACCTAGATTAGTTTTTTTTTTTAATAATCCCCTAACCTTTCCCATTAAATTAATTATCCCTATAAATACCCCGTATAAACCCCGTTTAATTCCCGAAAAATTCCATAAAAATTTCTAAAATTCTCCAAAAATTCCGAAAATAATTTCTAAGATTATTTTCTTAATTTTGGCCATTTAATTTAGTGTTTTAAATTTCGGTATTTAACACGGAGTGACTTCTCTGCAGCCCAACTTACGAAAAAGTATTCGTAAGATCAAACCTAAGAAGAGGTTTGATATTGAGAATGAGACAATGATGACACTCCCAGTTGACGATGATGAACCTCAATCAGTTAGGGAAGCTCTGGGCTCCAGAGTTGGAGAAAAGTGGAGAAATGCAATGGTTTAAGAAATGGAGTCAATGATTAAGAATCATGTTTGAGAGTTGGTCGATCTTCCTCCTGGCCGAAGGGCTATTAGGAATAAATGGATTCTCAAAATAAAGAGGAAATTAGATGGATCGATTAATCGATATAAAACTCGTTTGGTTGAGAAAGGATTTACCCAATTGGAGGGTATAGACTTTGAAGAGACATTTTCTCCTATAGTGAAGTTTGTATCAATCTGAGTTATTTTGGTTTTAGTGGCGCATTATAACTTGGAATTACATCAAATGGATGTAAAAATCACTTTCCTTAACGGTGAACTTGATAAGGAAATCTACATGGTTCAACCAGAAGGTTTCATTGCTGAAGGCCAAGAAGATAAAGTATATAAATTGAAGAAATCTATATATGGGCTAAAACAAACATCAAAACAGTGGAACATAAGATTTAATAAAGTGGTTTTATCTTATGATTTCGAAATGATCAATGAGGATCATTGCGTTTTCCTGAAAAAGAAAAAAAGGAAAGTATGTCCTTTTATCATTATATGTTGATGATATGCTAATAGCAGAAAATGACATAGGTTTTGTGATAGAAGTCAAAAAGTGACTTTCATCACAGTTTGACACAATAGATATGGGAGAAGTTGAATACATCTTGAGAGTAAAAATCATCAGGGATCGATTTAAGAGACTTTTGGATTTGTCTCAAGAGTCTTATATAAATAAGATGTTGCAACATTTCAGTATGTCTGATTGCAACAGTGAACAGACATCTATTGTGAAAGGTACTGTTCTGAGCAAGAGTATGAGTCCCAAAACTCCTGAAGAAATAGCCGAGATGAATAAAAAAACCATATATCAGTGTTATTAGTAGTTTGATGTACACTATGTTGTGTACTCGTCCCGATATCAGCTATGTTGTTGGCTTAGTTAGCCGGTTCCAGTCAAATCCAGGACTGAGACACTGGAAGGCAGTGAAAATGATATTCAGATATCTGAAAGTGACAATAGGTTATAGTCTCTGTTATCAAGGATTGATATGAGCCTGAAGAAATTTATTGAGATCTGATTGGTGGGACTGGATGATAGGAATGGTGGCGTCATCTCTGGAATAACAAGAAAGCGATATGTGGCCTTGTCGACTATGGAAGTGAATATGGCATGTTCAAGAATCGTATAAGAAGCGATCGATTAAGGAGGTTCTGAAGCATATGAAGATTCTTGAAGAGCGGGAGTCCGGATGCTCATCGCGTGTGCTATAGTTTTTTCCAAGGATCTCAGATATCATAGCAAGGGCAAACATATAGCTATAAAGTATAACTTTATCAGGGATATTATTGCTAAGAAGAAGGTGATTTTGAGTATATCCTTACACGAGCTATGCTTACAGATCCTTTTACTAAGTCGATGACTAGAGAGTCATTTAATGCGCATATAAAGTCTATGAGACTTCGTAGAATGTAACAATTTTGTAATGACAATCGGATATTGCAATTTGATTGTTTTAAATGCAAGACATAATTTATTCAGTGTATGTGATGTTACATTCTGGTGATAAGCTCTCGGTAAACATGTTGACAGGTAGTGATTGATCCTCTCATATGGACAATTATCTCTGTTTGTTATGTACGAATAGGGGTAAGACCATTACTTATAGGATAGCTTTGGAAGCTATATGTATAGGGATACATACCTATAAGCTAGGGTCGTCTTGATATGTGTATCAAGATAAGATCATTTAAGAAAAGTGATCAAAGTAAATGTTCCCACCATTTACTATACTTGTTTATGAGCCAGATTAGAATTCATATGTTGAATTCAGGATTGAGCATTTGGAATGTCTGAATCAAAATCTATATGATGTTGAGAAAAATATGCGCTCTTTGTTGGTAAAGAGAATAACATCATAGCATGTGATTCATACCACATGTACTAAGGCGATAATAAAGGGCAGTAGAAGAATGGATCTCTGCTTCTCTACTATTTAGGTGACTATTTAATGTTAATCTCAGCATTTACCCTATGTGACTATTTAGGTGTCTGCTTGAAGTTTTAATCAGGGTCTGCTACTTTAGCATGTAAACCTATTGACTATGGATGATTGGGTCTATGAAACATGACTAAGAAGCGACTGATTAAAATAAATAGATTCACGCTAAAAAGGAAGGTTAAATATATTTACATCTTTTGAGAATTATTCACTGGTCGATCCATTTCTGTTATGTATGGAAATGATTGTGAATATTGAGAATATAGAACATGCTCTTGACTTGATGGTCATTATGAGGGATTAAAGATGTTCATATTGATGTAAATGAAGATTATTTAATCTGGGTAAATAGAAAAATATTATATCCAGAAAAAAGGTTATATACCACTAGGAGAATGGTTCTGTACCACCTGGAAAATAACTGTGTGTCACTTGGAGGATGACTATGGGCCATCAGGTGAATGATTATGTGTCATTTAAATGATGGTTTTGTACCATTAGTAGAGCGGCTAAGTTACACGTAATAATTTTTCTTAGCATGGATCACTTTATGAGCAGCTATGTAATGTGTAACAACATTTTTAGCATTAAATTGCTCAGTGTGCTTGCTGTCGCATGAACCATTTTTCTATGTATGAATTGATTGTTCTAATGGTCTTTGTGACCATAGATCTCTGTTCTATTAGTCTATATGACTATTGACTCTGACTCCATTTTAGTCTATGTGACTAAATACCTCTTATTGATTTATGTGACTGTTTGCCTATGCGACATATCTTAGACGAGTGGGAGATGTAGGGAGTGGAGGCGGTTACTACATGCATTGTGCAGTAATTGCACACGCACTCGGGGAGTACATGTGTCCACGCCTTCGCTGTGCTCGCTGTGTCCAAGCCCTTATAAGGGTGAGCGTCCAAGCTTTGCAGATGATGTTGCTGTGCTTGTGCGAACAGAGAGGGAGTGGTAAGCGTTGTGTGTGTGTGGAAGCTTTGTCGGAGAGAAATCAGAGATCGGCGAACGCCAAGGTGCGGATGGGACTTGGCTCGTGGAAGCGCAGAAATGATTCGATCTGAACGATTGTGATCGTTTTCTCAGACGGTGAACATCTACAGTTCCAAGAACATCATCCTTAAAAACGATTCACTGTAAGTTTAATTTACAGTCGTATTTATTTTTGTTTCTGCATTCAATTTAGTGTATACAGATACAATAATACCGACAGAATGAATTTTTTTTAAATTCATCGTCGAATGATGTCACATTTCGCCTAGGGATGACCTATTGATTAGAACAGTGTAACTGTTGTAATAAAGCAGGGTCGAAATATGTTTAATAATCTTTTTTTGGACTCAATTTGATTCTTTTTTTTATAATTTATTGCATTTTATATTGACTGTGGAATCATCTTTTACTATAATGGGCGATGAGGGTATTGTCGTTGTGAATTAATGTTGTTTGGTTTGACAACTTTTTTGTTTATAACTTAGCTGTCCAAATTTTTTATCCAACTAATTTTGAAATGGACGGTTATTTTTACGAAAAAAATTTATCGATCAAAATAAATTCAAATTAATTTACTGTCAAGTCATCGCAAGCTAATAGCATCCTTGTGAGCTCGTGGCTACTTGCAAGCCTGCAACAAACAATCACAAGGTGGCCTATTTGTGAGCTTGTGGCGGTCGGATGATCCATCTCTCTTCTATTAGTCCTCCATGGTAAATATGGCCATTAGAGAGGGTGCGACCAAGTTAATGAGGTTTTATTGCTCGAGCTCAACTGGAGATATAAAAAGGGATGATGTAAAAGATCCAAAGGATAAAGGATAATAATGTAGGTGCAATCATCTTCAAATGATTGAGTTTGACCATCTCATTTTAATGTGTTTAGTAACTGATTTAAGTTATGCTAATATAATGTTCATTGAAGTGGTGTGTCAGTCTCTGGATGATGCATTGATTGAGATAGGACATGATCCTTCTGTTTGAATCGAATATCAATATAGTATTTGTCATGGATGATGCAAATTGATATGAGCTCTTATCGAAGTTAGTGTTCAATATTATCTTCGTAAAATACAATAACGACGTACATACGAACTTTCTGCTAGGCCTTTTGAACTCTGGATGCAGGAGATGGGATGGATGGATGAGAACTTGAGTTGATTTAAGTATTTGAGTCAGTTTTTCCATCATATAGAGTCTTATTTATACATTGTGAAGATGCGAGGTATCCTTTGGTGATTAACTGCATCCTTTAGTCAGGATGCATCTGGGGCGTTCGATCTAAAGGGTTGTAACCCTTCATATTGCCCCTTGATCTCAGCTGCAGATTTGAATGTAGCGATCCACTCGATCAACACTCCAGATTAACCCTTCATCACCAATGATCAGATCGTAACTCTTCACGATCAACGCTCCAGATCGTGTCACTTGCGATCCATCATTCCTCTTCGATCCAATGACTACCATCTGTTGCTTGCACAATCAGTATCACAATCATCTATTTGCCCCAACCAAGTACCATATAAGCATGACACATCACCTAGTGCCACGCAGACACTGCCATGTCATCTAGAGCATAAATTTCAGCTCCTCAGTGCTCTGTGCAAAGTGCGCCAACAAATCCCCCATTGTGCGCGTGCGTACGTGGGAGGCTGCAGGCTCACAGGTGAGCGCACCTGCTCACCTGTTAGAAGAGAGCATTGTGCTTATGTGTTAACTTCATTAGCACAACAATACATATAAGGAAGTAAATTCTTTTTGAAATTTTCGATGTGGAACTATTCCTCATCTACTTCCTTTTATAATATTAATATGCAATTAATGTTATTTTGAGTTGACTTTATATAATTAATTTCTCATTCATCCGTAATTGATTTTGAGCAAATTAATAGTCTAAATTCATCTATGCGAAACATAGATTTTGATTTTGAAGTCAATCCAAATTTTCGATTGATGACATCTCGATTTTACAAAATCATATTGATCATTTAAGATCTAATATCCAACACCTTCTCTATCATGATTAATCGCGTCAAGATAAAAAACTCTCTCATGATTTACCTCTCTCACAATGATCGTGAGATAGGTCGGTGAGGATCGCTCGTGTCAAATGTATAGTTCCAAGTGATTTGACTTTAATATTGGAGGTGTACAAACTTCAATTAAATCAAACTTGATCAAACACTGCAATTAAAGAAGTTCAAGTAAATTGATATGATGAATAGTAAACAAGAAGTCCGATAAGGATTAATAGAAAAGGAAAACTCAAAATATATTGGCAAATAATTAGTTTTGATAGCCTGAGGTTGATAAGATACGGCAAACAAAAAATATTGAAGAGAAAATATCTTAGAATGAGTTGTAAGTCAACAAGCGATCTGTATTTTAGACATTAGGTAGATTAAAAAAATCCATAATAAAATAATAAAAAAATTTAGATTTCGTACAATATAAAGAATGATAATAAAGATGTAAAAAATATAATTAAAAACTAGAGTTCTCTCTTTCATTTATTATACAGAGGGAGATCAAAGTATATATGTATATATATAAAGTGAATAAGCGGTTTTCACGGATAAAATGATTAATACAGTATAAATTTATATAAATGAAAAAAAATTAATATTTTTTGTTAACACAGGAAGGATTTAATGACTAACGCATACAGACAATTACATCATAAGACTTAATGACTAACCAAATGCGATGGTACTATCTTTCCATGTGCTAATTATTAATTTCAAAGGCAAAAATTTTATCATAATTTATATTCTTTATGATGATTGAGAGACGAATTGATAGGAACCATTAGATTGATAAATTTTAACATTTTACCTATGAGATCCCGAAGTTATTTTTAAAGACAATTGTCGTATTTATTTAAATTTATTCATTTACTTATTTTAGAAATGTCCAAATTCGTAAAAATTCCACTTCGGTGGCGCAATTGTAATAGTACCCTTGGCGTCCGCAAGCCATCGCCAACACCTGCACGCGCTACTCCTCTCGCCCCTTGCCCTTCTCGATCTCGCATGACGTCGCCGGCAACGATCGAATAGCATCCTGCCGACGAACGAACCCTAGCAGGTGTTTTTATGTCAAAAATTTCCCACCTTTCGGTTCTTTGTCTAATTCATACATCTGATTTTCTATTAAACCCTAAATCGGCTTCTCCATTCTTTTCCATCACGCTTGGTGAACCTTCCTTTAAATCCCGGGGAAGTGTGGCAAAGATTTCTCTTTCGATACTATCCAACTCCTCATCTGTTGTGCTTTCCGTACTTCAGCAGGTTTCCTTTATTTTACCCCGTTGAAAGTATATATTTGTTGTAATTTTAGGGGTAAATCACTTTGTTGCGCTTCTGCTGCTTTTAAGAATTCAAGTACTGGAAGGTTAGTAGTTAAGGATAGGATTGTTCATTGATCTATTCTGACCAATGGATACCAAATAATGGTGATGGGATGAATAGGATTGGCATTATGATTAATATGGAAAGTGAAAATTGAATTTTATTTTTAGAATTAAATTTCACAATTTGTTGTTAGTTTTGTGGCAATTAGTGTATGATTTTGTTAGTTGGCATGCATTTCGGGTTTCAACTTGAACAACTTAAACTCTGTGCCATTTCAGCGAGTTGAAAAGAAATGTTGGGTGGGCTCTATGGAGACCTTCCCCCTCCTTCAACAGCCGATGAGGAGAGAAGCAGCAGTTCATCTGTTTGGTCAAGCAGTGCAAAGATGGCACCACCCACATTGCGAAAGCAATCAACCATTCTCCAACCTCAGTCCGTTTTGAAGAACCAACAATCACATATTAAAGCTAAAGGATCACTCACTCTGCAAGTGACGGAATTGGGTGCTTCCACCCCCTTAAATTTGTTGGAAAATGGTAGTAAAGCCCCATCCTTTCAGCCAGCTCTTGTTGGGGTGACATCAATGGTCTTGGAGGAGTATGATCCTGCTAGGCCAAATGATTATGAAGAGTATAGGAGAGAGAAGAAGAAAAAAGCTGCAGAGGAGGAAATGAAACGAGAACTAGAGAGGCGGCGCCGGGAGGAGGAGGAAAGGGAAAGAGAGCGGGAACAAAGGGAACGGAAAGCTGCAGAGAGAGAAGAGAATGATTACCGATCAAGGTCTTTATCACTGAGTATATCTGGTGAAGAAGCATGGAAAAGGCGCACTGCCATGAGTGAAGGAGTAACTCCTAGGTCACCTTCTCCACCTTCAAGTGGAGATGGATTTAGCATTGGAAAATCAACAAATGCTGGATTCGGAATTGGTGGTGGTGGTCACATGACTGCTGCACAGCGGATGATGGCAAAGATGGGCTGGAAAGAAGGCCAAGGACTTGGCAAGAAGGAACAGGGTATTACTACTCCTTTGATGGCTAAAAAGACTGACAGACGGGCTGGGGTGATTGTTAATGCTAGTGAGCCTAAATCTGATAAGAAAGTGAAAAGTGCTAATCTCAATGGCCCACCAACTCGTGTTGTACTGCTTCGAAACATGGTAATATGCTTCTGAATATTTTTAATTCAACTTCCAAGCTCATTTTGTATCATGCAATTATCTGATACAATCTTATGTTTATATTTTGTGGCATTCTCCTATTATTCTTTCCTTATGTGCTTGCAGTGTAGCATCACATCAATTTTACACTTCTGAATCTTTTATTTATTTTTTATCTGAGATGGGAATGGTGGCATATTTCATCAATGCAACTTAATTGTGTTTCTTTGTAAACTGTAAACACTAATAAAGCCAACTGACCTTGAGAATGGGAGTATATGGGCTTTGGAGATGCTTTTTTTCTTTTAAGGTTATTTTGATATTACGAAAAGAACTGTTTTTAGTAGCTTTTATCTTGTTCCCTCCTAGAATTAGTCTATTTATACCTTAAAGTTCCTTGTTTGCGTCGGATGTTAGTTTTTTTTGGAAGAACATTTCCTTGAAAATATTTAAGTAGCATTTGGTTTGTGGAAAATTTTCTATTTTCCATTTTCATTTTCTCAGAAAATGTAGAAAATGACGTTTGGTTGGCGTTTTCCACCTTCGTTTTCCAAAAAATAAAGGAGTATTTTCTGAAAAACTGGAAAATGGAAAAAAATCATTTTCCATTTTCCAGAAAATAGAAAACTCGCTCCAAACCAAACAGCTCCTTAGGTTTCTTGTGTTTTGTGAGTGGGAAATATTCCAAGTGGAAGTCATTTTCCTAGGTGAATCATTGACACCGCCTCATTCATCCCCTCTAACACTCTAACACCCCTATCTTCCCCCTTTGTAAACCTCCATGGCCCCTCCTTCCACCCCCCCATGCGTTTCCAGTGGAAGTCTTTTTTAGTAACTTGATCTGGTGCATCTCCCTCATGGCAGAGGTCTTGGTTCCCCTCTCACAAGCTCACTCAAGTGGGATGCACTTTTGCTCAATCCATCAATGCTTCCTTGTGGCAGAGCTCTTGACGCCTCTCACAAGCTCCCTCAAGGTGGACTAGGCACAAATGGGCTACTCTTTCACTTGATAAAGTTGAACTGCCTTGAGGCAGAGCTCCCAGCAGTCTCTCGCCAGCTCCCTCAAGCTGAAGTGAGTTGGACTGAGTTATCTTTTTGGTTGATCTAGTGAACTAAGCAAGGATTAATCAGAAGCTCAATTCAGAAAAGCAAGCATGGATTAGGTAGAGCTTGGTTGAGCAGAATAGGTGTGGATCAATGTGGAACTCAGTCCAATATAGATCAATTGGGAAAGGGAAGGAAAGGAATATATTTCATTTTGGCCAGCCAAATGAAGAACAATATTTTATTTTCCCGATAGAAGTTTTCTTCAGAAATTTGGTTTAGACATGTGATGGGGTCTCTTTTCGACACACTTGGGCACCTCCTTTTCCTTTGCCTTGGGAGAATGGGTCTTATCAGCCTTTGGAAATGCCGTCGAGGATCCTGGTTAGAATGAAGAACGTTAAACGTGAGTCGACTTTCTCGACGTGGCACCTCTGACACTCAAGTTAATATCAGCTGAAGGAAGAGGAATGACGTAGTAACACAGAGAAGAGAAAGAAAATAATAGAGAAAAACTTTAGGGAAGAAGAGTTATCTCCGCGTACCAGAATAGAGAAAGAACTATCCCATTGCCTTTATCTCCTAAGGACCTTATATAGTAGATCAACACCGCCTCGCCGGCCAGGCTTCTTTAATAGCTATGCCCTTTGTAGGAGTGTTAGGGGACAACTATTGTAGGGAATGTCTACTTGGTAGGCTACGTTACTGATTTGCCATGTGTTGAGGAGACCAAAATATAATACGTGGGCGACCACGTATTCGAGAATTTTTACTTAATAAGGAAAACATAGTACTCAGGAAAACCAGTAGTATTCGAGGGAACCAGCAATGCTTGGGAAGGCCAATAATATTTGAGAGAACCAATAGTGCTCGGAAGGATCAATAATACTCGGGAGAATCAATAGTGCTTGGGAGAGCCAATAATACTCCGGAGAACCAATAGTAGAAGTCCAATAATACTCAGTAGAACCCTAGCATAGGTCTTGGTTCCCCTCTCACAAGCTCACTCAAGTGGGATGCACTTTTGCTCAATCCATCAATGCTTCCTTGTGGTAGAGCTGTTGGCGCCTCTCACAAGCTCCCTCAAGGTGGACCAGCCACAAAAGGGCTACTCTTTCACGTAATCAAATTGAACTGCCTTAAGGCAGAGCTCCCAATGATCTCTTGCAAGCTCCCTCAAGCTGAAGTGAGTTGGAATGAGTTATCTTTTTGGTTTATCTGGTGAACTAAGCAAGAATTAATCAGAAGCTCAATTCAGAAAAGCAAGCATGGATTAGGTAGAGCTTGGTTGAGCAGAATAGGTGTGGATCAATGTGGAAATCAATTCAATATAGATCAATTGGGAAAGGGAAGGAAAGGAATATATTTCATTTTGGCCAGCCAAATGAGGAACAATATTTTATTTTCCCTATAGAAGTTTTCTTCAGAAATTTGGTTTAGACATGTGATGGGGTCTCTTTTCGGCATGCTCGGACACCTCCTTTTACTTCGCCTTGGGAGAATGGGGCTTTAGGGTTTAGGGTCATGTACTCAGTAGAATCAATAATGCTCGGGAGAATCCATAGTGTTTGGGAAATCTCAAAGATAGTAATAAGCCTTTAACGACAACTCTGAGGACACTATCACAAGTCTCTCCTAGTTGGACTAAAGAGCGAAGTCAAATGAAGTCCGATACATGTATAATAAAAGAATGGTTACCAGGTCAAGAAATGGGCCTAATACTACTCGGGAAGAATGGCCACACTCAGGAAACCTTAGATGGTAATATATCCTACGAACAAAAATGAACCCCGGTTCCAAGGACATAACAATCCGAGGGAAGAGAATACCGGAGAAACCTTCCTTTGCCTTTATGTAGAGGTTTTAAAAGGGCCAAGATTTATCCTCTAGTTGTTCCGGGATTTTAACCTGAAAATGCAAATGAAACAAGGAAGGTGGGTATTCCCTTGGGACTAGAAGGATCAAGCATTGGTGCCCGCTTCCGTATTTTGGACCCGATTCTTTGATGTCAAGACTCCCAAATTCCCAGGCGTTCATCTCTCGAATTCTTGACTTCCTGTGCGCCCGACTCCTTTTATTTATGTGAGCCTACTCCTCATGGTCCACATTCTGCTACATGGGCTTATCCCTTGGATATTCAGCTTAAGGCCTAATCCATTGGTATTGCTAGCCACCCCCTATTTTCCTAAGTTTGATGTTAGCAGATCTGTTTCATAAATGCCACACTGCTATCACATCTTGTTTCGACATCCGAATTGTCTATTCTCCCACACCACTATTCTCCTAGGGTTCTGTGCTTGCATGCCTTTGGGTCCTCATTTGCTTTGATGCTCAATCGCCGCTTTACCCCCTCTCTTCGCTGCTTCGAACTTCACAAACATCATTAGCCGTCTCCGTTGAAGCCTCTTTAAAACGACTTCACCGTTGTTGCCTGTGCCTATTTTGCTTGCATTTCCTCTTCCTCGACGACCTCCTTCTCTTCCCTACCAAGTAAGTGCCATGACCTCCTCTTCCAGAGCTTCTTCCTCTAAAGCATCCTGCTCTAGAGCCCCACTGATTATCCTAGTCTTCTTTGGTTTGAGGTCACCTCTTCCAGAATCAACCCCACTCACCCATTCGTTAGCCACAACGATAAGTATGCCACTGACGTCGTCACCCTCCTGCTTCACACCCTCGAATCATCCTCACCGGCCCCGTCACGGTTGTGTTTGCCTTTTTCTCTACCAACTTGAAAGTGGCCTACGACTACCCGTTCCCCTATATATCTTCACATCCTCGACTTCTATTGCATCCCCCTAAACCAACTTGCTCTAAACGCCTTTTGCATTTTGGTCGGGGCTGTCTTCATTTTCCATCATCTGCAACTTCCTCTTTCATTCGTCATGTTCCATTGTTTCTTCCGAATGAAGATGTCGGAGCCTAGGGTGTTTTATTTTACTGATCGCCTTGATTGCTAATTTCTTGAAGATATGTCTTCCTCTCATAAGGGCTGAAAACATCTTTATTTTTATGCAAAACTTCACACTCATCTTCCACATTCTACCCCCTGGCACACAGATATCCCTGAGCTTCCAGATCTCAAATAGTGCTGCACCTCTTGCCCATTTGCCTCCACCCTTAACACCCTCTGAAACCAACCTACAACATTCGGGTCTTTTTGGATGATCACCTTCTCGGATAGTTTAAACTTTCTCCCTTCATACCCGATGATCCCACCCTGATAGATAGCTTCTTCGTACCCATTTACTTTCTCTTCTTTTTGTAGACGATATCATGTAGGCGACTATGCTGAGTGCCCTCCAGAAGTCCACTAAGGGTAAGTTAGCTGTGGGCGGGTCTTTTGCATCTGCTCCTCGCACAACTGCCTCTTCTCCATTGTCCTCCGAATATTTGAGTGAGGGAGCTCCTTCGGTCGAGGCCTTTGTCCAATTGATTCGCCGAATCCTCACCAAGCGACGAAGGGGAGTCGTCGGGTCTTCTACTAATGCTCCCATATCATCCTCATTATCTCTAGGAGATTCTCTCCACCCTCATTGTCGGTTGCGACTACTAAGTTCATCCCCTTCTCTTCCGGGGACTGAGCATGAGACCACTCTGGTTGAGTCCCTGCCCGAAGCGCAAGACCAACCTTGCCCCTAAGCCCTGCCTTCTCTCCTGCGTCTAGTGCTCTCTCCATCCCCTCCGTCTTCCATACGCTCTACCTCATCTCATGAAGTTTCCCCTCTACCATCCCCCAAACCATCCCACACGGCTGCCCTTTCGTACATTTTCTTCACCAGCTCCGGCCGGTGAATTGGAGGTCACGGAAGTCGAAGCCTCAGAAGACCCTACATTAATCCTCGAAGGGCCTTAAGTCCTTATTTCGCGAGCCTCCCACCCGCCTCTGACCTAGCTCCCCTTGCACCTTTTTTGCCCGAGCTCCCCTCATGGTCCTCCCCATCTCCCTCAACCCTTGTACCTCCCACCGTTCCGTCCCTTCTTTTGAAGTCGGCGGTGGCCTCGAGTCAGGTCCCTCAATGCCCCCCAAGTGCATCCTTCCACTCCCTACTATAAGTCCATTCGTTCGAGGAGTTGCAACCATTCTTGGAGTGCTTACGCCATGGCTTAACCCCGGTGAATTCCTTGATTGATTTACTTTTGTTTTTACTATTACTTTGTCCCTAACCCTTGTCGCTTCTATAAGCTAGCACTAATTATGACGAGCTACTTCATTGGCTGGCGAACTATCAAAACTAAATGGCCTCTCGACATGCTGTTCTCAGGCGTGGTTGAGTCAACTGACTCAACCTCCTAATCGACCTTCACCTCATGAAGTCGAATTGGAAGCCTATGAATGAGCCATAAAGGAGAGTTGTGCTTCTCTGCAGGAGCAGCAAACAACCCTCCTTGAAAGCCGGGATGAAGCTCGCCATTAGGTCGATTCCTTAGCTTCCGAGTTGGCTCCCTGCTGAACTCAACTCTAGGAAGTGCTGAAGGGGCACGAAGAGCCTCAGCTGGAAGTGACCCATTTGAAGAATAAAATGGCTGTTGAGACTGAACAAAGTCTTCACCTCACGGAGGACAGGGATTTGCTCCTTTCCCAACTTTGGGCTCGAGGGGACCACCTGGTTCAGTTGCAGACGACCATTACCCGAGTCACTGCCCAGATGAATGAGTTACATTCTCTGCACTCAGAACTATTTCAGGAGGTTGTTGCTCTAACGATGCAACTCCAAACTCAACATTTTTCATATGCCGATAGTATCTATACTCTGGCTGAAGGTCTAAAGGCAGCCTCCAAAGGGTAGGCGATTGTGTGTCAGCCTTGGTGGACTACCAAGCAATTGAGGAGGATCAGTGGAAGTTCCGAGAGCAGGAGCTTATGAACCAATTGGGTTCAAAGGCTGCAACCTTCTTTCGCCTGGGCTTTGAAGGGGCAACCAAACAATTTGCCCTCCACGGATATCCTCCTCCAGGGGTAGATCTAGAACTTCTCTACTGTTTAGTGGCTCTGTCTGAGTACCCGTCGGAGGCCTTTGATTTGTAGTGATTGTATTTTCCTCTTTTCAACTTTTATAAGACCATGTATTTATTTGGAAGATCATGTGCATTTTATTAATCGTGTCTTGTCATTTATTCTCTAAACACAAACTCGAACCTTCACCAATAATCTCGACGATCCTCATTTATGAACCTCCCCACCCACACTTAATTGTTCCCTCACCTAACGGTAACTAACCTTGCCTAAGTAATTTTGGGATGGGCCCGAGCAATCCAGATTGATGGTCTATATCACCCCCTTGTAACTGTCATGTGCCACCTAGCTTATGTCCTCGTATCATGCCGGTTTAGATCTTTACTACTACTTAACCGCTTCTATGTCCATCATCCCTTAACGCCACCTCCTCCTACCATACCATATCAGGCAGGACCATGAGCGTGCTGAGTATCAATGACTAGTCTAAGGGATGACATTCGTGCCGACCTAAAGATTTAGGGGTGCCTTAGCTTGGTCAAGTGAGGGCACTGCGTTCTCTCCCCTTCTGATCCCAAAGAGCATGCTTGGGCCCATGCTTATCTGGGTCGGTTGTCAAATACCCCTTTGAATGATTGAGCCTTACATCTATTCGTGTATTAATCCTGTCCCATAAAAACAAGGCTGTCACCTCTTCTTTACTCCCTTCGTATTAGTTGGTTGTTTAGATAATCCTCCCACCATTTCTATAAATAAGGTGGTAGCAGTGACCCTAGTAGACACGGCTACTTAGGGTTTTGTTTTCGTCTTTTACTCAAACCACCTCTTTCCCTTTTGTCTCCTTTGGTAATGGCTTCTCAGAAAAGGCAAATGTCCAATAAGGCGACCTCGCCCTCCATCCTGCCTATTATCTTAGCCCTGTAAGCACGGACTGCCCCTACTACATCTCCTCTTCCACTTGCCGGTTCTACTGTTCCCCTTGGGGCTTCTTAACCCCGCTCAGAGGAATCCATCTGCATCACCTCCACACCTTGACGCCGGTCACAACGCTTACTTTTGCACCTATGCAACCTCACTCCTCTACTATCGACCCCATCAATAGTATTGTCTTCTGGGGAGTTTAGAAGACTTCACTACCTCCAACTTTTTCTCGCCACCCAGCTCAGTTGGGGGTGCAACTTAGGTTCTTTCTGTTCTAATGAATGTTTTATGACTATTTTTATATTAATTGAACCTCCTTCGCTATAGGGTCCCTCCAAAGCCGTGGATGAGGTAAACTTCCAACCAGGCGGCCTAACGCTTCAACCGTGCCCCTGGACCAACAGGGGGGCTCCCATTCTTCAACCACGCTCTTGGGGGAGATCCTTCGCCTAGACATTTAACTGAACTTGGCAAGGACCCAGGCGGAAGAATGGTACTGTCCACGAACTAAAGCCACTTAGCATCTAACAAAGGTGTTCCAGCAGAAAATGTTAGATACCATGGTGAGGCTCTAGCCCCAACTTGATGAAGCTGAGGCTGCGAGAGTAGAGGTGGAGAGGAGAGCCAGAGCCAACTATGCACCCCCCCCCCCCCCAACCACTAAGAATCGGCGGCTTGAATCTATGTTTATTTTGTTATTTTTTGTTTTTCCTAGCAAATTGTAAAAATTTCTTGCGTTTTAGCATCCGTGCGATGCCATTTGTTTCCCTTGGCTCAATCTTAATTCCTTCTACAGATTCTCTGTAATATCTCCTTCGTAAAAATCGATTGGCTCTTTGCAAGTTAACAAATACACTTAACATAACCCCGTTAACTCAGTTTGCTATTTTTCGAGGAACTTTTGCTGTGTTTCACACTATTATACCTGACCCTTGGTCTTCTTTACATGCTTTAAATAACCCCATACATAAGCTTTGCCCCTTAAGCATTCTTCCCTTTATTTACCGAAGCACAATTTGCTCTCCTATAAAATGGCAAGTAGTATGTTTTGTAAGCTACTTATTGCCTCTCTGGGACATCGCCCTTTTAGGTTAGGCGTCACTCCTTTTCATTCTATTTCTTCTGCACCTCGTCTAAGATCTCATTCTCGTGCCTCTAAAATTCGCTTTTTGACGGGGTCCGGTTACATCTTTATGCTTCTTCACGCAGATGTCAGTAAGCCTTTATTAAATGACAAATGATCCCCACGAGAAGCTGCTCTCCCTAGCCCCCGATCAACTTCGGATCAGAGAACTAGAAGACTCAGTTGAAACTCTCCGAACAGAGTTACGATCAACAACGACCCAAGTGGAGGCTTTGCAGAAGGAGCTAAAGGTCTGTCAACACACCCTTCACAACCCCCAAGAGGGCCAAAGAGCTATTATGCAGCAAATGCATTTGTTGTGATTCCATCCAGAAGTAGAGCTGACCATTCCATCCACGGAAAAAATAATCGAAGAAGTCCCTCGACTCTTGGGTTAATAAATCTGTATAGCCATAAGGTCTTCTGTCGGTAAATAATCAACTTCCATAAGCTTTTGAAATTTGTGTCAATCCTATAAATAACTGGGAAAGGTGTCATCCACCCACTTTACTCAATATCTCCTTTCTAGGGAAGGAGACCAATGTCTCTATTATAATCAAATTTCTTGGATCTGCCACAATGGAGATGAGGTGGTGTTTGAATAACTCGATCTAACAACTAAGTCCCAAGATCAAAAAGGCCTTGTTCTGGCAAATATAGAATCATCCCGTCCCTTTCGAAAGAATGAAATAAACTCGGGGCGAGATTAATGCGAGATTCCCTATAATTATTCAATGTATATCTATCCCCTTTCAGGGCATATAATGCGATAAAGCCCCTTGTGCTGGAATTGATGTCCGAAGTGTCCCTGAGCTAAATATTTTACGGGAGCATATTCAAGAGCGAGAAATGATTGAGAACACCATGATTCCTGGTTGGAGAATATCCATACATCCTTCAGAAGGAGCAAAAGATCAATTCTACAGTGGTTGATAGACGAAACGAAGGGTATGAGTAGACTACTTCGTATGTAAATTCTAGTCGGGGCAGACCCGACCATATAAGTAAGAAGGTTCGATTTTGTCATAGTTGAGTGCTTCGGGAGAATTCACATGAGGTCATAACGTAGAGTAGGTAATAGGGGAATATTATAGCATTTAGACTATTATAGATGTGCCCAGAGACCGTAGGAGTATATTATAGCACTTAGGCTGTTATAATTGGCCTCGGAGGTGATTGTATGATACTATAACACTTAGGCTGTTATAATTGTGTCTGGAGGTTGAGAAGACCTACTTGGTCCTTATAGTGGCTGTTATGAAGTGACTCGAAGGCTATGAAGATATACTATAACATTTAGATGGTTATAAATTGGTCCGGAGGTGGCTAGTATATATTATAGCACTTAGATTGTTATAGTGTGGCCCGGAGGCGGTGTGTGTATGTATACTATAGCATTTAGGATGTTATATAGGGGCCTGAAGGCAGTTGTATAATACTATAGCACTTAGGCGGTTATAGTTGTGGCTATAGAGGGGGCCTTTGATAATGGAATCCCAGGAGGGTGTTAATCTGCGGGAGCGGGGTTGGCCATAAGAGCGTATGATCTAGTTTGGACCTCCGCTGAGAAAATAATACACCTTAAATGATAAATGTTGACAACCCCTAATCCATAAATATTAAGATTATCTAGATTATACTGTGAGAAACCTGCAGATCTAAAAAGCTGCATGTGAAAATTACAATGTTGTGAATAGGCTTGAGCGGATAATCTCAAGCTGACAATCTTAGCCGGTTGGCTCCATTTGTTATAATGTCCCCCATGGATGTCGAATGGTAAAAGGAGGTTGACAGGTTCCCACACCTTGACTCGCCCAGATGAGGTTTCCAGATGCCCAACCATCTCCTTGTACCTGCAGAAACAAGCAACGCCATTAATATCGGTATCATTGATATCAATAACCCAAAGTTGGCCCCTTTAAGGATTTGTTGACATGATATTCCCTAATGATGAATGATGTCCTCACAAGCCAAGACTCGTGCGAAGAGTAGTGAGGTGTTGTGGGGGACAATGGCAGAGTCGTACACCTGACATTATCGAGTCGTTACCCTACCGTCGATTATAATTCCTACCATCATGTCGAGTCTAAACACCTATATAACGAGGAGGCTTCATTGGCGTAGTGCACTATAAAAATCCAACTCCCACAATTCAGACAAGTGAAAACCTCTTCGTTGTCCCCCTCAGCATCGGCCATGTCAGGTAGAGGTTCATCCACTACTGAAGGAGTATCCAGATTCCATTCCGGAGATCCGCGACCTTGGTTTATAACTTTGCGTCCAAAAGTTATTGGCGATTTCTGTCAATCTTTGTCGCTCGCCTTAGGATACCTTTCGAGTACTGATTAATCGCTTCCACCTCCACTGAGCGTCTCCATGCACCTCCCAGTCGCTCCAAGGCCTTCTTTACTGAGCAGTTGGAAGCGGGATTACGTTTCCCTATACATTCCTTGTTGCTCGAAGTTTCTGAGTATTTTGTAGTACCTTTGAATCAAGTCCAAACTCCTTCCGATTTATGTTAAGCTTCTACATAGTCCTTATATATCTAGAGATCATCCCTTTTGCTTTTCTTTTTCATTGTTTTTTCCAACTAAAATTAACCGAGCTAGGTGTCTTCTACTTCTGTGCTCGATTCAAATTTCAATTTTTGACAGGTGCTCCATCGTCTCACAAAGGCTGGAAGGAACATTATTTCTTTGTACATCTGCCTTCCTCCTTTACCTTTTCATCCACTTGGCTCCGTGGTCTACCTCCCCGACCTTCATTATGCCGATATTAAGATAACGCCGAATACCAAGTGATCACTCTGTTACTGGAGTAGTAGTTTCATCTGGGGCGATTGTTTATTGAGCAAACTCTCGCCTTGGTAGGTTTGAACCCATTACTTCTGAACTCCCCTACTATTTTGGATAAACCTCTTACCTACTATGTTTATATCAAGATTGTGGTTGATAGTTTTAACGACATATGATTGCAGAATTTGCTTTGGATCATTCAACATTTAGAGACCGGCTAACTTTGAGGTCAAAAGTTGTTGGTCCTAAGTTGCCTGCCTCTAAGGAGTCACAATTTCCAGAGAAGTTGGTGAAGGAGATAAAGAGTTAGTTTGCTTATCTCCTCGGGACACTATGGCCGTCTTGTTTGGTTTGGCTCCCGAGCTAGAACCTGAAATGGTTCCTACCTCCCTTGTGGGTAAGTGTCACAAATGCTTAGTGCGACCATTGTCCCTTGTTTCCTCCTCCCACGATAATTGAAGGGCTAAATTTAGTGCCCCGGTGTTTTTCGCGGGTTGCACCTCTCTATGATTAAACATTAATTCTCTTTCTTTAGGTCGAGCTGAGGGAGAAACAAGTGTGGCTCACATGCCCAACTCCTTTGATGCAGAATCTGCTCCTCTGTATCCTCAGCTTGACTCGCGGTCGAATTTTGAATGCCCTGACCTAGTCCGTCCTACCCTCCCTGCTGATCTTTTGGAGTCTTTTGGTCCTGTCGAGCAAGCACTTTTGCATCAATCAAACTGGGACAATCTGCCTGATTACATCTCTCAGGGAATTACGGAGGTCTGCCCCTTGTATCCATCCAGAGTGCTACAAGCACCTCTAATTAACCTTATAAACCTCCTCTGGTGCTTGTGATACAGTGGCTAGTGGGCCTTCACGAAATGAATACTCAATGGAAAAGTCATGTATCGGTTTTGAAGGAAGAGTTGAAAGCAACTAAACTTTGAGAAGAGATTCTGGAACATTCTCACGGGCAGCTCTCTAAAGAGTTGGAAGCAATTCAAATGAAGGAACAAGCTACTCAGGTAGAGATATCTACCCTAAGGCTCCACTCTGCGAGGCTGCAGAAGACAATTGAAGATTTAGCATCTCAAAGATTTAAGGAGGGAACATCTCGGCAAGCACAGAAAGAAGCATGAGCCAAGGAATGGGAAGATTCTTTCTGGGCTTCCTTAGAGGTCAATGATAAATTTATTAATCGAGGCTTTGTCTTCCTTCAATGGGACTTTGAAGATTGTACTGCTCAATTTAGGGAGGCGGACTATCCTTCTTTTGGTCAAGCTCTTCTTTTTTGAACATAGAGATGACGATTGATTGTACCCCTTCCAATCTTCTTTCTTTTAAGCCAAAGTAGAAAAGATCTGATGGGGACTAACTATTGTAATCCCCCATTTGCGAACAACATTAGATGTAGACCTTAATTTCCATAGGGATACTTTCTCTTCGTGTTAAGGCACTTCCCGACCCAAATAACATGTTTACGCTTTGTTTTTTGAAAATATTCGATGCATTAACTACATTTCATCCACTATAATAAGGGCGTAAATGGTATATATTCCATGTCCTTTGTAATAATTTTCCGTGGGCATCTCTCAGATAATAGGCTCCTATACCCATGCGGCCTTCGACCTATTAGGGTCCTAGTTTCCCCTTGGAGCCTTCCGGTAGTACCTTTTGCAGCACCAAGTCCCCTACCTGGAAGGAGCGCGGAATGCCCTCTTTGTTATAAGCGTCGGCTACTTGTGAACGGTATCGTTTGGCTTGATAGAAGACTTGCATTCTCTCTTCCTCGATCAAATCCAATTCTGCATGTCGTGCTACTCCGTTATCCTTGGGCGTTTATGCTATTGCCTGAGATCTCATTCTGGCTTCAACTAGCAGAATGACCTTCCTTCAATGGGGCTTTGAAGATTGTATTGCTTAATTTAAGGAGGCGGGCTATCCTCCTTCTGGTCAAGCCCTTCTTTTTTGAACATGGAGAGGACGATTGATCGTACCCCTTCCGATCTTCCTTCTTTTAAGTCAAAGTAGAAAAGATTTGATGGGGACTAACTATTGTAATCCTCCGCTTGAGAACAAAATTAGATGCAAGCCTTATTTTCTATAGGGATACTTTCTCTTTGTGTCGAGGCACTTCTCGCCCCAAATAACATTCTTACGTTTTATTTTTTGGAAATATTCGATGCATTCACTACACTTCATCCACTATAATAAGGGCGTAAATGGTATACATCCCATGGTCTTTGTAATAATTTTCCCTGGGCATCTCTTAGATAATAGGCCCTTATACTCATGTGGCCTTCGACCTACTAGGGTCCTACTTTCCCCTTGGATGTTTTTGACAGTACCTTTTGCAACACCAAGTCCTCTACCTGGAAGGAGCGGAGAATAACCTATTCCGAGTTCAGCTAGCAGGATGACCTTCCTTCAATGGGGCTTTGAAGATTGTACTGCTTAATTTAGGGAGGTGAGCTATCTCCCTTCTGGTCAATCCCTTCTTTTTTGAACATGGAGAGGATGATCGATCGTACCCCTTTTGATCTTCCTTCTTTTAAGCCAAAGTAGAAAAGATCTGATGGGTACTAACTATTGTAATCCCCTGCTCGCGAACAACATTAGATGCATGCCTTATTTTCCATAGGGATACTTTCTCTTCGTGTTGAGGCACTTCCCACCTGAATAACAAGCTTACGCTTTGTTTTTTGACAATATTTGGTACATTCACTGCACTTCATCCACTATAATAAGGGCGTAAATGATATACATTCTATGACCTTTATAATAATTTTCCCTGGGCATCTCACATATAATAGGCTCCTATATGCGACCTTCGACCTACTAGGGTCCTTCCCACTTGAGTCCTAGTTTCCCCTTAAAGCCTTCCTACAGTACCTTTTGCAACACCAAGTCCCTTACTTGGAAGGAGCGGGAAATAACCTTTTTGTTATAAGCTCGGATTACTTGTGAATGGTATCACTCGGTTTGATAGAAGGCTTGTATTCTATCTTCCTCGATAAAATCTAACTCTACATGTTGCACGACTTCGTTATCCTTGGGCATATATGCTGTTACTCAAGCGGATCTCATTCTGACTTCAATTGGCAGGACGACTTCGGTTTCGTATACCATTTTGAAGGGAGTTGCTCTTATGGCTCTTCAAGGGGTGGTTCGAAAAGACTATAGGATATTAGGAGCTCTTCTACCCAACTGCCGCCCACGTGTTCCAACTTTGTTTTTAATCCTTGCATCAATTTGTGGTTTGTGACCTTCACCTACCCATTGCCTTGCGGGTATACCACTGACGTAAATACTTGTTCAATCCTGAGCTCCCTATACCAATCCAGTATTTTTCTGCCTTGGAATTGACGATCATTATTTGAAACTAATTGCCGAGGTATGCCGAAGCGGCACAAGTTGTTTTGCCATAGGAATTTCATCACCGCTTGTTCGGTTATATGGGCTAGTGACTTGACTTCTATCCACTTGGAGAGATAATCCACAACGACGAGGAGCAACTTTTTCTATGTAGTGTCGGTCGGGAAGGGTCCTACAATATCCATACCCCATTGGTCGAATGTGCAAGTGACAATTGCTGACTTCATTTGCTCGACGAGTTGATACTGCCAATTGTGATGTCATTGATAACTTTCAAAACTCTCACCATGTGTATGCCGTCTCTTTTGAGGGTAGGCTAGAAATAACCATCTAACAATGTTTTTCAAATGAGTAATGACTTCCTATGTGACTCCCACAAGCTCCTTCATGAATTTCCTTTAGCACATAATTTGCCTCTCGTTCTCTCAAACATCGTAACAGAGGTCCCACACTGGATCGTTTGTATAAGAGACCTTCCAAAAGACAAAATCTTGTCGCTTGGTGCTTGAGTTGTCAAGACCGCGTTGGATCTTTGTGGATAATTTGACTTATTGGAAGAATGCTAGAAATTCTGTCCTCCAATCATCTATCACAGGCTCCAAAATGACTTATGTTTGAGGCAACAGTTCTACTTGAGAAACCACTTTCCGGGTAGCCCAATGGCGTAAGGAATTGGCAAGCTGAATGAGTTCATTCGCTTAGTGATTCTTAGCTCACGTAATTTGCTTCAGTAACATCTCGATGAAATGCTTTTTAGCTTTTTGTACTAGTTCACAATATCTGCGACATTTGATATCTTTAATTTCAAAATTTCCTTTGACTTGTTGCCCCACCGACTGGGAATCCATGTGTATGACTACACACATGACCCCCACATGCCTAGCGGCATGTAAAATTATTAACAAGACTTCATATTCAGCTTCATTATTTGATGCTCTGAGGTGGTGCCGCACAGTTAACTTGATTTCTTCGCTACCGTCCCTTTTAGCTAAGCCCTCTGCATAAATCATCCATGGGTCATGTTCTTTCCGCACAAATTCCACTAAGAAGTCAACCAGAACCTGGGTTTTGAAGGAGGAATGTGGCTGATGTTTTGTCATATACACTAAGTACGGTTGCTCATTTGATGAGTTGTCTTGTGGCTTCTGGGTTGGTAATTCGTCTGAGTGGAGTATCAGTGAGTACGCAGTGTAACGAACTTCAAGACCTTTGAGTAAATAATTGATGTAATACATTGGATATTGTTTGTCTTGTTCTTGTCGCACAAGTACCGAACTTACTATCTCAGACAAAGATAAATAAACTCATAGCTTCTTGCTTAGTTGAGGTTTGGACAAGATAGACAGCTCAAACAAGTAATCCTTTAATGCTTGAAAGGCTCGGTCGCAATGCTCTTCCCATTGAAAACGAACGACCTGTCTCAATATCTTGAAAAAAGGTAAGCTTTTATCTGTTGAGCGGGAGATGAAGTGTGACAAAGTTGTGATCCGCCCAAGCAACCTTTAGACTTCGTGCAAATTTTGCGGGGGTTGCATTTGCCAAAATCATCAATCTTTTTTGGGTCAGCTTCAATACCCCATTCAATCACTATGTAGCCGAGGAAGCGTTCCTTTGTGACTCCAAAGATGCACTTCTTCAGGTTGAGCTTCATCCGATATTTTTGCAGAGTAGCGGATGTTTCCTCTAGGTTGGGTATCAAAATTACCTGTGAGTAGAGATTTGACAAGAATATCATCAGCATATACTTTTATGTTTCGCCCTAATTGGTCCGTGAAAACATTGTCCATCAGCCTTTGATATGTGACTCTTGTATTTTTTAACCCGAATGACATAGCCACATAACAAAAAATACCATTTGAGGTGATGAAACTAACTTTATTTTGGTCTTCCTTAGCTAAGGGTATCGGGTGGTACCCTTGGTATGCATCCATCATAGAGATAAATTAGTGCCTAATTGTAGAGTCCACCAGCTAATCAATGCAGGACAAGAGATAACAATCTTTGGGGCAAACTTTGTTCAAATCCCGAAATTCTACGCACACGCCATTTTTGGATGGCTTTGGCTCTAGTACCAGGTTAGTTAGCCAAGTGGGATATTGAACCTCTCGAATGTACTTCCTCCTGGATGGTGACATCCTTCTCCAGACCAAAATGTTGATGCTTCTACTTGATCTGTTGAGTATTCGACAAGATTTGTTGCTTATGCTCTATTACTCCCGATTCAATTCCCAACAGATATTTAGGCATCTAAGCAAAGACAACATAATTCTTAGACAATTCGCCAATGAAGTTTTTAATGTGGCCAAGACGCCTCGGGAAATTCAAACAGTTTGCTTAGGACGAGCAGGAACAATTCCGATGACCTCTGTTTCTAGCTCGAGCAAGGGGGACATCTCTTCACCCTTTTGAATATATTGTCTCTATAGAATGACCTGGTCTTCCCAATGGTCTCTTGAGACCTATTCCTCCCTGTTTGGATGACCTTCACATAACATTTTTGAGCAGCTTGTTGATCTCCTCGGACTTCCCTCCACATCGTTTCCCATAGGAAACTTGATATTCTAGTTATGGGGGGAAGCAACAGCTTGCAGACTACTGAGGATTGGGCGACCAAGGATAGTGTTATAGGAAGAGGGTGTGCCCACCACCATAAATGTAGCCAGAAAGGTCTTCCTCCTCGATTCAATGCCCAAAGAAAGCAACAACTTTATTTGACTGAGTGACTAAACCTCATACCTCGAAAATCCAAATAGAGAAGTGGTCACAGGTTGTAAGTCCTCTATTTTCATGCTCATTTCTTCCAAAGATGACCAATAGAGGATATTAACAAAGCTACTTGCATTAACAAAGACTATCTATATCAAAATTAACTATGATAGCTCGAATTATCAGGGCATCAGAGTGCAAGATGCCCACCCCTTCCAAGTCACTTTGGCCAATCCCAACACTGATTTTGTCAAAGCGTCTGCCCTGGTGCTTACCATCCATTCCTCTCGGCTGTGGCGCTTTCGAGCTAAATTAGAATCACCATTAGTGTGTCCTCCGGAGATTATATTAATGACACCCCGAAGAGGTGGTTGACCCAACACAAACACCCCTTTTTTCTATGCGGTTCTAGGATTAGACGGTCGGGATGTCCGTGGTATGGGAGGACCCGGGCGACCTTCCCTTGGCAGGTATCGGGGTTGTGGCTGTGGTTGATACGAGTCGAGCCAGTAAGTAAGGTTCGTATTTGGGGGTGAGTCCTGATAACCCTTTCCAGCTCTTGATCCAATTGCTGACATTCATTAGTATGACCATACTCTTGATGGTATGTACAGATAGTAGGGGAAGGTGGTCTTTGTGGTCCCCATTCGGTTCCTACGGATCTCCTTGAAAGTTGATGCTCTTCGCAAATCTGCATCGCCTTTTCCTTAGAAAACCGCCATGGAGGAGCATATGCAGGGTATCGTGCTGAGGTGGGGCACGTTGGAGGTAATGGCTCAGCGTGACGCTCGGGTATCTTCGCTAATTGAAATCCTCTTGATTTTTGGCGAGCTCTTTGGGATTCCTCCATATTGATATATTTCTCAGCTCGAACGAAAAGAGTATTATAGTTGGTGGGAGGTTTCTTTAGTAGAAAGCAGAAGAAATTCCCCTCTCGCAGTCCTTGAGCGAAAGCACTTGTTAGAATTTCTAGTACCGTGGAAGGGACCTCCCGCACAACATGCGCGAATCTCTGAATATATTGCCTCAAAGTTTTCTGAGATTTTTGTTTAAGGTTAAATAAACTGAGAGGAGTGGGCAGGTATCGCTTGGAGCTGGAAAAGTGGCACAAGAATGATGTGGAAAAATCATCAAAGGATGCTATAAATCTTGACTTTAGAGTATTGAACCATTGTTGAGTGGGCCCAATCAGAGGGGTGTGAAAGACCCGATACTTAACACCCTCTAAGTACTGGTGTAATAGGGCGGTGTTCTCAAATCGACATAAATAGTTTTTAGGATCAGAAGAATAATTATATTCAGGCACTTGGGGAGGCCGGAAATGCCGAGGCAACCCCTCCCTTAAAATACCTTAGTGAAGGGCATTTGCTTTACTGCTACACTTTAGACTATATTTAGCTTCTCGAACTCGTCATGAATGGGTTGCTTATTGGGGCGATGAATTGTAGGCTCCTCATTATTGGGTTGGAGGCTAGAATGAGAGGTAGAGGTATTCCCTTTTGAACTTTGTGCCACTGATGGAGCCCTAGTCGATCTTCTAGTCGAGGTTATGTCTTTGTCCGCTACCCCAAATGGGCTCCGGTGCAAGACTACCTACACAATTATGGCCACCATTCAAATAAGGTCCTCTCTAGAGATCGGGCCTTTTGCAACCCCCTCCGAGTTTTCTTGCAGGGGATGGGAGGTAGCTATTGCCTCCACCAGGTGTTCTGCAGCGACTTTCCAAGTTCCCACAGACGCCACGGATCTTGGTTAGAATGAAGAACGTTAAAGGTAGGCCGACTTTTCTGGCACGACCCTTTCAACGCTTAAATCAGTATCAGCCGAAGGAAGAGGAAGGGTGTAGTAACACAACAAAGAGAAAGAAAATAATAGAGGAAAGCTTTAGGGAAGAAGAGTTGTTTCTGCGTATTAGAATAGAGAAAGAATCATCTCTTTCCTTTACATCCTGAGGACCTTATATAGTAGATCAGCACCGCCTTGCCGATCAAGCTTCTTTGACAGCCACGCCCTTTGTAGGACTATTAGGGGACAACCATTGTAGGGAATCTCCGCTTGGTAGGCTGCGTTACCGATTTGCCATGTGTTGAGGAGACCAAAATATAATATGTGGACTGCCACGTATTCAGGAATTATTACTTGATAGGGAAAATATGGTACTCAGGAAAATCATTAGTTCTCGAGGGAATCAGCAGTGCTCGGGAATACCAATAATACTTGGCAGCACCAATAGTGCTCAGAAGAATCAATGTTACTTGGAAGAACCAATAGTGTTCGGGAGAGCCAATAATACACGGGAGAACCAATAGTGCTCTGGAGAGCCACGTACTCGAGAGAATCCATAGTGCTTGGGAAATCTCAAGGATAGTGATAAGTCTTTAATGGGCAACTCCGATGACACCATCAACATGCATGATATTTTTCATGAAATGAACATGCCTTAATTGCAAACATATTCCTGGTTAAATTTCGTGAGGTGACTGATCTAGAATTGGTTTTTGTTTTTATATTGTTGAAACGCCTAAAAGGACTCAGTTGTTTGGGAAAAGGCTGATTGCTAGGAAGGATCAATTGTTGGTCACGTTTCATTATCACTTATGGGAATAGCTAGAGGAGGAAAGGAGCACTGCTCATTCAACCTTTGTTGACTATTTATGAAGACCATTATGCAAATGGCTGCACTTCTCTATTTCCTTTAATTTGCATTTTCCAAAATGTTCTGAGTTTTTGTTTTTTCTCTGTGTTTAAATGAAGAACAGCAAACACACTACATGGATGCAGTTGTGGACTCATGTTTTTTTCCCTGGCATTTTTGGACATTCTCAGTGCTGAATCCTATCCTGTCAAATTAGCAACACTAGAAAAATCAGAATTCTACTAATAGCTCTCGTTGAAGAGCAACCTGGTCGCTCCTTCCTCACCCATGTCTTTTTTATAAACCAAAGAATTGAAAGAGCAGTTGGCGGCATGAAAAATCTTTTATATTGATTGGAATTCAGTATCACTCATCTAGACTCTACGCAAGAGATTGACCTTCCAAAATTTTTATAGAATCAGTTATATTACTTGTATATTCGAAGCTAAATCTGAGTGGTATGCTACAATCGTGAAAGATTAATAAGATTTTAGAAGTTTCATTTCTTCTGCTGCTTCAAATTTTGGTTCCCAGATGATGACTCATGACACCTGGTTATTGAACACTAGGCCTTATGTAATGATATTTGGCACTCTCTTTTAAGATATAGAAAAAAAGTGGAAATGTTTCAAATGATAATTTTCCCATCATCCTGTCCTTTAGTCGTCGATTGTAGACAATTGAAAATGATAATGATTTTCCTTCCCCAGGTTGGACCAGGAGAGGTAGATGATGAGCTTGAAGATGAGATCACATCAGAATGCACAAAGTATGGTATTGTTACACGTGTATTGATATTTGAGATAACAGAAGAAAACTTCCCTGCAGAAGAAGCAGTCAGGATCTTTGTACAATTTGAGAGACCAGAGGAAGCCACTAAAGCATTAATCGATCTTGGTGGGCGTTTTTTTGGTGGAAGAGTTGTGCATGCTTCATTTTATGATGAGGAAAGGTTTGGAAACAATGAGTTGGCTCCGCTGCCTGGTGAAGTTGCTGGTTATTAATGAGAATATTAACGCGAGAACAACTTGGGGTGGAGACTAGCCTTGCACGGCAGCCTTTGCGATTACCTTTCTGGTTATTTGTATTTGATGTGCTCCACTTGGTTTACTAATCTTGGAGATATTTCTTGCAGCATTCTACAGCAGCCTACAAGGCATGTCTCCCTTCTCTTCTTTGCTGCTGATTTGTGGTTCATGCTGCATGTTAGTGTTGCATAACAGTTCATTAGTAAAAAGGTGTTTGTTAAGATGTAAACTTGGAAACATGGACAAGTAAGATCCTCAAGTGGGGGGAAGTGATTTCCTATGTTTGTTTTCTTAAACTGAATGTGTTGCTATTCTAGTTAAACGGTATGCCCTTATTTTGGTAGTTTTTATTGATCATTTCATGGAATATTGGTAGTTTATTCAGATGCACGCATCTATCTATCTGAATCTTACTTTCTGCCATCAGAATGCTTCCTCTTGCTTATTATTGGTTCTCTCTGACATCAGAATTCTTCCTCTTGCTAATGATGTTAATAATGATTGCTCATGTTCACAAATTTTTGGTTATAAACTAGGATTTAATCTTAAAACAGTATTTTGACAGCGGATTGAATCTTATGACTAGAATCTCTACGCCTGTGGCATTACAATTAAATTGTTACTGCTAGTAGCAATATTATGATGTTAGATTAATTACATTGATCATATTAATCACGTAAACTCTTTGTGCATTTTCTCATGAATGTAATTGATAGATGATAGCTATTCTTGGCAAGTTAGACTATCAAGTTGGTTGTGCTAGCTTCACACATTTTGTATGTTGTTGCATTTGGTGTTAGTGCAATCATGGTCATGTTTGATCATAGTGTGTTTTGATGTGTTGATTAGAGTGTTACATATCCCTCTGTTATTGATGTGTGTATTAAATTGTGCAGGGACTTGGTATAATGCCCACCAATATCGTAGAGCTTGTGACTAAACAACGTTCATGTTGTGGGCCAAATTGGTGATACGCAATGGCTTGGACATTGGTTGAGATTTGAAAGAAAGGTGGATATGACATTCAAAGAATCATAGGACAAGAAAGATTGAATGATATTGGAGAATCTTGTGGAGCTTGACTTAGCATGATCAAGGTGGTATAGCTTGATGATTTGAGGTATATTAGAGATCGAAGAAGAATGGTATAGAATATGCAAGAGATCACATGATAAGGGGCATCTAGATGGCAGTTGAAAGGAGACTAATTATGTATGCAAAGAGTGAATGTTGTCACGTGGATGGATTTAGTGCATCTAAGAGATTTACCAACAGTAGGTGGCTTTGTGAGAGAAACTCGAGGTGCCAAGGTAAACTCTTTAAGTGATTGTCGAGAGACTTGTAGTTTGGATTAAAGTAGTTTTTGACTTAGGTGATGACTTGACTATTGGATTGGTTGTGTCGATGATCTAGTCAATTGCAAGGTACTTTCCTTGTCGTCCATTTTATAGCTCTCTAAAGAGGCATACGAGTCTTCACAAGGATGACGTGGAGGCTAAGGTACGACTGAGCTTGTGGATAAGACATGAGTCAATTTCGGATGAGGTCTAAAGTTTTTTTCTGAATTCAGATGACTTCCATGTGTCTTGGCTATCACATCTAGACATATAGAATTTCTTATGATTTATCTCTTTCACAATGATTGTGAGACAGATCGATGGAGGCCGTTAAATTGATGGTTCTAATCTTTTACGGAAAGAGGCATACTAGAACTTGATTTTCATAGAACTCATGTCTCCACTTGCTACCTTCAATCAACTCAAAACTTTTTGATTGATTATTATCCATGCTAATTGACTCTGAGGCTTGTCAATTACTTAACCTAGGTAGGAACACAGACTTAACTCTTGGACAATTATAATGAAGTTGATTGAATCATCATCATTGTTTGATGCAATCGACCTCTAATTAAGATTAATTAAGTTCAAATTGAGTTCGAGTTCAATTTTGATATTTGAGCAATATTAGATCAAGTGATATTTTTTAAAAGGGAGATTGTTGATTAAAGATGATCAAACTAGATCGATGACAGATAGATATTATTAAAGAGGAAGATTATTAATTCAATTGATCTTTAATCAGATTGATCATGATGGATATAAGTTTTGATAAAAAATGATTGAGTGAGAAATCAAATAGGTCAAGATTGATTGAATATTTGACAATTAAAAAAGCTCAAGTTGATCATGGATGATCGAACATTTACGGCTCGAAGTTCAATAGGGGAGTTGATAAGAGGTGAATTCCAAATGGACTATGGAGGACTGAACATTTGACGATAGAAAGTTTAATAATGATTAACAATAAATGAAGTCTAAGTGAGTCATGGAAGGCTGATCACTTAACATGAGATAAATGAAATTTAAATGGATAATGAAGGATCAAACACTTGACATGAGAATAAAAGTTCTAACAAGTTATGAAGGATCGGATGCTAAGCACGTAGTCCGGAAGTCCAAATAGGCCAAGAAAGATTGAATGTTTGATATTGAAGAAGTCCGAACAGGTCAAGATTGATCGGATACTAGACACAAGAAGGAAAGTCCAAATAAGTCGAGAACGATCGAATGTGTGGCATCGATGAAGTTCTAGTAGGTCAAGGATAATCGGATGTTAGACATACGAAGTCTTGACATGTCAAAGGTAATCGAATGCAAGGCGGGTGAAGTTTTGGTAGGTCAAAAGTGATTGGATGGTAGACAAGAGAAGTCTTGATAGATTAAGGTCAGTTATATACTAGGTGAAGCAAGAGTTTAGCCTATGCTAGGATTGAAATTAAGATATCAGTCGATTGATAGGATACATCACTTAATTGATAAATCATAAAATAGGGGTTTTGGATGTTAGCGAATAGAGATTTTGAAACTCAATTGATCATAATCAGTCGGCTGATGTCATCGTTCAATCGAATAAAAAAATTTAGAATTCGACTATAGGATTTGTCTAATAAGCGTCAATCGACTGATGGTGAGTAACAATCAACTAATGTTGAGGTGGATGAAGCTATTAAGCTGACAGGTCATAGCAATATTCAAATCTACAATGGAGCAATCAATTGTTGGGAGAAGGTTGACTGATTAGTGAAAATCAGTCTAACAACAATTCTATAAAAGAGAGTTTCGAGGATATTTGAAACAACTATTTGGAAACTTTGAAAGAAAAGTGCTATTACATTTCAGACCTTTCACGAAGCAATTTAAAGTAATCAAACAATGTGCAAAATAAAGATCATTGTGTAAATTATCGTTTACATTAAATTTTGATTTTCTTTATATCTTTGTATTCCTTGTATTGTTGTGAAAAAGTAAATTGTAAGAGGTTTCTCTGTCTCTAAAAGATGTTCGAGAAGGAGAAAAGATAATGATGCTTACACTAGGAACCTAAGTTGTGGAGCAGGAATCGAGAGTTTCAAACTACATAAAAATCTTAGTTTGTATGTTTGTTTTGTGTCCTTTTTTTATTTTTATTTTCGATATGTATTAATTGTTTGTAAACAAGTATGAATAAACGACGATCAAGGTCAAATGCAATCACTATTCATGCTTCTCTAGCGACGTTAACGGTCCCAACAAGTGATATCATAGTAAGATTATTTTTCACTAGATTAATTGTCGATGGAGCACAAGTTAGAGGATCAGAAGGGTTCATCAGAATTAATGGAGTTCAATGACGGATTTAGATACGAAATTCGATTTCTATCTTCTTTTGGATTGGCGGGTTTTGCCTAGTAGAAGAAAAATCTGAGATGTTATTTCAAATGGAGATGGGAGAATGATTCGTTGTAATGGAGGGTTTTGAAATTTCAAAAAGATAAAAGATGAAGACCTCTCACTAAGAGCATAACAACAAGTTTAAGGCACATGACAAGGTAATTGAGATTTTAATTGATTTAGTATCCAATAACCTATTGTGTAAGATAGGTAAATATCAAAATGTTAAGGATATATGAAGCAAGCTTGTCAAGCTTCATAAAAGTCATCGGTTAAAAAGTGAGCAAAACAAAGATCATTATGTAAATTATCGTTTACATTATATTTTGACTACTCTTATGAGAGGGTCGGATAACTAGTGCGGTGGTAGACTTGTTACAATGAGCAAGGGTCAATCATTGAGGACTGCAAAGTCTTTCGGGGATGCTTGCTCTCCTGCCATGCTAGCATCCGATTGGGCAATAAAAAAGTTCCTCGTTATTTACCTCCCTTATGATAGTTATGTGATCGGCTGGTAGGGGTGCTTGGGATGTGTGTATCACTTTTCTGCTACAATGAAAGTCATCATTGGTTCAGGGATGTTTGCCCTCTCGCCCCGCTAGTGTTCAATTGGGCACAAAAATTATTCCTCATGATTTATTTTCCTTACGATGACTGTGAGGCTGGCTGGTAGGGTGTTTGGGGTGAGTGTATAACTTTTTTGCTACAATGAAAGTCATCATTGGCACAAAAATGAGGATAAACTCGAGAAAGAAGAACCATCGGTTTAAGAGCATGAAGATTTAGAGGTTGAGAGGTATTCAACATTCGATATGGATGTAGTTGAAGAAGGCTCTACTACAAGGGTTGAGAGGAAGCATTAATATCAAAACAAGAAGAATCCTTGATATTTAAGCCAACGAAGAAGAAGTTCATGCTTCCCCTATTACTATGGAAGATAACATAATTTCAATTGTAAAAAATAAAGATCATATAATATGTTTTGAATATAGATAAAAATGATACTACAAGAGCAAATATCCTTAATTAATCAAGAAGAAAATTCAAGTGATGCTGAAGATAAAGGAAAAGCCAAAGAAAATCAAAGCCTTGATACGGAAGGACAAAGAATACATAATATGTTTTTCATACAATCAATATGGGCATTATGAAAATTAATGTCCAAAAGAGAGGCAACCATGAAAGGACAAAGGAGGAAGCCCAAGTCTCAAGTCTAGGGGAACCTCTAAGGTAGCATCCGGGTATTGTTTTATAATATATATATATATATATATATATATATATATATATATAGCGAATACAACAATAAGATTGTCAGTGTGCAACACTAGGAGAATGCAAAAAGAAAAATTGCTATAATCAAGTTAATCAGAACCAAGACTTCTTAGAAATTTATGATGACATATAAACATTAGGAGTAGATATACTTAATGATTTAATACAAATAACACACTTTCTAAATATTTTAAAAACACAAGACGATTTAGACCTATTAGTTTTCAGAATGGAAAAATTAGAAATAATAGGAGAAAATTTCACCAAATACTGGAACATAGACAAGACATATTGTAAATTAGACATTATAAACTCAGACATTACGATAAAAGCACAAGATTTTAAGTATACTAATTGAGAATCAGAAGAATGTAAGACACATATTAAACAATTATTGGACTTGAAACTTATATAAAGATCTACCTCTAGACATAGAAGCCCTGCTTTTATAGTCAACAAGGGATCAGAACAAAAGAGAGGACAGTCTAGGTGATTTTCAATTATAAAAGACTTAATAATAATTGCCATGAAGATGAGTATAAAATACCAAACAAAGAACAACTTATCAATAAAATACAACACTCCTAATGGTACTCAAAGTTCGATTTAAAATCAATATTTTAGCAAGTAAAGATGCATCCAGACTCAATAAGCTAGACAACCTTCTCTTGTTTAGAATGCCATTTTGAGTGGTTAGTAATGCCCTTTGGGTTAAAAATTGCACCCCAAGTCTTTCAGCGAAAGATGGACAACATCTTTAAGGAAGTATCTAAGTTTACTTGCGTCTATATCGATGATATACTAGTGTTCTCTAAAACTAAAATAAAATATTTTTCACATCTACATATGGTTTTTAATATTTTTTAGAAACATGGTCTTATCATCTCAAGAAAGAAGATGAAACTAGTTACCAAACATATAGATTTCCTAGGAGCAGAAATAGGGAAAGGAAAAATAAGACTACAACCTCATATTGCTAACAAAATATTAGATTTTCTAGACAAAATAGAAGAAACTAAACAACTAAGAGCTTTTCTAGGGCTCCTTAACTATGTCAGGCCCTATCTTAAAGATATTGGGAAAATAAGTGGCACATTATATAACAAAACATCTGCAAAAGGATAAAGACACTTCAATCAACAAGATATAGATCTAATTATAAAAATTAAACAGATCGGTGCTACAGTGTTTTACTATAGTTTTTTTAACAAAAAAATAACACAAAATAAATAATAGCGGAATTAAGTAACTAAGTAGGAATAAACAGAGAGAAAAACAATAATAATAACAAAGGTTTTTGAGGAGTTGGAAAGATGCATTCTAGGCTCTTGATATGATCTCTTCCTCCCGATGAGCCTCACCCGTTACCAATCCATACTGAACCCCGACGTTAGAGGTCTTATCCGTTGCCTCTGTCAGCATAGGTCTTATCAGTTTATTGGTAACAGTTACCTTCCTAAGGAAAGGAAAAAGACTGGGGTATTATGAGATTAGAAAAAGATGTTTTAAAATGTATTTTTCGTTCCTCAAAAACCAAGTCGTTTAGCCTTGCATTTGTAGAAAAGAAATAGCTTTACTAAAAAAAACACAATGGATTTTACAAGTGAAATTACAGGGGAAATACTTACAATATGAGACTCTCTGGCTAAGAACTTGGTCACACTCACACACAAACTCTTAAAAGTTTAGACTTACAAACACACTGAAAGAGGAAACTGCTGGGAGAAGGGGATGCTCTTCGGGGAATGACAAATGTCCTCCATTTATAGGAGGAGAAGAAGCTGGTGTCTTACGGATGCTGAAACATATTAGTAGTAGTGGAAATATCACGGGTGGAAAGTGTTTCTGAGGAGTGTCACGGGTTGATACTGTAGATGTCATGTTTTAGTGCTGTGATTGTCCTTTTGGTACTGTGACTGTCCTTCCTGTGTCACGGGTGTTGTCCTTGTGCTTATCCTTCCATCATATTTTCTAAATTTCTTTCTGCCACCGAATCCAATGAGTTTGTGTCATCTGGGCCAGGTCGAGGCGGTGGGCTGATCTGCTGCAAATTTTCCCGATATTGATGGGCTGTTAGCCTGGTTTTCTTTAATATCCATTCAGCATTCCTGTTCGTATAATGTTGTAGTAATACCTGATGTTGAGTAGTTATTTTGAGGGGAAAGAACTTCTTTGCATAATTTTTATCCTAATAATTTTTTTCTATGTATGTTTCTGCAGCAAGAGTGTATGTTGATGTTGAAAAAGATGTGACTTCATTATAAGTCCAAAGCCATTGTGATCCTTGTATTGATACTCTCCAGCGCTTTAATTGTTCTGCCGAGGCTGGGAGTGCTTCCCAATTTAAATCCTCATCAGAGGGGTAGAATTCAGATATAAGCTCATCTTTAGAAAAACCACTCTGGACATCTAATTTGATGACATATCGGGCTGGTTCTATACGAAGATTTATCCATTCAGGAGGAGAACTGTCAAATGTACATAGTATGGTATTTTGAAAGACTTCTTCTATAAGATGTCTAACACATTCTCTGAGTTTGGAGGGAAAGTGCTCTGTTGATTCTATGTTAAATACCCACAATTTATGGAGTAGACCATAATCCATGAGTGTGAAATGTGTAATTGTTTTTCCCTTATATCTTAAGTCTTTGAAATGTCTCAGGTCAATGTTTGCTCGTCTAAAGCCGTAAAGAAGTTGACAATTGCATCCCTATTTGTAGGCTTCTTGTGAGCATGTACTGAATTTATTTTGACATTTAAGTTTGGAGTTAAATTTTTCTTCGTAACTGATGGTGATGCCTTCTTGAGGATGTTCATGTACCCATTTAAGGACTTCTTGTATCTGGCAAAAATCAAGCCATGCTAATTTTTCCCCAGGGGACCTGATGTAAGAACCTAAGTCTGCTGGAAGGTTGTTTAAGGAAATATCTGTCTATTATTTTTCTTCGTTTTTTGTAACCTCTTCTGAGTATGTGATTGCAGAGCTTGCCCTTGTCAATGTAGGAGATGTAAGAGTCATAGGACATGTTGCTGTTTGTTTTCCTTTTAATAAGGTACTGATGAAAAAGTGTGGTCCAACACTTTGTCTTACTGCAGCAAATGCTTCTTCTAGGGAGTAAAAGCCTTTGTAAGAAGAGTGTTTATCACTTCCTAAAATTACTGTTTTCACTTCATTCCATGCAGCATAAACTCCTGCATGTGATCCGGTTAATATGCCATAACAGAAGAACTTTTTTCCAAGTGGTTTTACTACTATTGTTTGGAAGTAGTTTACTAGAGCATGTATGACTGCGATTTTTTGTTTTGTTGCTCCTTATACTGTGGGCAGGTGCCATATATTGTCAATTAAGCAGTTTTGTATATGTCCAAAGTTTGTCTTTCTTCAAATAGGAATTGTTCAGTATCTGAATATTGAGGTAGTTCTTGTTGTCCAAATGTCATGACTCTTCGTGGTGTATTTGTATAGTCCTAGTTAAAACTATTATTTTTGTTGAATATAAAGGATCTTTTCTGTCTATCCATGGAACCTGAAAGGTGCAATCATGTAAGTAGTCTTCAAAGTGTATCAAACAAGGAGATTAAACTTAGTCTACAGAAGAGAACAAACTCTAGTAGAAAAGCTTAGGACCCAAATAAGAGTCACAAGAACTCAACATTTGATGTTAATACAAAAACAGAGAAAACAATTAAATTGTATGAATATTAGTAAAGCCAAAAAAGAAAGTTCAAACATAGGAAGAGTGTTTAATGACTTGGACGAATATGTCTACATTCCTAAGGAAATAGCTCAACATATAACTACACAAGAACTTAAGGAATTAAAGGAGTTTGATAAAAAACATCAAAAACGAAAGGTTTTCTGTGTCCGAAAGCCCGACCAACAGTCGGCTGATCTCCATATCATAGTTGATATCGGGACGAGTATACAACATAGTATACATCAAACTATTAATAACACTGACATATGATGTTTTATTCATCTTAACTATTTCCTTAGGAGTCTTGAGACTCGTACTCTTGCTTAGAATAGTACATTTCACAATAGATGTTTGTTCACCGTTGTAATCAGACATACTGAAATGTTGTAACTGTTACTTATATAAGACTCTTGAGACATACCCAAAAGTCTTTTCTGTAACGCCCGTAAAATTTCTAGCAATTTTACAAGAATTTTTAGCATGAATATAATGGGCTTTATGTGGGCCATTTCAAAAATAAAAGAAATAGAGCCAAAAAGGATGCAAGGCCTAGGAATTGAACCCCAAACCTCTAGTAGATACCTAAGCCCTAAAGATGCATCCAATAACCAGAAGCCCAGCAGGGTTGTGCTACTAGAGGAATATGGAAAATTATAGTTAAGGGTAAGGGAGACTAAGGGACACTTCAAGTGAATAAATAGGGGAATGAGGAGACATGAGAAATCAAAGTTGGCATCTTCTCCTTCTCTTCTTCTTCCTCACCGAAACCTATCCCTCTCCTTTTTCATTTTTCCGAAACCTATCCAAGCAAGAAGAAGGCTAAGTTGGCATCCCTTAGGTTATCTTCCAACTAAAAGCAAAGCGAAGGATGTAAGTATCCCCCCTCACCTGCGTACAAGTAGTTTTCGATCGATGTATTTGTGTCAATCCTCTTGAAACCATTCGGCCAAGACCTTGGTTGAGTTATCCATGAAGATTCATGCCATATCTTGTATGAACATGATGAAGAAGGGATGCTAGATGGATTAGATTTAAGTGGATGAACTTAGATTTAAGTGGATGAACTTCTAAGCCTTGGACTATTCGGCCAAGCCACTTTAGACCCCTATATGTTTTTTTTATGCCATGCTATAGCCAAGTTCATGCTATGTTTTGATACTAAAAGAAGATAACATGATGTTTGATTGACTTAGATTAAGTGGATGAACTTCTAAGCCTTGGACCATTCGGCCAAGCCACTTTAGACCCCTATATATTTTTTTTATGCCATGCTATAGCCAAGTTCATGCTATGTTTGATAGTAAAAGAAGATAACATGATGTTTGGTTGACCTAGATTAAGTGGATGAACTTCTAAGCCTTGGACCATTCGGCCAAGCCACTTTAGACCCCTATATGTTTTTTTTTATGCCATGCTATAGCCAAGTTCATGCTATATTTGATAGTAAAAGAAGATAACATGATGTTTGGTTGACCTAGATTAAGTGGATGAACTTCTAAGCCTTGGACCATTCGGCCAAGCCACTTTAGACCCCTATATGTTTTTTTTTTGCCATGCTATAGCCAAGTTCATGCTATGTTTTGATAGTAAAAGAAGATAACATGATGTTTGGTTAACCTAGATTAAGTGGATGAACTTCTAAGCCTTGGACCATTCGGCCAAGCCACTTTAGACCTCTATATGTTTTTTTTATGCCATGTTTAGATGAGCTTAGGCTAAGTTTTGAGGCTAGATGAAGATAACATGTTCTATGCTAGGTTTTAAATGAGTCCATGCCATGTTTGATGTTAGAAGAAGGTAACATGTTCGATGCTATGTTAGAGATAGGTTCATGCTATGTTTTGATGGTAGATGAAGGTAATATGTTGTTGGCTAACCTAGAGTTGAGTGGTTGAGCCTTATGTCCTTTAATATCATTCGGCCAAGACCCATTTAAGCCTAACATGCTATGATCTATAAATTACCATGTTATATTTTGAATGTAGATATAGGCAATATGTGAAAGCTAAGCTAGACTTAAGAAATGGACCTTAGGTTGTCTTGGAACTCTCGGCCAAAGCTTAATTAAAAACCCTAAGTGCCTCCCATGCCATGCTTTATATGTTAAAGAATTAACATGTGGTTAGTTAGACCATATATAAGTTGTTTGGTGTTTAAAACTTTGATAGAACTCTATGAAGTTTAGGTCATTCCATGTATACTTGTTCATGATGTTTATGCCTTATGCCATGCTTATATGTGTGTGATGTTGTGATCATGTTATGCTCATTACCTTGTGATTATATGAATGTATGATGTGTTATAAGGAACATGATGTGCATGAAAAGAAACATGATATGATATGAAGAAGAAATATGTTATGAAAGCCATATGATATGTTATGAAGAAGAAATATGTTATGATATGAAGAAGAAAAATATGATATGCCATGATAAAGAACATGATATGTTTATGAAATGAAATATGATATGTTATGATAAGAAGCATGTATGTATTTTACTTTCTGCATGGCTTGTACCAGGACCCTAACAAGGTCCAGGGGATGGGCTCCCAGATGCCCTAGGCCGACGGTCATAAGTACGGGCTTAGGATGGGCCTCTATGTTATGTTGCCCCTAGGTCAACGGACATAGTATGGACCTAGTATGATGATGATGATGTGGTACAATGTCGGGCCCAATATGTTGAGATTTATGTTCAAATACCTATAATATATGTTTCGAAGAGCATCCTGCATATACCTTTATGTTATGCCTGCTTATGTCTATGATGTTATGTTTGTGTTATGCCTGCTTATGTCTATGATGTTATGTTTATGTTATGTCTGCTTATGTCTATGATGTTATGTTTATGTTATGCCTGCTTATGTCTATGATGTTATGTTTATGTTATGCCTGCTTATGTCTATGATGTTATGTTAATGTTATGCCTGCTTATGTCTATGATGTTATGTTTATGTTATGCCTGCTTATGTCTATGATGTTATGTTTATGTTATGCCTGCTTATATCTTTGTATGTTTACATGTTATGCTTACGTATGGTTTTTGTAAGTAGGACAAGATCTTACTAAGCCTATGTGCTTATAGTTTATGTTCCCTTGTACTGCAGATAAGGGTAAAAGGGTGGCTAAACTAAAGGGAGCAGCAGGAGGGGGCAAAGTGTGTGTGGTAGTGGCATGGTGGAGGAGATCTGTTATGTTCTTTATGCATGTTTTCCCTAAGATGATTTAGTTTATGAATTTGAACTAAGTACTTATGAACTGATGATGCATGCCCTATGTTTAAGAAGAAGTATCTATGAAATAATGATGCATGTTCTATGTTAAGAAGAAGTATCTATGAAATGACGATGCATGTTTATGTTTAAAAGAAAAAAAAATAATAAATCTAAAGTCTTCCGCTGTAAGAAGTATAGGTAGTCTTCCGCTGTAATGTAATGTATGTATGTATGATCGCGTCACGCGCTGCCTCTCCGAACCCTTGGGAAAAAGGGCGGGCGTGACATTTTCGATCAATCTCTCACGATCTTTACTCCTAAGATGTATTCAGTTTCTTTCATATTTATTATGTCAAACTGTGATAAAGCCACTCTTTGACTTCTATCACAAATCCTATGTCATTTCATGCTATCAACGTATCATCAACATATAATGATAAAGTAACATATTTTCTTTTTTCCTTTTCAAGAAAACGCAATGATCCTCATTGATCATCTTGAAACTATAAAATAAAATGACTTCGTTAAATTTTATGTTCTATTGTCTTAATGCTTGTTTTAGCCCATATATAGACTTTTTAAGTGTACATATTTTTTCCTCTTGACCTTCAACAATGAAATCTTTTGGTTGAACCATATAGATTTTCTCATCAAGCTCACCATTAAGGAAAGTAATTTTTACATTCATCTGATGTAATTCCAAGTCATAATGCATCACAAAAGTCAAAATAACTCGGATTTGTTAGGACCTATGTGCCTGATAGAGGGGAGGTGAATAGTGTTTCGTCGTTTGATCGGAATTCGTTCATGCTTGCTACACAATGTTAGTATGCAACGGAATATAAAAAATATACAATGAAGATAAATACACAATCACAACCACACTACAAGACGATGTAACGTGGTTCGGAACCTTAGGGTTCCTACTTCACGGGCAAGCTCAACGAGCTCTAGTGATGCATACACAATCACTAATCAATAACTCCTCGGAACAATCCGGAGGTGGAGAAAACCTCTTACAATGGTTCTTACAACAATAAGAATGAAATACAAGCAAATACAAGTAAACTACACAAATACAAATAAGGAAAATCTTTACAAATGTGAACTTGAATGCTTGCATGTTGATCGCCTTGGACCGTGCTTGAAGATCCTGATTTGCACCAGCAAATTACCTCAAAACACCCAAGAAATTGCTACCAAAACCTCCCATTCGAGCTGCCTTTGTAACCTACACTTGGGTTGTTTTTGCGCCTGATAGTCGACTGATCGAGACCATCAGTCGACTACTCCTGTATCCATTGTGAGACGACTTAATCTACGCTGGAAAAAGTCTAACGGGACTCTCATCAGTCGACTTCCAACATTGGCGTCAGCCAGCCGTTCGTAGCCGGCCGCCTGGCCTCACGCGAGTCTCCGGCTCCACCACCAATCGACGCGCCCATCCATGATACGATCGATACATATAGCTGATCGCTAGGCTATTTTGTCGCATTAGCCATAGTCAAAACGCAGTCGACTTCCATCAGTCGAACCGGTTATAATGTCAGTCGACTGATAACCTCAACCATGAGGTTTAACCCCAAGTATGATGCCCCTATACTTGCTAGACCACCCTTAGCCTAGACCTAAGCCTTCTAGCCACCTCCGTCAGCCTCACGCCTATCGGATCCCTCCAAGTCATCCATGACTTGTTCATCCATACGCTAGCATTCAGGTGCTTCCATCGACTATTTTCATGCTAACAGTGTCTACACTACCAAGGCACATTGGACTGACGCTGCCAAGACCATGCTTGAATTTTACATAGTCAACCATTAGACTTATGCTGCCAAGACTCCACCCTTGGACTTTACACCGTCAATATTCCCCTTGGACTTCTCAATTGTCAAATACCTATGACTTGGACTTTCATCGCCAAGACTACACCCTTGGACTTACGTGGTCAAGACTACACCCTTGGGCTTTCCATGCCAACTCCATGTTGGATTTTCCAATTGCCAAAGACTCAAGCTTGGATTTTCCCTTGCCAAGACCCATGCTTGGACTTTCTATGTCAAGTACTCAAGACTTGGACTTTTCCATTGCCAAGTGTCCCACTTGGACTTCTCCATCATATGGTCAACCCCAAGTCAACAATATAGATAAACAATGGTCAAACCATCGTCAAACAGTCAATCATGACCTGGGTCGATTGTACCAATAATCTCCCCAACACATTGTCAAACATCAATGTCAAAGATCAAAATACTACTCGAGTCACTCGAGTCTGGTTAATCGTGTCATGAGTCAATTGCACTAACAATCTCCCCCTTTTTGATGTTTGACAAAAATCAAACACCTTTGAGTTAGGCTTAAACCCTAACTCAAATCTCCTTACCAATTCTTCCAAATTGGTAGTTTCACTTTCTCCCCCTTTTTGACATACATCAAAAAGGTTCTCTCCAAGGAGGTCAATATCTTATATCCCAATGAGATCTTACAATCTCCCCCTTGGTCCAAAAATATCTAGGATGCCTTCACTCTTCTTAGTGATAAGTCCCATTCCAATAAAGAGAGGCACTCCTATAAGCTCTCTCAATTTCCAAATTAGGCAACTCACATTACTATTTCTCCCCCTTATGAGGAAGAATAAATCCATCATCCCATGATGGATACCTCCCCCTAAAGGCTTGCTCCCCTTTGCCCATTGCACCAACAATATCCTTAGGAAGTCTCTAAGCCAATAGGAACACTAAACCATCAAAATTAAAGTTAAAAGTCCAAACATGAACTTCCACACTCCTTAAAATTGATACATCACCCAAACAACTCTCCTAATTCATATCCAATGGATTTTCACCATTTCTAATGCTTTCCAAAGCATATCCTAGAGTTAGGAGTAGTTAGAGAACCATAACATAGCTGAAACATGGGCTAAACATCATTGTTTACTCGAAATCAGCTCTGATAGTCGACTCTGACAAAGATCAGTCGACTGCAGTTGACACCAGTCGACTGCTAATAATGGCAGTCGACTGATAACTGCAAAATGTAGTTTTCAGCTTTTAGAAATGAATTTTGATAATACATAAGTAATTATACATATTTTGAAAAATCATGAAACTTTATACGTATAATACTTATACCAAATACAATGGGTGAAAAATATTTGAAAAATAATTTACCCATAAAATAGTGAGTTTGATACAAAGTTAAAAAAATAAGAAAAACTTCATTATTTTGGGTTCACTTTGTATCAACTCTATCAATGGTGACTGTTGGTGCAGGGGCACTAGATAATCGAACCTGTGTTTTGATTATGGCAAAGACACAAAGTTAAGTTTATATTGTTATCTCACGAGCTAAATCAAGTGTGCAGAAAAGTACTAAAGCTGGAGCTGAAGGCTAGCGACACCCGGAGGAAGCCGTGGTGGTCGGGCGACACTTGAGTGAATTCGGAGGGAGCCGAAGGAATCGAGTGGAAAGCCGGAAGCGAGAGCTACTATCGAGGTAAGCTCGTGTGAGTGAGAGATTGTAAGGTCGTGTCCTCTTTACGGGGACGACCGTAGGCGACGATTCGACTAAGACTTCCTGTGGAAGGTCTAGGTCGAGATCGGACGGTTAGAAACCGTCGTATTTATCATTTTTCGAGCTAATCTCTTACTGCAGGGAAGTGGCCAGGCTGGCAGTCGACTGCTGGACATTGGCGATCGGCTTATCATCGGTGATGAGATGCATCGATCAGTCATCATCGGATCGATGAGAGGCATCGATCGAGATGGCGACGATTCGACTTTTTGCGCTAGGTCAAAACGGATAACGTTTGACGCGGCCACTTCGCGATAAAAATTTGGAAAAATTCATGATCCGTTCCAAAGAAATAGGAGACAAATTCAGAGGCTAAAGTCTATAAAAGGAGGGGAGGATTCATCTCCAAATCACATCAATTATTCATCAAGTGCTCCTACAACGCCAACGCTTCAACACCGTCATAACGCCGACGCGACGCCAAGTTTTGATCTTCTTCGTCGGCAGCAGATTCAAGTAATATTTTTGATATTATATTCTGTATTTTTATCTTCATAACGAGGTGAGGTAGGCTTGTTGCCTCATCCTCGTATATTCGGTTTTTGTAATCGTTGTCTCCTACCTCCAACGAGGAGGAGACGTTTTAGTGCTTTGCCCTCCGTACGCGGTCTAGGACCGATAGGGCCTTGGAGTCGCAACCGCTGGGTTGTGAACCAAGTAAAATAAACGTGTTCATTTATTTTCCGCTGTGCTTACTTTGCGTATCGAACGAATGAAAAAGAAAAGATTTACGATCGCTATTCACCCCCCTCTAGCGACGCTTCTCGATCCAACAGTGACTTCTATCAAAAGATAGTTTAAAATGATTTTAAAACCTTATATTGAATCATGTTTTTTGGACTCAATGCACATGACTTGTACATTAGCTTTCCCAATGATCCCTCCATGGTATAAGTTGAGTTTGAGTTCATCTAGATGTAAAAACTATGCACCTTGAACTTAACTCATTTCCTAGCATCTCACACGTGTCTAGGATGTATCAATACACATACATGTCAATGTAATGTGAGATGTGAGTTTTGTTCATCCTAATCTAGGGGTTCATATATTTTTCTAAGGCAACACTACTTGATTCCTTTATACATGAGACTTCAAATCATGCCAATTGTCCTTAAATCAATTTAAATTAACTTAAAATGCATGGATGATGATTATTACATAAAATGAATAGCATAAATAAGCATGACCAATAATCATGATGTCATGACATGTGATATAAATCTAAACATACATGACATTTAACCTTAATCCTAAGCATGATCATGACATATTATATAATTAAAAATAGATATGATGTCATGACATGGTATATGATAATCAAAGCATGACAAATAAAATATAAGACATAGAAATACCTAAACTTTAATATTAGTTGTCATTTGTTATGATTAAATTCATTTTGTCATATTATCATTTATCTCTCAAGTATGCCAAAAATCCAAAATGACACACTATGACCTCCAACCCTAATTGTGTCAATTTGATTGATTTTTTAACTTCCATAAATTATATTGGCACATCCTAAAAACCTTTAGGATATAAACATCATCCTTATTTCCAAAGTACCCAATTACCTTAGAAATGACCTAAAGTTTCACCTTTACCATGATTAGGTTAACTACTTATCCATTCAAAGTTGGCACACCTAAGCCCATTTAGTGTGAATCGATCACGCTCCTAGGAACCCAATACCTATTGAAGCTCCTTGAGTTTACTAGGTATTCGCTAGGGATAACTTCCCTAGATACCCTCCTAATGACCCTCCTAGGCTTAGAAGCCTTGGTCATTTGGGTCTTGCCTAGGTTAGCTCTAGGGGTAACTCCCCTTGTAACTTCTTAGTGGCTTCCCTAGATTTTCTTGAAACCCTAGCCACTAGACATCTACCTTGGTCAACCTTAGGGATGACTTCCCTATTGACCTTGGTTTTTCTAGACCTAGGTTGTGTTCCATAATCGAATGGAACACTATGATAAGTCCTTTTGGGCTTAAGTTTGTGACCCAAACTTTTCTTGCTCTTGGTTGGACCTTGCTTTCTAAACTCTAGGTTTTGACTCCTTGACCCTAGATTTTGACTATTTGATCATTGTATTTGATTTTTTATTTTCCAAAGGGTCTTCTCCAATTTCTCAAGCCTTGACCTCAAGGCTTGGTTCTCTAACTCTAATTTCTCTAATTTAGTGGGCACATTGTTTCTTTGCTCATTTTTGCCCTTCCTAGGCATGTTTAGATTTCTTTGAATTAAAGCCTAGATGGTTCTCTATCTTCCTAATACTTTCCTTAGGTAAAATTGTTTTAGGGACATTAGTTCCAAATTTCTCCTTCTTCCTAAAGTGGACAAGCTTAGCTCCTAAACAATAAAATCTATTATTTCCACTAGCATGCTTTTCATGATGAATTGCAAGTGAATTGAAAGCATGCTTTTGTCTATAAATTAAAGAAGGTGCATTAATAAATTTTACCTTAAGGTTTGCTTTAAAAGCTCCCCTATATGTGATTCTCCTTCCTTGCTTTTGCTTTCCTTCTTCCTAGGGCATTGACTCCTATAATGACCCTATTATTGACATTTGAAGCACACCACATGCTCCTTACTTTTAATTGTCGAGGGTCCGGCTTCCTTTGACTTCTCTTGACTTTTAGGCACCGATGGGGTCCTTTTAACCTTCTTAGGACACTTGCTCTTATAGTTCCCATATTCCCTACACTCAAAATACATTATATGATTTTTATTATTCATTAATGTGCTTAAGTTACCTAGGTCATTAGTGGTGGTCGGAGTGGGTTCTTCATCTCTCTCAGAGGTAGACGCCACTTCTTGATTTTTCTCTTGTTCCGGAGTAGATGGTCTCTCCTCCCCCTCAATCCTAGAGGTTAAGGTTTCTTCCAATTCTACCTCTTCCTTGGATGTTGATGGCCTTTCAACCTCCTCTTCCTCGGATGTCGAGCACTCTTCGACTTCCGAATCCTCACTTTCTTGTGAGGATGAGCTTTCTTTCTCTTCTTCGAGCTCTCTTTCCAATTGAGCCAATGATGGGTCTTCATGATATTTCGTCAATTTTCTCCATAGCTCCTTGGCGTCTTTACAATCCCCTATCTTGATCAAAATGTCATTAGGGATTACATTAAGCAAAATACCCATTACCTTATTGTTGATGTTGTAGTATCGGAGTTGTTCGTGACTCCAATTTTTCTTCTTGATTCTTCTTCCTTCTTCGTCTTTTGGAGTGTCGAAACACTATGACACTAATCCAATTATCAAAATCGAACATAAGAAAATGTATCATTCTACCTTTCCAATATGTGAAATCTTCGCGGTCGAAGGAAGGCGGAACGTTGATGTCATCACCCAATTTCTCTTGAAAATCCATCTTCTTCCCTCTAGCGCTTTTGCTCCCGGGTGTTAGTCCGTAGAAGCGCTCCAAGCTCTGATACCACTTGTTAGGACCTATGCGCCCGCTAGAGGGGGGGGGGGGTAAATAGCGTTTCGTCGTTTGATCGGAATTTGTTCGTGCTTGCTACACAATGTTAGTACGCAGCAGAATATACAAAATATACAATGAAGATAAATACACAAGCACAACCACATGACAAGACGATGTAACGTGGTTCGGAACCTTAGGGTTCCTACTCCACGGGCAAGCTCAACGAGCTCTAGTGATGCACACACAACCACTAATCAATAACTCCTTCTCGGAACAATTCGGAGGTGGAGAAAACCTCTTACAATGGTTTTTACAACAATAAGAATGAAATACAAGAAAATATAAGTAAACTACATAAATACAAGTAAGGAAAATCTTTACAAATGTGAATTTGAATGCTTGTTTGTTGATCGCCTTGGAATGTGCTTGAAGACCCTGATTTGCACCAGTAAATTGCCTAAAAAATGCCTAAGAAATCGCTGCCAAAACCTCCCCTTCGAGCTGCCTTTATAACCTGCACTCGGGCTGTTTTCGCACCTGGCAGTTGACTGATCGAGACCATCAGTCGACTGCTCCTGTATCCATTGTGAGACAACGACTTGATCAACGCTGGAAAAAGTCCAACGGGACTCTCATCAGTCGACTGCCAACATTGGCAGTCGACTGCCAACGCCCGTAGCTGACTGCCCGATCGGCTATGGAGCGTTCTGTGCTCGCGGCGGAACCACCAGTCGACTGCCATCGGTCGACTAATACATATAACAGTTGACTGCTAGGCTATTTTATCGCATTAGCCGCAATTAAACCGCAGTCTACTTCCATCAGTCGAACCGGTTATAATGCCAGTCGACTAATAACTTCAACCATGAGGTTTAACCCCAAGTATGGTGCCCTCATACTTGCTAGACATCCTTAGCCTAGACCTAAGCCTTCTAGCCACCTCCGTCAGTCTCACGCCTATCGAATTCCTCCAAGTCATCCATGACTTGTTCATCCATACGCTAGCCTTCAGGTGCTTCCATTAACTGTTGTCATGCTGATGATGTCTACACCGCCAAGGCACATTGGACTTATGCTGCCAAGACCACGCTTGAACTTTACGCCACCAACCATTGGGCTTATGCTGCCAAGACTCCACCCTTGGACTTTACGCCACCAATATTCCCCTTGGACTTCTCAATTGTCAAGTACTCATGACTTGAACTTTCACCGCTAAGATTACACCCTTGGACTTACATGGCCAAGACTACACCCTTGGACTTTCCATGCCAACTCCATGTTGGATTTTTCAATTGCCAAATACTCAAGACTTGGAATTTCCCATTGCCAAGTGTCCTACTTAGACTTCTCCATTATATGGTCAATCCCAAGTCAGCTATATAGACAAACAATGATCAAACTATCGTCAAATAGTCAATCATGACCTGGGTCGATTGTACCAACAATATCCTCAACACATTGTCAAACATCAAAACACTACTCGAGTCTGGTCAATCGTGACCTGGGTCGATTACACCAACATGATTGACACAAACTTCACTACAAGAGAAAATATCTCTTCAAATTCAATACTTTTCAGTTAGGTAAATCCTTTTGCAATCAATCGAGCTTTGTATTGGTTAATTGATCTATTAGCTTTCCTCTTTATTTTGAGAATTCACTTATTCCCAATAGCCCTTCGGCCAGAAGGAATATTGACTAAATCCCAAACTTGATTCTGAATCATCGACTCCATCTCTTCAACCATTGCAACTTTCCACTTTTTTCTAACTCTATATCCCAATGCTTCTTCAATAGATTGAGGTTCATCATCGTCAACTGGGAGTATTATCATTGCCTTATTCTCAATATTAAGCCTCTTCTTAGGTTTGATCTTACGAACACTTTTTTGTAAGTTGGGCTGTTGAGAAGTCATCCCGTGACCAGACATATTACTCTCACTTGGTTGACTAGACTCATACATCTCTCTTGACACCTCTGTTATTGATAATGTTTCATCCTCCTGAAATAATAGAATTGTCTTATCAACATCACCTCTCATTGGGAACTCAATTTTAAAAAAAATAGTATCTATCGAATCCAATTCGGAGATGGTTCCATCTTGTTGCTCACCTATGAAAACATAACATTTTGAGGTATCAGAATATCTTATAAAGATATATTTCTAATCTCTAGGCCCTAATTTTCCATATTTGTGAGAATTATCATGAATATAGACAACTGACCCCTAGGGTCTCAGATTTTCCAAATCTAGTTTTCTGTCTATCCAACATTCATACGGGGTAGATGGAATAGATTTTGAAGGCACTGTGGTATATAGGTCGCTGTTAATAATGCATCTTCCCCAATAGAAGATTGACAAATTAACCTGAGCCATCGTAGACCTAACCATTTCAAGAAGAGTTATATTTCCTCTTTCAAGAAGATTATTAGCTGTCTAATAATCCCTTTATCATTATATATTATCTTGAACATATCAAACAAGTATTCCCTCCCATGGTCAGTGGGTAAAGTCTTAACTTTATGTTCCGTTTGATTCTCAACCTTGTTCATATAATGAATGAAGCAATCCAATGCTTCAGATTTATAAAAAATCAAATACACATGATCAAAACGAGAGAAATCATCAATAAATATAATGAAATAGAAAACTCCATGTCTAGCCTTCATATTCATTGGACAATAAATATCCGAATGAATTAATTGCAATGGTGACTTTGACCTAATAGTCTTACAAAATGATTTCCTAATTGCTTTTCCAACAAGACAATGCTCACATATAGACAAGCTAATCTTATCTCGAGATCCCATTAAGCCCTCTTTAACTAACTGATTCATACGATTTTGTCATATATGTCCTAATCTACCATGACAAACCTCATCAGTTATATATGCATTGCTAGTAAGAGAAATGTTTAAAAAACGATTATCAATTGCACAATTGATATCCGATTCCACATCAAGAACTATAAAATCATTCGTTAAAAAATCATATCCGATTTACACGGAGTGAATCTTAAGTTCTACACACCGACTGAAAAAATTAATACAGTACCTTAAATCAAGAAGACAAGTTATAGAGACAAGATTCCTTCGAATTCAGGAGCATATAAGACATCATGTAGAAACAAAGTACTTCCACCCTGAAGGTTAAGTTTGTAAGTGTCGACTCCTTTGACTTCAACTCTTGCATTATTTCCTACATAGATCCACTTATTGCCAGCTAGTACCCGGTGGTACTCCACAAATGTAACCCGCTCTTGAGCTACATGGTTGGTGGCTCTCGAATTTATAATCTACAAAGGATAAGAACCAACCAACAACACTGAACTAGCAAAAAAATACTTAGGAAAAGAAGACAAATCAAAATTACTTTTTTTGGCTCAGTACATTCAGAGCGAAGTGGCCCATTTTGCCACAGTTAAAGCAAGTCATCTTGCTTTTAGATTTCTTCCTAGTCTTCTGTCCCTTCTTCTTGATTGAGCCTTGTCCCGCTCCCGCAACAACAACTTTCTTCTTCTTTCCCTTTCCCTTCTTAAACTATTTTTTTTCTTGGATCCAGATGATCTATCAAAATCAACAACCACATAGGCTTGCTTAGAAATCCTTGCGGATTCGACTCTCTCCACCTCTAGTTCCACATGACGTGGAACATCAGTAAAAGTCTTAATATTCACACTGAGTCTGGGTCTGCTTTATGGTATCCTAAGAATCTAGAAGGGAATGAATAATTTCCTGAACATGTTGTTCATCGGTCAATTCATGACCAGCAGTTTTAAGCTCTTGAATCATGTTCGACATTTCCATGAGGTGTTGAACTATAGTGACATTCGGGGGCTTCTTGTAGCTGTCGAACCTGATCATCAACTGCTAAAACTTGCTCAGACTCATTCCACTGTATTTATCCCTAAGGGCTACCAAGACTACATGAGCTGAAGTATATAATTCATACTAAAAAACTAGGTCATCAACCATTGAACTTATCAATATACCCTTAGTAGTGGATTCCTTTTTTCCATGCCTTGTAGGCATCAAGGTCTCGTCTGTACTGTGCATTGGGATGCTTAATAGGTTCTACTATAACATGATGTACAACCTCTAGAACTTCTTGCTCTTCAAGAACATACTGAATCTTGAGGTGCCAGATCTTGTTGTTTTACTCATTAAATTTCTCATCCTTATTCAATTCAGCTATGATGTTCTTTGTTGCCATAACCTACCATAAATAAATAAATAAATTATTCAGTATTCAGTGTATGTTCTATCTATGTAATCTGTGATTGACTCAATGAAATCTAAATTGGTTTACAAAATCAAGTGACAACTATATTCTCACTCATCATTTATATGTGCTAATCTGACTTACATTGATCTATATTATTACATACATCCCATCTAATGAACTTAATCATTAGACAATCATGATATTTTAGAATTAAATGAACTGATCATTTATAATTATACTCAATGAACTAATCAAAGAGTATATTACAATAAATAAATATCATGCACCAAGTAGAGTAAACAATATAAAATGAACAAATCATTTGAATGAACATATCATTAACATAAACATGTTGTACATTGTTAACACATAATAAACTCTACTAAAAATATTATACATAATATTCTTACTACTCATAATTAAAACAACTCTAATACATTAGATAAACAATTGCTACTCCCACTAGGATAAACACTAGAACAGTAGTAATCTAAACAAGCCCCATCTTTTTAGGCTCAACTAGGACACTCTTGGCTAGGACACTCTCTGGATGATACCAAGTCATAGACTCCTATAAAGAACCCACATGTAAAGAAATCATAGAAAAGTTCTCTTTAGGTTATTCTTCTAGATCTTCTTCACACTCTGCGTAGTGAAGCAACTCTGTGCACAACCGTGTATATGTGATGCACCTCTCATAGCGCCCCCCATATTTGATGTGCAACATCACTTAGGTTTTTTGGCAATGAATGAACCAGAGCCCAAATCCTGTAATTATCCAAAATTAGAAACTCCTGCATATCAAGTCTCTAAAATAGTCGATCAAGCCTCTCTATGTGTCCACCGACTCCATAAGGAGGGTCGTACTCTATCCCTTGGATAACTTCCCTCAGCTTATTTCGCAACATATCACAACGAGTCATCGTGGTAATCATCCATGCCATCTGAAAAATTGAAATTATTTAAGTTAGTATGAAACTGACTTACTAGTAACAAAACTGATTTAATTTAATTTATACAAGCATAGAACCAACACAATTTATCAAGAAAAAATAATCTTATTGATTTTCAGGAGCTTCAGTCGATTGATCTATTGACCAGTCGATTGACACGTTTACCAGTCGACTGTCATCTCAGTCTAGTCGACTAGTACCATGAAGACTCAACTTGGTTATGATTTGTAAGAACCCAAACACCGCCTGATTTTCTCTGAGCACCTCAGGTACCCTAGCACCATGCGTGGTATTCTGTCTTCTTATCATTCCTAACCAACAACCCTAGCTCACTAAATCTATTTCAAGTTGTTTTTTGAGTACAAATTATTCCAAACAACTACTCGACAATGTCTAGTTATGAGATTGAGTTGACCATTGTTAACTTTAGTAAGTTAGCCATTGTTAACTTCTAAGCATTGCGCTCACTCAACCGAGTACTGAGTCCAACTCTCCTCAGTCGAGTATCAACATTGTGCTCACTTAGCCCGAGTACAGAGCACATAACACAAGCACTAAAAACATAGCTTGAGCACCTTGTGCTTCGTACGAACACCTAGTGCTCTGTATGAACACTTATGTGCTCTATTCGAGCACATATGTGTGCTAGCTGAGCACCTTGTGCTTTGGTTGAGCACCCAGTATTTTGCTCCAACACCTAGTGTTCTGGCCGAGCAGCATATGGAATTTTCGACCACCTAGTGCTCTGACCAAGCACCTTATGGAATTTTCAACTGTTAGTGCAATCAGCCCAGGTCACGATTGACCAGACTCGAGTGAGACTTGAGTAGTATTTTGATGTTTGCCAATACGATTGACAAACAGGTACTTCATCTATATAAAGGACCTCCATATGCAATACATGCTGATGAAACACCTTGAACAACAATCCCTTTGTGAGCGGATCCATCAACATTGAGTCTGTCTGAATATGTTTTATCATTATTTGACCACTCTAGACTCTTTCCTTAATCTCCAAGTACTTGATGTTGATGTGCTTTGACTTTGACGAGCTACGGTTATTCTTGGAATAGAGTTATGTGTTGGTGCAATCGGCCTAGGTCACGATTGACTGGACTCGAGTTTGACTCGAGCGATGTTTTGATGTTTGACATTTATATTTGACATTGATGTCTGATATTATTTTAGGGAGATTGTTGGCACAATCGACCCGGGTCACGATTGACCAGACTCAAGTTTGACTCGAGGGGGATTTTGATGGTTGATTGGAGTTGACCATGTCATGGAAAGTCCAAGTCTTGAGAACTTGACATGTAAAGTCCAAGCATGGGTCTTAGCAAGGAAAAGTCCAAGCATGGGTCTTGACATGGAAAGTCCAACATGGGTTGGCAAGGGAAAGTCCAAGTTTGAGTCTTGGCATTTGAGAAGCAAAAGGGGTTTGATATTGGCGGCGTAAAGTCCAAGCGGGAGTCTTGGCAGCATAAGTCAAATGGTTGGCGGCATAAAGTCCAAGCGGAGTCTTGGCAACGTAAGTTCAATGTGCCTTGGCAGTGCAGACACCGTTAGCATGACATAGCCGATGGAAGCACCTGAAGGCTAGCGTATGGATGAACAAGTCATGAATGACTTTGAGGGATCTGATAGGCGCGAGGCTGACGGAGGTGGCTAGAAGGCTTAGGTCTAGGATACGAGTGGTCTAGCAAGTATGGGGGCACCATACTTGGGTTAAACCTCATGTTTGAGGTTAAAACCTCATGTTTGAGGTGTATCAGTCGACTGGTATCATGTGACAGTCGACTGGTGTGAGTCAACTAGGGTTTGACTGCGGGAAGTGTCCTAGTAGTCGACTGCCAGAGGTGGGCAGTCGACTGCCAGACCGGGCAGTCGACTGATCTTGTGATCAATCGACAGATGCTCGATATTTCGAGCACAGAATGAAGTTGGACTCGACTGTTGGGGTTAGCAGTCAAGTGAAGGCTCGATCAGTCGACTGATGGACAAGATCAGTCGATTGATGTCCTGTTCATTGGATTTTTCCAACGTGGATTGCACCGTTGTCTCACAGCAATAGTGTCATCAGTCGACTGATGGTCCCGACCAGTCGACTGATAGGTGAAATCCAGCCCAAGCAGCAGCTATAAAGGAAGCTCGTGGAGGAGGATTTTGCAACTGGATCTTGGGAGCTTTTGGGGTGAATTGCTGGTGTAATTCAGGGTCTCCAAGTGCATTTCAAGCAACCAAAGAATCAAACATCCAAAAGCGAATTTGTAAAGTGTTCTTTATGTTTTCTTGTGTATTTTATTTATATCTTGCTTGTATTCTTATTGTATTATGTTTGTAATCATTGTACGAGGTTTCTCCACCTCCGGATTGTTCCTAAAAGGAGTTTTATTATTTAGTGGTGTTTGTGGTATCGCTAGAGCTCGTTTGAGCTCGATCCGTGGAGTAGGAACCATTCGATTCTGAACCACGTTACATAGTTGTATTTACGTGTTTATATATTGTTATTGCTTTATTTTCGCTGCGCACTAATCATTTGTAGCAAGCATCGCGAACGAATTCCATTGAGTATCGAAACGAGCTATTCACCCCCCTCTAGCGGTCAACGAATCCTTTACAATTGGTATCAGAGCTGGGAGCTCTTCTACGGACTAACCACCGGGAGCAAACCGCTAGAGGAAGAAGATGGAGATTCAAGAGAAGTTGGGATGGGATATCAACACACTGGTCCCTTACACACTATATGGACATGAAGGCTTCAATTCTTGGAAGAGAAGAATTGAAGATTTCATCATGATGTGAGACTTTGAGGAATGATTTATTTTGATGGAAGGATTTGAATATCCAAAAGGACCAAAGGGAGGATTCCTCAAGAAAAAGAGATGGAGTGAGGAATAACTCGAAAGATTCGAGAAAAACACCAAGGTAATAAAGTTCTTGATTGATTTAATATCTAACAATATCTTGTGTATGTTAGGAAATTATATAGATACCAAGGAACTATGGAGCCAAGTGGCTAAGCTCCATGAAGACCCATCACCGGCTCAAGAAGAGAAGGCCAAAGATGAATCCTCATCCTCACAAGCAAGTGAGAATTCGGAAGTTGAGGAGGAGTCAACTTCCAAATCGGTGGAAGAAGAGGAAGAATTAGAGGAGACCTCCACCTCTAGGATCGAGGGGGAGGAGATTAGGGCATCCTCAACACCGGAACAACAAGAAGAAGCATCTACATCCGGTCAAGAGGAAGAGCAAGCTCAAGAGATCCTCACCACCACCCTAGGTAACTCAAACATATGTGTTAATAATAAAATACATATAATATGTTTTGAGTGTAGAGAATGTGGGCTTTACAAGAGTAAGCGCCCAAAGAAGGTCAAGAAGCCTTCACCGGCACCAAAGGTCTAGGATGCCGGTCCCCCAACAATCAAAAGCAAGGAACAAGTGATTTGCTTCAAATGCCGACTACCGGGTCATTACCGGAGTCAATGCCCAAAGGGGGAGAAAAAGGCTAAAAAGGGAGCATCACATGTAGGGGGAGCTAAGGCTAACCCCAAGGTGCATTTTAGTAATGCTCCTTCTAATTTAAATGTCAAAAAGCATGCTAGGAATAATTTTAACAATCTTGCTATTGTAAATGAAAAGCATGCTAGGAACAATGAATATTATTTAGGAGCTAAGAAGGTCAACCTTAGAAATAAGGAGAAATTTGAGACTAATATCCCTAAAATAAATTTATTTAAATACAAATATAGGTCAAATAATTCTAGACTAATTCTACCTAGGGAGACAATTAGAAAGGTACAAGAGCACCTAGATTTTAATCCCAAATGGACTAGGCATATGCCTAAAAAGAATAATGCCCAAGGATTAAATCAAAATTCAAAAATTGGACAATTAAAGTTGAAATATCAAGCCTTGAGGCAAGGATTGAGAAACTTGAGAAGACTCTTGCAAAAATGACAAATCAAATGCAAAGGTCAAATGGTCAAAGCCTAGGGTCTAAAAGTCAAAGTCAAAGACCTAGGAAACAAGAACCATCCAAGGGTAAGCCTAAGCCCAAAAAGACCTACCACAATGTTCCATTTGATTATGAAACACAAATTAGGTCTAAGAAAGCCAAGTTTAATAGGGAAGTCATCCCTAAGGTTGACCAAGGTAGGTGCTTAGTGGCCAAGGTTTTCATGAAACCTAGGAAGACCACTAAGAAGATTACTAGGGAGGCAATCCCTAAGGTTAACCTAGTCAAGACTCAAATGACCAAGGCTAACAAGCCTAGAAGGGTCATTAGGAAGGTATCTAGGAAGGTTATCCCTAAGGAATACCTAGTAAATCCTAAGAGCTCAAATAGGTTTTGGGTTTCTAAGAGCGTGATTGATTCACGCTAAATGGATATAGGTGTGCCAACTTTAAATGGAAGGGTAGTTAACCTAAGCATGGTAAAGGTGACACTTTAGGTAATTTTCAAAGTTATGGATACCTTGGAAATATGTTTGATCTTATATCCTAAAGGATTTTAGAATGTGCCAATATATTTTTGGAATTATGAAAAATCAATTAAATTGACACAATTTAGGTTTAGAGGTACTGGTGTGTCATTTTAGGTTTTTGGCACACTTGGGAAATTTGGGCAATATGACAAAATATACTTAATTATATCAAATGACAACTAATATTAAAATTTAGGTATTATTATACCTATACATTTTATTTGCCATGCCTCGATTACCATATAACATGCCATGACATCATGTTTACTTTTATCATTTATATGTCATGATTATGTGTAGGATTAAGGTTAATAAGGTCATGTGTTTTTAGATTATATCATATGCCATGACATCATGATCATTGGCCATGCTTAGTTATGCTATCATTTATGCCATGATCAGTCATGCATTTAATTTGATTAGAATTGATTTAAAGACAATGACATGACTTGGAGTCCCATCTATAAGGGAATCAAGTAGTGTTGCCTTAGAAAATGCATGAGGCTTTAGTTTAAGATAAACCAAAACCCACATCTCACATCTAACTTGACATGTATGTGTATTTATACACCCTAGATACATGTGAGATGCTAGGATATGAGTTAAGTTCAAAGTGCATAATTTTTGCATCTAGATGAACTAAAACTCATCGTATCTTAATGGTGGATCATTGGAAAAACTTATGTACAAGTCATGTACATTAAGCCCAAAGAATATGATCCAATATAGGTTTTCAAAAATATTTTAAAATTAATTTAAAAAACCTTGGTGAAGTCTATCTTTTGATAGCAACTACCATTGATGAAGTTGATACAAAGTGAGCTAAAACATTGAAGTTTTTCTTCACTTTTGAACTTTATATCAATTTCGATATTTTATGGGTAAAATATTTTTCTAACATTTTTTACCCATTGTATTGGTCATAAGTATTATACGTATGAATTTTCATGATTTTTCGATATATGTATAATTATTTATGCTTTTCTGAATTTCATTTCTGATAACTAAAATTTTGAAATTTCAGTTATCAGTCGACTGCCCTTGGTGGCAGTCGACTGATGGACATGGCAGTCAACTGATATCTGATAGAGTCGACTGCCAAGCTGATTTCAAGAAAAACAAGATTGTTTAGCCCGTTTTCAACTATGGTAAAGGTCCCTAACCACTCCTAACCCTAGGATATGCTTTGTGAAGCATTATAAAGGATGAAAATCCATTGGACATGGATTAGGAGAGTTGTTAGGGTGATGTATCCAATTTAAGGGGTTGAAAAGTTCAATGTTAAACTATGAACCTTATTTTTGATGGTTTAGAGTTCCTATTGGCTTAGAGACTTCCCAAGAACATTGTTGGTGCAATGGTCAAGGGGGAGCAAGCCTTTAGGGGGACGTATCTATCATGGGATGATGGATGGTATTTTTCCTCATGAGGGGGAAAATGCAATTAGGAGATACCCAATTTGGAAATTGGGAGAGTGTATATATGATTGCCTCTTTTGAGTGATATGAGACTTATCACTAGGAAGATTATAGGCATCCTCGATATTTTTGAACCAAGGGGGTGATTGTAAGATCTCATTGAGACATGAGACATTGACCTCCTTGGAGAAAACCTTTTTGATGTTAGTCAAAAAGAGGGAGAAAGTGAAATTATCAATTTGGGATAATTATTAAGGGAATTTGAGTTAGTGTTCTAACTCAAAGGTATGTATTTTTGTCAAACATCAAAAAGGGGGAGATTGTTGGTGCAATCGGCCCAGGTCACAATTGAACGGACTCGAGTTTGACTCAAGCGATGTTTTGATGTTTGACATCGAAGTTTGATATTGATGTTTGACATTGATGTCTGATATTGTTTTGGGGAGATTGTTGGCACAATCGACCCGAATCATGATTGACCGGACTCGAGTTTGACTCGAGGGGAATTTTGATGGTTGACTGGAGTTGACCATGTCATGGAAAGTCGAAGTCTTGAGAACTTGACATGTAAAGTCCAAGCATGGGTCTTGGCAATGAAAAGTCCAAGCATGGATCTTGGCATGGAAAGTCCAACATGGGTTGGCAAGGGAAAGTCCAAGCTTGAGTCTTGGCATTTGAGAAGTCCAAGAGGTTTGATATTGGCGGCGTAAAGTCCAAGCGGGAGTCTTGGCAGCATAAGTCCAATGGTTGGCGGCGTAAAGCCCAAGCGGAGTCTTGGCAGTGTAAGTCTAATGTGCCTTGGTGGTGCAGACACCGTTAGCATGACATAGCCAATGAAAGCACCTGAAGGCTAGCGTATGGATGAACAAGTCATGGATGACTTGGAGGGATTCGATAGGCGCGAGGCTGACGGAGGTAGCTAGAAGGCTTAGGTCTAGGCTACGGGTGGTCTAGCAAGTATGGGGGCACCATACTTGGGTTAAACCTCATATTTGAGGTGTATCAGTCGACTGGTATCATGTGGCAGTCGACTGGTGTGAGTCAACTAGGGTTTGACTATAGAAAGTATCCTAGCAGTCGATTGCCAGAGGTGGGCAATCGACTGATGCTCGGTATTTTGGGCACAGAATGGAGTCAGACTTGACTGCTGGGGTTAGCAGTCGAGTGAAGGCTAGATCAGTCGACTGATGGACATGATCAGTCGACTGATGTCCTATATGTTGGATTTTTTCAGCATGGATTGCACCGTTGTCTCACAGCAACAGTGTCATCAGTCGACTGATGGTCCCGACCAGTCGACTGATAGGCAAAATCTAGCCTAGGCAGCAGCTATAAAGGAAGCTCGTGGAGGAGGATTTTGCAACCAGTTCTTGGAGCTTTTGGGGCGAATTGCTGGTGTAATTCAGGGTCTCCAAGTGCATTTCAAGCAACCAAAGAATCAAGCATCCAAAAGAAAATTTGTAAAGTGTTCTTTACATGTTCTTGTGTATTTCATTTATATCTTGCTTGTATTCTTATTGTATTACGTTTATAATCATTGTACGAGGTTTCTCCACCTCCGGATTGTTCCGAAAAGGAGTTTTATTGTTTAGTAGTGTTTGTGGCATCACTAGAGCTCGTTTGAGCTCGATCCGTGGAGTAGGAACCATTCGGTTCCGAACCACGTTACATAGTTGTGTTTGCATGTTTGTATATTGTTATTGCTTTATTTCCGTTACGCACTAATCATTTGTAGCAAGCATCGTGAACGAATTCCATCGAGTATCGAAACGAGCTATTCACCCCCCCCCTCTAGTAGTCAACGAATCCTCTACATTATGCACCTTTATTATCACAATTTTTTTAATGTTCTGTCAACACCATCGATGACCTGTAATGATATAATAAAATTCAGCAACCATATCCCATGATTTGATGTTTTATAGCAGACTATTAATTATGCCTCCATTGTTAAAGTCACTATGAGCGTTTGTTTGATGCTTCTCCATGATATAGCTCCTCCAACAAATATGTAGACAAAACATGAGGTGGACCTCCTACTATCTAAGCATCCAGTAAAATCGGAATCTTAATATCTAATCACCTCCAACTGACTGGATCTCCGATATGTGAGCATGAATTCTTTGGTTCTTTATAGATATCAAATTACCCTTTTTACGACTTTCCAATGCCCTAGTCTAGGGTTACTTAAAATACCTATCTAACATTCTAACAATGTACGCAATATTTGGACGCGTACAAACTTGAGCATACATGAGACTCCCTATTGACGATGCATAAGGAAGTTTCTTCATCTCATTTATTTCAAGTTCACGTTGTGGATACTGTTGGAAGCTAAACTTATCACCTCTTGACATAGGAATTTGAAATGGCTTAGTTTCATATAGTAATTGTTTATAATTGCTTGCTAACAATATATCATCCACATATAATATAAGTATCACAAACTTGCTCCCATTGAACTTGACATAAATGCATTGATCAACTAGATTCTGCTTAAAACTAAATGAAGTAATCACTTGATAAAATTTCTTATACCACTGATGGGATGCCTGCTTTAAGCCATAAATGGACTTCTTCAACTTACATACTAGGTGCTTTGAATCATCAAATTCAAAATTTTCCGGTTGCACCATGTATATAGTTTCATCAATGCCTCCATTAAGGAATGCAGTCTTGCCATCCATTTGATGTAACTCCAGATCATAATGAGCTACAAGTTTCATGATTACCCTTAGAGAGTCTTTCGTAGATACAGGTAAGAAAGTCTCCTTGTAATCAATATCCTCCTTCAGAGTGAATTCCTTAGCTACAAGACATGTCTTATACTTTTTGATACTACCTAGTGAATCCCGTTTGATTTTAAATACCCATTTACAATCAACACGCTTCACCTCTTTAGGCAATTCAACTAGTTCCCATACACCATTGTCTACCATATACTTCATCTCATATTTTATGGCTTCAATCCACTTTTCAAGATTAGAACAATGTTTGACTTCCTGAAAAGATGAAGGATTATCTTCCAACCCAATGTCAAATTTATGCTCTTGGAGATAAGCATAATCATGTGAAACTATGGATCTCCTTTCCCTAGTGGATCGCCTCGGAGGCACTTGTACTTAGGACATTTGAGGTGTTTGAGGAACTTGCTCAACCATAGGAGATTGTACCTCAACCTAAGCAGAAGGTTCCTCTACTTGCATAGGAGAGGACACAGGGACATTATGAAGTTATACTCCCACTGGATATGCAACATCAATAACATAAGGTATGGAAACCATACCACTACTATTTACACTTGCAGTAACTGGGGCAGGATGATGAGTGCTATTCTCCTTAAAAGATATGTCCCTTAGGTCTGTTCGCCCACTGTACTCAATGAACTTAGCATTTTTCATTTTGAAAATGGACTTATTTGAGGGGTCATAAAATTTAAAGCCCCTTGACCTTCAAAATACCCTACAAAATGACAGCTAATAGTCTTTGAGTCCAGTTTCTTTTCTTTAGGCCTATAAGACCTAGCCTTACATGGACAATCCCAAACGTGTAAATGTCTAATGCTAGGTTGCTTACATGTCCATAACTCATATGGAATTTTACTCACTGCCTTAATGGGTACTCTGTTAAGTAAACTATAGTCTTGAGTGCATCACCCCACAAGGACTCCGATAAAGAAGTGAAAGACATTATGCTTTGTTGGAGATTTGACGTCGCTAGAGGGGGGGGTGAATAGTGTTGTGACCGTACGAAGATGGAATTCGATCGTGATCGTGTCTACAATTTCGTTAGCGCAGCGGAATATAGAAATGAAAGCAATAACGAAATACAACAATCACGAACACAAACACAACACGAGATATAACGTGGTTCGAAACCGAAATGGTTCCTACTCCACGGATTGAGCTCTAACGAGCTCTAGCGATTCCAATGCAATCACTAATCACAAATACTCCTTCTCGACACAAGTCGGAGGTGGAGAAACCTCTTACAATAGATTACAACAATAATCTAAAAGCAACAAGCAAATACAATGAAGAATAATGCAATACAAGTAAAGAAAACACTTTACAAATGCTTTGGATTGCTTGCTTTTGGTTGCTTGAAGAGTGGTCTTGGAGACTCTGATTTGCAGCAACAAATCGCCCCAAAGATGCTCAAGAAACCATTACCAAAATCCTCCATCACGAGCTCCTTATAAAGCTTTAACCTGTGCTGGAAAAGGTCGATCAGTCGACTGATCGGGACCATCAGTCGACTAATGCCACTGTTGTCGTGAGACAACGGCTAGATCCACGCTGGATAAGTCCAACGGAACCTTCATCAGTCGACTGATGGAGCCTTCACTCGACCAGTCGAGTTTCGACTCCATTCTGTGGCCGATTTCTCGAGCACCAGTCGACTGATCACATGATCACGATCTCGCTGAGCCATCACGATCGCCCACCTCGCGATCATCGCTAGGCCATAACCCGCAAATAAACCCTAGTTGATCGGTCCGGTCGGGCCGATCACATGGCACCCGACCGCACACCTCAAACATGAGGTTTTAACCCAAGTATGGTTCCCCCATACTTGCTAGACCACCCTTAGCCTAGACCTAAGCCTTCTAGCCACCTCCATCAGCCTCACGCCTCTCGGATCCCTCCAAGTCATCCATGACTTGTTCATCCATCGCGCTAGCCTTCAGGTGCTTCCATCGGCTATGTCATGCTAACGGTGTCTACACCGCCAAGGCACATTGGACTTACGCCGCCAAGACTCCGCTTGGACTTTACGCCGCCAATTATTGGACTTATGCTGCCAAGACTACCGCTTGGACTTTACGCCGCCAATATCAATCCCTTGGACTTCTCAAATGCCAAGACTCAAGCTTGGACTTTCCCTTGCCAACCCATGTTGGACTTTCCATGCCAAGACCCATGCTTGGACTTTCCATTTGCCAAGACCCATGCTTGGACTTCTCATTTGCCAAGACCCATGCTTGGACTTCTCATGCCAAGACCCATGCTTGGACTTTTCATGTGCCAAGTGTCCCACTTGGACTTTTCATGCCAAGTACTCAAGACTTGGACTTTACCAAATGCCAAGTGTTCCACTTGGACTTTCCCATGACAATTCCATTGTCATATGTTTTTGTCGAAACATCAAAACATCACTCGAGTCAAACTCGAGTCCTGGTCAATCGTGACCTGGGCCGATTGCACCAACATGCTTCTCACCATGTCCTTTAGAGTTTTGTTCATTCGCTCAGCTACACCATTCTAATGAGGATATCATGCATGGTGTATTGAGCCACAATACCACACTTAGATAGGTAATTGGCAAAACATCCTGGACGTTGTTTATCTGATCCATCATAATGACCATAATATTCACCTCTACGGTCGGATCTAACAGCTTTGATTTTCTTACGTAGTTGATTTTCAACTTCGACTTTGAAGATCTTGAACATGTTCAAGGATTGTAACTTCTCATGCAAAAGGTACAACTAGCTATATCGAGAGTAATCATCTATAAAATTGATAAAATATATCTTTCCATTCTAAGATGCCTTAGGGAATGATCCACATATATTTGTATGTATCAATTCTAAAGTGCTACTATATTGACTATCACCTTTATTCCTTTTGTTAGTCATTTTCTCTTTGACACCTATATGCAGATATAAAAGTCTGACATGTCAAGGGAAGGGAGAATTCCTTATGACATTAACCTTTCTAGATGTTATTTGGATATATTTCATAAACGCCTATGCCACAATATGAATGAATTCTCGTCAGTCAAATTATGCTTCGTACTTATATTGTGCATTATTATGTTGTCTATGAAAGCTATGGTGTTTAGCCTATATAACTTATCAACTAGGGAACCAGTACCAATAATTTTTGAATCTTGAAAAATACTAAATATTTTATTTTCAGAAGAACAAGTATATCCTGATTTGTTTAATGAAGGAATAGAAATTAAGTTCAGATGGAACTATATATGTATTCTCCAAAATCAAAAAATATATCGGTCCCTAGACAAAGCCTAAAAATACCTATAGCAGCCACTCTAGCCTTCTTGTCATTACCAGTATGGATGTATCTTTTACCTTAAATAGACAGTCGGCTAGTAAGACAACCATGCTCAGTGACACTAATATGAGTGGTAACCCTAGTGTCTATCCACCAAGTGTTAGTAGGTACAGTAACAAAATTGACTTTTGAACTGTCTAAGCCGAGAAGTTCATTATTAGACATTACAATTTTAGTAATCTTACTCTTAATGGTTCTTTTATGTTCAATAGTTTCTAAAACTAAAGTTGTTGGAATGTTATTTTTATTGGTAGATATAATTTATGCTATAATACAAAAGAAAGAACAGAACAGATGTTCACATTAATAATCATAAATATGCACATATATATATAAACACTAAGAAAGAAATATATGCACATACAATGAGTCCCTTTATGAGATACCTAATACAATATTACAAATAATCTTTGGATTAAATTATAACTTGTTAACGGTACTCTTTAATCCTAACTCAAAATACTATAATTAACCCCACAATGTGCCTTCCTTTGGGTCGACACAATATGTGTATGATTGATAGTCCAATATGAATCGGATTTGTTTATATCAATTATAACCACAGTTTACTATTCCTTTAATCAATCACATACCATGCCTTCCTTTGGGGCAGCATCTTACATGTATGATATTTATAGTGAACCACCTTTAAACATATATCTGACACAAAGATGATTTTCCTTTGGGACAACCATCCTTAGCATAGATATACATCCACTCACATAATGATGCACTAAGTTTAGCTAATAGTTCTCACTTTAGTAATAGTATTAGTTCAACTTAAGAATATATGTGCTAATAGATACGGATGAAATCTTAGGTAGCTTGACTATATTGTTGCTTTTAAATAATGTAGGAAATACAAAATGACCATAACATAGGACTCAAAAACTTTAAAGCCTATGAAAAAGCAGTCGACTGTTTCCTTATAACAGTTGATTGCTCCAGTCGACTAACTACCTTCTGTGCTCAAATTAAGGCCCATTAGTCAACTGGTGCTTGATGACAGTCGACTAAAAATCACATTGTGCCAAAATTTAAGCTAACCAGTCGACTGACGAAAATGACAATCAATTGGAATATCCCAGTCGAGTTCTGCAGTCGACTCACAAATATTCTGTTCAAAATTTTCCATGCACCAGTCGATTGGTCCTTATGGCAATCGATTGATGAAGATCAATCGAGTGTCCCAGTCGACTAAAATAGTTTCTATGCACTGAATTTCGACCAGCAATCGATTGATGTCTACATCAGTCGACAGGTAATATAATTTTTGCAGATCTAAACAATGGTTTTGACAAAAAACGACGATGATTACGTTGTCGTTCTTCGTGTTCTTCGCGTAGGAACCGTCAGTGACCGCTAGAGGGGGGTGAATACTGTGTCGTACGTCGAGGATGGAAATCGATCGTGCTTGCATCTACAATTGTTATTAGCATAGCGGAAACCAAGAAAATAAAGTAATAACAAAAATACAAGTACACAAATACAACAATATAACGTAGTTTGGAATCTCAAGGTTCTTACTCCACGGGTTAGGCTCGAATGAGCCATAGCGATGTCAAACACCATTAATAATCAAATACTCATTCTTGACAACAAATCGGAGGTAGAGAAACCTCGTACAATGATTCTTACAACAATAAGAAACAATAAACAAGAAGTGAAATACACAAAAAATATAAAGAAAACTTTGTAATCGATCTTTTGGAAGCTTGTTTGTTGATTGCTTGAATCGTTCTTGAAGATCCTGATTTGCACCAGTAAATCGCCTCAAAACGCTCCAGAAATTGCTGTGGAAATCCCTCCCGTCGAGCTCCTTTTAAGCTTCCTCGCGACCTGGATTTCCGCCTGGCAATCGACTACCATAAGACCCCAGTCAATTGCCAACAGTACCGTTATATGACAATGGCTTAATCCACGTCGGTATTCAAGCCAACGGTAACACTGACAGTCGACTTCCATTACCCAACAGTCGACTGCCAGGGTCGTAGCTGATTGACTAGTCGACTACCGAGCATTCTTCTCCCACAACTCGACCAATAGTCGACTATCATTAGTCAATTGCCTAATTCTAGCAGTCGAGTACTGAGACATTTTGCCGCAGTCGAACCCTAGTTGACTCACGACAATCGACTGCTCATAACTCCAGTCGACTGCCAAGGGTCAACTCCGCTGCTAAATGTCAAAACACTTGACCAATCAACTAGTCCAAAGTCCCAGTCGACTAATAACCTCAACCATGAGGTTTACCCCAAGTATGATGCCCTCATACTTGCTAGACCACCCTTAATCTAGACCTAAGCCTTCTAGCCACCTCCGTCAGCCTCATGCCTATCAAATCTCTCCAAGTCATCCATAACTTGTTCATCCATACGCTAGCCTTCAGGTGCTTCCATCGGCTATTGTCATGCTAAGTTGGTCTATACCGCCAAGGCACATTAGACTTACGTTGCCAAGACTACCGCTTGGACTTTATACCACCAACCATTGGACTTATGCTGACAAGACTCCACCCTTGGACTTTACGCCGCCAATATCAACCCTTGGACTTTCCTTGCCAACCCATGTTGGACTTTCCATTTGCCAAAACTCAAGCTTGAACTTTCCCTTGCCAAGACCCATGCTTGGGCTTTCCATGCCAACCCATGTTGGACTTTCCAATTGCCAAGACTCAAGCTTGGACTTTCCCATGACAATCACATTGTCATACATTTTGTCGAACAATGTCAAACATCAATGTCAAACATCAAAACACTACTCGAGTCTGGTCAATCGTGACCTGGGCCGATTGCACCAACACTTCGCGAGAAAATACCAAAAACTTCGATCCAATGCTAAACCTAGGACTCGTAACCCTTAGATTTGACAATTATACATGTTTAAATGTGTTAAATGAAGATCTAATGTAAAACACATGCATTTGGATCAAAATCATTGAAAAATCACATCTTAATGTTGTACGATCAGCGACACCTAATCTATGCTCTGATACCAATTGATGAAATTTTTGGATTCATAAATGGATCGCGCATCCGCATATGTATTCAAGATAAACGAAAACAAAACTATCTGAACATAGGATCTTATCAAATGATCTACAACAAATATGCGAAACAAAATAAAAGTGGAAGCATAAATCGAAAGTAATAACCATGCACTTGAATCCTGAGACATCATCATCGGAAGAGTTTGAAGATTTGACGTCGAGAGAGCCATAGGACTTGATCTTCTACAGGTCTAGAGTGTCATCCCCATATGCTCTTCTCAATGGGAAAAAAGAGACGGTCAAACCATCATTGTCATGCCTCGAGAGGGGGTACTTGTCCGAAAAAAATCGGACAACACCTCCCCTGTATTGCGGACAATTGAAACCTGTATACAAGGCCCACATGACCCACTATACATCGGCTAACATGGCCGGAACATAAAACACCACAATACATATAATATATGGGTCTTAGGCCAACAACCAAAGTAAATAAGAAGCCTAAAACCTCTAGAATTACCTCTTCTGCCATCTGAGCAGGAATACACAACCACACATATAACCAAAATCAATCGAACAAAAAGTCTATAAGGACATAATCAAGTACCACTAAAACAATCACGAGTATAAAATACTACAAGTTTAAAACATAGAGTACTTGTGATAAAAATACGGAAAACTGAAATCAAAATAACGGAGGCGTTGGATCAGGGGACTGACAACTAGATCCTCCGGAAGACTTCATCCTGAAATAAAATAGATATCAATGGAGTGAGTAAAACTCAGCGGATATCTAATAGTCATGCATAGTAAACTATAAGTAGCAATAATAATCATGCTGGTACAGTTTCTCGACAAAAATATATACCTGAAACTATACATACCAGAATCACCTAAGCTGACATAAGATACATCTATATAAGCAGATGTAGAATCACCAAAACAAACTATATAATACCTCCTATATGTGTATGACAATCATATGCAACAAACAATTCATATAGTAAAAGCGTATGCATATGATGCAATGACATATGTCACCCCTGACGCTAGTTAAGCTACCGACATGTCATGTGTGCCGACCGAGTGGGTAGGGTTGTGACAACTGTGCACTCTGCCGTCACTACACCTATGTGACAGAGTGGACAGGATGCTGGCGGAGGATCACCCTCCTACCCCATGTATATATTTGGGGGGACATCACCTCGTCTCATCTCCTCGTCTCACAACAAAGGAGGGATCCCTGTCTGCTACTACGCCGCAATACTAATATCCTGAGCGACCACCGTGGAGCCCTGATAGAGCAACTACACACACCCTTCTGAAATACCACTAACTCACGAATGGTTATGTGTGTAGATAATGTAACTGACGATGGACTCAACTACTAAGTAGTATCACCTCCTATCGAGGAGCCGATGATCGTCAGTCATGCAATAATGCAAGATGGTGCATGTCACTAATGCACGATACACTTGTCAATCCATGGCTACCTATGGTATGTACCAATAGGAGCCCATATCAAATAATCTAAGTACATAAGTCTATGTACACATGCAAGGTATGTCCATTATTCATTCAATGTCCAATATGTAAGGTATGTCACTACTCTTAGTGCCAAACAAACAAATGACAAGTATCAAAATGATAGAGCACCAATATAATAAGCATATGAAAAGGCTACAACACGTACTAGGTAGTGACATACCAGAGCAGTTAAAAGCATAGAAAACTATTACTAGCTATAGTAAACGATGCACAACAATATGACAATATCTAAAAGAAGATAAGTAAAAGATACCCGCCTGCTATGAAGAATACCAACTTTCTTTACGCCTGTGGACCTGTCTCATGACCGAAATCTGCATATAACATAATTACCATTAAGTTCTAGCACACATGACAACGATTAAATCATATCCTATATCGCTCTTGTAACCATCTCAATTTACCAACTATAAATTTAAAATCCTGATGAACAACCCTTTACAACCCCAATCTCACCGGACAAACTTTCACAGCTTGCTTACAACCCAACCTAGAGTATCACCTAGGTTGTTCACAACTCCATAACTATAGGTTAATTTAGGACTCACCTTAAGCCCAACAACCTCTACAACTTGATCGTTGCCCAAAATCCTGTACAACCTATCCCAAATGAGAAGAAAACACCAAATTTGACATAAAGAATCATCTCACTAGCTGCTGTGAACACAAACACACCCAAACCTACCTCTGACGCAACCCCCCTTTCACGAGCTAAGCTGTTCACCGTGGACAGCTCAACCATCTGCAGAAATCCACACCATAATTCAAACTCAATGATAGAACATCCAACGTCCATATCAAATCACATTGATACACAACAAGGATCACACACAGATTTAACAGATGCCAAGAGAAGATTAGATCCCACTTACCGACACCAAATCCCCACCGGTAGCAACTCTTCCCATATGCCCTGCTCACTGGTGCAAACAGTGCTCACGATCTTAGCCCAACACAGACCCACACTCAAGATCACTGCTGGTGCACGCTAGCCGTCGGTGCTAGCTTTCAGCCGCGCACCATCATCGTAGCTTGTCCACAGAGCTCATCTAAGTTGACGCCCACCGCCTGTTGTAAGGAAGAGGAACGAGAGGTGGAGGGAGTCGGCGAGAAGCGTCATGGCAGAGAGGATCGCGAGAGAAGAAGAAGGAGATTCAACGATGAGGAAGAGGAATCACGGAAGGCAAAAGAAATAAGAAACCGTCGAATGCTCGGCGTGTGTTGCAAAGGGAACGGTCAGATTTGATAATTAACGGTGGCTTGGGCTTTTAAGAATTAAACGGGTCGGGTTTAATTTTAATATCGGGTTGGGTTTAAAAACCCTATAAGCCATTTACCCTAGCTCCATTCAATTAACCCATAAGATTTAAATCTAGGTTAGGTTTAAGTAAATTCCTAACCATGCATCACTAACTTAATTTTTATCCAACGATATTATTATTATTATTATTATTATTATTATTATTATTATCTATGGTATTTTACATTCTCCCCCACTTAATAAAATTTGGTCCCCAAATTTCGTACTAACATGTAAAAATTACTTCAAGCAAGTTTTCGAAAGGACCACATACATACCTCAAGTGAACAGATGAGGGTATCGAGCTCTGATCTTTTCCTCAAGCTCCCAAGTAGCCTCCTCATCAGTGTGGTGACTCCACCCGACTTTAACAAGTCACACAATCTTGTTCTGCAACTGTTGTTCTTTGTGATCCAGAATTCACACCGGAACCTCTTCGTAAGTAGCATCAGGTTGAATGGAACTTGACACATCTGACAGAATATGCGTAGGGTCTGGTACATACTTCCTCAACATGAACACATGAAACACATCATGAATACCAGCCAAGGACGGTGGTAGCGCTAGGGGGTAAGCGACTGCTCCAATCCTCTCAAAAATCTCGAAAGGACCAATGTACCTTGGAGCTAGTTTACCACGGAGGCCAAATCTCTTCACCCCTTTTGTGGGTGAGACTCGCAAAAATATATGGTCACAAATAGAGAACTCCATAGGTTTCCGTCTCCAATTGACATAACTCTTCTGATGATCCCACGCCTCTGCCATCCTTCGTCTGATAATACGGACCAACTCTGCCTCTGAGCTCTATGGGGTCCTAGCAACTGAGCCTCCCCAACCTCCTCCCAGAGGGTGGGTGTCTGAAACTGTCTACCATACAATGCTTCAAACGGTGCCATTTGGATAGCCGAATGATAGTTATTGTTGTAGGCGAATTCCACTAATGGCAAGTGGTCCTCCCAGATGCCCCCGAAATCCATAACGTAGGACCTCAACAAGTCCTCTAGAGTCTGAATGGTCCTCTCAGACTGTCCATCTATCTGCGGATAGAATGTTGTACTAAAATGGAGATGTGTGCCCAAGGCCTGCTGTAGACCCTTCCAGAACTGGGACATGAACTGGAGATCTCTATCTGATATAATGCTCAAAGGAACACCATGCAATCTGATGATCTCCCGACAATATAACTTTGTCATACGATCTAGAGAGTCGGTCTTCCAAATCGCTAAGAAGTGTACGGATTTGGTTAATCGATCAATGACTACCCAAGTCGCGTCATGGCCTCGTCGTGTCCTAGGCAGACCCACAACAAAATACATGGTAATGTGATCCCACTTCCACTTGGGAATAGGAATCCTCTGAAGTAGTTCGGCTGATCTCTGGTGCTCAGTCTTCACCTATTGACAAACTAGACATCTAGCTATAAAATCTGCAATGTCTCTCTTCATGCTGTTCCACCAATACAAACACCTTAAATCTTGATACATGCGGGTTTCGCTTGGGTGGATCGCAAATCGAGAGCGATGAGCCTTCTGAAGTAACTCTTTCATGACCGAGTGAGACTGAGGTACGCATAATCTGTCCCAGAAATAAATAATACCCTCGTCATCTCGGGTGAACTCAGTCTGTTGTCCAGAGGTTATCTGGCTGCCAATGAACTGTAAGTGTTGATCACCGGCCTGAGTCTCTCGGACTTTCATCCTGATAGATGACTGAGCAACCATGGTAACAAGAATACCCTGCTCTGTCGGTCCCTGATCCTCAAGGCCCAACTCGGAGAAACCCTTAATCAAATCTGTGACTAAAACTCGGTAGCAAGCTAAAGTCCCTTGGGACTTCCGGCTAAGTGCATCGGCAACCACATTGGCTTCCCTGGGTGGTAGCTAATGGTACAGTCATAATCCTTCAGGAACTCTATCCATCTCCTCTGTCAGAGATTGAGTTCCTTCTGCGTAAATAAATATTTGAGACTCTTATGGTCAGTGAGAATCTTAAATGTAATACCATACAGATGATGCCTCCAAATCTTCAAGGCAAAGATAATAGCAGCTAACTCTAGATCATATACTGGGTAGTTTTTCTCATGCTCCTTCAACTGGCGAGAAGCATAAGAGACCACCCTACCATGTTGCATTAGTACTGCGCCTAAACCCTGGAGAGATGTATCGGTATAAAGGATGAAACTGTCATCCCCTAATGGCAATACCAGAATCGGTGCTGACACCAGTCTCTTCTTCAACTCCTGAAAGCTGGTCTCGCAGGCCTCTGACCACATGAACTTCATGCCCTTCTTGGAAAGGCATGTCAACGACATAGCAATGCTTGAGAAACCCTCAACAAACCATCTGTAATATCCGGCTATGCCCAAGAAACTGCGAACCTTCTGAATCGATTTCGGCTGCTCCTAACTGGTGACAACCTCAATCTTTTGGGGGTCAACTGAAATGCCTTTGCTAGAAACCACGTGTCCTAGAAAATTGACTGAGGGTAACCAGAACGCGCTTTTACTGAACTTCGCATATAGTTGTTTCTGTCGAAGCCTATCTAGGACAATGCGAAGATGCTGCGCGTGATCCTCTTCGGAACGGGAATAGACCAGAATGTCATCAATAAAGACAATGACGAACTGATTTAGGAAATCTATAAATTCATGGTTCATCAAGTCCATAAATACTGCCAGAGCATTGGTAAGCCCAAATGGCATTACCAAAAACTCATAGTGCCCATATCTGGTACGGAACGTTGTCTTCTGAACGTTCGAATCTCTGACCCTTAGCTGATGATATCCGGACCGTAGATCAATCTTAGAATACACTGACATACCTCTGAGCTGATCAAACAAGTCTTCAATACATGGCAAGAGATATTTATTCTTGATGGTGATGACGTTCAACTGCCTGTAGTCGATGCATAATCTCATCGAACCGTCTTTCTTCTTTACGAAGAGAATCGAAGAACCCCAAGGAGATATGCTAGGGCGGATAAAACCTCTGTCCAAAAGCTCCTGAAGCTGGACCTTTAGCTCATCCAACTCTTTCGGGGTCATACGATAAGGAGCTTTCAATGTCGGCATCGTCCTCAGAATTAACTCAATTGTGAACTCCACTTGCCTTCTAAGAGGCAGGCTCGGTAACTTCTCTGGAAAGACATCCGAATACTCTCGGACGATAGGAATGTCCGAGATCTGAGAGTTACCACTATCCTTGGCATTGATCAATGATAATAGAAAACCCTAATAGTCATGTGATAAAAGCTTTCGAGCCTGAATCGTAGAAACAGTCGATATACCATCATTTCTGGTGCCAGTGAAATCCCATGAGGGTTGGTTAGGAGGATGGAACGTAACCACCCTCGTCTGGCAATCCATAGTGGCATGATACGCTGTTAACTAGTCCATGCCAAGTATGATGTCGAATTCGATTATGTCAAGGACCAACAAATATAATCTACCGGGATAACGCTGCCGAAATCTAATGGACATCCTCTAACCTCCTGGGTGACTTCTAATTTATCCCCAGAGGGCTGAGATACCATCAATCTTTGTGACCTAAGAGTGGGTAGTCTACCAATCTCTCTCAGGAATGCCCGAGAAATAAATGAATGTGAACTACCAGTGTCAACTAACATATCAGTAGAAAATGCATAAAGTAAAATTGTACCACAGAAAATAGATCTGTCGACTCGCTGCGCATCCTCTTGGATAATTGCATGAATATGTCCAGTCTTTGGTGGGGGTGGAGGTGGTAGTGCTGCCAGAGGCTACGACGGCTATGCCCAAGACTGCCACTGAGGCAGATACTGAGGCGGTGTCGAGTATTGTACTGGAGGTTGATATAAATATTGTTGTTGATACTGAACCAACTACCGAGGTCGCGATCGACATCGCACTAACAAAGGAGATTGAGATCGCACTAATGGTCGATCCGAGGTCCTAATATAGAACTCGAATCGCTTGCCGACCCATGCCGAGCCATCGGGCCTAAATCAACTCGAGCTGGCTATTTCCTTTTCTTTTCCACATTTGCTCTATGCTGAGCTGACTCAATCAGAAGAGCTCGATCCAATGCCTCTTTGTAAGAAGAATTTCCAAAACCAACTAGCTTCACCTGAAGATGTCCGTCTAGACCCTGAACAAACTGAAGCATGTGAGACCGGTCCTCAGCGACTAACTCCAGACAGAATTTGGCTAACCGATTAAATTTAGCATTATATTCCATCACCGTGCGATTGTTCTATCGAAGATTCTAAAAATCCTGACGACACATCATCTAGTAAGATAGTGGAAAATATTGGCTCTCGAAAACCTCTCTGAATTTCTCCCATGTTATTTGCTGCTCGCCTATAATCCCGCGCTGCGTGTCCCACCAGATTTCAGCCTCATCTCGTAAATGGTAGGCTGCAAGCTCTGCCTTCTCCCACTCGAAGCAATCCATATAGAAAAAGGTCTGCTACATAGGCTCTATCCAAGACTGAGCCATCCTCGGATCTGTCCCTCCGCGGAAGAGCGTGAATCAGCCTTTCATCGACTCCGCCAAGGCTGGGATCCGAGCTCGTGCCACAGTCACATCAGCAGGATGAGTAGGGATTGCTACGGGAGCTGGCAGAACTACTGGAGTTGGTGCGGCTGCATAAGTAGGGGTAGGTACTGAGAAAGGGGCAACCGGTACTACTGGTGGGGTTGTCGGGTATGCAATAGCAGGCACCGCTGGTGGAGGTACCGCATATCCCGTAGGCACTGCTGGAGGAGGTGCCTGGTATGTAGCAGCAGGGGCTACCGATGGTACCTCCGAGTGTACAGTAGCAAGTGCTGCTGGGGGTAATGCGGGATATGTTAGAGTGGGTACCACTGGTGGTATAGTGAATATCACAGAAGTGGGCATCTCTGGAGGAGGAACCGTCGGGGACTGAGGGCTCAATCACCCGCGGGACCATGTGAAGTCTGACCCTGATCGACAGGCTCATTCTCTATAGACCTTTCTAGCAACTCCATCGCTAGAGATCTCAATGTCTTCTTGCGTGGCTGCCCTGCACCATGTCTCGATGCGAGAGAATGCCCACCTCATTTCATATCTGTTAAATTATTACTCAAGTATTATTACAGGTAGAAAATTATAAAAAATCAATAATTTCACCTGTTAGCCATCTAGAGATGTCTTGTTGCCACCAAGTCCCCAATACGATCTTGTCGAAATATGACTCCAAAATGTCCGAAATGCGAAATCGACGGGAATCCGTAAAAAAATCCTAAAATGCATAGGTTGACCTGTCAAACGTGGCGAACTACAAAAACCCAAAAACCCTTAGGAACTCGGAACCTAGGCTCTGATACCAATTGTTAGTGTCTATAAGATTCATATATCTCCACAATGATATGATATTGTCCACTTTGGGCCTAAGCCCTTATGGTTTTGTTTTTGGGCTTTACCCAAAAGGTCTCATCTCAATGGAGATATATTTTCATCTTATAAACACATGATCATTTTCATGTCTTACCAATGTGGGACTTTGATTGTATTCTCAATACTCCAACAATCTCCCCCTCAAATGGAGGACCACATTGCCCCCCTCAAGCCTATCTGTCCTCGAAGGATATCCTTTGCTTGATGTCTGATCCTCAATCCACTAGGACTTCCTGCCAACTGTCTGGTCCTCCTGACCCAGCTGGACTTCCTGCCAGTTGTCCAACCCTTCTGGCCCAACTGGACTTCCTGCCAGTTGTTCGATCCTCCCGACCCAACTGGACTTCCTGTCTGGTGTTTGGTTCTCTTGATCCGGACATAGTAGCTCCACTTTCTTTGTTCGAGGTTCATGGCTTAACATGGACCATGACTTTGATACCAATTAAATTGTCACGCCCCGAGAGGGGGTATTTGTCCAACGAAAATCGGCAACACCTCCCCTGTACTGCGGACAATTGAAACCTGTATACAAGGCCCACACGATCCACTTTACATCGGCCAACATGGTTGGAACATAAAACACCACAATACATATAATATATGGGCCTCAGGTCAACAACCAAAGTAAATAAGAAACCTAAAACCTCTAGACTTACGTCTTCTGCCATTTGAGTAAGAATACACAACCACACACATAACCAAAATAAATCGAACAAAAAGTCCATAAGGACATAATCAAGTACCACCAAAACAACCACGAGTATAAAATACTACAAGTTTAAAACATAGAGTACTAGTGATAAAAATACAGAAAATTGAAATCAAAATAATGGAGTCATCAGATCAGGGCATTGGCAATTGGACCCTCCAGAAGGCTTCATCCCAAAATAAAATAGATATCAACAGAGTGAGTAAAACTCAGCGGATATCTAATAGTCATGCATAGTAAATTATAAGTAGCAATAATATTCATGCTGGTACAGTTTCTCGATAAAAATATATACCTGAAACTATACATACCAGAATCACCTAAGCTGACATAAGACACATATGACAGAATATGTGTAGGGTCTGGTACATACTTCCTCAACATGAACACATGAAACACATCATGAATACCAGCCAAGGACGGTGGTAGCGCTAGGAGGTAAGCGACTGCTCCGATCCTCTCTAAAATCTCGAAAGGACCAATGTACCTTGGAGCTAGTTTACCACGGAGGCCAAATCTCTTCATCCCTTTCGTGGGTGAGACTCGCAAGAATATATGGTCACAAATAGAGAACTCCATAGGTCTCCGTCTCCAATTGACATAACTCTTCTGATGATCCCACCTCTGCCATCCTTCGTCTGATAATACGGACCAACTCTGCCTCTGAGCTCTATGAGGTCCTAGCAACTGAGCCTCCCCAACCTCCTCCCAGAGGGTGGGTGTCTGAAACTGTCTACCATACAATGCTTCAAACAGTGCCATTTGGATAGCCGAATGATAGTTATTGTTGTAGGCAAATTCCACTAATGACAAGTGGTCCTCCCAGATGCCTCCGAAATCCATAACGTAGGACCTCAACAAGTCCTCTAGAGTCTGAATGGTCCTCTCAGACTGTCCATCTATCTGCGGATGGAATGTTGTACTAAAATGGAGATGTGTGCCCAAGGCCTGCTGTAGACCCTGCCAGAACTGGGACGTGAACTGGAGATCTCTATCTGATATAATGCTCAAAGGAACACCATGCAATCTGATGATCTCCCGACAATATAACTCTGTCATACGATCCAGATAGTCGGTCTTCCAAATCGCTAAGAAGTGTACGGATTTGGTTAATCGATCAATGACTACACAAATCGCGTCATGGCCTCGTCGTGTCCTAGGCAGACCCACAATAAAATCCATGGTAATGTGATCCCACTTCCACTTGGGAATAGGAATCCTCTGAAGTAGTTCGGCAGGTCTCTGGTGCTCAGTCTTCACCTGTTGACAAACTTGACATCTAGCTATAAAATCTGCGATGTCTTTCTTCATGTTGTTCCACCAATACAAACACCTTAAATCTTGATACATGCGGGTTTCGATTGGGTGGATCGCAAATTGAGAGCGATGAGTCTCCTGAAGTAACTCTTTCATGACCGAGTGAGACTGAGGTACGCATAATCTATCCCAGAAATAAATAATACCCTCGTCATCTCAGGGGAACTCAGTCTGCTGTCCAGAGGTTATCTGGCTGCTAATGAACTGTAAGTGTTGATCACCGGCCTGAGTCTCTCGGACTTTCGTCCTGATAGATGACTGAGCAACCATGGTAACAAGAATACCCTGCTCTGTCGGTCCCTGATCCTCAAGGCCCAACTCGGAGAAACCCTTAATCAAATCTGTGACTAAAACTCGGTAGCAAGCTAAAGTCCCTCGGGACTTCCGGCTAAGTGCATCGACAACCACATTGACTTCACTGGGTGGTAGCTAATGGTACAGTCATAATCCTTCAGAAACTCTATCCATCTCCTCTGTCAGAGATTGAGTTTCTTCTGTGTAAATAGATATTTGAGACTCTTATGGTCAGTGAGAATCTTAAATGTAATATCATACAGATGATGCCTCCAAATCTTCAAGGCAAAGATAATAGCAGCTAACTCTAGATCATGTACTGAGTAGTTTTTCTCATGCTCCTTCAACTGGCGAGAAGCATAAGAGACCACCCTACCGTGTTGCATTAGTACTGTGCCTAAACCCTGGAGAGACACATCGGTATAAAGGATGAAATCGTCATCCCCTAATGACAATACCAGAATCGGTGCTGACACCAGTCTCTTCTTCAACTTCTGAAAGATGGTCTCGCAGGCCTCTGACCACGTGAACTTCATACCCTTCTTGGCAAGGCATGTCAACGGCATAGCAATGCTTGAGAAACCCTCAACGAACCATCTGTAATATCCGACTATGCCCAAGAAACTACGAACCTCCTGAATCGATTTCGGCTGCTCCTAATTGGTGACAACCTCAATCTTTTGGGGGTCAACTGAAATGCCTTTGCTAGAAACCACGTGTCCTAGAAAATTGACTGAGGGTAACCAGAACGCGCTTTTACTGAACTTCGCATATAGTTGTTTCTGTCGAAGCCTATCTAGGACAATGCGAAGATGCTGCGCGTGATCCTCTTCGGAACGGGAATAGACCAGAATGTCATCAATAAAGACAATGATGAACTGATTTAGGAAATCTATAAATTCATGGTTCATCAAGTCCATAAATATTGCCAGAGCATTGGTAAGCCCAAATGGCATTACCAAAAACTCATAGGCGATGCAGGCGTTGTCTTACGAGCGTTGAATCTCGACCCTTAGCGATGATATCGGACCGTAGTAGATCAATCTTAGAATACACGACATACCTACGGTGATCAAACAAGTCTTCAATACATGACAAGAGATATTTATTCTTGATGGTGATGACGTTCAACTGCCTGTAGTCGATGCATAATCTCATCGAACCGTCTTTCTTCTTTACGAAGAGAATCGGAGAACCCCAAGGAGATATGCTAGGGTGGATAAAACCTCTGTCCAAAAGCTCCTGAAGCTGGACCTTTAGCTCATCCAACTCTTTCGGGGTCATACGATAAGGAGCTTTCAATGTCGGCGCCGTCCCCAGAATTAACTCAATTGTGAACTCCACTTGCCTTCTAGGAGGCAGGCTCGGTAACTTCTCTAGAAAGACATCTGAATACTCTCGGACGATAGGAATGTCCGAGATCTGAGAGTTACCACTATCCGCGGTGTTGATCAATGATAATAGAAAACCCTAATAGTCATGTAATAAAAGCTTTCGAGCCTGAATCGTAGAAACAATCGATATACCATCATTTCTGGTGCCAGTGAAATCCCACGAGGGTTGGTTAGGAGGATGGAACGTAACCACCCTCGTCTGGCAATCCACAGTGGCATGATACGCTATTAACTAGTCCATGCCAAGTATGATGTCGAATTCGATTATGTCAAGGACCAACAAATATAATCTACCGGGAGTATAACGCTGTCGAAATCTAATGGACATCCTCTAACCTCCTGGGTGACTTCTAATTTATCCCCAAAGGGCTGAGATACCATCAATCTTTGTGACCTAAGAGTGGGTAGTCTACCAATCTTTCTCAGGAATGCCCGAGATATAAATGAATGTGAACTACCAGTGTCAACTAACATATCAGTAGAAAATGCATAAAGTAAAATTGTACCATAAAAAATAGATTCGTCGACTCGCTGCGCATCCTCTCGGATAATTGCATGAATATGTCCAGTCTTTGGTGAGGGTGGAGGTGGTAGTGCTACCAGAGGCTACGACGGCTATGCCCAAGACTGCCACTGAGGCGGATACTGAGGCGGTGTCGAGTATTGTACTGGAGGTTGATATAAATATTGCTGTTGATACTGAACCAATGGCTGAGGCTGCGACTGATACTGCACCAACAGCTAAGGCTGAGATTGATACTACACTAATGGCTGATCTGAGGTCGTAATATAGAACTCTGCAACTACCTTGTTGCTGACCCATGTCGACGGCTACTGGGCCTAAACTGAACTCTGAGCTGGCTATTTCCTTTTCTTTTCCGCATTTGCTCTATGCTGAGCCGACTCAATCAAAAGAGCTCGATCCAATGCCTCTTTGTAAGAAGAATTTCCAAAACCAACTAACTTCACCTGAAGATGTCCGTCTAGACCCTGAACAAACTGAAGCATGCGAGACCGGTCCTCAGCGACTAACTCCAGACAGAATTTGGCTAACCGATTAAATTCAGCATTATATTCCATCACCGTGCGATTGTTCTGTCGACGATTCTAAAAATCCTGACGATGTGTCATCTAGTAAGATAGTGGAAAATATTGGCTCTTGAAAACCTCTCTGAATTTCTCCCATGTTATTTGCTGCTCGCCTATAATCCCGCGCTGCGTGTCCCACCAGATTTCAGCCTCATCCCGTAAATGGTAGGCTGCAAGCTCTGCCTTCTCCCACTCGAAGCAATCCATATAGAAAAAGGTCCGCTCTATAGTCTTTATCCAAGACTGAGCCACCCTCGGATCTGTCCCTCCGCGGAAGAGCGTGAATCAGCCTTTCATCGACTCCGCCAAGGCTGGGATCCGAGCTCGTGCCACAGTCACATCAGCAGGATGAGTAGGGATTGCTGAGCCGCGTAACTCTTGGAGTTAGTGCGGTGCATAAGTAGGGGTAGGAATCTTGAGAAAGGCGGCCACCGTACTCTGGTGGGGTTGTCGGGTATGCATAGCAGCCGTGGTGGAGGTACCGCATATCCGTAGGCCGCTAGAGGAGGTGCAGTATGTAGCGAGGGCTACCGATGGTACCTCAGTGTCTGATGGCAAGTCTTCTTTGCCGGGGTAATGCGGGATATGTTAGAGTGGGTACCACTGGTGGTACAGTGAATATCACAGAAGTGGGCATCTCTAGAGGAGGAACCGTCGGGGACTGAGGGCCCAATCACCCGCGGGACCATGTGAAGTCTGACCCTGATCGACAGGCTCATTCTCTATAGACCTTTCTAGCAACTCTATCGCTAGAGATCTCAATGTCTTCTTGCGTGGTTGCCCTGCACCACGTCTCGATGCGAGAGAATGCCCACCTTGTTTCATATCTGTTAAATTATTACTCAAGTATTATTACAGGTAGAAAATTATAAAAAATAAATAATTTCACCTGTTAGCCATCTAGAGATGTCCTGTTGCCACCAAGTCCCCAATACGATCTTGTCGAAATATGACTCCAAAATGTCCGAAATGCGAAATCGACGGGAATCCGTAAAAAAAATCCTAAAATGCATAGGTTGACCTATCAAACGTGGCGAACTCCGAAAACCCAAAAACCCTTAGGAACTCGGAACCTAGGCTCTGATACCAATTGTTAGTGTCTATAAGATTCATATATCTCCACAATGATATGATATTGTCCACTTTGGGCCTAAGCCCTTATGGTTTTGTTTTTGGGTTTTACCCAAAGTTCTCATCTCAATGGAGATATCTTTTCATCTTATAAACACATGATCATTTTCATGTCTTACCAATGTGGGACTTTGATTGTATTCTCAATACTCCAACAATCTCCCCCTCAAATGGAGGACCACATTTCTTCCCTCAAGTTTATCTGTCCTCGAAGGACATCCTTTGCTTGATGTCTGATCCTCAATCCATCCTCCCGACCTTGGACTTCCCGCCGATTGTTCAACCTTACGCCCAACTGGACTTCCTGCCAGTTGTTCGATCCTCCTGACCCAACTGGACTTCCTGTCTGGTGTTTGGTTCTCTTGATCCGGACATAGTAGCTCCACTTCCTTTGTTTGAGGTTCATGGCTTGACATGGACCATGACTTTGATACCAATTAAATTGTCACGCCCCGAGAGGGGGTACTTGTCCGACGAAAATCGGACAAGACCTCCCCTGTACTGCGGACAATTGAAACCTATATACAAGGCCCACACGATCCACTTTACATCGGCCAACATGGCTGGAACATAAAACACCATAATACATATAATATATGTGCCTCAAGCCAACAACGAAAGTAAATAAGAAGCCTAAAACCTCTAGACTTACGTCTTCTGCCATTTGAGTAGGAATACACAACCACACACATAACTAAAATAAATCGAACAAAAAGTCCATAAGGACATAATCAAGTACCACCAAAACAACCACGAGTATAAAATACTACAAGTTTAAAACATAGAGTACTAGTGATAAAAATACAGAAAATTGAAATCAAAATAATGGAGTCATCAGATTAGGGGATTAGCAATTGGACCCTCCGAAAGACTTCATCCCGAAATAAAATAGATATCAACAGAGTGAGTAAAACTCAGCGGATATCTAATAGTCATGCATAGTAAACTATAAGTAGCAATAATATTTATGCTGGTACAGTTTCTCGACAAAAATACATACCTGAAACTGTACATACCAGAATCACCTAAGCTGACATAAGATACATCAATACAAGAAGATGTAGAATTGCCAAAACAAACTCCATAATACATCCTGTATGTGCATGACAATCATATGCAACAACCAAAAGTGCAACAAGCAATGCATATAATAAAAGCGTATGCACATGATGCAGTGACATGTGTCACCCCTGACGCCAGTTAAACTACCGACATATCATGTGTGACGGCCGAGTGAGTAGGGTTGTGGCAACTGTGCACTCTGCCATCACTATACCTATGTGACAGAGTGAACAAGATGTTGGCGGAGGATCACCCTCCTACCCCATGTATATATATGGGGGACATCACCTCGTCTCATCTCCTCGTAGGGATCCCTGTCTGCTACCATGTCGCAATACCAATATCCTGAGCGACCACCATGGAGCCCTGACAGAGCAACTACACACACCCTCTTGAAATACCACTAACCCATGAGTGGTTGTGTGTGTAGATAATGTAACTGACGATGGACTCAACTACCAAGTAGTATCACCTCCTACCGAAGAGCCGATGATCGTCAGTCATGCAATAATGCAAGATGGTGTATGCCACTAATGCATGATACACCTGTCAATCCATGGCTACCTATGATATGTACTAATAGGAGCCCATATCAAATAATCTAAGTACATAAGTCTATGTACACATGCAAGGTATGTCCATTATTCATTCAATGCCCAGTATGTAAGGTATGTCACTACTCTTAGTGCCAAATAAACAAATGACAAGTATCAAAATGATAGAGCACCAATATAATAAGCATATAAAAAGGCTATAACATGTACTAGGTAGTGACATACCTATCAATTCACAGAGCTCATTCAAGTCGACGCCCGCCACCTGCTGCAAGGAAGAGGAACGAGAGGTGGAGGGAGTCGGCGAGAAGCATCATGGCAGAGAGGATTGCGAGAGAAGAAGGAGATTCAACGACGAGGAAGAGGAATTGCGGAAGGCAAAAGAAATAAGAAACCGTTGAATGCTTGGCGTGTGTTGCGAAGGGAATGATCGAATTTGATAATTAACGGTAGCTTGGGCTTTTAAGAATTAAATGGGTCGGGTTTAATTTTACTATCGGGTTGGGTTTAAAAACCCTATAAGCCATTAACCCTAGCTCCATTCAATTAACCCATAAGATTTAAATATAGGTTAGGTTTAAGTAAATTCCTAACCATGCATCACTAAATTTTTATCCAACAATAATATTATTATTATTATTATTTTCTGTGGTATTTTACAATCGCTCTCCTACGAGGATTACACCCTATATATAGAGCTAACCCAAAATCCGTTAACAACCCATTAATGCTAACATTACGGGTTAATGAGTTCTACACATATTGGTCCAAAATCTATTAATCCACATCCATTAAGACAAATTTGTTAATTAAAATCATAACATTTAGATCACTTTAATCGGGTTCAAACCAATATAACATAATTGGATATGTAACGATAATCATATGTAAGTTCACCATCAATAATACACTACAAAAATAAGAGTATTTGGCGACCAATTTTGCAACGAATTTTGGAAAAAAATTCGTTGCAACAAAAAAAATTTCATTGCAAATAATTCGTCGCTAAATTCTTCAACGAAAAAAAATTCATCGCCAAATTGCAACGAATAAAATTTTGTTGCAAAATTTGTCACCAAATTTGGTGACAAAAAGCGAGATTCGTCGCTAAATTTAGCGATGAAAATTAAATTCGTCACCAAAGTCTAATAAACATATTTCCACCAATAAAATTCAATTTGGCGATGAATATTTTTTCGTCGCCAAATTTGCGATGAAAAAAAATTCATTGCAAAATTTTAAAGATCAGTTGACTAACGAATAAAATCGGTCGACTGAATATATGACCAGTTCGACTGATCGGTCGGCTACCAAAGGTAATTGTAGTCGACTGGTCAATTTCATTAGTCAACTGCCAAGTGAATAGTCGACTACTTAATCGACTACGAAACGTTCTGTAAGATGCTACAGTACCATCAATCGACTGATGATGAAAATCTATTTTGTCGACACATATTTTCATGTATCAGTCAGCTGATGGTTTACATCAGTCGATTGATATATCAATTTTTGCAACGAAAATAATTTTTTCATTGCAAATCTAGAAAAATAATTTTTTTTTAATAGATTATACTTTTTTTCCCTATTTTACAACAAATACATACAACAATATAAACAAATTTACACATCAAACTTTAATACTGAATTAATATATATAACAAACCTAAACAAACTTACAATACTTAGATAATGTATGTGATAAGTCAAGTGACATTTAAATACAACAAATAAATTCAAAGGTAACCACCATCATCATCAAAAAATACATCATCATTGTCATTATGACATGGATCAGGAGGAGGAGCAGATCCAGAAGGAGAAAGTTGACTTAAACTAGACGTTAATTGAAGATGTTGCATAATGAACATTTGTTGCCTTCGAAATTCGTTCATATGTTCATTTAAGTCTTTTACTTGATGAGCGTTTTCTCTTGATTCAGTTTTCTTCTGTGCTAATAGCTCCCTTAAATGATTAACCTCTTTGGTTAATTGATTTACTTATGCTTTTGATGCCGGGGAGGATGAAGAAGAAGCACCAGGGACTCTATAGGATCGGCTCAAAGAATCGAGTCCAATTATTCTTTCACTTTTCGGCCCTCCAGTTGCTTCGAGCCATAAATTTATATTGCTAACAGAAGAAGGCTCAAATTTGACTGCATCATCGCTTGTCGAATTTCTCTTGTTGTGAAAGAAAAAAATTAAATACTAACACAAGAATTTAAATTTTTAAAATTACAAACCTTCATTGTTCTAGCTCTTTCCCCACTCCACGTCTTATCTTTCTTTTGGAATGTACGGGGGAAAGTGTCTATAAATAATGACTCAGTCCCCGTCTCCTAGGCCTAAACAAATAATTAAAATTTATAAATTAGTGAGCATTAGATTACAAAATTATAATTTGAAAAAACTCACCAATCGATGTCTATGCTCATCGATATTTATTGATCCTCCCGCATACGTGACAAACATAACGCCAGAATTATAATGCTGATTTTACTTATTCTGCTCACTCCTCCATTTGCTATCCTCAAATTCCCAATGTACAACAATTTTATTTCAATTCTCCTCGGTTATACAGTGTGGTTTTTTATTTCTATTTTTCACATGATTGAGTATGTTTCTAATATGATCGCCACACTTTTTCTTAAAAATCCTTCTAATATCTAGTGTTCCACTCTCCTCCCAAGTAAATACCCGCTGTAGTAGGGAAAAATTGAATTGATTATATTAACTGTAATTTTATATACAAAATGATTTAAATAAGTTACCTTGAACTCATTCCATCACAAAATTTTTATTTCTTCCGGCGTGCTCGTATAAGTCATAGAAGCTCCACCCCAATGGTTATTCACTATTTTATTCACCTCGTTAATAACATGTACAAAATTTGTAAATCTAACATAAAATAAAAATAAACCTCATTAGATACTTATAAAAATACATATCATATTAAAAATTAAACATAGATAATCTAAAATTTGAATACTTATGAATCTCTGCGCGAAGATATCAACTCTCTCATATCTTCCCTCTCAACGAGTGATTGTTGTACTAGGAAAGATACATTAGCAGGTATCTGCTGAGAACCAGAAGATCCTGCAACTGGAGAAGAGGTGGAGGGCACATTTCCTGCAAGAGCATCAGAATGTGCAGGGGCTGAAGCAGACTGTGATCTTCCATCGCTACTCTGTCTATGATTATCACGTCGAAACTAACAATCATAATTATTAGAAGAATATGACAGTAAAAAAAAATTACATTTGCATATCAAATTTATAATATGAACCATATGAAAAAATTACTATATTCATAGCAACTGGATGAACTACAAAAAAAAAGTTCATTAATATATCAAATATATGAAATTTCGAATTAAACAGTAAATTAAAACATAATTGGTACTCAATAAAAGTTACCCACAATTAGAAATCGAAGTTCGTATTATAATTTTCATCCTGGTCATGCATCTATTTATCATCGTCATCGTCATCGTCATCATCATCGTCAACATCATCGTCATCGTCATCCTCATAATTAAATTTCTCATCTTCATCCTCATTCATTTCACTTGCATCAACGGCTACTACTATGCCGCTGAGATCTCGTAACGTTGAAATATTATATTCTTCGATATGAAATGTATTGACAACTTCATCTTGTTGATATGCTATGTCTTCCCAATGTTCCTCAATTTTATTATGTGCTTTTATTCTAGAAACAGCCCACCAATCACTTTTGTCTCGTTTCATACTAGGATATGAAGCACAAAATACTTGAATCGCTTGCTGTGCTAACACAAATGGTTCATACCTCTTGTATATTTTTTTGTAATTAATTACAACCAAATTAAACTGTGGATGCACCCTCATGCCTTTGATAGGGTCAAACCAACGACACATAAATAAAATAACTCACAAATTTGAGCCTGGATATGCTACCTCTAAAATTTCATCTAGCAAGCTATAAAATTTGTTGGTGCAATCGACCCGGATCATGATTGACTGGACTCGAGTTTGACTCGAGGGGTATTTTGATAGTTGACTAGGGTTGACCATGTGATGAAGAAAGTCCAAGCCATGGGTACTTGGCATGGAAAGTCCAAGTGGGACACTTGGCATTTAGGAAAGTCCAAGTCTTGTGTACTTGGCATGAAAAAGTCCAAGCATGGGTCTTGGCAAGGGAAAGTCCAAGCTTGAGTCTTAGCATTTGGAAAGTCTAACATTGGGCTGGTATGGAAAGTCCAAGGGTATAGTCTTGGCCACGTAAGTCCAAGGGTGTAGTCTTGGCGGTGAAAGTCCAAGTCATGAGTACTTGACAATTAAGAAGTCCAAGGGGAATATTGGCGGCATAAAATCCAAGGGTGGAGTTTTGGCAGCATAATTCCAATGGTTGGCGGCGTAAAGTCCAAGCGTGGTCTTGGCAGTGTAAGTCCAATGTGCCTTGGCAGTGTAGACACCGTTAGCATGACAATAGCCGATGGAAGCACCCGAAGGCTAGCGTATGAATGAACAAGTCATGGATGACTTGGAGGGATCCGATAAGCACGAGGATGACGAAGGTGGCTAGAAGGCTTAGGTCTAGGCTAAGGGTGGTCTAGCAAGTATCGGGGCACCATACTTGGGGTTAAATCTCATGTTTGAGGTTATCGGTTGACCGGGGCCTTATATCGGTCAGATGGTCAAGTGTTTGACACTTGACAACCGAGTCGACCCTCAGCAGTCGACTGAGATTATGACCAGTTCGACTGCTGTGAGTCGATTAGTGCTCGACTACAACTCAGGGCCGAAAAAGCCTTGATAATCGACTGCTCATTGTAGCAGTTGACTTCCATGTATGACGATGACGATCGATAGATAGAATGCTCCGTAGTGACCGGGCGATCGATTACGGCGCCGGCAAATGAATCGCCATTGTTGGCGCCGATCGCCTGATTCGTTGGAATTTTTTCAGTGTGGATCAAGTCGTTGTCTCACAACAACAGTGTTGGCAGTCGACTGGGGCCTTATGACAGTCGACTTCCAGACGAAAATCCAGCCCGAGTGAAGCTTTAAAAGGAGCTTGTGGAGAAGATTTTTGGCATGGTTCTTTGAGGAGTTTTAGGGCGATTTGCTGCTGCAATTCAGGGTCTCCAAGTGCAACTCAAGCAACCAAACAAGCAAGCATCAAAAAGATCATTTGTAAAGTTCTCTTTACTTAGATTATTGTATTCATTTTGTATTTGCTTAGTATTACTTTTGTAATCACTGTAAGGAGTTTCTCCACCTCCGACTTAGTGTCAGAAGGAGCATTTGTGATTAGTAGTGTGTGTTTGCATCGCTAAGGCTTTTAGAGCTCAATCCGTGGAGTATGAACCATACGGTTCCGAACCACATTATATCTTTGTGCATTGTGCTTGTGTTGTGTATTTGTTTTTGTTATTATATATATTCCGCTGCGTATAACACATTTTGTAGCAAGTACAAACGAATTCCATCATCCGACGATAAATCGCTATTCACCCCCCTCTAGCAGGCGCACATGTCCTAACAAGTGGTATCAGAGCCTAGAGCTCTTCTATGGACTAACACCCGCTAGAGGGTAAGATGGAATTCGAAGAAAGAATAGGATCGGATATCAACACGCCGGTTTCGTATGTGCTTTATGAACGAGAAGGATTCAATTCATGGAAGGGAAGAATTGAAGACTTCATCATGATGAGGGACTTTGAAGAATGATCCATCTTAATGGAAGGGTTTAATTATCCAAGAGGGCCAAAGGGAGGGTTCCTCAAAATGAAGAAGTGGACCAGGGAACAACTTCAAGAATTTGAGAAAAATATAAAGGTAATAAAATTCTTGGTTGATTTAATCCCTAATGATATCTTGTGTAGCTTAGGTGAATACAAGGATACCAAAGAGCTTTAGACCGAATTGGCAAAGTACCATGAAAGTCCATCACTAGTCCAAGAAAAAGAGGAAGAAGAGGAATGCTCATCAACTCAATCGGAGGAGACCGAAGAAGCAAGAACATCATCCTCACAAGAATGTGAGGATTTGGAGGTTGATAGAGAATCAACATCTGGATCGGAATCGGTGAAAGAAGTAGAAGTAGAAGAAGTCTCCACCTCTAGGATTGAGGGGGAGGAAGTTAGATCACCTTCCATGCCAGATCAAGAGGTAGCCTCAACATCCGGGAGAGATGAAGAAGAACCAATTCCGGTCACCATTGACCAAGGTAACTCAAGCACTTCGATTAAGGATAAAAATCATATAATATGCTTTGAGTGTAGGGAGCAAGGACACTACAAGAGTAAGTGTCCGAAAAGATTTAAGAAGGCTCCTCCGACACTAAAAGTCAATGAAAAAGTCAAGGATGCCGGTGCCCCCCATGAGAAAAAGCAAGGAGCACGTGGTGTGCTTCAAATGCAACCAAAAGGGCCATTATAGGAGTCAATGCCCAAGGAAGAAGGAAAGCAAAGGCAAGGAAGGAGCATCACATGCAGGGGGAGCTTTTAAAGCAAACCATAAGGTAAAATTTAATAATGCTCATTCTTTAAGTTATAGGCAAAAGAATGCTAGAAATAATTTTAGTAATCTTGCTATTACTCATGAACAAAAGCATGCTAGGAATAAATAGGTTTTATTGTTTAGGATCTAAGCATGCCCATTTTAATAAGGAGAAATTTGGGACTAATGTCCTTAAAACAATTCTACCTAGGGAGACCATTAGGAAAATAAAGGATCACCTAGGTATTAACCCTAAATGGACTAGGCATATGCCTAGAAGGAATGGTAATGCCCAAAGATTAAACAAAAATTCAAAAATTAAGCAATTAGAGCTACAAAATCAAGACTTGAGGTCAATACTTGACAAATTGGAGAAGACCCTTAAGAAAATGCAAAATCAAATACAAGGGTCAAATAGTCAAAGCCTAGGGTCTAGGAGTTAAAGTCAAAGACCTTGGAAACAAGAACCATCCAAGGGCAAGCTTAAGCCTAAAAATGTTGGAGTATTGGGAATACAATCAAAGTCTCACATTGGTAAGACATGGAAAAGATCATGTGCTTATAAGATAAAAAAATATCTCCATTGGCATGAGACCTTTTGGATAAAGCCCAAAAATAAAACCATGAGGGCTTGAACCTAAAGTGGACAATATCATGTCATTGTGGAGATATATGAATCTTATAGGCACTAACAATTGGTATTAGAGCCATGGTTCATGTCAAGCTATGAACCTCGAATGAAGGAAGTTGAGCTCCCATGTCTGGATCAAGAGAACCAGACACCAGGCAGGAAGTCCAATTGGGTCGGGAGGACCGAACAACTGGTAGGAAGTCCAGTTGGGCCAGAAGGGCTGAACAATTGGCAGGAAGTCCAGCTGGGTCAAGAGGACTAGAGTTGGCAAGAAGTCCTGGTAGGTTGAGGATCGGACATCAAGCAGAGGATGTCCTTGAAGGACAGATAGGCTGGGGGGGTCAATGTGATCCTTCGTTTAAGGGGGAGATTATTGGAGTATTGGGAATACAATCAAAGTCTCACATTGGTAAAACATGGAAAAGACCATGTGCTTATAAGATGAAAAAATATCTCCATTGGCATGAGACTTTTTGGATAAAGGCCAAAAATAAAACCACGAGGGTTTGAGCCTAAAGTGGATAATATCATGTCATTATGGAGATATATGAATCTTATAGACACTAACAAAAAAGACCTATCACAATATTCCATTCGATTATGAAACTCAATTTAAGTCTAGGAAAACTAAGGTCAATAGGGAAGTCATCCCTAAGGTTGACCAAGGTAGATGACTAGTGGCTAGGGTTTCAAGGAAACATAGGGAAGCCACTAAGAAGGTTACAAGGGGAGTTACCCCTAGAGCTAACCTAGGCAAGATCCAAATGACCAAGGCTTCTAAGACTAGGAGGGTTATTAGGAGGGTATCTAGGGAGGTCATCTCTAAGGAATACCTAGTTAACTCAAGGAACTCCAATAGGTATTGAGTTCCTAGGAGTGTGATTGATTCACGCTAAATGGGTTTAGGTGTGCCAATCTTGAATGGATAGGTAGTTAACCTAACCATGGTAAAGGTGACACTTTAGGTCATTTCCAAGGTAATGGGATACTTTGGAAATAAGAATGATTTTTAATCCTAAAGGTTTTTAGGATGTGCCAATATCACTTATGGAAGTTGAAAAATCAATCAAATTGGCACAATTAGGGTTAAAGGTCATAGTGTGTCATTTTGGATTTTTGGCACAATTGGGGGATAAGTGACATTAAGGCAAAATTGGATTTAATTCTAGAAATGACAATTTGAGCTTAACACTTAGGCATTTAATACCTTAGTATTTTACACTTATCATGTCTTGTTTGCCTTGTCGTGTCATGACATCATGTTTATTTTAATCATTTAATATGTCATGATATTACTTAGGTTTAAGGTTAAATGTCATGTATGCTTAGATTCCATTTTATGTCATGACATCATGATTATGAGCACATGTTTATTTATATCATCATTAATGTCATAATCATTCATGCATTAATAAAAATTGAGTTCAGGACAATGACATGATTTGAAGTCTCATTTATAAGCAAATCAAATAGTTTTGTCTTAGAAAAATACATGAAATCCTAGATTAAGATGAACAAAACTCACATCTCACATTACATTGACATGTATGTGTATTGATACACCCTAGATACATGTGAGATGCTAGGATATGAGTTAAGTTCAAGATGCATAATTTTTGCATCTAGCTGAACTCAAACTCATCTAAAATCATGGAGGGATCATTGGGAAAGCTAAAGTACAAGTCATGTACATTGAGCCTAAAGAATAGGATCCGATATAAGATTTTAAAACAATTTAAAAATCATTTTGAAAAACCTTGGTGCAATATATCTTTTGATAGAAGTAACCATTGATAATGTTGATACAAAGAGGACTCAAAACATTGAAGTTTTTCTTCATTTTTGAACTTTGTATCAATTTCACTATTTTATGGGTAAATTATTTTTCACATATTTTCCACCCATTTTATTTGTCATAAGTATTATACGTATAAAGTTTCAGGATTGTTCAAATTACGTATAATTATTTATGAATTTCCAAAGTTCATTTCTGATAACTGACATTCGGAAATTTCAGTTATTAGTCGATTGTCGCTTAATGGTAGTTGACTGATGAATGATAGTTGAACTGGTGATTGTAAGGAGTTGACTGCCAGAGCTGATTTTGGGTAAACAAGGATGTTTAGCCCATATTTCAGCTATGTTAGGATTCCCTAACTATTCCTAACCCTAGGATATGCTTTGGCAAGCATTAGAAAGGGTGAAAATCCATTGGATATGAGTTAGAAGAGTTGCTTAGGGTATGTATCAATTTAAGGTGAGTGAAAGTTCAAGTTTGAACTTTTCACCTTAATTTTGATAGTTTAGTGTTCCTATTAGCTTAGGAACTTTCCAAGGACATTGTTAGAGCAATGGTCAAGGGGGAGCAAGTCTTTAGTGTTGGAGATTTGACGCCGCTAGAGGGGGGGTGAATAGCGTGATACCGTACGATGATGGAAATCGATTGCATTTGTGTCTACAAAAACTCGTTATGCGCAGCGGAATAGAAATGATAAAAGCAATAACGAAATACAAACACAAACACAACACAAGCATATAACGTGGTTCGGAACCGTAACGGTTCCTACTCCACGGATCGAGCTCTAACGAGCTGTAGCGACGCCAATGCAATCACTAATCAATAAACTCCTTCTCGACAACAAGTCGGAGGCGGAGAAACCTCGTACACAAGATTACAATAATAATCTAAGGAAATACAAGCAAATACAAAGGAAATGTAAAGAACACTTTACAAAACTAGGGTTTGAGCGCTTTGCTTGTTGGTTGCTTGGATGAGGTTGAAGGGCCCTGAAATGCACCTGCAAATCGCCTTCAAATCGCCTCAAGAAAGCTCCCCAAGAACTGATGCCGCAATCTCCATGAACAGCTTCCTTTTATCTCGCGTCGATTTGGATTCCTTTGGCGATCGCCATAAATCACGATCATTGCCCAACATATGGCTGTGAGACAACGGCTCGATCCACGTTGGACAAATTCAACGGACTCTCACCGATCGATGCCAACATTGGCGTCGATGCTAACGCCGTGGTCATTGCCCGATCGGCTACGGAGCGTCTAATGCTCGCCACTCGGCCGGCGATCGCCGTCGACACCCGATCGGCTGCTCCCATGAGCGCGATCGCGCAGCTATAAAGCTCTCAAGCCGATCGAACTCGAGTCGACTCCGTGATCGAGAAGCCATAATGCGGTCATTGCGCCAACCTCAAGAATGAGGTTTTAACCCAAGTATGGTGCCCCCATACTTGCTAGACCACCTTTAGCCTAGACCTAAACCTTCTAGCCACCTCCATGACCTCACGCCTCTCGAGATCCTCTCAAGTCATCCATGACTTGTTCATCCATCGCGCTAGCCTTCAGGTGCTTCCATCGGCTATGTCATGCTAACGGTGTCTACACCGCCAAGGCACATTGGACTTACGCCGCCAAGACTCCGCTTGGACTTTACGCCGCCAATATCAATCCCCTTGGACTTCTCAAATGCCAAGACTCAAGCTTGGACTTTCCCTTGCCAACCCATGTTGGACTTTCCATGCCAAGACCCATGCTTGGACTTTCCATTTGCCAAGACCCATGCTTGGACTTCTCATTTCCCAAGACCCATGCTTGGACTTCCCATGCCAAGTACTCAAGACTTGGACTTTCCCAAATGCCAAGTGTCCCACTTGGACTTTCCATGCCAAGTACCCATGACTTGGACTTTCCCATAAACACATGGTCAACCCTAGTCAACCACCAAAGTCTCCCTCGAGTCAAACTCGAGTCTGGTCAATTATAACCTGGGTCGATTGTATAAACAATCTCCCCAACATATTAACCGACATTAATGTCAAACATCAATGTCAATCCTATGTCTAACATACTTTGTCAAACATCAAAACATCACTCGAGTCAAACTCGAGTCCTGGTCAATCGTGACCTGGGCCGATTGCACCAACATTTAGAGGGAGGTATCCATCATGTGATAATGGATGTATTCTTCCTCATGAGGGGGAGAAATGGGAATGTGAGATGCCCAATTTGGAAATTGGGAGAGTTTATAGGAGTGCCTCTCTTGAGTGATATGAGACTTATCACTAAGAAGAGTGAAGACATTCTAGGTGTTTTTGGACCAAAGGGGAGATTGTAAGATCTCATTGGGATATGAGACATTGACCTCCTTAGGGAGAACCTTTTTGATGTATGTCAAAAAGGGAGAGAATTGACACAGGAAAATTATGGGATTACCAATTTGGGATAATTGGTAAAAAGATTTAAGTTAGGGTTTATGCCTAACTCAAAGGTGTTTGGTTTTTATCAAACATCAAAAAAGGAGAGATTGTTAGTGCAATCGGTCCATGTCACAATTGACCAAACTCAAGTTTGACTCGAGTAGTATTTTGATATTTGACATTGATGTCTGACAATATTTTGGGGAGATTGTTGGTGCAATCGACCTGGGTCAGGATTGACCGGACTCGAGTTTGACTCGAGGGATATTTTGATGGTTGACTAGGGTTGACCATGTGATGAAGAAAGTCTAAGTCATGAGTACTTGATATGGAAAGTTCAAGTGGGACACTTGACATTTGGGAAAGTCCAAGTCTTGTGTACTTGACATGAAAAGTCCAAGCATGGATCTTGGCAAGGTAAAGTCCAAGCTTGAGTCTTGGCATTTGGAAAGTCCAACATTGGGTTGACATGGAAAGTCCAAGGGTAGTCTTGGCGGTGAAAGTCCAAGTCATGGGTACTTGGCAATTAAGAAGTCCAAGGGGAATATTGGCGGCGTAAAATCCAAGGGTGGAGTCTTAGCAGCATAAGTCCAATGGTTGGCGGCATAAAGTCCAAGCGTGGTCTAAGCAACATAAGTCCAATGTGCCTTGGCGGTGTAGACACTGTTAGCATGACAATAGTCGATGGAAGCACCCAAAGGCTAGCGTATGGATGAACAACTCATGAATGACTTAGAGGGATCCGATAGGCGCGAGGATGACGGAGGTGGCTAGAAGGCTTAGGTCTAGGCTAAGGGTGGTCTAGCAAGTATGAGGGCACTATACTTGGAGTTAAACCTCATATTTGAGGTTATCGGTTAATCGGAGCTTTATACCGGTCGGATGGTCAAGTGTTTGATACTTGACAATCGAGTCGACCCTCAGCAGTCGACTGAGATTATGACCAGTTCGACTGCTATGAGTCGACTAGTGCTCGACTGTAGCTCAGGGCGAAAAAAACCTTGGTAGTCGACTGCTCATTATAGCAGTCGACTGTCATGTATGACAGTCGCCTGATGGAGCATAGAACGCTCCGTAGCTGATCGGGTAGTTAGCTATGGGCACTGGCAATTGAACTGCCACTATTGGCAGTAAACTGCCTAGTGATTCGGTGGGGTTTTTCCAGCATTGATCAAGCCGTTGTCTCACAATAATAGTATTGGCAGTCGACTGGGGCCTTATATTGGTGCAATCGGCCCAGGTCACGATTGATCGGACTCGAGTTTGACTCGAGCGATGTTTTGATGTTTGACATTGATGTTTGATATTGATGTCTGATAATGTTTTGGGGAGATTGTTGATGCAATCGACCCGGGTCAGATTGACCGGACTCGAGTTTGACTTGAGGGGGATTTTGATGGTTGACTGGAGTTGACCATGTCATGGAAAGTCCAACATGGGTTGGCAAGGGAAAGTCCAAGCTTGAGTCTTGGTATTTGGAAAGTCCAAGGGTGTAGTCTTGGCCACGTAAGTTCAAGGGTGTAGTCTTGGCGGTGAAATTCTAAGTCATGAGTACTTGGCATTTGAGAAGTCCGAGGGGTTTGATATTGGCGGTGTAAAGTCCAAGCGGGAGTCTTGGTAACATAAGTCCAATGGTTGGCGGCGTAAAGTCCAAGCGGAGTCTTGACAGCGTAAGTCCAATGTGCCTTGGTGGTGTAGACACCGTTAACATGACATAGCCGATGGAAGCACCTGAAGGCTAGCATATGGATGAACAAGTCATGGATGACTTGGAGGGATCCGATAGGCGCGAGGCTGACGGAGGTGGCTAGAAGGCTTAGATCTAGGCTACGGGTGGTCTAGCAAGTATGGAGGCACCATACTTGGGTTAAATCTCATGTTTGAGGTTAAAACCTCATGTTTAAGGTGTATCAGTCGACTGGTATCATGTGACAATCGACTGGTGTGAGTCAACTAGGGTTTGACTGCGGGGAGTGCTCTGATCATGCAGAGGTGGGCGATCGATCGTGATTGCCGAGCGATCGTGATTGCGGCGATCGTGATCTTGTGATAAGTCGACTGATGTTTGGTATTTCGGGCACAAAATGGAGTCGGACTCGACTGCTGGGGTTAGCAGTCGAGTGAAGGCTCGATCAGTTAATTAATGGACATGATCAGTCGACTGATGTCCTATCCGTTGGATTTTTCCAGCGTGGATTGCACCGTTGTCTCACAGCAACAGTGTCATCAGTCGACTGATGCTCCCGATTAGTCGACTGATAGGCGAAATCCAGCCCAGGCAACAGCTATAAAGGAAGCTCGTGGAGGAGGATTTTGCAAGCGTTTTTTTGAGGAGTTTTGGGGCGAATTGCTAGTGTAATTCAGGGTCTCCAAGTGCAACTCAAGCAACCACAAAGCAAGCAATCCAAAAGCTCTTGTAAAGTTGTTTTCTTTACTTGTATTGCATTGTATTATTGTATCTTGCTTGTTTTAGTTTCTTACTATTGTAAGATCACTTGTACGAGGTTTCTCCACCTTCGGATTGTTCCGAGAAGGAGTATTTGTGATTAGCAGTGCGTGTTAGCATTGCTAGGGCTTTTAGAGCCCAATCCATGGAGTATGAACCATTCGATTTCGAACCACATTACATAGTTGTATTTGCGTGTTTGTATATTGTTATTGCTTTATTTCCACTGTGCACTAATCATTTATAGCAAGCATTGTAAACGAATTCCATCGACGCACCAAAATGCGCTATTCACCCCCTTCTAGCGGTCACCGAATCTTCAACAATTGGTATCAGAGCTAGGAGCTCTTCTACAGACTAACCGCTGGGAGCAAACCGCTAGAAGAAGAAGATAGAAGTTGAAGAACAACTTGGATGGGACATCAACACACCGGTCCCGTACACATTATATGGACGAGAAGGCTTCAATTCTTGGAAGAGAAGAATTGAAGATTTTATCATGATGAGAGACTTTGAGGAGTGGTCCATTTTAATGGAAGGATTCGAATATCCAAGAGGACCAAAGGGAGGATTCCTCAAGAAGAAGAGATGGACCGAAGAGCAAGTCCAAGTCTTCGAGAAAAATGATAAGGTAATGAAATTTTTGATTGATTTAATATCTAACAATATCTTGTGTATGTTAGGTAATTATATAGATGCCAAGGATCTATGGAGCCAAATGGATAAGCTCCATGAAGACCCATCACCGGCTCAAGAAGAGGAGGCCGAAGATGAATCCTCATCCTCACAAGCGAGTGAGGATTCGAAAGTTGATAGTGAGTCAACCTCCGAATCGGTGGAAGAAGAGGAAGAATTGGAGGAGACCTCCACCTCTAGGATTGAGGGGGAGGAGATTAGGGCATCCTCAACACCGGAGCAACAAGAAGAACCATCTACATCCGGTCGAGAGGAAGAGCAAGCTCAAGGTACCCTCACCACCACCCTAGGTAACTCAAACATACCAATTTCAAATAAAAGTCATATAATGTATTTTGAGTGTAGGGAGTTTGGGCACTATAAGAGCAAGTGCCCAAAGAAGGTCAAGAAGCCTCAACCGGCACCAAAGGTCAAGGATGTCGGTCCTCCAACAATCAAAAGAAAGGAGCAAGTGATTTGCTTCAAATGTCGACTACCGGGTCACTACCGGAGCCAATGCCCTAGAAGAAAAGGAGAAGCTACACATATAGGGGGAGCCTCTAAGGTAAACCTTAAGGTAAAATTCAATAATGCATCTACCTTAATTTATAGGCAAAAGCATGCTAGGAATTTTAATTCTCTTGCAATGTATCATAAAGAGTATGCTAGAAAATAGGGAATATTGTTTAAGAGCTAAGAAAGTCAACCTTAGGAATAAGGAGAAATTTGGGACTAATGTCCCTAAAAATATTTTACCTAAGACATCTATTAGAAAGATTGAAGACCACCTAGGTTTAATCCCAAATGGACTAGGCATATGCCTAGAAAGAACAATGCCTAAGGATTAAATCAAAATTCAAAAATTAGGCAATCAGAGTTAGAAAATCAAGCCTTGAGGTCAAGACTTGAGAAACTTGAAAAGACCCTTGCAAAAATGACAAATCAAATGCAAAGGTCAAATGGTCAAACTCTAGGGTCTAGAAGTCAAAGTTAACACCTAGGGCCTAAGAGACAAGAGTCAACCAAGGGCAAGAAAGGTTTGAGTCACAAACCTAAGCCTAAGGCAACTTATCATAATGTTCCATTTGATTATGGAACACAAACTAGGTCTAGGAAGACCAAGGTTACTAGGGAAGTCATCCCTAAGGGTAACCAAGGAATGTGCCTAGTGGCTAGGGTTTCAAGGAAACCTAGGGAAGCCACTAAGAAGGTCACAAGGGGAGTCACCCCTAGAGTGAACCTAGGCAAAACCCAAATGACCAAGGCTAACAAGACTAGAAGGGTTATTAGGAAGGTATCTAGGGAGGTTATCCCTAAGGAATACCTAATTAACCCAAGAAGCTCAAATAGGTTTTGGGTTCCTAAGAGCGTGATCGATTCACGTTAGATGGGTTTAGGTGTGCCAAATTTAAATGGAAGGGTAGTTAACCTAACAATGGTAAAGGTGACACTTTAGGATATTTTCAAAATTATGGATACCTTGGAAATAAGTTTGATCTTATAATCCTAAAAGATTTTAGGATGTGCTAATACATTTTTGGGATTATGAAAAATCAATTAAATTGACACATTTTAGGTTTAGAGGTCATAGTGTGCCATTTTGGGTTTTTGACACATTTGGAAGAAAAGTGATAATATGACAAAATATACTTAATTATATCAAATGATAATTAATATTAAATTTTAGGTATTGTTATACCTATATATTTTATTTGTCATGCCTTGTTTGTCATATAACATGCCATGACATCATGTTTACTTTTATCATTTATATGTCATGATTATGTGTAGGATTAAGGTTAATAATGTTATGCATTTTTAGATTATATCATATGTTATGACATCATGATCATTGATCATGCTTAATTATGTTATCATTTATGTCATGATCATTCATGCATTTAATTTGATTAAAATTGATTCAAGGATAATGTCATGACTTGAAGTCCCATTTATAAGGAAATCAAGTAGAATTGCCTTAGAGAATGCATGAAACCCTAGTTTAGGAGAACAAAACTCACATCTCACATCTAAATTGATATGTATGTGTATTTATACACCCTAGATACATGTGAGATAATAGGATATGAGTTAAGTTCAAGGTGCATAGTTTTTGCATCTAGATGGACTATAACTCATCTTAACTTATTAGTGGATCATTGGGAAAGCTTGTGTACAAGTCATGTACATTAAGCCCAAGGAATATGATCCAATATAGGTTTTCAAAAATATTTTAAAATCCATTTAGAAAACTTTAGTGAAGTCTATCTTTTGATAGCAATCACCATTGATGAAGTTGATACAAAGTGAGCTAAAATATTGAAGTTTTTCTTCACTTTTGAACTTTGTATCAATTTCGCTATTTTATGGGTAAAATATTTTTCTAACATTTTCACACATTGTATTAGTCATAAGTATTATATGTATGAATTTTCACGATTTTTCGATATACGTATAATTATTTATAAATTTTTGAAATTCGATTCTGATAACTGAAATTCAGAAATTTCATTTATCAGTCAACTGCCCTTTGTGGCAGTCGACTGATGGACACGACAGTCGACTGCCAGGCTGATTTCGAAAAAAATAAGGTTGTTTAGCCCATTTTCAACTACGGTAAAGTTCCCTAACCACTCCTAACCTTAGAATATGTTTTAGGAAGCATTATAAAGGGTGAAAATCCATTGGATATGGATTAGGAGAGTTGTTAGGGTGATGTATCAAATTTAAGGCATGGAAAGTTCAATGTTGAACTTTAGACCTTATTTTTGATGGTTTAGAGTTCCTATTGGCTTAGGGACTTCCCAAAGACATTGTTGGTGCAATGGTCAAGGGGGAGCAAGCCTTTAGGGGGAGGTATCCATCATGGGATGATGGATGATATTTTTCCTCATGAGGGGGAAAATGGAATTTGGAGATACCCAATTTGGAAATTGAGAGTGTATAAGATTGCCTCTCTTGAGTGATATGAGACTTATCACTAGGAAGATTGTAGGCATCCTAGGTATTTTTGGACTAAGGGGAAGATTATAAGATCTCATTAGGACATGAGACATTGACCTCCTTGGAGAAAACCTTTTTGATGTTAGTCAAAAAGGGGGAGAATGTTTGGGAAAATTTATGGGATTATCAATTTGGGATAATTGGTAAGAAGATTTGAGTTAGTGTTCTAACTCAAAGGTATGTGGTTTTGTCAAACATCAAAATGGAGGAGATTGTTGGTGCAATCGGCCCAGGCCACGATTGACCGGACTCGAGTTTGACTCGAGCGATGTTTTGATGTTTGACATTGATGTTTGATATTGATGTCTGATAATGTTTTAGGGAGATTGTTGATGCAATCGACTCGGGTCATGATTGACCGGACTCGAGGAGGATTTTGATGGTTGACTGGAGTTGACCATGTCATGGAAAGTCTAACATGGGTTGGCAAGGGAAAGTCCAAGCTTGAGTCTTGGCATTTGGAAAGTCCAAGGGTGTAGTCTTGACCACGTAAGTCCAAGGGTGTAGTCTTGATAGTGAAAGTCCAAGTCATGAGTACTTGACATTTGAGAAGTCCGAGGGTTTTGATATTGGCGGCGTAAAGTCCAAGCGGGAGTCTTGGCAGCATAAGTCCAATGGTTGGCGGCGTAAAGTCCAAGCGGAGTCTTGGCAGTGTAAGTCCAATGTGTCTTAGCGGTGTAGACATCGTTAGCATGACATAGCTGATAAAAGCACTTGAAGGTTAGCGTATGGATGACTTGGAGGGATCCGATAGGCGCGAGACTGACGGAGGTGGCTAGAAGGCTTAGATCTAGGCTATGGGTGGTCTAGCAAGTATGGGGGCATCATACTTGGGTTAAACCTCATGTTTGAGGTGTATCAGTCGACTGGTATCATGTGGCAGTCGACTAGTGTGAGTCAACTAGGGTTTGACTACGGGGAGTGCCCTAGCGATGATTTGCCAGAGGCGGGCTCGATTGATTGTCGATGATTGATCGATCTTGTGATCACCGACTAGTGCTCGATTTCGAGCAGGATGGAGTCGGACTCGACTGCTGGGGTTAGCAGTCGAGTGAAGGCTCGATCAGTCGACTGATGGACATGATCAGTCGACTGATGTCCTATCCGTTGGATTTTTCCAACATGGATTGCACCGTTGTCTCACAACAACAGTGTCATCAGTCGACTGATGCTCCCGATTAATCGACTAATAGGCGAAATCTAGCCCAGGCAGTAGCTATAAAGGAAGCTCGTGGAGGAGGATTTTGCAAGCATTTTCTTGAGGAGCTTTGGGGCGAATTGCTGGTGTAATTCAGGGTCTCCAAGTGCAACTCAAGCAACCACAAAGCAAGCAATCCAAAAGCTCTTGTAAAGTTGTTTTCTTTACTTGTATTACATTGTATTATTGTATCTTGCTTGTTTTAGTTTCTTACTATTGTAAGATCACTTGTATAAGGTTTCTCCACCTCCGGATTATTCCGAGAAGGAGTATTTGTGATTAGTAATGCGTGTTAGCATTGCTAGGGCTTTTAGAGCCCAATCCGTGGAGTAGAAATCATTCTGTTCCGAACCATGTTACATAGTTGTGTTTGTGTTTTTGTATATTGTTATTGCTTTATTTCCGCTGCACACTAATCATTTATAACAAGCATCGAAAACGAATTCCATCGACGCACCGAAACGCGCTATTCACCCCCCTCTAGCGGTCACTAAATCTTCAACACCTTATGGCAGTCGACTGCCAGGTGAAAATCCATCCCGAGTGAAGCTTTAAAAGGAGCTCATAGAGAAGATTTTTGGCTTGGTTCTTTGAGGAGTTTTGGGCTGATTTGCTGCTGCAATTCAGGGTCTCCAAGTGCAACTCAAGTAACCAAACAAGCAAGCATCAAAAAGATCATTTGTAAAGTTCTCTTTATATAGATTGTGTATTCATTTTTGTATTTGCTTGTATTTACTTAGTATTACTTTTGTAATCATTGTAAGAGGTTTCTCTACCTCCGACTTATTGTCGAGAAGGAGTATTTGTGATTAGTGGTGTGTATTTGCATCGCTAGGGCTTTTAGAGCCCAATCCGTGGAGTAGGAACCATACGGTTCCAAACCACGTTTCATCTTTATGCATTGTGCTTGTGTTGTGTATTTATTTTTGTTATTATATATATTCCGCCGCATATACCACATTTTGTAGTAAGCACGAATGAATTCTATCATCCGACGATGAATCGCTATTCACCCCCCCTCTAGCGGGCGCACATGTCCTAACAAAATTCATTTCTTGCACTTCCATCATTAGATGACCGAACATAAACTCCACTATTCATTGTAGTTTTTCCAGTTCCATAATCTTGAGTATAAAAATTATATCTGTTTATGAAATATGTCGACTAAGTTTTCGCCATTGAGTTTGGATCCAATGATAGATGTTTTACTAGGTCTTGCTCAATGTGAGTGTGATTATCAAGAACCTAAAGTCAAATAAGTATGTGTTAAAGTCAAAATTTATCAAATTTATTATCATAGACTAACATATTTTTTGAACCATTGTGCAAATTCTTCATCGCAGAAACAATCAAACTCATGCTCCGGAAGCTCAGAATATAGAGTTTGGGAAATCCTACCATAAAATTAAATATAACACGAACAATAATTTATGATATATGAAATATATAATATAACATTTATATACTCACTCGAAATACGACATTACTTCTGGACAGTTCAGTAAAATATATATGTGGGCTGCTCGTCACTCCTGACCAGTTAAGTATCTACTTGTATAAGATCCACTTGGTCAACCAAGGTAGTTACAAATTGAGAATACCCTCAAATTTGGATCAATGGGACCCTCATCGTTTCTTCCTGCTTTTCGACTCTTACATTGAACGTGAGGTTCAAAATAATATGATGCAAAAGTTGTTACTTCCTCCACAATATATGCATTAACAATAGAAGCATCAACATGAGCCTTATTTTTTACTTTTTTTACAAGTGATAGAGGAATCTAAGAGCAATACAATAAAATGTATTAGAAAATAAATTATACTAAATTTGATCAAATGAAATAACAATGATAAAAAAAAGCAAAAAAAATCACCTTTCAAACGGATACATCCATCGAAATTGAACAGGACCTCCAACTTTAGGCTCATATGGCAAGTGAACCAAAAGATGTTCCATGGAATCAAAAAACACCGGTGGAAATATTCTTTCTAAGTTATACAAAATAATCGAAATGTCTCTCTCTAATGTCTCTATGTGTGAATGACTCAATACTGTCGATCATATATCATGAAGGAAAATGCTTAATTATGTATATCTCAATGATTTCAACCATTCACAAATAATCCATCTTTGATCCTTATTCAATGTATAAACTACTTTTGGTTTTGGTCCCCTACTATTTTCATCAACATCAAGGGCAAGTCGTTTATAGATGAGACGCATATCTTTTCTTGCATTCAGATTGTCTTTTATTTTTACAGTAATATCCATCACCGTATTTATCAGATTATCAAAAATATTCTTCTCAATATGCATTAAATCAAGATTGTGATGAATCAAATTACTCTGTCAATACGGTAAATCCCAAAATATACTCTGTTTAGTCCATTTATGCATAATTCCATAGTCATATGTTGTAATATTTAATTCTTCAATAACAAATGAAAAGTTAAGCACTCTATGCCATAAAAATTGCCCGGTGAATCACAATGGTGGAGGTGTTCTTTCGATTCTATTCTTAGTGAATTCTTCTAAATTTATGATTTGACGATAAAAATTATCTATGACAATCAAAATAACTCGGTTTCTTTCCGTGTTTCAATCTAAATGACTTTGATCTCTCCATACATATTGGGCATCCTAAAATCCACACGATACTCCAACCCGATAACATACCATAAGCAGGAAAATCATTTATGGTCCAAAGAAGCGCAGCTCTCATTGTGAACATCTGATTAGTATGGACATCATATCTAGAAACACCCTTGTCCCATAGTTAGTTCAACTCAGCAATTAACGGTTGCATGTAAACATCTATTAACTTCTTCGGATTATGAGGGGGAGGTACAATCATTGTTAAAAAATATATAAGGTGTTTTCATACACATACCGGGTGAAAGATTATATGGAGTTACGATAATTGGCCAGCAAGAATAAGTTCTTCCTGATTTGCCAAATGGAGCAAATCCATCAGCACATAGACCCAACCTGATATTTTGAGTCTCATTCGCAAACTCAAAATATGTTCAATAAAAAAATTTTCACGCCTCTGCATCTGATGGATGACACATTAGCCCATCCTCTGTTTCATGATTTGCATACCAAGTCATGTGTTCAGCAGTGACCTTTGATGCATAAAGCCTTTGCAATCTAGTAGTTAAAAGCAAATAGAACATTTGTCTGAATGATTTAAATCACTTATTACGATTCGATCTCGTGGTACTCTTGTACCTGCATTGACTATAGAATTTACAAGTCTCTAAATCTGCATTATCTCCCCAATATATCATACAACCTTCTCTGCAAACATCAATTCTTTGCACCGAAAGACTTAAATCTTTCACAAGTTTTTTCATACTGTAAAAATCGTTCGACATTATGTGATCACACGACAATACTTCTCTAATAACTTGAACAAAATCATTAAAACAATCTTTGGACACATTATGCTCAGCTTTATCATTCAACAATCTTGCGGTGAGAGATAATTTAGTGTGACTGTCACAACCAGACCACACAGGTTCATCTGCAACTCTTAACACTTCTTGAAATTTGAGATATGACTCATTGTATACATTTTCATGAACACCAGTTACTTCTACCTCCTCCAACGACGTTGAATAACTAGTATACATGTGTTCAAATGTTTGAGGATAACTACAACTTATAGCGTTTGATTTGTTATTCAAATTATGACCAACTGCATCAACTATCATCCTCTAGTATGGATTGAATTGATCGTAATATATTTGCTCTCCACTAACTGTCCTTTGTATGTTTCATCCAACCTCTTCATCGGATATAAACGGTTCACCATGACAAGTCCAATTATAATAATTTAGCGTAAAACCAAATCTACAAAGATGTTCTCGAACTTTATCACACTGAAAAAATTTACCATTATGACATTTTTTACACAGACACCTTAATTTATTCCCATCTATAAATTCAATATTGCTATTAGCAAAATTCAAAAATTATTCCAACCCAATAATAAATTCATCGATTAAACCACAATGTTGTGGTAAATTCTTTTTATACATCCAATTTCGTTCTCTCTCCATTTATCTTGTTTTCAAATTTATATCAAGGATTAATTTTATTTTTTTCCCTATTTCATTCATATATATTAATCTAATAATAAATTTATACTCAAAATAAATTCTTCTGTGATTTTGTGTGATATTTAATTGTAAACTATAATATCATTTCAAACAAATATTATATATTTATAGTAATAAAATTACTTAAAATCAAACATAAATTATATATAATATAAAATGATAATACTATAAATTTATGAATGTACAATATTTATACTTGTCTTGATGGAAATAACGGATGAGCTCACAGCTAAAGACTTCACGAACACACTGAACACCTAAATGACGAAGTACGATAAATCTATGAAAAATAAAACATTAATTTTGTATTTATATTACGCATTATACTGATTTATATAATTTGAATAACATTTTAACTCTATTGTTACAGCGATGAACGACCCAATTTGATAGTGCATGCAACGTCTGGAACAAATGCACCAATTGGGACGACGATTAACCACCCAAGTTGCGCCCCAAATTGCGATAGCGCGCAGTTGCAAGAAGGTCGTGATGGCCGCCAGGCCTGATGCGGTGATGCGAGTCGCCGCAACCTCCCGACGGTGATGCGAGTGCGGTGCCCAACCTCGCGATACCGCCACGACCACGCCACGACAAAGAACCCCGAGAGTGCGGCGGTTGCCGCGAGGTAAGTGACACCTTCGCGACACTCGCCGCGGCTGTGGCGTAGCTGCCGCGAGCATCGCGGCATTGCTCCGTCAACGCTCGCACGTAAGCGGCGTGGAGGAAGGGGAGGAAGACGAGGAGAAATCGTATCAGATCGGGGGAAGAGTCGTCATGAGATATAATCGAGGAAAGGAAGGAGAGAGTAATTAGAGGAAAATTGACGACGAATTCTATTTCATTACTAAATTTGTCGAAAAATTAGCGACAAATACTAGATTCGTCACCAATTTGGTGACGAAATTTATTATTCGTCGCCAAATTGGCGACAAATTTAATTTCCTCGCCAATTTTGCGACGAAATTTATTTTTCGTCGTAAAATTGGCGACCAATTTATTTTTCGTCGTCAATTTAGCGACGAATATTATATTCGTCGCAAAAATTATAATTCCCACCCTGCCAAAATAATTGAAATTTTCCGTCGCCAAATTTGATGGGAAATTTCCAACGAATTCATGAATTTGTTGCTAATTTTGGCAACGAATTTTATATTCGTTGCTAATTTACAACGAAAAAGATTTCGTTGCAAAATTTGCAATGAATTCATGAATTCATTGCAAATTTTTTCAACGAATTTTGAATTTGTTGTAATTTTTGTAACAAAAATTTAATTCGTTGCAAAATTTACAACGAAAATAAAATTTGTTGTAAATTTTGCAACGAATTCAAAATTTATTGCAAAAAATTGCAATGAAAATATTGTTTTGTCATAAATTGGCGATGAAAAGTCATTTTCAATCCGAATTTACAATGAATTTTGTGACGAAAATTAATTGTTGAAAATTTTAATAATTTTGCAACAAAAAAAATTCTGTTGAAAATTTCGTTACTAATTTACGACGAAATTTAAAATTCATCATAAATTTTATTGTAGATTTACAATAAATTTTTTTTTATTGTCAAATTTCGTCGCCACTTTAATATTTTTTTTAGTGATATTTCTATGTCAATTGACACACAATATGATTTTTTTTTTAAAATAGTCTTGTGCTGATTTTAAAGGTTCAACATCATTTTAAATGCAAACTATAATTATTAACAATTATTCTAAAATAATTTATCAAATCAATGTTGTCGTAATATTTGTGAATACTTAGCTTATAGTTTTATTCAAATTATAAATAAAAAATTAGGCTATAGCCAATATATTATGTTGAAACTCTTTTTTGGAAAACAATCGGTCTTCAAATTCTGTTGTTTTAGATTTTTCTTCAACTTTTTTTTAGGTTATATGTTTAGATTTGAGCTGAAAGAGTTAGAGTGCGTTTTAGGGAGCATTTAGTTCGGTGAAAATTTTTATTTTTCATTTTTATTTTTTTAGAAAATAGAAAATAATTTTTTTTGTATTTTTTAATTTTTCAGAAAAGACTCTTTTATTTTTTGAAAAATAAAAATAGAAATAAAAAATATTTTTTTTGTGTTTTTTAATTTTCAATTTTTTTTTATTTTTCGAAAAAAGAAAATGAAAAACACCAGTCAAATATATTTTTTTATTTTCTTAAAAAATAAAATTTTTTCTACGAATCAATCACTCCCTAATAAAATATGGAACCGTCACATTAACGACTCTCCACCTTATATGTGGAGGGGAGTAAATCAGGTGTCAGATGATTAACGTAGAAATGCGGAGTCATTGATAGACTAATTGTCACCTTCAAGAATCGACCCTTTGTCCTTTCAAATCTTAACACAACTGTGTTAACCATATGAATTTATCTAGAAACTATCGATCACTCCCTAATACTTTGCAAAGTAGAGGTAAAATGAGCTATACTGAGCTACGTTGAAACTCTAATTATATTTTTTAGAGAATAATCAATCTTCAAGTTTTTCTTCAACTTTTTCTTGAATTGTTATACAATAGGAATAGTATTTTGAGCGGGAAGAGTTGCCTATACAACAAACTTTGCTAAACACAAAGCTCTAGGTGAGATTTTAGTGGCTCGAATATTCAATGGCTTGGATATTTGAAAAAAAATAGGATCGATGTTATAATTGTTTAGCGAGAAGGGTATTATTAAAATTAGATGCCTCTTTGATTTTTCTTAAAAAAAAGTGCGATGTTTCAAATTTGGAAACTTGAATACGTCTTTTGTTAAATTACCGTAAAAACAAAAATAACGAATAGGGAAAGTGGTGGCGAACCGGTCCAATTGGGCCAAGGTACAGACTCGGTGCTTCTAATCAAGATCGCATCTAGTCCGTCCATTACAGTTAAAGGGGGCGCTAGGGTTTGGCTCCAGCGTCAATAAATAAGGACGAACCCTTTCTTTCGCGACGGGAACGAAGCCGCCTCAAGGGAGAACAAGGGCAGGGGGAGTGCTCGAGACATGGAGTCGAATCATAGGAAAGGAGGGCAAAGGTAAAAAAAAAAATGCTAGCTCCTGCCATCTTTTTGCGCTTCCATTTGTCTCCCGATTTAAACTTGTGCATGTTTCGTATTTTTTTGTTCGGCGAAACTCATGACTGGAGTTAAAAAAAAAAAAAATCATGGCCACTGTTTTCGGTGGTTCGATTTGAGTGAAGATCGTTGTCCTTTTTATAATCTATTGGAGTTGATTTACGTGTTTTGTTTGCTGTTTCAATTTTTAGTTTCAGTTTTTGTTCAGAATTTTGATATTAGTTTCGTCGGACACTGATGATGCCTCTTTATGTGGACTAGAGTCTCTGATCTCTGGCCATTTTCATGTCCGAGAGGTTGATGACTATCCCTTGGCTGTCTGAGTTCAACCTGGCCAGATCTGACTGTAATCAGATCCATCGAGTCTTTCTTATTACTAATATACGTATATTAGATGGTTTATTTTCGTTTTTAGAAGTAATATTTAAAGCCGCGATATGGTTTTCGATCATCTATTTTGTGTTCGATCAGTTTTATCTGTCAATTTTCTGCTCAAAATGTGAAATTTTTTATGATTTAGCAGGAGTATTTGTTGGGTAATGATGATGCATTTATGTGGACTAGAGTTTCTGATCGCTGGCGATTCATTTGTCAGTGGTTGAAGACTAACCCTTGGCTGTCTGATCTCGATCCTGCAAAATTGAAGTCACTTCTCTTAGATTTCAAATTCATTTTCTTCTGTTTTTCCTGATCGATCTAAGTTTGTGTGGTGTTGGTTGCGCCCATTACCAATTCCAGGGGATAATCAGTTCTTCCTGGTATAATGGCTCGGGCGCCAGATTGAGTTTGTGTGGTTATCCTGATTGGTGGCTTAATTGCGTGTCATTAATCCTGGAAACGCCATGTATATTATTTGGTTTCCTCTTTGAAATCTTCCTTCCGACTAATAATGGGGAAAAAGAAACTATAAACACCCTGCATCTCTTGTTGCTTGCCATTTAAGTTTTGATGAAGCTTTAGGGCATCTCCCGTCCCCGCCATGTCAAAAATAAAAAATATCACTTTATTTTAAAAAAAATTCTCAATAATTTTTTATGGATAATGTAATAATTAATTTACAATGATTATTTTTTATGATTAATTATTAAATTCATATAATTGTTAATCTTAAATGATATTAATAATTTAAAAGTAATTACATAAATATTGTATTATATTAAATAAAAGATAGAAATTTTAATTTGGTATTCCTACTCAAAGGGTATCAATCTCAAGCAAAAGTCACAAGAGACTTAAAGGATTGGAAATACTAATCTAGTGGCTCTCATTAGTCCTTTATTATGAGGGAGGAGGTATTGTAAAAGAGGTAAATCATATGGACTTTTTAGATCTTGATGCATTAGTTAAAGACAATAAAAGGAGCATCTCAATCTAGAGAGGGATTTTAGAATTTTTTTTAAAATTGATCTGTGTTTATTTTGTAATTGTCATATTCAGCCAATGCATCATCTCCTCAGGGACACACTCCTGATAAGAACTTCAATATGAAGGAGGTTCAACAGTTCGTCAAGAGCCATGGGGGACCAAGTTGGCTGAAGCTGTTGTACTTTTCCTCACAAATATGGGCACAATATTTGAATAACATCTATCCTTCAGTATGGGTCATGTTGATGGCCCTTTCTAATTAACAATTGTCGTCTCAATGTTACCTTAGTGAGGCAATCCCACTCAAGCTTCTCGAAGTCAGGGCCATGAAAACATAATCTTCCAATGAAGCAAGAGGGAAACCCAATGTTGAATAATCAATCTGTTTAGGGGTCATAAACGTGATCGTTGGAGCTCCATTGATGGTGACTCAAATAGGGTACAAATCTAACTAATTGATGGGGGTTGTGATCCTTCATGTTAACTAATTGATGGTGACACAATTAGATAGAATGTATGACCATTAGAGCCCTGGAGGTGAAGTCGGGACTAGTGATAGGGTTCAAATCTAACGACTTGGTGGGCGTTGTGATCCCTCATGTTAACGTCTAATCAGTCGAGACATTTTTTCAAGACATACTATGTAGTTGCTCGGCCAAATCAATGATGTCACTTTATTTGGGTGAAGATTCTCAGCCTCGGACTGTCCTAACTATATTTATAGTGGTAGATCCTCCTCTTACAATATTATCTTGGAGTTGGGATGATCATTCCTCCGTGTCTTCTTAGGATCAACAAGTTGCTCGAAAATGATTCGGTAGTCAGCCTCGCATGAACAAATAAACAGGATGCACCCTGGAGGTATATGCAATTTAGGTAGTAGGAAATGGAGTTGATCCAAATGGTTTCCTCCCATACAAAGAGAAAAATTAGAGGGCTTTTGGTTCATAGAAATTTTTTTATTTTTTATTTTTATTTTCTCTTTTTTCAGAAAAACAGAAAAATGAGTTTTTTTTATTTTCAATTTTTCAGAAAATATTTTTTTATTTTTTGAAAAATAAAAATGAAAATAAAAAAAAATTATTTTTCGTTTTTTAATTTTTCAGAAAATGTTTTTTTACTTCTTGAAAAATAGAGATGAAAAATATGAATCAAATACGTTTTTTTATTTTCGTAAAAAATAAAAATGAAAAGAAAAATAGAGATGAAAAATATAAATCAAATACGTTTTTTTATTTTCATAAAAAATAAAAATGAAAAATGAAGAAGAAAATGATATCCTCTTAGATTTCTATGGATCTCTCAGCATAAGGTCACGAGATCTCTCAGCATAAGGTCACGAGGTACGATATTTCAGCAACGGTGCGACGGGTGTAGAATGGAGTATCATCTACATATTTCAGCAAACATTTGATTGGGGAAGCATAAGCGACGCCATTTCGGTTTTAAAAAGAATAAAGTCATATATGAAGGAGGTGCAAAAGCTTCTAGAGATTGGGCATGTACACGAGGTACGATGTCTGATCTGGATCTCCAAAGTTGTCTTGGTGTCTCTTCAACATTGTCTTAGTGCCCAAGTCATTCGGGAAGTGAGGTAGGTGCATAAATTTTTGAGATTTGAATAATCCTTGCCATAAGGATTGTTATCACAATGATCAATTAGTTGAATTCAACGGCTGGACATCAATTTATTTCCATGATAAATGTCTATCAAAAGTACCATTAAATTTCCTTAGCTGAGGTGGATCAAAGCAAAATCATCTTCATAATAATAAAGGACACTTTTTATTATGCTGTCATGTCATTCAGGCTGAAGGATAGATGTTTGCCAAGCAACTGGGATGTAACGTTGAAGTTTATATGAATGATATTCAAGCGAAAGAGTTGTTCGACTTTAAAGAAACCTTCGATTCCTTGTGGAAATACTACCTGGTTCAATTTCTAGAAATGCATTTTTGGTATTAGGAAAGGATGGTTCTTGAGATTCCTGATGACCAAGTGGGGAGTTAAAGCTAACCTCGAGAAGATAGAAGTTGTACAATAGATATAGTCATTCCAAAACCTTCGGGATGTGCAAAGATTGGTGTGCAAAGACTGGTGTGCAAAGACTGTTAGTTGGACAGATTCCCTACTTTCTGCAGATTGATGGGGAGAAGCATCGCATTATCTCACTCAACGGATAAAAGTTTTCTTTTTTAAAAAAAAAATTCTAATAAGAGCAAGTCAATTTCAATGAGAAAAAATCTGATGAAAAGGCCTTTAAGGAATTGAAAGATTATGTGGGTAGATTGTCGATTGTGATCAAGCCCTAAAAAGAGGGAGAGCAATACCTTTTATATTATATTAGCTATTTATCAAGAGAGTTGAAAAAGTTAACCATGGGACTAATTATGGCCACTTGATGATTGCATCCTTATTTCTTTCTTGCCGCATTGAATCGTATTGACTGACATATAGCTCAAGCATATTCTCAATCATCCAGAAGCAATATGGAGACTTATCAAATGGACAATAAAAATCAATAAATATGATATTGAATATCAACCATATTGTGCAATCCAAGTCCAAACCCAATGGATTTCTTAGTGGGGATCGTGTGAAAGGAGAGAGGACTCTAGATAGTGTTCGTGAACGGGTCAATGAATAATGAAGGCAGTGAAGTGAGAGTAGTCTTGATATCACTTCGAGAGGAGGAAACTAAAATAGTTGTGCGAATATGTATGTATATAATCTAGATGCTTACAAAATGGTAAACATGAGTCTGGATTTTGAGGAATATTCTTTCGATCGATGGCTCACAACCCTCAAAACGACATCGATTGCGGACTTGCCACACCAAAAACACCATACATGATATAGCTAAATCTCTTCTTTTCCTCACACACCCTTTGCCTCGCAATTCCTTGCTAAACACCCGGAAGAGTCGGCCAACGGTGAAAATCTGCACTCGAATTTGGAGCCATTCCCGAACAAGGTCTCATAGTCGCCTTGTCCAAGTGCACCGGAAGAATAGGTGCTCATTTGACTCCTCCACCACCTTGCACAGGCAGCATGTCTTCTGCAGCTCGTATGAAACAGTGTTAGTCGTCCGAAGCTTGCTCCTAGCCATGAGCTAAAATGTAAATCAATGCTTAGGCAGGATGTCCGGTCTCCGCACTGCAGTCGCCCACCACACCACTTCTGCATGCGACATGAAGAACTCATATGCTGTAGTAGCTCCAGTGCGCCTGCTGTGTATGCCAACTCTCGAGCAAAGAGGTTGCTAATGTTGCCCCTCCTACTTGCTATACAATCTGCTCCTTTATCTGACCAAGCCGTTTCAGCATTGGCGAGTCTCCATGTTTCGGCGCCCAATGCCAAATGTCTTCCTGCTGCAGGTATTTGTGATGAACCCAACGTACCCAAAGTGAATCTGTCTTGACATGGATGTTCCATAAGGTGCGACACAACAATGCCAAGTTCCATGCCCTCAAATCTCGAAGCTCATACCCTCCCTCCTCCTTGGACAAGCAAAGGGAGCACTAAGAAGCCATCGGATGCTTCGTGGTGCACACGAAAGTCCGACATATGCTGTATAACTTATCTATCACCCCATATGGGATCAGGAGGATAGATAGCCAATAGCACTCAATGCCCTGTAATACTGATCTCACAAGCTCCAACAGTCCGACATAGGATAGCGTATGCTTCGTCCACGTGCCTATCCGGCGACTAATTGCCTCCAGGAGTGGGGTGTAGTCGGCAATACGTAGCTTCTCCGCAACCAGTGGGATGCCTAAATACCGAAATGGAAATGATCCCTGCTGGAACCCTGTGATTTGCAGCAACTCCGCCCATGTCCGTGCATCTATTCTCATCATATATACATGCTGAACTTTAGTGGATTGGCTCGCACCCAGCCATATCCCCAAAGTCACAAAGGCACTCCGATACAATCCTAAGTGAGGTAGTGTCTGCCCTAGCAAACATGAGCAGGTCGTCCGCATACGCTAAGTGTGTTAGCTGTACCTCCTCACACATGGGGTGGTAGTGAAATGAGGCCTACTGCGTCGCTACCCTCATAGATCTCGAGAAAACCTCCAAGCATAACCCAAATAGCAACGGAGAGAGGGGGTCCCCCTGCCTCAGTCCACGCTGTCCTCTGAAGAAGCCATGCATACTCCCATTGATGCTCACAGAATATGTAACCGTTGATATGCACTCTGAAATTCATGCACAGTACTGTCGGAGAAATCCATAACCGACAAGCACCGCACTAAGAAATCCCAAGTCCACCGTATCAAATGCTTTTCGAAGGTCCACCTTGATCATGCAGCGGAGAGATATCCTCTTCTGTGCATATTTCCTGAGTAGCTCTTGAGCCAAGTTGATGTTATCCCCAATGCTCCACCTCGAAACGAACGCCGCTTGTGTCGGGTCTAGAAGTTTGTCCATCACCTTTGATAACCTTCTGTAGGGCTGTAAATGAACCAAGCGTTCATGAACGAGCTTGGTGTTCGACTCAGTAAGAGATCGTTTACGTTCGTTCAATATGCATCAAAGTCAATTAATAAACAAGCTTGACAGTTTGATAAATTAAATAAACAAGCTTGAACACGTATGTGTTCGGCTTGTTAATGTTTGTGAACAGTGTTTGTGAACAGTGTTCGTGAACATTGTTCGTGAACAGTGTTCGTGAACGGTGTTCATGAATAGTGTTCGTGAACATTAACAAGCCGATTTATGATTATACTCTTTTAAAATTTATTTTTGAATTTATTTATACTCATTTTTCAATCAGGATTAAATTAGTAAAATTTTAAATAAATAAACAAGTTTGACTTAAGATCTTGATAACGTTTAAATAAATCAAATTTAAACAAGCTTGAATCAAGCTTGATTTAAACTTGAATCAAGCTTGATTAGAAGCTTGACACCCATTAAACAAGCCAAGCTCAATTCAAGCTCAAGTCAAGCTCAAGCTAAAAAAAAAATATCAAGCTAAGCTTGAACAGGTTTTTCAATAGTTTGGTTAATTTTAGGCTTGGCTCGGCTCGGCTTGATTATCTTATCAAACAAGTCTGAACACTACAAAGCTTGACTTGGCTTGACTCATTTACAACCCTAACCTTCTGGCAAGAATCTTCGCAATGACTTTGTAAAACACCGTGCAACATGATATCGGTTTGTAGTCCGTGACCTCCGGTGCATGGTCCGCCTTTGGAACCAACACTATAATCGTGTGGTTTCACTCCTTGAGCAGTTTGTCAGTCCTGAAAAACTCCTGTACAACCGCCACAAAATCTGCCCGAACCGTTTCCGAAGCTGTCTGATAGAAGGTTGCATTGAATCCATCAGGTCTCGGTGCTTTATCCTTCCCAATATTGAACAACGCGTCATGGATATCTTTGGCAGCATTTGCAAATCTGCGCACTGCATCATCTAGCCGGGCGTCGAGGATTCTTTGCCTTTATCCGTGAGATGCCGCTGCCGCCGCGAACTCTTAACCCTAAGGTTTGCTCCCCTGACCTTCTAGCTATGGTGATGATTGCATTGCGTTTGTTGTTGCGTTTCACTAAATCATCGAAGAACTTGGTAGGTCGGTCGCTTCCGTTGATGTATGCCGCCTTAGCTCATTGTTGGTAGAACATTTTCTCCGCTTCTGCAAGAAGTGTAGCCCGTCGACGAAGGTCAGCATAGGCACCATCCTCCACCCACACAGCAACCCTGTCACCTGCAATGCCCAGAATGCTCTGCTGAGCAGCCTCCAGCTGTTCATTTGTCCGCTTCGCCTTCTTTGCAATGTGCTAGAAATGTTGTCGATCAAGAGCCCGCAGCTGCCCCTTGAGCCTGCCCATCTTCATCTTCAATACAAACTGCGCAAAACCCTCCACCAGTTCCCTCCATGCCTCTTCCACCATTTTTTGGTAATCACTGTGCAGGGTCCACATGTTATAAAACTTGAACGGCCTTTTGCCTCCACGTTCCCTAGCCGCGGTGGTGACAATTGCACAAGAATGATCCAACAAACATCCCGGCGGCGTGAACTCCACAAAGCTCTCATAATCCTACATAAGCTAGTGTGAGTTCACCAAAACCCTATCAAGCTTGCTCGAGACAGTACCGTTGGTCTATGTGTGTTGACACCCGATGGAGTGCAAGTCAACCAGCCCCGTTGTGTGCACTAACTGACTGAGATCCCTCATCTCATAATTCGTCACCGGCTGGCCCCCGAAGCGATCCCCAATGGTTAGCACAAAATTGTGGTCCCCCATAATGACCCAAGGGTCCACCATCTGCTCGCCAAGGCACTGAATAGCACTCCACAGCAGCCTGCGCGTCACAATCGAGTGCAGCCTGTACACAAAGGTGACCATGAACCTCCGATGCGTAATGTTGCATGTTGCTTGACAGTGTATGAATTGTTCCTCCATCTCTAGTATCTCCAAAGAGGTCCGTTGCAAATCTCATAGCACCAATATACGTCCACGATTAGAAGTATTGAAATTGTGTGTCATTTGCATACCGCTAAAGTACCGCTGTCCAATGCCACCTAGCCGCTCCGTCGAAATTTTGGTCTCAAGGAGGGCCATCATCTGAATCCATCTGCTCCTTGTTTTAGGGGCTTGTGGAAGCCCCTGATGTTCCAAGTTGCAATCTTCATGAGCATCGTGCCCGGGCTACTCTAACCTATCAATTTCCCACTTTCCTCTGCACCATCGGGATCCAATCCGCCTCAGCCAATTGCTCTACCGCTGTAGGGCGTGCACCCTGTCCTTTGCTAGTCCCTTCATCCTGCTCGACGGTGTCCATCGAGCCTAATGTTTGGCTAGACGTTGTGCTTTCCTGCGCCACACCGCTTGAGGTTTGCTATGCACCCAAGATGCTACCCCCACCTGCGGGTTGCTTGCCTTGCACGTCCATCGGCGGGGCTCGCACCGCCTCACACACCGCTGCCTTGATGTGCATTCGCTCCGCTCGGATCGCCTCGCCGTGTCACACTGCATCGCTTCCGCTTCTACTTGGGCATCCAATTCCATCTCCGGCCCAGCACGTTGTCGTGAACGTGTGCAGTAGCACCGACTCAAGCGCGACCTCCCCCCATTGCTAGCGTAGGGCCTAGCGCATTAGCAGTCGCCTCACCCTGCGTAGCCTGGGCAAGGGCTGGACGTTGTTGTGCATCTTGGGCCATCTGCTCCATATCTGCTGCTTGTTGTCCCGTAGGAGCTGTGGGGGTTGTGATAGGTTTGCAGTGTTCTGTTTTGTGCCCCAACCGCCTACAAATGTCGTAGAAATGAGGGACCACCTCATAATAGACCCGGAGTTCTACTTTGACACTCGTTGGCATCTCTACCGAGATCCGTCAGACCCTTGGCCCTTGGACATCCACCTCAACAAGTATCCGAGCAAAAGAAATGTGTTCCCGGGTTCTCATTAGCTTGTCCGTGTAGAGTGGCTTCCCAATTTCCGATCTAATCCAGCTAAGTACTCTATGTGTCCAACAATCCGGAGGGAGTCCATGTATTTGCACCCAAGCCGGCACATGCCTTCCATCTTCCGCAAAGAGAAAACATCTCAGCATCATCTTTAAGAACAGTGGAGTCTCAAAGACAAAGTATGGTCCCCCAATTAGCACCTTCTCACGAGCCTCTTCACCATCAAACTTGAAAACCACCCAGCCGCTTGAATGCAGATGAAAACTGCAGGGAACTCCCCATCGTTTTATCACCATTTCCACTCCCTGTCGCCCATGAAACAACCCACCAAACACGGTCCTAACACCGTCTCCACTGCGTCAATGTCACCATATCCAATCTGAATTGTCGAACTTGTACGCTCGAACTGATCCAACTTCATTGCGGTCGTAGCATTTCGGTTGTCACAGAATAGGTTCGTCCATGGCCTTGCCTGGCTGCGTGTAGCGGCCTTCACCCTCTGAGCAGAGCAAGCCGTTTTCCTAGTTTTCAGAGCACTGCTACCCTGCCCGCATGCCACGCCATCTCCCTTATCACCGTCCACCTCAACACCCTCCTGCACCTCAACTTCCACCTCAGCAACACTCTCCACGTTGTTCTGGCCCTCCACATCAGCACCTACATCTCCCACCATATTTTTTTCCTTTGTCACCCCTGCTTCCATCAGACACTGCACATTCCTACCCATTGGGACCTTCCAAAGCCTGGCTGTCCACTAATGATTGGGTGCCCTGGGTGTTTCGTGTGTGATAATGCTGGTTTTTTTCCATTCCGGTGAAAGGTCACGCCTGCCGCAGCTTGCACCCAATTTGTGGCTACCAAAAGTGGTAAACTTATTCTCTTGAGCCCTGCACCTTCGCCAACCGTCTCCAAAAAGTTGCACTAGCCACCTACCAATTTGTCCTCTAGTGCTTTCTTCCTCCTCCAGCAACAAGTCGGATATTGCACCGTTGATCACCGAAAGAAGCTCTGGAGCCTGCAACTGCCGCTGCAAGCACCTTCGCAACTCACCTCGCACATGAGCCCGCACCTTGCACTGTAAGCAAGCCCCATCTACCACACCTTGTGCCGCACCGCGTGCAACTACTGCCTTGCCACGCCGCATGCATGCAATAAGCCATCGCTACACGCACCGCCTCGCACCGTCACGCACACACCGCCCGCTCCTCGCAGCGCACCACGCACCACACACCACGCGAAGCTTGCGCAGAACTCCCCGCACCACACCACACCCCTTGCGCCGCCCTGCTGCAGCGCCACACCGCAGACAGCACACCGCTTGCCTCCGCTAGTCCACCACCGGAGACTACACGAGCTAGACTACCCTCCTGACCAACCTCCAGCTGCCCCCTCTTTAGAAATTCTAGAGAGAAGGGAGAGCCTCTCTCTCTAAGATGGAGGGGAGAAAGGATGACTAGAATACAAAGCTCTATTGATTGGGTTGTGGGTCACGATGAATATAGGAGTCGCGTGGGTTTTGGTGCATCTGAACTCTCAATTAGTAGTCCAGTAAGTCAAAGGCATCTTTGAGATTAAAAATGAGAAATTGTGAAAATATTGTGAAATAGTAGAGTGCAGTCGAGAGCACTTTATGGAGATGCAATTGAAACAAGTCCCTTGGCATAGAATTGTTATGCGGATAAGTTAGCCCGGCTAGCAAGCTTGTTGGAAGAATGGATCGCTTGAGAGATAATGGCACAAGTGGAGTTGTTGTTTTAACATGAAGCTAACCCTTAACTAGAAGTGCATGACTAGAGGTAAGAGTTCTTAGCCTACTGTGTATAAATTATACATATTTTTAAGGGATGTTTAGCATAATTGCATTGCATTTTATTAGCATAATTAGGGTTAAAGCATTAACATTTATATTCATTTCATCTTTTGTGTCTAGATAACTCTGGCTATATGTTATTGTTCTCAAGAGGACGCAAAAGGGATGAAAAGACACACTTAAAGCACCAAGACAAACCTACCAAGATCAACCATGGTCGGTTAGAGGAGCTTCCTAGGACTGTGGCGCATTTTACTAGCAAACGAAGGGTCTAGAGCCAACTATGGCTCGAATGTGAACCATTCCATAGTCGTGGACCACACTGCCTAGACGCCATGAACTTCCAACTTGATCCGTGACCAACCCGTGGTGACTTCCACAATCATGGATCACCCTATTTCAGTATCGACTTTCCATATTTGAAGGTTGTTTGACTATAAAAAGAAGGCTAAGGCTCAAGCGAAAGAGGAGGACATCGCAGGAGACATTTGATATCATTAAGGAGCTGCCAAAGGAGTCGCTCCAAGGAGTGGGAGTCATTCACAACGTTGACAAACCTAGTTTTATATTTTCTCTATCTTTTTACAATTTATCAATCATTTTCTATGTTGTTTTTGGCTATAACCTCCATATTATAGAGTAGTATTATCTTAGGACAAGGGAGTAATCCTGGAACTGTTTGTTATGAATTATTATTAAAGCTTCTATTTATTGATATTTTATTCTTGATTCAGTTTTAGCATGTTCGTTGCGTACTTGCGTTTATGTTTGTCACATGTTTGCATGACTCAGAGATTGGAGGATGAATTAAAAAGAGAACCTTATCCCGGAACTATAAAATTGAACTTGAGTTTTCGGACACGAAAGTAGTTCAGATCCTCTCAAGGGTTTCATTGGCTATTATAGAGCGTAAAGGGTGTAGGTGATCGATCGGTTGGCTAGAGAGGGGTGAATAACCCTCTTTCGTTGGATAACGGAATTTGCTCGTCTACAAACAAGATTAGCGCAACGGAAATAACAAGACAAGCAAATCAAGCAAAGAAAGACAAAGCAAAGGAAACAAACGATGCTAACACAAAGTCGTAACATGGTTCATGGCTACGCCGCTAATCCACGATCCCGATTCGTCCAATGTGAATTACTCCTTTGCCAAATCCACTAAATCTCTCCTTTGCACCAAGCTAGGTAGAGGTAATCTCTTTACAATCCCTCTTCTTACAATTGAATGAGAATTAGCACAAGAAGAAGAGTGGAAAAACCCTTAGAGCACTTTGGGAGATGTTATGAGTTGAAGCATTAGGTTCCCAAAGCCCCACACTCTTCCTCTTTATAGAGGAAGAGGGTTTCTTTTCGTTGACACAGGAGCAGTCGACTGATGTCCTTATCAGTCGACTGGTCCTGTAGCCGTTGCCCAATAACAGCTGCTTTCCACGTTGGATTTCATCTAGATCACATCACCGATCGATATTGCCATCGGTCGATCGATGCTCAATCGATCGAGTGCTCGCGAGCTCGACTCCATTCTCGTGTCCGAAACACTTGCGACCACCGACCGATGCCTTCATCGGGCCGATCAGGTCTCGCAATGATCGCCATTCCATGATAGTCGACTGTTGGCACTTGAACCAGACTCGAACACTAGTCGAGTCACCGTCGACTACCATAACATGGTAGTCAACTGATATTGGGAAATCCCATCCGACACTTAGCCAAATGGCCAAGTTTCACCTAAAGAGCGCTACCCCTTTCCCGGGTTACATTCGCTCACTCTCATCCCTCGGAGTCCCTCGCCTTTGAAGTTATCTTCGTCCGGCCACGTCCCTCGGATGCGCCAAGCGCACGACTCTGCAGCGTCATCCTTCGCGTCTCGCCCTGAAGTCTACTTCCTCTGGCTTCACTCCAAGTTCCTCGTCTGGCGGTCCCTCGGATGCTCCAAGCGCACAGCTTCCGCAAAGCCATCCTTCACCGACTCAAGGACCGAGTCATGAGAGGTGAAACTCGCCAAAGCTCCATGTGCGAATTACTAAGCCCTGCAAGACTCCAACGCACATATCAAATCATAATAACAATCTAACTTAAACCCTTTGCCACACACATCAAAACCTTATCATGGCAAGAGATTGCCCTAACAATCTCCCCCTTTTTGATGTGTGACAATCCGTTTAAGTTAGGTAAAATATTTGATAAACTATTAAGGAAAGAAAGCATGTAAATAACATGATTAGCAACTCTCCCCCTTAATACATGAAACTCCCCCTAAATATATTTCCCCCTTACTTAAACATATACATTCTCCCCCTTTGACACCATAAAAAATAATTAACAAAGTTTATATAGCATGACATCAAGTCTAGATAGAAACAAAAACCAAAACATACCTTAAAATTGGATAAAAGAAATTACTGGGCATGTTATCAGGCTACCAGTCGACTGGTTCAGACTACCAATCGACTGACACATGTATTTCAGGATTTCTGATTTTCCGGGGTGAATTTCAGAAATGCTTAAAAAATTCTATAAAATTTAAAAAATCATGAAATTTGGGGAACACATTTCTTATAAGTATATTTATCAATGAAAAATAGTTGTCCATGAAAAATCATTATATTTTCAAGTATTTGCCAAAAATTCAAAAGCTTTAAAAACCACTAGGTTTTTTTATCATGTTTGTATCCATTTTAACACCTAGTCTTGCTTTGGATTGTTTCAAAACATAAATACATAGATTTTAAGGTAAAAAATTATTTTGAAAACATATGAAATATCCAACCATGATCTTTGGGCAATATGTCTATGAATTAAACATAAGTCTTCCCCATGATTGGTTTATTATTGCTATTTTGATACCTTAAATGACCATCTAGATGCCATAAACATTAGTGGATATTTGTATCATCCTATCATCTCACTCATGCTAAGTTTTCAATCATGGTAGCCTATGGTGAGTGTGAGATGTATCCTAAAGGTATTTGTATATACTTAACCATTATTTTCATGCAATTCTATCAAGGTTAAGTATCATCCTATCATTTCACATGATCATAAAGATGTATATGAATTAATTTCACATTATGACCATGAAACAAATGTATTCATCAAATTGTGATCATGCATTAGGTATTACATCATGATATAAAGCAAATATCACCTAAAGCATGATTTATCTATTTATAGGTGCATTATCATCACCTAACACTATTTCAAAAATGTTATCCCGCCATCCTAAGTCAACCAAAAATATGATATAGGTGAATTCCATATGGTTGACTACCCTAGGGTTTTCCTAACCCTTAAAGATGGATTTTGGAACCCAATATAAATTCTTGCCTATGGGGTTCACTAAAAATTCTTTAGGGATCCATTTTCTAGCAATTACTTTCTTTTTGTCTTGACCCCTAGCTATTAAGTATTTATAGGCCTTTTCATTTTTCTTTTCCTTATAACCTAGGCCTTTCTTATTGAAGCTTGCCCTTTGGCTCCTAATTATCATGTTAAGAGTATTGGAGCCTATTGTAAATTTTTCTAGGGCTTTGGTCAAATAGTCTACCTTTTCCCTTAGAGCTTTATTTTCTTCTATGCATGCATCATTAACATCCAAAGGCATATAGTTATCATGTGAGCATGCATCATCATTATCATCATTAGAACATTCTTTTTCTAATTTTTATTCTAAATCCTTAATTTGCTCAAGCATGCATTTATTCCTTTTCTTTGCCCTAAATAAATCCTTAGTGAGGCGAGAAATCATGGACATTATTTGCTTAGGGGGTAGATTCGTTACCTCACTTACCAAATCCTCTTCCGATGATGAGGATGTAGAGGAGGCTCCCCCTTCACTTGAGCTCTCTCCACTTGAGCTTACTTCTTCACCATCGGAGGAGGAGCAATCTAGGTCGTCAAAGGCCATTAGTGCAAGGTTGGAGTAGACATGTTCTTCCTCTTCGGATGATGATGAGGAAGAAGGATCATCTCATGTCTTTGCTTTGAATGCCTTGGTCTTCCCTTTTTCTTTGGCCTTCTTTTCTTCTTCCTTTTTCTTCTTGCTCCCCTTCTTCTTCTTTTCTTCCTTCTTTCTCTTCTCCTCCTTGCTTTTGTTCAAGAGGGGACAATTGTCCCTTATATGTCTCTCTCCTTGGCAATTGTAGTAAATGACCTTCCCCCTTGGTCTTCTCCTCCTATCATTGGATTTATTAAATTGAAAACCTTTTAAAGCACGTCTTACCCTCCTACCATACAGGCTTCTTCCGTGCTATCCATGGAGGAAGATGATGATGCTTCATTGGAGGAGGAGGGGATCTTCATCTTCTTCTTCCCCTTGTTGGACAAAAGTGCTACTCCTCTTGAAGGTTGAAATTTTGGCTCTTCTATTATTCCTTCAAGTCTTGTTTCATGGAGCTCCATTGTTGAAAAGAACTCCTCCAAGGTGCTCACTTCTAGGTTCTTGGAGATGTAAAATGAGTCCACCGTAGAGCTCCATCTTGAGGACCGAGGAAAGACATCTATAGCCTTCATGAGCATGTCCCTATTTGAAAGCTGCTCACCTACGCTAGATAATCCGGTTATTATCTTTTTAAATCTAGAGTGTAGTGAGGTTACCTTTTCTCCCTTTTCTAATTTTATGTTGGATAGTTGGGAGCGGAGGAGGTATCTCCTTGCAAGTTTGGCCTCCGAGTACCTTCATGAAGCTCTACTAGCTTCTCCCACATCTCCTTTGCACTAGAGCATTCCCCTATCCTATTCACCTCTTGTTGGGGGAGTACATTGTAGAGGTGATGCTTGACCTTTGAATTCGCCAAGTACTCCTCTCTTTGTCTTTTACTCCATCTTGATTTCTCCAATAGCTTCCCTTCTTCATTCCTAGGCATTTCGAAACCGTTTTCCATAATCAAAAGAATTTCAAAATCGATCTCGAAAAATACCTCCATTCTCTTTTTCCACCAAGAGAATTCTCCCTCGAACTTTGGCGGATGAATATTAGAGCCGGCCATTTTTGAATGTGCTTGTTGTGGCGGTTAGTCCTCGACAAGCTTTCCTTGGCTCTGATACCACTTGTAGGTGATCGATCGGCCGGCTAGAGGGGGGTGAATAGCCCTCTTTCGTTGGATAACGGAATTTGCTCATCTACAACAAGATTAGCGCAACGGAAATAACAAGACAAGCAAATCAAGCAAAGAAAGACAAAGCAAAGGAAACAAACAATGCTAACACAAAGTCGTAACGTGGTTTACGGCTACGCCGCTAATCTACGATCCTGATTCGTCCAAGGTGAATCACTCCTTTGTCAAATCCACTAAATCTCTCCTTTGCACCAAGCTAGGTGGAGGTAACCTCTTTACAATCCCTCTTCTTACAATTGAATGAGAATTAGCACAAGAAGAAGAGTGGAAAAACCCTTAGAACACTTTGGGAGATGTTATGAGTTGAAGCATTAGGTTCTCAAAGCCCCACACTCTTCCTCTTTATAGAGGAAGAGGGTTTCTTCCCGTTGACACAGGAGCAGTCGACTGATGTCCCTATCAGTCGACTGGTCTTGTAGCCGTTGCCCAATAACAGCTGCTTTCCACGTTGGATTTCATCCAACGGTATCGACATCAGTCGACTGATATTGCCATCAGTCGACTGATGCTCAATCAGTCGAGTGCTCCGTGAGCTCAACTCCATTCTGTGTCCGAAACACTTGCGACCAGTCGACTGATGCCTTCATCAGTCGACTAGTGGTCTCGCAGTCGACTGTCATTCCATGGCAATCGACTGTTGGCACTTGAACCAGACTCGAACACTAGTCGAGTCACCGTCGACTTAGAGTAGTCGACTAGCATAACATGGTAGTCAACTGATGTCGGGAAATCTCATCCGACACTTAGCCAAATGGCCAAATTTCACCTAAAGAGCGCTACCCCTTTCCCGGATTACATTCGCTCACTCTCATCCCTCGGAGTCCCTCGCCTTTGAAGTTATCTTCGTCCGGCCACGTCCCTCGGATGCGCCAAGCGCACGGCTCTGCATCGCCATCCTTCGCGTCTGCCCTGAAGTCTACTTCCTCCGACTTCACTCCAAGCTCCTCGTCTGGCAGTCCCTCGGATGCTCCAAGTGCATGACTTTCGCAAAGCCATCCTTCACCGACTCAAGGACCGAGTCATGAGAGGTGAAACTCGCCAAAGCTCCATGTGCGAATTACTAAGCCTTGCAAGACTCCAACGCACATATCAAATCATATTAACAATCTAACTTAAACCCTTTGCCAAACACATCAAAACTTTATCATGGCAAGAGATTGCCCTAACAAAGGGTCTATCTTAAACCAGTCTCACAAGTAATAATAGTAAGTATAGACAAATCGTGGGGTTCTCATGACATATTCTCTTAACAGATTACTGTCTTCTTTATACGGATACTACATAAGTAGGAGTCATGTTTGAATAGATATACTGACGTAACATCAAAAGAGAGCATCGATTATCTTAGGATAGATCACCTTCAGCAAAATTTATCATTACAAGAGAGAACTATCATGTTAATAGTTATTACTGTGAAATCGAAATCCTAGAATTGTCTTTAAATCTTGATTTTTTCATCTTGTTCTTTGATAAGTTATTTTCTTCCTTTATTTGATTAATTTCTCACTATTACTTCATCTAGATAATCTACTTTGCATGTATTTGATACTTGATAATCTATCCCAAAAGATGATATTTTTATTACTTGATGACAGTCGTGCATTTTTAATATAAGACATTAAATTTTTAGCACCGCTGTCGGAAACTGCACTTCAATATCAATTTATTTACAATTCAATTAATCTAAAATTTTCTTTATTTTCATTAATCTTTTTTTGAAATTTTCATTTTTTTTTTTGTTTCTGCACCATAATCTAACTCTTCCTTCTATTTTATCTACAGTATAATTTTATTTTTCTTATTTGTAATCTTACTTTTTTAATTTGTTTTTACCTACCTTATTTTCTATTTTCTATTTTCTTTTTTTTTATATAGTTTACTTTCCTTATTTGCAATCTTACTTTCCATTTTATTTTCACATTCCGTAATTTTACTTTTTTTTATCATTCATCGTCAAATTTATCTTTTCATTTTTAGAAGTTTCCTTTTCTCATTGCATGCTTCGATAAAATAAACAAAGAGTTCTTCCAGAAGCAGATCCTGAAATTGAATGAATCCTCCTTGTTAAATGACAACTTCAAAGAAAACGATAAGCAAATTAAAATTTCATCATGGTCACTCAAGATGAGAACAAGTCAATGAGAGATCGCTGCGCTAAGCACGTGAAGCCTAAGATCAAACATCCAAAGACCCCCAATCAAAATAAATAACTTTGAGCTAAAATCTGTCCTACTCTTTATGATCTAACGGAATCAGTTCGGAGGAGCAACTATAGAGGATCTCAATCCACACTTAGAGTTATTTTTGAAATTTTATGAAATTTTAAAGTTTAATGGAGCTTGCCGATGCGATCAGACTGTGACTATTTTCTTTCTCCTTGAGAGACAATGTAAGGGCTTAGTTGCACTCTCTTCTTTCAGATTGAATAATAGCATAGGAGTAGCTCGAACAAAAATTCTTAAATAAATACTTTCCACCAAGTAAAATTGCAAACCTCCATCATCATATAAAAAAATTTTGTACAAAGAAATGGAGAATCACTTTTTCAAGCATGAGACCGCTTTAAAAGATTGTTGCAATAATATCCTCACCACGGATTGGAGAAATAACTTTTCATACATACTTTTTTATAGTGGTATCTCTAACTCTACAAAAGGTTCTTTGGAATCCATTATAGGTGTAGCTCTCATGAACAAAACCCTAGACAAGACTTTCAACATCATCGAGAGCGTAACACTTAATCGCCATCAATGGGTGACAAAAAAAGATAATCTCGTACAAGCACCAGGTAAATATAAGGTAAATATTTTAGACCTTTTTGACACTAAAATGGATACCCTATCTTAAATATTTGAACACTTTAATTTAAACATGTTAAATGTTTTTAAGATTTCATGTGAGATTTGCAGTGCAACAGATCACTCTATCATAAATTGTCAAGTAGGAGTCGTACCATCTTCAAGAGCACAGATGGAGTAAGTCGACGCAATAAATAATTTTATCAGCATCCGAACAATGACTCATACTTCAATATCTACAACCTAAGTTGGAGGACCTATCTAATTTTTTCCTACCAGAACAATCAACCTCAAGGCAGAACAACTTCGGGTCCTCATCAAGATTCCAACGGGGGGCTAAAGTTGGACATTGAAACAATGGTGAAAAATTTTATTACATTCCAGACAAAACAAAACAATGAGTTTTGACAACACATGTTGGAATCAAATCAATAACACAAGGACACAACAGAAGTGATTAAATAGTTGATAATTTGGCTAACTAGAAAAATATTGGAAACACAAATTGCATAGGTTGCTAGCTCAATGTCAGACATATTTCCAAGAAAGTTCGAGATAAATCTCATAGAACATTGCAATGTTATTTTTATAGAAGGCAACGAAGCTTTGGGAGAACCTGAGGTGGAAGTCATACACATACCATGTGCGAGGAGGAGGATCTCAAAGAATTACATAAAGAACCTGAACCTCTAGCATAAGACAAGATTTATACACCACCCGTACCATTCCCCCAGTGCCTAGACAAATCCAAACTAGATGAAAAATTCGAGAAGTTCCTAGAGATAATCAAAGAGTTGTGCGCGAACACACCCTTCGTCAAATTCCTACAACAAATACTTGCATACTATAAATTTCGGAAGGAAATGTTAACAAATAAAAGAAAGATCGAGAATTATGCAACTATAGGCCTTTCAGAGAAATGTAATGCATTAATCCAAAACAAATCTCGTCCCAAGCATAAGGATCTAAGTAACTTTTTGATTCCTTATACAATTCATGGATTCATTTTTGATATAGTTTGATGTGATCTTGGTGCTAGCATTAACCTCATGTCACTCTTTGTATGTAAGAGATTAGGGTTAAGCAGATTGAAATTGACAAATACAACTTTGCAACTTTGGAAAGGGACGATAAGACAACCTTTAGGTATTTTGAAAGATGTCTTGGTGAAGATATTGTTGGATTGATTTGAGCGCTACGGGGGGGGAATAGTGCAAAGAGACATTTCATTTTCGTTCAATTAAGACACAAGTACGGAAAGTAAAGCACAGCGGAATGTAAGTACACAAAATTTTTTTTTACTTGGTTCATAGTCTTTCGGCTGCTAATCCAAGGCCCTAACGGTCCTAGACCGTGTACGGAGGGCAATCAACTAAAATACTCTCCCTCTCCTCATAATGATTAAAGCTTCGATAAAAAGAAAGATTACAATAATGAAATATTCTTAAATGAAAGCTTTTACCGACGACTTAAGAATTGATGCTTGAGCTTGAGTTGTCATCATTTCGGTAGCGCTTTGTCGTCGTAGGATCGTCGTGGAAGAGCAGCGTTGCGAGATCACTTTGGAGCACTTAGAATGATGAAAATGGTGTGGCGAACCTCTTCTTTTATAGCCTTGAGAAACCCCAATCATTGAGATGAAGCTTTATCTCCAAAAGCCACCTCACCCTAAGATAAGGGGATGAGGTTTTAACTCTCCTCGAAGCTGAAATTTGAACATCAGACGACTGATCAACCCTAGTAGTCAACTGATGGAGGCAGCAGTCGACTGCCAACAGCCGGCAATCGACTGTTCCTAGGGTTTCCAACTGCAATGAAGAGTTAGCTCGAAAATACAGTTAATATAAGTAAATTTGATGGTCATTTACTATCTGATCTCGACTTAGACCTTCCATGGGATGTCTTAGTGGGATCATCGCCTAAGGGCGTCCCCGTACAGAGGACACGACCTTACTTAAGCTCACTCACACGAGCTTACCTCAACCTTTGAAGCTTCTCTTTCAATCTCCACCTGATTTCTTCGGCTCCCTCCGAAGTCCTCCCGGTGTCACCCGACTACCACGGTTCCTTCTGGGTGTCACTGACCTTCAGCTTAGCTTAACATTCCTGCATACTTGATTCAGCTTGTGAGATAACAATATGAGCTTAACTTTGTGTCTTTTGCTATAATCAAAACTCAGGTTTGACTTAGGTGCCTACTGCACCAACAATCTCTCCATTTTTTTATCTATGGCAAACTCACACAAAGTTAAGGAAATAAATTGAATGTATTAAGTGAATTGACTATCATAAATATGAAATTTGAAAAAGTATTCTCAACTTCTCAAGTTAAGTAGGAGTAGGAGTAAGACTCTTTTTCAAGTACTCCCCCTTGACCGAAGTGTAGGGACCTTCGTGACCGCTAGAGGGGGGTGAATAGCACGTTCATCATAGATGGAGGAATTTGATCATGTGTTTGCTACAATTGTATTAGTACGTAGCGAAAATAATAGAAAATACAGTACAAATATAAATACACAAGAACAACACTATGATATAATGTGGTTCGGAACCGAATGGTTCATACTCCACGGATTTGACTCGTAAGAGCCCTAGCGATGTCAATCACACACCACTATAATAATAACTCCTCGGAACAATCCGGAGGTGGAGAAATCTTATACAATAGTTCTTACAACAATAAGAATGAAATACAAGCAAATACACTAAAATACAAGTAAAGAAAACTTTACAAAGAGCTTTTGGAATGCTTGTTTGTTGGTTGCTTGAATTGCACTTGAAGACCCTGATTTGCAACAACAAATTGCCCCAAAGACATCCAAGAATTGGTGCCAAATCCCTCCTCCTCGAGCTCCCTTTAAAGCTTCCCCTTGGGCTAGATTTCTCCTGACAGTTGACTGATTGGGACCATCAGTCGACTGCTCATGTAGCCATTGTCTCACAACAGCACGAGCCACATCGGATAAGTTCCAACGGATAGACCATCAGTCGACTGATCATGCCCATAAGTCGACTGATCAAGCCTTCACTCAATTGTCAAACCCTAACAGTCGACTCGAGAATATTCTGTGCTCGAAATCCCGACCAGTAGTTGGCAGTCGACTGTTATGCCAATTCCAATAGTCAAACCTAGTTGACTCCCATCAATTGACTGCCCATAGTCCCAGTCGATTGATACACCTCAAACATGAGGTTTTAACCCAAGTATAGTGCCCCCATACTTGCTAGACCACTCTTAGCCTAAACCTAAGCCTTTTAGCCACCTCCATCAGTCTCACGCCTATCGGATCCCTCCAAGTCATCCATGACTTGTTCATCCATACGCTAGCCTTCAGGTGCTTCCATTAGCTATTGTCATGCTAATGTGGTCTACACCTCCAAGGCACATTGGGCTTATGCTGTCAAGACTCTGCTTGGACTTTACGCCACCAACCTTTGGACTTATGCTGCCAAGACTCCACTCTTGGACTTTATGCCGCCAATATTCCCCTTGGACTTCTCAATTGCTAAGTACCCATGACTTGGACTTTCACCACCAAAACTACACCCTTGGACTTACGTGGCCAAGACTACACCCTTGGACTTCCTTGCCAATCCAATGTTGGACTTTCCAAATGCCAAGACTTAAGCTTGGACTTTCCCTTGCCAATCTATGTTGGACTTTCATGCCAAGACCCATGCTTGGACTTTTCCTTGCCAAAACCCAAACTTGGACTTTTCATGCCAAATACACAAGACTTGGACTTCTCCCATGACAATGGTCAAACCATCGTCAAACATCAAATATGACTTGGGTCGATTGCACCAACAATCACCCCAACACATGTCAGACATCAATGTCAAACATTAAAATACTACTCGAGTCAAACTCGAGTCTGATCAATCATGACCTAGGCCGATTGCACTAACAATCTTTCCCTTTTTGAGGTTTGACAAAAACACCCTTGAGTTAGGCCCCTAACTCAAATTCCCTTATCAATTTTTTCAAATTGGTAATTCTAACACTATCCCATTAATTCTCCCCCTTTTGATATACATAAAAAAGGTTCCCCCAATGAGGTCAATGTCTCATATCCCAATGATATCTTACAATCTCCCCTTGGTCCAAAAACATCTAGGATGTCAATAATATTCCTAGTGATAAGTCTCATATCACTTAAGAGAGACAATCCTAACTTTTCCAAAATTCTTCACATTCTCCCCCTTACAAGGAAGAATATACATTCATCATTCCATGATAGATACCTCCCCCTAAAAGCTTTCTCCCCCTTGACCATTACACCAACAATATCCTTGGTAAGTTCTTAAGCCAATAGGAACACTAAACCATCAAAAATAAGGTCTAAAGTTCAACATTGAACTTTCCAACACCTTAAAATTGATAACTCACCCTAACAACTCTCCTAATTCATATCCAATGGATTTTCACCCTTTCTAATGCTTCTGAAAGCATATCCTAGGGTTAGGAGCAGTTAGGGAACCCTAACATAGATGAAACATAGGCTAAACATCCTTGTTTACTCGAAATTAGCCTGGGCAGTCGACTCCTTCAACTACCAGTCGACTGCCACCCTCATCAGTCAACTGCCATACATGGCAGTCGACTGATAACTGGAAATTTCGATTTTCAATTATCAGAATCGAATTTTAAAAATTCATAAGTAATTTTATGTATTTTGAAAAATCATGAAAATTTATACGTATATTACTTATAAGACATACAATGAGTGAAAAATATTTGAAAAATATTTTACCCATAAAATAATGAAATTGACACAAAGTTCAAAAGTAAAGAAAAACTTCAATATTTAAGCTCACTTTTTATCAACTTCATCAATAGTGATTGCTATCAAAAGAGACTTCACCAAGGTTTTTTAAAGTGATTTTAAAATATTTTTGAAAACCTATATCGGATCATTTTCCTTGGGCTTGATGTACATGGGTTGAACATAAACTTTTCCAATGATCCATCACATGATATAAATGAGTTTTAGTTTATCTAGATGCAAAAACTATGCACCTTGAACTCAACTCATTTTCTAGCATCTCACATATATCTAGAATGTATAAAACACACACAAGTCAATGTGATTGTGAGATGTGAGTTTTGGTTTATCTTAAACTAAGGTCTCTTGCATTTTCTAAGGCAACACTACTTGATTCCCTTATACATGAGACTTCAAGTCATGTCAATTGTCCTTAAATCAATTTTATTAATGCATGAGTCATCATGACATTAATGATGATATAAATAAGCATATGCTCATAATCATGATGTCATGGCATAAAATGGAATTTAAGCATACATGACATAAAACTTTAATCCTAAGCATGATTATGACATATTAAATGATTAAAAGTAGATATAATATCATGACATGATATATGACAAATCAAGCATGGTAAATAAAATATAAGGTATATAACACCTAAATTTTAGTATTTATTGTCATTTGTTGTTATTAAACCCATTTTGTCATATTATCATTTATTCCCAAAGTGTGCCAAAAACCCAAAATGGCACACCTCAACCTCTAAACCTAAATTGTGTCAATTTGATTGATTTTTCATAATCCCAAAAATATATTGGCACATCCTAAAATCATTTAGGATTTAAAATCAAACATATTTCCAAGGTATCCATAACCTTGAAAATATCCTAAAGTGTCACCTTTACTATGGTTAGATTAACTACCCATCCATTCAAGATTGGCACACCTAAATCCATCTAGCGTGAATCGATCACGCTCTTAGGAACCCAATACCTATTGGATCTCCTTAGGTTTATTAGGTATTCGCTAGGGATAACTCCCCTAGATACCCTCCTAATGATCCTCATAGGCTTAGAAGCCTTGGTCATTGTGGTCTTGCCTAAGTTAACTCTAGGGGTAACTCCCCTTGTAACCTTCTTAGTGGTCACCCTAAGTTTCCTTGAAACCCTAGCCACTAGACACACACCTTAGTTACCCTTAGGGATGACTTCCCTAGTAACCTTGGTCTTCCTAGACCTAGGTTGTGTTCCATAATCGAATGGAACACTATGATAGGCCTCCTTGGGCTTAGGTTTGTGACCCAAACCTTGCTTGCCCTTGGATGGTTCTTGTTTCCTAGGTATTTGACTTTGACTCCTAGACCCTAGGCTTTGACTATTTGACCCTTGCATTTGATTTTGTATCTTTCTAAGGGTCTTTTCTATTTTCTCAAGCCTTGACCTCAAGACTTGATTCTAATTCTAATTGCCCAATTTTTTATTTTTGATTGAGCTTTGGGCATTATCATTTATTTTAGGGATATGCCTACCCTTCTTAGGGTTAATGTCTAAATGATCTTCTATTTTCCTAATGCTTGTCTTAGGTATGATTTTTCTAAGGACATTAGTCCCAAATTTCTCCTTATGTGTAAAATGACAAGACTTTGCGCCTAAGCAATAAATTCTATTTCTACTAGCATGATTTTGTTCATGAGAAATAGAAAGATTATTAACATAACACCCAGCATGCTTTTTGATCCTAGAACTAGAAGATACATTAAAATATACCTTAGGGTTTGCCTTAGAGACTCCCCCTACTTGTGATGCTCCTTCTTGACCTTTTTGCTCCCCATAGGGCATTGACTCCTATAATACCCTCTTTGGTTACATTTGAAGCATATGATGTGCTCCTTGCTTTTAATAGTGGGGGCATCGACATCCTTGACTTTTTTGTTGACTTTTGGTGCCGAAGGACTTCTTTTGACTCTTTTAGGACATTTACTCTTGTAATGTCCTACTTCCCTACACTCAAAGCATATAATATGATTTTTAATATTAACCGAAATGCTTGAGTTACCTAGGTCAATGACGGTCGGATGTTGAAGGCTCTTCTTCTTGCTCCGACATGGAGGATGATCTCTCCTCCCCCTCAATCCTAGAGGTGGAGGCTTCCTCTTCTACTGATCCAGAAGTTGACTCTCTATCAACCTCCGAATCCTCACTTTCTTGTAAGGATGATGAAGCTTCTTCTTCGGGTTCTCTTTCTACTTGAGCCATGGATGGTTCTTCATGGAGCTTGGCCAATTCACTCCAAAATTCCTTTGTATCCTTGAATTCACCTAACTTGGACACAACATTGTTAGGTATCAATTCAACCAAAAATTTTATTACCTTTTGATTTTTCTCGAATTCTTGGAGTTATTCCTCGGTTCATTTCTTCATCTTGAGGAATTCTCCTTTTGGTCCTCTTGGAAATTCAAACTCTTCCATCAAGGCGGACCAATCTTCGAAGTCCTTCATCATAATGAATTCTTCGATCCATGCCCTCCATTGCCTAAACCCTTCTTGTCCATAGAAGGTATACGACACCGGAGTGTTGATATCCCATCCTTGTTGTTCTTCAAAATCCATCTTGTTCCCTTGGATGTGAAGCCGGTGAAAAGCGACCCGCTCTGATATCAATTGTAGGGACCTTCGTGACCGCTAGAAGGGGGGTGAATAGCGCGTTCGTCGTAGATGGAGGAATTCGATCGCGTGCTTGCTACAATTGTATTAGTACGCAGTGAAAATAATAGAAAATACAATACAAATACAAATACACAAGCATAACACTACGAGATAACGTGGTTCGGAACCAAATGATTCCAACTCCACTGATTGGGCTCGTAAGAGCCCTAGCGATGCCAATCGCACACCACTATAATAATAACTCCTTCTCGGAACAATTCAAAGGTGGAGAACCTCGTACAATAGTTCTTACAACAATAAAAATGAAATACAAGCAAATACACTAAAATGCAAGTAAAGAAAACTTTACAAAAAGCTTTTGGAATGCTTGCTTGTTGGTTGCTTGAATTGCACTTGGATACCCTGATTTGCAGCAACAAATCGCCCCAAAGACATCCAAGAACCGATGCCAAATCTCTCCTCCTCGAGCTCCCTTTAAAGCTGCTCCTTGGGTTGGATTTCTCCTGGCAGTCGACTGATCGGGACCATCAGTCGACTGCTCATGTAGCCGTTATCTCACAACGACACGAGCTACGTCGGATAAGTTCCAACAGATAGACCATCAGTCGACTGATCATGCCCATCAGTCGACTGATCAAGCCTTCACTCGACTATCAAACACTAATAGTCGACTCGAGAACATTCTGTGCCCGAAATTCCAACTAGCAGTCGATTGATCTCAAAATTAGTCGACTACTTAGGCCATCAGTCGACTGCCCAATGTTGGCAGTCGACTACTAGGTCAATTCCAGCAGTCAAACCCTAGTTGACTCCCATCAGTCGACTACCCATAATCTCAGTCGACTGATGCACCTCAAATATGAGATTTTAACCCAAGTATGGTGCCCCCATACTTGCTAGACCACCCTTAGCCTAGACCTAAGCCTTCTAGTCACCTCCATCAACCTCACGCCTATCGGATCCCTCCAAGTCATCCAGGACTTGTTCATCCATATGCTAGCCTTCAGGTGCTTCCATCAGCTATTTTCATACTAATGTGGTCTACACCGCCAAGGCACATTGGGCTTACACTGTCAAGACTCCGCTTGGACTTTACGCCGCCAACCATTGGACTTATGTTGCCAAGACTCCCACCCTTGGACTTTACGTCGCCAATATTCCCCTTGGACTTCTCAATTGCCAAGTACCCATGACTTGGACTTTCACCGCCAAGATTACACCCTTGGACTTACGTGGCCAAGACTACACCCTTGGACTTCCTTGCCAACCCAATGTTGGACTTTCCAAATGCCAAGACTCAAGCTTAGACTTTCCCTTGCCAAGACCCATGCTTGGACTTTTCCTTGCCAAGACCCAAGCTTAGACTTTTCATGCAAAGTACACAAGACTTGGACTTCTCTTATGACAATGGTCAAACCATCGTCAAACATCAAATATGACCTGGGTCGATTGCACAAACAATCTCCCCAACACATGTCAGATATCAATGTCAGACATCAATATCAAACATCAAAATACTACTCGAGTCAAACTTGAGTCTGGTCAATCGTGACCTGGGCCGATTGCACCAACACGAAGGTGAGTACTTAAAAAAGACTTTAACCCTTCCCCTTAATGTTTTCTACTTTAAAAGGTTAAGTAATCAAAATTACTTAACATAGGCCAAATAATTTATATGAAGTTAAAGTTAAGTGATCAAAAGTTAAATTTTGATCTCTTAACTTTGGCATTTTCTTCCCCTTTTTCAATTAAGAAAGTTTAACCATAAAAGTTAAATTTAAAAATTAAGTTAAATAAGTATTTGGGCCATTAAAAGATACATAATGTGTATTAAGTTAAGTTATCAAAAATTTGATCTCTTAACATTAGCCTTTTCTCCCCCTTTTGCTATAAATCGAAAAGAGTGGGGGGTTTTGAAAAACATAGTTTTTTGAATTTTGTTGAAAAATAAGTTTTACGTCCAAGAATGTTCCAAATAAATTTTGAAACTAGTAGTTTAAACATAAGCTCATCTATTTGGATATTCAACTCTATTTGACTCGATTGATATGGAATGATCAACAAGTCCTGATTAGAGTTGGTTAATATAGGTAATTATACTCTATGGTTCATGTTGATGAACTAAATCTACATCTGGAGCCAAGAGTAAGGTCCCAACATCTCATGCACATTTACATGACTAAGTACACAAATACATTAGTCCTATGTGTTGTGAGATGTACTGGCTCCTTAAATCTATAGGTGCATGATTTCTAAGGTAAGGCCTAAGCTAGTTCCATTTTTCATGAAAAGTAAATAGAGTATATAAAAAATGTAAGTTTAAGTCCTACTCTATTATACACATATCTAATTTACATCTTAGTAGACTAAATTCTGCTTCGGGTAAAGGTTTAGTAAATAGGTCCGCTAGGTTCGACTTGGATTCTACGTATTCGAGTTGTATGGTTCCGTTAGCTATATGTTCTCAAATAAAGTGGTGTTTGACCTCTATATGTTTGGTCCTAGAGTGGCATATAGGATTCTTGGTTAAGTTGATTGAGCTAATATTATCTATGTGAGTTTTAATATTGTTGAAGTTTAAGTTAAAGTCTTAGAGAGTGTGCTTCATCCAAAGAAGCTGAGCCACCCACTCACCATTGCGATGTATTCGACTTCAGTGGTAGATAAGGCAACACAATGTTGCTTCATACTGCACCAACTCACTAGACTCGAGTCAAAAAGTTGACAACAATCACTCGTGCTCTTTCTATCAAGTTTACTATCGGCATAATCCGAGTCGGAGTAGCCGATTAGTTGGAACTCGGTAGATCTAGGATACCAAATCCCTACGCTTAGTGTGCCCTTTAGTTATCTAAGGATACACTTAACTAATGTTAGGTGCGACTCCTTGGCACAAGTTTGGAACCTTGCACACATACTTACTACGAATAATATATCGGGTTAACTCGCAGTTAAGTAAAGGAAATTCCCTATTGCGCTCCTATAGTATTTTAGGTCAATAGGTTTTCCTTCTACATCTTCTCGTATATTAACATTTGTTGACATGGATGTATTAATGATTTTAGCATTTTGCATTCCGAATCGGTTGATTAATTCCTTAGCGTATTTTTGTTGGTGTAAATATATTCCTTCTTTAGTTTGTTTAATTTGTAATCCTAGAAAGAAATTTAATTCTCCTACTAAGTCCATTTCAAATTCACTTTCCATGAGTGAAATGAACTCGTTTAATAGGATCAAATTAGTGGTTCCAAATATTATGTCATCTACATAGATTTGGGCTATAAAAATTTCTTTGCCTACGGATTTTACAAATAGGGTTGGGTCGACTAAACCTTGGCTAAACCCTTTAGACTTAAGGTATACAGAAAGCCTCTCATACCGAGCTCTAGGAGCTTGTTTTAGTCCATATAAAGCTTTCTTGAGTCTAAAAACATGATTGGGTTTGTCTAGGCTTTCGAATCCTGGGGGTTGACTAATGTATACTTCTTACTTAATAAGTCCATTCAAGAACGCTGACTTGACATTCATTTAAAGTAATTTAAATCCTTGATGTGTAGCGTATGCCAACAACATTTGGATGGATTCTAATCTAGCTACGGGGGCATAGTGTTAGTATCTATAAGAATCATATATCTCCACAATGGTATGATATTGTTCACTTTGAGCCTAAGCCCTCATGGTTTTATTTTTGGATTTTACCCAAAAGGCTTCATACCAATGGAGATATCTTTTCATCTTATAAGCACATGATCTTTTCCATGTCTTACCAATGTGAGACTTTGATTGTATTCTCAATACTCCAACGATCCCCTCCTTAAACGAAGGACCATATTGACCCCCCTCAAGCCTATCCATCCTCAAAGGACATCGTCTGCTTGATGTTTGATCCTCAACCTACCAAGACTTCCTGCCAACTGTCTGGTCTTCCTAACCCAGCTGAACTTTCTGCCAGTTGTCCAACCCTTCTAGCCCAACTAGACTTCTTGCCTGATGTTTGGTTCTCTTGATTCGGACATGGGAGCTCAACTTCCTTCGTTCGAAGTTCATGGCTTGACATGGACCATGGCTCTGATACCAATTATTAGTATTTATAAGAATCATATATCTCCACAATGGTATGATATTATCCACTTTGGGCCTAAGCCCTCATGGTTTTGTTTTTGGGCTTTACCCAAAAGGCCTCATACCAATGGAGATATCTTTTCATCTTATAAGCACATAATCTTTTCTATGTCTTACTAATATGAAACTTTGATTGTATTCTCAATACTCCAACACATAGGTTTCATTGTAATCTAACCCTTCTATTTGACTAAACCCTTTCGCGACCAATCTTGCTTTGTTTCTAACTAATTCACCTTTGTCATCAAGTTTGTTTCGGAAGACCCACCGTGTTCCAATAATTGATTTATCTTTAGGTAGTGGTACTAATTCCCAAACTTCGTTCCTAGTAAATTGAGCTAGCTCTTCTTGCATTGCAATAATCCAATCGGGATCAAGAAGAGCTTGTTCAATTGATTTGGTTTCGATTTTCGAAATCGAGGAAATTTGACTAAGATTTCGATATGACACTCTAGTTCGAAACCCTAGGTTAGGATCACCTATCACTTGGTCGATAGGATGATTTGATTGAATTCTAGATTGACTTGGATTAGGATCACTTATCACTTGGTCGATAGGATGATTTAATTGAATTCTAGATTGACTTGGATTAGGATCACTTATCACTTGGTCGATAGGATGATTTGTTTGAACCCTAGGTTAACTCGAGTTAGGATTAATACTGGACTTGATTTCATGGTTAGAGTCGAGTCTGATATGAGTTGGTTCGTTAGTTGGTTCTACTACGGGTTTTGTGGGTTCATGTCCTTCGTCGAATACTACATTAATGGTTTCCTCAATTTTAAGGGTGTCATTGTTATATACCCTATATGCTCTACTCATAGTTGAATATCCTAGAAAGATTCCGGTGGAGGTTTTGGATGTGAACTTTCCTAGGTAGTCCTTAGTGTTTAGGATATGTACCTTACATCCAAATACCCTAAAGTATTTAATGTTAGGTACTTTGTCATGGTAGATTTCGTACGAGGTCTTAAGGTGCCTCTTTACCAATAGAATTCTATTTTAGACATAACAAGTCATACTAACGGCTTCTTCCCAAAACCTATCGGGTAGGTTATATTCGATCAACATGGTCCTAGCAGCTTCTTGTAGGGTTATATTTTCCCGCTCAACTAGGCCATTTTGTTATGGGGTTCTAGGACATGAGAATTCATGGTGGTATTCGTTTATGTTATAGAAATTTGTGAACCTATGATTTTCGAATTCACCACCATGATCACTTCTAAGTCTTTTAATTTTAAGGTTCTTTTGGTTTTCGATTGATTTAAACAAGTTGATGAGTTGGTCTAAGGTATCACTTTTGTGTTTAAGGAACCCAACCTAGGTAAACCTAGAATAGTCATAAATTATGACTAAGCAAAATTGACTCCCATTAAGTGACTTGGCTCCATGAGAATCAAATAGATCTATGTGTAAAATCTCAAGCACACTTTTGGTTCGTTCTTGATTAGTTAGTTGATGTTGTGCCCTAGGTTGTTTACCTTGTTGACAAACATTACAAATTTTATTGTCTAAGTTATTAAGGTTAGGTAAACCTTTGACTAAGCCACTCTGACTCATCTTGTGAACGAGTCTTGGGTGCGAGTGACCAAGTCATCAGTGCCACAACCAAGATTCCTCTTGTTGTATCATAAGACACTTGGTTGAAGAGTTGAGTAAGTTAATTGTGTATATGTTGTTATTCCTAGTTCCTTTAAGTATTGTTTTAGAGGTTGCATTAGTTTTAATTAAGCATTCATTCTCTAGGAATATGACCTTATAGTTATTATCACACAATTGACTTACACTAAGTAGATTGTATTCAAAATCTTTGACTAATAAAATATTTTTAATTGTAAAATTTGAATTTAGCTCAATATCACCTAATCCGATGATTTTGAGCTTGCCGTTGTTTTCGAAAGCTATCAATCCTTGTCGTATGAATCTAAGCTTTGAAAACTTAAGTTGGTCCTCGGTCATATGTCCAGAGCACCCACTATTCAACATCCATTGATCCTACACATATAGTAGTTAGATAGGATATTGGAATTTAAAGGTTGGTTGAAGATTATTAATCCTATATCATCTCACCCATTTCTACATGATCAAACATGTTATCCTTATGTGTTCTTGTGAGATGACTTCAATTTTACTTGATTAACTTTAATGAATTGAAACTAATCAACCTTGGGTTAGATTCAGATTTAACCCTAAGCTCATCAAGTCACCTTTTCAAGAAATTAGCTTCTAGGTCGTGGCGAGGCACAAAGGCCTTCTTTGATCGGAACAACGACCACTTCCTTAGACAAAGCCAAGTTCGAGAAAATAATAACTTGATTCACCTAAGATCACCTTCTGGTCTAACTAGTTAAGGATTAGGCGAGGTAGCTTCAGCTAGTTCCACTTAGTCGAGTGCACCGAGCTAGATATACCTTATCTAACTTGGACACATAAGACTTCGCTCCCCTAGCGTACTATCATCTCGCCGTGTACTAGTACTATGTTGTCAAGAATTGACTAGTTATAGGTCCTATCTAATCATTCTAAAGATTAAAAAAAAAAGAAAAATACCTAATCATGCAAAGTCTAATTAATAGCACAAACAAATTTTGTACTAGCTCCTCCTGGACCATTGAATCGGTTCGGTCTTTCCACATAGTGGATTTGGTCTTTGGGAACCCAATACTTGTTAGATCCTAATTTAGAAATCAAAACGGTCTTAGGGACCTATGCTTGAACATATTTTTTATTTCGACTTACAATCGACATATACGACTTGTTAGTCGTATTTGAGCTAAACCCAAGCCCGACCTTGTTGTACACGACCCTTTGCGATCCAAGTAAAAGGTCAAGTCCCTTGGATCCCAAAGTAAATCTTTCCAACGTATGTCTAAGGTCTTCAACTTGACTTTTCAAAAGTGAGTTCTCAACTTCGAGCTTTTCAACTTGAGTTGAGTCCTCCTTTTGAACTTGACTAGTCGAAGAGGTTAGGGAGACCTCATGTTTAAGGAGTTTAACCTCCTCAACTAAGGTCTCGACCTTGGACTCAGACTTGGCTAATTTTCTAGTTAAGAATTTAATTGCATTATATAATGTTCTAAGTAAAGATTGACTTACCTTAAGTGACCCTTTTGAACCGGATGCGGATTCGTGGCTTGTCTTGAATAGCGACTCGTCGTCAGATCCGGACTCGGACTCTTCCTCGAGTTTAGACTCTTGTTCGGGCTCGGTCGGCTTGGCCATGAATACGAGGTCATCGTCTTCGTCCTCCGATGATTCTTCCCAAGTAGCATTAAGCGCTTTCTTGGACTTGGGTGTTTTGTTCTTGAGTTTCGGACACTCCGACTTGATGTGTCCGAACCTGTTACATTCAAAACATCTAAAATTAGAATTGGATTTAGATTTACCTTGATTGACGGGTCATCTTCGACTCTTGATCATCTTCTGAACTAGATTTACTAGTTCGGTTTCCATCTCGGGGTCTATCTCCGACTCGTACTCGTCCTCTTCCTTGGGGGGTAGTTTGTTTGCGGGCTTCTTCTTCGAACCTGCAAGTAAGGAAATACCTTTCTTGGGAATTGAATTAGATTGTTCATGGAGTTCAAATTTAGAAAATAATTCATCTAGTCTAATTTTTGAAAGGTCCTTAGAAACCTTGTAGGCATCGACCATGGATGCCCACAAGGTAGTCCTAGGGAAAGCATTTAAAGCATACCTTATAAGGTCTCGATTTTTGACCTTTTCTCCGATGGCGTGCAGGCTATTGACGATATCTTGAATGCGGGCGTGTAGTTGTGTTGTTGTCTCATGTTTCTGCATTTTTAAGTTATACAATTTATTGAATAAAAGGTCTCGTTTACAAACCTTTGTGTCGTCGGTTCCTTCGTGTAACTCAACGAGTTTAGTCCACAAGTCCTTCGCACTTATGAAGGGGCCGACACGGTTGAGCTCCTCCTTGGACAAATCGCATTGAAGAATTTGGGTAGCCTTGGCGTCGGCTTCCACTTGTCTTTTCATGGCATTAGTCCATTGATCATAATCCAACAATTCACCCACTTCATTAGTAGGAAGTGTGAATCCGATTTGGATTACGATCCACATCTCGATTTGGGTTTTAAGGAAGCATTTCATCTGACCCTTCTAGTAATGGAAGTCATCTCCATTGTAAAACGGAGGTCGGACGGTGCTAAACCCTTCAAGATAGGCCACTGAAAAAGATAAAAAGACAACGGAAAAAGAGCACCTCGCAAAAGCAAAAACAAGCAAATGTACCAAGACTTTCGTCTTAGATTAGTAGTGAGGGAGAACGAAATCAAACGAAATGAAAAAAGTTGTAAAACAAAAATAAATAAAAGAAATCTATAAAAATTGCTAGATTTGTGGTTTCACCAAATTGTAGCACCCCCGACTCTGATACAAATTGTTGGATCGATTTGACCGTTAGAGAGGGGAGGGAATAGCGCAAAGAGACTTTTCTTTTTCGTTCGATTAAGACACAAGTACGGAGAGAAAAGCACAACAGAATGTAAGTACACAAAAATATTTTTTATTTGGTTCATAGCCTTTCGAATGTTAATCCAAGGCCCTAACGGTCCTAGACCGTGTATAGAGGACAATCAACTAAAATACTTCTCCTCATTAGAGGTAGGAGTAAGCAAGTATAAGGAATGATCAAAAAGCTTGAGGTAGAGGGACACTCCCCCTCTCCTCGTAACGATTAAAGCTTCGATAAAAAGAAAGATTACAATAATGAAATATTCTTAAATGAAATCTTTTACCGATGACTTAAGAATTGGTGCTTGAGCTTGAGTTATCGTCGTTTCGACATCGCTTTGTCATCGTGGGATCGTCGTGGAAGAGCGGCGTTGTGGGATCACTTTAGAGCACTTAGAATGATGAAAATGGTGTGAAGAACCTCTTCTTTTATAGCCTTGAGAAATCCTAATCATTGAGATGAAGCCTTATCTCCAAAAGTCACCTCACCCTAAGATAAGGGGATGAGGTTTTGACTCTCCTTGAAGCTGGAATTTGAACATCAGTCGACTGATCAACCCAGCAGTCGACTGATGGAGGCAGCAGTCGACTGCCAACAGCCGATAGCCGACTGTTGCTAGGGTTTCCAGCTGCAATGAAGAGTTAGCTCGAAAATACAATTAATATAAGTAAATTTGATAGTCATTTGCCATCTAATCTCGACTTAAACCTTCCATAGGATGTCTTAGTCGGATCATCGCCTAAGGACGTCCCTGTACAAAGGGCATGACCTTACTTATGCTCACTCACACGAGCTTACCTCGACCTTTGAAGCTTCGTTTTTGGTCTCCACCTGATTTCTTCGGCTCCCTCCGAAGTCCTCCAGGTGTCGCCCAACTACTATGGTTCCCTTTGGATGTCGCTGACCTTCAGCTTAGCTTAGCATTCCTGTATACTTGATTCAACTCATGAGATAACAATATGAGCTTAACTTTGTGTCTTTTGCTATAATCAAAACTCAGATTCGACTTAGGTGTCTACTGCACCAATGATAAGACATTTTATGTACCCACTTACTTTTGTATTCTGGATATGAAAGAAAATCCTCAAATCCCTATTATTCTTGGGAGATATTTCTTAGCCATTGTAGGAATCATCATCGATTTGAAAAATCATAAATTGTCTCTAGCAGTTGAGGATGATAAAATTGAGTTTATTTTTCTAAATCTATTAACTCATCGGTTGACTCTTCTTTTAGGATGAATTACTTGCCACAGGGAAAGGAGGAGACACATACACCTTGAATCACCTCTTAAATTTAGGGAAAGCCAGTGAAGGGATTTTGAGGAGAGTACGTGAAGCCAACGGATGTGCTCAACATACGTGTGCTCCTCTTGGATGTGTCATGTGCATAGAGCCAGAACCAGGATAAAATTTTAAAGAGGGTCAAGTTTATGACTTTAAATAACTGATTCTTGGAAGGCAATCCAATCATATTTTTCTTATTTTAATTTGTTATTTACTTTTCTTTATTATTTTCTTTAATTTTTCTTTTTTTTTTTTTGTGTAGGCACACTATGTTCCACAACCTAACCATGGTGTTTACCAAGATCGTGATCCATTTAGAGAGAAAATTTTGAAGGAACAATATCCTCCACGACCTGAACGTGGAGCCCTACAACCATAATCATAGACCAATCAATGGGTTGACTTGGGTCAAAACCACTATCATTGTTTCCTCAGGGCGACTCTATAGCGCACGCCACGGTAAGACCGTGGTGCAATCCACCACCATGGTGTGCCAAAAGGAACCTTCCTCCACACCTATAAAAAAACCCTAATCTCCTTCCAAACCTCTGACGATCACTTTTCTCCAATGTCCTTCTGTGATTCCAGCTTATTAATTCCAACCAGCATTTTGCCAAAGTTGGTGTTTCTAGGGCTTCCTCTTCAAGTTTCAGCCCTACAGTCTCCTCCGACGATCTCATATGGTGCCCTAGCTGCCCCCCTTGATCTTCGACAATATTCTTTGGCACCCACCTCGATGCACACTATTCTCTAAGTATCTAGAGGTCAAGAGCTTCACCGCCAATGATTCCCAAAGTACGTGTAATGACTCCAACTATAGGGGATCTCGTGTCCACTAGAAGGGGGTGAATAGCGTGTTTTGTCGTTGATGGATTACGATCGTGTTCGTCTTTACAAGTCGTATTAGCGCAGCGGAATATATAACAATAACAAAATATAACAAACACAATCCACAACATAAAATATAACGTGGTTTGGAATCAAATGGTTCCTACTCCACAGATCGAGCTCAAACGAGCTCTAGCGATGCGTACAACACCACTAATCAAATAAACTCCTTGGAATAATTCGGAGGTGGAGAAACCTCGTACAAGTGATTACAAAAGTAATACAATAAGAATACAAGCAAATACAATAATGAATTGCAATACAAGTAAAGAAAATAACTTTACAAGAGCTTTTGATTGTTTGCTTTTGGTTGCTTAAAGAATAGCCTTGGAGACCCCGAATTGCAATAGCAAATCGCCCCAAAGAAGCTCAAGAACCGCTGCCAAAAATCCTTCCTTCGTGCTCCTTTTAAACCTGCAATTCGGGTTGATTTTTGCCTGACAGTCGACTGATCGGGACCATCAGTCGACTACCCCTATAGTCGTTGTCTCACAACGTCATGAAACACGTCGGATAAGTCCAACGGATACACCATCGATTGGTGATAGATCAATCGAGTGGTCGTCGATCACTTTCGTGGAGACCATTCTCGTACGAGATCTCGAGCATCGATCGATTACCATATTAGTCGATGATCGAGGCCAAGATCATTGCCGGTACTTTCCACAGTCAAACCCTAGTTGACTCCCATCAGTCGACTAACCCATGGTCCCAGTCGACTGATACACCTCAAACATGAGGTTTTAACCCAAGTATGGTGCCCCTATACTTGCTAGACCACCCTTAGCCTAGACCTAATCCTTCTAGCCACCTTTGTCAGCCTCGCGCCTATCGGATCCTTCCAAGTCATCCATGACTTGTTCATCCATACGCTAGCCTTCAGGTGCTTCCATCAACTATTGTCATGCTAACGGTGTCTACACCGCTAAGGCATATTGGATTTACACTACGAATGGGGGAGAATGTAAAATACGAAGAAAAAAAAAGATTAACCCGTTAATTAATTAGGATTAATTAAAGGATTAATTAGGCTTAATTAGTGGGTTAATGGGTTAATTATTTAGCTGGGCTGAAATTGGGCCTGATTTGAAATTGGGCTTGATTAGAAATTGGGCTTGGGCTGAAACTGGGCTTGGGCTGAAATCGGGCTTGAATTGGAGTTGGATTTGGACTAAACTCGGATTAGATTTGATTTGGGTCAAGTGGCTGAACCAGCTGGGCTGACCCAATCAGATTGGGTTTAGAGTTGGCTGGGTTAACCGGATCGTTCGAACGGAATTAAAAGATGCCGAACGAATGGGATCGCCATTTCATTCGCGATTTTTGCCGACTTCTTCCTTCTCCGCGATCGCCGTCTTCCCCTCCGCGATTCTCGCTTCTTCCACAATCTCTCCCGGCGCCGGCTGCGGGTGAGGGCAATGACGACGCCACCACCTTGGTGATCTCCGTGGAGGATTTGGGACTCACCGGGATCTCTGGCCAGATTTCATGACGGGCGGACGGTGCCGCGCCACGGGTGAGCCGCCCTAAAAGGTAAGGATCGATCGCTTTTCCCTTTCGAGTGGGGATCCGGGTTATCGGATTTTAGCCGATCTTTGGTGTGTGGGCAAGGATCGGAGCTCGCTTGGCACGGCCGCCGAATCGGGCGCGAGCAATCGGGATCGGAAAGTTTTGTCGCGGTGGAGATTAGAGCCGTAAGAATCAATCTAACCTACTTTACGCTCTGTGATGGATTTTTCGATCGAAGTTGTGGTATCCGCTGATGCGGGTGTTGGTGTTCGTTATTGCTAGCTTCGCGAGTCGATGAGTTTCGAGTTCCGAGTTACTACGTGATTTGGGCAGATCATCATCGCTGCCGCCGGAATTAGTGTGGTGATTTGAAAATAACGTGGAATGGAAGAGTATTGTGGATTTGGGTATCAACTGGGTTGTATGGAGGTTTTCGATTAGAATCGGGCGTGATTCGACTTGCAAGATCGATCCAGAGTTGATTTAAGTTGTGATTTCGTGTTGTGTCGTGGTGTGTGGAAGAGAAGTCGTGTAGCCGACGAGATGGTTTGGGTGTATGGATTGAATAAAGAAAGGTAGGAAATAATCTCGCTTTCCTTTGATTATTTTGTGTAGGAAATCGTTAGATTGTGGTGTTTGTATCAGCTGGCTTAATTGGTCGATACTTTCGGGTGTTGTTTCATGGAAATCGGTTTGGTGGTTGTAGATGATTAAAGAGTTGTTGATGGTTATAGTTTTGCTACTGTGATTTGGGGGATAAACAGTGGACCGGAGTTGTAATTGGGTTCTTTGACTGTGCTTGAGGCAAGAATCAGTGTGGGGTAGTTTCGATTGTTTTCTTTTACTTTCCATGGTGTATCGAATTTGGGATAAGTGGGATTCTTACCAGAGACGAGGAAAGAATGCGAATTATAGAACGAATTGGTATTTTGTTCGTATAATTATTAGAGACTTGTACTTAACCCTAATTTGTTATTATTGTACAGGTTTGGGATACGAAGCAGGTCTACGATCGTGAGGATTATTCAAGCTTCGTATCAGGTGGGTAATATCTACCTGGTCCGGTAGTTTTGATCAATTCCAGTGCATGATCTTGGATATATGTATATACCTGTTTACCTTAGATCCACTCATATTTAATCATATGCTTGTACTGCCTTGACCTTTGAGATATATACTCTGTTACTCATTGATTATCTAGCATGAATAGAAACTATAAACCCTATTACGTATTAGCTGATGGATGTTCAGTAAATACAAGTGGTTAGGTTTATCTCTATGACTTCAGATGGGGTTACTGTCCTACATCACTAGGGTTAGGTGATGGTTTGAATTATGGAATTGATTGTTATATCATATCCGTATTAGTGGTGCATTTATAATGGATCTAGTTGTCTGTGCATAGATAATTGTATGATTGTCAGTATGTGACCAGGGACTAGAGGTCCTAGCGTAATGGTATATCCATTAGGGATTGTGTGTCTGTGTATGGTTATATGGATGGTCGATTGTATATCGCTACTGACTCGAGGTCTTAGCATGGTTGACTGTCAGGTGTGTATGACTCTTTGTGTGATAGAGAGAGTCTTATGGATTGTAGTCCTTGCATGGTTGACTTTTGGTTGACTAGGTCTCCCCGTGAGTTAGGGAGTGTTGCGAGGATTTGTGTGTGAGCTATGCATCATTACATTTCATGCATGCTGACGACTGGGTCTGCCTTGTGGTTGAGACGAGTCGTCAGTCATCCTGCCTCCCCGGCCACTCGAGGTAGTGGTTGGAGGGTTGGGGGCAGAGCATTGTTGTGCGTGCCGTTCTCGGCCAATATGGATGGTGGTAGCTAGAGATGCGCACTTGGCCACTATGCGGAGTGGTAGTTAGCGCACTCACCCACTATAGACAGTGGTCGTGTGATGTGCAGTTGTCCTGGTTGCAGTGCTCGTCTACTCATGAGTAGGGACGGAGCAACTAGCAGCAGGGACCCCCGTGTGGGTAGCATATAGCTCTATAGCGGGCTAGCTACTGTTTCATACTACCCAACTCGGTCACTCGAGAGTGGTGGCGGCTGGAGTCGGGATAGTTGTCATGTCCTGCCACCTAGGCCACACTGGGGTCGTGGTAGCGAGTGGGGTGCGCAGGCATGACCATGCATATGCATTGCAGATATATATATATATGTATGCATGTATTCGATATATGTTTTACATATGCCTGTGAGATGCTGCATTTGATTGAGCTATGATTGTTGCACATGCTTGTTCATCATGATACATGTCATTTGCATTTTATTTACTGCTATGTGTTGAGCATGATACATGCGTTGATTCAGATTGTTATATGCATTTGATTAGCATCATATCATTGTGGGGTACGGACCTGGTTGTTAGTACAGGTGATCATATACTGTTCATATGTTGGAGTATTGGTCAGGTATGAGATTGACTTAGTATGTTATATGGGTTATGTTATTGTATATCTGTCAGGATGATATAGCTTATGGTGTTGCAGACCGTCAGGTACGTTGGTACATTACTTTATGTTCAGTTGATTAGTTTAGTATATACATTGAGTATGACTTTGCTGTAGTTACTTGTTATTGGATATGGATATGACTGTATGTCTATTGGATTCATGCTGTATACCTGTAGATCTTCACATGTATACTTGTAGATCTATCCTTATACGTTGTTCATGCACTTTCTATATATTACCCCTGAGTTTATACTCACCACCCCTGGACTCGGCTTCGTCGCCTGCATAATGGTAGAAGATTTTCCTTGGACGTTCGGAGCTCCGCCAGCTGATCCCATCTCACACCGGACGAATGGACCTGTTTTCCGTATTGTTGTATTACTATGGATTGTCGTTTTGTGGTTTTAACCTGTATTGTTTCCGTATCTGTGATATACGGACATATTGTATGTATGTGGCTTTCGCTGTTGCTTCTATTATGTTTCTTGTTGTGTCAAGTCACTCCGGAGTGCACAGTTGGGTCATTGTATCTTGTTGATCTGTTTGTATTGTTTCCGCTGTGTTTATTATGTTTGATATGATGATATCTGCGTATATCATATTGTTGTTGTGGGCCTACGGGCCTTGTATTAACCCGATATGTTGCCACGTACAGGGGAGATGTCGTCCGTTTGTTTTTCGGTACGGCATACTCTCGGGGCGTGACAATTTTATTGGTATTAGAGCCCTAGGTTGCGAAGTCCATTTTCGGATTTGATTTCGTTCGGACATCGAGTTTTGCTTTACTCGGTCTTGGTTTTGTGAGTTCGGGATCCGCCGTCGCGGACATCTCCGAGCTACAAGGATTAAGGTATGTTAACTGTTATTACATATCCTTCTGTTGGCTATGCATTTAGTTGCTTATAACAGTGCATGACTTGTAGGATATTGGTTATTATATATGAATCGTAGTTTTGGTTCACTAATGGAATGATATGTTGAGGTTATTAGACATGTATCTGCTATCGAAAAGGTAATTACCGTGGAGAGCCGACTGATACCGAGTCGAAAAGCAGGGGTTAGGTAGTCACATCTCTTGTGGAGATCAAGGATTACGGTCCTAAGATTTTCACTAATTATGTTAGTCAGATCATTACCTATGGGGTAATGAACTACGCGAGTATACTATTGCGGATGCAAATAGTAGAAAAATTAGTGGATAATATTCATGGGGATTTTGATCCTCGGACTGATCGTTCTAGGTTGTATAATGTTGAGGGTACTTTTGAGTACTTAACTCGTGTTATACAGAGGAAGCTAAGTTAGCTGCATACCATTATCCGGATTTAGCCGGTACTTGGTGGAAGAGATAGAAAATAACCTTCGGGAAATCACACATCACTTGGCCACGATGTAGTGATGTTGTGAGAGGGTATTTTCCCATGTCATTTTTGACTCATCGTCAGGGAATTCTTGAGCTTTAGGTTGGGTGATCGTCTGGTGACGAAAGTACCATGCAGAGTCGTTAGACTCGTGAGGGTTACGACCCCCCTAATAGCTCGAGAATGTGATTGGGTTGGTTTTTGCCACCCACGGATTATCGGTTAACATCTTGATCAGGATGTTTGGATCTCCTACCAGATCCTACCGGAAGTCCATAGACCGAGTCATATGTATAGAAATGACTCCGTAGCAAGTGTTTTAAGAGTTGGAGATTTGATAAGCATATATTGCAAGTCAAATTATTGGAATTAGAAGTCTCAGAATGTTGGATAAAAAGGGGCAAGATTAAAGTCATGAGTCACGAATGACTATTGGAGAGTTTTTCGATTATAGAAGACCGATTGCAGATTGTCAGCAGCTTCTCATGTTTATCAGTGAACTCAGAGGAAAGACTCCGAAGGGAGATTATGTGTGTGCAGTGCGGGTTACGACGAGACACAGAGTCAGATTATTCGATGGACCATTGTATCTGTTTCTACTATAAGCGTAGATCTACGAGGAGAGTATGTATTTTGAAGACTTCGATTGAAGACTATGGATGATGCTTTGAGCGGATGATCCACAACCTCAAAGCCGAGATTATTACGTAAGATTAGGTTATCACATCAGCAATGATCTACTACCCCAGATATAGTTGGAGTTCTTTGATACTTTCATCCAGAAGAAGTAAGTTACTCAAAGAAAGATTTACCAAGACATCTCAAGATTCGTATATCTGCATACAACAATCGTTACCTTCCTGCATTTACAACAATCAAGTACCTTTCCCGATATGGTTATGCTTTATACAGAGGAGAGCCTATGCGGTATTCTTGATCATTGGTATTGCATCCTTTCACGAGAGATGGAGCGTGCTAAGATGTTGTGATTCTTCAAGATATACAAGGATGTGTATCTTTTGCCAGTACAACAGTGTTTATCATCTCCAATGCAGTTGTTTCAGTTGTACCGCATTTTCAGCAGTTGATTTCAGTTCCTCCATGATAGTCTTTTGCATCTACATGAGCTCAGCCGTCCAGAACAGATGTTGGACAAGTTTACATGATTACTCGAGAAGAAGTATAGAAGACCGAAGGATAGGTCCTTCGGGGTATTATTTTAGGTTATACTACTTGCGGATATATCGAGAGATACTGGTAGTTTATATGTATCTTTGTCTAGAACATTCTTGGATAGGGTTCGAAGGGTTCCTATCGACTTGTGGGTTGGTGATTTTCTACCGACGTGTGAGATGTTGATCAACAATCAAGAAGTCAAGGGATACCCTTAGCCTTTGCTAGACCTACCTCTACTATAGACATATCCTTATGGATAGTTAGATTGTTTGGAGCGTTGGTATACTAGGACTCTGATTGATAATTCGAGAGTATTCGGATATAGTTTTGGATAAACTCCTAGGCTTGCCACTGCATGGGCAAGTGGAATATGCGATTGAGGTGATTTCGGAAATAGTTCTGATATTGGGACCTCATACCGGGAGATGATGTTATGGGTATCCGTGTTGCTAAACACTATGGGAGATTTATCTGCCTCAGCGTTTCTTCTTGAGAAGACTTGTAACTCTTTGTTGGGAGAGAGTCAGACTTTGAGGTTATGCATCGATTATCGATGATTGGAATGCAGTAGTTGAGAATGAATATCCTTCGTTGTGGATAGATGATCTGTGTAGGTCAGCTAAATGACACCTGTGTATACACTAGGGTTGGTCTACGACTGGGGGTTTGATATTGTAGTGACTTAGTGTCATACAATTATCATTGCCGGTGTAATGATTGAGCTATCATTAGCGTAGAGTAAAAGGATTCAGGTGTATAGAGCTGATTGATAATGTTGTTAGACTTATCGATGATTTAATCGTTCATGGATTTGAGGAATCAAGTACTCTTGGAGTATTTGAGATCGATTGTCATCATATCTGTGGAGGATATATTCACGATCTTGAGGGAAGTTATGGTTTCCCTAGATTGATTTGGTATTTACCATAGATGAGAATAGAATGTTCTAGCGATACTATATCGCCGACTTGTTGGACTATGAAGGTGATGGAAATCACCTGGTTGGAAGTTTGGGAAGCTAGGTTTCAAGGCCTAGAAGGTGGCTGACTTTTGTGTCAGTGTTAGTTAATCCGTCCGATAGGGATGGAAGGGTATTGTACGCAGATGCAATATTTTCGGGATTAGGAGCGACCCCGATGCCGTTGAATGAGACGTATATTATGTTTATGCTGGTTGAGAAACCAGCGAGATTAGTCATTATAGTCTTCCAGTTACTTTCAGTTCTGGGTGATATAATGAATTTTGGAATAGTAGATTGGTTTCTCTTGTGAGAAAGTAATTCTCCGTTTCCGAGGAGAATAGTGGGTGACCGAGTTGTATTCGTTTTAGGAAGAATTGTTTCAGGAGACTCTTCATTCGTGAGTGATGTATTCGGAGCGTATCCGAAAATAGCGAGATTGAGACGTTCATGTTGGTGGAACGACATATGGGACATGATTGATTTCGTAGTTTGATGTTGGGTATGCCAACAAGCAAAAAGTGGAATATTGTGATCGGTAGGGTTATGTACCGTGATGAAGTGGGAGCCTAGTACGTTAGACTGGGTTGAGAGATTATCTAGAATTCGGAAGGGACTTGATCGGATTTGGATAGTCGATGATCGATTAACTAGATTCGCTCATTTTCTTCCGAGTCGTAAGATGGACTCCGTTGGATCGCTTGATGGAATTATATCCATGGGGCATCCTTGGGTATCATTTCTGATAGTGATTCATGATTCACCTTACGATTCTGGCAAAGTCTCCCATCGGTTACAAGTAGAGAGCTCCACTCTGGTACAGTTATTGACCTTTTATTAGGTCGGTTGAGAGTGTATATAAGAGCTGAAAGATAATATTCGAGCTCGGTACCCCACTTAGTCACTTGAGGTGTGACTTTTCTCCGGACACTTGAGATGGTTATTTTGACATATCATACAAGTATATAAGTCGGAAATTTGGGGACCAAATTTTTATAAGTGGGGGAGAATGTAAAATACGAAAAAAAAAAAAAAGAAAGATTAACCCGTTAATTAATTAGGATTAATTAAAGGATTAATTAGGCTTAATTAGTGGGTTAATGGGTTAATTATTTAGCTGGGCTGAAATTGGGCCTGATTTGAAATTGGGCTTGATTAGAAATTGGGCTTGGGCTGAAACTGGGCTTGGGCTGAAATCGGGCTTGAATTGGAGTTGGATTTGGACTAAACTCGGATTAGATTTGATTTGGGTCAAGTGGCTGAACCAGCTGGGCTGACCCAATCAGATTGGGTTTAGAGTTGGCTGGGTTAACCGGATCGTTCGAACAGAATTAAAAGATGCCGAACGAATGGGATCGCCATTTCATTCGTGATTTTTGCCGACTTCTTCCTTCTCCGCGATCGCCGTCTTCCCCTCCGCGATTCTGTTTCTTCCGTCAATCTCTCCCAGTGCGCCGGCGTTCCGGTGAGGGCAGTTGACGATGCCACCACCTTGGTTGATCTCCGGTGGAGGATTTGGGACTCACCTGGGGATCTCTGCCAGATTTGCGCGGACGGGCTTGCCGCCACGACGGTGAGCTGCCCTAAAAAGGTAAGGATCGATCGTTTCTTTCCCTTTCGAGTGGGGATCTGGGTTATCGGATTTTTAGCTGGGATCTTTGGTGTGTGGGCAGTGATCGGAGCTCGCTTGGCATCGGTCGCTCAACTGGGCGCGGCGAGCAACTGGGATCGGGAAAGTTTTGCTGCCGGTGGAGATTAGAGCTGGTAAGAATCAATCTAACCTACTCTTTACGTCTGTGATGGATTTTTCGATTGGAAGTTGTGGTATCCGTTGATACGGGTGTTGGTGTTCTGTTATTGCTAGCTTCTCGCGAGTTGATGAGTTTCTGGAGTTCTGAGTTGCGGCTGATTTGGCAGGATCATCATCGTTGCCGCCGGAATTAGTGTGGTGATTTGAAAATAAATCTGTGAATGGAAGAGTATTATGGATTTGGGTATCAATCTGGGTTGTATGGAGGTTTTCGATTAGAATCGGGGATGTGATTTGGATTGCAAGATTGATCGAGTTGATTTAAGTTCTGTGATTTAGTTGTTGTGTCGTGTGTGGAAGAGAAGTTGCGGTGTAGCCGACGAGATGGTTTGGGTGTATGGATTGAACAGTGAAAGGTAGGAAATAATCTCTGTTTTCCTTTGATTATTTTGTGTAGGAAATCGTTAGATTGTGGTGTTTGTATCAGCAGTTGGCTTAATTGGTCAGATACCTCTTTGGGTGTTGTTTCTGTTGAAATCGGTTTGGTGGTTGTAGATGATTAAAGAGTTGTTGATGGTTATAGTTTTGCTACTGTGATTTGGGGGATAAACAGTGGACCGGAGTTGTAATTGGGTTCTTTGACTGTGCTTGAGGCAAGAATCAGTGTGGGGTAGTTTCGATTGTTTTCTTTTACTTTCCATAGTGTATCGAATTTGGGATAAGTGGGATTCTTACTCGTAGACGAGGAAAGAATGCGAATTATAGAACGAATTGGTATTTTGTTCGTATAATTATTAGAGACTTGTACTTAACCCTAATTTGTTATTATTGTACAGGTTTGGGATACGAAGCAGGTCTACGATCGTGAGGATTATTCGAGCTTCGTATCAGGTGGGTAATATCTACCTGGTCCGGTAGTTTTGATCAATTCCAGTGCATGATCTTGGATATATGTATATACCTGTTTACCTTAGATCCACTCATATTTAATCATATGCTTGTACTGCCTTGACCTTGGAGATATATACTCTGTTACTCATTGATTATCTAGCACGAATAGAAACTATAAACCCTATTACGTATTAGCTGATGGATGTTCAGTAAATACAAGTGGTTAGGTTTATCTCTATGACTTCAGATGGGGTTACTGTCCTACATCACTAGGGTTAGGTGATGGTTTGAATTATGGAATCGATTGTTATATCATATCCGTATTAGTGGTGCATTTATAATGGATCTAGTTGTCTGTGCATAGATAATTGTATGATTGTCAGTATGTGACCAGGGACTAGAGGTCCTAGCGTGATGGTATATCCATTAGGGATTGTGTGTCTGTGTATGGTTATATGGATGGTCGATTGTATATCGCTACTGACTCGAGGTCTTAGCATGGTTGACTGTCAGGTGTGTATGACTCTTTGTGTGATAGAGAGAGTCTTATGGATTGTAGTCCTTGCATGGTTGACTTTTGGTTGACTAGGTCTCCCCGTGAGTTAGGAGTGTCAGGATTGTGTGTGAGCTATGCATCATTACATTTCATGCATGCCGACGATCGGTCCGCTTGTGGTTGAGACAGTCGTCATCCCGCCCCGGCCACTCGGGTAGTGGTCGAGGGTTGGGGGCAGAGCATTGTTGTGCGGCGTGCCAATCTCGCCACTATGGATGGTGGTAGCTAGAGACGCGACTCGCCACCGCGGCGGAGTGGTAGTTAGCGCACTCACCCACTATAGACAGTGGTCGTGTGATGTGCAGTTGTCCTGGGTGCGGTGCTCGTCTACTCATGGGTAGGGACGGAGCAACTAGCAGCAGGGACCCCTGTGTGGGTAGCATATAGCTCTATGGCGGGCTAGCCATCGTTTCATACTACCCAACCCTGGCCACCGAGAGTGGTGGCTACCGAGTCGGATAGTTGTCATGTCCTCGCCACCTAGGCCACACCGGGTCGTGGTAGCGAGTGGGTGCGCAGTACGACCATGCATATGCATTGCGTATATATATATATGTATGCATGTATTCGATATATGTTTTATATATGCCCGTGAGACGTGATTTGATCGAGCTATGATTGCTGCACATGCTTGTTCATCATGATACATGTCATTTGCATTTTATTTACTGCTATGTGTTGAGCATGATACATGCGTTGATTCAGATTGTTATATGCATTTGATTAGCATCATATCATTGTGGCATGCACTGTTGTTAGTACAGTGATCATATACGCTCATATGTTGGAGTATCGTGTATGAGATTGACTTTAGTATGTTATATGGGTTATGTTATTGTATATCCCGTGATGATATAGCTTATGGTGTTGCGCATGGCAAGTACGTTGGTACATTACTTTATGTTCAGTTGATTAGTTTAGTATATACATTGAGTATGACTTTGCTGTAGTTACTTGTTATTGGATATGGATATGACTGTATGTCTATTGGATTCATGCTATATACCTGTAGATCTTCATCTGTATACTTGTAGATCTATCCTTATACGTTGTTCATGCACTTTCTATATATTACCCCTGAGTTTATACTCACCACCCCGGGACCCTGGGCTTCCTGTCGCCCAGATAACAGGTAGAAGATTTTCCTTGGACGTTCGGAGCTCCGCCAGCTGATCCCATCTCACACCGGACGAATGGACCTGTTTTCCGTATTGTTGTATTACTATGGATTGTCGTTTTGTGGTTTTAACCTGTATTGTTTCCGTATCTGTGATATACGGACGTATTGTATGTATTTGGCTTTCGCTGTTGCTTCTATTATATTTCTTGTTGTGTCAAGTCACTCCGGAGTGCACAGTTGGGTCATTGTATCTTGTTGATCTGTTTGTATTGTTTCCGCTGTGTTTATTATGTTTGATATGATGATATCTGCGTATATCATATTGTTGTTGTGGGCCTACGGGCCTTGTATTAACCCGATATGTTGCCACGTACAGGGGAGATGCCGTCCGTTTATTTTTCGGTACGGCATACTCTCGGGGCGTGACAACAAGCCTTTCTTATGCGCCAGTTTCAACAATTTACTTCTGGTCCAAGTCATATTCCTCCGAGTCAAGACGATGATGGTGGCGACGATGATGATATTGTATGCATGTTTTTAATTAGTACCTTTAAAATTGTTTAGTTTATTTAGTTTGTTACTCCTTCATTTTTTACATTTTTTATTAGTACTTTTTATTTTGCATTAAACAGGAATGATCTATGAAGTCAATCCTTATGGCGGTTGAAAATGCACATCATTGTAAGTCTTTGCATATTTATTTTCGTGTTAGTATATAGTTTTTTTTAATGTATGATACTTTTTGCTGTTTGTTTGTTTTCTAATGCAGGTAGAAGAATGTCGGCGCGCGATTACTTACCAGATTCTCTTTTTTTCCCCATGTGTTGTGATCTTTTGTAGACATTGTTATTTGGATATCATAACTATGTTGATGTTTGAAATGTTGTAGGATATAACTTTTTATTTGGAATGTTGTTTTGTTCTTAACTTATTGTGTTGCTTTGTATTTATTTAGATATCAAATATTTTTGGATATTATTGAATATTATTTTGTTTGTATTGAATGTATTTATTTGGATATTAGAACTTATTGTATTTTATTGTGTGTGTGTGATTATTTGTATATACGATAGAATATAAAATGTAATAAATCACAATTTTTTTTATTTTCATGACAAATTTAGAGACAAATATCCCAATTCGTTGCTAAATCCCGATAAATCTGTGTGACCTTTATGACGATTTAAATTTCTCAAAATTTGCGATGAATTTAGCAACGAATCCAATCTGCGACAAATTTTGCAACGAATTTTGCAACGAAAAATATTTCGTCGCATATATTTGCAACGAAAAAGAATTAAATCGCAAAATTTCATGAAATTTACATTTAATTTGGAAACATCGCAAATTTACCAACGAATTACTTTTTTCGTCGCGAAAATTACCAACGAAAAAATTTATTCGTCGCAGAAAATTGTTTTTTGCGACGAATTTTGCGACGAATTTGTATCAGTCGCAAATTTACCAACGAATTCCTTATTTTGTTGTGAAAATTTCCGACGAAAAAATTAATTCGTCGCAAAATTTTGCAACGAATTAAAAAATCGGGGTAACTTTTGCAACAAAATTAGCGACGAAATTTAAAATTCGTCCCTAATTTTCGTCACTAAAATTCGTCGTAAAAATTCGTCGCTATTTTTGTCACTAATATTTGCGACGCTTAATTCCCAACAAAAAATTTTTTGTCGCTAAATTCGTCGCAAATTTTTTTTGCAACGAATTTTTTTTTAAAATTCGTCGCTAAATTCGTCCCAAATTTCTGTTTTTTTTTAGTGCAAGCAAATACAATAATGAATTGCAATACAAGTAAAGAAAATAACTTTACAAGGGCTTTTGATTGCTTGCTTTTGGTTGCTTAAAGAATAGCCTTGGAGACCCCGAATTGCAATAGCAAATCGCCCCAAAGAAGCTCAAGAACCGCTGCCAAAAATCCTTCCTTCGTGCTCCTTTTAAACCTGCAATTCGGGTTGATTTTTGCCTGGCAGTCGACTGATCGGGACCATCAGTCGACTACCCCTATAGTCGTTTTCTCACAACGTCATGAAACACGTCGGATAAGTCCAACGGATACACCATCAGTCGACTGATAGATCAATCAATCGAGTGGTTGGGCCGATCACTCGACTGGAGACCATTCTGTGCCTGAGATCTCGAGCATCAGTCGACTGATTACCATATTAGTCGACTGATCAGGCCAGCAGTCGACTGCCAGGGTACTTCCCACAGTCAAACCCTAGTTGACTCTAATCAGTCGACTGACCCATAGTCCCAGTCGACTGATACACCTCAAACATGAGGTTTTAACCCAAGTATGGTGCCCCTATACTTGCTAGACCACCCTTAGCCTAGACCTAAGCCTTCTAGCCACCTCTGTCAGCCTCGCGCCTATCGGATCCCTCCAAGTCATCCATGACTTGTTCATTTATACGCTATCCTTCAGGTGCTTCCATCAACTATTGTCATGCTAACGGTGTCTACACCGCTAAGGCACATTGGATTTACGCTACCAAGACTCCGCTTGGACTTTACGCCGTCAACCATTGGACTTATGCTGCCAAGACCCCGCTTGGACTTTACGCCGCCAATATCAAAACCCTTGGACTTCTCAAATGCTAAGTACTCATGACTTGGACTTCTCCTTGCCAACCCATGTTGGGCATTCCATGCCAATGCCCATGCTTGGACTTTTCCTTGTCAAGACCCATGCTTGGACTTTCCTTGCCAACCCATGTTGGACTTTACATGTCAAGTGTCCCACTTGGACTTTCCATACCAAGTACCCATGACTTGGACTTTACCATGACAATCACATTGTCATACGTTTTGTCGAATATCAAAACATCGCTCGAGTCAAACTCGAGTCCGGTCAATCGTGACCTGGGCCGATTGCACCAACACCAACTTCCTCCGGTGAAGGGACTGTGAAAGCTCTGATGATCTAGCATGTTGATCTCTGACAAGTTTTTATGCATTCTAGTTGTCTAGTGTGACCACCCATAATCCCATCTCTCCAACTAGCTTAGTGATTCTTTGATCAGAGCCTCTAACAACAAACTTCAGTGATCCGACATAGAAACTCTGGTGAACTGGCTTGGTCATTTTCCAATGAAATTCTGATCGTTTAACCCATTTCTCCAACACCTTCAGATTCGATACCAAGCCTTTAATACAAGAACATAAGACATGACATCAAAAAGATATTGCAACGATGAAGGAACAAGCTCCCGATCGAAGGGGAAAGGAAAAAAGCATGGTAACCACCCTAACCCTCATTGTATCACTTTAACAGATAATGCTCATAAATCTAGGTATGATGCATTATTTTAACGAAAAATTGTAAACCTCTGATACCTAGATGACAATGCCCTAGAGGTTTTAGATTTAAAGGAAGATGTCTATTGGATGCTCGATCAAGTTAGATGGGTAGAGTTTATGTGATTTAAAAGTTCAACCAACATCTGTATTACCTTAGAGTTCTTAAGCTTGGTAGAGGCAAATGTTTTGTCTGGAGAGGGTTGCGATGAAGGTCATATCGCCTTCCATTTGTTTAACATTGAGAACGAGTTGAATTTAGAACAATTCAACATGATTTTTGAGTTGCCTTGTGGTGGGAAGAGGCGATAGCCCCAGGATTTTAGTGCCAACTACACATGGGTTATATTTGTTGGTGAATCAATCTCAGGTCAAGAATGATGGAGGTTGAGTTGAGTTTTGATTTTTGATAATATGATAGGAGAATGCAGCCCCTTTGGCGAACATAGGTAGTCGACCTCTACGGGATCATGTATCCCCCAGTGCTAGAGGGTATAGGCCTAGTATAGCTGGACCGTCCATCACAACTAATAATTTTGAACTGAAACCTGCACTTATATACATTGTTCAACAAAGCCAATTCGGATGAGCTGCAACTGAAGACCCAAACCAACACCTAGAGACATTCTTAGAGATATGCTCGATCTTGAAATTCAATGGAGTACCCATCGATGTGATCTGTCTAAGCCTCTTCCCATTCTCACTGTCGGACAAGGCGAAGACGTGGGTACACTCCCTTCCTTCAGGAAGCATCACCACATGGGAGCAGTGTGAGCAGCAATTCATGAATAAATTCTTCCCACCAAGTAAGACTACTCACATGCGTCACTTGATTACTAGCTTCCACCAGAAGGAAGGAGAGCCCCTATTTGAAGTCTGGGATAGCTACAAAGGGCTACTCTATCAATGCCCCCATCACGATCTAGAGAGGTGCTGGTGATCCACATATTCTATAATGGGATCACATATGCCACGAAGGTTTTTCTCGATTCTGCTGTAGGAGGAGCGTAATGAACAAGAGCATCGAGGAAGTTGAAGAGTTGATCGAGGAGGTGACCCAGAACCACCACTAATGGGCTAATGGGATTTTGAACATAGTCATCCAGCACCTGTAGTTGGTAGATATGTTGTTAATTCCATTGATCATCTACCGGCAAGAATGGACGCACTAAGCAGATAGTTTGACTCCCTAACCCCTACTTCTGTATGTGCGATTAATTCTTTTGGAGAGGGAGTAGCAGCATATCAGGAAGAATACTACGGAGGGCAGAGTAGCTCTGAGGAGCAGGCTGAACATGTCAATGCGGTGGGCAAGTATAATCAAAGGCTCAATAACCCATATTCTAGCACATACAATCTCGGATGGAGGAACAACTCGAATTTTTCCTACAAGAGTAATTCGGAAAATTTCTAACAATCAGGAGGATATGGGCAACAGGGTAGAAGGTAGCAACAACCGCCTAAATATAGACTTGAGTCAATGATTGAAGTCTTCATTGCTACCCAAATGAAGGCTAATACAAAATTCCAGTGGCAGTATCAAAGAGCCGAAGAGGCACTGAGGGAGTTGAAGGCCTCTGTCGTTGGGCTCACAAGCCACACTAAGATGCTAGAAATGCAGGTGGCCCAAATAGCTAAGACCATATCACAAACCATGGACAACTCTCCCCTACCATCCAAGTAAAACATAGCTAAGGGGGATGGAGAGTTTAGTGAATCAGTGGATCAGAAGAACAAAGTCATTAAGGGGTGCGCAACCATGATTTCAACGTTGCTAAACCAAGAAGAAATTGTAGACAAGACTCCACCCAAGCTTGACGACCCTGATGATTTTGTCATACCCTGTGCGATCTATGGGGAGAGCATCGACGAAGCATTATGTGACCTAGGATCGTCCATCAGCGTTATGCACTACGCGTCCATTAGATGGGACTGAGTGGGTTACAATCGGTTGGTCTGGCTATTCATATGGCAAATGACACGGTCAGGGAACCAGTTTGCATGATAGTGGACGTACCTGTTGTAATAGAAAGTTTTATGATACCCACAAACTTCATTATATTAGACACAAGACCAAACCCTCATAACCCAATCATCTTAGGGAGACCCTTTTTGACAACTTCAAGAGCATGCATAGACGTGAAGGAGCACAAAATATCCTTGAAAGTGGATGGCGAGATTATCATATTTAACTTATCAGAGTGTAATGCTCCATTTTCAAATGGGTACACTTCTTGCAGTATAGCATGGACCCCACTAGAAGATAGAGATTTTGAAACAAATGGATGAAGGTTCACAAAACCACAGGAGCGAGCTGAAGCAAAGGAATATGGTCAAGCTAAAGACCTTAAACAAGCGCTCCTTGGGAGGCAACCCAAGTTTTACTTTATATGTTTTTTTGATCTTTTTGCATTCATGTATATAGTTTAGACTTTAATTTTTTGTCCATTGGAATTTTTGCAAGTAGATTAGGGTCGGAAAGAACTAGCTAAGTAGAAAGTAGATACCTTTTGGGACCTCAAAAAGAAGCACAGGCAGCCGTGTGGATTCCACACGGCTGTGCCCAATGATTAAAAGAGCACTCGATGGGGCGTGTGGAAAGGCTCGGATTGTGTGGCACTTTGGGAAAAATCCAGAGTCGCACACAGTTGATAGTGTGTATTTCACATGACCGTGCCAAATCTCGAACTTTTTCCAAGCGCCTAGGTCAAAGTCGCACACGGTCAGTCGTTTGGATTTCACATGGTCATGTCGCGTCCCTTTAGAAGGGCGTAAGCCGTGAGATTTTCCCTAAATCCACCATGTGGCTTAAATTTCTTGCCCTAGCCTGTGCGAAACCCTCTTCTCCAACCTCCAAGAAGCTCTCAAGAAGCAAGGATGAGGAGGACAAAACATGTGGCAACTGTAGGGGATCGAACGGCCGGCTAGAGGGGGTGAATAGCCCTCTTATGATGGATGTCGAAATTCTCTCGTTCGTTTGCTCGTCTACACAATCGTTAGCGCAAGCGGAAGCATAAACAATAAAGACAAAGCAATAAATGAAAATACAAACGCTAACAAAGAAGATGTAACGTGGTTCACGGCTACGCCGCTAATCCACGGTCCGATTCGTCCAAGGTGAATCACTCCTCCAAAGCCAATCACTATTGGTCTCTCCTTTGCACCAAGCTAGGTGGAGGTAACCTTTACAATCAAGATCACTCTTCTTACAATAAGAATGGAGTAAAAACAAGTAAGAAGAGTTTAGAGCTTGTGGGGCACTAGGAAGATCACTTAGAGCATAAGCATTAGCCTCTCAAAGGCTCACACCCTCTCTTTTTATAGAGAGGGTTGATTTCTTCCCGTTGGCCGCCACCAGTCGACTGCTGCCCTTGGCAGTCGACTGCCGTCACTACAACGGCCTCCGAACACGTCGGATTCCGACCGTTGTAGTCCAGCGGAACTCTTGGCGATCGTGATGGACCTCACTACGATCGTTGCCTCTGTAGTCGATCGCCATCGGCTACGAGCGGTTCTCCGTACTGCGATATCCTCTGGCAATGATCACGGGCATAAACCCATCAGTCGAATACCAATCGAACACACTCGACTAGTGATCCGCCATTTCATGGCAGTCGACTGGTGCCGTGTGAAACTCAAACTTAACATAAGTTTGAGCTTCCAGCGGTCGGGTAAACCTTAACCCTTGCGGTCAAGTCTCCGACACTCAGCCATTCGGCCAAGTTCACCTAATGAGCTACTTACATTTCACTCATTCTCTCATCTCACTCGAAGTCCCTCGCCGAAGCTCTCTTCGTTCGCGCCACGCCCCTAAGCGATCAGCGACGACTGCAATGATCCTTCACGCCTCTTGCCTCCGGTCCGCTTCTTGGCTTCACTTCAAGTCATCTCGTCCGGCGGTCCCTCGGATGCTCCAAGCGCACGGCTTCTGCAAAGTCATCCTTCACCGACTCAAGGACCGATGTTGTGAGGGTGAACCCGCCAAGGCTCCATGTGCGAATTACTAAGTCCTGCAAGACTCCAACGCACATATCAAATAACAATATCATCCTAACTTAAACTCTTTGCCACACACATCAAAACCTTATCATGGCAAGAGATTGCCCTAATAATCTCCCCCTTTTTGATGTGTGGCAATCCGTTTAAGTTAGGTAAAAACATTTGATGAAAATTCTAAGGTAAGAAAGCATGTAAACATAAACATGATATAGCAACATGCAACTCCCCCTTAATCCATGAAACTCCCCATACAAATTTTCAAATTTTCTCCCCCTATCATAATTTACTTAAACATAATTACTTCTCCCTCTTTGACACCATCAAAAAGATTGACACTAAGTTATAAACCCATGGCATCAAGTTTAATAGAAGGAAAAATACTAAAGACATGATTAAAATCTGAAATCAGAAAATATTGGACTGTTTTTCAGTTGAGCAGTCGACTGCTATCAGTATGGCAGTCGACTGGCACAATGGATTCCGAAATTTTGATTTTCTGGGCGAATTTCAGAAATGCATTAAAAATTCTAGAAAATTCAAAAAATCATGAAATTTGAGGAAAATATTTCTTTTAAGTATATCTATTAATGAAAAATAGGTTTTCATGAAAATTTATTAGATTTTCTTGTTTTTGCCAAAAATCCAAAAGCTTTAAAAACCACTAGGTTTTTGATCATTCTAGTATCAAGTTAACTACCTAGTTTTGCATCCAATTGTTTCAAAACATGAATACATAGATTTTAGGGTAAGAAATTGTTTTGAAAACATATGAAATATCCAACCATGATCTTTGGGCAATATGTCTATGAATTAAACATAAGTCTTCCCCATGATTGGTCTATTATTACTATTTTGATACCTTAAATGACCATCTAAATGCCATAGGCATTAGTGAACATTTGTATCGTCCTAACATCTCACTCATGCTAAGTTTTCAATCAAAGTAGCCTATGGTGAGTGTGAGATGCATCCTAGGGGGTATTTGTATATACTTAACCATTATATTCATACAATTCTATCAAGGTTGAGTATCAACCTAACAATCCTCATGATCATAAGGATATATATCAATTAATTCTACATTATGATCATGAAACACATGTATTCATTGAATTGTCATCATGCATTAGGTATTTTGTCATGATAATAAACAAATTATCATCTAACGCATGATTTAACCCTATTTCTCATGATGACGTGCCAAATTTCAAAATCATAAATCATGATTGCAAACATACATAGCAATTACATTAATTATCATGATTTAAGCATTATTATCTATTTATGGGAACGTTATCATCGCCCAACACTATTCTAAAAATGTTGTCCCGCCATCCTAAGTCAACCAAAATATGATATAGGTCAATTCCATATGGTTGACTACCCTAGGATTTTCCTAACCCTTAAGGATGGATTTTGGAACCCAAAATAAGTTCTTTCCTATTGGGTTCACAAGATACTCCTTGGGGATCCATTTCCTAGCAATTACTTTCTTCTTATCTTGTCCCCTAGCAATTAGGCATTTATAGGCCTTTTCATTTTTCTTTTCTTTGTATCCTAGGCCCTTTTTGTTGAAGCTAGCTCTTTGGCTCCCTAAGATCATGTTCAATGTGTTGGAGCCAATTGTGAATTTTTCTAGGGCTTTTGTTAAATAATCTACCTTTTTCCTTAAGGCCCTATTTTCATTTATACATGCATCACTAACATCTAATGGCACATAAAGATCATGTGAGCATGCATCATTTAAGCTAGAAGAAATATTATCAATTAAGCATGCATTTTCTAGCTTATTTTCCAATGCCTTAATTTGATTAAGCATGCTTTTATTTTTCTTTTTCATTCCAAATAAGTCCTTAGTTAAACTAGAAATTATGGAAACTATTTTCTTAGGAGAGACATTTGTTACCATAGTTTCCATATCCTCTTCTTCTTCTTCGGATGAGGAGGATGTAGAGGCTCCCCCTTCACTTGAGCTCTCTCCTCTTGAGCTTGATCCTTCATTTTCGGAGGAAGAGCAATCCAAGTCATCAAAGGCCATCAAGGCCAAATTGGTGACAAAGGCATTCTCCTCATCCGATGATGATGAGGAGGATGAGGATGGGTCATCCCAAGTCCTTGCCTTTAGAGCTTTGGTCTTCCCCTTTTCTTTTGTCTTCTTCTCCTCTTCCTTCTTTTTCTTGCTCCCCTTTTTCTTCTTCTTTTCTTCTTTCTTTTTCTTCTCTTCCTTGCTCTTGTTTAGGAGGGGACAATTATCCCTTATGTGCCCCTCTCCTTGGCAATTGTAGCATATGACCTTCCCCCTTGGTCTTCTATTCCTATCATTTGATTTATGAAAATGAAAACCTTTTAAAGCACATCTTACCCTCCTTACCATATAGGCTTCTTCGGTGCTATCCATGGAGGAGGAGGAAGACGCTTCGTCATCGGAGGAGGAGGAGATCTCTATCTTCTTCTTCCCCTTATTTGCCAACAATGCTACTCCCCTTGAAGGTTGTATTTTTGGCTCTTCTTGTATTCCTTCAAGCCTAGATTCATGTAATTCCATAGTGGAGAAAAATTCATCTAGAGTACTTACCTCTAGATTCTTTGAAATGTAAAATGAGTCCACCATTGAACTCCACTTGGATGATCGGGGGAAAGCATCTATGGCCTTCATTATCATATCGCGATTGGAGAGCCTTTTTCCTACACTTGTTAGTCCAATTAAAATTTCTTTGAATCTAGAATGCAAAGAATTTACCTTTTCTCCCTTTTCTAATTTAATGTTGGATAGTTGGGAGCGGAGGAGATCTCTCCTTGCTAGCTTCACCTCGGATGTGCCTTCATGAAGCTCAATTAGCTTCTCCCACATCTCCTTGGCACTTAGGCATTCTCCTATTCGGTTGATTTCTTGTTGGGGGAGCACATTGAAGAGATGATGCTTGGCTTTTGAAATTGCAAGGTGCTCTTCCCTTTGCCTTTTGGTCCACCTAGATTTCTCTATTGGCTTCCCCTCTTCATCCCTAGGCAAAACGAAACCAGATTCCATTGTAATCATAATATCAAAATCCGTTTCGAAAAATACCTCCATTCGCTTCTTCCACCAAGCGAATTCTCCTTCAAACTTCGGAGGATGGATGTTGGAGCCGGCCATTTTGAAAGTTGCTTGTTGTGGCGGTTAGTCCTCGACAAGTTTTCCTTGGCTCTGATACCACTTGTAGGGGATCGAACGGCCGGCTAGAGGGGGGTGAATAGCCCTCTTATGATGGATGTCGAAATTCTCTCGTTCGTTTGCTCGTCTACACAATCGTTAGCACAAGCGGAAGCATAAACAATAAAGACAAAGCAATAAATGAAAATACAAACGCTAACAAAGAAGATGTAACGTGGTTCACGGCTACGCCGCTAATCCACGGTCCGATTCGTCCAAGGTGAATCACTCCTCCAAAGCCAATCACTATTGGTCTCTCCTTTGCACCAAGCTAGGTGGAGGTAACCTTTACAATCAAGATCACTCTTCTTACAATAAGAATGGAGTAAAAACAAGTAAGAAGAGTTTAGAGTTTGTGGGGCACTAGGAAGATCACTTAGAGCATAAGCATTAGCCTCTCAAAGGCTCACACCCTCTCTTTTTATAGAGAGGGTTGATTTCTTCCCGTTGGCCGCCACCAGTCGACTGCTGCCCTTGGCAGTCGACTGCCGTCACTACAACGACCTCCGAACACGTCGGATCCCGACCGTTGTAGTCCAATGGAACTCTTGACAGTCGACTAATGGACCTCACCCGGCCGATCGCCTCGAGTCGATCGGCCCGCCGATCGAGCTGCTCGGTCTATCGCGATATCCTCACAGCGATCGGGTCATTCCATGGCGTCATCTGGGCATAAACCCATCACTCAGATACCAGTCGAACACACTCGACTTAGAGCAGTCGACTGTCATTTCATGGCAGTCGACTGGTGCCGTGTGAAACTCAAACTTAACATAAGTTTGAGCTTCCAGCGGTCGGGTAAACCTTAACCCTTGCGGTCAAGTCTCTGACACTCAGCCATTCGGCCAAGTTCACCTAATGAGCTACTTACATTTCACTCATTCTCTCATCTCACTCGAAGTCCCTCATCGAAGCTCTCTTCGTTCGCGGCCACGTCCCTCGACAGCATCAAGCGCACGACTCTGCAATGCTCCTTCACGTCTCTTGCCTCCGAAGTCTGCTTCCTTGGCTTCACTTCAAGTCATCTCGTCCGGCGGTCCCTCGGATGCTCCAAGCGCATGACTTCCGCAAAGTCATCCTTCACCCACTCAAGGACCGAGGTTGTGAGGGTGAACCCGCCAAGGCTCCATGTGCGAATTACTAAGTCCTGCAAGACTCCAACACACATATCAAATAACAATATCATCCTAACTTAAACCCTTTGCCACACACATCAAAACCTTATCATGGCAAGAGATTGCCCTAACAGCAACAAGATCTGCTTCTTCGGGGCCAAGGTCAAGGAGAAGAAACCCTCCACAAGCTCCGGAGGGAGGTAACTCTCTCTTAGGTATTATATTTCAAGATGATACTCATAGGGAAAGATTTGACATGCTTTCTACTCAAAAAATAACTGCTACCCATTATATAGACACTACTCTTTTAGAAACTCTAGGCCTAAGGGAAGATGTTCAATGGTTATTTGCCAAGGTAGGTTGGGAGGAGATAATGAGAATTAGATGTCCAACCTACCCTAAGATTGTCTTGGAGTTTTTTAGCTTAGTGGATGCGGAGATCTTGATGAGTAGAGTTAGTGAAGAGGGTAAGATCACTTTTAGGCTATTTAACATTGAGCATAAGTAGACACTCAACCAATGGAACATTTGTTTTGGACTACCTAGTGGAGGAGAGAGGAGAACCCCAAATGAGTTTGATTCGAGATTATTTTGGTCAGAGTTAATATGAGAAACCTCTTATGACCCATCTAGAGCCAAGGCATCCCGATTATAGAACCCGATTTTTCGATATGTCCACCGGGTTATGACAAGCACAATTTTTGGGAGAGGAGAGAGTGATGGTGTAGTAAGGGTGAGTGAAATTTTGTGTTTATGGAGTATGCTATAGGGGAATAATTCTATTGATGTGGGATCTCACTTCATTAGGCATCTGGTGAAGATGGGGAAAGTGCCCAAGGGTGATATCATCTTTGGGGGGTTGTTGACCCACATTTGTGACTCGATGGAGTACGAATGTGAGGGATTGGATAAGATCGAAGGGAGCCCTAGTGTAGATTTAGGGGTGTGCATGACTATGAAAATGATAGTGAGAGAGGGGCACTATTTTTATTTTGTAAGGAAGAACTTGACACCCCTTAGGCTCTCCGACACTGATCGTACCACCATCACCAATCGTGCCAACTAGCAGTTGGATCTCATAGTGGAGTCCCCACCACACACTCGGGCCTCCACTCATGCACCCCTCTCACCTCCTACCCATCACTCACCTATAGATCCACCCATGTATAGGAGCCTCCCTAGTCCATGTCGCGAGCTTACACCTGCACCTCCTTCTTTTTTCGCTTTTGAGTAGGATGCAGGTACGTCAGCTTATAACTTCTTCGAGTTTCGATCGTGCCTCAACAATATTTACGTCGAGCAGCAGACACAGGGGCAGTGATGGGAGGAGCACATCACCTACATGCAGGCAGAGTTTTAGGGCCTCTGAGAGCATTTCCAGCTGGCCGAGGAGTTCTACGGCAAGGCCCGAGCCTATTTTTAGGAGGAGGCTGCCTACCACCAAGAGGTTTGGCAGCACATGCGTGACACACGATTACAGTGGGACAAGGAAGAGGAGCACAGAGTCGCTGCTGCATCTACCAGTTCTCAGATTGATCACATGTACATATGGCATCAACGACTGAGCACCAAATTCTCCCAGGAGCTTGATATGCCTAGACTGCCAGACTTGCCATCTCGACCACCATATTAGAGGTATGGTTTCATTTAAGTCTAGGGGGACCCCAAATTTTTGATAAGTTTTTCTACCGGTGTTAGTTTCTTTCCTGACATCTAGGTTTAGTTTATTTGCACTTATTTGGTCATGCATATGGTGTTTAGGTTCCTTCCAACACTTAGTGTTAGTCACTTTAAGTTGTCTTAGTGATGTTTTCAAAAATTTTCACGACTTGTTTCCCTGCAATAGATAGCTTAACTTCCTTTATCTTGCTATATTTTTTTTTAGATGATGTGATGGATATTCTAGATTTTCACTTGTTAGCTTTTACCTTCACTTACACTCATCGAATATTCTGAAAGGAAGAATCTAGTATACAAGTAGTTATGATTCATCTCAGTAGTTTAGTACTTTGGAATCCATATGTGACTATAGATTTAACATTTTAGTTACTGGAGATGCTCATATTGTGTAAATCCATTTGGAAAAAAAATAAAATCCCTGAGAGCATGAGGAACAAAAGTTCTTTGGAAAAAAAAGAGAAAAAAGGAAAAAAATTATTTTGAGGGATAGAAACAGTTGTCGTGGGTCGAAATGGCTAAGTGCCCCTTTGAGACCGAGTTAGATTACTAGAGAAACACCTACCAATTTCTCTCGATACTAAGCACGTCTTTGAGACTTTATGCTAATTCTAGGGAACAATCCTCGCTTAGGGTAGGTAAGTGTCTAAAAGTCAGAGGCCTTAGGAAAGTTATATGATGATGACTTAACTCACTATGGAATGAGTATCCCTTAGGAAATTCTCTTAACATGTGCACAAAAAGCTAACTTAGTGAATCTTTAGAACATATCTATTTGCTTTGATTGAAATACCACTTGATAATTTTAGTTAGCATGCTAAGTATGGAACAATGCTTTTAAATTTCATGGGACTGAGGTTTGATTGAGGACAAGCAAAGATTTAATTAAGTCTGGGGAATTGATGTGTGTGAATCATATAGGATTTTAGGAGTAGTTTTAGCACACATCTCATTGCATTTTATACATGTTTCATGCATATTTTTCTTTTTTTTTTTTTGCGTTCATTTTCTATTTTCTAGTTCGGAGATCTGCTTTTGCTATTTTTATGTGTAGGATAACGTTTTGGGAGATAAAATGACACATAATAGAAGCCCAAGCCCAAGGCAGGCAAGCATGCTCTGGTCATGTTCCCCCAAAACACGAGCATGCTCTGGACCAAATGACGACGTTCATATGATGATTCAGAGGAAGACACAGGCGGGTCATGTGAATCTCACATGGTCATGCCAGGATTTCCAGCATGCCACACGACCGACCATATGGATTCAACAGTCATGTGGCGTCAGCCTGATTTGACACATATTAGGGTTTCGTGGGGTTTTAATGAAAGTTGGCTTCTCTCCTATAAATAGGGAGGCACGTCCAAACCTTGGGGGGAGGCTCGACAACTAGGACGGTAAGAAGGTGCCCTAAAAAGCACCAAAGACTCGCAACGAGGAGGAAGGAAGCGGCTTAAAAATCCGACTCGATGCTCCGACACCGTGGAGAAGAGCCAAGACACAACATCGGATAGGACAGAAAGTATTTTCTCTATTTTTCATTCTATTTGCATTATAATGATTTTCCTTGAGATGTCTTGTGTTTATTCTCATCTAACTATGGAGTAGATACTTCGATTCTAGGATTAGAGAGTAGCTTGTGTATGTGGACATGCTAGTTCTAAGAGTTATGCATCCCTTTTGAATCTATTTTCTATTTTATGTTGTTTCGATCAATAAGAATTATGTCTTGATTCAATTTCTACTGCACATAGCTGATACAAGGGTGGAAAGCCTTCGTATCAAACATCTAGGAGAACAAGGAGGAACCTTGCGGTCATCCTCCCTCCCATAACCGTAGACAGTAGAATATGGCAGGTAGGATATGAAATATGATGTCTCTCTTCATAGGGACTACTTGGACATCCTCATACATCGATAACATATCTTTGCAGAAGGCCCAAAGTAAGTGAAATTAACTCTAGAAGGGTAGAGGGACCTTAGATACAGAGGGCTCCCAACGGTATCAACCCCCTGAGCTTTGACAATCCGAAAGGGAAACTTAGTTAGGAATAGGTAGTTTTCGATATAAGCAAAAGTTCATCGGGCAAAAGCATGATGATCCTCCTACAAGATCATAATTAGAGATCTAAAAATGATTAAATTGATAGCATATTCCATGACGCACAAGTGAAACCAAAGTCCTAGAATCCTTTTAGGGAACTTCGAACCTACCTTCGCTTCCTCCAAGTGACACCGTACTTGAGTTAGGACTACCGTCGACCTCACAACCTTTACTCTTAGGACATTTACTCCGAACAACAATATCCACTGGACAAATGATATTCGAATCTTAGTCTCTGTGGGATCGATATATCTTTTATTACTTAACGACATCCATGCACTTGCGGACATTGAGCAGCGTGAGTGTGCGCTTCAAGTCTTTGACGATTCTCATCGAAGATTGGAGGTCATGCTCGCGTGCATCACTTATACACATGATCCAGCAGAACCAATTTGGAGGAGCGACGATTGAAGACCCAAACTAGCACCTGGAGACATTCTTGGAAATCTGTTCCACCCTAAAGTTCAATGGAGTACCTGTGGGCACGATCTGCCTAAGTTTATTCCTGTTCTTGCTAAAGGATAAGGTGAAGGCGTGGCTGCACTCATTGCCTTCATGAAGCATCACCACTTTGGGAGCAGTGTGATCTGCAGTTCCTAAACAAATTCATTCCACCAAGAAAAATAGCTCACATGCGCCATCTGAGTACTAGCTTCCTTCATAAGGAAGGAGAGTCATTGTTCGAAGCCTAGGATCGCTACAAGGGATTTCTTCATCAGTGCCCCCACCATGGTCTTGAGAGATGGCTCATGTTCCTCACATTCTACAACAGAATCACGTACAATACGAAGGTCTCCTTTGATTCTGTTGTAGGTAGAGCCTTAATGAACAAGATGATTGAAGAAGTCGAGGCCCTTATAGAAGATGTGGCTCAAAACTACCACCAGTTGGCTTATGAGCATATTCATCCAGCACTTGCACCTAGAAGATACTCGATCAATTCCATCGATCATCTGGCAGCAAGGATGAACGCACTAAATAGATGGTTTGACTTTTTAACCCTAAATACTATTTGTGCGGCTAATTCTTTTAGTGGTGGAATGACAGAGAATCAGGAGGACTACTACTTTGGGGAGCAGGACAACTCAGGAGGGCAAATTGCACAAGTCAATGTGGTGGGTGACTTCAATCAAAGGCTCAACAACCCTTATTCCAACACGTACAATCTCAGATTGAGGAATCACCCGAACTTTTCATATAAGAATAATGTCGTGAACTTCCAATAATCAGGAGGGTACAGGCAGGAAAACAATGGGCAGTCGCAGCCTCCCAAATTCCGACTCGAGCAGATGGTAGAGAGCTTCATCCAAACCCAATAAAAGGCTAATGCAGAATTCCAGCAATGACATTCACAAATAGAGGAAGTGTTGAGAGAATTGAGAGCCTCGGTGGATGGTCTTTTGAGCCATCAGAAGATGTTGGAAAATGAGATTGCTCAGATCGCCAGTTCTTCTATCTGAACACCGGGTAGGCTACCTAGAAAATCTGAAGAAAATCCCATGGAACAATGCAATGCGGTGGCGCTATGAAGTGGGAAGATTTTGAAAGAACTACTGAGTAAATTAGGTGTTGAGGCAAAGTAATTGGGAAGGGGAGAGCTTCTTGAGGAGACCACAAAGGAAAAAATTGATAGGCTAGAACTTGAGCCTCCCACAAGGATGCAACCCCCGATTTCAATACCTTTTTCACAACGGCTCACCAAAGCAAAGCGAGATGTAGAATTTGGAATGTTTTAAGCCATGTAGAAGACTATCTCTGTAGAAGTGCTGATTCTTGAAGCTTTGCACCAAATGCTCCAATTTGCAAAGTTTATGGTAGATATTTTGGCACACTGCAGGAAGATAGAGTTTTCAGAAATAATGGCCTGAACAGAAGAGTCCAGCACTTAAATTCAGAATGGAACTACTCAAAAATTAAATGATCTAGGGAGTTTCTATATCCCTTGTCATATAGGTTCCACCATGATTAGCAAGGTATTTTGCGACTTCGGTGCAAGTGTAAGTTTGATGTCGTACACTGTGTATAAAAAATTGGGTTGGGGTTGGGCAATCTAAAATTGACAACTATGACACTGTGGCTCGTAGACCACACATATCGGTACCCACTGGGGATCCTAGAAGACGTTCCTGTAAGGGTGGGAGATTTTACATTACTACTGATTTGTGGTGTTAGAGATGGAAGAGGACCCCAAAATTCTGGTAATTTTATGAAGACCATTCTTAGTCACGACGAGAGTAGTCATTGATATGAATAATCATAGATTGACCTTGTCTGTTGGGGAGGGTAAATTATAGTTTGATATTGCCAATGCAGTCGATAAAGGGAAATATATTATCCCTACAAGAGCGAGGATGTGGGGGGAGGAAGTTACGAATTTCAACACTGATGAATGGAGATTCATGAAACCACCAGCACTCAGTTGACATACAGGAGTACGGTCAAGCTAAAGACCTTAAACGAGAGCTTCTTGGGAGGCAACCCAAGTTTACTTTAGTTTATTTCAATTTTTGCTTCCATCCATGCTAGTTTAAATTTTTAGTTTTTGCTTATCATCAAGTTCTTATGTTTATAGTAATTTGTAGGACTTACCATGCAAGAGAAGAAAATGTTTTTCAAATCCATAGAATGAAATACAGGCGACCGTATGAATTTCACACGGTCATGCCCATGGACAGAAGAAAACATGACGGGGCATGCTAAGGGAGTTTGGACTGTGTGTCGAAACTGGAATTTCCAAAGTCGCACAGGGTTGACTGTGTGGATTTCACATGGTCGTGTCTTTTTTTAGAATTTTTTCGAGCGCTCGAGACAGGCTCACACACGGTCGACCGTGTGAATTTCACGCGATCAACCGTGTGAATTTCACATGACCATGTTGCACCCCTTTAAAAGGACACGACCCGTGTGTTTTACCCTAAATCGGTTGTGTTTTGAATTTTTTGCCATAGTCTGTGCCTACCCTCTTATCCTACCTACAAGAGACCTTCCTCAACCCTTAGTGTCGTCCAAGAACCTTTCCACTAGAAAAGATGAAGCGCACAAGGTGTGGAGCTTCTTCATCGGCCCCAACCAAGCCAAGTGCAAGGGGAAGAAGCGACCAACAAACCCCGGAGCAAGGTAACTTTCCCCTAGGAATTATATTCCATAATAATGATCACAAAATTAGGTTTGATATGCTTTCTACCCGTAAAATAGTCACTACTCAATATATTGATATGACACTCTTAGAAACCCTAGGTATGAGCAATGATGTGCAATGGTTGTTTCACAATGTAGGTTGGGAAGAGTTAATGGGAATTAGGAGCCCATCCTATCCTAGGGTAGTTTTGGAATTCCTAAGCTCAGTGGATGCGGAGATTCTATCGAGAATGGATTGTGTAGAGGGGAAGATCACATTTAGGTTGTTCAATATAGAGTTCACACGAGTGGACTCTTCACCAATGGACTATGTGTTTTGGATTATCTCATGGGGGAGAGAGGAGGACACTTAATAGTTTTAATGCTAGATCATTTTGGTTTGACTTAACATGAGAAAATGCCTATGACCCCTCTAGATACAAGGCATCCCGACTTCAAAACCCAACTTTCTGATACGTTCACCAAGTCATGGCGAGCACCGTCTTTGGTCGAGGAGAGAGCAACGGGGTAGTTAGAGCTAGCAAATTATTATGTTTATGGGACATGTTGCAAGGTAATAAATTGGGGGATGTAAGATCACATTTTATTCAACATTTGGTTAAAGTGGGTAAGGCACCCAAGGGGGAAATAATTTTAGAGGGATTGTTAACCCATATTTGTGAGAGCATGGGGTACGATTGTGCGAGATATGATAGAGTAGAAGGGAGTCTAGTATTGACTTAGGGGTGTGCATGACTATAAAGATGATCATAAGGGAAGATAATTATTTTTGTTTTATAAAGAAGAACTTGCCATCCCTTAGACTCCTTGACCCTAGCCTCATCACAATCACCAACCAAACCAATTGGCGATTGGATAGGATAGTGGAGTCCCCACCATGAGAGGGACCCTCTACCCTTGCACCCCCTTCATCGCCTTCATCCCATAGACCCATAGATCCACCTGAATTGAGTGGATACCCTTCTCCATGACTTGATCTTGCTTGTTCTTATTTTCCTTCTTTTGAGCATGATGCAGGTGGGTCATCAACATATGATTTCTCTAGCTTTCAATCGTAGCTCGACAAAATCCACGTCGAGCAGCTTTCATATGGGTGGCGACTGGACGAGCAACAGAGCTTCAACCAAGCCAAGTTTCAGGGTCTGAGATACCACTTCCATTAGACATACCAAATCTATGATCATACTCGACAGTATTTTAAGTACGAGACGGAGTATAGGGAGAAGGTCGATCGCTTCTTGAGGTGCGGTCGAGTACAATGGGCACGTAAGGAGGACCATAGGGAAGCATGTGACTCCACTGACAAGCAGGTGGACGAGCTGTATGTGTGGCACGAGTGGTTGATTGACCAATTTCATCATGAATCAAAAATGAAGAAGTTAGTCGAGTTTCCTTGACGTCTGCCGTGCTAGAGGTATAATTTCCTCTAAGTATAAGGGGGTCATATATATTGTTGCATTCTTCTTCTGTTGTTTTAGTAGCTCTATCTTCATATTTCTTAGGTCTAGTTTTTATTTTTAATTTTGCATTTATTTCAGTTTATCATACATGTAGTTTTATTTTAGGTTTCTTTCATCACTTGGTTGTTCCTATAAGTTGCTTAAGTGATATTTTTAAAAATCTTGATAATATATTTTCATGCCATAGGTAGTTTACTTTCTCTCATTTTTTGGTACTTTATTTTGAGATGTTATAATGAATATTCTCAATTTCTCACTTGTTAATTTTTATTTTCACTTACACTAATTGAAAATTCTTAAAGGAACAACCTAGTATATATCTAGTGATGATTCATTTTGATAGTCAAGTACTTATAAATCCATAGATGACTCTAGGTTAATATTTTAGTTACTAGAGATATTCAAATCATATAATCTCAAAAAAAAAAAAAAAAAAAGACAAATATTGTCGAAAACAATGAATATTAGTTTATTCCTTTTCAGTATACCACGAAGCATGCTGCACTATGTGAAATGTATAAGAATGCCAAAAGCACTCGCTTTTTCTATCTCTACAACAACCACCGTAGCCTGGAGGTCTAGAGTTCGAATCCTGGGGAAGGCAAAAACCCACTTCCAGGGGTGGAAAGACCAGGTGAGTAACGACATGCCAGCGAGGCGGCCGATGCGTCGACGATAGTCGCCGATTCCTCAATAGAAGTCGGTCGGCCGCAATAAAAGGCGCCTTTTTGTAACGACCTGACCTATTGGCGAATACGTGACCCCTTATTCGACGCGCGCCTGGCATGTCTGTCGTTACTCACCTGGTCTTCCCACCCGTGGAAGTGGGTTTTTTCCTTCCCCAGGATTCGAACTCTAGACCTCCAGACTAAGTACTAAAGTTTATGAATCCTGGTAACCAAGTGATCCCTATCATGCCCCGGGAGTATGCCGTGCCGAAAATCAAACGGACGACATCTCCCCTGTACGTGGCAACATCTCGGGTTAATACAAGGCCCGTAGGCCCACAACAACAACATAATAAACAGATACATATATATATCAACACACAGCGGAAATAGAAAACACATACCAAAACATACGGGTGTACACCCCCTGACAAGACCATAGTACTAAAATCCGTACATAAAACATCGACACAAAGTGACATCCACAACATAAAGACGAAGTCCATACATAGAACAAAATCCATAACACCAATACAAATCACAACTCCTTGGGAGACTCAAAATGTGGAGATGGGATGGATCGTGTGCAGACTCCAAGTAAATCACGAAGATCTCTACTGCATTACAGGCGACAGAAAAACCCAGGGTCCGTGGGAGTGAGTAAAACTCAGCAGGTAATAGATAAACATGTACATTAATATCACATGTATTTCGACAGTAAAATCTACAGGTATCACTAGCATGATAATATATATCCATGTATATACCATCTAACCAAAAGTCAATATGAATCGGACATACTCAACGCGTCGCTACGCTACATCTATCCAACTGAGCACATATACACAACATATGGTATAAAGAATATAACTAACTCATACTACATCCCGCTATGGGTCAAGGGTATCACGTTGAATAACTAAGATACAAGTGATGGCCTACTACCATCTGAGAAGAATGTAATAACATGTATGAATATGTGCAAACAAATGCAACAAACATAGGACATACAAATGCAGCATCACAATAAGCATATCTATATATAGACTGCATCTATATACGCATGCTAATCACAATCATCCATATATATATATACATGCATATATGTATATATATGGTAATATGCAAAAATGTCATAAGTCAGCAATGCAGTATGCATGGTCATGTCGGCTCACCCTAAAGTTACCACGACCCCAGTGTGGCCTCGGTGGCTCGAGCATGACAACTGTCCCAACTCAACACCAACCACTACTCTCGAGTGGCCGAGTGGGCAGTATGATCGAGTAGCATATAAGCATAAAGAGCAAGCTACACGATGGGGGTCCCTGCTGTTGGCCAATCCGACAGTCACTATCCATGAGTGGTCGAGTGCCACACACGCAGGACTATGGCACGTAAATCCAACTATCACCGTCTGTAGTGATAGAGTGCGGCACTACAATGCTCTGCCCTCACACCGGTTACTCCTCCTATGAGTAACCGTGGAGGCAGGATGACTGGCGACACTCTCGACCACAAGGGAGATATCGTCGCCAGCGTGCATGCAAATGACATGAATGTAAGGTCTCAAAAATAGACATCCACCATAGACTCTCTATTCTACAGAGGGTCATGCTAACCAGATCAACGAACTCTCTATCCTATAGAGAGTCGTACTCCACTGATCGTATCAGACTAGGACCACCGGTCCGTAGCGACACCCTAAATATCATTCACCCGACCATTTACATAATGCATGGTCGGTAGAAACATGCAATCTAAGGGGTACTAGAATTAACTCTAGGTTCAAGACATCATCTACCTACGGATGACCTTTTGCCCAATTTACAATCAGGTTGTCATCCATACTTTACTACTTGTATCTAACTTAAACAAATTCTAAGTTATTTACATCATCTATATGTATAACTCCTAATCATGGTAACATAACATGAGAGCAGCAAGGAGTTAATGGCCAACGGATAAAGTATCAAGCATAAGATAAATAGAACAGGATCAAGGTAACATGATCATTTAAGATGATCATGCATCTAAATCTGTATGCATTAACTACCTGACCAGGGTAGGAATCACCCACCTGCTGTAAATGCTCGTAGCAATGAAATCCTCACGGCCACGAACCTGTCTCGTGTCCACGTCCTGCAATTAGCATCAATTACATTTTAGTACAAGCAGCCTACAAAATACATAGATAAATTCACTACTACATCGTTCTTATATTCACGTCCTTCTATCGAATGTGAATTAAAAGTCCCAATATTGAATAAGATCAAGAACAACCCTATTTATCTAAAAGGATCACAGAACACACAAAATCACCCCTTTAAAATACTAAGGTCAGATAGTATACCCTAGATTGCATCTAACCCCGACATATACCATCTACATCAGCCGCAACCACTGACCCATGTCAACTATTGAATCGCAATTGTATTCACAGCACACCGGAGGGAAATTGATTTGGCTTACCAACACCTAAAGCTTTACCGACAGTGCCAATCCTTAACCGGAATGTAAACAAATCACTGCCCAAAACCAAATCAACACTTCGACGATAAACCCAACCCTAACAGAGACAACGTCCATTAGCCAACATCACAACCATTTCTAACGCTAGCCCCCTGCTCACATCCACACAGCCACCTCTCCGGTAAGCACCATCGGCAGTTGAACCACACACTGGACAGTAGGGAAAGGGAAGAGATGGATCGTGCTTACCAGCGAATTGAAGCAACGCCGGCAGTACTCCCCCAAATCACTCTGTTCCCGGAAACAACCACTACCCAAAAATCGCAATGGTCTCAGCCAAGGGGAAAAACACACGGTAAACAATGAGAATCCAGGCTTACCGACAGTAGGAACTTCACCGACCAAGCAATTCCTCCAAGATCCTCAGTCGGTCGGAAATAAACATTGCCCCAAATTAGGTTTCGAGCTTAGCCACACCAAATCCACAGAGCATATTATTCTCGTTCAAGGTAAGGAGAATCCAAGATCGATGCTTACCTTTCCTCGACTCCAAACGGTGGGTCGCTTTCGGTTTTCGGAAACTTCAAGAACACACGCCTAAATCGCGCTTCCGCCGTCGGCTACTTCTTGCGGAGGGGAGAGTCATGAGGCGAGAAGACTGGTGAGGAGAAGGCGTCTGGCGGCCGACATTCCGTGGAGGCGAGATCTCTCGGAGAAGGGAATCGTCGCGCGTGCGAAGGCAAAGAAAACCGAAGTCGCGGCGGTGATCGAAGGAACACTCGATTTAAGTCGCGGGGTGAAACCGTAACCGGACGAAAAATACGGCTTGGCGTTAATGGGGGATAACGGGTCGGGTTTCTTTTGTTTAACGGGTTGGATTTCAGACCCGTTAAGACCATTAACAAAAAGGGTCATTAGAAATTTCCGTTCGAGTCCAGAAAAATTCCTAAAAATTTCTGGAAAAATTTCCATAGGGTATTTTCCTAATTACCCACATTTATTTATTTATTTATTTATTTATTTTTCTGGTATTTTACATTCTTTCCCACTTATTAAAATTTGGTCCCCAAATTTCGTACTCAAATGCAAAAATTAGTTCAAGCATTTTCCGAAATAACCACATACCTCAGGTAAATAGATGAGGGTATCGAGCTCGGATAGTATCTTCCAGCTCCCAAGTAGCCTCCTCATATGTATGATGCTGCCATCCCACCTTTACAAGTCGGATGGTTTTGTTCCGCAGTTGTCGCTCCTTGCGACCAAGAATCCGCACCGGAGTCTCCTCATAAGTCGCATTTGCCTGGAGCGGTATCGGAACTTCTTTCAGAACATGGTCAGATCGCGGCACGTATTTCCTCAACATGGAAACATGGAATACGTTGTGAACACCCGCAAGTGTCGGAGGTAAAGCCAACCGATAAGCTACACCTCCAATCTGCTCTAATATCTCAAATGGACCAATGTAACGTGGAGCTAATTTTCCTTTTAGCCCAAATCTCTTGACTCCTTTGGTGGGTGACACTCGTAGGAATACATGGTCTCCGACTGAAAATTCTAGAGGCCTTCGCCTCCGGTCAGCATAACTTTTTTGCCGATCCTGTGCCTCAGATAATCGTCGTCTGATCACTCGTACCAACTCTGCATCCTGCTGGATACTCTGAGGCCCCAATATCTGTCGTTCCCCAACTTCCTCCCATAACACAGGAGATCTGCAGGGTCTGCCGTATAATGCCTCGAATGGAGCCATCTGAATAGAAGAGTGGTAGCTGTTGTTGTAGGCAAACTCCACTAAAGGAATGTGATCCTCCCAACTGCCACCGAAATCCATGACGCAAGATCTCAATAGATCCTCCAGAGTCTGAATGGTACGTTCAGACTGTCCGTCTGTCTGCGGATGAAAGGTTGTACTGAGTCGAAGCTCTGTGCCCATGGCCTGCTGCAGACTCTGCCAGAATCGGGAAGTAAAGCGCGGATCTCTATCAGATATGATACTCAATGGTACACCATGCAATCTGATGATCTCTCGGCAGTACAATTCCGCTAGACGATCAAATGAATCTGTCTCATGCATCGGAAGGAAGTGAGCTGATTTGGTTAATCGATCCACGATCACCCAAATCGCAGTATGTCCTTTACGGGTTCTGGGTAATCCCGTAACGAAGTCCATCGTGATATGCTCCCACTTCCATTCCGGGATCGGGATTTCCTGAAGTAACCCCGCAGGTTTCTGATGTTCGGCCTTCACTTGCTGGCATACTAGGCATCGTGCGACAAAGTCCGCAATATCTCGTTTCATATCGTTCCACCAGTATAAGCGCTTCAAATCTCGATACATCCGAGTACCACCAGGATGTATAGCAAATCTCGACTGATGTGCTTCCTGTAGCAGTTCTTCCTTAACTGGGTGTGTGTCCGGAACACATAGTCGTCCTCGGAAACGAAGTACACCATTCTCGTCACTCGAGAAATCCGTCTGACGTTCTGAGTCTATCGTGCTGCTCAAGAACTGCAGATGTTGATCACTGACTTATGCTTCCTTGATCCTCTCGACAATGGTGGACTGGGCGACCATAGATACTAATATCCCCCGGGGTGTTTGACCGTGTTCCGACAATCCCAACTTGGAGAACTGTCGAACCAGATCGATGCTTCTTTGTCGGATATGGTGACCAGAACTCCACGAGACTTCCTGCTCAGAGCATCTGCTACCACATTAGCCTTCCCCGGATGATACTGGATGGTGCAGTCATAATCTTTCAGATATTCCATCCACCGTCTCTGTCTCAGATTCAGCTCTTTCTGTGTGAACAGGTACTTCAGACTTTTATGGTCTGTGTAGATCTCAAAGGTAATCTCATACAAGTAGTGCCTTCATATCTTCAATGCGAAAATAATGGCGGCTAACTCTAGATCATGCACTGGGTAATTTCTCTCGTGATCTTTTAGTTGACGGGAGGCATAAGATACCACACGGTTGGACTGCATCAGGACTGCACCCAACCCTTGGATAGAAGCATCCGTATAGAGAACCATCTCATCAACACCAGAAGGAATCACTAAGATTGGTGCAGAAACTAGTCGTCGCTTAAGCTCCTGGAAGCTAGTTTCACAGGCCTCTGACCAGGCGAATTTGACCCCTTTCCGAGTCAGACGAGTGAGTGGCATGGCGATACTCGAGAATCCCTCCACGAATCTCCGATAATACCCGGCTAAACCAAGGAAACTACGGACCTCCTGCACTGTTTTTGGCTGCTCCCAACTGGTAATCGCCTCAATCTTCTGGGGATCTACAGAAATACCTCTGTTGGACACCACATGTCCAAGAAAACCCACTGAGGATAACCAGAACGCACATTTGCTAAACTTGGCATACAACTGCTCCTGTCGCAAAATTTCCAATACTATCCGCAGATGTTGTTCATGCTCTTCCTCGGATCGAGAATAAATCAATATATCGTCGATGAACACTATTACGAACTGATCTATATACCTCAGGAATACCCGGTTCATTAAGTCCATAAATGCAGCTGGGGCATTCGTGAGACCAAACGGCATCACTAGAAACTCGTAATGTCCATAACGGGTGCGGAAAGCTGTTTTCTGAACATCCTCATCTCTTATCCGAAGCTGATGATATCCTGAGCGCAGATCAATTTTAGAATACACACATGTATCCTTAAGCTGATCGAACAAATCTTCTATCCTCGGCAGTGGATATTTGTTCTTAACTGTGACTGCATTCAGTTGTCGATAGTCAATACATAACCGCAAGGATCCATCCTTCTTCTTGACAAAGAGTACCGGTGCTCCCCATGGTGAAACACTAGGTCGGATGAATCCATTATCCAGCAACTCCTGCAGTTGAACTTTAAGTTCATTCAGCTCCTTTGGCGCCATCCGATAAGGAGGTTTCGATATAGGCGCGGTTCCTGGAATCACCTCTATCGCAAATTCAACTTGCCTAGGAGGTGGCAAGCCTGGAAGTTCATCGGGAAATACATCTGGATACTCTCAGACTACTCGCACATCAGAGAGGGGTGGTAGTCCTTCGTTCTCAACTTTGACCAGAGATAGCAAATAACCTTGACAACCCTGGGCCAATAACTTCTGAGCCTGTAAAGCTGATATAATGGATAATCCATCGTCTCTAGTACCAACAAATTCCCAAGCTGGTTGATCTGGTGGTCGGAATGTCACCACCCTTGCTCTACAATCCACTGTAGCGTGATAAGCGGCCAACCAGTCCATACCGAGAATAATATCAAACTCTACCATTTCCAACACCTGGAGGTCCACTGTAAGGATATGCCCGTCAAAATCTAATGGGCAACCCTTGATTTCTTGGTGGCTAGTTAGCACCTCTCCTGATGGCAAGGATACTGCTAACCCACAAGAACGAACCCTGGGGATTCTTCCAACTCTACTCAGAAATAATCTAGATACAAATGAATGGGAACTACCGGTATCTATCAACGTATCAGCATATATAGAATAAACTGAAACCATACCGCGTATGACTGATCCATCAGCCCGCTGTGCCTCCTCTCTAGTGATGGCAAAAACTCGTCCAGTCTCGGTATTTGCAGTGCATCCCACGGCGTAGTGTGCCTCCACTGGCCGAGTCCGACTGAGTCCAAGACCGAGTCACCGGGCGCAGTATAAGGTAACTCTGAGAGCTAGCTGGTAACGACGGCGGTGCAGATACCCCTGGGTAGTAGATCACCGGAGATGCAGGATACTGGATCGCTGTCGGCATCACTGTAGGAGCGCTTCCCTGTATCTGATATAAGTGTCTTTGGTGGAGGTCTTGGCCGCCTCATCCATAAGATCGCATACGCTGTGATCTTGTCCTCTCGCCTTGGTTGATCGTATCTTCCCTTATTAGAGCTACCAGAAACTCCAATCAGTGCTTCTCAACGCATGATCTCGGCTAGTATGTCCGTTGCTTGCAATAGTAGCAAGCCGCTCCAAAGGACACTCTGGAGCTCTATGACTTCCGGATCCACATTTATAACATCCACTTCTGCTCTGACTCTTATGGTTCTTCTGAGACCCTCCAGAGAATTCTGATGCTGGACGCTTCCCCTTCTACGATCTAGATGACCCTTCTGTCGCACCTCGCATAGTTCCTTTTTGCTCCCCTTTCTTCTGAGTCCCCGAGTGAACCACAGTTCTCGTTCTGCTGCTTGCCCTAGTCATCTTTCTCGATATCCTTCTCCTTGGAGATTTCGGGAAGTCATCTCGATAAAGAGGGCACGGTCCAATGCCTCCTGTAGGAGGTAATGCTAGATCGACATCCTCACTGATATAATGCTAGGCCACAGGTGGCCCGGTACATCCGGTCGAATCTCTGTGCTACGGATGAGAAGCGAGAACTCGATAGTCAGTAAACTCTGCGTTGTACTCCATGTGAGCAGTCACCTTGCTTGAGCTTAGAAACTCGACAGCGTCTTGTAAGCGCCGAAGGAAATCGCCTCGAAAGCATCTCGAAAGCTGGACCAAGTAATCCCACGCTCCCCAAACAGAGTCTTCTGTAATTTCCACCAAGTGACAGCCTGATCTCTGAGATGATATGCAGCAAGGCCCACCTTCTCCACATCCGTGCAGTTCATATACTCGAAGGTGTCTTCCATATTTTCTAGCCAAGATCGGGCAATCCATGGGTCAGACTCCCCTCGGAACAAGGTGAACTTCTCCTTGGCTGATCGTGCTAACACGAGTATCCGTGACTTATCATTGAGCCTACTGGACTCTGTGGGCTCTGGCGTAGTCAGTGGTACATCCGGATTCTGAGGCTCCGAATCACCAATAGGGGTTTGCTGAGGTGGTACTTGAGTAGTAGGCTCAGTCGCAACGATATCTCGTCCCCTCCCTCTGGCTGCTCGCCTGGATGGACGGCCTCGACCTCGAGTATGAACAGGTGGCATAACTCTGACAGTATTCACCTGTTGAACAAGTCTAGATAAGCATCTAACTAAAGTATAAATTATCAGGAATACTTACTTCGTGTTGCTCGGAGCTTATGCCGCTGTCAATCCCATCTCACAAAAACCAAAACCGAAAAATATACCGACTCCCGAGAATCCAAGACTCAAAAACAAAATCACAATATGGCATCGCAGAACCTTCGGCTCTAATACCAATAAAGTTGTCACGCCCCCGAGAGTATACCGTGCCGAAAATCAAACGGACGGCATCTCCCCTGTACGTGGCAACATCTCGGGTTAATACAAGGCCCGTAGGCCCACAACAACAACATAATAAACAGATACATATATATATCAACACACAGCGGAAATAGAAAACACATACCAAAACATACAGGTGTACACCCCCTGACAAGACCATAGTACTAAAATTCGTACATAAAACATCGACACAAAGTGACATCCACAACATAAAGACGAAGTCCATACATAGAACAAAATCCATAACACCAATACAAATCACAACTCCTCGAGAGACTCAAAATGTGGAGATGGGATGGATCGCCGGCGCAGCTCCAAGTCGTCACGAAGATCTCTACCGCACTGGCGATGAAAAACCGTGGTCCGTGGGAGTGAGTAAAACTCAGCAGGTAATAGATAAACATGTACATTAATATCACATGTATTTCGACAGTAAAATCTACATGTATCACTAGCATGATAATATATATCCATGTATATACCATCTAACCAAAAGTCAATATGAACTGCAGACATACCTGAACGTCTGCTACGCTACATCTATCCAACCTGAGCACATATACACAACATATGGTATAAAGAATAGAACTAACTCATACTACATCCTGCTATGGGTCAAGGGTATCACAGTGAATAACTAACCAGTATACAAGTGATGGCCTACTACCATACAGAAGAATGTAATAACATGTATGAATATGTGCAAACAAATGCAACAAACATAGGACATACAGATGCAGCATCACAATAACCATATCTATATATAGACTGCATCTATATACGCATGCTAATCACAATCATCCATATATATATACACATGCATATATGTATATATATGGTAATATGCAAAAATGTCATAAGTCAGCAATGCAGTATGCATGGTCATGTCGGCTCACCCTAAAGCTACCACGACCCCAGTGTGGCCTCGGTGGCTCGAGCATGACAACTGTCCCAACTCAACACCAACCACTACTCTCGAGTGGCCGAGTGGGCAGTATGATCGAGTAGCATATAAGCATAAAGAGCAAGCTACACGATGGGGGTCCCTACTGTTGGCCAATCCGACAGTCACTACCCATGAGTGGTCGAGTGCCACACACGCAGGACTATGGCACGCAAATCCAACTATCACCGTCTGTAGTGATAGAGTGCGGCACTACAATGCTCTGCCCTCACCTGCATTACTCCTCCTATGAGTAACCGTGGAGGCAGGATGACTGGCGACACTCTCGACCACAAGGGAGACATCGTCGCCAGCGTGCATGCAAATGACATGAATGTAAGGTCTCACAAATAGACATCCACCATAGACTCTCTATTCTATAGAGGGTCATGCTAACCAGATCAACGCACTCTCTATTCTGTAGAGAGTCGTACTCCACTGATCGTATCAGACTAGGACCACCGGTCCGTAGCGACACCCTAAATATCATTCACCCGACCATTTACATAATGCATGGTCAGTAGAAACATGCAATCTAAGGGGTACTAGAATTAACTCTAGGTTCAAGACATCATCTACCTACAGATGACCTTTTGCCCAATTTACAATCAGGTTGTCATCCATACTTTACTACTTGTATCTAACTTAAACAAATTCTAAGTTATTTACATCATCTATATGTATAACTCCTAATCATGGTAACATAACATGAGAGCAGCAAGGAGTTAATGGCCAACGGATAAAGTATCAAGCATAAGATAAATAGAACAGGATCAAGGTAACATGATCATTTAAGATGATCATGCATCTAAATCTGTATGCATTAACTACCTGACCAGGGTAGGAATCATCCACCTGCTGTAAATGCTCATAGCAATGAAATCCTCACGGCCGCGGACCTGTCTCGTATCCACGTCCTGCAATTAGCATCAATTACATTTTAGTACAAGCAGCCTACAAAATACATAGATAAATTCACTACTACATCGTTCTTATATTCACGTCCTTCTATCGAATGTGAATTAAAAGTCCCAATATTGAATAAGATCAAGAACAACCCCATTTATCTAAAAGGATCACAGAACACACAAAATCACCCCTTTAAAATACTAAGGTCAGATAGTATACCCTAGATTGCATCTAACCCCGACATATACCATCTACATCAGCCGCAACCACTGACCCATGTCAACTATTGAATCGCAATTATATTCACAGCACACCGGAGGGAAATTGATTTGGCTTACCAACACCTAAAGCTTTCTGCAAGCGGTGCCAATCCTTAACCGGAATGTAAACAAATCACTGCCCAAAACCAAATCAACACTTCGACGATAAACCCAACCCTAACAGAGACAACGTCCATTAGCCAACATCACAACCATTTCTAACGCTAGCCCCCTGCTCACATCCACACAGCCACCTCTCCGGTAAGCACCATCGGCAGCCGAACCACACACTGGACAGTAGGGAAAGGGAAGAGATGGATCGTGCTTACCAGCGAATTGAAGCAACGCCGGCAGTACTCCCCCAAATCACTCTGTTCCCGGAAACAACCACTACCCAAAAATCGCAATGGTCTCAGCCAAGGGGAAAAACACACGGTAAACAATGAGAATCCAGGCTTACCGACAGTAGGAACTTCACCGGCCAAGCAATTCCTCCAAGATCCTCAGTCGGTCGGAAATAAACACTGCCCCAAATTAGGTTTCGAGCTTAGCCACACCAAATCCACAAAGCATATTATTCTCGTTCAAGGTAAGGAGAATCCAAGATCGATGCTTACCTTTCCTCGACTCCAAACGGCAGTGGACTGCTCGGTTTGCCGGAAACTTCAAGAACACCGCCTAAATCGACGCTTCCAGCCGTCCCGGGAAGGCTGTCGAGGTCGCCGGCTACTTCTTGCGGAGGGGAGAGTCGTGAGGCGAGAAGACCGATGAGGAGAGGGCATCCGGCGGCCGACGTTCCGTGGAGGCGAGATCGCTCGGAGAAGGGAATCGTCGCGCGTGCGAAGGCAAAGAAAACCGAAGTCGCGGCGGTGATCGAAGGAACGCTCGATTTAAGTCGCAGGGGTGAAATCGTAACCGGACGAAAAATACGGCTTGGCGTTAATGGGGGATAACGGGTCGGGTTTCTTTTGTTTAACGGGTTGGATTTCAGACCCGTTAAGCCCATTAACAAAAAGGGTCATTAGAAATTTCCGTTCGAGTCCAGAAAAATTCCTAAAAATTTCCATAGGGTATTTTCCTAATTACCCACATTTATTTATTTATTTATTTATTTATTTTTCTGGTATTTTACATCTATATTTATTATAAGGAATGTAATTCATATTATTATAAAATGACAAAAATGTCCTTATAATTTCTTCTTAAAGTTATATAATTCTTAATCGTCCGGTGTCGTCGTTTGGCCGATCTGGTCGATCGATGGTCGTCGATCGCCGATCGGCCAGTCGTCGGTCGATGCCGATCGATTGCGATCGTTGGCCGATTGTGCGTCGGCCACGGCCGATCGCCGATCCGATCGTCGGCCGTCGGTCGTCGATCGATCATCGGCGATCCGGCCGATCGGCCGACGACCGATCGTCGTCGCCGATTGTCGTCGTCGGTCGTCGGTCATTGGCCATCGGCCGGTCGCCGATCGATCGTCGATCGTCGGTCGGTCATCGACCGTCGATCGTCGACCGGTCGCCCATCGATCGTACCATCACCGATCGGCTCGATGAGAACAATGAGAAAAATAAAAGAATGATATATTTGTCATGATAAATATTGAGTCCGTAATGTAATCGGATTATATAGTTTTTCCTTCGTAATCAAAATTATGAATCTTGACTCTTATTTTGTAATACAATTACATTACATTACATCTTTAAAATGTCATCAACCAAAATAAATCATCTTGTAATATAATTTTAATTACATTATAAACTTGATTATCCCATATTAAACATAGTCTAAGATCATAATTCTAAATTATGTATGCATAGTAAGAGACCAACTAAGTGTGTAAGAATAATTAATTCCCAGAATCATAATTCTAAGTTATGTATGCACGAGTAAGAGACCAACTAAGTGGGTAAGAAAGGAACGCAGCGGTTGAACAGCGGTTGAACAGCGGTTTCAATTTTTTTTATTTTATTAATTTATTTTTTAAAAAAATAAATTATAATTATAAAATTATTTTATTTTAAAAAAATCGAGGGGTGCCACTCTCCACTTGGTTTTCACTCATGTCAGCAAAGAAGAGAAAAAGGTTTTTCTTTTCTATTTACTGGTGAACAAAATCAAAATATCTCTTTTTTACAAAAGATTAGAATCATCAATTTAGCGACCCCTATCAGTCTATTCCATTACTATTGTAAGAGAGGTAACACTACAAAAAAAAAATTATAGACAACGCTTTTTATCTGTTATATATGTGGCTAAAAAAATATTGTTAAAAACACTTATGTTAAAAAATCAGTCAATGATAATGGATAAAAATCATTGTACAATACTTTTACAACGAATAAAAAACATTGTCTTTTTTTTACAAAGACAATACTTTTGCAACATATATAAAGCGTTGTCCTTGTTATAAAAACAATACTTTTACAACGGATAATAAGCGTTGCCTTTGTTAGAAGAGACAATGATTTTACAATAAATTTAAAGCATTGTCATGTTAGCAAAGATAACATTTTTGCAATGGGTTAAAAGTATTATCATAGACAATGCTTTTTTGCTATAGATAAAAAGCATTGTCGTTTGAAATAAAATATCAATTTTTATCAACAAATAAAAATCGTCTATTATATTACACGATAAACTACTTAATTAAATCCTTATAAATAACATCAATTATAATATCATTAAAGTACAACTAATCAATCTTCTTATAATTGAAATATAAATATTGTATAATCAACAAGTAATGAAAAATGAAAAGTGTGAAGTCATAATCCATAAACTTTGGATCAAAGTTAAGTTTACAAAATTTAGCAAAAAACCTACATACTAGACATACATATTAGTTCCAACCTATCTTGCTTCTTGGATTGAATCTTTCTGGATTGTATCTTCTCGAATATATGAGTATCCTTAACAAAATAAAAAATCCACTTTCAGTTTCTATCCACATTCATTTGCGAAGAAGAAAATTATTACATTATGATTAAGAGGATAAATACAAAGCTTGCACATATTCCTAACAATTTATTCATAAGAGTTGTAGTAAATACACAATTTATGATCAGATAAAGTCTGCACTAGATAAGGAGAGTGAATCTAATTTAAAGTAATAGAAAATGGACTCATTCAAATGTAACTCAGACTCTAACAACCACAAATAACCACTAATAACCACAAATATATCCAAACAAATAAGTATTCCATAATCTAAATATAATAGCTACAAACAATCACAAACATCCCCGACAACTAACACCCACAAACATTCCCAAACAAATAAGTATTCTACTAACAGCCACAAACAGGCATAAGCATCCCCAACAACTACCAACCACAAACATCTCCAAACAAATACATACATTTAAATTTAACTAAATGGAAAAAGATGGTTGCGAAACTATGTCATTGAGCATTCCATACCTACTCATAAATATGATCTTGCATACATTCTGCCAACTCGAACCGCACCTCATTAATTTATTCCTAAGAGTACAATATTTTTGTGAACTATGGATACACATAGATTATGTTAATGAAAACAACAATCACCACTGACAATGCAAAATTTTAAATAGTTTATTTCAAATTATTTACGATAAACAAGATAATCTTACTATTGATCGTAGTGAATCTCTCTTGATAGTTTCAACTTCTTCAATAATTTATCTCATAAACCTCATCACATAATAACCATATTGTTTCGCATCTGGTTGTCGAGGAGCCTATGTTAATTAGAAAAAAAAATGTTAATAACATTTATACACATTAAAATATATCTGTAACATAATTAACACATACTTGTATTACTTCCCACACAATATTTTTTCTACCTTTCCTCCCCTTGTTTGAATTAAACAATCTTAAAGCCCTTCGTACATTAATAATATTTGATATGAGTATTTTATTGACTAAATTAAATACTTAAGAAAAAAGAATATGAACTCACATTTCCACTATATATTTCCAATCCTCATCGCGAATGTGATGATTTAAAGAATCCAACAAATATATAACCTCCTTGTAGGGTTCAATGATCGTGAGAATCCAATGCCAACTACGCACAAACACATAATTATGTCATACAATTCAATAAATTATCAAAAAAACAATTGAAAATGGTATTTTAATTCTTACTTACCTGATATTACATGGTACCAAAACTAGTTGATCAACTGATGCATCACTTAGCTATCTACTAAAAGACTTGCCCTTTGGTTCAACTGTTCAAGCTTACGTGTTTTGTCGTGTGTAGTTTTTGCCACATATGGGATGCTATGTGGATTCAAAAATCTGAATTTATCTTTCTTGCTATCGTTCACCATCTTTTTATAAAGATGCCTGCAATTGAAAATATAATAGTCACAAAATATTATATTGGAATAATTAAATCATAACACTTATCATATGTATTCAACTACACAATTGCCTGAAATTGGCTCCAAATGATACGAAAGAATGATGTCCTCAAGGTGCAGAAGAAGTTTATAATCACCATCAAACACATTATGATCTAAACACAGTGATATATATCTTCCTTCTTCTAGAGCACCCTTACTATAACAATATATATAACATATGTAATGGTCTTGAGACACTTGTTGACAAAGTATGTTTCTTATTTGGTGGTTCAAAATTCTTCCTTCGAGGTTTTTAATTAATAATTGTAAATATAAACAAGTCAGATAGGTTGATTAATAAAAAAAAATGTGGCAACACTTTGAAATATAATATCACATATACACCATCTTGCTTCACTATCAAGTGTTGTGGCCAAGCCACATGGGTTCCTACAGCATCACCAATTCCTTCACATTCACATGGAATTGGATATGGCAAAGGTGTTGATTTGTCCACTGCTTCATCAATGGAGACTCACATGCAATTCTTGGGTAATGGATCATCATGAAATAATTTATCAGGTGCATTAACACAAACAATTGTACCATATGCAACAATATTTTCATTAGATTCCTATGTTAATGCAACTAGTTTGCCCCAAAATACAAATAGACATATCAATAAATTTTACTAACTCTATAATATTAAGTAATAAAATTACAGCTATTATAATACCTGTAAAGTATCAGTTATGCTCACAATCTACAGGTCATATTCATCGATTTTCATGTTGTCTTCATTCATGTAAGGTACCTTCACTGAGCAACTACCTTTGTCATCTATCGGAATGTCATATGCACCCCTTTTATATACCATTTCTTCAAGTTTTTGTATATGTGCATCTTGTTCTGAAATTTTCTTCTTTGCCTCCGTCATCTCCCTTTTATGTTCATTGATTACATCTTGTGCAACATCAACCCTCTTCCTCGTTTGCCAACATTAAAATAGATTGTTGGAGTGACATGACCTCCAATACCCCTCACATGCCCAGTATGTTCTTCAATTTCAAGTGCTTTTGTAAGTATATCTTCTTTTGTCCCCTCAATTTTTAGTTTACTCTCTCACTTTTGTTGTATATACTCATCCAATCATGCACATTAAAAAGAAATAGTACTAAAAAGTTTCAATTTCAATAAACTTGTTTGTTTTTATGTATTATTTATTTGCTTACAATCTTTTATACTCTTTTTGTCAAATCCTCGCACTCAAAGTTCTCTTCTTTGTTAACTCGTCCTTTCTTCCACATAATAGCTCTATTAATGTCATCATCATCACATAATTCAGTCACCTACAATAAGAAAAATATAGCAACATATGTGAAATAATTTTATGTGAATAAATTGGAGGGTTCACATGAAAATATGCTCAAAATATACTTATTATTTCTTCAGTAAAGCGTGCATATCCTTTACGTGCAAGCGGATGAGGGTATATGTGTTATTTTCTTCTCTCTTTTTATTGATCACTTAGTTTCTATTTATTTCAAATTATAAAATTTGTGTATAAAATATGACTTATGGTTGACTAGTTTTAAAATAAGAAATTAAAAAACTAATAATGAAGTCTTCTGACATGTGACTAATGACAAACAAACTCCAATCATTTCTTGAAATACCATAGCCAGTAGGTGACTCAGTCAACTCTTCAAGTTTATCAAGTTTGCTTAAAATGAATGTTTGAGTGAGATGGGTTTCGTATTAATGTCACTTACTATTTGTTGATTTCAAACAACCCTTCTTTCAACTTGTATCAACATTATACATCAACTATAAATCACAAAAGTGGAAATACGTTAAAAAGATTAACATGTAACATTCAAGCTAAAAGTACTAGCTTACTTACATTAACCAATTCCCATATCAATTCTTTAACATCACTTGGAACCCGCTTCCAAGTCTTGTAAATAATCTTAACCTTTTCTCGAGCAAGCACACTAATCTAACTTTGCATTTCAACAGCAACTTCTCCTATTGATCGTCCAAGTTTGTTGAATTCAACATCCCTTCTAATTCCTTGAACTCTTTGTCTAGCAAGCTTATCCAAGTGTGTATGACCTCTTGACATTCTTGTGGTTTCTGTTTTTGTAGAATCCAATATAGTGTTACCATCCCAACTCTCTTCAATTTTAGCAGATGCAATTTTCACATGTTGTCCAAATCTCTTACTGTTTGTAACAGTGTCACATCCATCAATACCTATTTTCAGCTTTGTAGAGGATGGCATAGATTCCACAACTAGTGTTAGCAGCTGATATATACAACAAATAAGAGAAAAAAAAATGCAAAAACTCACAACAACATTATAAAAAGTAGGATAGCATATCAATATTATCCACAAAATCAGTATCGAAAGCAAGATAACATATCAATATTGTCAACAAAATCAGTTTTTAAAGTAAGATAACATATCAATATCATCCACAAAATCATCTTCAAAAGGTAAATAACATATCTATATATTGTCAACTCAAGTCTCATCACAATCTTCACGAATGCATGGTGGTTCATTATCATCAGCTCCGTCAACATCTATTGATGGCAACCCTCTACTAAAACATTGATTGTGGATTGCAGTGCCTTTCATACCTTCACCTTTTATGTATTCAAAGTACTCCCTACTTGGAGTTGTAAGTACAACACTCCATAAAGGATCTTCAGGATCTTCAATGTAAAATACTTGCTTTGCTTGACTAGCCAAGATAAAAGAGTCGGATTTGAATCCAATTCTATTGAGGTTTACCAACGTGAAGCCAAGATCATATACTTTAATACCGTGATTATTCTCCACCCATTTACATTTAAACATTGGAATTTGAAAGTTGTAGTAATCAACTATCCATATTTCTTGTATAACTTCATAAAAATCATATCTGACATAATAGGATTTTTATCTTTTGCACTAGCAACTTGCATTGTCTTTGCGACTAAGCTGACTCCGGAGTTTTGAACAACTCGTATAATATCATGCTTTTTTGTAGCATAAGTAACCCCATCAATCAAATAACTAGAGTACTTTAAAATTTGATTGCTAAGTCCATGCGCTATCCACTTCAATTTTTCTAATACTTAATGGATGGAATGCTCAGCTACACGTGAAACCTAGATTTTTGGTGTGATAACTTTTTAATTATGCATAAATATTATAATGAAGATATGATAATACATAATACTAAAAGAAACTTACACGATCACGCAACCAGGTAGTAAAAGTTCGGTTATGCTCATCTTGTAACCACTTCTTGGATTTAGCCCTATGAGGAAATTTTGCGTTCAAATACGCCATGTGTTCCCTAATGAAATTACTAGGAATAATAAACCAATTGAATGTAAGACAACCGTATGAAAGTATTAACAAGTTGGAGAAATTACTCGATATAGAAATCAATCTCAATATCATTTGCTAATACGTAGTGATGTGCTTATTGCAACTCATCGAAACTAATGGAGTGCACTACTACACCCGATAAAGGCTTAGTAAGTTCTATTTGTCGATGACTTGATTGGATCACAATTGTGTGCACACTAGACAGATAGTCTGAACAAAATTCAATAGCATCTTTGGCAATATAATATTCAACTATACATCCTTCAGGTCGATTGCGATTTCGCACATACTCTTTCAAAATCTTCATGTATCTTTCAAATGGATACATGTACCTATACCAAACCGGTCCACACAATTTCACCTCTCACACAAGATGAATAGATAAATGAATCATTATATCAAAAAATGAAGGGGGAAAATACTTTTCAAGTAAACACAATGTAGTCACAATCTCTCATTGCAAAACATCCAACTTTGAGACATCTATCACTTTATTTCATAACACATTGAAGAAGAAACACAACCGAGTGATAGTGTCTCTGACATGTTTGGGCAAGACACCACGGATGGCCACTGGAAGCAATTGTTGCATTAAAGTGTGGTAGTCATATGACTTAAGCCCAACAAGTTTCAAGTCTTTCATCAACACAAGGTTTTTAACATTGGATGAGTAACATATCGGAAGATGTATTTCAATCAAAGAATTCAAAATCTTTCTTTTCTCATCCTTACTAAGTGTATAACAGGTTGATGGCAAAAATGTTCTCTTCTCCCCCACCCTAGGTGTCAAATCTGTCCTCACATTCATTTCCACAAGGTCTAATCTCGCTGTCGCTCCATCCTCTGTTTCTCCAGGAATGTCAAGTAATGTACTTAGGAGAGATTCACTGACATTTTTTTTTAATGTGCATCACATCAAGAACATGTCGAACATGTAAATGTTTCCAATACTAAAGTTCAAAGAATATTGATTTTTTTTGCAGCATGATTTTACATCATCCTTCTTCGACTGAATCTTCCCACTCATTTTTCCCCAATGACAATTAATTCTTTCAACTCTTTCAAAAACTTCATTGCCACTCAATGGTTTTGGTGTAAAGTTAAACTCCTGGTTCCCATTAAATGGCTTCCGTTGCCTTTGATAAGGATGATTTGTAGGTAGAAACCTTCTATGACCTGTATATGACATTTTTTGACTATGCTTCAACCTTATTGAATAGGTTTTTTCGCCACAAATCGGACATGCATGATATCCTTTCACAATACACCCTGACATGTTCCCATATGCAGAAAAAACATTGATCGTCCATAATAAGACAGCTCTGAGCAAGAAAGTTTCTTGTCAATATGCATCATATGTTTCAACACCTATATCCCATAAGCATTTTAAGTCATCAATCAGGTGTGCTAAGTAAATTTCAATATCATTTCCCGATTGTTTGGGCCCATAAATCAACAATGTGAGCATCATAAATTTTCTCTTCATACATAAACATGGAGAAAGATTGTAAGTGATCATTAAAATTGGCCAACAACTACATGCAGAACTCATCAAACTCTGTAGCAAACTAATCTACATGGGGATTTATCCCGTCAGTTGATATGGCTAATCTATGATTTCTTGTCTCAGCAGCAAACTCTGGCCAATTGTTATCAACTAATTTTCAAGATGGCACATCAGTTGGATGATGTAAATATCCATCATGAAGTCTTTTATCAGCATGCCAAGTCAACTCCTTAGATATCTCCTTATTCCGAAACATTCTTTGAAATCTTGGAATAGGAGTAGAACCTTTGCAGGAACTCCTTCCTTAATCGTATTATTTTGGCCCAACTTCCACCTTGACATATTGCAAGTAGGACAATTGGTGAAATCCTCATACTCCTTCTGGTATAAAATATAATCATTATGGCAAGCATGAATTTTCACGTAATCCATCTCTAATGCACATAAGGTTTTCTTTGCATCATACAAAGATAAAGGCAATTCATTGTCATATGGAAGCATTTCTCCAAACAAACTGAGTAGGTCAGTGAAACTTGTATCACTCAACTATATTTGGCCTTCAAGTTAAATAATTTCACAACTGTAGAAAACCTTGTAAATTTAGTGCATCTAGGATATAAAGGTTTCTTGGCATCTACAAGTAGCTTATTGAATTGGGTTGGATTCTCAGCATACCTGTCATATGCAGCATGTACCAGATCTACCGGTTCTTCAGTAATAGCTTTTTGTTCATCTAGCCCTACTTGATCACTATCATTCTTTAAGTTTCCTATCGTAGATCTTTCCCCATGCCATACCCTAATGTAATTGAGAGGTATCCTATGACAATCACCTTATAAGTTATTAATAAAATTCACTATTTAAGTATACATTATCTATGTATTTGATTGGATCTTAAACTCATGTACTGAAGTCCACAATCCGATGCATGGTATGAAAGAAATTGTGATTGGATCATAATTAGTGGGTATCTTATCATGTATAATCATGTAAGTATTGAAACTATCCCTAGTCGATGAATTAATGAGATTGAATGTCATCGATTCTATGAGACTAGCACATATTATGCTCATTGGTTTATCCAAGCATTCGATACTCACTGAATGGAAGCATAGGGATGCTAAGAGTGAATATTGGGATGCTAGTTATGTTAACTAGTTCATTGGAGTGACCTGCTATAAGACTTTATATGGTTTTATATGTCATTGAAGATCTCATTGCATCTCGAGTGCAAGCTTCCTTAGACTTGAGGTATTCAAGTCATTTTGGTCATGGTGCCTTATACTTTGACTTCTTCGCAACCATCTCCATATGATGTGTAACTCCGGGACGATTGGGTATAAGCCAAAGTGATCGAAGGTATTTGAATAACCCATAGAGGATTCACCACTCCTAATAAAGGAGATGTATACCTTAGGCCTCTTGTCAGGATTGTTACTCAGAAGTCTCTGGCCAAAGAAAACATGTTAAGAAGATGGTCTTCTTGGGAACATGTAAGAGTAACTTGAATTCACAGGACAAGAAAACTAACTTGGGCTAGGTGTGACATAGTCAGCCTAGTGGGGACGAACACATAGACCATGTCCTGAACCAATTGGGTATAGGGTGAGTGAAAGGAATAAGGTACGAACAATTGTATATGTTAAAGGGTTCAGAAATGTTCTGGAGTCGATTTAGACTTTCCGATCAATTGGGGGGCATGATGCACTGCTAGGTGTCACTCATAATCTATTTATAATTAAGGGGTTAATTATGAATGACCAACATAACTGGAAACCTATTGGGTCACACGCACTACGGGTGATCTCGATATGTAAAACAAGTCTGAGAATGAGATTCTCAATGAGAGAGGATATGTCTGGTTAGACTAGGCCAAGAATGTGTGAAACGGAGGCTATGTAACCTCCTATGGCCTTGTCAGACTTAGCACGACCATATTGCACCTAAACAAACTCAAACGGACCATACAGAGCCTCACATGACTGTGCCTAACTAGGCAAGGGTCGTGCCTGGCTCTAGCTAAAAATGGCCAAAGCCTGGGTTGTGCCCAGAAGGACACACGGCTGGTCGTGTGTCCTGGCATGGTTGGCCGTGTGTAAATCACACGGCCATGTTGCAGCTCCATCGTCTTTTGGAGATTTTTCTTATGGAAATTTTTTGAGTTGTTCTTATCTTAATTATGGGATAGTTATGGTAAGATAGGTTCCATTTAAGCCTCCTAAGATGACCTAATCAAGAGATCCATAAATAGATCCCTTGATAGTCTTTGGAGGTGTGATTCTAATCTTAGGTTTTCTTCCAAGGTAGTCGTCTTTTCTCTCTCTTTTCCCTCTCTTGTCTCCGTCAGTTGACTAGCACCAATCAGAGATAAATACTTGTTGCTCGAGGAGTTGTCTCAGGTGATCTCGACGTGGATACTGATAGAGGCAAGGCTCGTTGGTCTTGCTTGTGGTTTCGACGGATTCAAAAGAATCACGAAGGTATATGTCACGCCCCGAGAGTATGTCGTGCCGAAAAGCAAACGAACGACATCTCCCCTGTATGTGGAAACATATCAGGTTAATACAAGGCCTGTATGCCCACAACAACATGACATATATATGGACAATACTAAACAATACATCCACAACAACACAAAGGTGCGCACCGGTGCGACTCTAACATACTACACCAAAAACAACATACAAATCAACAACCAAATACAACACTGATTATACATGGCCATAATACAAAATAGCAGCGGAAACAAATACGTGGAAAACCCCAATTGTTCGGTGTGAGATGGGATCAGTTGGCGGAGCTCCGAACGTCCAAGGAATCTCCTACCTGTTACCTGGGCGACAAAAAACCTAGGGTCCCGGGGTGGTGAGTATAAACTCAGGGGTAATATATAGAAAGTGCATGAACAACATATAAGGATATAGAGATCTACAAGTATACATGTGAAGATCTACAGGTATACAACATGAGTCCAATAGACATACAGTCCTATCCAAATCTACTAACAAGTAACCGTGGTATAGTCATACTCAATGTATATACTAAATTGATCAACTGAATATGAAGTAATGTACTGACGTACCTGACGGTCTGCAACACCATAAGCTACATTATCCTGAACAGATATACAATAATATAACCCATATAACGCACAAAGTCAATCTCATACCTGCCCAACACTCAGATATATGAACAGTATATAATCACATGTAATAACATCCCGGTCCATACCACACTATGACATGACGCTAATCAAATGCATACAACAGTCTGGACCAACACATATATCATGCTCAACACACAGCAGTATATAATATGCAAATGGCATGTATCATGATGTACAAACATATGCAGCAAACAAATGCAGCATCTCACAGGCATATGTAAAACATATATCAAATACATGCATACATATATATCAGCAATGCATATGCATGGCCATATCTGCGGACCCATCCAACCATGACCCCAGTATGGCCCGAGTGGCACGGCATGATGACTAGCCCGACTCCAGCTACAACCACTCTCGAGTGGCCGAGTTGGGTAGTATGAATGAGTAGCATATAAGCGTAAAAAGTTAACTACTCCCCGGGGGTCCCTGCTGTTGGTCGCTCCGTCACTACCCATGAGTAAACGAGCTCTGCACACAGGACAACTGCACATCACACAACCACCGTCTATAGTGGGCGAGTGCTAACACCACTGCTCTGCCGGTGGCGGTGCGATCTCCACCACCACCGCCTATAGTGGCGCACATCCAACGATTCGCCTCAACCTCGCTACCACTACCCCGAGTGGCGGGAGGCGGGATTATCGACGACGACTGCCTCAACCACAAGGGAGACCTAACAAAGATGCATGCAATGTAATGATGCATAGCTCCATACATGTATCCTCGCCACACTCCCTATCCCACGGGGAGTCCTGGTCAACCAAAAGTCAACTATGCAAGGACTACAATCCACAAGACTCTCTCTATCACACAAAGAGTCATACTCATCTGACAGTCAACCACGCTAAGACCTCTGGTCAGTAGCGATATACTATCGACCGTCCATATAACCATACACAGATATACGATCCATAATGGATATACCATCACGCTAGGACCTCTAGTCCATGGCCACATACTGACAACCACATACTTATCTATGCACAGACAACTAAATCCACCATAGATACACCACTAATACAGGTATGATATAACAATCGACTCCATAATCCAATCCATCACCTAACCCTAGTGATGTAACACAGTAACCCAATCTGAGGTCACAAAGATAACCCTAACCACATGTACTTACTGAACATCTATCAGCTAATACATAACAGGGTTTGTAGTTCATATCCATGATAGATAATCAATGAAATAACGGCAATATATCTCAAAGGTCAAAGGCAGTACAAGCATATGATTAAACATGAGTGGATTTAAGGTAATCAAGTATAAGCATATATCCAAATTCATGCACTGGAATTCGATCAAACTATCGGACCAGGTAGATACTACCCACCTGATACATAATCCGTGTTATCCATCTCCACGTTCATGTATCCATCACCATCAACGTCCTATAACAATAGGATACAATTAAGTACCATCACATATCTAATGATCGAATCAACTCCCACATCAACCTTATATCTTGATCAATTAATCGAACAATCTAATACTACAGGATGAATGAATTCATATTAACCAATCAATCTACCACATTCATCTATATCAATCCACAATATTAACTATAAATATACCAATCGGACATACCTTGCATTTCCGAATTGGATCCACAAGGAAATCTCTGCTTCTACACAATCGCATGTCAATTCCCATAACTGAGCTCACATCTCATCAATACACCACCAATTAGCCGTCGACCACACTATACTCCCAAAACAGAGGAAACAAGGTGAAAGAAATCATGCCACAGCTTCCTCTTGATACCGACGACAATTGATTTTCACATCTAGCATCAATCGACAACCACCATAAACACATATAAATACAGATGAAACAATAGGCATACCCAAAACTTACCGATCAGATCATCTCCGATAGCCCTTTCTCGTCTCCTATTCACCGAGCAATCCAATCTCCAAACACTGCCTAAAAACATGGATCCAAGCTACTGGCAGTGAAAATCACAAGCAAGGATGGATTTCATCCAAATCAAGGGGAGAAGATCGACTGCTTACCCAAATCTCGACAGAACTCGTGAAATCCAGCTCACGATCGGAGACCCGGCAGTTCCACCGTCGACCCTCGGCTCCCAGTAAAGACTCTTCGCCGGAACTCTTGATTGAAAACCCATGATCGGAGGTCTTCCAGCGAGGTGATCCCGTGTGCATCGACGGCAGTCATGTTTGAAAGAGGAAATGGGAACGGTGCTCGCGCGAAGGATCACTGACCTCGATTGGCAGCTCACCGCCGCGATGACAGCACCGCCCGTCCACCGCAAATACCTCCGAGATCCCCCCAGGCAAGACCCAAATCCTCCACCAGAGATCGACCAAAGTGGCGGTGCCGTCGACTGCTCTCTCTGGAACGCCGACAAGATCGGCGACGGGAATTGTGTGGAGCGCAGGAACAAGGCGGAGAAGAGAAGAAACGAAGATCGCGATGGTTGATCGGTTCGTTCGGCAGCTTTTAAAAGTCGTTCGAGCGATTTGGTTAGACCAACCCAAACCGGTTCAAGCCCAATCTAATTTAACCCAATCCGATTCAAGCCAATCAACCCAAGCCCAACTAGCTAATCAACCCAATTAGCCCACTAATTAGACCCAATTAATTAAAGGGTTAATCCATATTAGTTTTTTTTCGTATTTTACATTCTCCCCCACTAATAAAAATTTGGTCCCCAAATTTCCGACTCATGTACGAGTACGAGATGTCACAATAACCATCTCAAATATCTAGAGCAAAGTCACACCTCAAGTGACTAAGTGGGGGTACTGAACTCGAATATTACATTACGGCTCTTATATACACTCTCAACCGACCTATTAAAAGGTAAATAATTGTACCAAAGTGGAGCTCTATACCCATAACCGATGGGAGACTTTGCCAGAATCGTAAGGTGAATCATGAATCACTATCAAAAATGATACTCAAGGATACTCCATGGATATAATTCCATCAAGCGATCCAACGAAATCCATCTTACGACTCGGAAGAAAATGAGCGGACCTAGCTAATCGATCATCGACTACCCAAATCCTATCAAGTCCTTTCCGAATTCTAGATAATCTCCCAACACAGTCTAGTGCACTAGGCTCCCACTTCATCACGGTATGTAACCCTACCGGTCACTAATATTCCACCTTTACTTGTTGGCACACCCAACCTCAAATTACGGAATCAACCATATCCCATATCTCGTTCCACCAACAGGAACATCCCAATACTCACTATTTTAGGATACACTCCGAATAAATCACCACTCTTGAATGAAGAGTCTCCTGAAACAACTCTTCCTAAATCGAATGCAACTCTGGGAACCACTATCCTTCCCAGAGACGGAGATTTATTCTCACAAGAGAAATTAATCTAATGTCCAAAATTCACTATGTCACCCAGAACTGAAAGTAACTAGAAGACTATAATGACTAATCTCGCTAGTTTCTCAACCAGCATACACATAATATACGTCTCATTCAACTGCATCGGGATCGCTCATAATTCCTGACATGATGCATCTGCGTACAATACCCTTCCATCCATATCGGACGAATTACTAACACTGACACAAAAGTCAGCCACCTTCTAGGCCTTGAAACCTAGCTTCCCAAGCTTCCGACCAAGTGATTTCTATCACCTTCTTGGTCCAACAAATCAGCGGTATGATAATGCTAGTAACATCTTATCAACATATATGGTAAATACCAAATCAATCTAGGGATACCACAACTTCCCTTAAGATTGTGGATATATCCATAAATATATCCTCCACATACATGATAATAATCAATCTCAAATACTCCCAGAGTACTTGATTCCTCAAATCCATGAACGACTAAATCGTCGATAGGTCTAACGACATTATCAATAACTCGTAAAATTCATACTAAGTATGAAATGTCATCTTCTATACACCTCCATCCTTTTTACTCTAAGCTGATGATAGCTCAATCATCACACTGACAATGATAATTGTATGACACTAAGTCATTACAATATCAACCCTCCAATCATATATCAATCCTAGGGTGTACACAGGTGTCCTTTAGCTAAGCTAAACAGATCATTTATCCTCAACAAAGGATATTCATTCTCAACTACTGCATTCCATCATCGATAATCGATGCATAATCTCAAAGATATGTCTCTCTTTCAACAAAGAGTTCCGGATCTTTTCCAGAAGGAATACTGGAGCAGATAAATATCCTATCCAATACCTCATATAATCGTAACTTACGTTCTTTCAATTTCTACAGTGTTTAGCAACACTAATACCAATAAAATCATCTCCTAGTATGAGGTCTCCAATATCGAAACTATTCCCAAAATCACCCTCAATCGCATATTCCACTTGCCCATACCGTGACAAGCCCGGGAGTTCATCCGAAACTATATCCGAATACTCTCGGATTATACGCACATCCGAGATATATGTTATACCTCATTTCAACAATTTAACTATCCGTAAGGATATGTCTATAGTAGAGGTATGTCTAGCAAAGGCTAAGGGTATCCTTTGACTTCTTGATTGTTGGTCCACATCTCACCTGACGGTAGAGATACCACCAACCCACAAGTGGGTAGGAACCATTCTAATCCTATCTAAGAATGTTCTAGACCTAGATACCTGTAAACTACAGTATATCTCGATATATCCACAAATAGGGTAACCTAAAGTAATACCCCGAATGACCAATTCTTCGGTCTACTATATCTCTTCTCGAGTAACCATGTAAACTCGCCCAACATCTATTCTGGACGGCTGAGCTCATGTAGATGCAAAAGACTATCATGGAGGAACTGAAATCACCTGCTGAACCTGAAGTACAAACTGGTGCAACTGCAGTGGAGATGGTAAACACTGTTATACTAGCAGAGAATATACAACCGACTGTAAGGTACTGAAGAACTGGCAACATCATAGCACGCTCCATCTCTGTTAAAGGTATAGATGCACCCGGAGAATACGTCATAGATACGACCATCATCGTAAAATCTCTCCTCTGTATAAAGCATAACCACTCTTGGGAAGGTAATAGTTGTTGTCGTCTGGAAAGGTAACAGTTGTTGTCTGGACGTCTGAATCTTTTGAGATGTCTTCTGCTGATACTGCTGAGTAACTCGCTTCTTTCGGATGGAAGTATCAAAGAACTCCCCTATGTCTGAGATAAGATCGCTGCTGATGTGATAATCTAATCTTCTATAATGATCTCGGCTTTCGAGGTTGTGGATCGTCCTCTTGAAAGCATCATCCATAGTCTTCAACTGGGTCTTCAAAGTACATACTCTCCTCGTGGGTACTGGCTGCTTATAGTAGAAACAGATAAAATACTGAATCTGATAATCTAACTTTGCGTGTCGTCGTGACCCACACTGCACACACACAATCTCTCTTCGGAGTCTTTCCTCTGATTTCACTGATAAACATGAAAAGATATTGATGATCTGCAGTCGGTCTTCTATGATCGGAAAACCCTCCAGTAGTCGCTCGTGACTCATAACTCTAATCTTGCTCCTTTTATCAAACATTCGGAGACTTCTAATTCCAATAATTTGACTTGCAATATATGCTTATCAAATTTCCAACTCTTAAAACACTTGCTACGGAGTCATTTCTATACACATGACTCGATCCAATGCCTTCCGGTAGGATCTAGCAGGAGATCCAAACATCCTGATCAAGATGTCAACCGATAACCCGTGGGTGACCAAAACCAACCCAATCACATTCTTAGGCTATTAAATGGTCGTAACCTTCACAAGTCTAACAACTCTGCATGGTACTCCCATTACCAAACGATCACCCTATTCGATGCCCAAGAATTTCCTGACAATGAGTCAAAGAAGATGACGTGGGGAAATACTATCTCACAACATCACTACACCGTGGCCAAGTGATGTGTGATTTCTCGAAGGTTATTTCCTATCTCTTCCACCAAGTATCGGTTTGATCCCGATAATGGTATTCAACTAACTCTACTTTCTTCGTATAATACGAGTTAAGTACTCAAAAGTACCTTCAAAATTATACAACCTAACATGACCAACTCAGGGATCAAAATCCCTATGAATATCTCCAAACTAATCCTCTACTATCTGCATCAGCAATAGTATACTCGCTTGTCCATTACCCCATAGGTAATGATCTGACTAACATAATTAGTGAAAATCTTATGACTGTAATCCTTGATCTCCACAAGAGATGTGACTACTAACCCCTTCTATTCGACTCGGTATCAGTCGGCTCTCAAAGGTAATTACCTTTTCGATAGCAGGTACATGTCTAATAACCTCAACATATCGTTCCCATGGTCAACTCAAACCACGGTTACGAATACTAACCAACACTCTACAAGTCATCCATGTTATAAGCAACTAAATGCATAGCCAATAGAAGGATATGTAATAATAGTTAACATACCTTAAACCTTGTAGCTCGGAGATGTCCGCAATAGCCAGATCCCAGAACTCACAAAACCAAAATTGAGTAAAACAAAACTCGATGTCCGAACGAAATAAAATCCGAAAATGGACTTCGCAACCTAGGGCTCTGATAGTATAACTTTTCTCCTTCTTGGTTTTACATGTGATTGTGTCAAAGCAAGTATTCCTGACCCCCAGGGAATGTCTGGGATGAAATAAAAATTATTTTATTCATTTTATTTCGCTGCGCATTATCCCAGAATCTCCAACAAGTGGTATCAGAGTCACCTTGTTTGTTTGGCATAGATTGCATGTTGTAGGAGAATATTTAAAGCATATTTAATATTTTAATATACCTATGCAATATTTTTCTATATGATAGATTAGAGTATGCATGATTTTATATATAGGATATGTTTGTAACCGGAAAAGGAAATATTGAGGATGCACCTAGAAACACCGAAGGTGTTGGCCGCATCGTTAAAGTCAAAGCATAGACTAGTCATGCGTTGGGAATAGGTTGCGCGGTGCACGTATCTAATTCTTAAAACGACATGTGCATCATTTTTTCAGCTCATGTTACATCGGGAAATTTATTTCCTAATGTGACCTTAGTTTTTCCATATTTAGGTTTATTTCCTGTTATAGATGAGACCAAGTATAACTTGAAATCCCTTGTGCAAATATTAGGGCTAACATCTTCCATTAATATGGTTAAACCAAAGTTCTTTTTTGTGTTTGGGTTGTTGGACTCCCTTCAAGCCTGGCATGACATCGAGCATGTTCAATTCATATGAGATTCGATATTTATTTTAAATGGTAAGGACCAGAGGTCAATTTCAAGTTTGGCTTGTTGGGCTCTCTCCAAACCTAGCTTGTAAATTGGATGTATTCAAACCATTTAAATTTGATCTCACGATTAATGGTCCGGCCCTAACTGAAAGCATTGATTTGTTGGACTCTCTCCAAGGTCAATGTGGACAGAGGTGCAATTAGGTGATATGCATTAGATGTATATATGTTAATGAGTTAACAACCTAATGTATATGTGAACATTCAATTAGTTGATAATATAAAGTGATAGTTATATATTTCATATATAATAGGTACTGTTGATACCTAATATTATGACTATGAATGGCTTGTTGAACTCTCTTTAAGGTTGTTCTTAGTCATAATGGATATCAACCCACTAGGAGATAACCTACCATCTCTCGAATTCAAAGTAAGGGTTATTGAGTTTGATATAAATAGTGGGAGTTTCTTGTTAATGTAAATTGTTTGCATTACTATAAATTCATCTCTCTTATACACCTCTTTTTTGTATATCTAGGTACTAATTAGAAGAGTATGTCGATCTCCATTAACTTACGTTCTATTTTGGACAGCAACAAATTGACTGGGCCAAACTTCTTGGACTGGCTTCGCAACCTGAGAATTGTTCTCAAGGCTAAAAAGCTAGTTTATATCCTTGAAGAGGTTCTTCCTCAACCTTCTGTAGACAATGCATTTGGTGACCAAAAGTTGACTTACCAAAAATATATTGTTGACACTAAGATGGCGAGTTGCATTATGCAAGCGTTGATGTCTCCTGAGTTGCAGAAGCAACATGAGCATATGGATGTTAATACAATTGTCTTCCATCTTCAAGAGTTGCTCGATGAGCAAGTGTGATCTGAAAGATTCGAGGTCACCCAGCTCCTCTTTCGATCAAAGATGCAGGAGGGTTCATCTGCAGTGCAGTTTGCACTGAGGATGAATGATTATATTGAGCTATTGAGATCATTAGACTTTTTCATGGACCATGAATTAAGCATTGACTTAATTCTTCACAATCTGACTGGTAGTTATTCATAATTTGTGATGAACTATCGGATGAATAAGATTAAGTCCACTATTCCTGAATTGATCAATATGCTCAAAACAGTAGAGTCATCTGTTGCTAAAGAACAAAAGGTGGTGATGTTGGTTGACTCCTCAAAGAAATGTTCTAAGAGGAAGTCAAAAACCAAAGCCAAAGGGAAGAAAAAGGCAAAGAAGGAAGAATTAACTCCCAAGGGCACTTGCCATCATTGTGGCAAGGATGGGCATTGGAAGAGAAACTGCAAGCAATATCTGGAGTCACTAAAGTAGAAAAAGGCATATGATGCTCAATCTACTTCAGGTATATTTGTTATTGAATGTCATACTGTTTCTTCTAGAACTTGGTATTGGATACCGAATATGGCTCACATATATGTAATGACATACAGGGGCTTAGGAACAGAAGAAGACTGGTTAAGGGAAAAGCATATCTAAGGGTTGACAATGGAGCAAAAGTTGCTGTTGTGGCCAAGGGAACTTATATGTTGTGACTTCCTATAGGACTAGTTTTAAAGTTGGATGATTATTTTTATATTCTTGCATTAATAAAAAACATTGTTTCTATTTCATATTTGAATAAGAAAAGTTATCATTTGACGTTTAGTAATAATTGTTATTACGTTAAATGGTGTTCTTTATGCTATTGGAATGTTAAATAATGGAATCTACACGTTAGATACATCCAATGAGATATTCAATATTGAATCAAATAGTAAACACGCTAAGTTAGATAATCAGTTAACCTCGCAATTATGACATTGTCGTCTTGGCCATATAAGCAATGAACACATGTCCAAACTGTATAAGTTTGACATATTAGATTCTTATAAATCAGATTCATTAGACACATGTGTTTCATGCTTAAAAAGAAAAATGACTAAGTTACCTTTTAGTGGAAAAGGTGAACGAGCGATTGAGGTATTAGGCCTTGTACACACCATTATGTTGTGGTGTATAAGGCAGAGTCTATTGAGACAATATACTATTGTCTCTTAGATAATCCTGAAACTCTTAGCTTAAGTATTCGCCACCTCAATCGGATCGAAGTATCTTAATACTTTTACCAAATTATTTCTCTACTTTATTTCTGAATTTTTTGAACTTTTCAAAGGCTTCAGATTTATATCTCATAAGATATACATACACAAATCATGAGTGATCATAGATAAAGGTAATAAGTAGTTGTAACCTCCTTGAGCATGAATTGACATTAGTCCACATACATCAGTATGTATGAGACCAAATAACACTTCCACAGGCTTACTCTTTCCAGAAAAGGGCAACTTTGTCATCTTGCCTTGTAAGCATGATTCACATGTATCAAATGAATCCAATTCAAATGATTCTAGAATTCTACTCTTGTGTAACTCTGACATGCGCTTCTTGCTTATATGGCCAAGGCGATAATGCCATGTGTAGGAGGTTAACTGATCATCCTTTCGAGCACGCTTGTTACTCGATCGCTTTGATATTGAATGTGTCACTGGATGTATCTAATATGTAGATGTCATTGCATAAAGTTTCGGTGCTATAAAGAACGTCATTCAAGGTTATATAACAACAATTGTTACTAAACGTCAAATGGAAACCCTTTCTATTTAAACAAGAAATAGAAACAATGTTCTTTATTAATGCAGGAACAAAATAACAATTGTTCAGTTCTAAGACAAGTCTACTAGGAAGCTTCAGCGAATATATTCCGATGACAACAGCTACAACCTTTGCTTCATTATCGACTCGCAGATTCGCTTCTCCCTTGATAAGTCTTCTGCTATCCCTTAGCCCTTGTATGTCATTACATATATGTGAGTCACACCCAATATCCAATATCCAAGTGTCAAAGGAAATAGCATGACAATCAATAACGAAGATACCTGAAGGAGATGGGGCATCAAATGCCGACTTCTTCTTCATGGACTCAAGATACATCTTACAGTTCCTTCGCCAATGACCCATCTTGCCACAGTGATGGAATGTGGCTTTTGGAGCTAACTCTCCAGTCTTTGCCTTCTTCTTCTTCCCTTTTGGTTGTTGCTTTGACTTCTTCTTAGAACCTTTCTTCGAGGAGTCAACCAACATCATCGTCTTATGTTCTTTAGTCACAGAAGATTCTACAGTCTTGAGCATATTGATCAACTCGGAAATGGTGGATTCAAGATTGTTCATCCGATAGTTCATCACAAATTGTGAGTAACTCTTGGACAAACTATGCAGAATTAAGTTAATACTTAATTCGTGATCCATCGCAAACCCTAGTGATCCTAGTCGCTCGATGTACCCGTTCATCTTCAGTACAAACTATACTGCAGATGAACCTTCCTCCATCTTCGAGCTAAAGAGAAGCTTCGAGACCTTGAACCTTTTGAGTCTCAACTGCTCATCGAAGAGTTCACGAAGATGGTAAATGATCGTGTAAGCATTCATATGCTCGTGCTGCTTTTGCAACTCATGAGTCATCGTCGCTAGCATGATGCAACTGACAAGCTCAGAATCAGTCGTATGCTTCTGATTGGCCAACATTTGGTCCGGAGTTGCATCATAGTCAAGACTGGTGGGAAGAGGCTCTTCAAGGACATAAGCAAGCTTCTCATCCTTGAGAACGATTCTCAAGTTTCGAAGTCAGTCCAGAAGTTAGACCCAGTCAGTTTGTTTGATTCCAAAATCGAATGCAGATTAAGAGACGACATTATCAAATGATTAACCTAGAAATACAAAATCAAGAATGTGAGAGAGATGATTTGATATGTAAACAATTTACATATTAGGCTCCCACTCACTTTTCGAATTCAAGAGCCTTTACTTTGAATTCGGGAGATTGTAGGTTTTTCTCTGAATGGGTTGATATCCACTGTAAATAAGAACAATCTTGACGTTAGGTCAACAAGTCATTCTTAGTTATAGTGGTAGGTATCAAGTATACCGATTACATATAACGTATATGTAACTATCACATTATGCTATCAACTATTTGAATGTTCACATAAACATCGGGTTGTTAACACATTAACAAGTATAGATCAAATGTATATCACCCGACTTCACCTCTATCCACATTGACCTTGGCGTTAGGTCAACAAGTCAATGCTTCAAGTTAAAGCCAACCCGTTAATCATGAGATCATATCTCTATGGTTCAAACATATATAATTTCAGGTTGAGCTTGACTAGGGCCAACAACTCAAACAAGGAATTAGACTCTGGTTCTTACTATATTGACGATAGGTGTAAGCTTTAAAATTTGTATAAGGGTTTTAGGTCTGATCCTCATGCATATGTTCTACCTATATGACATCGCACGCATGACATATATGATGACATGTCACAACACACTCATGACAAAATGTATCTAATCATGGCATGTGATATGACATGATTATGTCATAGTTGTCATTATATTATTTTGGAATTAAAATATATTTAGGAATTTGATTTCCATAAATCAACATTCTTTTGATTAAATTAGGAAATAATTTTTAAATTTAATCTCATATTTTTGTTTGGGAAATATATTAAAGATAAAATATATTTTAGAATCTAGATTTCATAAATCATGATTCTTTAATTAAATAAGGATTTAAATCCGAATTTAATATTATATTTTATCTAGGAAATATATTAGAAATAAAATATTATTTAGAATTTTGATTTCCATAAATCATGATTCTCTAATTAAATAAGGAATTAATTCCGAATTTAATTTTATATTTTATTTGGTAAATATTTTTCAGAAATAAAATATGTTATAGAATATTGATTTCCATAAATCAAAATTTCATAATTAAATTAGGAAACAATTTTTAATTTAATCACATACTTTATTTAAGAAAATAAATACCTATTAAGAAAATCTAATTAATTAGGAAATATTTTTCATATTAATATTTCTTGATCAAATATTTCAAAAATATAATTTCCTAAATTATTTCTAAATTTTCCAAATTTGAATTTTTTTTCTAACAAATTAGAAAACTTTCCAAAAATAGAAAATTTTCTAAAAATTTTCCAAAATAATTCTATGACCAACTACAACTTCATAAAACCTATTTTACGAATATGTCGAAGCACGGTCAGGCTCTGATACCACTGTTAGATTACAGCCGACGCATAGATGTGCTTTTGTCTTTTCACAAACGAACATAGCGAAAGAAAAACATAATAATTTTCTAAATTATTACAACACTCACACCCATACATACAGTATTATAACACGTGCAGACATATCCGTCAAATAAAATTTTACATACAACAAGAATAAAATAAATTTTACTCTATGTATATCTTTCGGATGATGGCAAGCCGGAAGGGCATCAACTGTACGACGCTCGCAGAGCTTCGTCTCTACTCGTATCCATGTCGAATCTTGGGAGGGAAAACTTCTCAAAACCACGAGTTTGACCTTCTCTTCACTACTAGATGAAGTAAGAAGGTCGGGTGATCAGAGAGCAATCGTTGACTCGTTTTGCAACACAAACGAGTCCTCGAACAATCTTCGTAAGATTGTCGATTCGTGTTGAAATTAGCTGCTATTTTGAAGCTTCAATAAGCGACAATAACAACCCTAAAACCTAGAGTGGTCATCCTCTAAAGAGGTGGAAACAACCCTTGTTTCCTTGATGGTCGGCGGAACACCAAACCCTAATTCTCCTAGGTTCAGCCAAAGGCACAAAGGAAGAAACCTTTGTTTCAAGCCTTAGCCGAATGGTCAATCCACCTTGAGGAAGACTTGGCCGGAGTTAGCTGGACCTAAACAAGAGGGAGTCTTGCTTAGGCCGGCGGTAAAGAAGAAGGAAGAGGGTAGAGAGTTCGGCTAGGTTGAGGAAGAGAGTCTTGAGGACTTCTATTTATTAGGTTTATCCTTTATAATCCTTTATATAAGCACTAATCCTAATGAGTTATAGGTTAGTGGATCAAATCTCTAAGTCCATAACCATTAAGACTTAATATCATCCATTAAATCCTAATTGGGCCCTTAACCAAAAGAGGGTCCTTTTAATTAAAACCAAATGGGTTTGGTTTATAATTAAACCTTTTAAGGCCCAACCCGTCTTCTTAAGACGTGCTCCTTTCGTGTTTCCGACTTGACAAATATTTTCATATTTGTCATGTGTTTGGCCCAACCAAACTTGATCTCTCTCGATCTTGAGAATCCATTCTCAAACTTGTTTTAAGTCTCTTCAAAGAATTCGTAGTGTGTGTGACCTAATAGATTCTCGATTTATGTTGGTCGTCCATAATTAACCATTAATTATGGAACGATCATAAGTGACACTTAATAGTACATCATGATCCCCAATTAATTGAAAAATCAACGGTTGATCTCGAAACTATTTCCAAACTCTTCAACAGCTATAGTGAATCGTGTCTCGTTTCTTTCACTCATCTTATACCCACTTGGTTCAGGACATAGTTTATGTGTCAGTTCTCACTAGGCTAACTACGTCACACCTATCCCAAGTCTTACTTCCTCATTCAGTGGATTCTAATTACTTTGACATGTATCCAAGAGTATCATACTCTTGACATACAATGTTTTGGCCAAAGACTTTGAGTAACAATTCTGACAAGTGGTCATAGGATATACATCTCTTTGTAAGGAGTGGTGAATCCTTTGTTATCTATTTAATCACCTTCGGTCACTTCGACTTATATCCAATCATCCTGTACCCACACCTCCGTAGAGATATATCGACTAAGATGTCAAAGTATAAGTCTCCATGACCAAGATGACTTGAATACCTCAAGCCAAAGGAAACTCGCACTTGAACTATAGTAAGAGCTTCATTGACATATCTTATATACAGAGAACCATGTGAAGTCTTACAGCAGGTCACTCCAATGAACTAGTTACCATAACTAGCATCCACATTTAACTCTCGACATCTCAATGTCTCCAGCCAGTGAGGAGCAGCTGCTTGGATAAACTAAGGAGTATAATCTATGCTAGTCTCCCAGAATCAATGATGTCCGAACTCATCAATTCATCGAATAGGGATTATTTCAATACATTCATAATTACACATGTAGAGATACTCATTAGTTGTGATCCAATCATAAGTTCTCTCATATTATGAATCGTATCACGGACATTCAGTAAATGAATTTAATATCCAATCAAACACATATGACATGTACACTCAAATAGTGAATCTTTATTTAGCAAATAAATAGTACAATCATAAGGCGATTGCCTTATGACACTTCTCAAATATAACAATAGCAAGATTTGATTCATGTCTACTTGTAACAACATATATGCTGCTCTAGTCAACGGGTCATCCCAAGGGGATCAACGTGAATTTACTCTAAGAACTCTTAAGAGTATAATTGTGCCAATTTAAAATTTATCTGAGCTATTTAAGGTCGAGCACTTTTGGTAAAAACTGGTCAAAAGTGTTTAATGGCCCTAAAAGGCTCAAAATTTATAAATAAGAACATGAACAAACTCAAGAGAATACTAAAAATATAATGATGCTAATTTGGCATAAATTTGAGATAGTTAGAGCTACCAAGCACTCAAAGATCATCAAAAACTTTTCCAAAAGTGCTTAGTGGCCATAAAGGTCTACAAATTAAAAAACCAATGGTGCAAGTTTAATTTAGACTAAACTTGATTTCTTTAGGGTCATCAAATACTTTTACCCAAAGTGTTTAGTGACCCTAAAGGACTCAAATCTAAAAACAAGAATATCAATAAATTTAGAGAGAATTTAGAAGTGCAACGGTACTCATTTAATATGATTCTAAAACCTTTAGGGGCACTAATGACCATAAATGACTCTAATTTTGGAAGAAAAAAATATGGGACTTAGTGGACTACCATAAGTACAATAGTGCTTATTTGAAAAAAAAAAAAAAATAGCCAAAAGAGTTTAATAACTCCATAGAGCTCAAAATCTAGAAAAGAGCATGAACACACTTAAGGGAATTGTAGAAGTATACAATTCGCCTTCGTCGGTCGACCGTCGAATGTGTTCGATCAATTGTCGTCATCGGTCGGGTGTCACCATCGATCGTCGACCATCACGTCGATCGTCGATCGTCGATCGTCGATCGTCGATCGTCGATCGTCGATCGTCAATCATTGGTCGATCGGCAACCGATCGGTGGTCGACGACAGACGACCGACGACCGATAGCCGACAGTCGGTCAGTCGGCGATCGACAATCAACCAATAATCGATCGGTCGACGATCGACGACCGACGATCGATCGGCCGCCGTCAAACCATCGAATGGATAATATTGTAAAATGTTAAATTATGTGATATTTTAAAACCTTCAAATAAATAAGTTTTGATTGTATTATTTCAGATTGAACCAAACAATATTTGATAATGTTTTATTTTTCATAACCTTGATAATTAATATGATTATCCAATAATCACATTATCAAAATTATATATTATAATTTGGATCAAATACATCTTTAGAGTGATTAAATATTTTTGGCTTAAAGTGTTTGATGGATGTAAAGGGTTCCAATTATGTAGAGAGAGAGGGGGAAAAAACATAAATTGAATTAATAGGATAATTAGAAGTGCAATAGTGTCAATTTGAAATAAATTTGAACTCTATAAGAAAAAAAAAATCTCTGCGAGGCTATTATGCACGTTTGTCCATAAGTGGCTAAGAGTGTTTGTGAGTCATAAAGCTCACAAAATTTAAAAGCAAACATATAAATTTTAAACTTTTTTTAAGTCCATCAAGCACTTTTGTCCAAATACGGTTAAATATTTTTAATGGCTCTAAGCGGTTCAAAATCTTGAAATACAAAAACAAGCTGATATTAAGAGTCTTAAAATGCCAAGTCTTTAAAAAAAAATGGACAGACTTAGTTGATCATTACGAGTGCAATTATACAAATTTGATAATAGTCTAAAACTTTTAGGGTTATTAAACACTTTTAACAAAAAGTTCGATTTATTTTTTTATTGGCATCAAAATATTTGAGCCTTCAACTTGATTAATTTTTAAAAGTGATCAATCCGATCTTATAGTCTTATGAAGATGTCTCTTTGCTAACTGAAATGAAAGAGGTCAGAGTTCCTATAGATCTCCACTAATCATCTAGATTAAATCAAGGAAGTACTCATAGCTCAATTGTCCAATCCGGACTCTATAGTCATGTTATTTTAAAAGACTATTCAATATCGAAATATTATTCTATCTGCTAAATAAACTCCTGCACATAATATTATTTCTATAGATTTTTTTTTAAATTTATTATCGGATATTATCTGAGCAAAAGATCGAATTATTTTTTTAATATGAAATGGCTTTTTACCGTACCGTACCGTACCCTGGGACAAATTCGATTTAATTTAGTTTGGCTCGCCATGTGGAGAGAATAAAGAGGCATCTTAGAAAATAGATGCACTAACACTTTTTAGATATTTCTTAAAATTAGTTAGCTTAAAATCAATTTGTTAGCTATTTTAAGATGAGTAATTAAATATTAGTCTTTGGTTCGAATATAAAAAAAAAAAATCTACCCTGGTTAAAGGAGTAATATATAGAAGAATTCAATGTTGTAATATGTGAACGTATAGAAGAATACAATAAATGAATATTAATAGGCAAAAAATTAAGGGATAAAAGAAACTAAATTGGAAATCTAAAAAGGAAATATGCATTTTTTTTTTCAATAAATTATTGTTAAGTAGAGTAATTAAAGTAGAAGGGATCCTGTTAAATGCCCTACTTGTTAATTTTTTTCTAATAACTTTTTCTATTAACTATTTAAATTATCGCTAAACCTTTCTGATCAATTATTTACGGTCTCACTAGCTAGCATTTTATTATCAGATATTTTTATCTTTATAATGGTTTCAAATCATTATAAAACTAGTTATTTTAATTGCTTCTAAACTTAATTAAATGGGATATTATTATTTAAAAAAATAGATGTCACAGTCATAATTTATTGTATACATTTATTATATCATCCCACTATAATGCTACGATAAGGTACTTGTACAATCTCTTAAATACCTTCCATTCGATTCTCAATTATATTCCATTGCAAAATATTTTTTCTAGTGTAATAAAAAACTTTAAAACATTACCCTGCTAAATCGTCCGCTATGAACACTATCGAATTTAATTTAGTAACTAATAAAAAGCTTTCGGCGATTTATCAAACAGTATACGTGAAGTTTAGAATTATTCAAACAACATTCCATATTTTCATATTTACCAAATAGCACACTTAATTCTATTTTTACCCCTCTCACCAAATATACCTACACCACTGTGGTGCAACATCACTGTGGAGCGGTGGTGTTGGGATTCCAACACCACAACGGTGGTGCTGAAATTTCAATACCACTGTGGTATTGAAATTTGAATTTTCAGCATCACGTTTGGATGGTTTGAAATTTCTACTATGATACAGGTTTGTTTGGTGGGAGGGGTAAAAAAAAATTAAGTGCGTTATTTGATAAATATGAAAGTATGAGACATTGTTTAATAAATTGTCGAAAAACTTTCAATAGGATCAATTCAACTACCTTGATTAGTCGGATTGAATTAGTCTATTCCAATAGCTAGATACTTAATATTAATTAAATAAATAACTAATTGCAATTATATTAATTGAGATAAACTATAGAAATCAATTCTTTGACGGTTTAAATACAGCCTCGAGATCAAATAATCACATAATTATACGAGTAAGAAGAATAGATGCCCCACGGAGTAGCATAATTGATAATTACGTGAATATTTATTACAAAATATTGAGATTAATTTTCAACTGATATAAAATATTTTATTAATTTTTTTATTTCTTCCATGCAAAAAATCATCTCGCATCGAAATTTTTCATAATTTATCACTCTGTTAAACCCAAACATCGGTCTTGAAAAATACACGTGAAGACTGACAGGCAAATCAAACTCCTAAATTCACTTAGCGTTGCGAAAAAAAAAAATGAAATCATCAATTTAGTCCCTCGTCTCAGCCTCTCAAAATTTAAAAGAGAGGAAATCACGGACTATACTTTGGATGTAATTGATAAAGTAATAAATGATCATCTGAATCCAAAATAAGATTTTAAATCGTCTTCAAAATCAATCTTTATTATAAATTTCTCATTTCAACCTTTCAAAATTGAAGAGGAAATAAATCATAAAAACAATTATATTTTAGATGATATTGATAAGATAATAAATAACCATATAAATCCAAAGTAAAATTTTAAATCGCCTCCAAATTTTCATTGCAAATGTATTCATTGACTTACCCGCTCCAACCAGGCGCAGCCAAACACTTACCCTTCTGCATGCCTGCGATTTTTTGTTCCCTAAAAAAATCTGCGTCTGTCCAATGCTGATGACGAGTTGGCATGAAACTGATCTAAAACCCAGCTCCAGCTCTGCTTCCCGGGCCGGGGAAGGGGTGGCATCGCGGGCGCTGGAGCAGTCGCTTCGCCGGCGGGTCGCTCGATTAATTTCGATTTCAGCGTGCGCCTTTGTCTTTGTGGAGGCCTAATTTAAAGAATGGGAGATGAACTCGATCGTCCGGGGAATGGTGATGTACATGTGAGAGGAAGATAGATTGCTGCTGCTGCTGCAGCAGTGACAATGGGCACTTCTCCGGCGGCGGAGCCTGGCCAGGACGGGAGAGCTCCAAGTAATTTAGAATTAAGATCTCCATTTTGATTGGGGATATGGTAATTCTATTTGTCGCCAATGTTTTACTGAACGCCTTGTTTTGGGGGTAGAAGACGACCGATCCGAGCCCCCGCAGCCTTCGAGATAGCTGCTGCGGCGATGGTTTCGGCCTCTGCACGGAGATCATCGGGTCGGAGAGCTGTAAGATGGTATCGGAGGAGGAGGTGGAGCAGCATCGGAAGAGGAGGCGGAGGGTGGAGCGCCGGCGGAGAATGGTGAGGAGGGAGTCTCCGCCGCCGCTTCGGAGCGGAAGGCAGGGCGCCGGGGTTTTCCGCGTCGCGAGTGAAGATGGACGGTTCAGATTGAACTTAGTTGAATTGGACGGCCACGATAAGCAGGAAGAGACGACGAACGGCGAAGGCTGGAGGATGTGCATGGCGTCGAAGCTGAGCGGTGGTACACTCAAACATTTAAATGCCTCCAGCTCCTGCGAAAAAATTTATATAATAGATAAGAATTAATTCTGAAAATGATATAAAATTTTATCTCGAATTTAAATGATTATTCAATGTTTTAACAATCACATTTAAGATATAATCCTTCCATAATTTACTCTTTGATTTCTAAAAATCGAGATAAAAAAGCTACTAGACGACGATTCACCTTTTGCACAAGCGATCGCGTAGACAATTTTCCTTCAATATATTTGCAATACAAGTTTTTTTTAAATAATATTTTCAATGAATTCAAAAGGGTTTTCGACTCTCGATTCGAAGTTGATAGTATTTAACAAAACTAAATTCATGCAAACTTTTAAATGTTCTACAGACTTTGCTAACAAATCAAATCAAATCCTGACGACTTTCGTTTACTTTCAACTTTAAAAATAAAAAAGGTATTTTGCTGAAGGCCAAGCCATAGGAATTGTGGACTTAACCTTCAAATAGTGATTCCAAAACATTTCCCACCTTCGAATCGTTGGTTCCATTCTCTTCGAATACGTCGAAGCCAGCTGATTGCTTTCTGCTCTTCCTCTCCTCGACGATAGCTTCAACTGATTCAGCACAATAGTTCCTCCTCGTCAGCTTCGGAGGTTTGTCTGCGACACTGAATTTGTTGCCCTCTCGACTCCTTTCGCAAAATCCTGCCCAGACTGAAACAAACATAGAAAAGGTGCTAAAAACAAGAGAAGCATCTGAATTCCAGCAGTGAAGAACGATGCAATCGCAGGCATTAACCATTTCCAAACCATCCATCAAGCATGCATTGCTATTGCAAATGTGATTAAGATGCAAATGCGAGAGTACTGAGTAAGAACTAGAAGTTTCTGCAATAGATTCTGATAAAGCAAAATGTATGCTTCTGGTAGCCATCTACAAGCTCTTGTGTTTCTTATGATCACGAGTGACTCATATACAACTGCCTTAAAAGTAGAGGAGCATTCTTCTCCATTGATAAAATAACACAAACACACAAAATACATACGAGCAATTTAACGAGGCCAGCGTCCACAAAGCATCCAAACCTATATAAAATCAAACAATAAAAACCAAACCCCTTGCACTACATCCCTTTTAATCTATCATATACTTCTAGTTACTGTTTTGTGATCTAGAGATTACGGATTTAAATCCTGAAAATGACCTCTTATAAAGAGGGATAAGATTTGCATAGACCCTTCCTTCAAATGGAAATTGAGTGCACTAGACTGCACTTTTTGTACACTTCTAGCAAAACACTGACCGACAAAAAGTGCAAACTGTACTTCTGGAATGCCCTGAAGTCAACAGTCAACCTCCAAGCACACCCCCAAGGCATCTCTTAGGCTTCAAAACACACCCCACCAAGTTTCTGACCAAAATCAGAAAAAAAAGCAAGTCGAGAGCCCCTCAGGTTCAAATATGTTGTAGTAAATCACGCCTCAGTAACCCAAATCCTAGCAAGCTCCACCTTGATAGTGATATTCGGTAGTAAAGCATGCTGAAAACCCCTAATTCAAATATGTTGTAATAGACCATGCCCATCTAAGTAATCTGAATCCTAGCAATCTCCACCTGGATAGTGATACTCTAGAGTGGTCCTCCTTGAAATATGCTCCACCACTTCACACGCTAAAATCATCCACTTCCCTAGTTGAAGCTTGGCTGATCTCATACAACTAATCAGGCTGATGATGCTTCTCGGCCATGAAGGGAGATCTCTTGGACCATCCACCCCTATATGACCTGCAGATGTGCTCTTTTGCTCATCATATGTTATGAGATACAGTCACTTGAGGGTTCTGCATGTGTTAATTATCTCATTTATCATAAAGATGTCCCTAACTGAAAATAAGTTTTTCTACAATCTCCCTGTATAGATCAGTCTACTATGAGTCACCCTCAATTTTTTGACTTTTTATTTTTATTTTTTTTGCATTGCAGTGCTACCCCTCTAATTCTAATTGGCCTATTGAAATGTGATTTTTCTAATCTTTGGGAAAAAGAAACCTGCCCCAAAAAGTGTCATGCATGTTCAAATAAGTTGAGCTTGCCATTGCCAACGCTCTAGATAGCCCCGGGAGTTATTTTGAAAACTCATGGTCTAGTTTCACCATCCCTAGTCCTATTAGAATTTAGAATTTGGATTTTGGCAATGAATTGTGTTTAGACCATGGAATTGAATGTTTTGAATATTCTATCAACCTCAAAAAAAACCCAGTGAATCTTGTATTAGTATCCACAAATGTCACAAACCACTGAGCTCCATTAATATTTTTTATTTGAGAGGATCTCCAAATATGCTTGTAAATCAATGTGAATGATTTCAATGGGCAATAGGCACACTTGGATAGATAGACCATGTGTGTTTAGCAAGTTGACAAATCTCACATTTAAACAATTTTCAACTTTTATTGATGAATAAGTGATGGAACAATCTTTCAAGTTCCATAAAGTTTGAATGACCTAACCAATAGTGACATAAGGTAACTTCACTGACTTTTTTGGTACTTAAATTAAAGACAAACTTAGCACTGGAATAACAAATTTACCCTTAAAAAATAACTATTTACCACTAAGGTTTCCCCAGAGGTTAAGATATCTTGAAGAGATAAAGTCCAGAGCAAATCTCAACACTATCAATCCTCTTCTTTGAACCCCCTGAAAAAGACACATTTGGAAGAAATTTAGTAAAACAGTTGTGATCACGAGTCAACTTACAGATGGACATCAAGTTGTACTAAGTTTAGGGATATGAAGCACGGATTTGAAAGTAATTTACAGTGAGAGTTGAATAGATCTAGTCTTGACCACCTTGGATAGAAAACCATTGACAATGTGCACAATAAAATTGGTGTGACAAAATGGATAATCATAAAAAAAGGACTTATCCTCCATCATATGGTTTGATGCCCCTAAGTTAATAATCCAATGTTTTGAACGTTTAGCCCACATGAGAATGCAGAACATGAGTTGCTTGCTTGTGCATGCATGCTAGTGGATAGGTTAGGAGCAGCATGCTCAGAAAGTGTACTATTTAGAAGCTTCAAGATCACTTCAAGTTGTTCCTTGGTAAACCCCGCTTGACTCAGTGGTGGCTAGTGGTTCCTCATCTACGTCAGCTGAGTTGGCTTGTCTATCTCTGTCAAAATTTGACTTTGATGATTTCCACTCAAATGGTTTACTGTATATCTTCCAGCATTTGTCCTTAGTGTGACCATATTTAGTGCAATTATCACCCCACAGTCTTCCCTTCCTTTGTTGGTGAGTATCTTGCTGATTTAGAGGATGAGAACCATGAGCAATAAGTACAAATCCTTCCAATGTTGGGAATGGATGTTAGCTGCTCATCATGACCTTTTTCATGTTTTCCTCACAATGGATTTAAGAAAAAGCTTCTCGAAGACTCAGAATAGCTTAGTTCCCATCACTTGGTCTCTAACTTCATCTAAATTCTTGTTTAATCCTAGTAGGAACTTAAATATCCTCTTTTGCTTCACTATTTTGTAATACAAAGGATTGTCTTCGGAGCACTTCCATCCGTGGCTCAAAACCAAGGTTTAAAATTTCGACCCGTATCGAGGTTTCGGTCCGTGATTGGAACGATACTATTTCGATATTGTATCATGCTATATCGGTAAATTTCGATAATTTTTAAATATAAAAATGAAAATTTTAATTTAAATATTAAAAATAGACAAAATAATCATGGCAAGAAAAATATCAAAAAATTAATTATAATAGTAAAATTAATTTAAATAGGATTAAAAAATAAAATAAATTTTAATAATAAAAAAAATATTATTTATAATATATAAATTAATAAAATAAATTTTAAAATAATTTATGAAATATTTATAAATTAATAAGATAAATTTATTAAATTTTAATTATTTTATTTATTTTTCATATAGTTTGGGAAGTTGATTATTAAAATCACTGTGCAACTCATGCCTACAGCTCGCGACAGCAGCTCCTCGCCGTGCTCGTGCGACGCCGTCGCGACCCTCGCGGCGGCGTAGCGCGTCCTCCACAGGGTTGGCAGTGTCGCACGGCCAACGTGGAGGCCACGGCGGCGTCGCGCGTCCTCCATGGGGCCAACAGTGTCGCGCGGCCAACGTGGATGCTACGGCGGCATCGCAGAGGCCGCACGATCGCCGGGCGCCGCGGAGGTCGCGCGACGCTGCCGCGGGTGTCGCGGAGACCCGCGACGCCGCCGCGGTGACGCGGAGACCCGCCGCGACAGCGGCGAGCCCGCAAGTCATCGCGTGGCCCCGTCAAAGCCAGAGGCCGCGTGAGGCTCACGTGATAGGTGAACGATAAATTCATCACCCACCATGCTCAAAACCATGTCCAGTTGTTGCTAGTGACGAGTGAGTGTGTGATGTATTCTCAGAACTTTCACAAGGTTTCCCATTATGAGCCATGACATGAACACATGATTTTCAATCTTCCACTTCTTATAATCTAGACCATCCTTCTTCAAAATTGGAATCTCCCTTGTTAAATAATCTTTTTTGCCTCTGCCACAGATGAACATCCTGACGGATTAAGACCACAGGTGAAAATTTTGCCCATTGAATTTATGGCTGGTGATGAGAAGAGAGATCTTTAGAGTTTTCAGAATTTTTGAAATTTGGGAGAGTAGATATTTGATGGGGATGAGAAGATACTTGCGAGGTACAGTTAGATTTTTCAATTGCTATGTCATACTTGACTATAGAGGATGGCTAGGAATGGAGGGTAGGGTTTTTCAGAAAACTTGGCCCTAATGCCATGAAGATTTTTAAGGAAGAATGATCTTATTTCTCTTTACTTCAATTGGAGAATAATACATCCTAATAAATACATGATTTACATGGTTGAACATAGTAAAAAATTTCTAATAACACAAAAATTACCATTAATTATCATCCTAAAACTTAAGATATTCCATATAGGAAAATCCAAATTATCCAATATAAGAAAATCTAGATTATAGATAAAATCCGGATTATACGAATATCCAAATTTAGGAAAATTGATTTAATTCTAAATAGGCTAACTTTGTGAGAAAATTCAACAATTATATTTAACTTACAAACCCCCTTCTATAATGAAGATGGTAAACCTCCAACAATGAATATGGTTAATAGTTAATGGTAGTAGTGTCTTTAAACCACACCACCAATGCCTACCTAATACTAGGTTTAATCTCATTAGTCACCATACAAATGGCAATATTTAAGAGGCATAATTTGATTATAACTTTTTCAGCATCATTTACCAATCACTCTTACTACTCCTATTTGACAGTTTGCCATTCGCTCTACCAAATAGAATACCACATCGACATTGTTTCATCAACAAATCTACTATCATCAACCAGGGCAAAGAAAAATTCAATGTTCTATTGAACCTTTAAGAAAGGAATTTCTGATGTTTGATAAAATCTTTGCCATCCTTAAATTAACTATATGTCATCTATATCGGTTATTCTTCGTACCACAAAGTCCTGTATACACAACTCCATTATCTAACACCTAAAGTCCTCATACTAGTTATTAGATCATAAACACCCACTACAAAGTTAGAATAATTAATAGACGACAACAACGAAACTCTATCCCACAAGATGTTGTCAGTTATATGGATCTTTCTACACCATTAAACTCTAACTCCTGTATATGATCATCTATATTTAAAAAAATTTTATCTTATTTTATGATCGCTAATCAATTCTTTTTTAATTTTCCTCTTCCTCATTTAATGTATATAGTTGTCATAGTTTCACATTACCTAATTGGAATATTTATTGGTCAACTGAGTACATGTCCATACTATCTTAAACGTGTCTTCCGGAGTTTTTTTACAGTATATCCAACTTGACCTTTCCTCTAATATTCCTATTCCTTATCCTGCTCATCCTCCTATGTCCACACATCGACTTTAACATACTCATTTTTACAACTTACATCTTTTACTCATGTGCCCAAATCATATCACAATATTCAACATATAACATTGCAGATTTAACCGTCATTTTTTTAGAATTTTCATTTAAGTTTTAGAGGTACTTTATAATCATAAAGAACATCTAATGCTCTCCTCTATTTTAATCACCATATTTGTACGCTATGTAAGGCATTTCTCAATCCCTCCATCCTTTTGTAAAAATAATCTTAAATACTTAAAGCTCAACAATTTATCATCTCTTATCTTAACAATTGTTTTATTACATCTAATATTGTTAAACTTAAATTTTATATATTTTAATTTTACTCTACTAAGTCTAAATCCTTTCACTTCTAGTATTTTCCACCAAAATTCAAATTTAGCATTTACATATTCACGTGTCTCATTTACCAAATAATATCATCTGCAAATAGCATACACCATGATAATAGATAACTTTTATTAATTTGATATTATTATCAAAAAATGTTATTAGTATTACTATTTTCAATAATAGTATTTTATATCAATAAATTATTTTAATTTATGTGACATTATTTTCAGATTAACTATATCTGCTTTATTAACAAACATCAATAAATTATTTTAATTTGTAGCAATATTTTCAGATTAACTGTATTTATATTATTCCTTTTATTGTTATAATTATTTCAATGTAATAACAATTAGTCATATATTATTTTGTTTCTTTTTTTCCATGTGGGCATGTCCATCCAAATCTTTAATTATCAAATTCCAAATTCCTTTTTGCAAAAACAAAGACAAAGTATAAACAACATATACAACAGCTGTCAGCCACCTCAGAGGCTTGCTTAGTTCACCTACTACCCTGCCCCTCTGCAGTAGAAATAGCGCAAACATAAATCTCATTATTAATATTATTGCTACTACTTATATAATTAATTATATTACTAGTGTCTATTGAAGAAATGTTGAATGCGAGCTCATTCTTCATGATCAGATCTTTCACAAGAACAAAGATAGTTGTCAAGAAGCTTCTCTTCCTCCTGAAACAACCCATGTTGTCCATTAAAGCTTCCAGCAGGTCACCGCTTCTTCAACTTCCATCTCTTCCTATCCAGGTTGCAGTAGTCTTCGGCAATCAGTTTCTTTCCTTTTCACACAGGTTCCTCGAATTTTTACCAAGATCTTATCAATTTCTGAATTTCAGCAACAATTGGAGACATCTCTGAGATATCAACCAGGGTTGAATTAGTTCCTGCAATCCAGATCCAACTCAACCAATCTGTATCAGGATTGACTGAGTTTGACAACTATAACTAACCTTCTCAAGATCAGGTTCTTCTCATTCAACCCTACCATAAATCAATCAATGTTGATGATTCCTTCTGATTCTCACATGATTTTGATGATTTCTACCAAGATCCTACAGAATTCTAGCTAGCATTTCAGTGATCCTCAAATACATCTGAGATATCAACCAAAATTGAATCATCTAGGCTCTTGCCAATCCCAATGTGTATTGGGCACGATCATGTTTGACAACAATGGAAAAATCTTTTCTTTTTCCTGAACATTTTCTCTGTTAAAAATCAAACAGAAAGTAACATCAGAATGCCTTTGGTTGTTCCTGTCTATCTTACCATTTACCTCCAATTTCAATTCCACTCATCTCATTTCTGATCATCATCCAATCTCTAATTTTAATAAATATATAAATATAAATCTATTTTCTCTCTTCATTCCCATTGCTTCAAGGAAATACATGATTTTCATACTAAACTGTGTCTGTTCCAACCAGCTATATATAAATCTTGTCCCTCCATAGAGTTAAATGCAGTGCTTCAGAGAAACACAAGTAGAGAAAATATCAAATTTTATTTTGCCTTCACTTTGTTTCTCTACCTTTCTCTTCTCTCTTTCACTTATATTTTCTCACCTACCAGGAAAACAGAGCCACAAGTTGAAACAGTTTTTATAACCAGACAAACTGACATGTTAGTTATATCACCCTCTTCTAGTTCAACCAGTCCAACAGATCAAATGCTGACCAATGCTATCATGATATTATCCTCCATCTAACAAAAGCTTTTGTAATTCAGTAAGAAACCTATATATGCAGACCAGTGAGTTAATGCCCAGCCCAAGACCACAATTACATTCTCAGTGTCTTCTAGTCACTTTCATTATCCTAGATCTTTTTTTTTGTTGTTGTTCTTCTACTTGACTTTCAGTTAGGGATCACAGATACTCACATTTTTCAGTTGTACCCAAATACAAATCCAGTGAAAATGTGTCTCTCTACATATCTAACTTAATCAATCCTTCAATAATTGAAGTATTTGTCTTGGTTATCACTGCATTTCTCACCAACAAATAAACTGCAATTTGAGAGGATAGTCTAATTTAGCTCACCTTTTGTTTCCTAAGGTTGGATATACAGATACCATATATGTAATCCACAAGGGTGACATTACGACTCCTTGCTAACATATCAACTTTTAACAGACATCATCTCTAACCCTACATTTATCAGAGAAGTATTTATCAAATATAACATTATATATTTTTAGATGCTCAAAAATATTAAACTGGCTTCAGTTGTAAAGTGCTTGAATTTGATTGCCAATCCATCGAGACAACAATCGGAGTGTATATTGACTATGGTTTTCAATACTGTTTTCTTTGGCAAGCAATTAAGTGGAAATCAATCCTAATCTCATAAATATTTCACATGTATGCATTACACAGTTACACATAGGTTGGCCAAGCTTGGTTAGGCACTGTATGACAAGATCCTATGGGTAAAGGTATACATCGTAATTATCAGCATACTCTGAAATCACTCTCACATCTATATTTTGTCCAACTCATGCAGAGACATGCGCATCCACAACCAATCTTAGAAATATAATGTGATTTAGCAACAGAAAAATTAAACCAGCAATGATAGAAATATAATGTTATTAAGCTACGGAAAACACAAACCTACTTACCTTCCAAGCCAGTAGCTAGAGCAAAGTGAGGAGATTATATTACCTTTTAAATTTTTTTTTAAGTAAAGGACAGTCCGATGCACGACGCTCCCACTAAAATAGGTTCCAAGGAAGGGTCTATTATACGCAATCTTATTCTGCTTTGCAAGATATTATTTCTGAAATTCAAACCCATGACCTTTAGATCACATAACAGCAACTTTATCGTTGCACCAAGGCTCCCCTTCACACTTTTTGGAGTATTTGGGAAAAAACATAGACAAGTAAATAAGCAATGACACCATTTCTCCACCAAAAAAAAACAATGACTGTTTTATGCTACGAGTTGTTGTTAAATGAGAATAAGAATGAAGATTCGCAATTAGTTTCTCAATAAATTCAGTACTAATGCAGAAACAATTTCTTACTCAGACTATGCTTTAAGTTCCAATGTATCACTTTTAAAAATTGTAACACATGCATATACCAAGTTACCTACCGAGTTTCTCATAGGATAGTTATAAAATGTTGCTTAAAGAAAAATGGATTGATTTCATGAGAAACAAGTTTAGGCTGTTTCAAAATAGCATGCATAAATGAGAAGCGACGAGTCTAGCCAAAAAAATCTGTTTGTGAACAGAAGCAGTAAAATCAAAATACCTGCAAAGTGGTGCAGTACAATTGAAGCTGCAACGGTGACATTGAGCGATGCAGTTCCACATCCGTATTGAGGAATGTAAACAAAGAAGTCACAAATCTCACATTCTTTGGCAGAGAGTCCAGTGCCCTGGCCACACCAGGGATAAATCTCAACAAAACTACGTTATTAATGACAATAAAAAGGTAGATAATGAGAAAAGGAGCAAGGTTTAGTGCTGGAAAACACGAAGCAGACCTCATTACCGAGGAGAAAAGCTGTACTCCTCCTGAAAGGATGTTGGTTGATGGCGAACGCCCCATCGGTGATCTCCACCCCGCATATGTCGCACTTCCTCTCTTCCTACAATGAGAATAAAAACTGGGTAAAGGGAATTCGATCAACGGGAATCGAAAGCCCTATATTACATAGGGAAAAAAATAATAAGCGCCTTGAGGTATAGGCGAGCATGGGAGAGGGAATGGAAGTGACGGAATCGGAGGTGCGAGGTGGAGCCGTGGCTTCCGAAGGCATTGTAGTCGCGGCGGCCGACAAGGACGATCTCTGAGACGCCGAAGGCGGTGGCGCTGCGAGCCATCGTCCCGATGTTGTGGCGCTTCGCCACGTTGTGCACCACCATGAGGCTCTCTACGACTGGCTGTTCAAGCGGCGCGGCAGCCGCCTCTGCGTCCATGACAGCGCCGGTGGCGAGGGATCGAGACCGCCGGACAGACCCAGGGGCCAAGTGTGACCAAATTGATTGATATTTTCACCCTTTTATATTTTTAATTTTTTTTTTAAATAAAGAAATAAATTGAGGCACACCAAAAAAAAAAAAAAATAGACGCGTTAGTTAATCACGAAACTCCTCTATATTTTCAATAGTTGATTCCGTCCATTAACAATGTGCACTGTGTGGATGGTGATGGTCGATGCCCTCCGTCTCAGCGTAGTCAGCCTCCTGGTGTAGCACGGGTTTCCAATGTGATCTGGCTACATATCACCCTGATTTATCCTCGTCGATCATCGAGAAACTTCCATAGGACTGGAGCAATCGACCCTGAGAATTAATAGGGGAAGAGAAATCGTACCATGATATCTCATACTAATAAAAAAAAAAGTTATTTATTATATGAAATTTTAATATTAATTTTCAAATGGATAAAATATCTCGTTGAATTCTTAATCTCCTTCTTTTAAAGGGACTACTACATCAGGTAAAATCCATCGTAATTTATCATCTTTCACTAAGTGGAGAGAGTCGACTACGAGGAATGTTTGACATGAACGTTATCACATTTTACAACATAGATATTGTCTATTCAATGGTGATACTACTGGCAACTTTTTCATATAAATCTAGATAAAAGGGTTAACGTGTAACTCCGGATCCAATCCAAAATATTCGGCATGGCGAAGGGAAAAGGAAGAATGATTCGGACGCGAATAGCAGAAGCAATTGGCACGGGAGAGTTAGCAGAAGCAATTGGCACGGGAGAGTTAGCAGAAGCAATTGGCACGGGAGAGTTAGCAGAAGCAATTGGCACGGGAGAGTTAGCAGAAGCAATTGGCACGGGAGAGTTAGCAGAAGCAATTGGCATGACAAAGAAGAGACGGAAGGCACTTCGCTAAGGAGTCAGCTCAACCTAATCGATCCGAAGGAAGTTTGGCACAGGGAAAAGAGGAATTGGTTCGGGTTGATGAGGAGCCCTAGGGCTAGGTCACCCGTGGGTCATAGACCTAAGCTAGCTTCACCTAAAGTGGATGGTTGAGGGAGACAGTCTAACCTAGTTACCTGAAAAATAGAGGAAGAGGCGTTATGCAATGGCTAGGGAGGCCCCCACACAATATTCCGAGGAGCCTTCGTTCCTCATATCCGTAACAGAATTATTCTCCAGGTGGAGGTGGTGGCCACGTGTACGATGGAGACAGCCCACGACATTACGATGGGGAAGAAAGGAGGATAAAAGGGAGGGAGCAAAGAGGAAAAAAGGATCCGCAATTATTCCAACCCAGCAAGAGGGAAGAAGATGCCAGAGAGGAAAAGAAGGGACAACCATCTCGCCGGAGAAGAAGGGCAGTGATTTGTTGTTGTTACATCTTTTGTGTTTTTTCTCGTCTGGTGATATCGTTGTAAGAGGTTCTTTTCCTCCACCTCCGGAAATTTCTTTTCTGTAAAGGAGGACCTTCATAGTGAAAGTGCTTGGGCATTGCCCCCGGTAAGAAAGCTCACCTCCGTGGAGTAGGAATCCTTATTCCGAACCACGTTACATCTTGCGTCTGATTTTCGATTGCTGGTGCTGGTTTTTGCGTTTCATCTACTTCATCTTCTAACTCTCTACTGATTGCGGCCTGTGAGAACCCTCTGAGATTTCCCTCAGTGCTTCACTGCATTGAAAAAGGAGTGAACAGATATTCCCCGTCGCATCAGTTGGCGCCATCTGTGGGAACATTGAGCTGGACGTCGAGATACAACCTGAAGAAGTACAACAACCTGCTACCTTTGCAGTGGAGGAGTGCCCCATCACCCTTCTACCATCGCAGCTGAAGGCCCTGATGGATGACGCTATTACAGAAGCCCTCGCTAGGGAAAGGAGAAGGACCGGGTATCTCCATCCGCATTCCGGTGAACCTTCTTCCAGAGGCCCACCCCCAGAAATGTCTCCTCCATCTCGTACAGCCGTCAATGGGGAAATATTGCCTGGAGGAGGACTTGGGGGAAGAATGCCTCAGAACACTATGCCCTTCACCCAAACGCGCAGGGAAGAACAGGGCGAAAGTCAATCAACCAGACCTCCGGAAGTATACGAGCCCAATCCTTTTACAATGGACATTCTCTCTGAAGTCCCTCCGTCCTACTTCCGGAATCCTCAGATCGATAAGTATGATGGTTCGACGGATCCCGAAGAGCACATATCTCAGTTCGACGGAGCGGCCTCGCTCCACTGTTATACCGATGCTCTCAAATGCCGAGTTTTCCAGACCACCTTAACCGGCTCGGCACAAAAGTGGTTTAATACTCTGCCCCCATGATCCGTCACTTGTTTCGCTGATTTCCGGGAAATGTTCAGCCGGGAGTTTGTCAGCTGCAAGGCGTATAAACATGACGCCTCCATGTTAATGCATATCACCCAGGGACCCTCGGAATCCCTTAGAGGATACCTCCACCGATTCACTTCTGCGGCTAGGGGAATCCCCTCGGCTAGATCTGAATCTTTCAGAGGCGCTGTTCAGCACGGGCTGAAGGAGGGCCCCTTCCTCAGTTCCTTGTTAAGACAACTCGCGGACAATTATGAGGAGCTACTAAGTCGTGCGGAATAATTTATCCGCGAAGAAGAAGGATTAAGGGTGCGGAGAGTCGGGGTGGTCAGAGAGTCCCAGTGAAGAGCTCGCCGCCGCTTCTCAAGCGCCCCTCGGCAGAATATGCGACCTTTCGGCAGAGGCTCCGAGGCCTCGCCCCATGCCACAGGTGTTCGCCTGTCAGCTGTATAAATCATGGCCGCTGAAGCGCTTCCTCCTGCGAGGACTTGGAAGGAACAAGAGATGGAATTCTATGATCAACAGGGTCTGCTACAACGACCCTTAGGGTACAGGGGGATCCCACGTAACCCCCTGTCCCATTCTTTTGTCAATATCATACGGAATATGGCCACACTAGTGGCCGATGTTTTAAGTTACAGGAGGAGTTGGATCGCCTCCACACTGCATATCCGCAAATGCGGTTCCAGGCAGGAGGACCGGCACGGCGAGGCCCCCGACCCAATGTAACCCGTCCAGGGCCATATAATCAACCGCCTCAAGTCACCTTCCCCCAAACGCCGTCCCAGGAGGTTGTTTCTCAGGGAGGCCCATCTGGTGAGGGCCCTTCGTCCAATCTAGATAACGCCCCCACACGGGGGGTTATCCATGTTATAGCTGGAGGACCTACCGACGGGGACTCTAACCGGGCGAGGAAATCCTACGCCCGCCTCATGGAGAGTTTGGCCATCGTCACCGACTAAACTATTCAAGTTACACCGCCCGTTTCATTCGGGCCAGAAGATCTACGAGGCGTCCTGCTGCCACACATGGATGTCTTAGTTATTCGTATCTCCCTAGCCAATTATGACGTGGCTAGGGTACTGGTCGACTCGGGAAGCTCCGTCAATATCCTCTTTCAGGAAGCTTTCGGACAGATGCAGCTGGGAAATGTCCAGCTAGAAGATGTGGCCACCCCCCTCTTTGAATTCGCAGGGCATGTGGTCCACCCTGCATGGCAGATTTCATTGCCCCTGACTCTGGGTGTAAAACCCAGCCAAAAAACTAGTATAATCTCTTTCCTTATTGTGGACGCTCTGTCCACTTATAATGTTATTCTTGGGCGCCCTTTCCTCACCCTTTTTCGGGCGGTAGCTTCCCCTTATCACCAAAAGTTGAAATTTCCGGTGGGACAATTGGTAGGAGAAGTTCACGGAGAACAAAAGGCCTCCAGAAGCTGCTACGTACAAATGGTTCGGGATGATCAAAAGAAAGGCCGAACCGATGACCTCAAAAGCAAAGCTATTATCATTTCGGATGTCTGCGTCCTGGAAGAATCCCCACCCAAGACTGGCAAAGGGGAGGAAGGAGAACTAGTGGAAATCGCCCCAGGAAAGGTCACACGGATAGCACAACAGCTGGAAGCCAAGGAAGAGTTGGTGGCTTGCCTGAAGGAGAACGAGGACATCTTTGCGAGAGATGTGCATGATCTCACAGGGATCAACCCTCGAGTGACTGAACATCATCTCAATATCACCAAAGGAGCTCGACCCGTCCAACAGAAGAGGCGACATTTTGGACCGAAAAAGGACAAAGTCATAGCCGAAGAAGTGGAAAAACTCGCAAGCTCATGTAAAGGAAATCCAGTTTCGAATGGGTTTCAATGTAGTCTTGGTCCCTGGCCCAGCGCAGGCGTGAGGATGTGTATCGATTTCCGTGATTTAAATAAAGCGTGCCCTAAAGACTGCTACCCCTTGCCTCGTATTGATCAATTAGCAGACTCTACTGTGGGATATGAAATGGTGTCCCTAATGGATGCCTATCAAGGATATCATCAAATACCTTTGGCCAAAGAAGATCAAAAGAGGGTTAGTTTTGTGACTGCATGAGGGTTATACGCTTACGTGGTAATGCCGTTCGGATTAAAGAACGCAGGGGCAACCTATCAGCGCCTCATGGACAAGATATTTGCGGAGCAAAAAGGGAAAAATGTGAAAGTCTATGTGGACGATATATTAGTCAAATCGAAGACCACTCGGGATCTAGTCAAGGACTTAAATGAAACCTTCGCTACATTGAGACGGTTTAATATGAAGTTAAACCCTAACAAATGCTTGTTCGGGGTAAAAAGTGGCAAGTTCTTGGGGTACATAGTGACTGAGAAGGGGTTGTAAGCCAACCCTGAGAAGGTACAGGCGTTATGCAACATGAAATCACCCGCTAATTTGCGAGAAACCCAAAAGTTGGTGGGCAGGATTGTTTCTTTATCCCGATTCATAGCTAGATCGGCGGACAAATGGCTGCCTTTCTTCAAGATTTTGCGTAGAGCTACTAAATTTCAGTGGAATGATCAATGCGAACAAGCTTTCCAGGAGTTGAAGAAATATTTGGCTGGACTTCCATTGCTAGCCAAACCAATAGCTGGAGAACCATTATGGATGTATTTGGTTATCTCGGAGGGAGCTATTAGTTCGGTTTTATTGAAACAAGAAGACTCTCACCAGCAGCCTATTTATTATACCAGCTACATCCTGAAGGGGGCTGAATTCCGTTATACCGAGTTAGAGAAGCTGGCATATATCCTAGTATTAACCGCTCGCAAATTGATGTTGTACTTTTTGGCTCATCCCATCACCGTTTTAACTCACAGCGAATTGGGCAAGGTCGTCACTAAGCCCAATTTCTCCGGAAGATTGGCCAAATGGGTGGTAGAACTAAGCGAGTATGATATTCACTACCAACCCCGAACAGTTATCAAGGTCCAAGCACTCGCTGATTTTTTTGCAGAGGTACCTTGCGGCTCGGAAGATGGATCGGCAGAGAAAGATGAGGGATCAGGTGCATGGAATATATTCGTAGATCGCTCTTCGTGATCTACAGCAATGCATGTGATTAATTTTCCCTGATGGTGAAGAAACTCGCCTAGTCGTTCGCCTGGGATATCGGGCATCCAATAATGAAGCGGAATATGAAGCTATTCTAGCGGGATTACAGGCTGCTAAAGCAGTAGGGGCTTCTTCAATTGTAATCAATTCGGATTCCCAGTTGGTAATATCACAACTTCAAGGTTCTTTTGCGGTTCGGGAGGAAAGGCTGCATAGGTACTTGAAGGCTTTTGAAAAAGAAAAAGCTCAATTCCGTCAAGTCCTCTTGAAGCAAATCCCGCGGGAGAATAACGGGAAGGCAGATGAATTGGCTCGGATGGCCAGTGCTATGGAAGGAGTGAAGTCCCGGGAAACGATCCATGCGGAAATCCATACTTCCTTCGTAGTATGCAACGTGGAGGAAGATGCACCCGAATCAAGCCTAATTCCTGATTGGAGGACTGACATCATATCTTATTTACAGCATGGGAAGGTCCCTGAAGAAAAAGCAGCGGCATCCATTTTAATGAGCCGAGCAAAACGGTTTACCCTTCTAAATGGGGACTTATACAAGACTTCTTTCGGACGACCCTTATTGAAGTGCTTGGGAAGTGAGGATGCGGAATGGGTACTCCGAGAGATTCATGAAGGTTGCTGCAGCAATCATTCAGGAGGAAGAGCTTTAGCAAGGAAGGCCTTATTAGCAGGATATTTTTGGCCTACTCTCCAGCAAGATGCTGCTCGCATAGTGCAAGCCTGCATTGCTTGTCAGAAGCATAGCAACCGTTTCGAACGGCCGACTGAGTTAATGAAAGTCATGGTCTCTTCATGTCCTTTTGATCAATGGGGAATGGATATAGTGGGTCTGATGCCAGTGACACCTTTACAGAAGAAGTTTTTGTTGGTGGCTGTAGATTATTTTTCCAAATGGGTGGAGGCAGAGCCCCTAGCCAAAATTACTGAGAATGTTGTGATACAGTTCTTATGAAGAAATATTGTTTGTCGATACGGTATTCCTCGAAAAATAGTCAGTGACAACGGACGACAGTTCCAAGGGAAAAAGATCCAAGAATGGTGCCAAAGTCTCAACATCCCGCAGCTTCAGAGCTCACCTCAAAGCAACTGACAAGTGGAGGTGACTAATGCACTCGTTCAAGGATTAAAGACCAAATTGGAGGCTCAGAGGGGAAATTGGGTAGAAGAATTGCCAGGAGTCCTGTGGGCCTACCGAACAACACCCAAGACAGCAACAGGGGAAACTCCCTTCAGTTTAGTGTACGGGACGAAAGTTGTTATTCCGGTCGAAGTTCTATTAAATAGCGCTCGAATAAAGGCGTACGAACCAAATCAGAACCAACTTATTCGAAGTGTTGAATTGGATTTGGTGGAAGAAAAGCGGGAGATGGCACGGAGGCGGTCAATTTTTACAAGCAAAGTCTGCAATGAGCCTTTAATAAGAAAGTGATGCCTCAAGATTTCAAGAAGGGATTGGGTTTTATGTAAAGTTAATCCATTGAAACCCGAGAAAGCTAGCTCGAATGGGAAGGACCCTATGAAGTAACGCGCCACAGAAGCGGTCCGCATATTATCTGAAAGATGACCAAGGCAAAGAACTTCCGCGACCCTGGAATGTCATTCATTTAAAGCTTTTTCACACTGTATGAGAAGTCGGGAATAGAAGAAGAAGAATTATGAGACTCCGAAGGGATGCACTTATTGACTTGGTTGCATTAATTAGACGCAAAGTACCCTTCGAATTTCATTAATAAGTCATTTGTCAGTGCAATGCGGTACTGATTGATAAATCCTGAAAAAGAGAAAGAAAATGGAAAGGAAACTCCCGTTTCAGAATAATATATCGAATTACAGCTTAAAACGGTCGGGAGGATAACGGCGGAAGTCAGCCTCCCAATTTAAAGAGAATGAAGGATAAGTTGGAGGAGGTAATCCTTGATCAGTATATTGTCGAACCGCTTCTTTAAATCCGTCTTGATAAGTAGCACGCAACAAAATGACGAGTCGCTCCTGGCGGTTCGGATGGTTAGGGCTCCGATCCCGATGCAGCCTCTGGCATTTTTCTTGTTGTTCTTGAAGATTTCGGCGCACGTCCACATAGCGTCGCGACACCTCCATAATAGCATCGGTTAGGATGGAAACATCGTCGGCTCGGGAACTTTGGTCCTGCTGTACAAGGTGCGTCATCTCCACCATATTTTGGCGCATTGAGGCTGAAATTCCCTCCACTGCTTCAGAATAAGATTTGGTTCGGGCGAGTTCGATTGCTCGATCTTTGGAGGAAGTCTCTTACTGCGTAGACGAGCGTGAGCATGCGCCCGGGAATTTATGAGGGATGAGTTTTCTTGTACCTCCTTGCATAAACGGGTGCGGAGGTCCCCTATCTTATCTTGTGCTTGCCGGTGTTGCACCTGAAGACGAGCAATGGTGTTAGAGTCTTGTTGCTTCCCCTGGAGGAGCTCTGCTACCTGCCCTTGAAGACGTATTAATTCTCGAGCGGATGAAAACCCCTCATCAAAAGGAGCCGGTTGGACTTCCCATTGGGGAACGGGTGGCTCCATACCCACTCGCTGTTGTTCCTGTAATGCTACAATGATATCAGCATCCTTTCGAATGCGTTGGCGAGCTTCGGCTAATTGCCCCTGGCACAGCTGCAGTTGTTGTAACAGAAGTCGTTCTTGATTCCGAGCCTTCGCCAAATCTTCCCTTTGCTGTCGCTCCCATTCCAGAGCTTGAGCTCGGTATTGATGAAGGGAGCGATCCAACTCTTGATGGTTGGTCAGGGCCTGCATGCCAGTCGTAGAAAAGAAATGGGTTAGTAAGACAAAGATAAGGAGGCTAATTGAGGAAACATACCAAATCCAGAGCATGACGTAGGCCTTCCATGCGAGGAATCACTTCCTCTAAGTTCAGGATCCGAAGACTCCTGGGAGAAAGGGAAGAAGATGGGATGGATGATACTGAGGTGGGAAGCTCGCTTATAATGGGGAGAGTGGGGGTGATATCTATGGGAGGAGAAGGGCTCTTCAAGCGATGAGGGGAGGGGAAAGTTGGCAGGAAGGGGATATCAACCGCCATGGGTTCGGAAGAGGAAGTGTATTCAGGGGTAAGAGAAGGCAGGGATGAACCAGCCTCTGTCATTGGCTGACATTGAGGTACATCCTCCCCAGGTTCATCCTCAGTTGCGAGGAGGGAAGGCGACCACGAGCGGAGGGAAGGAGTAGGAGAGCTAGGGTTTGTGAATGCCGGAGGGAGTGAGGAAGGAATAAACATCCCGGTTTCCTCTAAGGAGGAGATAACAAGGGTTGCAGGAGGAGGAGGAGAAGAAAAACTAGGTGAAGCAGGTGTGGTGGTGATTGGAGGAGGTGAAGAGGAAGACGGAGCTGACGGCTGACCGACACTCCTCTTGCAGTGTGGATAACGGCCCGCTATCTCCTGGAAGAAGGAGGAATGCATTTTGAGGGCCTGAGAATAAGGAAGGAGGGCTGGAAAAAGGGATCGAAGCCAAGGAGCGTGGCGGTGGAGGAACGAACAAGCAAAGAAAAGGGAGACGAAAAGGCGAAGGGATGAAGATAGCAAGAGAAACGAAGACAAAGGATCCCCTATAAAAGGAAGGAAGAATGGGCCTATAACCATTATTGGGCCCCTCATCTGTAGTAAAGAAGGCCTTAAGTGAAAGGGAAAAAAGGGTTTATTTTTCTAAATAACCCATTATGTACTAAAACCCTCATTTGCTTGGGAAGGGGCGGATATAGGTGTTCCCCTTCAGGAGGAAAGCCAAAATAGGGATGATATGAAGGCCTTGTCTCATTTATGCTGATGGTCTTTGAGCCATATATACTTAAATATTTATCCCCGCGAAGCGGAAGAAATCCCCGTGTGGTGGTGGAACGGAAGAACCGAAATTCATTCGGTTATACTTGAAATTTTATCCCCGCGAAGCAGAAGAAATCCCCGTGTGGTGTTGGAACGGAAGAATCGAAATTTATTCGGTTATACTTGAAATTTTATCCCCGCGAAGCGGAAGATATCCCCGTGTGGTGGTGGAACGGAAGAACTGAAATACCTCGGTTGTATGTTATACTTAAATTTTTATCCCCGCAAAGCGGAAGATATCCCCGTGTGGTGGTGGAACGGAAGAACCGAAATACTTCGGTTGTATGTTATACTTAAATTTTTTATCCCTGTGAAGCAGAAGATATCTCCGTGTGGTGGTGAAACGGAAGAATCGAAATTCATTCGGTTATACTTAAATTTGTATCCCCGCGAAGCGGAAGATATCCCCGTGTGGTGGTGGAACGGAAGAACCGAAATACCTTGGTTGTATGTTATACTTAAATTTTTATCCCCGCGAAGCGGAAGAAATCCCCGTGTGGTGGTGGAACGGAAGAACCGAAATTCATTCGGTTATACTTAAATTTTTATCCCCGCGAAGCGGAAGAAATCCTCGTGTGGTGGTGGAACGGAAGAATCGAAATTCATTCGGTTATACTTGAAATTTTATCCCCGCGAAGCGGAAGATATCCCCGTGTGGTGGCGGAACGGAAGAATTGAGGTCTCCTCAATTATGTATCACTTTTTGTCCCCGTAAAGTGGGAGAAGTTGAAGTCCTTGTTTAACTTTATATTGTTTTATTCCGGTAAAATAGCAGAGTAGATTCATTTAATGGTTCTATATTTCCGGTAGGGTGAAAAGGCAGGAGAATCGAAATATGCCTCAACTATATGTCAGTACGAAAAGAAGTAAAGCACGGCACAACTCAGAAGATACGGGAAGAAGAAAATAAACAGGGAAAGTTCACTGATACGGAAAGATTACATATTTTGAGTCATTTACAGGGGGAAATAACAAAAAGAAACCCTTATACATCTAGGGTATTACAATTCTTTGTTGGGAGGAACGGATGGAGCTCCTTTGTATGGTCGAGGTTGGCACAATAGTTGTCGCGAAGAGCTGCCGCAGAAGATCTGCTGGCCGCCTTTGGGACCCGACCGATTATTAAGCGCAGGAGCGATTATCGGAAGTTTCCTTCAACACTAGAATACTTCACTTGCTCCTCCAGGCTAGCTATGTATCGACGATCATTTATCTGTTCTTCAGAAGGAGAGGAACTGCTGCTCTGTTCAGATATTCTGTCCATGGCAAACAAAAAGAAAAGGAAAGGATGGAAGCTATCAGGTAAGGGTCGGAGGCTTTTATAGCGACGAAGGGGAAAAGTGCATTTATGGGTAGAAGAAATAGGGACAATAAATGCCAGTAGAGAAGAGGAAACGTGGGGGCAGTAGGGGGAAGGTCGACGGGACTATAACTGTAATTAAGAGGGTTTGAATCCCCGGGCGATGATAGAAGAAGGTATGTTCGGACCAGATCACAGTCCTTTTGAAGACAGAAACCTTACTTCTACGAGAAAAAGACAAAAGCAAACATCAAGTTCCCTCCCTCATTTTTATTGATATATTTGAAATGATTACATTAATTTGATCTATACAGATTTTCTCTGATTACTCCTAACAGACGAAGCGGGAGAGGTCTCTTTGGGGGGAGAGGGCGCCAAGATGACCTTGAAGCGCTCGCCTTGAGACGGAGGAATGACTAATGGACCTTCATCGAACGGAGAAGGATGAGCTTCCGCCGGGGGGACTGGGATGAAAGTCAGCGCCGGTGGAAGTGGAGGAAGTTCGGCAGTAGCACGGGGGTCTCCCACTGTATACTCCCAGGTGAAGGGAGGATTCCACACTCTATTGCGGAAGGAAGGGAAGGGAGCACGAAAGGACCTCCCTGTAGGAGGAGTTGGAGTTGGAGTGTGAGGCGGAAAAGGAAGAGGACGAAAAGTGGCGGCTGAGCGGTCTCGAATCTTGATGTCTTTAAACCCACCCTGCAGGCTAAAGATTCTGAATTTGAAGAAATTTCGATGGGGTGCCCCTCTGAAGCCATGATAGTGAGATAGGAGAACGAAGACATGGAGGGCAATGATTTATAATGGAAGGGAAGCGACGACAGAAGTTCTTGGGAAGGGGAAGAAGACGAAGAGATTGATATAGTTTCCAAAGCAGTAAAAGGAATGGGGAAAACCAACAGGCAAGAGTCATTTAAAGCAAATTCCTGAGACAAAATCGAGACGGATATGAATGATATCGGGCCCAACCCTTCAAGCAAATCCCCGAACTAAAATCGGGTCGGATATGAATAATGTCGTTCAAAACCTCCCCAATAAGTCTCCCAAACTAACAAGGGGATTGCGCCATACGACACGGGAAAAGAAATAACGGTATAAAAAGGGAGTAGTTTAAAATTGGTTCAGAATTCCCGACCCGTCAAGAAACATGACAAGATGATGACAACTACACAGATGGACAAATTCATCATTCAGAAGCAAAAAAGAAGCTATGGACAAAATTACTAAAGGAGAGAATAGTAGAAATTACAACTCAAAGAGTTCGGGTGGACACTTAGCTAGCGCCTCCGTGGGATCTAAATAGCTAGTGTCCGTGCCAGGAGGCGGGTACCCTTGTTCAGCATTTTGAGCTGAGGACCCCTCAAAACCTAGTATAAATAAATCCACCCCCTTCTTGACATAGCGTCCTTTAAGGTCGGCTTCTTGCTCCTTCAGTTGGTCTTGATATTGAATCACCTGAGCTTGACTTTCCGCCAATTTAGCTGCCAAAGCATCTCTTTCAGTGGCTGTCTTTATAGCTTGCTGTCCTAAGGCTGAAAGAGCTTCAAAATACTCCTGGTGGAGGGTAGATTGCTGCCGAGCCACCGGCGATAAGGTTTGGGGAAGAGCCGCCACCATGGAGGAAAGCTCTTGACACTTCTTTGTATAGGATTTCCTGGTAACTTCCCAGGCTTGACGCTCCAGATTAAGATGGTGGCGTTCTTGTTGAAGCTGTATAATAGTAGCCGAGGAGTCAGCATCCTTGATCATGGCGTCCCCAAGATATCCCTTATACTCCTTCGCCCGGGTCGACGCCCACCGCTTGCGTACCACCGGATTGTAGGAAGAGGCGCTGCTCAAGTTCTTCATTTTTCGCTGCAGCCTCTTCCTTCTCGCCGACTGTACATGCATCATTGCGTCTTCACATTGGCCCCTTAGGTCCGCATCCTTGGCCTCTTGCTCGCTTAACCGCCGAACGAGCTCTTTTTGTTGCGTTACGGCGGCGAAGTGGTGAGTCTCCACGCTAGATTGGAACCGAGCCAGCTGGACCACCATGTTGTGGTGTTGGGATGAAGCCTGGAAGAAAGGCAATAAATGTTAGTATATGCCGATGTATAAAGACGTATGTCAGAGATAAGAAAGGGATAAGAGATACCTCCTCCAACAGCTTGCCCACTTGCTCGCAGGGGCCTTGTACGCCCGACTGATTGAAAATTTTAACCTCCGAGGGATGCCGAATCTTCAACAGGGATCCCAACGTGGCCCTCGGAGGAACGGGAAGGGAAGGATCCTCCCCTTCAGAGGAAGGTGGGGGTCTGATACGACGAAGGGGGGTAGGAGCAGCCCTTGAGTCGGAAGGCACAGGAGCTTGGAGGGGCTCCGTATGAGAAGGTGGGGGTGAGTTTTGTGCAGAAGGGGAGGAATGAAGAAAATGGGAGGGAGAATCCCCTCCTTGAGGAGATGGGGAAGGGACAGGGGAGGTATTGCCTCCCCTTCTTGGCTCATAAATGGCTAGGGATTGAGACCCTGGCTGGTCGGAAGATGAGGGGAGAAGAGCCGATGAACTTGAGGCTCCTTTCTTAACGAGCCACAGTTTTTTCCGAGGGGAGGACGGCGCGGCTATTGATTTACCTCTTTTAGTCGAGGGTTTCTTCTTTTTGGCAGCCTCAATTGCCTCTCCTTCCACCAAAGCCTTCTGCATTAGAGTATCTGCAAAGTATACTGGTAAGAAAGATGAATAATATAGAAAGGAAATCATATTGCAGGGTAAGTATCACCCTACCTACAGCAACCAAAGTCGTCAAAGGTAGAGGAGACAATCCAAAGTGGCTCAAAAGGGGAATTTCTATCAGGTGGTTTGAGCAGTAATGTAACTCTCCTAATACTCTATAAATCTCCGGGAAGGGGCATTTGGTCCTCATTTCCCGGAAAGGAGGCAAATCAGGAAAATCTACCTTCCAAGTATCAGAATAGGGTAGAGATTCTGGAAGCTGTGCAAAAAAGTAGAATTCTTCCCATCCTTTGTGGGAAGTAGGCAGGTTCACTAAAAATTAGCAATCTGAACGGCTAGATAAATAGAAGAGACCTGCCTTAGAAGATTTCAATTGGAAAAAGCAGTGGAATATTACAGGGGTTAGGGGAAGGTTTAGGTGTCGAAACACCATGGAAGCTCCTGATAAGATGCGGAAGGAATTAGGGGTGAATTGGTTTAAAGGAAGTTTGTAAAAATGCAGGATATCTAGGTAACTGGAAGGCGCTGGTAGACATAGACCATTAAGAAATTGTTCAGAGAAAAAACACGTCGAACCGGAAGGAGGATTATTAGGCCGGGTAGTTTAGTAGTGAAACAGCACTTTATGGAAGGGTCTATGTAGTCGTTCTCAATAGTAAAGAAATAATGGTTGCAATCTAATTGAGTTATGGTATGTTCATACCAGGCGGGGGAAGGGATGGTCCTAGGAGCCATGGGTGTGAACAAAGCAGAGCACTTACTCGAAGGTTAAGGAAGAATCGTGTGGGAAAAGAAAGACTGAGTCGCCGAAATGCCGCTAATGAAGATCACGGAAGAAGAAGAACAGACTGGATTGTTAAACACACTAAAATGATACCTAAAAGGAGAAGGCGGGGGTTTATATAGGGTTTTTAGTGACGATTCGACTGCGCGAAAGGAGAAGGAGAAGCGGGGCCCATGGGCCCGTCGGGCCGCCTCAGGTATGCATAGGGGAGCTATAAGGGAAAGAGCAAATTCAAGTTAAGAAATAAAGAATATGGCAGAAACTTTATATACATTTGGAAAGTCAAGCTTATAACTTCGCTTGACTATTTTTCGGGGTTGGCTAATGATACTACTGGCAACTTTTTCATATAAATCTAGATAAAAGGGTTAACGTGTAACCCCGGATCTGATCCAAAATATTCGGCTTGGCGAAGGGAAAAGGAAGAATGATTCGGACGCGAATAGCAGAAGCAATTGACACGGGAGAGTTAGCAGAAGCAATTGACACGGGAGAGTTAGCAGAAGCAATTGACACGGGAGAATTAGCAGAAGCAATTGGTACGGGAGAGTTAGCAGAAGCAATTGGCACGGGAGAATTAGCAGAAGCAATTGACACGGGAGAATTAACAGAAGCAATTGGCACGGGAGAGTTAGCAGAAGCAATTGGCATGACAAAGAAGAGACGGAAGACACTTCGCTAAGGAGTCGGCTCATCCTGATCGATCCAAAGGAAGTTTGGCACAGGGAAAAGAGGAATTGGTTCGGGTTGATGAGGAGTCCTAGGGCTAGGTCACCCGTGGGCCATAGACCTAAGCTAGCTTCACCTAAAGTGGATGATTGAGGGAGACAGTCTAACCTAGTTACCTGAAAAATAGAGGAAGAGGCGTTATGCAATGGCTGGGGAGGCCCCCACACAATATTTCGAGGAGCCTTCGTTCCTCATATCCGTAACAGAATTATTCTCCAGGTGGAGGTGGTGGCCACATGTACGATGGAGACAGCCCACGACGTTACGATGGGGAAGAAAGGAGGATAAAAGGGAGGGAGCAAAGAGGAAAAAGGGATCCGCAATTATTCCAACCCAGTAAGAGGGAAGAAGACGCCAGAGAGGAAAAGAAGGGACAACCATCTCGCCGGAGAAGAAGGGCGGTGATTTGTTGTTGTTACATCTTTTGTGTTTTTTCTCGTCTGGTGATATCGTTGTAAGAGGTTCTTTTCCTCCACCTCCGGAAATTTCTTTTCTGTAAAGGAGGACCTTCATAGTGAAAGTGCTTGGGCATTGCCCCCGGTAAGAAAGCTCACCTCCGTGGAGTAGAAATCCTTATTCCGAACCACGTTACATCTTGCATCTGATTTTCGATTGCTGGTGCTGATTTTTGCGTTTCATTTACTTCATCTTCTAACTCTCTACTGATTGCGGCCTGTGAGAACCCTCTGAGATCTCCCTCAGTGCTTCACTGCATTGAAAAAGGAGTGAACAAATTTTCCCCGTCGTATCAAATGGCCTTTGCAAGTTGGTACAATTAATAACTACATGGATACTTGACATATTAGGTCCTAGACTCAATTCTTAGCGGAGTGTAAAATGCCTTGTTGAATTATTGATCTCTCTCTGCAAAAAGGATCATTGTATTAAGATAAATTTTTTTATGATTTATCATCCATGAAAAATATTTAAAATAAATGTTATCATATGTTATCACATTATATTGCATGTCCAATCGGCGACACCAAGTCGATTGTACCCCGCGGGCGGAGCCATATGGTTCTAACACATGCTAGAGAGTGCTTTTAGCCAATTGAACCAAACTCAAAATTAGGATAATTTAATGTACAAAGTTCCCATAAATGTATAGTCTCACAAACAAAAGTTTATTATCCATAATTTTATTTTATTTTATAAAAAATTATTTTTAAAATTCAAATATATTTTATCGTACGACAATAATTTTAATTTTATCTGTCAAATGTCCTCGTTGAATCGACTCAAAATTAACTAAATAAAAATGAATTTTAATAATATATTAATTAGTCAGCTAATAGTGAGAAAAAGACGAGAGTGTGTGGAAACATCTTCTCCTTTCAGAAGGTAAAAATAATCTTTCTTCGTTGGTCGTCGATTATCAATCCTGTGTTTCTGTCCATCGTAATTAAATTTTATTAAATATTCATTTAAATTTCAATTTAGATTTATCACTATATTCATCCATATACAGTGAATTAATTTCAAATATAAATTATTTTGTAATTATTTTTTTACATTTAATCAAATTAATCAATTTACGTCCAATGACTTGACACATTTGAAACTACATACACTATTTGAACAATTCCCCGATAAATTAACTTTCACTTTCACAAGACTTCAACAATCAAGTAAGAGTTAGTAAATTATCTGCTTAGCTAGTCACAATAATGTTACATTTTATAAGTGTGCGTATCTTTGCTTTCTTCTTCCAAGCACAATACAATCCACGAGTCCTCTCAATCTTAGCTCCTCACTCACTCGTAGTGTTCGACATCCTTTAAATTTGATCTCTAATCTTCAAATCTAAACTTGATGGTCATCCATGAGTCCTAAACCAACCTCATCACATTGGAAAATATGAATAAAAAAGTGATGGAACGAATGAAGGAGACTTCATTTCATTGTGTATGAGACTTCAATTCCACATTAGAAGTTTTAAATCATCATGGTTAATTTATATTGTTTAACAAATATATATATATATATATATATGCAAAAGGTTGGAACCGTCAACCTAGCGGCCCCTACCGGACCATCATAAGGGAGGTAAATCACGGTGGGTCTTTGACCCTTGAGACTAGTAACCAACGCATGGAGGGACGGACGTCTCTTTTGCGAGGGATTGACCCGTTGTCCATTTGTGTAACATTCTGCATGCGCTAGCTACTAGCCCCTTCCCGCGGGGGCTATATATATATATATATATATATATATATATATATATATATATATATATATATATATGAAGAGGTTCTCTCTCATACACGCGCCTACAAGGGTGCAAATCCAGAGCTCGAATTGTACTAAACTCAGGTGACTCGTATATGCACACGGCCACAGGGGGTTCCCCTCTCTCTTTCTCTCTGTCGAATACTTCTTTCACTTGATAGAACTCCTGCGATAGTACTCAGGTGCATTTCAGTTCGTCGCGACCACCAGTGTTTGGTGGAGACTACAGTTTCACCATTGTATCATCGAAAACAGACGACCCACTATAACTTTGAAGAACATTGGAGGTGGGACGAATCTGTTTTAAGGAATCCATGTTGAACGTAGACCTCGGCTCCTTCGTTTCTAAGCAATCAACTCAGACTCGAACGACTTGGCACTCAGTGACTCGACCACTTGGCCTCAGCAGCTCAACTCAGCCCTCCCAGACAGCTTAAAATAATTAGATCAAGCCGCTCAACAGATAAATCTAATTTGATTTGTAAATTCAAATTTAGACTATTGTTCCTATCTCTCCGAATGTAGATTGTCCAACAATCTTAAAGCATAATCAATTATGTTGAGATGGCAACAATGCAAGAGGTTATGGTGCAATAGACTTAACGTGTGATGACTCCCTCCACCCCGATTGAAAATCTTCCAATCAATTATAAGAGAAGCCAGAGAAATTCACAGGGAAGCGGTGGAAACAATAAATGCTCTTCTACCTGACCACACTGAATCTGACTCGGTTCTTGACTGAGGATCCTCCTAAGGTACCAGAGGGTACTAGTGATGCTCAAACATTCAATATTGAGGCATGGAACCACTCAGAGTTTCTTTGTAGAAACTACATCTTCACCTGTCTTGCCGATTTGCTATACGTTGTGTATAACATGAAGAGAACGACAAAGGAGATATGGGAGTCCCTGGATAAGAAGTACAAGACGAAGGATTTGAGGGCTACGAAGTTCATTATGGGTCAATTCCTAAACTACAAAATGGTTGACTCCAAAATAGTGATTAGACAAGTTCAGAAGCTTCAGGTGATTCTGCACGATATTCACTCAGAAGGTATGATTCTGAGTGAAACTTTTCATGTGGCAGCTATCATAGAGAAGCTACCTTCTAGTTGAAAGACTTCAAGAACTACCTGAAGTGTTAGTAAGATTACAAAATTGCATGAACTCTTTAAAATTGTAAACACTTACAGATTTCACATCCATTCCAAGTTCTTCGATTTGCTCCGAGCTTTTAGAAGAAGACTTGTTGGATCTGAAGCTTATTGTCCAAAAGACGATTACGATTCTAAAATCGAAAAGCCTTTCTTGGTTCACAAACCAAATCCCAATCGTGCTTTAGATGTTCTCTTCACAACACACACAGCATCGTCTTTTTTCCATATCTCCCTCTTTCACGCCTCTGAATCTCTCTGTTCTTATAGCTTGGATGGACCCTTCTCAGAGACATTTTGTCTCCCTTCTCTTAATGCATTGGTTGCACAACATATGTGCAGCCACAATGCTTAATGCCTTGGTTACACAACGTATGCACAACCACAATGTTTAATGCCTTGGTTGCAAGCACAACGTATGCGCATCCACAATGCTTAATGCATTGGCTGCACAACGCATGCGCAATAATGTTAACATCTCTCACTCGTCCAAGCTATGTCACAAAGACAAAAGGTCACATAGACTAGATAGCCACAAGGATGAATAGAACAGAGATCAACAGTCGTAGAGATACATAGTCATAAAGACTAGATAGTAAAAAAAACTAGATCAGAATATCCAATTCATACTTTAGGGAAAATGGTTCGTACGACAGCAAACATACTAAACAATAAATGCTGAGAAAGTTGTTGCACATTACATAGTTGCTTAATCGAGTGATTAATGCTAAGAAAGTTGTTATACCTTACTTAGTCGCTCACCAAATGACACACAACCACTCTCTAATTGGCACACAATCATTTCTCAAGATTGGCACACAACCATTCTCCAAGAGACATCAATGCTTTGCAATATGAACATCTCTAATCCCTCATAATGATCATTATGTCAAGAGCATGTTCCATATTTATTATTCACAATTACATTTCCATACAAAACAAAAATGGATTGACCAATGAATAAATATTAAAAGATGTAAATCTATTCAATCTTCCTTTTTAGCCGAAATCCATTCATTTTAATCAGTCACTTTCCTAGTCATGTTTCATAAACTGAATCATCCATATTCAATAGGTTTATATGCTAAAATAGCATACCCTGATTACAATTTCAAGCAAACCGCTAAATAGTCACTTAAGCCTAATATTGAGATTAACTTATAATCTCAATGGCTCACATAATAGAAAAGCAGAGATCTAGTCTCCTACTACCCTTATTGTCATCATAGCACATGCAACAATGTGATTTTCTTTACTAAAAAAGAGCGCATATTTTTCTTAAATTAACATCGTACAAATTTCGATTTAGACATTTCTAATGTCTAATCCTGAATTCAACCCATAAATTCATATATGGCTTCAAATAGGTTTAGTAAATAGTGGGTACATTTACTTCGATCATTGACCCATAAATAATCTCATCTTGATACAAGTATCAAGACAATCCCAGCTTACAAGTTTGTTTTTCTTTACATATAGCTATATAAGTTATCCCATAAGTAACAATCTTATTTTTATTCATACTCAACAAATAGAGATGATTGTCTATGTGAGAGGACTAATCACAACCTGACAACATGTTCACCGAGATCTTATTAGAATGTAACGTAAAATTTTACACCGAATATATTATAACATTTCTCAATCAAATTATCTCATAAAAATTTGATTGTTATTACAACTTTGTTACATTCTTCGAAGTCTCATAAACTTCACATGTTTATAGAATGACTCTTTAGCCATTGACTTATTAAACGGATCTGCAAGCATAGTACATGTAGGGATATACTCAAGAATAATCTTTTCTTAGCAACAATATCCTTTATAAAATTATACTTTATAGTTATATGCTTGCCCTTGCTATGATATTTAGGATCCTTTGAAAAAGCTATAGCAGCTTACTATCACAGTAGACAATAATCGGACTCCCATTATTCTCAACAATCTTCATATGCTTTAGGAACCTTCTTAACCAGATAGCTTCTTGCACAGCTGCTGAACATGCCACATATTCAACTTCCACAGTTGGCAATGCTACACAAGTTTGTTTCTTGTTGTTCCAGGAGATAGTGCCACTATTCAACAAGAATGAATAACCTGATGTGGATTTCTTATTATCCAGGTCCCTAGCTGATGCAGGCGCATCTAGCAACTTAATCAACTTTTATCATGAGATGTGATCCCGCCTTCCTCTAAATCATGATGAGAAGAAATTGAGTCCCAAAATAAAGATTTCAACGCCTACATGGCCCCTTGACATGGATATCCTTCATTTTGGATCAGAACGAGGTGTAAAGGAGCTCCTAGAGGCTACTACAGCCTACTCGTGGTCACCACCATATGCGCGGATCATTTCGTGGCTCGACACGGGACCTCTAGTATGAATCATGGCCTGCCCGTGTTTCCCACCATGGTCATGGTCCTCACCACGGCCTAACTGTAGACCAGTCCATGGTCATGGTTCCCACCATGCCTTGACCATGGACCAGACTACAACCATGGCGCGTTGCCGCCACTATTTAAGATTTCATTAATATTTTATTATTAATTTTATTTGGTTTGAATTTTCTATTTAATTTTAAATTTTTTAGTTTTAAAATTTTTATATTTACTTTTCTGTTTCGTTAAGAAATTTTTATTTTAGTTTGTTTAATTTTGTTTTTAACTTTCTTACTTGTTAAGGAATTTTTGTTAAAGTTAGTTTATTTTTTTAGTATTAAGAAACATTCTCTTTCTAAGCCTATTTAAACATAGGTTTAGGCTCTTGTAAGCCTATTCAGTTTTGATTAATAATATTTCTTTTTCGTTTAAATAAAGAGGTGATCCTCTTTTGTTGGTGAATTCCCCCTCTCCTTCGATTCTCTTTGCCCCACTCTATTCTAACCCACTCATAAAAGGTTTTTAGTGTCACCCCGTTGCCCCGCCTGTGTCAGTTGGTATCAGAGCTCTTGATCCATGGAAGATCAACGAGGACATAGTCATGGACGTGATAGGCAGGTTCTGATCGAGGAAGTCGTACCCCAGGATTAAAGTGCTCATGAGCTCATCGATATATAGAGACCAATCACGGAGTTATCTTGGCGATCCATGAATAGTTATAATGGTCATGGTTATGGACGTGAACGGCAGGTTCCGATTGAGGAAGCCACACCCCAGGATCGATGTTCCCAGGAAACCATCAGAGATCTACAGAGACAAGTCCCAGAGTTATCTCGACGTCTAAATCTTAAAAATAATAAGGTATTTAATCGACACACTACTTTGAATTTTGAACAGTCGTATCATCGAGATCACCCTAATCGACAGTATGAAGACCTTGATTTTTGGATCAAGCTTCCCGAGTTTTTCGGTGCATTACACGTAGAAAATATTATTGATTGGATTGACGAAGTCGAACAGATTTTTTATTTTGAAGAAGTTTTCGATTATGCTAAAGTAAAGTTGGTAGCCATGATGATTAAGGGATAAGTTTTCGCTTGGTGGTTACTATTACGACACTCCCGTAAGAAACAAGACAAAGCCAATACTGATTGAGAGAAGAAGAAAATGAAGATGAAAGGTCATTTCCTCCCTCTTAGTTATACAAATCTTCCTACTTTGGGACAGGACACCCGAATAATCAAGGAGTCATCTCGATCGATTAATGAAGCAAGAGGGCGTGCATAGATAATGACCCCGACTCGAACTCGAGGTCAAGTTCTTTCCAAAATGAGGCGAAGGATGGAGGAGCAGTACTTGATTGAAGAAGACATAGGAGACTCCATCTACGATGATAAAGAAGACATGGAAAATCCCGACTACGATGAGGATGCCCTTGAGAGCACCGAAAATATAGAAGACCCCATCTATGACAAAATGACATTGATGAGGTAATAGAAGATCTCATCTACAACAATGATAATATTGACGAGTTAATTGAAGACATAGAAGACCCCATCTATGACAATGAAGATGAGTGATTGAAGAAAATCTGGAAGACCCCATCAATGACGACTATGATATTGATGAGGTAATAGAAGACCCTATCCACGACGACTATGATATTGATGAGGTAATAGAAGACCCCATCTATGATGATTATGATATTGATGAGGTAATAGAAGACCCCATCTACGACGATGATAATGTTGACAATATAATTGAAGACATAGAGGATCCCATCTACGACGATGAAGATGAGGTGATTGAAGAAAATATAGAAGACCCCATCTATGATGAGGATGATGTTGACAAGGTCAAATACGAAGATGGACACAAGAATACCAAGAGAAAAATTTAGTTGATTGGAGAAGTCATGGTCAACCTCATCAGCAATTATGGTGAGGTACTTTACAGAGATAACTATGATATGATGGTTTTTAAAAAGAATCTTCTCCTCCCTAAGGTTGAAGCGATGGCTACATGTTGCATATTATTGGAACCATCTTGGGTGCCTGATCACGAAACTATACATGATGGATAGAAAAACATCTATATTGAACAACAGAAGATTGTACTCCAGTGAGAGGATTTCTTTCTTATTTTGATATCTTCTGCCTCTCCTTTCCTTTCTATGCCCAAGTATTTAGAGATGATCGCACAAGAGAAAGCCACCTATGTCCTACTACTTTGCCCGAACAACATTTTGGATTTAAAAACAAATTGATCGGTGATGGAGCTAGTGGACGAAAGAGAAAGCATAAGCCTTTATTCCAAAGAAGAGGATGACAATGGTTCGAACTCGAGGTCGAGTTCTTTTTAACCCCGGGTGACTGATGCGACCGCATCTAGCAACTTGATCAACTTTTATCATAAGATGCAATTCCGCCTTCCTCTAAATCATGATGAGAATAAATTGAGTCCCAAAATAAAGATTTCAACGCCTCCATGGCCTTCTGACATAGATATCGTTCATTTTGGATTAGAACGAGCTGTAAAAGAATTCTTAGAGGCTACCACAACCTACTCGTGATCACCACCATGGGTGTGAATCATTCCATGGCTTGACATGGGACCTCCAGTAGGGACCACGATCTGTCCGTCTTCTCCACCACGGTCATGGTCCTCACCATGGCCTAATTATGGACTAGACTACGATCGTGGTTCCCACTACGCCCTAGTCGTGGACCAGACCATTGTTGGATCGAGAAGCGTCGCTAGAGGGGGGGGTGAATAGCGATCGTAAATCTTTTCTTTTTCGTTCGTTCAATACGCAAAGTAAGCACAACGGAAAATAAATGAACACGTTTATTTTACTTGGTTCACAACCCAGCGGTTGCTACTCCAAGGCCCTATCGGTCCTAGACCGCGTACGGAGGGCAAAGCACTAAAACGTCTCCTCCTCGTTGGAGGTAGGAGACAACGATTACAAAAACCGAATACACGAGGATGAGGCAACAAGCCTACCTCACCTCGTTATGAAGATAAAAATACAGAATATAATATCAAAAATATTACTTGAATCTGCTGCCGACGAAGAAGATCAAAACTTGGCGTCGCGTCGGCGTTATGACGGTGTTGAAGCGTTGGCGTTGTAGGAGCACTTGATGAATAATTGATGTGATTTGGAGATGAATCCTCCCCTCCTTTTATAGACTTTAGCCTCTGAATTTGTCTCCTATTTCTTTGGAACGGATCATGAATTTTTCCAAATTTTTATCGCTGGCGGCCGCGCCAAACGTTATCCGTTTGACCTAGCGCAAAGAATCGCCGCCATCGATCGATGATGCCTCTCATCATCGGCCGATGATGACGATCGATGATGCATCACCAATCGATATAGCGATCGCCTAATGTCCAATGAATGATCGCCACCGCCACTTCCCTGCAGTAAGAGATTAGCTCGGAAAATGATAAATACGACGGTTTCTAACCGTCCGATCTCGACCTAGACCTTCCACAGGAAGTCTTAGTCGAATCGTCGCCTACGGTCGTCCCCGTAAAGAGGACACGACCTTACAATCTCTCACTCACACGAGCTTACCTCGATAGTAGCTCTCTCTTCCGGCCTTCCACTCGATTCCTTCGGCTCCCTCCGAATTCACTCAAGTGTCGCCCGACCACCACGGCTTCCTCCGGGTGTCGCTAGCCTTCAGCTCCAGCTTTAGTACTTTTCTGCACACTTGATTTAGCTCGTGAGATAACAATATAAACTTAACTTTGTGTCTTTGCCATAATCAAAACACAGGTTCGATTATCTAGTGCCTGCACTACCAACAATCTCCCCTTTTGATCTATGGCAAACCAACACAAAGTTAAGGGAAATTAAAGCATAAAACACATATAGTAGATGATGAATGCCATTCCCAAAAACTCTCCCTTAACCAAAACTCCCCCTTAACCCTAGGTGAGTTTTGAAAGAGATACTTTAGTTTTCAAAAACAAATTTTGTGTTTCAAAATGAAATTTTGTGTTACTCCCCCTTAACTTTCGCTCTTCTCCCCCTTTTGCCATAAATCAAAAAAGAGTGTTGGGGTTTTTGTATAAAATAGGGGTTTAAAACAATGTCGTTTATGAATGCATCTAGATAAATCAAATATGAGTCCAAGCATGCGTCTAGCAATAGTTAGATAGATTGGTTCGAGGTGTGTCCCTCTGCACCAATAATCTAAAGATTTATAATATAAACCTTAAGATTAGTTTCGCTTCCCCTTAGTCAAATATATGAAGTATAAGAGATGTAGGGGCGCTAAACTGGCCTCAGAGTTGTTAAGTACAATAGTTGAGAAAATAAGTAGTATTTTGAAGGGATTGTTTCAAGTATATTTCAATTATCCTTAACATCTCACCCATTCTATGTGTCTCATAATTTGTTCACCTTATATGTTTTGTGAGATGATTTTAAATTGATTAAAGATAGTCAACCTTAGGGTTAGATTCAGATTTAACCTTTAGATCGTTAAGTAACTTTTCGAGAAACCGGCTTCGTCGTGGCGAGGCACGAGGCCTTCTTTGATCGGAACAACGACCACTTCCTTAGACAAAGCCAAATTCAAGAAAATATCACTTAAGTCACTTAGGGTTACTTCTGGTCTAACTAGTTTAGGATACTGGCGAGGTAGCTTCACTAGTTCCACTCGGTCAAGTGCACCAAGCTAGATCGCCTTATCTAGCTCGAATACACGAGACTTTGTCTCCCTAACGTACTATCATCTCGGCGTCTGATACTATATTATCAAGAGTTGACTAACTAGTTATTTATGAAAAGAGGCTCCCGAGGCTCAATCTTTCAAGGATTTTAGTTGGTTATGCGTACGATTCTAAGTAAGTTCACAAGTTAGTAAATTCTAAGCATGCAATGGTTTTGCTAAGTAGCGGGTATACTATTTTAGTGTTAGCTCCCTAGACCATTGAACCAATAAGGTCTATTCAAATAATGAACTTGATCCTGAGGAATCCAATACTTATTAGTCCTAATATGTGAATTTAATAAAACCTTTGGGACCCATGCTTGGACTCTTTGATGACTACGATTTACGATAGACATATAAGACCTATTCGTAGTCTTTGACTTAAATAAGAGTCCGGCTTTGTTGTACCACGGCTCTTTGGGTTCCAAGTAGTCGGTTAAGGTTCTTAGATCCCAACGTGAACTTTTCCAACCTAGCCTCGACCTCTTGAACTTGGTCTTTCAAGAGAGAATTCTCCTTCTCAAGTTTTTCAATTTGGGTTGAGTTTCTCTCTTGAACTTGACTAGTTGAAGAGGTTAGAGTAGCCTCTTGCTTGAGGGTTTCAACCTCCTCAAGTAACGACTCAACCCTAGACTCGGACTTAGTTAATTTCCTATTAAGCGGTTTAATTATACTTGTAAAGTGTACTAATTAAAGAGAAATCAACCTTAACTTTCCCTTTGGTCCGGCTTTGAGTTTTCTCTCGAAATAATCTTGAGGTCGAGTCGGAGTTGTAGTTGGACTCGGCGGATTGACTCGGACTCCTCCGTTCTTGCCATGTAAGCTATGTCTTCTCTGTTGTCCCAAGTTGCATGGAAGGCTTTCCTTGCTCCCTTTTCTTTGGTTCTCATTCTTCAATTTCCTTCTTTCTTGTCGAACTATTCTCCGCACAATATTGACTATTATGGCCTCCTCTTGGATTCGGATTCGTCTTGGGTTCGAGTTCATCTACTTGCCTAGTAGGTGGCTTGCTTTGTCCTCGCAAGTAGAGCAATACCTCTCTCGCCCGGATCACGTTAGTTTGCTCATGAAGTTCAAACTCGGAAAATAATTCATCTAACCTAAGCTCGATAGGTCCTTAGAGACCTTGAGGCATCGACCATGGATGCCCACAAGGTAGTCCTAGGAAATGAATTAAGAACGCGTACCTTAATAGGTCACGGTTTCGACCTTGTGTCCGATGGTGTGTAGGCCGCTTGACAATGTCCCGACGCGGCGCGTAGTAGTTGTTTGCCGCCTCGTGTTCCTGCATCTTGAGGTTATACAACTTATTGAAAAGAAGGTCACGCTTTACATACCTTAGCATCGGTGTTCCTTCGTAGCTCAATTAATTTATTCCATAGGTCCTTGGCGCTAATGAATGGTCCGATGCGGTTGAGTTCCTCCTGACAAGCCGCATTGCAATATTTGTGTTTCTATTGAATCGGCTTCGATTTGACTCTTGGTTGCATTTGTACAATTGTTGAAATCAAAGGGCTCTCCTTGATAATTGGTGGGTAAAGCAAAGCCGGTTTGTATTATTATCCAAGTATTGACTTGTTTTTTAAAGTTACACTCCATCCGACCTTTCCAATAACGGAAATCATCTCAGTTAAAGAACGGAGGTCGGGTGGTGATATCCCCCTCAATGTGAGCCATTAATTATCTTGCAAAAAACAAATAAAAACTAAAGAGAATTCCAAGACTTGGTCTTGGATTAGTAATGCGGGAAATAATAGGAAAAAAAACAGAAATAAATAAGGAGGATAAAAAAACTAAAAAAATTTGAAACTTACGACCTTGATGTCCCGAAAGGGTACTAAACGCTGGATTTTGGGGCTGAAACAGCTTGTTACGGGGGTAAACCCCAGTAAAAAGTGTAGATCTTCAGAGAGCTTGATTTGGTGGGTAGATCGTTTGTGAGTCCACTCGTAGCAAAAGTTATGCTCGTTTGATCGTGAGGTACTCGAAGGAGATTAGTACTAGCAAAAACACAACCAAAACTATGTACCAAGACTTGGTCTTGGATTAGTAGTGGAAACAAAACCTAAGAAATATACACGAATCAAAAATACGAAAAGAAAACCAAAACGTGCTAAATTGGTGGTTTCACCAAATCTTAGCGCCCCCGCTCTGATACCAATTGTTGGATCGAGAAGCGTCGCTAGAGGGGGGGGTGAATAGCGATCGTAAATCTTTTCTTTTTCGTTCGTTCAATACGCAAAGTAAGCACCGTGGAAAATAAATGAACACGTTTATTTTACTTGGTTCACAACCCAGCGGTTGCTACTCCAAGGCCCTATCGGTCCTAGACCGCGTACGGAGGGCAAAGCACTAAAACGTCTCCTCCTCGTTGGAGGTAGGAGACAACGATTACAAAAACCGAATACACGAGGATGAGGCAACAAGCCTACCTCACCTCGTTATGAAGATAAAAATACAGAATATAATATCAATATATTACTTGAATCTGACACGAAGAAGATCAAAACTTGGCGTCGCGTCGGCGTTATATGTGTTGAAGCGTTGGCGTTGTAGGAGCACTTGATGAATAATTGATGTGATTTGGAGATGAATCCTCCCCTCCTTTTATAGACTTTAGCCTCTGAATTTGTCTCCTATTTCTTTGGAACGGATCATGAATTTTTCCAAATTTTTATCGCGAAGTGGCCGCGTCAAACGTTATCCGTTTTGACCTAGCGCAGTCGAATCGTCGCCATCCCGATCGATCGGCGATGCATCTCATCGATCGGATAACGATCGACGCCCATGTATCGGCGTGATCATTGCCCGGCTAACCCTTCCTGCGATAAGAGATTAGCTCGGAAAATGATAAATACGACGGTTTCTAACCGTCCGATCTCGACCTAGACCTTCCACAGGAAGTCTTAGTCGAATCGTCGCCTACAGTCATCCCCGTAAAGAGGACACGACCTTACAATCTCTCACTCTCTGCAGGCTTACGAACACCGTAGTAGCTCTCGCTTAGGCCTTCCACTCGATTCCTTGACTCCTCGAATTCCTCCAAGTGTCGCCCGACCACCACGGCTTCCTCCGGGTGTCGCTAGCCTTCAGCTCCAGCTTTAGTACTTTTCTGCACACTTGATTTAGCTCGTGAGATAACAATATAAACTTAACTTTGTGTCTTTGTCATAATCAAAACACAGGTTCGATTATCTAGTGCCCCTGCACCAACAACCATGACCATGGTGCACTGCCGCGCTATTTAGGATTTCATTAATATTTTATTATTAATTTTATTTGATTTGAATTTTTTATTTAATTTTAAACTTTTTAGTTTTAAAATTTTTATATTTACTTTTCTATTTCATGAAGAAATTTTTGTTTTAGTTTGTTTATTTTTTTTTTTAGCTTTCTTACTTGTTAAGAAATTTCTATTAAAGTTAGTTTATTTTTTTTAGCATTAAGAAACCTTCTCTTTCTAAGCCTATTTAAACATAGGTTTAGGCTCTTATAAGATATTCAATTTTGATTAATAATATTTCTTTTTCATTTAAATAAAGAGGTGATCCTCTTTTGTTGGTGAATTCTCTTCTCTCATTTGATTCTCTTTGCCCCCTATATTCTAACCTTACGCATAGAAGATTTTTAGCGCCACCCTGCTATCTCGCCTGCGTCACTAGCCCAATCTGCATCCGAATAACTCATCATGATCATATCTGATCCTTGAAAACAAAGATAATAATATGTTGTCTCTTTCATATATCTAAATATCTTTTTCATCACTTTCTAGTGTCTCGATCCTAGATTTGATTGGAACCGATTGACTAAGCTAACAGTATAGCTGATATCGGGACGAGTACATAACATAATGTATATTAAACTACTAACAACACTGGCATATGGTTTTCTTTTCATTTCGGCTATTTCTTCAGGAGTTTTGAGACACATACTCTTGCAATAGATGTCTATTCAATGTTGCAATCAGACATGTTGAAATGTTGTAACATTTTATTTATATAAATCTCTTAAAACAAACCCAAAAGTCTTCTTGATCAATCTCTCACGATCTTGGCCCCAAGATGTATTCAGCTTCTCCCATATCTATTGTGTCAAAATGTGATGAAAGTCACTCTTTAACTTCTATCACAAACCTTATGTCATTTCGTACTATTAACATATCGTCAACATATAATGATAAAATGACATGCTTTCCTTTTTTCTTTCTCAGGGAAATACAATGATCCTCATTGATCATTTCGAAACCATAAGATAAAACAACTTCGTTAAATCTTATGCTCTATTGTCTCGACGCTTACTTTAGCTCATATATAGATTTTTTTAAGTCTATATACTTTCTTTTCTTAGCCTTTAGTAATAAAACCTTTTGGTCGTTCTATATAGATTTCTTTGTCAAGCTCACCGTTAAGAAAAATGATTTTTACATCCATTTGATGTAATTCCAAGTCATAATGCGCTACAAAAGTCTAAATAACTCGTATTAACATAAATTTCACTACAGGAGAAAATGTATCTTCATAGTCAATACCCTCCATTTGAATATATCCTTTTGCAACCAAGCAAGCTTTGTATTGATTAATCGATCCATCAACTTTTCTCTTAATTTCGAGAATCCACTTATTCTCAATAGCTCTTCGGCTAGAAGAAAGATCGACTAAATCCCAAACATGATTCTTCATCATAGACTCCATCTCTTCTTCCATTGCAGTTTTCTATTTTTCTCTAATATTACATTCCAATGCTTCCATAATGGATGAGGTTCATCATCGTCAACAGGGAGTGTCATCATCGCCTCATTCTCAATATCAAATCTCTTCTTAAGTTTGATATTATGAATACTTCTTCGTAAATTGGGTTATTGAGAAGTCAACTCAAGGCTAGGTAAATTACTCTCACTTAATTGACTAGGTTCAGACATCCCTTAACCTCACTTCTAGCTGAGAACTCAGTTTCGAGAAAAGTAACATCTCTCAACTCTATTTCAGAGATGGTTCTATCTTATTGCTCACCTATGAAAATATAACCTTTGAAAGTATCAAAATATTTTATAAAGATACATTTCTTATCTCTAGGTCCTAGTTTTCCATACTTGTAAGAACTATCATGAACATAGACAGCTGACCCTAGGATCTCAAATTACTCAAATATGATTTTTTACCTTTCCAACTTTCATATGGGGTAGATGGAACTAATTTAAAAGATACCCTGTTAAGTATATAGGTTGTTGCTAATAATGCACCTCCCCAATAGAAAATTGACAAATTAGCCTAAACCATTATAGATCTAACCATTTCAAGAAGAGTTCTATTTCTTCTTTCAGCAACCCCATTTTGCTATAGAGTTACTGGGATTGTTAGCTATCTAATAATCCATTTATCATTACATATTGTCTTGAACAGATTAGATAAATATTGACCTTCATGGCCAGTGTATAAGGTCTTAACCTTATGTTTCAATTGATTCTCAACTTCATTTAAATAACAAATAAAGCAATCCAATGCTTCAAATTTATAAGAGATCAAATATACATGACAAAAATGAGTGAAATTGTCAATAAATGTAATGAAATAGGAATCTCCACATCTAGCCTTCACATTCATCGGACTACAAATATTCGAATGAATTATTTGCATGGTGAATCAACACTAATAGTCTTACCAAATGGTTTTCTTGTTGTCTTTCCAGTAAGACACTGCTCACATATAGACAAGTCAATCTTAGCATGAGTGCCCTACAGGCCCTCTCTTACTAACTGATTCATTCGTTCTTATCCTATATGTCCTAATCTAGTATGCCAAACTTCATCAGATATATTTGCATTACTAGTAAGAGCAATGTTTGAAAAACAACTGTCATTTCCATTGATGTCTGGTTCCACATCAAGAACCATAAAACCATTAGTCAAAAAATCATATCTTATTGACACAAAGTCAATTTTAACTTCTACACATCGACTGTTAAAATTCATACAATAACTTAAATCAAGAAGACATGTCACAAAAATTAAATTCTGCCGAATCTCAGGAGCATATAGAATATCATGTAGAAACAAGATACACCCACCACGAAGGTTGTACGTGCTAACTCCTTTGACTTTAACCCTTGCATTATTCCTACATATATTCACTTATTGTCAACTTATACCCGATGGTACTCTACGAATGTAACTCACTCTCGAGCTACACGGTTAGTTGCTCCTGAATCGACAATCTATAAAGGATAATAATCATCTAACAACACAAAACTAGCAACATAATGCTAAAAAAAGGACAATCTTGGATTTACCTTTTTTGGCTTGGTACATTCCCGAGCGAAGTGACTCTTCTTCCCACAGTTAAAGCAAGACAACTTTCTTTTAGGTTTCTTTCCAGTCTTCTTTAATTTCCTTCTTTCTTCTTGTTTTGGTCCACCCCTCATTATCATTAGCTTCTTTTCCCTTTCCCTTTCTTTTATTGTATCATTTTTTTTATCCAGATGATGCAATAAAATCGACAGGTACATAAGCTTGCTCTGAAATCCTCACGGATTTGAAAGTCTTTATACTCTCATTGTGAGTTAGATTCTGCTTCATGGTTTTCAAAGAATCAGGAAGTGAATGTATCACTGCCTAAACCTATTATTCATCGGTCAACTCATGACTAGTAGTTTTAAGTTCCCAAATTATGTTCGATATCGCTCTCAGATGTTGAACCATGGAGACATTCGGGCTTTTTTATAGCTGTCAAACTTAATTGTCAGTTGTCGAAGTTTGTAGACTAACTCCACTATGTCACTCCCTAAGTGCTACCTAAACTGCATGAGCCGATGGATATGACTCATACTAAAAAACCAGGTCATCTATCATTGAACTAATCAATATGCCCTTAGCAATGGAGTCTTTTTTCTTCCATATCTTATAGGCAGCAAGATCTAGTCTATGTTGTGCAGAGGTTCTTTCACGACTTGATGAACAACCTCAAGAACTTCTTGTTCCTCAAGAACATATTGTATCTTGAGGTGTCATATTTCATAGTTTTCTCCATTCAATTTCTCACCTTTGTTGAGTTCAACTATGATATTTTTAATTGTCATAATCTACCATAAATAAACAAATTATTTAGTTACTCAACGTAAACTTATGTATGCAATTTCTTGATTGACTCAATGTAAGTCAGAATTGGTTTACAAAATCAAGCGGAAATAATATTTTCAATCATCATTCATATTTTCCAATCTGACCATCATTGATCAATTATATTACATACATCCCATATAATGAACTAATCATTAACAAGTCATGATTTTAAACATGAAACCAACTAATCATTTTATAATTCAAAAAGTTTGTTAACTTTCAGAAATAAAAGACTATTAACATATAACATTCTTTACTCATAACCTAAACAACTCAACTAGACAAGATAGGTTATTATTACTCCCACTAGGACAAACACTAGCGTAGTAGTAATAATTTCAAGTCATATCTTCCAAGGCTCCACTAGTCTATTCTCAGGTTGATTGACTTCAGAATTCTCTCCAATCTTCTCGGGATCCACATGATCCTTATGTTGTAGTAGTTCCCATCACAACTCAGTGTTGGAACGTCGGTGGCCGGCTAGAGGGGGGTGAATAGCCCTTTATCGTCGTACGGTGGAAATCGTTCATTCTTCTTTTGTCACTTGTCTACGATTGTCGTTAGCGCAGCGGAATAGTAATATAAATAAAAATACTAACAACACATACAAGCATACACAAGATATACGTGGTTCGGAACTGAATGGTTTCTACTCCACGGGGCGAGCTCAACGAGCTCTAGTTATGCGCACGACACTAACTAAACTCCTTCTCGACAACACGTCGGAGGTGGAGAAACCTCGTACAAGCTATTACAACAGTAATACTAAAGTACAAGAAAGAATACAAATACAATACGAAATACAAGTAAAGAACACTTTACACAAATCGCTTTGAATCACTTACTTGTTGCTTGCTTTGGATTGACTTTGAAGGTCTGGAATGCAGCAGCAATTCCCCTCCAAAATCACCCTAAAAGTCTTGGAAAAATCCTCCATCTCGAGCTCCATTTATAACCTACATCGAGCTGATTTCGCGCCTAGCAGTCGACTGCCAAAAGGCCCCAGTCGATTGCTCCTGTAGCATTTGTCTCACAACGGCTTGATCCACGCTGGACAAGTTCCAACGGATTCCCCATCAGTCAACTGATCATGCCCATCAATCGACTGATGACCTAGTAGTCGACTGCTCAGTCGGCTACGGAGCGTTCTGTTCCTGCGACACTTCCATCAATCGACTGCAATCCCTTGGCAGTCGACTGCTATCGACATCAGTCGACTGTCAGTCCTTGGCAGTCGACTGCCAGGCCATAAAATTGCAGTCTAACACCAGTCGAACCCTAGTTGACTTGGATCAGTCAAACCATCACCTATGTCAGTTGACTGCTGTCGGTTAAACCTCAAATACCAAGTTGTTTGAACATCCGACCGTCGGGTAAACCCTCAAACCTCACGTTTGAGCCTCCGACACTCAGTCTTAGCCACTTGGCCAAGTCCCCCTCATCCTCTCATGGAGTTCCCCACCGAAGCTCTCTTCTCTCGGCCTACGTCTCTCGGATGCGCCAAGCTCACGGCTTCGCAGCGCCATCCTTCGCGTCTCTTGCCCTCGAAGTATGCTTCTCGTGGACCTCACTCCATTCGCTCCCCGTCCGGTGGTCCCTCGGATGCACCAAGCGCACGGCTTCGCAGTGCCATCCTTCACCGACTCAAGGACCCCGAGCCTAATGAACTTGCCAAGTCCTCAAGACTTTTCACACCAAGCCTCATGCTTGGATTTTCACCGCTAAGGCTACACACTTGGACTTACGTGGCCAACCCATGTTGGACTTTCCAACACCAAGCCCTATGCCTGGATTTTCCCAACACCAAGCCCCATGCTTGGACTTTTCACCACTAAGGCTACACACTTGGATTTACGTGGACAACCCATGTTGGACTTTCCAACACCAAGCCCTATGTCTGGATTTTCCCAACACCGAGCCCCATGCTTGGACTTTCCAACACCAAGCCCTATGCCTGGATTTTCCCAACACCAAGCCTCATGCTTGAACTTTTCACCACCAAGGCTACACACTTGGATTTACGTGGCCAACCCATGTTGGACTTCCCATGACAATCCCATGTCATGCGTTTTGTCTAACATCAAAATATAGTTCGAGTCAAACTCGAGTCTTGAGTCGATTGCACCAACAATCTCCCCCTTTTTAATGTTCGACAAAATCTCAAACCCAAGTCTACCAATTATCCCCAATTGACAATTCTCACATCCCAATGAGAATTCCAACTATCCCAATTGGTAACTTCTCCCCCTTTTTGACATACATCAAAAAGGTCCTCCCCAAGGGTATGCATGTCTTATATCTCAATCAGATCTTACAATCTCTCCCTTGGAGGAATACACATGCCTACAATCTTTCAAGTGATAAGTTCCATATCACTTAAGAGAGGCAACCCAATTTTCCTCCCATGAGGAAAAAGTACACATCTATCTTCCCATGATGAATACCTCCCCCTAAAGGCTTGCACCCCCTTGACTATTGCACCAACAATGTCCTTGGAGAGTCCCTAAGCCAATAGGAACGCTAAACAATCAAAATTAAGGCAAAGTTCAACAATGAACTTCTATCCACCTTAAAATTGATACTCACCCTAAACACTTCTCCTAATCCATATTCAATGGATTTCGACCCTTTCTAATGCTCTCCATAGCATGTTCTAGGGTTATGAGTGGTTAGGGGACCAAAACATAGCTTAACATTGACCTAACAATCAAGGTTTACCCGAAATCAGCAGTATCAGTCGACTATATTAGATATCAGTCGACTTCTTCCCACATCAATCGACTGCCATACATGGCAATCGACTGATAACTGAAAAATCCAGTTTTTCAGTTATCAGATATGAAATTCCGAAAATGATAAGTAAATATACGTAAGTTGAAAAATCTTGAAAATTCATACGTATAATACTTACAACAAACACTATGGGTGAAAAATATTAGAAAATTATTTTACTCACAAAATAATGAGATTGATACAAAATTCAAAAGTTAAGAAAAACTTCAATATTGAGCCCTCTTTGTATCATCCCATTCAATGGTGATTGCTATCAAAAGATAGACTTCACCAAGATTTTTCAAAATATTTTTGAAGTGTTTTTAAAACCTTTAATTCCTCTTTCCTAAACATCTCACTTGTATCTACATGTATAAAACACATACATGTCAAATATTAGTGAGATGTGGGGACTTTGTTATTTAGGGTTTCATGCATATCTCTAGGCAATATTATTTGATTCCCTTATGCATGAGACTTCAAATCATGTCTTAGTCCTTAAATTTATTTTATTTATGCATGAATGATGATTATAACATAATGACACAAGAATAAAGCATGTGCCACATAATCATGATGTCATGACATGTGAATGAATTATAAGCATATATGACATATAAAAATAACCCTAAAAATGAACATGTCATTTTATATGATAAAAGTAAATATGATGTCATGTCATGGCAAGACAAACAAAGCATAACAATTATAAAATACTAAGGTATAGAATAGCTAAGTGTTAAATTCAAATTGTCATTTCTAGAATTAAGTCCATTTTTGCCTTAATATCAATTATCTCCCTAGTGTGCCAAAAACCAAAAATGGCACACCATTACTCTAATTGAGCCAATTTAATCATTTTTCATCTTCTTAAATCACATTGGCACATCCTAATGTGTCAACTCACCATGGATAAGTTAACTACCTATCCACTTAGGGTTGACATGCCCTAACCCATCTAACGCGAATCAATCACGCTCCTAGGAACCCAATACCTATTGGAGCTCCTTGGGTTAACTAGGTATTCACTAGGGATAACTTCCCTAGATACCTTCCTAATGACCCTTTTAGGTTTTGACACCTTAGTCATTTGGGTCTTTCCTAGGTCAACTCTAGAGGTGACTCCTCCTTTGACCTTCTTAGTAGCTTTCTTGTTTTTTCTTAAGTCCTTAGCCACTAAACACACACCATGGCTAGTCTTAGGGATAACTTCTCTATTAATCTTAGTTTTTCTAGACCTAGATATTATTCCATAATTAAATGGAACATTGTGATAGGACATAGATTTGTGACCCAAACCTCTCTTGCCCTTGGACATTTCTTGTTTCCTATACCTTAAATTTTGATCCTTTGACCTCTTAAGTGAATTTGTAATTATTGCTAGGGTCTTCTCCAATTTTTCATGCCTTGACCTCAAGGCTTGGTTTTCTACCTCTAACTTTCCTAATTTTGATTTATCATAAGATTTTTAGGAATTATTTTTCCTTTTAGGCATATGCCTAGATTTCTTGGGGTTACTGCCCAAATTTTCCTCAATTCTCCTAATGGACTCCCTAGGTAGAATTGGTCTAGAGTTATTTGTCCTAGATTTGTCCTTAGGTAAATTTACATACTTAGCACCTAGACAAACATATTTATTTCTACTAGCATGCTTTTCATTAATAATTGCAAGAGAGCTAAAATAATTCCTAGCATGCTTATTAACCTTAGAAATTGAAGGTGCATTGATTGAATTTACCTTAGGGTTAGCTTTGGAAGCCCCCCCTACATGTGATACACCTTCTTGCCCTTTCTTCCTCCCTCTAGGACATTGGCTTCTATAATGTCCCCTTTGGTTGCATTTAAAGCACACAATGTTCTCCTTGCTTCTAGTTGAGGGAACTCCGACATCTTTTGTTGGTGCAATCAGCCCAGGTCACGATTGACCAGGACTCGAGTTTGACTCGAGTGATGTTTTGATGTTTCGACAAAAACATATGACAATGTAATTGTCATGGGAAAGTCCAAGTCTTATGTACTTGGCATGGAAAGTCCAAGTGGAACACTTGGCATTTGGTAAAGTCCAAGTCTTGAGTACTTGGCATGAAAAGTCCAAGTGGGACACTTGGCACATGAAAAGTCCAAGCATGGGTCTTGGCAATGTAAAAGTTCAACATGGGTTGGCAAGGGAAAGTCCAAGCATGGTCTTGGCATTTGAGAAGTCCAACATGGGTTGGCAAGGGAAAAGTCCAAGCATGGGTCTTGGCAATGTAAAAGTCCAACATGGGTTGGCAAGGGAAAGTCCAAGCTTGAGTCTTGGCACGAGAAGTCCAAGGGGTTTGATATTGGCTGCGTAAAGTCCAAGCGGGAGTCTTGGCAGCATAAGTCCAATGGTTGACGACGTAAAGTTCAAGCGGAGTCTTGGCGGCGTAAGTCCAATGTGCCTTGGCGGTGTAGACACCGTTAGCATGACATAGCCGACGAAAGCACCTAGAGGCTAGCGCGATGGATGAACAAGTCATGGATGACTTGGAGGGATCCGAGAGGCGTGAGGCTGATGGAGGTGACTAGAAGGCTTAGGTCTTGGCTAAGGGTCGTCTAGCAAGTATGGGGGCACTATACTTGGGTTAAAACCTTATTTTTGAGGTTGGCAGTCGATTGGCATTATGGCCGGTTCGACTGCCATGAGTCGACTTGAGTTATTGCCGGTTTAAGTAAATGCTTTGGCGATCAGCTCATTAGAGCGATCGGTGTCGAAGATTGATCGCCAAGGGTCGACGATCGATTGTCGATCGCAATGTCGAGCCGAGAATGCTCGTAGCCGGCGATCGGCTACGCGGGCTTAGCGATCGCCGAGATCCGTTGGAGTTTTTCCAAGCGTGGATCGAGTCGTTGTCTCACGCGACAACGATGGCATCGATCGCGGTGACTTATGCAATCGGTGATGGCGGAAATCCGAGGTTGCTTGAGGATAAAAGGAGCTCGATGGGAGGGTTTTTGGTATCAGTTCTTAAGCGATTTCTTGGACATTTTTGAGGCGATTTGTTGCTGCAAATCAGGGTCTTCAACCACGGTTCAAGTGATCAACAAGCAAGTAATCTAAAGGCATTTGTAAAGTTGTTTTCTTTACTAGTTTTGCATTGTATTATTGTATTTGCTTGTATTCCTTTCATTTATTGTTGTAAACGTTTGTACGAGGTTTCTCCGCCTCCGACTTGTTGTCGAGAAGGAGTTTATTGATTAGTGATTGCATTGACATCGCTAGAGCTCGTTAGAGCTCAATCCGTGGAGTAGGAACAGTGTGGTTCCGAACCACGTTAAATCTTCGTGTTATTGTGTTTGTGATTGTGTTTCGTTATTGTTATCATATATATATTCCATTGTAAGAAACTTGTAGACACGAACACGCGATCGAATTCCATCTACGAACGGTCAAACGCTATTCACCCCCCCCCCTCTAGCGGCGTCAAATTTCCAACAAGTGGTATCAGAGCCCGGGGCTCTTCTACGGACTAACCGCCGGGAGCTAAGACAAAGAGGCTAGAGGGTGAAGATGGAAGAACCATTGGGATGGGACATCAACACCCCAATTCCCTATTCCTTCTATAGACGAGAAGGTTTCAATTCTTGGAAGGCGAGAATTGAAGATTTTTTGATGATGAGAGACCTTGACGAGTGGTCCGCGTTGATGGAAGGATTTGAATATCCTAAGGGACCAAAGGGAGGGTTTCTCAAGAAGAAGAAGTGGAGTGAGGAGCAACTCCAACAATTCGATAAAAACAAGAAGGTAATCAAATTCATTTTTGATTTAATTCCTAATGACCTCTTATGTAGTCTAGGTGACTATGTGGATGCCAAGGAGCTATGGAGCGATTTGGCCAAGCTCCATGAAAGTCTATCATCGGTCCAAGAAGAAGGACCATCACCCTCTCAAGCTCAAGCAAGCACATCCCCATCTAAAGAGCTTGAGGAGTCGGAAGTTGATAGGGAGTCGACTTCCGGATCGGAGAAAGAAGAGGTGGAAGAGGCATCCACCTCAAGGATTGAAGGGGAGGAGAGAACTTCCACACCGGAGCCGGAACAAATTCAAGAAGAAGTCTCAACCTCTGGGAGGAATGAAGAATCCACTCCAATCACCACATCCACCATAGGTAACTCAAACATATCAATTTGTAATAAAAATCATATCATATGTTTTGAGTGTAGAGAAGTCGGGCACTACAAGAGCAAGTGCCCAAAGAAGGTTAGGAAAGCTCCACTGACACCAAAAGTCAAGGATGCCGATGCTCCAAGTCAAAAGAGCAAGGAGCATATCATATGCTTTAAGTGCAACTCAAAGGGGCATTACCGGAGTCAATGTCCTAGGGGGGGGCAAAAAGACCCAAGAAGGAGCTATACATGTAGGGGGAGCCTCCAAGGCAAACCCTAAGGTATATTTCAATAATGCACCTTCTAGATTTAATAGTCAAAAGCATGCTAGGAATTTTAATTCCCTTGTAATTCATAAAAAGCATGCTAGAAGTAAGGAATTTTGCTTAGGTGCTAAAAATGTTTACCTTAGGAGTAGGGAGAAATTTGGGACTAATATCCCTAAAAACAATTTACCTAAGGACAAACCTAGGTCAAATAACTCAAGATCAATTTTACCTAGGGAGACAATTAGAAAGGTGCAAGAGCACCTAGGTCTAAACCCTAAATGGACTAGGCATATGCCTAGAAAGTCCCATGCCCAAGAATTTAATCAAAAATCAATTGGGCAATTGGAATTAGAAAACCAAGCCTTGAGGTCAAGGCTTGAGAAACTAGAAAAGACCATTAGGGATATACAAAATCAATTTAAAGGGTCTAATGGTCAAAGTCAAAGGTCCAAAAGTCAAAGTCAACACCAAGGACCTAAGAGTCAAAAGTCAACCAAGGGCAAGCAAGGTTTGGGTCACAAACCTAAGCCTAAAGTGGCTTATCATAGTGTCCCATTTGACTATGGAACACAAACTAGGTCTAGGAAGACCAAGGTCAATAGGGAAGTCATCCCTAAGGTTGACCAAAGGTTGTGCCTAGTGGCTAGGGTTTCTAGGAAATCTAGGGTGGCCACTAAGAAGGTTGCAAGGGGAGTCACCCCTAGAGTCAACCTAGGTAAGACCCAAATGACCAAGGCTAACAAGCCTAGGAGGGTCATTAGGAAGGTATCTAGGGAGGTTATCCCTAAGGAATACCTAATTAACCCTAGGAGCTCAAATCGGTTTTGGGTTCCTAAGAGCGTGATTGATTCATGCTAGATGGGTTTAGGGTGTGCCAACCTTGATTGGATGAGTAGTTAACTCAACCATGGTAAAGGTGGCACTTTAGGATATTTTCAAGGTTATGGTTACCTTGGAAATAGATTTGAATTAATATCCTAAAAGTTTTTAGGAAGTGCCAATGCACTTTTTGAAATTAAGAAGAATCGATTAAATTGGCACAATTTAGATTTAGAGGTTAATGTGTCATTTTGGATTGTTGGCACACTAGGGAGATTAATGATAATATGACAAAATATATCTAATTATATCAAATGACAATTAATATTAAAATTTAGGTATTACTATACCTATATATCTTATATGTCATGCTTTGTTTGTCATATAACATGTCATGACATCATGTTTATTTTAATCATTTTACATGTCATGTTCATGTTTTAGGATTAAGGTTTTAAATGTCATGTGTTTTTAGATTTCATCTTATGCCATGACATCATGATTATGAGAATATGCTTATTTATATCATTTCTAATGTCATAATCATTCATACATTTAAGACAATTGATTGAAATTGATTTAAGGACTATGGCATGACTTGAAGTCCCATTTATAAGGGAATCAAGTAGGGTTGCCTAGGAAATGCATGAAACCCTAGATAAAATGAATCAAAACCCATATCTCACATCCAATTGACATGTATGTGTATTTATACACCCTAGATACATGTGAGATGCAAGGATATGAGTTAAGTTCAAGGTGCATAGTTTTTGCATCTAGATGAACTAAAACTCATCTAATTTCAAAAGTGGATCATTAGGAAAGCTTGTGTACAAGTCATGTGCATAGAGCCTAAGGAATATGATCCAAAACATGGTTTTGAAATCATTTTAAAATCAATTTAGAAAACCTTGGTGAAGTCTATCTTTTGATAGCAATCACCATTGATGAAGTTGATACAAAATAGGGCCAAAACATTGAAAATTTCAATGGTTTTGAGTTTTGTATCAAACTCACTATTTTATGGGTAAAATAATTTTCAAATATTTTTCACCCATTGTAATAACTATAAGTAATATACGTATCAAATTTTATGATTTTTCAAATTACGTAGAATTATTTATGCTTTTCGAATCTAAATTACGATGGTGAAATTGAAATTCCGGCTATCGATCGGCCTACAGTGTGCGATCGATGATATAGGTGATCGTGATTACTATCGAGTCATTGCCAGTCTGATTCGAGTTAACAAGGTTTGTTTAGCAGTGTTGGTATGGAAAGGTTCCTAATCACTCATAACCCTAGGATATGCTTTAGGAAGCATTATAAAGGGTGAAAATCCATTGGATATGGATTAGGAGCTGTGTTAGGTCAAAGTATCAAATTTAGGGTGAGTGAAAGTTCTATGTTGAACTTAGAACCTTAATTTTGATGGTTTAGAGTTCCTATTGGCTTAGGGGCTTCCCAAGGACATTGTTGGTGCAATGGTCAAGGGGAAGCAAGCCTTTAGGAGGAGGTATCCATCTTGGGATGATGAATGTGTTTTTCTACTTGAAGAGGAGAAGTTATTGGGAGAGTATCATCAATTGGGAAAATTGATGGATTTCTGATACCCAATTTGGAAATTGGGAGAGAGTATAGGATTGCCTCTCTTGAGTGATATGTGAATTATCACTAGGAAGATGGTAGGCATCCTAGGTATTTATTTTTGGATCAAGGGGGAGATTGTAAGATCTCATTGGGACATGAGACATTGACCTCCTTGGAGAAAACTTTTTGATGTTAGTCAGGGGAGAATGTTTGGGGAGAACATTTGGAGAGTGTTTACCAATTTGGGATAATTGGTAAGGGATTTGAGTTAGTGGTCTAACTCAAATGATTTGTTTGGTTTTTGTCAAACATCAAAAAGGGGGAGATTGTTGGTGCAATCGGCCCGGGTCACGATTGACCAGGACTCGAGTTTGACTCGAGTGATGTTTTGATGTTTCGACAAAAACATATGACAATGTAATTGTCATGGGAAAGTCCAAGTCTTGTGTACTTGGCATGGAAAGGTCAAGTGGAATATTTGGCATTTGGTAAAGTCCAAGTCTTGAGTACTTGGCATGAAAAGTCCAAGTGGGACACTTGACACATGAAAAGTCCAAGCATGGGTCTTGGCAATGCAAAAGTCCAACATGGGTTGGCAAGGGAAAGTCCAAGCATGGTCTTGGCATTTAAGAAGTCCAACATGGGTTGGCAAGGGAAAAGTCCAAGCATGGGTCTTGGCAATGTAAAAGTCCAACATGGGTTGGCAAGGGAAAGTCCAAGCTTGAGTCTTAGCATGAGAAGTCCAAGGGGTTTGATATTGGCTGCGTAAAGTCCAAGCGGGAGTCTTGGCAGCATAAGTCCAATGGTTGGCGGCGTAAAGTCTAAGCGGAGTCTTGGCAGCGTAAGTCCAATGTGCCTTGGCGGTGTAGACACCGTTAGCATGACATAGTCGACGGAAGCACCTAGAGGCTAGCACGATGGATGAACAAGTCATGGATGACTTGGAGAGATTCGAGAGGCGTGAGGCTGATGGAGGTGGCTAGAAGGCTCAGGTCTAGGCTAAGAGTGGTCTAACAAGTATGGGGACACCATACTTGGGTTAAAACCTCATTTTTGAGGTTGGCAGTCGGCCCAGCATTATGGGTAGTTCATTAGTAGTCGACAAGTTTATTGCCGGTTTAAATTTAAATGCTCAGCGGTCATTGCTCTCGATTGAGCGATCGATTGGTGTCGGGCAAGTCGGGGCAAAGTCGTGCGATCATTGCGATCGATGTCGAAACCGCGAGCGCTCGCGTAGCCGATTAGCGATCGGCTCTGGTAGCGATCGGCGCAATGTTAGCGATCGGCCCGAAAGATCCGTTGGAGTTTTCGGCGTGGATCGGCCGTTGTCTCCCGACAATGATGGCATCGATCGGCCCGGTGACTTATGGTAGTCGGTGATGGCGAAAATCAGTCGCGCGAGGATAAAAGGAGCTCGGCGGGAGGATTTTGGTATCGATTCTTAAGCGATTTCTTGGGCGGTTTTGAGCGATTTGCTGCAAATCAGGGTCTTCAACCACGGTTCAAGCGATCAACGAGCAAGTAATCCAAAGGCATTTGTAAAGTTGTTTTCTTTACTAGTTTTGCATTGTATTATTGTATTTGCTTGTATTCCTTTCATTTATTGTTGTAAACATTTGTACGAGGTTTCTCCGCCTTCGACTTGTTGTCGAGAAGGAGTTTATTGATTAGTGATTGCATTGGTGTCGCTAGAGCTCGTTAGAGCTCGATCCGTGGAGTAGGAACCGTGTGGTTCCGAACCACGTTAAATCTTCGTGTTATTGTGTTTGTGATTGTGTTTCGTTATTGTTATCATATATATATTCCGTTGTGCTAACAAAACTTGTAGACACGAACACGCGATCGAATTCCATCTACGAACGGTCAAACGCTATTCACCCCCCCCCTCTAGCGGCGTCAAATTTCCAACATCTTTCACTTTTGGTACCGGTTGAGCTTTCTTCATCTTCTTGGGACACTTACTTTTATAGTGTCCTTACTCTCTACACTCAAAACATATTATGTGATTTTTATTTTTAATTATAATGCATGAGTTACCTAGGGAGGTGGTGGAAGCCTGTTGATCACTTCTTCCGGAGGTAGATGCTTCGTCTTGATCTTGCTCCTGAATGGAAGACCTCTCCTCCTCCTCAATGCTAGAGGTGGAGGTTTCCTCCAAGCCATCCACATCTTCAAATGTAGATGTCGATTCTTCAACATCCTCATATCCGGATGTTGATGGGCATTCTTCCTCGGCATTGACCAATGTGGGCTCTTCATGAAATTCGATTACCTTGTCCCATAGGTCCTTAGCATCCCTATAATCACCTAGTCTAGACCAAATGTTGTTAGGAATCAAATCACTAAGCAATGTGATTACCTTGAGATTTGTCTTGAAATCCTTCATTTGGTCCTTGGTCCATCTTGCCTTTTCAATTTGCCTATTGCTTTCATCCCTATGCATTTCGAAACCATTTTCTAGAATTAACATGAAATCGAAATCGGTTTCAAGATATACCTCCATTTTTCTTCTCCACCGTTGAAAATCTCCTTCGAATTTTGGTGGTTGGAGGTTATAGCCGGCCATCTTGTCGTGCTTGTGTTGGCGGTTAGTCCTCGACAAGCGACCTCGCTCTGATACCACTTGTTGGAACGTCGGTGGCCGACTAGAGGGGGGGTGAATAGCCCTTTATCGTCGTACGGTGGAAATCGTTCGTTCTTCTTTTGTCACTTGTCTACGATTGTCGTTAGCGCAACGGAATAGTAATATAAATGAAAATACTAACAACAAATACAAGCATACACAAGATATACGTGGTTCGGAACCGAATGGTTCCTACTCCACGGGGCGAGCTCAACAAGCTCTAGTTATGCGCACGATACTAAATAAACTCCTTCTCGACAACACGTCGGAGGTGGAGAAACCTCGTACAAGCTATTACAACAGTAATACTAAAGTACAAGCAAGAATACAAATACAATACGAAATACAAGTAAAGAACACTTTACACAAATCGCTTTGAATCACTTGCTTGTTGCTTACTTTGAATTGGCTTTGAAGGTCTGGAATGCAACAACAATTCTCCTTCAAAATCACCCTTAAAGTCTTGGCAAAATCCTCCATTTTGAGCTCCATTTATAACCTGCATCGAGCCGATTTCGCGCTTAGCAGTCGACTGTCAAAATGCTCCAGTCGACTGCTCCTGTAGTCGTTGTCTCACAACGGCTCGATCCACGCTGGACAAGTTCCAACGGATCCCCATCGATCGGTGATCATGCCCGTGATCGGTGATGACAATAATCGGCCATGCCTCGGCTACGCGTTATGTGCCGCGACACTTCCATCGATCATTGTCATCCCTTGGCGATCGACTCTCTGTCGACATGAGTCATTGTGAGTCCTTATGTCATTGCCATGCCCGCTATGATCCACCCGGTCGAACCCTAGTCGACTTGGATTAGTCGAACCGGCACCTATGTCAGTCGACTGTTGTCGGGTAAACCTTAAACACCAAGTTGTTTGAGCATCCGACCGTCGAGTAAACCCTCAAACCTCATGTTTGAGCCTCTGACACTCAGTCTTAGCCACTTGGCCATGCCCACCTCATCCTCTCATGGAGTTCCCCACCGAAGCTCTCTTCCCTCGGCCTACATCCCTCGGATACGCCAAGTGCACGACTTAGCAGCGCCATCCTTCGCATCTCTTACCCTTGAAGTATGCTTCCCTTGGGCCTCACTCCATTTACTCCCCGTTCGACGATCCCTCGGATACACCAAGCGCACGACTTCGTAGTGTCATCCTTCACTGACTCAAGGACCCCGAGCCTAGTGAACTTGCCAAGTCCTCAAGACTTCTCACACCAAGCCTCCTGCTTGGATTTTCACCGCCAAGGCTACACACTTGGACTTAAATGGCCAACCCATGTTGGACTTTCCAACACCAAACCCTATGCCTGGATTTTCCCAACACCAAGCCACATGCTTAGACTTTTCACCACCAAGGCTACACACTTGGATTTACGTGGCCAACCCATGTTGGACTTTCCAACACCAAGCCCTATACCTGGATTTTCCCAACACCAAACCCCATGCTTGGACTTTCCAACACCAAGCCCTATGCCTGGATTTTCCCAACACCAAGCCCCATGCTTGGACTTTTCACCACCAAAGCTACACACTTGGATTTACGTGGCCAACCCATGTTGGACTTCCCATAACAATCCCATGTCATGCATTTTGGTTAACATCAAAATATAGTTCGAGTCAAACTCGAGTCCTGGGCCGATTGCACCAACACTCAGTGTATGTTATGCGCCCTTCATAGCGCCTCCATATGTGATGCGCCACTACGCTGAAATTGTTTAGTAGAGATCATACCAAAGCTCAAATTCGATAGTTGTCGAGTATGACAAACTCCTGCATCTCGAGTCTTATGAAATGACCATCAAGCCTCATTATGTGTTTGATGACCCTATTAGCAGAGTTATAAACTATCCCCTGGATAGCTTCCCTTAGCTTGTTTCATAACACATCACGACGAATCATTATAGTAATCATTCATGCCATCTAAAATTGAGATTAACCAAGTCAGTACAAAATTGACTAACTAGTACAAAACTGATTTAATTCAATTAATACATGCATAATAATCAAGAAAATCAATCATCTTGATTTTAGGAGTTTTTGATCGATAGGTCCAACTAACCAATCAACTCCACTGACAACTGTTAACTTAGAAAATTAAATTCCGAGTCTTGGATTTTATTTGGGCATCCTGAGTTGATACTGAATCAACCCCAGCCAAAAAACCAATTTGGCAGGCACTTAGTATCTTTCCTAAGTCTAGTCCAAGTTGTTTATACCGAGTTTAAGTTGTTCTAACAACTACTCGACGTATTGATTATGAGACCAGTTGACCATTGTCAACTATGCTAGTCAGCCAATGTCGACTTAGCTTCTCGACCATAGTGCTCCTTATCCTGAATACCATGCCGCTCTTAGTGCACATCTTAGTCGTGTGTTGAGTTTTCCTATCGAGCATTGTGCATGTGCAATTTATTCTACACTTCGAGCACCTAAAACTCGAGCACCTAAGACCGAGCACCACGGGTGCACTTCGTGTCGAGCATTGTGAACCTAAGAATCCTTGTGTCAATTCTTGTTTGAGCACAGTGAGGTAGAGAACCTCACTCCGCTCCTTGTTGAACACAATAAGACTGTGCCATGCTCCGTGTTCCGAGAACCATATGCTTGGGCACTAGTCGGGCGAGCACTGTGTGCTCGGGCATCGGTCTCATGATCACCACAGTGCTCGAGCATCACGAGCCCAAGCACTACTTGCTCGGGCATTATGCACCCCGAGCACTGCGTGCTCGGGAACTACACGCCCTGAGCACCATGTGTTGGGGTACTGTGCGCCCGAGCACCATGTGCTCGACCATTGCACGGCTGAAGCGGTCCCGAGCACCTTGTGCTCGGGCAGCACTTGTGTCACGCCCCGAGAGTATGTCGTACCGAAAAGTAAACGGACGACATCTCCCCTGTACGTGGCAACATATCCTATTAATACAAGGCCCTTAGGCCCACAACCACAATATAATAAGCATATATATATCAAAACACAGCGGAAAATATAAAACCACATACCCATAATCACACATACTGACATACAATTCAAAAACCAACATAGGTGTACACAAACTGACAAGACCACCGTACCAAACAATACATAAAACATCAGACACAAAATAAAGTCCACAATATAAACCAAAATTCACAGGAGGCTCGGAAAAAGGAGATGGGATAGATCGTTGGTGAAGCTCCAAGCCGTCACGAAGACTTCTACCTGTTACATGGGCGACAGAAAAACCCAAGGTCCGTGGTGGTGAGTATAACTCAGCAGGTAATAGAAAAAATATGTATATATCAAATATTACATGTAATTTAACATAAAAATCTACAGGTACATCAGGTGAACACCAGCATGATAAATATATAGATGCATATACCTTCTAACCAAATGACCAACGTAAAATACAGACATACCTGAAAGTCTACTACGCTACACCTATCCAACCTGAGCACATATCCACAATATATGTATATAACAGAAAATCTGGTCTAAACCATACAATATCGTAAATGCTGGTCAAAGAATGCAATAGTCTAACCAACAAGTATACAGGTATCCGACACAACCATATAACAGATGCGGGTAGCATGTATGAAGATGATGTACAACCAAATGCAACAAGCATAGTACACTCAAATGCAACATCACACACACACACACACACATATATATATATATATATATATATATATATATATATATATATATATAAAAATAACAAAAATCAATATATATATATATATATATATATATATATATATATATATATATATATATATATATATATATATATAATCATAACAATTATATATATATATATATATATATATATATATATATATATATACAATACGCAAAATATCATAAGTCAAAATAACAGATGACGGTCACGCGTGCACACCCTAAAGCTACCACGACCTAGTGGCCTCGGTGGCTCGGACATATTAACCGCCTAACTCAACGCCAACCACTACTCTCGAGTGGTCGAGTGGGCAGTATGATCGAGTAGCATATAAGTGTAAAGAGCAAGCTACTCGATAGGGGTCCCTGCTGTTGGCCACTCCGACAGTCACTACCCATGAGTGGTCGAGTGCCACACACGCAAGACAACGACACACAAATCCAACTACCACCATCTATAGTGGTAGAGTGCGGCACCACAAATGCTCTGCCCTCACACCGATTACTCCTCCTATGAGTAACCGTGGAGGCAGAATGACTGACGACCCTCTCAACCATAAGGGAGACCACGTCATATGCATGCATGCAAATGACATGAATGCATAATCACACATATAGACATTCACCACAGACTCTCTATTCTAAAGAGAGTCATACCAATCTGATCAATGCACTCTCTATCCTACAGAGAGTCGTACTCAACTGATCATAACACTCTCTATCTTGTAGAGAGTCATGCCAATCTGATCGACGCACTCTCTATCCTGCAGAGAGTTGTACTCAATTGGTCATAACACTCTCTACCCTATAGAGAGTCATACCAATCTGATCGACGCACTCTCTATCCTGCAGAGAGTAGTACTCAACTGATCATAACAAGCTAAGACCACCGATCCGTAGCGACACACTAATCACAATTTACCTGACCATTTACACAATACATGATCGGTAGTAAACAAGCAACATAAGGGTATTGATATCAATCCTACGTTCAGGACATTACCTACTTACGGATGACCTCTTTCCCAATTTACAAATCAGGTCATCATCCGTACTCCATTATTTACACATTACTAAGCATTTATAGATTTACCTACATCACATCTGTAACTCCTAATCATGATGAAGGAAATGTGATAATAGCAATAGAGCATATAGGCCAAAGATAAAGTATCAAGCACAAGAATAAATAAGAGTGGGGTCAAGGTAATATGAACATATAATATGATCATATATATATCTAAATCTGTATGCAACAACAACTACCTGACCAGGGTAGGAAATTACCCACCTCTTAAATAGCTCCGCTAGTTGTCCATGCGTACAAGCATATATCACTTACTCAAGTCTTGCAAGACAACATGAACTATGATTAAGTTCTAACATGACCTAATCAAAACCTACATCGATCTCATATTCAAATTCATTATCCAAATACTAATTAAAGTCTCGATCACACATCCTACATCACCTTTATATCTCGTTCAGCTAACTGAATAACTTCCTTCATTAGCTCTTAATCAACAAACCAATAATAAGCTAGCTATAGATCAAACATTCTCATCTATAACACTTAAATCACAACTCACCATGATTAGTTTCACCCGTACGACTTCTTGTCCCAATTCCAGGATCCCATATATCAATTCCATAGTCGAATCAAAGGGCAAATGACACCAACTAGTAGCCTTCACAAGTAATCTGCCGTAACAACATCACCAACAAGATAAATGGTAAAATAAATCCCCAATCACAACACCTAACTTACAGTTTTCCTATACTGCATGTAACTCCAACATTAACACCATTACAACTATAATAATAGACAAGATTCCGATTGCATAACCTTAATGCATCCAGATCCACTTACCTCACTCTCCAAATCAACCAGCCACAGCTTCTTGATACACTAGACAATCTGATCTACACAATTCAAAGGAACTATAGCTAAATTTCATCTCAAAACCTTCCATCAACCTATTGCACAAATATCATATACAACACAAAGCTTACCTCTCGTTACCTTAATCTCTCCCAGCTTCTCAATCTCAATTAGGATATCAGATCCATTAAATCCGATAATCCCCTAAATCCTGAAATCACAAAGATATAGGTTTTGATCAATTTTTTCTAAACCTTTAGTCCATAGAACAAAAGTTAAATAGAGACCTTACCCAAAATCAGTCGACGAAAATGAAAACACTATACCTTGGACTGTCGACCGAGCCTCTAACTCCCTAGGGCAGCAGGGATAATGGACTTCCCGGGTGCTGTGACAGCTCACCCGATCGGGAATCCCAGATCGTTGGTAATGAGAAAATTGTGCCCTAGCTAAAGAGTCGTTGTAAGGGGAAACAACCATCGGCTCGCCCCCTGACTTCAAGGTTAGCTCACGAGGTGGTGATGAACTAGGTCAGCAATCACTACAGAGCAAAAACAGAGGAGAAAAATAGATCAGGAATGGTGAACAATCTTGATCAAAATCGCCGCAGAGTAAAGGATGTATCACCAAGGTGTGGACCGAGGTCCCCTTGGCCTCAGTCGTTGATCTCCTGGCCGGATTGCGGCGATCGTGGAGACAAATCAGCAGTGCGAAGACCTTGCTCGGAGCGGAGGTAGGAGGCAACCGAAATGCTTCCTATAGTGGCACCTTCCTCCAAGAGGCAACCAATGGGGAAAAATCGTCGGCGACAGCGGCGATCGAATGTTGTAACGGTGTCACCGAGCCGAGCTTGGGCGAAGAGAGTCGGAGAATAGGAAGAGGGAACCGGAGGATTTGGGAGAGGAATCAGTAGCAGAGAAATCAAGAGTCGAGGAATCACCATCGGGGAGGAGCAGAAAGAAAGGTCGCAACATGAGAAAGAAAGAAACGGCTGGAAACACCCGCGCAGAGAAATCGTGTGCGGTGAGGAAAGAAATCGATATCGCAAGTGGGAAAGGAAGAAAATGCAATCGGGTTCGGGTTTATACCAACTATTCCACTTCGAGCTTGAACCGACCTTGAGTCCAAACCCAACTTAAGTTGAACCCAACACCTCATTAAACCCTCAACCAACTACCTAAGTAATTAATCTGCATACTTTTTTTTCGATATCTTACATTCTCCCCCACTAATAAAAATTTAGTCCCCAAATTTCATACTTAAGCACAACGAGTAAGCACTATCATGCTAATCAACTCAAGTACTTCGAGAAAAATAAGACACCTCCAATGAACAAGTGGGGGTATTGAGCTCGAATATGATTTTCCAGCTCTCATATAGTCTCTAACATCAATCACCTATACTCCCAACAGACCTTCTATAGTCTGAATAATACACTATGTTTAACCACCTAACTGCGGGTGAACAACTGCACCAGAGTGGAGCTCTATAACCAAGACCTGTTGGTGACTTTGCCGGAATTGTACGGCGAATCTCGAATCACTACCAAATGCGATACTCAAGATACTCCAAGAAAACTGAAAATCTCCTTACAGTAAAATTTTGTCGAGTGACCCAACGAAATACATCTTACGGCTCGGTAGAAAATGAACGGACTTGGCTAATCGATCACCGATTAACTCAAATTGTATCATGTCATTTACAGGTTCTAAATAATCCCACAACGAACATCCATCTGGTTATGCTCCCACTTCCATTCCAGAATCGAAATTTCCTGGAGCAACCCAGCAGGTTTTTGATGTTCAGTCTTTACCCGCTGGCATACTGAACATCGAGCAACCAAGTCTGCAATATCTCTCTTCATACCGTTCCACCAGTATAAATGTTTCAAATCTCGGTACATCCGAGTACCACCAGGATGTATAACAAAACTCGAACGATTTGCTTCCTGTAGCAACTCTTCCTTAAACGATGCAACTCTGAAACCTACTATCCTCATCAAAGACGGGGAATTATCTTCTCAAAAGAGAAGTCCATCAACCATCCAAAATTCACTCCACCACACACTCTGTAAGTGTATGGGAGACTATAGCGACCAATCTCACTCGTTGCAACTGTTCACGTTCCAGCAACTCTATAGTAGCCACCCAGTAGCTAGTTAAATTCAATGAGCACTTCTGCTCCATACATCCACAAATCAAGATAATAACTACTAAAGTCATGTCATGTATATAATAGCTTATCTCGTAGTTTCTCAATTGGTGTAAGCATGAGATACGTCTCATTCAACAGCATCAGAATCGCTCCATTCCCTGAAGCGATGCATTTGTGTACAATACCCTTCCATCCACATCGGAAGGATTAACTAGCACTGATGCAAAAGTCAACCATCGACTGAGCCCTGAAAACTAGTTTCACAGGCTTCCGATCAAATAAATTTCATCACCTTCCTGATCAAACAAGTTAGTGATATACTGACGCTTAAAAGCATCCCATTCACATTCGTAGGAATAACCAAATCAATACAAGGAAACAACAACTATGGTGGTCAAGTGCGTAACTCCAACTACCACAATCAGTAGTGGCTAAGTTACGCAACACCAACAACCACAACCTGATCCAATCGTGTCCAGAATACACGATTTCTCAAGTCCATAGACAACTAAACCGTTAAATAGTCTAACAACATAATCAAAACTCATAAAATTCATATCAAGTATGAAATTGTCGTCTTTACACACCTGCATCCTCTTTACTCAACACTGATGATATATCAATCATCACAACGACAATGATAATTGTATGACATCATGTCACTACAATATCAATACACCAGTCGTAAACCAACCCTAGAGTATACACAGGCATCCTTAGTTAATCTAAACAGATCATCTATCCACAACGAAGGATATTCACATTCAACAACTATCGAATTCCATCATCGATAATCGATGCATAATCTCAAAGGTTCATCTCTCTTTTAACAAAGAGTTTTGGATCCTCTTTAGAAGAAATATTGGGAAAAATAAATATCCCATCCAACACCTCCTATAATCGCAACTTACGTTCTTCCAATTTCCATAGTGTTTAGCAACACCGATACCAACCAAATTATCCCTCGTATGAGGTATTCAATATCGACACTATCTTTGAAATTATTTCGATCGCCTACTCCACTTGTGTATGCAACAGCAAGCCTAGGAGTTCATCTGAAACTACATTCGAATACTCTCAGATTATTCGCACATCTTAGAGACATAATCATATCATAATCTCAACAATTTGACCATCCGTAAGGATATGTCTATAGTAAAGGTATGTCTATCAAAGTCTAAGGGCATCCCTTGACTTCTTAATTGTTGATCCACATCTCACCTAATGGTAGAGATACCACCGACCTACAAGTCGATGTAATCCATCTAATCCGAACTAAGAATGTTCTAGACAAAGATACCTGTAAGCTACAAGCATCTCTCAATATATTAACCCAGAGGGTAAACTAGAGTAATATTCTGAACGATCAATTATCTGTCAATCCGATCCAAAGGCTCCACGCAGGTCTCAGCCTTTCTCCGAAGAGAAAAAAACATCAGATCCAACAGTCTGTGATAAAGCGGTTGCATTTCTACGACGAATGACCCGAGGATTTTCCTAGATCATCTGATCTCATCACTTAATCCTACGAGCTACAACTGTAGAATACCGAATAGATACGACCATCGTCGTATACTCTCACCTCTGTACAAAGTCAAACCACGTCTGGAGGGTAACAGTTGTTGTTGTCTGCATGAGTCTTCTAAGATGTCTTCTTCTGATACTGCTGAGTAAATCACTTCCCCTGAAAGAAGTATCAAGAGACTCCAACCACACCTGAGGTAGTAGGTTACTGTTGATGAGATAACCCAATCTTCTGTGCTGATCTCTGCTGTCGAGACGATGTATGATCCTCCCAGAACACCATTGATAGTCTTCAACTGAGTCTTCAAAATACACCTCCTCGATTGTACTAGTTGCTTATAATAGCAACAAATGATCTGATCCCACGAATAATCTAACTTTGCGTGACTTCGTGATCTGCACTACACGCACATAATCCCTTCAGAGTCTTTGTTCTGATTTTGCTGATAACATTAGACAGTTCTGACGATCTGGGGTTGGTCTTCTATGATCAGAAAAACTCTCCAATAGTAGCTCATGGCCTATGACTCCGATCTTGCTCTTTTTGTCCAACATTCGGAGGCTTCTCATTCCAACATCTAACTTACAATGTCTACTTATCGATCTTCATCCCTTAAACACTTATACGGAGTCATTTCTAAACTCATGACTCGATCTAATGTCTTCCGACAGGATCTGATAGAAGATCCAAGCATCTTAATCCAAAAGGAAGCCAATAACTGTGGGTGGCTTGAAACATCCATTCACATTCTTAAGCTATTAGGTGAGCGTAAACTCTGCAAGTCTAATGACTTTCCATGGTATTCCCATTACCGACAATCACCCTACTTGAAGCTCAAGAATTCCATATAATGTGACACAGAAAGTGACGCAGGAAAATACTCTCTCTGTCATGCCCCGAGAGGGGTACTTGTCTGACAAAATCGGACAGTACCTCCCCTGTACTGCGGACAATTGAAACATGTATACAAGGCCCACACGACCCACTATACATCAGCCAACATGGTCGGAACATAAAAACACAATGCAAATAGTATATGGGCCTCAAGCCAACAATCAAAGTAAATAAAAGGTTTAAAATCTCTAGACTTACCCCTTCTACCATCTGAGCAGGAATACACAACCACACACATAACTAAAATAAATCAAAACAAAAAGTCCCTATGGACATAATCAAATACTACCAAACAACCACGAGTATAAAATACTGCAAGTTTGAAACATAGAGTACTAGAGACAATAAAAAAAACATGCGGAAGCCTGAAAACCAAATGACGGAGTCGTCAGATCAAGGGACTGGCAATTGGACCCTTTGGAAGGCTTCATCCTAAAATAAAAGAGATATCGACGGAGTGAGTAAAACTCAGCGGATATCTAATAGTCATGCATAGTAGGCTATAAGTAGAAATAATAATCATGCTGGTATAGTTTCTCAACAAAAATACATACCTGAAACTGTACATACCAAAATCACCTAAGCTGACATAAAATACAACCACACAAGTATATATAGAATCACCAAAATAACCAACGTAATACCTCCTGTATGTGCATAGCAATCATATGCAACAACCAACAGTACAACAATCAATGTATATAGTAAAAACGTATGCATATGATGCAATCACCTGTGTCACCCCTGACGCCAGTCAAGCCACCGACATATCATATGTACTGGTCGAATGGGTAGGGATGTGACAACTATGCACTCTATTATCACCACACCTATGTGACCGAGTGGATAGGATGCTGGCGGAGTATCACCCTCCTACCCCATGTATGTATATGGGGGACATCACCTCGTCTCATCTCCTCATCTCACGACAAAGGAGGGATCCCTGTCTGCTACCACGTCGCAATACAAATCACCTGAGCGACCACCGTGGAGCCCTAACAGAGCAACTACACACACACCTGAAATACCACTAACCCATGAGTGGTTGTGTGTGTAGGTAATGTGACTGACGATGGGCACAACTACCAAGTAGTATCACCTCCTACCGAGGAGCCGATGATCGTCAGTCATGCAATAATGCAAGATGATACATGTCATTAATGCATGATACTCCTATCAATCCATGGCTACATATGGTATATACCAATAGGAGCTCATACCAAATAACCTAAGTACATAAGTCTATGTACACATACAAGTTATATTCATTATTCATTCAATGCCCAGTATGTAAGGTATGTCACTATTCTAGTGTTACATAAACCATTGACAAGTATCAAAGTGATAGAGCATAATATAACCATCATATGAAAAGACTACAACATGTACTAGGCAGTGACATACCAGGGCAGTTAACAAGCATAGAAAACTACTACTAGTCATAGTAAACAATGCACAACAAGATGACAATATCTAAAAGAAGATAAGTCAAAGATACCCGCCTGCTATGAATAATATCAACTGTCTTTATGCCCGTGGAACTGTCTCGTGACCGAAATCTGCACACAGAACATACATGACTAAGTTCTATCATTTTTCAATAATCGAATCAAATCGATTCATTAACCCATTAACTGGTCCATCAATCCACTAACAAATGGATTATGATCTAGCTCCTTTACCTAATCGTTCATTAACATAAATCCATATCTTGAACCTTACCAATATAACAACTTCTTCCATTAGTTACTAACCAGCAACCCAATAGTAGCCTAGTTAAGCAAGTTCTACAATAGGGTAATCCCATTTACTTCCTTACCCTCATATATATGTACCAAAATCAAAGAAACCGACTGCATATCAGATTAGATACATAAGAAAATCACATACCACCATTTCCTCAATCTACACTCACAATAGATCCATAGCCGAAACTCATCACCGGACAATCCAAGGCTCAAGATCAGTGTTCAAAATCACAACCCTCACACAACTCACCCAGGTCTTCTTTACTCACCACAGTCGGCACCTCACACTCACAACCCAAAACTCCACACAGAACACTGTTCAACTTGCTCCACCAAAGGAAAACCCACCCCAGATCAAAACCCATCGGCAATCCTCAAGATCAAACAACAAAAATTGAACAAAATTCAGCAACCGAGATATACCTGCCCTGGGACTCCACCGGCAGCAGTTCCTCCCCTAATCCACTCTGCTCAATGGAAATAACTTCCCCTTTAGTCGTTGCCAGCCACACAAAACTCCAACTCACGGTGTTAGGGATTACAATGAAAATGGATTTCATCCAAAATCAAAGCAGAGGATAAATGACTCACCTACTTCGACGGAAATCATAACCCTAGATCAGAACAAGGTGCAGCCGCCGCCAACGCCACCTCCCATCCGCGCGTGCTCACCGTCGACCCGTCCGTGGCCTCCGTCAAGGTCGGTCGCCGCCGCTTGCCGCGAGGAGGGAGAGCGAGAGGGAGAGGTCGTTGCGGCGAGAATAGAGGCACACGAGAAGATGAGTCGCGAGGAAGAAAATCGAGAGGGGATCGTGAGGTGGAGTCAGGTGCGGTGGAGAGGAAGTTATCGCGAATGTGAACCGCTCTGGAATAAAAATGACGGCAAGAAACGACTCGTACATTAAGAATGAGGAAACGAGTTAACCCTAGGTTTAAGTTAACACATTTACCCCTCAAAAATTGATATTTCAAATAGGCCCTTTAAAAGCATGTTTTTCTTATCCCCATAAATATCTCGTGCAAGCCCCGTTTAATTCTAGAAAATTTTTTAAAATTCTCCAAAATTTATAAAATAATTCCTAGAATTATTTTCCTAAATTTTGTCCATTTAATTTAATATTTAAAATTTCTATATTTAACACTCTCTCAATATCTCATTTACTGAATGTCCACGATACGATTCACAGCATGAGAGAATTTGTGATTTGATCACAACTAGTGAGTATCTCTACATGTGTAATTGTGATGTATCGAAATTATCTCTAGTCGATGAATTGATGGATTTGGACACCATCAATTCTGTCGAGACTAGCACGAGGTATACTCTTTGGTGTATCCAAGCAGTTGATTCTCACTGGCTGGAGACATTGTGATGTCCGGAGTTAATCATGGATGCTAGTTATGGTAACTAGTTCATTGGAGTGACTAGCTGTAAAATTTCATATGGTTCTCTGCATATATAGATATGTCAATGAAGTTCTTACTGAAGCTTAAGTGCGATGTTCCTTTGACTTGCGATATTCAAGTCATCTTGGTCATGAAGACTTATGCTTTGACATCTTAAGTAAGCATCTCTGAGGAGATGCAGACCCAGGATGATTGAGCATAAGTAGAAGTGATCGAAGGTGTTTGAATAGCCTATAAATGATTCACCACTCCTTGCGAGGAGATGTATACCCATGGCCTCTCGTCGGATTGTTACTAAAGTCTTTGGCCAAAGCATTAAATGTTTAGAGTAAGGTACTCTTGGATACATGTGCAGTAACTAGAATTCGTAGGACGAGGAAATGATACTTGGGCTAGGTGTGACGTAGTCAACCTAGTGGGGACTGACACTATAGACCATGTCCTAAACCAAGTGGGTATAAGATACGTGAAGGGAATGGGGCACGATTCATTGTAGCTGCTGAAGGATTTCAGAAATAATTTTGGATCAACCGTTGATCTTTTTGATTAATTGGGGATTATGATGTACTACTAGGTGTCACTCATGATCGTTCTATAATTAATGGTTAATTATAGACGGCCCATATAAATCGAGAACCTATTTGGTCACGCGCACAACTAGCGTAATCCGAAGGATTTAAAATGAGCTTGAGAATGAGATTCTCAGACCGAGAGAAACTAGATTTGGTTGGACCAAACAAGGATCGAGCATGAAATCGTTTCAGTCGCAATGGAAGCGTGGATGGCCCGTGTCTTATGAAGACATGATGGATGAATCAAATTGGTTTGGTTCTAATCCAATGGTGAAGAATAAACCAAAGGGGTTTGGTTTATTTTAAACAAATGAACCAAAGTTGGTTCGGTTCATTTTAACTTAAATTAGACTAAATCGATTTGGTTTATTTTAACTTAAGTTAATGGAGCGGGTTAACGGGTTTTTGGTTATGAACCAATAACCATTAGGAGAATTTGTTCTCTATAAAATAGGGCTTAAGGGTTTTGTGAAAGCCCTAACCCTAATCTTGCCGCCCCCTCCCTCTCTTCTCCTTGTCTTGTCAGCGCCCAACATCTTGCCGCCGTCCACCACCGCCCACGCTCCTCTAGCCGGCATCCAGCAGCTGCCGTCCTCTCCACTTGTCAGCGTCTAGCTGCTTCCGGAGGAGCTCCGGTGATCTTCCTTGGCTCCGGCGACAAGGTGAGCACCTAGCTTTCATTTTCTGGACAGCTTGTTTCCTTCGTGTCGGAGTGTCATTTGGACGACGTTTGGACCTCTGACAGCGGCTACTTTGCCGGGGATTTGATCTCCGATAATCCTCATAGGTGGAGGACGAAGGATTCGTCAAACGATTGACGAATACCTCTCCGGAGAAGCAAGTTTTGGGGACTCAATTTTGAATCCGATTTTTGATTCGGATTGTGATCTTCTCTCGATCACATCATCTTCGACACGAGGCTAGTGACTCATACGAAGACGAGGTTCGTGGCTTTGTGAAGTCATCCCGACGATACTCAGCGTGGATACGGATAAAGGCGATTCTAGCGAGAGCCGCTCCGATTGATGCCTTTCTTGTTACACGTGATACGTCAGATATACGTAGAATAATTTTCTTTTATTACAAAATTTAAAACTACGATTATGTCTACACATGTTGTACTATGCATGTGTGTGGTGTGTGTGATGTAATAAATTAGATTTATTATTTTTTACTTCTTTCGTTGCGCACATGTTTACGAAATATGTTCGAATACACACTCGCCGCGGTGTCGGAAACCCAACAGTGGTATCATAGCCCAGGTTGTGTTTCGACATAATCATAAAATTATTTTACGATGGTCGTAATTGTATTTATGGAAATTTTCTACTTTTGAAAAGTTTAAAAGTATTTATGAAAATTTTCTAATTTTGGAAAGTTTAGAAGTATTTATGGAAATCTTCTACTTTTGGAAAGTTAAAAGTATTTATGGAAATTAACACTTGCCATAAATAAAATATTTGATTAGATTTGAAAATTTGTTTTCTAATTTAATCATGATTTGATTTGGGAAATTAAATCTTAAATATATTTTAATTTCCATAAATAGTTTTGACAATTTAGGAAATTTCTTTCCTAAATTAAATTTGACTTTCCTTAATTGAGACCTTCCATAAATAAAATATGTGATTAGATTTGGAAATTTATTTTCTAATTTAATCATAATTTGATTTTGGGAATCAAATCTTAAATATATTTTATTTCCATAAATAGTTATGACATATAAGGAAATTTTGTACATGTCATAATTGTATGTCATGTAATTGTATTAGATGCATATCATAATGTCATGCATGTCGTGACATATAGATGTATGTCATGTATGTCATACCATGTAGAGTATAGTTATTTGCATGTAAAGAGGATGAGACATAAAACCCTTACTCAATATTAAAGCTTACACCTTCCATTAATATGGTTAGAACCAGAGTTCTATTTCTTGTTTGGGTTGTTGGACTCTCTCCAAGCCCGGCTCGAACCTGAACATGATCAAACCATGAAATAGTTTAATACTAATATGGTAAGAGTCAGAGGTCAATCGTTAGCTTTGGTTGTTGGACTCTCTCCAAGCCGGGCTAATTGGTTGAATGCGCTCTAACTATATTAAAACTATTTCTCGATTAATGGGTTGGTTTTAACCTGGAGCATCAACTTGTTGGACTCTCTCCAAGGTCGATGTGAAGGGAGGTGAAGTTGGGTGCTACTCATATGATGCATACTTATTAATGAGTTAACAACCCGATGTATGTGTGAACATTCAATTAGTTGATAGCACATTGTGATAGTTGCATATATGTGATATGCAATCGGTATATTTGATACCTACCATCGTAGCTATGAATGACTTGTTGGACTCTCCCCAAGGTTGTTCGTATCTATATTGGATATCAGCCCATTTAGAGATGGACCTACGATCTCCCGAAGTGATTTTCGGAGTTTTTGAAATTCGAAAAATGAATGGGATTTATAAATGTATGTTGATGCATTTTAAAATTATTTTCTCATATATGCTTGATTTGTATTTCAAGGTTAATTTATTGATCATGATGTCTATGAATTTGCACTCTATTTTGGATTCAAATAAATTGACTGGGTCGAACTTCTTGGACTGGCTTTTGGATTCAACCTGAGAATTGTTCTCAAGGTTGAAAAGCTTGCGAATGTCCTCAAAGTGTCTCTTCCCGCTCATCCTAGTGACAATGCAACTCCGGACCAATTGTTGGCCTATCAGAAACTTGTGATTGATTCTGAAATGGCGAGTTGCATCATGCTAGCCGCGATGATACCTAGGCTGCGGAAGCAGCATGAGCATATGGATGCTCATACCATAATCTTTCATCTTTATTGTTGGTGCAATCGACCTGGGTCATGATTGACCGGACTCGAGTTTGACTCGAGTGATGTTTTGATGTTTGACATCGATGTTTGGCATTGATGTCTGATAAGGTTTTGGGGAGATTGTTGGCACAATCGACCCGGGTCATGATTGACCGGACTCGAGTTTGACTCGAGGGGGATTTTGATGGTTGACTGGAGTTGACCATGTCATGGAAAGTCCAAGTCTTGAGTACTTGGCATGTAAAGTCCAAGCATGGGTTGGCAAGGAAAAGTCTAAGTCTTGAGTACTTGACATGTAAAGTCCAAGCATGGGTCTTGGCATGGAAAGTCCAACATGGGTTGGCAAGGGAAAGTCCAAACTTGAGTCTTGGCATTTGAGAAGTCCAAGGGGTTTGATATTGGTGGCATAAAGTCCAAGCGAGAGTCTTGGCAGCATAAGTCCAATGGTTAGCGGCGTAAAGTCTAAGCGGAGTCTTGGCAGCATAAGTCCAATGTGCCTTGGCGGTGTAGACACCGTTAGCATGACATAGCCGATGGAAGCACCTGAAGGCTAGCGTATGGATGAACAAGTCATGGATGACTTGGAGGGATCCGATAGGCACGAGGCTGACGGAGGTGGCTAGAAGGCTTAGGTCTAGGCTAAGGGTGGTCTAGCAAGTATAGGGTACCATACTTGGGTTAAAACCTCATGTTTGTGTGAGTCAACTAGGTGACTTCCAAAGGTGTCGATCGATGGCTCGGCGATCCGATCGATCGTGTGATCACCGATCGATGCTCGGAAGTTGCACGATCGGAGTCGACTGACTTCATGGGAAGCGATCGGTGATGGGTATGATCAGTCGACTAATGGTGGATCCGTTGGATTTTTCCAGCGTGGATCTTGCCGTTGTCTCACGACAATAGTAGCATCAGTCGACTGATGGTCCCGAGCAGTCAATTGATCGAGGATTTCTAGCCCATGTAGTAGCTTTAAAGGGAGCTCATGGAGAAGGAAATCAACCATGGTTCTTGAGCTTTGTTGAGGCGATTTGCTGCTGTAAATCAGGGTCTTCAACCATGATTCAAGCAATCAAACAAGCAAATATTCAAAAGACTTTTGTGTAAAGTTTTTTTTGCTTCTCTTGTTGTATTTCATATTGTATTTGCTTGTTGTATTTAGTTTATTGTTGTAAACTATTGTACGAGGTTTCTCCGCCTCCGGATTATTCCGAGGAGTATTTATTAGTGGTGTGTGATTGGCATCACTAGGGCTCGTTTGAGCCCAATCCGTGGAGTAGGAACCTTGAGGTTCCGAACCACGTTAAATACTTATGTAATTGTGTGTTTGTCTATTTCGTTATTGTTTTATTATTATTCCGCTGCGCGCTAACAAAATTTGTAGAGACGAACGCAACAAATTCCATCTACGCATCCTACGACGCTATTCACCCCCCTCTAGCAGTCAACATTTCCTCTACAATTGGTATCAGAGCCCGGGGCTCTTCTATGGACTAATCGCCGGGAGCTAAAGATGCTAGAGGGAAAGATGGAATTTCAAGAAAAGCTTGGATGGGACATCAATACTCCACCACCATACGACCGAGAAGATTTTCCGACGTGGAGAGCAAGAATGGAGACATTCTTGATGATGGACATAGAAGATTGGTTCATCCTCGTCGAAGGCTTTGAACCTCCTAGGGATAAGAAGGGAGAAGTTCTAAAGTTGAAGAAATGGACCCAAGAGCAACGGCTAAAATTCAAGACCGAAGCCAAGGTAACAAAACTTTTAGAAGATTTGATACCTAATGATGTTTTGTCTAGGCCAGGAGATTACATGGATGCCAAGGAGGTATGGAGCAAGTTGGTAAGATTCCATGACGAGCTCAAAGAAGAAGAAGAATGTTCATCGGCTCAAGAAGAGGAGGAAGCCGAGGAAGAACCATCATCATCCTCACAAGCAAGTGAGGATTGGATGATAATGGTTCAGAAGTTGATAGGGAGTCAACCTCCGAATCGGTGGAAGAAGAAGAAAAAGTGGAAGAAGCCTCCACTTCAAGGATTGAGGGGGAGGAAAGACCATCCACACCGGAGCCGGAGAAAAATCAAGAAGAAGTCTCAACCTCCGGGAGGGATGAAGAACCCACTCCGATCACCACCATAAATACCCTAGGTAACTCAAGCAATTTAGGTTTAAATAAAAATCATATAATTTGCTTTGAGTGTAGAGAATCCCGGTACTACAAGAGTAAGTGCCCAAAAAGAGTCAAGAAGACTCCACCCACACCAAAAGTCAACACAAATTCAAAGGATGTCGGTGCCTCAATTAGGAAGGGCAAGGAGCTTGTAGTATGTTTCAAGTGTCATCAAAAGGAGCACTATAGCAGTCAATGCCCTAGGAAGAAGGAAATAAAGGATAAGGAAGGAGCATCACATGTAGGGAGAGCTAAGGCTAACCCTAAGGTATATTTTAATAATGCACCTTCAATTTATGTTAAAAAGCATACTGAAAATAATGTTAGCAATCTTTCTATTTATCATAAAGAGCATGCTAGAAATAATAGATATTATTGTCTAGGAGCTAAGAATGTAAACCTTAGGAATAAGAAGAAATTTGGGACTAATGTCCCTAGAAAAACCTTACCTAGGGAATCTATTAGGAAAATAGAGGATCACCTAGGTTTTAACCCTAAATGGACTAGGTATATGCCTAGGAAGAACAATGCCTAAGGAATAAATCAAAAATCGAAAATTGGGCAATTAGAAAAGGAAAATCAAGCCTTGAGGTCAAGGCTTGAGAAAATGGAAAAGACCCTTAGGATTATCCAAAATCAATTTAAAGGGTCAAATGGTCAAACCATAGGGTCTAGAAGTCAAAGTCAACACCTAGGGCCTAAGAGACAAAAGTCAACCAAGGGCAAGAAGGGTTTGGGTCACAAACTTAAGCCTAAGGTGGCTTATCATAGTGTTTCATTTGATTATGGAACACAAACTAGGTCTAGGAAGACCAAGGTCAATAGGGAAGTCATCCCTAAGGGTAACCAAGGAGTGTGCCTAGTGGCTAGGGTTTCAAGGAAATCTAGGGAAGCCACTAAGAAGGTTGCAAGGGGAGTCACCCCTAGAGTCAACCTAGGTAAGACCCAAATGACCAAGGCTAACAAGCCTAGAAGGGTCATTAGGAAGGTATCTAGGGAGGTTATCCCTAAGGAATACCTAGTAAACCCTAGGAGCTCAAATAGGTTTTAGGTTCCTAAGAGCGTGATTGATTCACGCTAGATTAGTTTAGGGTGTGTCAACCTTAAATGGATAAGTAGTTAACCTAACCATGGTAAAAGTGACACATTAGGATATTTTCAAGGTTATGGATACCTTGAAAATAGATTTGATTTATAATCCTAAAGGATTTTAGGATGTGCCAATACATTTTTGGAATTATAAAAAATCAATCAAATTGACACAATTTAGGTTTAGAAGTCATAGTGTGCCATTTTAGGTTTTTGGCACACTTGGGAGAAAAATGATATTATGGCAAAATATACTTAATTATATCAAATGACAATTAATATTAAAATTTAGGTATTGTTATACCTATACATTTTATATGTCATGCCTTGTTTGCCATATAACATGTCATGACTTCATATTTATTTTTTATCATTTAATATATCATGATTATGTTTTTAGGATTAGGTTTAATGTCATGTATTTTTAGATTCCATTTTATGTCATGACATCATGATTATGAGCATGTGTTTATTTTATACCATTATCAATGCCATAATCATTCATGCATCTAAATTGATTAAAATTGAGTTAAGGATTTTGGCATGACTTGGAGTCCCATTTATAAGGGAATCAAGTAGGGTTGCCTTAGAAAAATACATGAAACCCTATATTAGGAGAACAAAACTCACATCTCACATCACATTGGCATGTATATGTATTTTATACACCCTAGATACATGTGAGATGCTAGGATATGAGTTAAGTTCAAGGTGCATAGTTTTTGCATCTAGATGAACTAAAACTCATTTTTAACTAAATGTGGATCATTGGGAAAGCTTATGTACAAGTCATGTACATTGAGCCCAAGGAATATGATCTAATATAGGTTTTCAAAATCATTTTAAAATCAATTTAGAAAACCTTGGTGAAGTCTATCTTTTGATAGCAATCACCATTGATGAAGTTGATACAAAGTAGGGCCAAAACATTAAAAATTTCAATGGTTTTGAACTTTGTGTCAATTTCACTATTTTATGGGTAAAATAATTTTCTAACATTTTTCACCCATTGTATGTGTCATAAGTATTATACATATACATTTTCATGATTTTTCGATATACGTATAATTATTTATAAATTTTCAAATCTCATTTCTGATAATTGAAATTCAAAAATTTTAGTTATCAGTCGACTGCCCTTGGTGGCAGTCGACTGATGGAGACGGTAGTCGACTGATCTCTGATAGAGTCGACTGTCAGGCTGATTTCGAGAAAAATAAGGATGTTTAGCCCGTGTTCAGCTATGGTAAAGGTCCCTAACCACTCCTAACCCTAGGATATGCTTTGGGAAGTATTATAAAGGGTAAAAATCCATTGGATATGGATTAGGAGAGATGGTAGGATGATGTATCAAATTTAAGGTGTGGAGAGTTCATGGTTGAACTTTGAACCTTAATTTTGATGGTTTTGAGTTCTTATTGGCTTAGGGACTTCCCAAGGATATTGTTGGTGCAATGGTCAAGGGGGAGCAAGCCTTTAGAGGGAGGTATCCATCATGGGATGATGGATGGTATTTTTTTTCATGGGGAGGAGAAATGGAATTTTGAGATACCCAATTTGGAAATTGGGAGAGTGTATAGGATTGTCTCTCTTGAGTGATATGAGACTTATCACTAGGAAGATGGTAGGCATCGTAGGTATTTTTGGACCAAGGGGGAGATTGTAAGATCTCATTGGGACATGAGACATTGACCTCCTTGGAGAGAACCTTTTTGATGTTAGTCAAAAAGGGGAAGAAGGAAAAATTATCAATTTGGGATAATTTGTAAGGGAATTTGAGTTAGTGTTCTAACTCAAATGTATGTATTTTTGTCAAACATCAAAAAGGGAGAGATTGTTGGTGCAATCGGCCCAGGTCACGATTGACAATCGGCCCAGGTCACGATTGACCGGATTCAAGTTTGACTCGAGTGATGTTTTGATGTTTGACATTGATGTCTGATAAGGTTTTGAGGAGATTGTTGGCACAATCGACCCGGGTCATGATTGACCGAACTCGAGTTTGACTCGAGGAGGATTTTGATGGTTGACTGGAGTTGATCATGTCATGGAAAGTCCAAGTCTTGAGTACTTGGCATGTAAAGTCCAAGCATGGGTTGGCAAGGAAAAGTCTAAGTCTTGAGTACTTGGCATGTAAAGTCCAAGCATGGGTCTTGGTAAGGAAAAGTCCAAGCATGGGTCTTGGCAAAGAAAAGTCCAAACATGGGTCTTGGCATGGAAAGTCCAACATGGGTTGGCAAGGGAAAGTCCAAACTTGAGTCTTGGCATTTGAGAAGTCCAAGGGGTTTGATATTGGTGGCATAAAGTCCAAGCGAGAGTCTTGGCAGCATAAGTCCAATGGTTAGCGGCGTAAAGTCCAAGCGGAGTCTTGGCAGCGTAAGTCCAATGTGCCTTGGCGGTGTAGACACCGTTAGCATGACATAGCCGATGGAAGCACCTGAAGGCTAGCGTATGGATGAACAAGTCATGGATGACTTGGAGGGATCCGATAGGCGCGAGGCTGACGGAGGTGGCTAGAAGGCTTAGGTCTAGGCTAAGGGTGGTCTAGCAAGTATGGGGGCACCATACTTGGGTTAAAACCTCATGTTTGAGGTGTGTCAGTCGATTGGTGTCATATGACAGTCGACTGGTACGAGTCAACTAGGGTTTGATAGCGGGAAGTGTCCCAGCAGTCGACTGCCAGAGGTGGGCAGTCGATTGATGGCTCGAGCAGTCGACTGATCGTGTGATCAGTCGATTGGTACTCAAGAAGTTGGGCCGTATCGGAATGGGTCGAGACTCGCGGAAGCGGCAGTGAAGGCTCCATCACCGACCGATGATGGTATGATCACCGACTGATCGTGTGATCAGTCGATTGGTACTCAAGAAGTTGGGCACAGAATGGAGTCGAGACTCGACTGCGGGGGAAGCAGTCGAGTGAAGGCTCCATCAGTCGACTGATGGGTATGATCAGTCGACTGATCGTGTGATCAGTCGATTGGTACTCAAGAAGTTGGGCACAGAATGGAGTCGAGACTCGACTGCGGGGGAAGCAGTCGAGTGAAGGCTCCATCAGTCGACTGATGGGTATGATCAGTCGACTGATGGTGGATCCGTTGGATTTTTCCAGCGTGGATCTTGCCGTTGTCTCATGACAATAGTGGCATCAGTCGACTGATAGTCTCGAGCAGTCGACTGATCGGCGATTTCCAGCCTAGGTAGCAGCTTTAAAGGGAGCTCGTGGAAGAGGAAATCAACCATGGTTCTTGAGCTTTGTTGAGGCGATTTGCTGCTGTAAATTAGGGTCTTCAACCACGATTCAAGCAATCAAACAAGCAAACATTCAAAAGACTTTTGTGTAAAGTTTTCTTTGCATCTCTTGTTGTATTTCATATTGTATTTGCTTGTTGTATTTAGTTTATTGTTGTAAACTATTGTACGAGGTTTCTCCGCCTCCGGATTGTTCCGAGAAGGAGTGTTTATTAGTGGTGTGTGATTGACATCGCTAGGGCTCGTTTGAGCCCGATCCGTAGAGTAGGAACCTTGAGGTTCCGAACCACGTTAAATAATCATGTAATTGTGTATTTGTCTATTTCGTTATTGCTTTATTATTATTCCACTGCGCGCTAACGAAATTTATAGAGACGAACGCAATGAATTCCATCTACGCATCCTATGACGCTATTCACTCCCCTCTAGCGGTCAACATTTCCTCTACATTTATGAGTTGGTTGATGAACAAGTGAGATTAGAAAGGTTCGAAGTCTCCAAGCTCCTCTTCACCTCGGAGATGCAAGAAGGTTCATTTGTGGTACTGCTCAACATGCTGAAGACTGTGAAGCCTTCTGTGAAGCATAAGCAGGGGGCGATGTTGTTAGTTGATTCCTCGAAGAAATGTTCTAAGAGGAAGTCAAAGAAACATCAGAAGAAGAAGAAAAGGCTAAGAAGGCAGAACCAGCACAAAAGGACACTTGACATCATTGTGGCAAGGAGAGCCATTGGCGAAGAAATTGCAAGATTTATCTTGAGTCCGTAAAGAAGAATAGGGCATCGAATGCCCCATCTTCTTCAGATATCTTCGTTATTAATTGTCATTTTATTTCCTTAAACACTTGGGTATTAGATATTGGGTGTGGCTCACATATATGTAATGACATACATGGACTAAGGAATAGAAGAAGACTCGTCAAGGGAGAGTCAAATTTACGTGTTGGGAATGGAGCAAAGGTTGCTGCACTTGCCATCGGAACGTATTTGTTGAGACTCCCTACAGGACTTGTCTTAGAACTGGACAATTACTTTTATGTTCCTTCGTTGATAAAAAAATATCTTTTCTATTTCTTGTTTAATTAGAAATGGATACCATTTGACTTTTAGTAACAATTATTGTTACATAACTTTGAATGAAGTTCTTTATAAGACTGGAACTTTAAGCAATGATATTTATATGTTGGACGTATCCAGTGACGTTTTCAATATCGAAGCGAGCAACAAGTGTGCTCGAAAGGATAATCAATTAGACTCCTATATGTGGCATTGTCATCTTGGTCATGCAAGCAAGAAACACATGTCCGAATTACACCGATGTGGAATTCTGGAATCGTTTGAATTGAATTCATACGATACATGCGAATCATGCTTAAAAGGCAAGATGACCAAGTTACCTTTTACTGGAAAAGGTGAACGGGTGGAAGAGTTGCTAGGTCTAATACATACTGATGTATGTGGACCTATGTCAACTCAAGCTTTAGGAGATTATAGCTGCTTCATTACCTTCACCGATGATCACTCACGGTTTGGGTATGTGTTCTTGATGAAATACAAATCTGAAGCCTTTGAAAGGTTCAAAGAATTCAGAAATGAAGTAGAGAAACAACATGACAAGAGTATTAAAATACTTTGATCAGATCGAGGTGGTGAATATTTGAGTCAAGAATTTCTAGATTATCTAAGAGGCAATGGTATATTGTCTCAATGGACTCCGTCATATACACCACAGCATAATGGTGTATCTGAGAGGCATAATCGGACCTTGTTGGACATGGTCAGGTCAATGATGAATCATGTGAATCTTCCCAAGTCCCTTTGGGGCTATGCACTTCAAATAGTTGTTTACTTGTTAAACAGAATGCCAACCAAGGTAGTCTCTACTACTCCATATGAGATATGGAATAGTAAGAAACCTCATGTATCTTACTTGAAGATATGAGGTTGTCCTGCTTATGTGAAGCGGACTATATCAGACAAATTGGATGCTAAGTTTGATAAATGTCTATTTATTGGATACCCTAATGAAACAAGGGGTTACCAATTCTATCATCCTGTGGAACAAAATGTGTTTGTTTCAAGGCATGCTGTGTTTCTAGAGAAAGAGTTTCTCTTGCAAGAAAAATAGTGGGAGTGTCGTTGAGCTTGAGGAGGCTCAAGACTCAAATAGACATTGATGAGATACCTGGTGAAACACCATAGTCAATAACTCATCGTGATGAGCCATCGGCTGGACCTATTGAGACATTACATCTTCGTAGATCTAGTAGAACACGCAATATTCCTGAGAGATATGGATTTCTCATAAGTGAATCGAACGACGTATTACTCATTGATGATGAGAAGCCTATTAGTTATGAAGAAGTTTTGAAAAGTTCAGAAAGGGATAAGTGGCTTGAAGTTATGAAGTCGGAAATAAATTCCATGTATGAAAACTAAGTTTGGAACTTGGTTGACCCACCTAAAAGCATAAAGCTCATAGGGTGCAAGTGGGTTTTCAAGAAGAATACTGACATGGATGGTAATGTGATTACCTATAAGGCTAGATTAGTGGAGAAAGAATATCGTCAAAAGCAAGGTGTTGATTATGACGAAACCTAATCGCCTGTAGCTATGCTTAAATTCATTCGGATGCTCCTGGCCATAGCGGCTCATTATGATTATGAGATATGACAGATGAATGTGAAAATAGATTTCCTTAATGGAAACCTACTCGAGGATGTGTATATGATACAACCTGAGGGTTTCACATCGGTTGATAAAACCAAGGTATGCAAATTACAACAGTCCATATATGGACTGAAGCAAGCATCCAGGAGCTGGAATATCCGTTTTGATGAGACAATCAAAAAGTTTGATTTCTCACAAAATCCGGACGAACCTTGTGTGTACAAGAAGGTTAGTGGGAGTGCAGTCGTGTTCCTAGTATTGTATGTCGATGACATATTGCTTATAAGAAATGATGTTTCTATCTTACAGTCGGTTAAGATTTGGTTATCCAAGACATTCTCCATGAAAGACCTGGGAGAAGCAACCTACATCATCGGGAATAAGATCTATAGAGATAGATCGAAACTATTACTTGGTCTTTCGCAGTCTATATATATAGACCGAGTGCTAAAGAGGTTTAGCATATCGGAATTCAAGATAGATTTCCAACCCATCAGGCATGAGATACACCTTTCGAAGTCTATGTGTCCGCGCACAGAAGACGAGAGGATTTGCATGAGTAAGATTCCCTATGCATCCGCAATAGGATCTATCATGTATGCTATGTTATGTACGAGACCCGATGTATTATATGCTCTGAGTGTCATGAGTAGATACCCGTTTGATCCAGGAATGGATCATTGGGTAGTTGTTAAGACCATCCTTAAGTACTTGAGAAGAACTAAGGATGTGTTCCTAATATATGGAGAAGGAGACATGGTGATATGCGGGTATACGGATATCAGCTTCTAGACAGACAATGATGATTATAGGTCTCAGTCTGGGTACGTGTTCACCTTGAATGGAGGCGCAATAAGTTGGAAAGGTTCCAAGCTTGACATTATAGCGGATTCTGCCACTGAGGCAGAATACATTGCAGCTTCGGAAGCAGCAAAGGAAGCGGTTTGGATTAAGAAGTTCATTTATGAACTTAATGTGGTCTCATCAATGATCCAAACATGTGCTTCGCCGCTATCATCTGATCAGAGAGATCATAAGTAAGAAAGAAATACAAATCGAGAAGATTCTCACTGAAAGGAACTTAACGGATCCTTTAACTAAGGCATTACCTCAAAGTAAGTTTGAGGGTCATGTTAGAGCTTATGATATTGGATACCGTAGCGATTGACATTATGTCAATTGGGAGTTTGTTAATAATATATGAGAGATGTCCTAAGACAATCGCCTTATGTTTGAATCATTTATATGATAAATGAAGATTCACTATTTGAGTATACATGTTTTCATATATTTGATTAGATCTTAAACTCATGTACTGAATGTCCACGATACGATTCACAGCATGAGAGAATTTGTAATTGGATCACAACTAGTGAGTATCTTTACATGTATAATTGTGATGTATCGAAATTATCCCTAGTCGATGAATTGATGGATTTGGACACCATCAATTCTGTCGAGACTAGCACGATGTATACTCTTTGGTGTATCCAAGCAGTTGATTCTCACTGGCTGGAGACATTGTGATGTTCAGAGTTAATCATGGATGCTAGTTATGGTAACTAGTTCATTGGAGTGACCAGCTGTAAAACTTTATATGGTTCTCTGCATATATAGATATGTCAATGAAGTTTTTACTGAAGCTTAAGTGCGATGTTCCTTTGACTTGCGGTATTCAAGTCATCTTGGTCATGAAGACTTATGCTTTGACATCTTAAGCAAGCATCTCTGAGGAGATGTGGACCCGGGATGATTGGGCATAAGTTGAAGTGATCGAATGTGTTTGAATAGCCTATAAAGGATTCACCACTCCTTGCGAGGAGATGTATACCCATGGCCTCTCGTCGGATTGTTACTAAAGTCTTTGGCCAAAGCATTATATGTTTAGAGTAAGGTACTCTTGGATACATGTGTAGTAACTAGAATCCGTAGGACGAGGAAATGATACTTGGGTTAGGTGAGACGTAGTCAACCTAGTGGGGACTGACACTATAGACCATGTTTTGAACCAAGTGGGTATAAGATGCGTGAAGGGAACGGGGCACAATTCATTGTAACTGCTGAAGGGTTTCAGAAATAATTCTGGATCAACCGTTGATCTTTTCGATTAATTGGGGATCATGATGTACTACTAGGTGTCACTCATGATCGTTCTATAATTAATGGTTAATTATTGACGATCAATATAAACCGAGAACCTATTTGGTCATGCGCACAACGAGTGTAATCCGAAGGATTTAAAATGAGATTGAGAATGAGATTCTTAGACCGAGAAAAACTAGATTTGGTTGGACCAAACAAAGATCGAGCATGAAATCGTTTCAGTCACAATGGAAGCGTGGATGGGTCGTGTCTTATGAAGACATGGTGGATGAATCAAATTGGTTTGGTTCTAATCCAATGGTGAAGAATAAACCAAAGGGGTTTGGTTTGTTTTAAATGAATGAACCAAAGTTGGTTCGGTTCGTTTTAACTTAAAATAGACCAAATCGATTTGGTTTATTTTAACTTAAGTTAATGGAGCGGGTTAACGGGTTTTTGTTTATGAACCAATAACCATTAGGAGAATTTGTTCTCTATAAAATATGGCTTAAGGGTTTTGTGAAAGTCCTAACCCTAATCTTGTCGCCCCCTCCCTCTCTTCTCCTTGTCTTGCCGGCGCCCAACATCTTGCCGCCACCCACCACCGCCCAAGCTCCTCTAGCCGGCGTTCAGCAGCTGCCGACGTCTAGCTGCTGTCGGAGGAGTTCCAGTGATCTTCCTTGGCTCCGGCGACAAGGTGAGCACCTAGCCTTCGTTATTTGGCCGGCGCAAGTTCTCCACCAAAGCTATCCAGTTTTTTGGACAACTTGTTTCCTTTGTGTCGGAGCATCGTTTGGACGACGTTTGGAGCTTCGACAGCGGCTACTTTGTCGGGGATTCGATCTCCGGTAATCCTCATAGGTGGAGGACGAAGGAGTCGTTAAACGATTGACGAATACCTCTCCGAAGAAGCGAGTTTTGGGGACTCGATTTTGAATCCGAATTTTGATTCGGATTGTGATCTTCTCTCGATTATATCGTCTTCGACACGAGGCTAGTGACTCGTACAAAGACGAAGCTCATGGCTTTGTGAAGTCATCCCGACGATACTCGACGTGGATACGGATAGAGGCAATTCTAGCGAGAGTCGCTCCGGTTAATGCCTTTCCCGCTACACGTGATACGTCAGGTATACGTAGAATAATTTTCTTTTATTGCAAAATTTGAAACTATGATTATGTCTACACATGTTTTACTATGCATGCGTGTGGTGTGTGTGATGTAATAAATTAGATTTATTGCTTTTTATTTCTTTCGCTGCGCACATATTTACGAAACATGTTCAAACACATACTCGCCATGGTGCCGAAAACCCAACACTATTGCCAAAGGTCACGGTTCCTTTCTTAACATACTCGATTGTGGAGAACTTGTTCACATCTCCGATCATGTGTCTTGAGCAATCTCTATCCATAATCCATATACTTTGCTCACCTACTTAGACAACATGAAAAATAAATTCCTTTGGTACCCAAATGTTTGGATCGAAAATATTATTTAGAAAAGTCTTTGGTACCCAAACCTTCTTTACCTTTCCCTTAATTGTTGTTTTTCTATTAATTAGGGAACTATAAACAACTTCCTTGTCATTAAATTTGTACCCTATACCGACCTTGTTGTATCTCTAAGAATTATGCCAAGGAATTTTGAGCCACTAGTAAATTTTTCTAAACAAGTTCTTAATTCACAAATTTCATTCTTAAGATTTTCATTTTCTTTCCTAACAATGCATGAATCACAATATAAGGATTCTTCATTTCTAATTGCCTTAATTTCTACCTTTAAGTCCTTAATCCTAGATTTGACTTATCTAATGCTTTTTTTAAATAGACAATAGTCTTATATAAATGTTCTATTTGAGGGGAGTCCATTATCTCATCGTCGCTCGATGAGGATTCATCGCTTGATGAGACTTCTTCTTGACTTGAGCTTTCGGTGTCATCCTCTAAGGCCATGAACGTCATATGTCGGGTGATGTGGCAAAGCTCGTCATCATCGGATGAGTTCTCGACGCTTTGAGTATCTCATGTTGTTTGTATTACCATGACCTTCTTCTTCTTCTTATCCTTCTTGTCTTTCTTCTTCTTGTCTTTTTCTTCCTTCTTCTTCAAGTCTGAGCAATTTGGCTTAATGTGTCCTTTTTTGTTGCATCCATGGCAAGTAATATTAGGGTTAAAATTTAAATAATTACTTGATTTACCTCTTGAGGATTAAAACATCTTCTTCACATCCTTTATTTGTAAGTCTTCTTTATTTCCCTGCCCACTTCTTGACATAGTTAGTTTTTTAATTTACCGATAATCCTTCATCACTACTTGACTCATGCTTCAACTCGGATGATGAAGAAATTTTCTTCTTCTTCTTCTTTTCCTTCTTCTCTACAAAAAAGAGCTAGACTTTTCTCCTTGGAAGGCATGTCAGCTTGCTTATGTATTTCGAATTCACAAAGTAGTTCATCTAATTTAACTAAAGAAATATCTCTAGAGATCTTATAAGCATCAACCATTGATGCCCATAAAGTGCTTCTAGGGAAAAATTGAAGAGCATACCTTATGAAGTCTTGTTTGTCAATTTTCTCACCTATAACGTGAAGTCCATTGACGATCTCCTTGAACCTTCCATGCATTTGACTTATCATTTTGTTGGTCTTCATGGAGACTATTTGAAGTTGACTTATTAATAGATCCCTCTTGACTCTCCTTGATTTCTTTGACCCTTTATTTAGTTCGATGAGCTTTTCCCAAAGCTTTTTTACAGTATTGAAAGGTCCTACCTTGTTAAATTGCTCCTTTGATAATCCACATTAGAGTATGGTTATCACTTTTCTATTTACTTGAGCATTCTCGTACATTCCTTTGTCCAATCCTCGATTGGGATAGGTGCTCCAAATTGGTCCATCGATTCTTCGAATCCCTTGACAATACTAACCCAATTTTTAATATCATTTATTCTACCTTTCCAATATGTGAAGTCGTCGTCATCGAAGAGCGGTGGTCGCACGAAGTTATGTCCCTCTTGAAAGGTCATCTTGCTCCGGTTGATGATTAGATCTTCTGATGTGAACTGGGCTCTGATACCACTTGTAGGAGATCCTTAGGATGACTAGAAGGGGTGAATAGATTCATTTGATTTCTACAAGAGTGTCAGCGGAAGTAAAAACAAAATGATACTACAATGAAAACAAAAGACAATGCTAACAAAGTATTTAACGTGGTTCAGAGATGAAACTCCTTCTCCACGGTGATCCTTAAGGTTGATCACTTCTTGTAAACCTTCACTAGAATTTCTCCTTTTGATGATCACACTAAAGTAGAGAAGCCTTCTTTACAATGCATACTCTTTTTTCTACAAGATGATTGGAATTGAGTTAAGAAAGAAGAGGTTTAAAGAACTTAAAAAGCTTATAAGAAGACTTGGTGAACTTAGGAAGAAAGATTGGAATGAGAACACTAGCTATCTTCAAGCTCCTCAAGCCCCTTCTCATAGAACTTGTGCATTTCTGCTCGTTGAGCCCGACGCCAATCGACAGGTATTATTGTTGACCGGATCCAATGGCTATTATTATTGACCAGATATAATGGCTTCTAACGAAGCCTGATTGCGATCGTCACCACTCAACGGACATTTGATCAGTCGACTGCTCATACCAGCAGTTGACTGTCCAAACCAACAGTTGATTGCTCTAAGTGAACAGTCGACTTAGAAGGCTTCTGTGCTCGTGTTCACTTAAACTAGTTGACTGCCCATCCATGGTAGTCGACTGTTAGTGGCCAGTCAACTGGTATACTACATCAGTCGACTACTAGAGCCACAGTCAACTTATAGTTGACTACTCGACCAGTCGACTACTCGAGTCAATCTGAGTTCTCGAGTGCCAAACATTCGAGACCAGTTGACTGGTGCAAGAGTCGATCGACTGGTACACTTTAAGTATGACTATTTCATACTTGAAATCAACTTTAAATTTAGACTAAACCTTCAAGCTCCTTCATTAGCATTGTGCCTCTAGGATCTCTCCGAGTCCACGACTCTTTCATCCTTGCACTTGTCTTCAAAAGGTATTGTCATGCTTTGGATTCCTCCTTTGCTAAGGTTCGTTTGGACTTTACGTCGTCAAAACTACATGCTTGGACTTATACTGCCAAGACTTCACCCCTGAACTTCTTTCTCAAGATTCACTTGGACTTATGCCGCCAATATTACATACTTGGACTTATATTGTCAAGTCCACATTCTTGGACTTTTCTTGCCAAAATTTCACCCTTGAACTTTCCTCGTAAAATTTTCATACTTGAACTTTCTTTAAACCCGAAACTTAATTATCCATATTAGATCACAAATATTGTCTAACTATAAATGATTATTCAAACATCAAAATTAAATAATACTTGGGAACATTCTTGCACCAATAATCATCGGATGATAGATAATGGAGATGTGCACGAATGTATATATATATATATATATATATATATATATATATATATATATATATATATATATATATATATATATCCTTGATTTATTTATTGGGTAAATCTTGAACACAATTTAGAAGTTGCCCTCGAGAATTGGTCATATTGAAAATTTGTTATTTTATTTCAAAATTATTATAACTAGCGGCATTTATTATTATGCAAGATACTTCTACAAGATAATTTCTCTCGATAGTATCATTATATAGTATTATAGATGATTTATTAATAATATAATGATACTATTAAGATTTTTTTTATTACAATCTACTAGTTATTAAATACAATAATTAATATTCTTAATCTAAAATAATTTCATCAGTTTGAAGGCAGTCAAATGAAGAGATAAAAAATGAATAATTTATATTTATAAATGACTCTTTTATATATATTTTTTTTCACAAGCAAGCACTTCAACATTTTTTACCATTTTTATATAGGATGAAATTATTTTATCCATTTTCTCAAATTGTTTCATATAGGATAAAATAATAAAATCTAAATAAGATAAAAAGGAAGTAATTTCACTCTTATTGAAATTACAAACTTTCCTTCTTCTTTGTTTTCCCCCCGGATTTTTCTTACGATTTAAGTAGAAATTAGAAAAAAAAGAAGAAAATTAGTTTTTTTTCTACCCTCTTCTTTCAAAATACAAGTTAATAATTCGAGAAGAGTAATTTTATTTCATATTTTTTCCATTTTATAGAATAAAATTTAATGTGCAACTCACATGCCTAATACACTGAATTGTCTTCCGCACTAACAATGACATTGAGGCAAGTTAATTTCAATAATTATTTTAAAATCAAAAGTTTATTTTTTTTAAATTTTTTATAATTAGAATTTGAGATAGCTTTTGTATTCGCAGCATGACATTTGAACTTAGGTGAAAACGCATTGTCCCAGCCCCAGTCGGCCAGTCCAACGGTAAAAACGTATGATATAGAAGTTAGTTCAATTTTGTGTTGGATGAGAGGTTTAAATTAATTTTTAAAAGGTTTTAAAAATTAATATGAAGAATTTTAAAATTAATTAATTAATAATATTTTTTAAAATTCGATTTAGACCCTCAAAATCTTAAATACGACATTGACATAAGCATGTTAAATTGGATAAAAAAAATTATACTTAATGACCTTATTCATACGAAGATATCGGGATAGTGTTTTTTTTTTTTTTTAATAAGTGATATTCAAGTTTCGCCCGACTAATTCACTTAGTGAATTGACTATGCTCCACGGCCTCCGAAGAGTCTCCATCGGCCCATAAGGATAAATCAGAATGACACACCGCCAAATCGTTGTGAGAGATATATACGTCAATTGAGTCCGCACCCCATACCGATCCAGTTAGAAAACGGGGACCCGCTTTCGCAATTCGCGAATGAGTGGAAAACGACGAAATCCTCTCTGCAAATTGTGATCGATAGGGATCGAACCATGACTGTCACAGTGACCGTCCAAGCTCTTACCGACGCACCGTTGCCCTGGATTTATATTTTCGAATGTATTTGATGGAAAAGAAAAATGACTGGCTCAACTTTATTAATTTTATTTTATTTTTTAAAAATATGTGGTTCCAATCGATAAAGATCTGAACATTTTAAATATTTAATACGGCCTTTGAAAATAATGCGATGAACTGCGATAAAGTAACTTTCCGGATTTGGAACGGGGAGAAGTGAAACCCTAAAATTCATTACCAACATAAACACACATCTGTTTATTTTTTTTTCTTGGCAATAATTACAAATACGTACGCATCCCTTCCGGGGTCACCTCCCTTTCCTCCCTCAGCGCGAACCCCAATCCTTCTCCCGTCTCTGCGTTCGATCGCGCTGTGCTTCGACCTGATCCCTCGCGGGAGAGGAGGCTCGAAGAGGAGGGCGAATAGATCAAGGAAGAAGCGAAGCCATGGTGGAGACGAGGCGGAGCTCGGCGTCCACGAAACGACCCTCTTCCGGACCGTCCCCCGCGACTCCCCCGTCTTCCAAACGGCCGAAGGTGCGATTTCTCCCTCGCCCCTCTAATATTGTCGATCTCGGCCTGTTGGGACGATTTCTCACCTGATGCGACTTTCGGCGGGATCCGCCATCGGCCTTCAGGAGGAGGCAGGGCTCTCGCCCAAGGGGCAGCGGGAGGAGTCCGACAAAGAGGCGGCACCAGCGGCTGACGACCAGCAGTTGAACTCCGATCAGCCTGGTAAGGACCCCTCGACAGAAGCCGCAACGCATGATGAGAATCCGGGTGATGCCCCTGAACACGCAGTCCAGACGCCGACCCGAGGTACGATCTTTAGCTTGGTTGCTTTGCGTGGGTGACTCTTGCTTCGGTTTCTTGAATCTTGTTCTTCAGACCTTTTCCTGTTCCCTTTATCATTTCTCCTATTAAAGAACGAGCAACCAAGGCGGAAAGCAGGAACCATGGTCTGAGCTCCGTTGATAATTCGGCGAAACGAGCAGAAAAAGCACAACAGAAGGCTGCATGGGCGAAGCTTATTTCACAGTACTCTCAGGTAGTAATGCCGCTCTAATGTCTTTATCAGTTCAATAAAAATTAAATTTGTACCGCTGTTGGTTATATTTGAGTTTGGAATTTGCTTCCTGTTCCTAAATGATACATTCTATAGGATATCCAACGTTACACTAACCTGTCATAGAGTAGGTAATCATGAAAATGGACAACAAATTGTAACTCTTCACGGGTATTGCCTCCATAATACTGGTTTAATAATTTTTTTGATGGTGAAAATTGGCTCTAAAGTGAGAAAGATGGGTACCAAAGGATATATTCACAATAGGGTTCCTTGTTATGCTCCCTGTAAAGGAGACAGTGCTAATTGGTAACAGTGAATACAAAGAACTCAAAGTATGAATCGTGCGAAGAACTTTAGAAATTAAATATTTCTAAGTTAAGTAGTGCAGAAATTAAATAATAAAATGAAGTTTCAATAATTAAGAATGAAGTGAGAAAATAGTTAAAATGATGGATATGAAATTTTATCTAAGAGTTTTAGATTTCTTGGATTTTATTATTCAACAAGAGAGTTATATAGATGGCAGTAGTTGGAATGGAAATAAGTTTTGGAGTCTTTATGTAATTATTGTGTGCACCTTGGGCAAAAAGGAAAATCTCTTTGTATGACTATGATACAACCTATCTTACTTAATGGATCAATTTTCAACAATTAAGACGGAATACACTGGAAGTAATTAGATGTAGCTCCAATAGATAATAAAATACAAAATCTTTCATACTTAATGGATTAAAATTTCAACAATTAAGAAGTAACAATGGAATAATCAGGTATAGCTTCAATAACAAAAAAGGACAACCCGGTATACGAAGCTCCCGCCATGCGGGGTCCCGAGGAAGGATTTGTTGTATGCAACCTTACCTTGCTTTGCAAGAGACTGTTTCTAGAATTTGATCCTGTGACCTCTAGGTCACAAGGCTCTCCTTCACTTAGGTATAGTTTCAATATATTATAAAATTAAAATAATTAGAATAAGATGTATGAATATCTTCAATGACGAGGGATTTATTATATCTAGCCAAGTTGAATCAATTGGAGCTATAGGTGTGAGGTGCAGAGAGAATTCTCTTTTAGCATAGTAAGTGTGAATTTAAACAATTTTAGAATAATACGCATGAATATGTTCAATGATGAGAGATTTATTATATCTAGCCAAGTTGAATCAATTGGAGCTATAGGCGTGTGGTGCAGAGAGAATTCTCTTTTAGCATAGTAAGTGTGAATTTAAACAATTTAGCTAAAGGGATATTGCTTGCATAGAGTACAATTGATAAATAAAAGATCAATGGAATCAGCTGCAGTAATTTGTACTAGCAGAATTTGATGATGATGATAATATTCATCATTGTGAAAGCACAAACTCAGAAGTGTACCAAACTTAGATGCAATGACTTCAGTCTTGCCTTGCATGAAAGTCTTGTTTTCCTTGTGAGTCAAACAAGAGATATCATATTGTCCATTGATAATCCAATAAGCAAAGGCAACTCCAACTTTTTTTATTTTCTTAATGTGGCACTTTGCTCTATTTAGTACTTAGGTTCATGTTGCTGCCAGCATTCATACGCTGGTAAAACCATATGTTTGCCATTATTAAGATTGCAAAGACATTTCATGATTCAAAATGAAGCAAATGTAATATATTATTTCTTTTGGAAGACAATGTCAAATTTAGCTTATGCAAGGACAATAGAAAATGGATTCACTTTTAGGAATAAATATTATGGCTGAGTGCTATAAGAATAAGATCATTATTATCCACTTAAAATAATCCATATTTGCAGAGCCTGAAAGATAGTATTCTTATGTTTTTCTAATAAAGATCAGTTGGCCGAGGCTTAAATTTTAATTACTCAACTTGTCTAGCAAAAGTTACTTAGGCATGTGATGATTGCAATTAATTGTTTAATGAACTTTAACAATGCTTGTCTTCTTATTACTTGGGTAACATTAGTTTAATCAAATGGAGTATACGCTTTGAAAAATAATAAAAAACAAAATGCAAATAGCATAATATTCATTGGATTCCATGGGATCAATGGCAAAAGTTCGATGCTCTCCTTTGGCAGCTCCAATCCTTCATCCACTCTACTCTTCTTGGTTTCTATGGCTACATAAAGGTGCTACTTGTATGATTCCTTATGTTCCTACATTCAACACAAAACTTACCATGACACCAAATCATATTCTTTTCTACTTTTCTTGTTGTACCTTAGTATACACTATCTCTTGATATGTTTTCCCCTCTCAATGTTGGATGACACACGTCGCATGGCATGAGCTAGAGATTAAATCAAGGACTTAATTCTCCTTCCTTCAAAATTCAAAGATGAGCATTGTTTGGAGTGTTGTGTATATCATTTTTCTAGCTGACTAAAATCAACATTGCATTGGCATGAAGATATTAGATCTATTGTTCAAAATCTCAAGTCATGCTAGAGTTTTAGTGTTTTGATATCATGCTGATGTTCTATGGTGTCGATGGCGAACTGGAGGTGGAAGAAGAGATGAAGAAGTAAATAAGATAAGTATGCTTTGGGATCCATCTAAAACGATATAATTGTGATATTATTGTATATGGACATAAACTAAGAAAAAAATATTATCTTAATTTATCTTGATTAGTATAGTAGAATGTTAAGAGATGTCAATTATCAGCATGACATGATACTCATTAACATGATTGACACATGACACAAGAAACATTCTTTATGCTGAGTAGTATCAAGTTTTGAAAATTTATCAAAAAGATACCATTCAATTGTGCTGTTGGGCACACTATGAGATTTCAAACCATGATTGGATCATTGGATAACATTGATTGACCATGGTGGTATCAATTTTGTCTCATTTAATATTGCTCTAGAAGAGGGCTTCAACTTTAAAAGGGTAAAATGGAGGAGGGAGATTTAATTGTGAAATAGGGGAAACTTTGACTCTAGAAGGGAAGGGGGTGTGTGAGCAAGAGATGGAGTAGGAGGCTTTGACTTTGGAAGAGGTGGTAGAAAATGAGAAGCTTTGGATTAAAAATTCAATGAATGTTTCCTATTTGTTTTTCTACTGCAGGGCTTCTTCTTAGATGCCTTCCATCTAGGGATGACATTGTGGGGTGGGGTCGTTAATTAAACAGATGTTCACATATTATTAGGTTATACTAATTAAGCAATAAAATACATACTATCTATAAGTTATTTATTAATATTGAGAAATTGTATTATTTTTTTTAAATTTAGACACATTGATTGAATTGGTTATTATTAAGTTACAACTTAAGAGTTAATTTTATTTAAAGTTAATTTTATTTAAAGTAATTTAATATCAATTAATATTTTATATTAGTTATTATTTACAAATTTTATTAACTTTTATATTACTTTACTAAATAGCTTACAAATCTATACTAAATAAAAATATTACTATTAATAAATTAAATTGACTATAAAATATGATTTGTTTTTTAAATTGACACCCCCACATGAAATTATACTTTAGTTGAATAATTGCTAGTCTTAGTTTTAGAAGTAAATACAAGTTGAAGGGAAAAAAGGAATTGGGGCGTTGATGCGAACCCAATGTTGACACAATACAATATTGAGACCATCATTGTAACAGGAAAGTAATATGCCAACAGAAAATGATACTATAAACAGTGCAATTGCAAAGCCTCTACTTGAAATTTCATATTTTTTTATTGCTAGCATAACTCCTTTGATGACTAGTAACGTCCTTTTAACCTTTGTCATCTGTATCTTCTCTGTACATTGGTTAAACATTTTTTTAATCGCTAACCTCACACCAACATGAGTGTTTTGCATTTGCTCCCATATAAATCTTCATAATGGTCTGTTTTAGTGGATCAAGAGAAAGATCTCCATCCCATTTTCCTTCATTACATGATATGCACTCTTCATGTGTATGGTGCTTGTCGTCATCTAAAGTATGATGAGCAATACTGAATGTGTAACTTCAATTCTCATAGACTCTTGTTTCCTTCTCTAAAATCTAGAGAACAATCTAGAATATATGAGTTTGAACACCATTAACTAACATGTTAGCTTGCAAATTTATCAAGGCTGTAAGTCAGTTTAATGGCAAGAAGTTGAGTTAGCTTTATATACTCACCCAAATGACATCTCATACTTGCAAGAAGTTTTTAATAAACCTGAAACTGTATCTTGCATTTTGACTCAGTTGCAAAAATCTGTTTTATTTAGCACCATAGTTAAATTTGGAAGCTTGCAAGACATTAATCAAAGAATGCCATAAATATATTAAACAATATTTTATCATTATAATTATATTTTAGAAATTTAAATTCCTTGATTCTCAGAATTGAAATTCATTACTTATTTCTGTTTTCCATTGTCCTTAACTTAAAATTCTCAGAATTGGAAATTCACCTTGAAGGAAAGATTCCTGAGAAATTGGCCGAATCTTGTGACTTTGGCTCAATTTGGCTGATTTCTTCCCATTTTCAAATAATTTCTTACCTAACCATGCCTAATTCTCATCAAATTTCACTTCATCAAAATATTGAGATTCTTGGCATGTGTTTTAGAAATTCTTGGAATTGGATTGGTCAACATTGATGCCTATCTGTGTTGGGATTAGCTTAGTTTGCCAACCAATTTATATATCAAGGTTTAAAATTTTGAGCTGTGTCAAAGATTCAATTTATGATCAGAATGATATGGTTTATTGTACTTTTAAAAATATAGTAATATATATTTTTATTAACACTTGATTGATATAAATGCTTAGTATTGAGTTATATCTAAGATGTTAAATGTTCTAGTTTTAATATTATCTCATGAAACGTTTGATACTTAATGAGTAAAAGACAATTTAGGATTAACTGAAATCACTAAATAGACATGGCAGAGTCAAATAGGTTTAAATTGGATTTAATTTAGATTTATCTCGTTCAATTTAAAATTAAACCTAATTTATATATAGAATAATTTAATTTATTAATAGTAGTATATTTTATAAGGTTAGAAATTATATTATATTTATTATTTATTATTTTTTCTAACAATTTGTTTCCTCCATCTTAAAGAGTTTTTTTTCTTTGTGTACTGCATGGACAAATAAAGGAGGAAAAAAATTAGCCATCCTTTAAGATGATATTTTTTTTTCTTTCTGTTTCCCTTGTGGACAAATGAAAGAGGGAAAAAATTATGATTTTTGTCTACCTTTGTGGACAGATGAAAGAGGGAAAATTTAACTATCCTTAAAGTGTTTAAAGATTTTTTTCTATCTTTGTGGACGGATGGAGGAGAAAAAAAAATTAACTACCTTTAAAAAATTGAAGAGTTTTTTTTCTACCCTTGTGGATAGATGGAGGAAAAAATTAATGATGAAGGAGAAAAGTATTTAACATGAAGAATGGAAAAGGAGAAAAAAATAAGAGAGGGAAAGAGAGAAAATAAATAGGGACAAGGAATAAAAAGATAAAAAATAAAAAAAAGCATGTTGTACTACTTTCTCCATGGCCTCATGGAGTCCACGCAAGGTCACGACATCCTCCGTGACCTTGCAGAGGCTTCACGAGGTTGCAACATCTTTCATGGCCTCACGAGGTTGCAACATCCTCCGTGGCCTTGTGGAGGTTGTCACAAGGTCCCGGCTCCATATTCGAACCTATGTCAGTGTTGGTCGGTGGGCAAAATGGTAAATTCTGCTTATGGCGATCAGCACGGCACAGTATCTTAATTCGTGTTATATATCACAATGTACTCATAGGGATTTATCATCAGGCCGTTGATAAGATAGTGGAGGTTCACATTGTTAAACAGCTTCCTGTTGTACTTCATTTGGTTACTTAGAATCAGGTTTTTTGTAAACACTTTTCAAATGCTTTGTCTAAACAATAATAGCAGAGTGAGGGTGTTTGATCTATTTTTACTTTGTCTAGTTTAGTTGCTTGGTACTTCTTATTTCTAGTCTGGTATTTGACTCCGTTGTCCTTCTCTGTCCAGAACCCCCACCTCCTTCTATCTAGTCCTCACTTCACTGTTGGTCAAAGCTCGACCTGTAACCTGTGGTTAAAGGATCCATCTGTCAGCAAAACTCTTTGCAGATTGAGACATTCCCAGGTACAAATGTGGATATTAACATTGGTAAACTAATATTTTGAGTTGAAAGATTCATTGTTATATTTTTATGTAATTTTATTTATTATTATTATAACATCAGCTTGGAGGTACATCAGTTGCAATGCTTGAAATAGTAGGAAGGAAAGGACTTGTGCAGGTAAATGGAAAGAATTTTGAGAGAAATTCAAATGTTGTTCTCATGGGAGGGGATGAGCTAATTTTTAGTACTTCAGGGAAACATGCTTATGTATCCTTTCTGAAAATCTGATTGTTCTTTCTTTAGAGCAAATAAAAGATTAGTAGTGCATGTCAGTTTTTGTTACCCATTCCTCGGGAGAAAAATCCTTATCTGTAGGCAGATATTTCAGCTACTTAAGAATGACAATTCAGCTGTGTCAATGCTACCTTCTCCACTTGATATTTCGGAACCAAAGGTTCCCTCTGCAAAAGAAATACAAGTTGAAACCAGGTCTGGAGATCCATCAGCAGTTGCTGGAGCTTCAATACTGGCATCCCTTTCTAATAACATGAAGGACCTTCCTGCTGTTCCTTCATCACCTAATGATGAAAATGCTCAGGAGGGTTTAGAAAAGCCTGGCTTGGATTCTGTTTGTGATGCATCAGAAGATTGCAATGCTGATCTTGAGAAAGGCTCTGATATTCTGAAGGAAACTTCTCAAAATGATGGGGGTGCTGAGTTTGCAACTGATAATCCTGATGCAGTTTTATCTTCTGATCTTGGTGGAGATGAGGTCATGCATCTCGATTGTATTGGTCCTGATGCTCATAATGATGATGAAATTGGCAAGGTTTCTGCTATAAACTATGAAACTAGGCCCTCTTTAAGAATGCTTGCAGCGTCCCCTACATCTGATCTGGATTTGACGGGAAATGCATACAAAGCATTTGATGATCATAGGGATTTCCTCAAGGATCTGGAATCAACGACTTCCATTCCTACTAATAGATGCCAAGCTTTCAGAGATGGTTTGAAACAAGGAATACTCAATCCAAGTGATATTCAAGTTTCATTCGACCAGTTTCCCTACTATTTGAGGTGAGATGGTTCATATCTTTGCATATTGCTTACCAAATATTTAGTTATGTTTTCTTCAGTTTGTCATATTCAGAGCAGTTGTAGATTTCTTCTTCTTAATTTTGTCTGCTCTTTATATTTGTTGTTTATTCCGAAACAAATTAGGCAAAGAGCTGAAACCTCAGTTCCTTTCTCATACTTGTCCTCTATGATACTCAGGTAAGGGTGTGATACATTATTAACTGTTGATTGAGACCTGTCAGTGTGGCATTGGTTTCTGCATTGTCTTTATTTAGAAGTATCTGTTTGAATACAAGAGCAATGAGATATTTTAATCAGAACGTCTAGATTGATTAACACATCAATGAAATAAGAAAATTCTCATCTTCATTAGCTTGTGTTTAATGTATGTGACTTGGCCTTGGGTATGCATATCCAATATCGAGATGGTTCTAGTTATCTGAGATATAGTCAATAAGGGTATCAATGTCCAACTGAGAATCTGTGTTAAGAGTGTGGGATGTGTGACATGGTACCATGTAATAGGCTGAGTCTGAATATTAGAGTATCTGATAGATCTAAAAATTAATGAATAATTCAAATTGAAATCTTCAAAAACCTTATAGGGTAGAGATCTTAGGATTGATGACCAAGAAATATCTATAAAGATCTTTGATTTTGAATTGGTCTTAATGCTTAGAAAGCTTCTTGTTTCTTTAAGTTTGTAAAATTAAGAAGCTACATTTCTATGCTATTTTTCTAATTGATTGTAAAATCTCTAGAAGGCATCCAATGGTAACTTGTGCTGTAGTGTGCTATTTTCCCTCCATATATACGACATGTTACAAGTTCTCTTTCTTCAACATAGTCTACTTCAAATCAAGGTGTGCAGGAATTATCACATTTAGGTTGTGTAAGACTTTTTTTTTTTTTTTCCATTTTTAGATTTTAAAACAGTAATCATTGATGTAGTTTTCAAATAAAATCTTAGTTTGTTAATCCCGGATTGAAGGATTTGTACATATGTGTCAAAATTGGCCATTAGCACTGTGGATTGTCAGAATTGGATCAGTATTGGGAAAGCTAAACGGTTATTTCTTGAGAAATCGAGCGTCTTGTAATGATCGAAGGAGAGGTCCAAAAAAATTATAGTTCCTAGAAATTAGCTAGAGATAAGTAAAATTTTACTACAACATGGATGAAATTAGTTCTTTTTGCAAATTAAGGGTGAATTGATGGAAGTGGTTGAAGTTACCCAATCTAGTTGATTTTTTATAACCAATAAAATCACATGACTATTTAACTAATAGTTTGATATCATTAATAGCATAATAATAATTTGATATAATTAATTTTTATGATAATATATTATGCGGTATTAATCTAAATTTACCTAATCTATTATTTATTATTGGATAATATATTGTCAATAATCAGTCTTATGGAAGGATTCATAAGATATGTTTTTTTATTACCTTTAAATCCAGCTGACCCCACCTATTTAGATAAAGTTTGGTTGTTGTTGATGTCACCAATGATAATGATCCCACACCACCATTAATTTTGAGAATCATTATTGTAATCAATTCGTTTTGTCATAGCCATCAAATCCTTCAAACTCTTCAGATGAGTCAGCGCTGTTCATTATTATTATCATTATTTACTATCATAGTACAAATGAATTTCTAGTCCTTTACCTGATACAGTCATACCGAGTCATTGGCAAGTATACCCCATATCATTATCAACCTATCTGTGGACTATATTTTAAATCATCAATAATTTGTCTCAGTTTTGTTGTTAAAATTTATCTATTAAGTGATTTCAGTTTTTTTTTTAATTTCATTTTGTTGGTATTCTTGTTTGGCATGGAATTGAATCTAAATTAGATCATTCATACTACTGGCATTTTCTGCTTCTGTGCAGATATTATGTTGTTGCGAAAACTCAATAAACTAAAATGATCTAGGTGGTTGATTGAGATTAAAATTTAAAACTATATGCTATCAGTCATATGCACTAGGGACTTTGATTTGAGGTTACGAGCTACATGGTCCTCATTCAGGCTTCATCTTCAATCTGATTGTATAATGACAATGTGTAACATGAAAGATGCAGTATAACTAAATCATACTTGACAATCAAAGTGCATTTCTTCCTAAAATAATATCTCTAATGATTTGACATATAAGATTGTTTTTTTTCCATATCATCATATGTGTACCCTTCTTGCTTGACTTTGCAATTGAGTCTCTTCTCAACTTTTTGTTGGGTATTCTCCAAAACTCTGATCTTGCTTGCCAAATTGTTAGTCATTTGTCATTGTCACTTTGCCTAGTAAGGCGCAAGAAATTAGAAAGTATAAAAAGTATTCATTGAAATTTAAAGCTTTTTTATCGATATAACTTTGATTAGGTGCTTATTGTAAATGATATTGCTTGGTGTGCTCTCTTCTCTATATCAGAACACTTTCTTGTCTTCAATTCCTGTAGCTCTAAAGGTGTGCAACTGAAATTCTTGTAGTTAGTGTGTTATGTAAATACTATCTGTTTTGGCATTATGCAGAGGAGGGTATTGAGATATTGTCTATTCCTTCTATTTGTTGTATGCAACTTGTATGAAAAATCTTCATAACCTGATCTATTGCTTGTCAGATATTTTTTGGTTATATTGCTTCAAAATTCCTAAGTTTAGTTGAAAGATAGCAATGAGAAAAATGCTTAGGATCATAGCCTCATGCTATAAGTTGAAATCTCAATTTTATTTCTTCAACAATCTTGTTGGAACAATCATTTATTAAAATTTCTTTTTGATCTCCCAGTGAGAACCTGAAAAAAATTCTCACAACTTGTGCATTTATTCACCTGGAACGCAAGGAATTCATAAAATACACTGCAGATATTTCATCAGTGAACAATCGGATTCTATTGTCTGGCCCAACAGGTATGATTGAAATTGTCAATTTCAAAGAATACAGATGGAATTTTGTACCCAATAATCGAAGAAGAGTTTGTTTACCTCTCTAGGATCTGAAATATATCAAGAAACTTTAATAAAGGCCCTTGCCAAACAGTTTGCTGCTAGATTGCTCATAATTGATTCTCTCCTGTTACCAAGTGTAAGTCTTTTCTATGATTCAATACCTTTATTTTAAATAAACAATCCCTCTTAGATTAGTTGTTTAGATACACCTTAACATTCTAAATTGAATATTTTATCCAAATGATGATAAGATTGTTGCTCATTGATCCTGGGAACTTGAAAACAATTGATTGCAGGGATCATCTTCTAGGGACTCAGAACCGTTAAAAGAGGTGGTGAGGATGGACAAACAAAGCATCTTTTCTAAGCACCGTACTGCACTGATTGACAACATACAACTGAGAAAACCAGCTTCAAGTGCGGAAGCTGATATTGTTGGGGCATCTTTAAATTCTCAATCTCTTCCAAAACAAGAGATATCTACTGCAACGTCAAAGAACTACACATTCAAAGAAGGTTAGCCAATGTTCTAGCTTGGCTAATGCTTGATGGTTTATCTTATTTGTAAGCTCAAGGAAACAGGATCTTGATTTTGTACAGGTGATAGGGTAAAATATGTTGGATCATTTCCTTCATCGGGCTTTCCTCTTCAGGCACCTCAAAGGTATAATACTGTTTTAAATTATTATGTTACAAAATTTTATTTTTAGTTTATCGTATACTCCAATCGTTTTACTTTGCTGACTATTAAACTTAATATCTTCTGCTGAGGATTCAAAAATTTTCTTCCTTGCTAAGGTGTTACTCATAATGTTGACTGGAAATTTTTAACCGAAGATACTTTCATAAATTGAACTATCATTTCTCTAGGTCTAGGGTCAAGTGCTGGCCCAATGACTTTGCTCCATGTTGTGGACTTGCATCTACATTTTTTTCTCATTTTGGGAATTTCCATCTAATTTTATTTAATGTGGAATGAAGGGGAGGCTTGGTGCAATGATAACATTTCTTTCTGCCTTGTGACTTAGAGATCTCGGGTTTGAGTCACGGAAACAGTCTCTTGCAAAACAGTATAAGACTGTGTACCATAGATCTTTTTCCAGGATACCGTATTGGTGGAAATTTTATGCACCAGATTGTCCTTTATTATTTAATGTGGAATACCACTATTCATAATTTTTGCTTGCTTGATTTTAAAATATTTACTTGACTCATTAGTTGTCAGTTGTTACACTTTTCATGCACAATACAATTCTCTGGATATGGTCGCGATGTGTCGACGCAACTAAGTCATGATTTTAGAGTATTGTTTTGGTTTATTCCAAGGCTCAAAATGTTCTGTTTTAGTTGGCACAGGAAAACCATAACATTCTGACCGTGAGCCAAAATTGAAATGGGGCCTTCACAGATGTAGATGATACCTCTACATTGAGTTTTTGATTGCTTGATATTGCTCACTGCCTGCCATCACTCATCTACCCAAATCAATCATCTGTTAACCCATTGAACTTATCCTGATTCACTATCCTAAAACTCAAAATGAGATAAGCCTTTATTTTGAACCTTGGAACACCTCTTTGTTTCAACAAGGTAAGCTGTAAGCTTGACCTCCTCCAACCCCTTGCTTCCACCTTTCTCATGGTTGCCATTGGCACCACCTGTTGGCATGTGGGCATGACATGATACTGTTTTGTTCTGCATGGAGACCTAATCTCCACTGAGAAAGGAACTTCAATCGTCCATGCACATTGGTTTTCAGTTGCCAAACATTTTATGAATGTGATTTGGATTATCTTATTTATGTAGTCATGCACATAGTAAGGTACATCCATTTGGTTTGGTTGATGCAACTATTATTTGGTTTTTTGTTGTTGCACATGCTAGAAAAAAGTGCACCTTCATAGAAAACAACAAAAAAATATCATTAACCAATTAATTCTATTGATGCTCTTTTATATCACATTTTCCCTGTGATTTGTTTTTATTTGTTATATACTTTTAGTTTCACTTGTACAGTGGGCCTTACCTAGTATAACTCAAAATGCTTTTAGATCCATGTGATTATTATATTGTAGTCGGTTCATTCTAAAGGGTAACAGCTGCCTCTTATTTGTGTGACTTTAATGTCCTAACATGTGGATGAAGTTTATGATCTTAGGCATGTTTGGTTTTACTGTCCATGAATAGTTATTACACGTGAACTGGACTACTGGTTGATTCGAGCAGAGAACCAGGCAACCAGAACCATGGGTCAGTCCAATTTGCTTGCTAGAAAACCTGGTCAATTCATTTTTTTTTCCAGAATTTTACTTTTCTTAAATTCTTATATTTTATTTTCTTGTATATTTACAGTTTATACTTATATATCATATAAATGTTTTTATATAATATAATACTATTTATAATTATTTCACATATATACTTAAATATTACAAAATAAACATGTGACTGTGTGAGTCAATTCGTTGAGCCACTTGTTTGAGCAAGAATCCAGACCAACTGCTTGATTGGGTTGTTGTCCGATGCGGTTCTGGTAACTATTATACAAGAAATAATCCTTATGATATAGAGTGGGCAATTCCTACACCAAGCTCCTGCAAACCTTGAGTATGTGGGCATGAGAAGGCCAATCTGAGCAGCCTTACCCTTGCACAGAAGCTATTTCATACAGGCTTTTGCATCACAGGTCTATGGGTAAGCAGGAAGAAAAGCCATTGCAAGTTGTTTAAGAATGCATTAACCTGTCCTTCCATTTAGTTATCTCCCTGCCAATTTCTTACTTTCCTATCAATTTCTTGTCCTTTTCCTCTTTGTTGAGCTATTATTAGGACATTTGTTCTTTCAAGTAATCAAGTTTTTGTTGGGTTCTAAAGCGAAATCAAATAAAAAATATGCAGCGGGAAAAATGTACCCAATAGGATTCATGCAATTCGAATTGATCGTTGGTTTAGAATATTACCCTTGATGTGTGAACTTTTCAAAGCTTGAGAGTCAAGTCGATCTAAGCGCGATCAGTACGCACTTCTTTGATATTCACACGACCACAACCGCCGTCCGTCTCACGAACACAATTGGAGAAATCATGATTTTTCATTATCCTACGCCATAGTGTTAGTTACTATTTAAGGAGAGACCGAAAAGACCTAACCTTTTTGGTTTATATAATCTTACACGATCTTATCAGATAACATTGTATTTATTACTTAACCTCCAAGTCATATCTAATATGATATTTTCTTTATTTTTATTAAACGTGGGATTTATCCATGGTCTTGTTTGAAAAACTCAAACGCATATTGGATTAATCCATTAATCCAATAAGTTCGGATCCAATAATTCAATAAGTTTAGGATCTGATTAGATTAACCCATTAACCTAACAAGTTTAGGACCAATAACATTAACTTATTAATCTTAGCGTAGACCTAATGCGGGACTTCGATTGTGATCCCAACAGTTTTATCTTTATTTAATGTTGTATCACTATCTTGGTTGGGTTGGGCAAATTGTTCATTGCCATCCATATTTTTTATCACTCAAGGTTTTGTGATGGAACTTCACTTCTTGTCATCATTCATAAGTAATCTCGAATGGTACTGGTAATTTTTTTTATATCCCATCATGATCGTGCAGACTAACCTCTCCTGCTTATGATATAGGCTTGTAGCCATTCAGGACAAATGGCTTAACCTATTATTTCTTCCAACTGTTAACATATTGGTCACTTTTATCATGCCAAGCTTATTGGCTATTTTGTCATATGCAGGGGTCCAAATTATGGGTACCGTGGGAGAGTAGTTCTTGCTTTTGAAGAAAACGGGTCCTCTAAAGTTGGAGTTAGATTTGACAAACAAATTCCCGAGGGTAATGATCTTGGGGGCTTATGTGAGGAAGATCATGGATTCTTCTGTGCTGGTGATTCTCAGTTGACATTTTTATTTTTTCCCCCTTCATTGTTTATAAATACTAATTTTGTTTTCTCTTAATTAACTGTCTTTTTATGTAGCTGATTTACTTCGCCCAGACTTCTCTGGGAGCGAAGACTTTGAAAAACTTGCAATCAATGAATTGTTAGAGGTATGCTATTTTGTTCTTATCCTTTGCATGTTAATATACAGTTGGCATTTGTTCTTATCCTTTGCATGTTGATATACAGTTGGCATTTGTTCTTCCTTTGCATGTTGATATACAGTTGGCATGCATTGGGGTTGTTTTTCACTACTTGATCCCTTTTTCAGGTTGTGACAGAAGAAAGTAAAAATGGTCCTTTGATTGTTTTTCTCAAAGATGTTGAGAAATCTATATCTGGAGTTACTGATTCATATATGACGATGAAAAACAAGCTTGAGTTGATGCCGCAAGGTACTCTTATAGTCGGGTCCCATTCACAGGTTGACAATCGTAAAGAGAAGGTAATAACCTTCCTTAAACAGGTTTTACCTTCTGAACATTTGTTTCAAATTTTCATTCCTTTATATCTTCACAGTCACACCCTGGTGGGCTTCTTTTTACAAAATTTGGGAGTAATCAGACAGCTTTGCTTGATTTGGCTTTCCCGGTACTCTAATTAGATTTCAATTCTTGCAAAACTGTTGGTATTTTTGTGTTCATGAGTTTGAATTTGTCTTATCTTTTATATGCTTCATAGTCCATGCTTTTGATGCTATCTTCAAATTGCTTCATTGATGTGGTATTGGCCATCAAGTGCTGAGCCAAGCACTGTTTCATCTTCTTTATTCCATAGAAAAGATGACGATTTACTTCTGATGCATCAACAAACTTAGGGCATATAAGGTGTAGGCTTACAAGATTTTATTTAATTCCAGCACTTTATCTTCTCTAGCTCCATGTAATTTCACCATACCATTCAACCTCCTAAGCTAGGCGCCTAACTACTATTGATAGAACAGCTTGGCCTTAATTAAAAGATAGTGTGCCTCAACTAGCTGTCATGCACTCAAAGTCAAAACAAGGACCTCCAGTGCCTTCAACAAATGCTTCAGTTGGTGATGCATGATTAACAATTTGGTTGCTTGAAGCACACACAACCTGGATTACTTTCTTATTCTTTTTTTTAAGCTGTCAATGATAATCATCTTACTTAAGAGCAACTGGATGCTTCTTTAGGAGGATATAAAATGTGGTTCTTGTTTTTCTTCAGGGAGAAGCATTGAATCTGACTTGATGAACTGTCTTTGTCGTACAATCTTGGCCTCCCAATAGTATATGGCATGGTCTGGCCCTTTTCCTACGATTGTTTGCTACTTTCTGGTCTCCTAGTTGTCTAATTGTTGAATTAAGCCCGTCTATATGTGACTTTCTCAGCGAAACCATTAAACCCAATTCTTTAGACAAAACTTTGTTAAACTCTGATGTGTGCTCCTCAATTGACATCCCTTTTAACAGGTGGAATTTCTCCGACAATTGCCTGTCATAGTCAGAACTATTACCTTGCCTTTAGATGCTCCCCATTGTTAATCCTGCCCTAATCTTCTTAAGATGGTTTCTCCTCAAGCCTTTTTGGTGATTGAAGTGTTGCTCCTTTTAGTTTAAGTTTCACAAAGAACATTTTTCTTTCTCCCTGAAGGTGATAATTCAACATAACTAGCTACATTCACTTCTTACTCCAACTAGTCTTCTCTACATGTGTTCTCTTATGAAAATCTACTACTTAACTTTAGATTCCACCGTATTTTAATTCAATTAAATGTTGGGACTGTAGATACTAGGTAAAGAAGAGGGGTGAATAGCCTTTTTCATATCTTTGCAAATTTGGTTCTACAAGACTTGTTAGCGCAGTGAAAATATAAACAAAATACACAAGCACAAGAAGACAAATCAAACTTGGTGATTTTATGTGGTTCGGAATCTCCAGTTCCTACTCCACGGCTAATAGTCATTTAGATGGATCACCATCGATTGAAATATTGACAATGTATATTTCTAAGGTTGAGTTCACCCTGTTTAAGAGTTCTACCCTGCCCATGTATACATGTGTCACACTCTCAACTCCCTTGGAGTCTTGCCATGATTCGCTTGTTATCGCTCTGTTGCTCCTGGTTGTGGTCTTTCAAATGTCCATGCATTCCTTCTTCGAACTCCATAAACTTTTAAGCCATCGAACTATCAACACCTTGGCCATGTCAAATCTTCATGTGTATTTTCATCGAGTTTTATACGACTTCATAAAAATTAGATCCAGAATGATCCTAACTTAAACTCTTTGCCTAAACTATCAAAACCAAAATTGATTCCGATCTCAAAGGAACCAAGATCTCAAAGGTGTGATTGCACCAACACTAACTAGCTCATCTTTCTACGTGTCAATGTTAGAGGCATGAAAAATCTCAAATATATGATAATCGCTCTTTGTAAATATGTTTCTTTTATCCTTGAATATCTGTTTGTGCCTCCTATATTTGTTTGCATCCATTTTGATGATAAATGTTTGCCCCTTTATTTGCATGGTGTGGAATTTGTTAGGTCTTATGCCAAACATTTAACTAGTTGTGGCATGGCAAAATGTGCTGTTTGGGGTCGTTTCCATGAGTGACAAACGTATTGTGCAAGTCATGAGAACCATTCCAATTATGACCCCTTGTTTGCCAATCAAATGCCATGATCACAAGTCATGAAAACCATTTTCATATTGTGAGCAATGAGTGGTATATAAATTTCATCCATATTGTCACTTGGGGTGTTTGTGTTAAAATTATATTTGTAGATCACTCGTCAAACTTGATTGTAGGTTTTAGTTTATTTTTCAATACATTAATTCTGTAAGCATCAACAATTACATGGCCAACAAATGTATTCTCGTTGTCACTTCGGAAGCCTGTGCTCTAATTTCACCATGGTTTCAAGCTGAGTGTTATTAATCGACAGAGTTGTTTTGGTAGCTTATTGATATAGATATTGCATTAGGACATGCAAATTTCTCTGTGTTGTTCTTTCTAACATAATTTTTCTCTGTGTTTTGGTAGCTTATTGATATAGATGTTGCATTAGGACAAAAAGTTTGCCTTGTTTTGCACCACAGTTTAAAATATTGTGCTGTACCAATTGGCACGGGCGAAATTTCTCGTTCCGTCCGTTGAACGACACAACATAAGACACTGGCTCCCACGAGCACGGTTGCGGGAGGCGAGGTTTTGCGACTAAGTGAGGCTTTGCGGAGGCCCCACAATTGTGTGAAGCTAGGCCGCACATGTCCTCATGGAGTCCTTGTGGTTGTGCGAGGGCTTGTGGGAGCCCCCGCGGTTGCGTGTGACTTCATAGAGGCTTGTAGGACCCTCACGATTGCTCATGGGCTCGCAGGAGCCCTCATGGCCGTGCGTGGCTTTGCTCCTTGCAATTGCGTGTTGCTTCGTGGAGGTCTGCGGGGACTCGCTTGAGCCTCGCAATTGCGTGTGGGCCCGCATGGTTATGCACGCCATGGGAGGCCTCGCGTCGGATCTTGTTTTTTTCCCCAATTTTTTCTTTAATTTTTTATGCTCTGAATTTTCCCCCCTTAATTCTTTCTTTTCTCACTTTATTAATTTCTTTTTTTATTCCTTTTATTGTGAAAAAAAAATCTTAAGAATATTGATTTTTTTCTCGGTTAACTTCTCTCTACTTCACCTTTTGCATGGACAAACACAAAAATAAAAAAAAAATCTTGAAAATTACCTTTTTAAGAATATTAAAAAATAAAAGAGATAGATTGCTAAAAAAGATAACAACAATTAAATATAATTCCTAAATACTATTATGATTTGAATTAAATTATGATACATATAAATTTAGTTTAATTTTAAACCGATCAAAATAAATAAAAAAAATTCAATTCAATTTAAACCTACTTAACATTAATGATCATGTTTAGACTTTAGTTAACTCTAAATTAACTTTTACTTAATCCTAAATTTTAAAATATTAGTTTAACTTAATAGTAAGCATTTATAGCAATCAAATATGGATAATAATATTTTTTAATTAATACATTTTATATTTAAAAAAGCAACAAAACTCTATCGGCATTGCACGATATAATATTGAAACCGTATTGTCATAGACCAAAACTCCGGCATGGCTCGAAATTTTAAACAATGATTTGCACCATTTGGAATTGACAAGGTAGGAAGAATCTCTTTCCCTTCCTCATCCTTTGATTCGTTTGCTAGTACTACAAGGTGTAATATTATGAAGTGTGGGGAGGGGAAGAGGAAAATACCAACTAAAACATCAACAGTATCAAAGAAGGGGAGGAATGCTACAGTCGGAGATATCAAGCATCTGTATCTTGTTTTCTTATGCTTTTGTCAGATCCAATCATATCAGTCCAATTCCAACTATTAGTTAATTGAGGTATAATGAATACGTAGAGAAATTACTTCCAGTGTCAGATGTCCAAATGTTCCAGGACTAGGAGCATTATTTAATTTGAGTCTTAGAAAATTATAGGTTTTTTTCATTAAGATGTTATAAGAACCAATGCTCATTTGGGTATTATTAGTAAGCTATAATCATAGTCAAGAAGCTTGATGCACTTTGGTAAATTTTTTTTCTAAAATTTTAATACAATTGACATTTTAATTGTGATATGCTTATATTTGGAGGTATGCACACTAGGTAGAAGGGAATTATAAGATTAAAATTCATTTGAGTTGATGTTAACTTATTCCGGATAACTCAATCTCCTCATGTATGCACCTATTCTCTTGGAGGATTAATAGATAAACTTTTCACCAAGTTCTTTGGGCTAACCAGAAATGTTGCTTTGTTAAGTGGCTTTTCACATATTCTTTCTAAATACAGCCATTTTTCATACTGGCCCCTCTATTAATAAGCGTGTAAATTTCTTTACCATTTTTTGTTACTGATGTGTGTTTCATTATATAATGCCGTCCGATTGTAGCACCCTCACTTATCATAGTTGATCAGCAATTTCATTTTTATTTATAGTTACATTTGGACATATATGTTAATGTTATCTTGTTCAGGTATTTGCATTACCTCAAAGCCAATAAAAAACTAAAATAAAATAAAGTAAAATTACAGCACAATTACCTCTGTTCCATAATCTGTCCCCCGGGAATACCCAGGATAACTTTGGGAGGCTGCACGAAAGAAGTAAGGAGATTCCTAAGACGATGAAACAACTCTCCAGACTTTTCCCTAACAAAGTTATGATTCAGCTTCCACAGGTTTGAGTTGGAAACTTATATTTGCATTTGGTCTTCTTTTTTTTTTAAAAAATAGTATCATTGTTTAAATACTAGAAATACTTGCAGGATGAAGCACAATTATCAGAATGGAAACAGCAGTTGGATCGAGATGTTGAAACTCTTAAAGCCAAGTCTAATGTGCTGAGTATACGATCTGTAAGTCTTATATTTCCTTCATGAATTCAAATTGCTGATCCATGTTGCGGTATTTTGGATTTTTTACCTTTTGTTTCAAGAATTTCATCATCTTAAATGCAGGCTGTTCTATGACTTGTGAGTTTGATTAGTATTTTGTTTCAGAAGTCTTCATTGTCTTACGTGTCTTAAAGAGATTACATTTCTCTTTGAACCTTAGATGAAAGTGTTAAAGTAAAATGCTACAGTTTCGATATCAGGAAATGTTAATGGCAAGGTTTAAAATTTCGACTCGTATCGGAATTTCGGTCTGCGACCGGAACGATACGGTTTCGGTATCGTATCGTCCATGCTGATACTATTTCGGTATTTTTTTAAAACATTAATATTAATTATTTGATTTTTTTTTTTTAAATTTTAGTTAATTTTTAAAAAAGAATTTAAGATTTAATTTTACCTAAATTATAAATTCGAATTTAGAATTTTAATTAAAATATCTTTAATTTTTTAATTTTTATTTAATATATAGATTAATTAATAATTTATTTAATTAAATTTTATAGTTTAATATATATATATATATATATATATATATATATATATATATATATATATATATAGAAATTTCACGCGATCGTATTCTTGCGATACTTTCTATTATCCGTCATTGCCGCCTCCTTCCGGTCTTGCCTCTCCTTAGATGCGGTATGCGTTTCGGTTTCGGTGGTTCGTCGGAACGAAATTTTTCGGCAATTTCGTGTGAAACAGCTCGGAATTTAAAACCATGGTTAATAGCAATTCAGGTTCAAGCTTTAGCACTAAGACGCCAATTTCCCTTATTGTCAGTTTCATTTTCTAGCAATTAGCTTATTGCCAATCAGCAATACACATGGTAATATTCATGGAAAATAAAATAAAATTTCCTATTGGATGCAAAACATATATAACTCGAATGGCAGGTTAACATTTCTCGATTTGGTTGATGTTGCTTAATCATCATCACATGCCATACTCGGCATCTCATTTTCAATCAGTGAGGAAGCCTTTTGATTTTAATTAGCAATTGAAATTTTAATTTGTTTACTTATTTTATTTATTTTTAACTTAATTGATGAATGATTTAACTTAATTAATGAATGATAATTTTCATATTATCTGATCTAAGTAGTACTTGACCTTTTAATTTTCCAACTTGTTTGATGTTTTGTTAGTTCTATGTATTCAAATAAGAGGCCAACAATGGAAGCACTTTGACTTTCATGATTACCACGGTAGAAAATCCGTTGGTCCATCATTTTTACACTACATGCCTTACTAGATATTTGTCACTCGAAACAAAAGATGATGTGATATTCACGCTAGTATATAAATAATGTGCTTTAGCAAATCTATTCTTTTTTTTTTGATTGGCACTAGGGTATCTGAACCTTTGGTCCGATTAATCCCTGGGAGCGACTGGCTCTGCCTACGGACATTCGGGACGCCTCGTCAACAGTCGAGCCGGATAAGGTCGGAGCCTAAGTGGCCTCCATCGGCCACCAAAGGTAAATCAGGGAAGCACTCACACCAATGGTAAAGTTAGTGGCTTTGGCATCTTGTCTTCGCTTGGTCAAGTGAAGCCTCTGCATATGTAACAGAGAGCACGCAGTATACTGGCCTTCTCCAGAGCAGACTGCACGTAGAGATTGGTGTGGGGTCACTAAAAGTTACTAGAGGGGAGGAAGTAGCAGGAGTTGGATGGCTGGGGCTGACAATTATATACTAGAGGGGATGTTAGAGTTGGGATCTATAGGAGACCCTGTTGATAGAGAAAGGAGGCAAGTAACAGGAGGAAAAAGAGTATGTAAAACCTCAAGGATGGGAGGAAGCAATCTGTTATGTCATGTTCAAGGCCTTCCAATTGAACCTTAGTAAAGAAGAGATTCTGAGGGCAGAAAACTTACAGATCATATACCTCTTTTACTAAGTTTAATGGGAAAGAAGTTGTATTTGATCGAAAAACAAATAGTTATTCATATACAGTAGAATAAGCAATGTTCAACCCATCAATTTATTCAATTGCTGTTACTTGATGTTCCCTTGGTTGCTTTTAATCCCTTCTCTTTCTTCGAAGAAGGTCTGGTTAATTATAATAGATGCCTGCGATTTTGTTATTTTCTTCTCATTCTTCACATTAGTAAAAATTTTGAATTAGATGTGCTGCCATCTTAAGGTTTCCATCTTTTGTGTTTATACAGTTCTTGAATCGGTGTGGCTTAGATTGCAATGATCTTGAAACTGTGTCAATAAAGGATCAGTCACTTACAAATGAAAGTGAGTTGCTTTCTATGGTCTATCTGTATTATCACTACTGTCATTACCAATGCTTTTTAAAAAAAATATATAAATATTTTTGGGCAGATGTGGATAAGTTAGTTGGTTTTGCTCTTAGTCATCATGTCGAGAATAGTATAATTGAAGCCTTGCCAAAGGACACAAAGCTCATTCTCTCCAGTGAAAGGTTATTATACATTTGAATTGTGATGTAGGGAAGCATGGAGTCTATATAAAGCTCCCCTAACCTGCTTAAATTGTTACAAATGATTGGCAGCCTTATGAACGGGTTAAGTATGCTACAGAACTTTCAAAATGATAACAAGAGCTCAAAGAAATCACTTAAGGTATTTCCCTCGTTTATTTTTTTCATAATCTTAGCGATACGGCTGGGTTCTCCAATGCAATGCCTTTTGGTGTATACTTATGAATTTCTTTCATTGTACCACTTCAATGTCGTTATTTAATTACCAACTTGCTTTGTTACAGGATGTGGTTACTGAGAATGAATTTGAGAAAAGGTTACTTGCTGATGTTATTCCACCTAACGATATTGGAGTTACATTTGATGACATTGGAGCATTGGAGAATGTTAAAGAAACACTGAAGGAGTTGGTGATGCTTCCCCTACAGAGGCCAGAACTATTTTGCAAAGGACAATTAACAAAGGTGCTTCTTTTCTTGATTTTCCTCCTAATTGTTGTTCACTTTGAATTCTCTAATTTTGGATACCAAAACAAACTTGTGACATAAATTCCTACTAGTCTACTAAATCGTAATAAATTGTCAAAATGATTTATTCTTGCATTTGTTCCAAATAAATTCATGTCTCCTAATATGATTGTTTGATATTACTTATGCCTTCATCATACAAATTGTCAAAATACGTTAATTGTATTTTGTATAGTATATCTGTTCCCAGACAAAGTTGCCGGCTGTCTTTTGGTCTACAAAAATCCTAGTTCTAGTAAAAGGTTAAATTTGCAAACTGCATCAGCCATTGAGGTTCAGTTTGTACTGTCACGTAATTTTACATAATCAATTGACAAAGTGCCTTTTAAACATTCTTTCAAGTGGAATGAGAATCTAAAGAAGTGAAGGAAGAATAACTAATTGACAATGACAAGCAATGAGAAAGAGGATGTATAGCTAGTGCATTTGCAGTTATTTTTCTAACTAATAATGGGAATTTCGAAATTAGAAACTTGATTTGGGATTGCGGACAGCATGGAGAAGTACCTCCACGACAGATTTAGAAGATAGTGTAGTTTAGAAAAATGGAGCGGACTCAAATAAGATTACCTTTACAAAAATAAAGCACATAATTAGGAGAGTAGCAATGGTACCACCCTTTTTGTGTATGAGAATACACAGGAAGACACAGTTATCAAGGAACAATTTACCTTTACTTGGAGATTAAAAGTGAACAAAACAAATTCGAAGTAGCTAGCTGAGGTGATGCATTTTCTCTAACTTGGAGCCAGAGGAAGTGAATGTACTCTGCAAGTAAGCTGTGGAAGTGGAGTTAAAACTGGATTCCTTACCTGTTGGCGGGCCATCCTATGGAGGTGGTTCAGATTGAGCTACATGAGCAATATACGAGGATGTCTAAGTGGGTATCCACGATGTGGATGCTTTAAATGTTCTGACTTTCTTCAGTAAACACACTACCTAGAGCTACCCTATATTCCACCTTGACCTCCACACACCTCTTTACTGTCTCCATGACATCTACCAGACTATGCTTGAACAACAAAAGCCAAGCATTCCAACATATACTTAGAAGTTGAAGCAGAGTTGTTAGAGGCACAAAATATCCCCATATAAGTATCAAAAAACAAGGGACTGAATGTGCCTCAAAGAATCTGAGTTTTCAATGGTTTGAGTTCAAGGCACATAATGTAAATGAGTATAACTGGAAGGAGCTTATCAATCTAATCTTCATAACTCCAGCATTATATTGACACCTAGTAGACAATATGAAGTTATTGTTGGAACCAATAGCAAGTTCTGAAATCAACCAATTTGGTAGTTATCTCTTTATTGGATTGACAAAGCTAAAGAGATTTTCAATCACCTTGTAATAATGAGAGTCATCACCAGTAAACAGATTTTGTGTCTGCATTCATGCCTGGTAGCAATAAAAATAAACATCAGAAGATGCTCATAATGCTATGGTCAATTCCTTGCCAAAGGAAGGCCAATTATTAAGTATCACTGCTTTCCTATGAAGCTCTGGCTTAGGAATTGGCAACTCCTATGGTCAAATGCTCTAATTACCTATGCCTTGTAAACCAAACTTTAGCTGCTGTAACCTAGGATGTATAGTTATCCCTCTTAAGTTTCTCAATGGTAGATTGGTAATCAGCAGGAAGACAGAGATAGGGACCGACTAATCTATTGTGAGATGGCATGTGGAGGAGCTAAGGGCTTGTGTATTTCCAAGGGATCGACTAATCTATTGTGAGATGGTTAGCGTGAAGCAAAGTTGCAAAGGATAAGACTTTGGTGAGTAACCTATACACAATGGGGTGAAGATAAAACTCAACATGGGTAAATTCACCTTAAAAATGATAGCAGCCAAGGTTACCAATTGATTGATATTAAAAATCAATTGACTAGTGGTTGAGAAATTCAACAGCCTAAAGTGTTCGAGATTTGTGATTTGAGTTCAAAAATTCTATGAACATAATTATTTTATTTGTGATTGAATTGACTGAACAATTGACTAATGACAATTGTCAACAACAATTAAATTGTGACGGATCAATCAACTAATGGTATAATAGTTGGATAACAAATAATAAGAGTTATTGAAGGATTGAAGATTATAAAAGGAGAGCTCGCTAGAGGCTTCAAGGTTGCTGAAAGTAAGATTGTTAAGTCTCCATTGTATTATAGCTTTCATTGTAAATCCTAATAACTCTTATGATTTTAAGAGATTAATTTCTCGACCTATGGAAGAATATTGAGGAGAAAAATAATAAATTTTTGGATAATCCATTAGTAGATCATAAATCATGGAATAAGAGTTTGAGGAACTAACACATATTAACGTTTGTAAATGTGATTACATATTTATTTTATTTTTGCTATGCTAATTGTTGATGTGACATTGCTATCAATAGCAATGGTAATTGAGAATCACAATTGCAGTCTTATGCTCATTATTCACATTACTTTATCTTGACCATTCAATCTTAATAGTTGATTGTATTGTTATATGTTAATTAAGAATAATAATAATAGATTGGTTCATCAACAAAGGATAGATTGAAAATGAGTTAAATATTTGTTAGTTGACTAGGTAGTTAACTGAAAATGATAATATTAATTGATTGATATCAACAAGATATCAAGAGTGGTTGAGTGGATAAAGCTACAATAATATTTATATTTTTAGTTGCAACTATGGAGTAGCCAACTAATCAATGAATTTCAAACTGGAGCAGCATTAAATATTGATTGTTACACTTTCACGTGCAAGTTTTCAGTTTGTATGCATTAAATGAAGTTATGACTAAATTTTGTGCCTTTTGTGTTAGGATCTCTAGAAATTAAAATGTTTAACTTTCTTTTCTTGTTTTCCAGCCATGCAAAGGAATTCTTCTCTTTGGACCCCCTGGCACAGGGAAAACCATGCTCGCTAAAGCTGTCGCTACAGAAGCAGGTGCAAATTTTATCAACATATCGATGTCAAGCATCACATCCAAGGTATTTTACCTTATGCAGTGTCTTATAAAAATGGGTTGCTGTATTAAGTTGTTTATGTTGCCATTTTATGTGATACAAGGTTAGAAAGCTTTTTTCAACCTTCATGTTAGTTGAATTTCTGATGATATAAAAATCATGTTCTGGTACTTAAAAGATTAAGTGACAAATGAAAAAAAATACTATAGAAATTAATGTATCAATTTGGTTATGTGTCAACCATGGATTCTATTTATTTAACCACAGATTCTATTTGTTTAATAAAATTGGAGAAACATAGGAAAAAAAAAATCATCTTTTTTGTTGATTTAGAAAAGCTTACAGCTGAACCCCTAGAAAGTGATGGTGGATTTTAGAGAAGAAACAAATATCTAATAGTTATATTATAGGGTAATGGGCATGTACTGTGGTAGTCAAGTTTACATCAAAGTCAGTTCTAAATTTATATCTTTCTACAGTAGTGCTAAATAATTTTATTAGTAGATTCAAAGCAAACTTTGTATTTTGTTATTTGTAGAGGATAAAGTGTTAATTGATAGCGTAAATAAAATAAACTTGAGAATTTGGAGAGAAGCTTTATAAGGTAAAGATTTTAAGTAGAACTAAGGTTGAATATATAAAATATAATTTCAATAACAAGAAAAGAAGTTAGCTAACAGTTAAGATGAATGACCAAGAAATTCCAGTAAGAGTTTTTAGTTATTTTTGGATCTATTATTCAAAATGTAGGAGATATTGTTGAAAATATTAATAATGGGATAATGAATTGGGGATTGCAATGTATGGGAATTATAGAAGATATGCGAGTCCAAGGTTTTAAATGCCGAGCCATTTCGGACGAAATTGCCGAAAAATTTCGTTCCGACGAACCACCGAAACCGAAATGCGTACTGATACCGAAGGAGGCGGCGGCGACGATGCAGAGGCGGGTACTGGAAGGAGGCGGCGGCGACAGCGACGACGCAGAGGCGATCGCGATCGGACAGCGCGATCGCGCTGCGCGATTGCGGTGAGAAACCGTGATCGCGATTGCGTGAAATTTCTAAATTTCTATATATATATATATATTAAACTGTAAAATTTAATTAAATAAATTATTAATTAATTTATATATTAAATAAAAAATAAAAGATATTTTAATTAAAATTCTAAATTCGAATTTATAATTTAGGTAAAATTAAATCTTAAATTCTTTTTTAAAAATTAACTAAAATTAAAAAAAATAATTAAATAATTAATATTAATGTTTAAAAAAAATACCGAAATAGTATCGACACGGACGATACGGTACCGAAACCGTATCGTTTCGGTCGCAGATCGAAATTCCGATACGAGTCAAGATTTTAAACCTTGTGCGAGTCATTGATGCATGTGGAATTACTAGAAATGAGGATTCAAAACACTATATACATGTTTAAAGACAGCTAATTGATTCTATATCTTAAAATAGAGTTCAAGTGGTCCATGTGGCAAACCCCAAAAAGTTTGAATTGATAGGGCTCATTAATGTGGATCTTGTTTAGCTGAAACAGGGACCTGCAAATTGGAGTTTTGTGATTTTTTGCATTGAATGTGCTTTAAATGGTAAAGCCTTTTTTTTCTAAATTTAATTTTTCACATCATTTGTAACAGTGGTTCGGTGAGGGTGAAAAGTATGTAAAAGCAGTGTTCACATTAGCCAGTAAGATTGCCCCAAGTGTGATCTTTGTTGATGAGGTAAGCTTATTGTTTAGGTTTTATTGTAAATGATGGTAGAAATTTGTATCAATTTGACTTCTGTTTTGTTCATTTCTCTGTTTCAAAGGATGATTGTGTTATTTCCATTTTATTATAGGTTGACAGTATGTTGGGCAGGAGAGAAAATCCTGGAGAGCATGAAGCAATGCGAAAAATGAAAAATGAATTCATGGTTAATTGGGATGGCTTGCGAACCAAAGATAAAGAGCGAGTTTTGGTTCTTGCTGCCACAAACAGACCGTTTGATCTTGATGAGGCTGTTATAAGGAGACTTCCTCGAAGGTAAATATTGGATGCTGTATAATTTGATTGTTAATCAAAAGATTGATGTGTAGAAATGTTTTTTAATGCAGATTAATGGTAAATTTACCAGATGCATCAAACAGAGAGAAGATTCTGAGTGTAATATTGTCAAAAGAAGAGTTATCACAGGATGTTGATCTTGATGTTCTTGCAAATATGACTGATGGGTACTCAGGAAGTGACCTGAAGGTCAACTTTACTAGAAGTGTATTTTCATCTTGTTTGAGTTATATTCTTGAGTGATTAAGAGAGCTAATATCTTATTGTGTTTCAGAATCTCTGTGTAACTGCTGCACATTGCCCCATCAGAGAGATTCTGGAGAAAGAAAAGAAGGTTAGTGTTTCTCCTTGACTATTTTGAACAGGGGAAAATTACCTTCAAATCAATGAATATTTCAGAAACTCTTTAATTGGGAGTGTTAAGATACAGCACATGTAAAAATATAATGCTGTGGAGATAAGAATGCTTAAGATGGAAGTGTGGTTTTCAGAAACGATAAAAAAAATATATTAACATCCATGAGCAATTAGATGTAGATCCAATAAACATTCGAGGAAAGATTGAAGAATTTTTTAGTTGATGCAGTAAAAAAACATAAGCCATTTGAATATTATTAGTGATACCAGGTCAATGCAAGAAGCTATATAGCTGATGCCAGATAGTTGGGGCAAATATTGTTGCAAATCTATCACCCGACTACCAACTCAGCTACACCCCCGTGGGGGCGATAGTTGGGGCAAACATGATACTACTAAAGATTGTTAGGCCATAGTTCAAGACTGCTGAAATAACAAAGAGGGATATGGAGTTGGTGTTGGGTGATCCCTAGTAGATTACCCAGCAAGAAGAGTTTGACCAGGATCTGGGACTTCTGCTAGTGCATACTTTAGGGTAAATGGCTTCCTACTTTTAAGATAGCTATCAGTCAGCCCTATATATGTAGTATTAATGACACCAATCTCTTCCCATCCATTACTGAATATTAATGTAGATGTTCAAATATTCACACGTGGACATGATTTGTTTATACCAACACTTTTGAAATGCATGCTTAAAAGTATGCAGCTTTTGATTGGCTCTGAACCTGAATGCCCAAATGACAAAGTAACAGCAGGCTGAAATATTCACCAGGTAATGCAATTTTTCTCATGATATGCTGGAGCAACTTGCTTCTACTATCTAAGAAGGGCTACTTTAGCCTTCAGAGCTGTCCCAATTGGAGCATAACCTATAGGGTTTAGGGGTAATTCTTAAGTGGACAGAGGTCAATTTCTGGAGGTTTCATCACCCTGGGCTATCGATCGACCCTCTCCTTTACACTTGCCACCTGAGATCCTGATTTATCTCCTCCACTGGTAGGGGCAGCCGGAGTGGGCTGCTAATGTGGCGGTTCCACATTTTTTTTTTTTAAAGAAGAGATACTTTTCTTAATGATAACTCGTGTGTTTCCCAGTAGCACAACTATAGTAGGTTTCCCAATATAACCTTGCTTGTGATAACCAACATTGCTAGGTTCGATGCACAATGGTCTACAGGTTATGCTTTTTTTTTTTTTTTGTTGTTGTTATGGTGTTTAAAACTCTGCAATTGCACACCATTGTTCATTTTGTTGTTCTAGAATGGGATCTATTGATTCTCTGTCTTGAAACATACAGGAAAGGATTTCAGCAATTGCAGAAGGTAGACCTCTACCTATGCCATACGGAAGTGGAGATATTCGTCCCTTGAACCTTGAAGACTTCAAATATGCACATGAGCAGGTAATGCAGCAACCTTGTACATGCACATGATTACAATTAAAACGTTAATAACTCATAGTGGCTGTGCCCTATGCTAAGCGTGCCTTTAACATCTTTGGAAGTCAAACGTAATTTTTTCCCTTCTGAGTGCATTTGCAGCTCGAGGACTGAAACCATTGCATGTATTCATATCTTATGCATTCATTTTTTTTCTCTCTGAAAGCTAAAAATTTCCTAGGTAGCTTTTTGCTTGTCCTGGTAAATTTGCAAAATAAACTGATTTGCAAATGCTGGTATATGTAAAACAGCATTTGGGTAGCTGTACGTTCAAGTTATGTGGGGTAGTTGAAATTCACCGCCTGTAACTTCAAATTCTTTATGTGAATAATTATTGGTGAATTTTGAACTTGCAGGTGTGTGCAAGTGTGTCATCTGAATCTACGAATATGAATGAGCTTCTTCAGTGGAATGAGCTCTATGGTGAGGGAGGGTCAAGAAAGAAGAATTCATTAAGCTACTTCATGTAGGAGAACTCCATTTTGTGTATATCCCTTCTGAAATCCCTTTCGCCGAGCTAGTTAATCTGCCGATCAAAGTAGCGGCTTCGCTTGTCAATCTTGTATCTATTTTTCATAGCAGTTATTTATTAACTGTTAATTTTTATCAAATGGAACTCAAATGTTTATCGAGGTGGTATAATCCATAGTTTTTTTTTGCCGTTACCTGTAATTTTGGACCTCAACGTGGTTGAAGGCTTATTTATCTGTACATGATCATGGTAAAAGTAATAAAGGGCCTAACTATAGGATTGGGTTCTTGTTATGCAAGCGGCCGGTGTGTTTGACATTTGGATGATTACTGGAATTTTTAGGGATCCTTCAGGTTTTATAGAAAAACATTATTTTAACATGAACGCTGCCTTTTTTTTTTTTTGGGATGAATGGTAAATATTATGGGGCAACAACAAGAAGGTAAGCAATCGCTATTTCGATATGACCTTCGAATGGTGCGTAGTAGACTCAGGACATTAGATAGATGCTGTCACATTTGTCCACAGTTCCATACTAATTGGGCACAACAAGAAGAGGTGTAAATTTGTACTTGGGCAAGAGATATGTCTTCCACACAATTTTGATCCAAGGTTGGTTAGCCTCTTTCGGTCTGAAGAATTCAAATGTCTTGCTTGTAGACTCAAGATGTTAGATAGTTGCTGTCAGATGTCTAACGATCTTCTTACCTTTGTCCACAACTCCATACTAATTGGGCACTGGAAGAAGAGGTGATCTCGTGATTTATCCGCATGTTGGCACAACGAGCATGTCTTGATTGGCTCGTATGGTAATTGATCCTTTATTTGCCATTTTCCATATGCAAGCAGTCAAAACGTAAATTTGTGCTTGGGCAGGAGATATGCCTTCCACACTGTTTTGACCTACAGTTACTTAGTACCTTTCGATCGAAAGAATTTATGTCTTGCTTGTTGCTTGCTTTTCTGAGGCGTATCAGTCAATGAGCTTTATGTTAGCACTGCTCTGTCCACCTGTTTGTTGGACAATTTGGTCATGCAGCTGCAATAATATCTTAATTAGCAGTGAATCGGAGGCTTTGACTTGTCATTGCCATATATCCGCCCACTGAAGGTATTGATGGTGTATCCATCGCATCCATAAAGAATCATTTTTTCATTGTATGTTCCATAGGGCCCTATACAGCAAGGTTGAATTCCAAGCATGCAGATCTTATGCTCCATGGCCACCCTCCTCTTTGGATAAGCAAATTGTTGCCCAAGAAATTAGAGGGTGCTTTGTGGACCATACAAAGGACCTGCATATACCATATAGTTTGTCTATGACGTAGCTTGGGATGGGAAAAATAGAAAGACAAAAGCATTCCATCTCTTGTAGTACCATCTTCACTAGCTCAAGTTTGCTCGCATATGATAGTGTGTGTTTTGACCACGAAGTCATCTTTTGCACTGCTGCATCAATAAGAACACTGTAGTTGTTGATACAAAGCTTTTTAGTGTCTAGCAGAATACCAAGGTATCAAAATGGGAAGACCCCTCGTTGGAACCCTATGAGGTGCAACAATGTTTCCTTGGTTCGTGGATCAATCCTAGCGCAATACAGGTTGGATTCTAGTGGGTTAGCCCACAGGCCTGCATTTTCACCGAAGTCCCTTAAGTAGTTTGCAATTAGGGTGATGGTAGTCTCATCTCCTCTCGCAAATACTAACAAGTCGTATGTGTATGCCAAGTGCGTGATGCCAATGTCTGCACACATGGGATGAAAATGGAATCTAGGCTGCTTGGATACTTCCTTCAAGGATCTTGAGAAAACTTCAGGATAGTCCAAATAATAAAGGAGATAATGAGTCACCTTGCCATAGTCCATATTGCCCCCGAAAGAATCCATATAGTCCACCATTAAGACCGATGAATTATGAGACTGTGGAGGTACATTCCCTGATCCATTTGCAAAACTGCTGGGGAAAATCAAAACCATCAAGTGCTTCTTGCATGAAATCCAAATCCACCATGTCAAATGCCTTTTGAAGGTCAACTTTGAGCATACAATGTGGGATATTCGCTTCCGAGCATACTTCCTTAGTAGTTCCTAAGCTAATTGTATGTTTTCGACGATGGATCAACCTTGCACAAAGGTTGCTTGCACTAGGTCTAGTAGGCTATCCATTACATTGGCTAGTCTGCAGACCAAAATCTTTGCAATCACCTTGTATATGACTGTGCAAGTGGATATCAGTCGATAGTCACCTACGGTGGGAGAGTGCTCAGATTTTGGAACTAAAGCAATGAGTGTATGGTTTCATTGTTTGAGCAGCCTTCCTATCATGAAGAATTCTTGCATAACTCTTTGAAAGTCAGACCCTATCATGTCCTATGTTGAAGTGAAGAACTTGGCTCCATACCAATCTGGTCCTGGTGCCTTGTTGCTACCAATGTTGAACACAACAACTCGGATTTCCTCTATTGTGACTGGGTTGATAAGCTCTTGTCTTTGCCAATTAGTGAGCCACGGGCCTATGAGCTGCTCATTGTCCAACAACATGCAGTGTGCCATGCGCCCAAGCAAATTTTGGAAATGGGCAACGAACTCGATTGCCACCTCTTCAAGGTTCGTTGTGTGTTCCCTTGAGGACTTCGTAATGACCACAATGGAATTGTGCTTGTTGTTCCTCTTTACTAGATCATGAAAGAACCTTGTGCACCTGTCACCCTCCTTCAAAAATTTACATTTTGCTCATTGCTAGTAGAATGACTTTTCATCTTCTGCAAGTATCATTAGATGGTCTCGCATTTGTGCATATTGAGCCGGGGTCCCCCTACCAATAATGTTTATTGACATCCAAGGATTCCTTTGCACAGTTTGCTTATTGCGAGATGTGATGAAAGTGTTGCTGATTTAGTGGCCACAACCTTGCTTTTAATCTGCCCATTTTGCCTTTCAGAATATACTAGTTAGTGCCAAAGATTGGTTTTTTCCATGCCCGAGTGACCAAGTCTTGATATGTGGGATGCAATATCCACATGTTGAAGAACTTGAAGGGCTGTCATTTTTTTTTGCTCCTCCTGGAGGACGGATACTATACAACATGAGTGATCAAATAGGCACCCCGAAGAAAGGAATTCCGCAAACCCGTTGAAATCTTGCATCAACCAATAGTTGTTAATCACAAGACGATATAACTTGCAAAAGACCATACCATCGTTCTAAGTTAGGAAACAACCAATGGATTATAGGTCTATCAATGCTTGACTTTGTGTCAACCATTCGAGATCTTGCAGTTCATAATTTGTGACTGGTTGTCCACCTATTTTATCAGCAGCTGAGAGCAAGGCGTTGAAGTCCTCTAAAATCAGTCAAGGCTCAATGATGCCTTCTCCTAGCTCTTCTAATGATTGCCATAATGATCATCGGGTGACTATGGAGTAAAATCCATAGACAAAGGTAGCGAGCATTAGTTGCCCCATAATGAGGCATCGAATCCGATAGTGCATGAGTTCGTCGGATGTCCTCAACACCTCCAAGTTTGTAAATTGTTTGTCCCACAAGAGAAGGATGAACCCACAAACATAATGAGAAACATTGTGTACCACACCCATACTTGGGAAGTGCCACTGAATGATGGTTCCCAGCGTGCCCTCGTTAAGCTTGGTTTCTAGCAGACAGAGTATATTGATGCTCTTTTGTTTTAGGTGTTGCACCCCCCTTATTGTTTTGTGTGTGTGTGTGTGTGTGTGTCAAAATAAGTTCCCCTTTATTTTGAATGAATTTAAATGCTCTGTAAATACAATACTGAAAAATACGGAACTTACAGCGATTAGTCAGATTCTTCGCGCTTTCAAGGATGGACTGTGACAGAGGAATAGATCTTTCTATCTTTGCTTGCTATTTGAAGGATGATCACAATGACGGACCAACCTTACTCTTCCACGAATCAAGATCTGATCGCACCTTAGCGTTCGCCGATCTCTCTATTCTCTTCGGTAGAGCTTTTGCAGTGCTCTTACAGCTTCTCACCAACAGCCTAACGCCGATGCTCTACCTCTCTTCTTTGCTCTCATTTTCACTCTCCTTCTTTCACTCTTGCCATGCATCACTTGGATGCTATTGATAGCTAGGAAGGGCACCTACATAATGTGTGCACGTTGCCAAACAACGTGCACACAACATGTGCCTACATCTCCCACTCATCCAAGTTATGCCACATAGGCAAATTGTCACATAGATCAATAAGAGGTATTTAGCCACATAGACTAAATAGACCGGAGTCCATATTCAAAAAGACTAAAAGAATAGAGATCAATAGTCATAAAAGACCAATAGAACAACCAATTTATTCTTAGGAAAATGGTTCGTGCGACAGCAAGCATACTGAGCATTCATTGTTAAGAAAGTTATTACACCTTATATAGCTGCTCATAGAGTGATCAATGCTAAGAAAAATTATTACACCTAATTAGATGCTTCCCAAATGATACATAACCATTCTCTGAATGACCCATAACTATTCTTCCAGGTGGTACGCAATCGTTCTCCTGGTGGTACACAACTGTTTTACTGGTACATGATCTATAGCCATGTCTTGCTATTTACCCAGATTAAATAATTTTTATTTACATCAATATGAACACCTCTAATCCCTCATAATGATCATCATGTCAAGAGCATATTTCATATTCTCAATATTCAAAATTATTTCTATACACAATAGAAATGGATCGACAAGTGAATAACACCAAAAGATGTAAATATATTTAATCTTCCTTTTTAGCTCGAATCTATTCATTTTAATTAGTCCCTTTCCTAGTTATGTTCTATAGACCGAATCATCCATAGTCAATAGGTTTATATGTTAAAGTAGCAGACCCCGATTAAAACTTCAAGTAGACAGCTAAATAGTCACTCAGGACAAATACTGAGATTAACATATAATCTCAAAGGGTTCATATAGTAAAGAAGCAGGGATCCATTTTTCTACTACCCTTATTGTTGTCTTACCACATGTGGTATGGATCACATGTTACGTTGTTATTCTCTTTATCAATAAAGAGCCCATGTTTTTCTCAAATCAACATCGTACAGATTTCGATCTAGACATTCCCAATGCCTAATCTAGAATTTAACACATGAATTTCTAATTTGGCTTATAACAGGTATAGTAAATGGTGGGATCATTTACTTCGATCATTGCTCTACAAATGATCTCATCTTGATATAAATATCAAGGTGACCCTAACTTATAGGAATGTAACAATTTTACAGCTACACAAGCCAACAACTACATAAGCTTACCTATAAGTACCAGTCTTTACCTCTATTTATACATAACAAATAGAGATGATTTTCCATGTGAGAGGACCAATCAATACCTGCCAACATGCTCACCAAGATATTTTCAGAATGTAACATATCACATATACTGAATAGATTATGACATTTCATACAATCAAATTACAATGTTTGATTGTCAACTATAACATCGTTACATTCTCAAAAGTCCCATAGACTTAACTTGCTCATGAAATAACTCCCTAATCATTGGCTTAGTAAAATGATATGCAAGTATATCACATGTAGGGATATACTTAAGAATCATCTTTTTCTTAGCAATAATATCCCTCACAAAGTTATACTTTATAGCTATATGCTTGCCCTTCCTATGATATTTGGGATCCTTGGAAAAAACTATAGTAGCTTGACTGTCACAGTAGACAGTCACTGGACTCTCATTGTCCTGAGTAATCTTCAGATGCTTCAGAAACCTTCTTAATCAGGTTGCTTCTTGCACAGTTGTTGAATATGCCACATATTCAATTTCCATCGTTGACAAGGCTACACAAGCTTGTTTCTTGTTGTTCTAGGAGATGGCGCCACTACTCAGCAAGAATACATAGCCTGATGTGGATTTCCAATTATCCAGATCTCCAGCTCAATCTGCATCTGAATAAACCTTCATGCTCATATCTAATCCTTGAAAACAGAGACAATAATCTATTGTCACTTTCAGATATATGAATATCCTCTTCACCATCTTCTAGTGTCTCGGTCTTAAATTTGACTGAACTGGATGACTAAGCCAACGATATAGATGATATCGGGATGAGTATACAACATAGTATACATCAAACTACCAATAGCACTGACATATGATTTTTTTATTCATCTGGGCTATTTCATCTGGAGTTTTGAGACTCATACTCTTACTCAGAACAATACCTTTCACAATAGGTGTCTATTCGCCGTTGCAATTAGACATGCTAAAATGTTGTAACATCTTATTTATTTAAGACTATTGAGACAGACCAAATTGTATTTTAGATCGATCCCTGATGATTTTAACTCCTAAGATGTATTCAGTTTCTTCCATATCCATTATGTCAAACTGTGATGAAAGTCACTCTTTGACTTCTATCACAAAACATATGTCATTTCCTGCTATCAGCTATCATCAACATATAATGATAAAATGATATACTTTCTTTTTTCCATTTTTAGGAAAACGCAATGATCCTTATTGATCATCTCGAAACCATAAGATAAAATAACTTCGTTAAATCTTATTTTCCATTGTCTTGATGCTTGCTTTAACCCATATATATACTTTTTAAGTATGCATACTTTTTCCTCTTGGCTTTCAGCAATGAAACCTTCTGACCGAACCATATAGATTTCCTCGTCAAACTCACCATTAAGGAAAACAGTTTTTATATCCATCTAATGTAATTCCAAGTCATAATGCGTCACAAAAGCCAAAATAACTCGGATTGTAACAAGCTTCACTATGGGAGAAAATGTCTCTTTATAGTCAATACCCTTCAGTTAGGTAAAATCTTTTGTAACCAAATGAGTCTTATATCTATTAATTGATCCATCTTACTTCCTCTTTATTTTGAGAATCTATTTATTCCCAATAGCCCTTCGGCCATGAGGAAGATCAACTAAATCCTAAACTTGATTATGAATCATTGACTCCATCTCTTCTTCGATTGCAACTTTTCATTTTTCTCTAACTCTACATCCCAAAGCTTCCTCAACTATTGAGGTTCATCATCGTCAACTGGGAGTGTCATCATTGTTTCATTTTCAATATCAAACCTCTTCTTAGATTTGATCTTATGAACACTTTTTTGTAAGTTGGGTTGTTGAGAAGTAACCCCGTGACCAGACATACTACTCCCTCTCGGTTGACTAGACTCAGACATCTCTCTTGACACCTCTCTTATTGATAATGTCTCATCCTCCTCAAATAGAGGAATTGTCTTATCAACCTCACTTTTAGCCTAGGAACTCAGTTTCGAGAAAAGTGGCATCTCTCGAATCCAATTTGGAGATGGTTCTATTGTTGGTGCAATCGGCTTAGGTCACGATTGACCAGATTCGAGTTTGACTCGAGTAGTATTTCGATGTTTGATATTGATGTCTGACAATGTGTTGGGGAGATTGTTGGTGCAATCGACCCAAGTCATGTTTGATGTTTGACGATGGTTTGACCATTGTCAAGGGAAAGTCCAAGACTTGTGTACTTGGTATGGAAAGTCCAACATGGGTTGGTAAGGAAAGTCCAAGCATGAGTCTTGGCATGGAAAGTCCAACATGGGTTGACAAGGGAAAGTCCAAGCTTGAGTCTTAGCAATTGAGAAGTCTAAGGGGAATATTGGCGGCGTAAAGTCCAAGGGTAGAGTCTTGGCAGCATAAGTCCAATGGTTGGCGGCGTAAAGTCCAAGCAGGAGTCGTGGCAGCGTAAGCCCAATGTGCCTTGGCGGTGTAGACCACATTAGCATGACAATAGCTGACGGAAGCACCTGAAGGCTAGCGTATGGATGAACAAGTCATGGATGACTTGGAGGGATCCGATAGGCGTGAGGCTGACGGAGGTGGCTAGAAGGCTTAGGTCTAGGCTAAGGGTGGTCTAGCAAGTATGAGGGCATTATACTTGGGGTAAAATCTCATGTTTGAGGTGCATCAATCGATCGAGATATGGCCGACCGATCGTGAGTCGATCGGAGTTCGATTAGAGAAATAGTCCGGCGTGATCGCCAAGATAGCGGCCGATCGATCGAGATCCGACTCGTCGGTATTTGAGCCTGAGAAGGTTCCCGAGCCGCATCGTTAGGATTTGATTGAGTGATGACTTCGGGTCGATCGATGGGCATGATCAGTCGACTGATGGTCTATCGGTTGGAACTTATCTAACGTGGCTTATGCCGTTTTGAGACAACAGCTACAGGAGCAGTCGACTGATGGTTCCGATCAATCGACTGCTAGGCGAAAATTCATCCCAAATGCAGGTTATAAAAGCAGCTCGTGGGGAGGATTTTTGGCAAGATTTTCTTGGGCAATTTGGAGCGATTTACTGGTGCAAATCAGGGTCTTCAAGGCTAGTCCAAGGCAATTAACAAGCAAACATTCAAAGCAATCATTTGTAAAGTTTTCTTTACGCTAGTTGTTGTATTTACTTTATATTTGCTTGTTGTATCTTACATTACTATTGTAATCACTGTAAGAGGTTTCTCCACCTCCGACGTGTTGTCGAGAAGGAGTATTTGTGTTTAGTGGTGTTGGTTGCATCGCTAGAGCTCATTCGAACTTAATCCGTGGAGTAGGAACCATACGGTTCCGAACCACGTTATATTTAGTATTGTGATTATGTTTGTGCTTTTTGTTTTTGTTATTATCATTATTCCGCTGCGCGCTAACACAATTTGTAGAAACGAATGAATTCTGATCAACCGACGATAATTGCTATTCACCCTTCTCTAGCGGGCGCACAGGTCCTAACAATTCGTATCAGAGCTTGGAGCTCTTCTATTGACCAACACCTAGGAGCAAGATCGCTAGAGGGAAGATGGAATTTGACGAAAGATTAGGTCGGGACATCAACACACCACCATCTTATGAGGACTATGGATTTGAAGGCTTCAACTCATGGAAAATAGGAATTGAGAACTTCCTAATGATGGTGGATATCAAGCTTTGGTCCGCCTTGATAGAAGGTTGAGATTTCCCAAGAGGCAAAAAGGGTGGAATCCTCAAGGTTGAAAAATGGACCAAGGAACAACTCAAAGAGTTCAAGACAAATATTAAGGTAATCAAAATGTTCAGTGATTTAATTCCTAATAATGTCTTGTCCAAGTTAGGTGAGTACAAGGATGCCAAGGAGCTTTGGAGCGAATTGGCAAAATATCACGAAAATCCATCACCGGTCCAAGAAGAAGAAGAAGAAGAGGAAGAAGAGGAGTGCTCATCCTCTCAAGCTCAAGAAGAAGCAAACACATCTTCATCCCAAGAGCTTGAGGATTTGGAGGTTGATAGGGAATCAACATCCGAATTGGTAGAGGAGGTTGAATTGGAAGAAACCTCCACCTCTAGGATTGAGGGGGAGGATTTTAGACCACTGGAGCCGGAGCAAGGTCAAGAAATGATTTCAACCTCCGGAAGAGATGAAGAATCAGCTTCGGCCACTACCAACAACCTATGTAACTCAAGCACATCATTTTAAAATAAAATTCATATAATGTGTTGTGAGTGTAGGGAATATGGACACTACAAGAGCAAGTGCCCAAAGAAGGTCAAGAAGTCTCAACCGGCGCCAAAAGCTAAGAATGTCGGTGTCCCCACCAAGAAGAGTAAGGAGCATGTAGTGTGCTTCAAATGCCGACAACCGGGACACTACCTGAGTCAATGCCCAAAGGGGGAGAAGAAGACTCATGAAGGAAGAGCTACACGTGTAGGGGGAGCTAAGGTAAATCCTAAGATAACTTTTAAGTATGATTCTTCTTCAATTAATTATCAAAAGCATGCTAGAAGTAATCTTGCAATTATTCATGAAAGGCATGTTAGAAATAATAGGTTTTATTGTTTAGGAGCGAAACATGTCAACCTTAGGAATAAAGAGAAATTTGGGATTAGTGTTCCTAAAACAATATTACCTAGGGAGTCTATTAGAAAAATAGAGAACCATCTAGGCCTTAATGTTAAGAAAGATCGACATATGCCTAGAATGAACAAATCAAATCAAAGAAATAATGGGCCCACAAAGATTGAGAAATTAGAGCTAGAAAACCAAGTCTTGAGGTCAAGACTTGAGAAATTGGAGAGGACCCTTATAAAAATGCAAAATCAAATACAATGGTCAAAGGATCAAAAATCTAGGTCTAAGAGTCAAAACCTAGGGTTTAGAAAGCAAGAACCAACCAAAGGAAAGAAAGGTTTGGGTCACAAACCTAAACCCAAGGAGACCTATCATAATATTCCATTTGATTATGGAACTCAAGTTAGGTCTAGGAAAACCAAGGTCAATAGAGAAGTCATCTCTAAGGTTGACTAAGGTAGATGCCTAGTGGCTAGGGTTTCAAGGAAACCTAGGGAAGCTATTAAGAAGGTCAAAGGGGGAGTTACCTCTAGAGTTGACCTAGGCAAGACCCAAATGACCAAGGTTTCAAAGCCTAGGAGGGTATCTAGGGAGGTCATCCCTAAGGAATACTTAGTTAACCCAAGGAGCTCCAATAGGTATTGGGTTTCTAGGAGCGTGATAGATTCATGCTAGATGGGATTAGATGTGCCAACCTTGAATGGATAGGTAGTTAATTAAACCATGGTAAATGTGGCATTTTAGGTCATTTTCAAGGTAATGGAGTACTTTGGAAATAAGGATGATTATAATCCTAAAGGTTTTTAGGATGTGACAATATTATTTAAGAATTTTGATAAATTGATCAAATTGGCACAATTTAGGTCTTAAAGTGATAGTGTGCCATTTTGGGTTTTGGTACACTTGGGAGATAAATGATAATATGACAAAATGAGTTTAATAATAACAAATGGAAATAAATATTAAAATTTAGGTATTATATACCTTTACTTTTTATTTACCATGCTTGATTTGCCATATACCATGTCATAACATCATATATACTTTTAATTATATAATATGTCATGATCATGCTTAGGATTAAGGTTAAATGTCATGTATGCTTAGATTATATTTTATGCTATGACATCATGATTATGAGCACATACTTATATATCATCATTAATGTCATAATCATTCGTGCATTAATAAAAATTGAGTTAAGGACAATTGACATGACTTGAAGTCCCATGTATAAGAGAATCAAGTAGTGTTGCCTTAGAAAAATACATGAAACCCTAGATTAGGATGAACAAAACCCACATCTCACATTACATTGACATGTGTGTGTTTTTAAACACCCTAGACACATGTGAGATGTTAGGAAATGAATTAAATTCAAGGTGCATAGTTTTTGCATCTAGATGAACTCAAACTCATCTTATCTCATGGAGGGATCATTGGTAAAGCTAATATACAAGTCATGTGCATTGAGCCCTAGGAACATGATTCAATATAAGGTTTTAAAATAATTTGAAAAACCTTGGTGAAATTTATCTTTTGATAGAAGTCACCATTGATGATGTTGATACAAAGTGAGCTCAAACATTGAAGTTTTTCTTCACTTTTGAACTTTGTATCAATTTCACTATTTTGTGGGTAAATTATTTTTCTAACATTTTTCACCCATTGTATTGCTTATAAGTAATGTACATATGAATTATCGTGATTTTTCAAATTATGTATAATTACTTATACATTTTAAAATTCATTTCTGATAACTGAAATTCGAAAATTTCAGTTATCAGTCGACTTCCTCTTGATGGCAGTCGACTGATGTATAGGGCAGTCGATTGTTGACTGATAGAGTCGACTGCCAGAGCTGATTTCGGGTAAACAACGATATTTAACCCATGTTTCAGCTATGTTAGGGTTCCCTAACTGTTCATAATCCTAGGATATACTTTGGAAAGTATTAGAAAGGGTGAAAATCCATTGGATATGTATTAGGAGAGTTGTTAGGGTGATGTATCAATTTTAAGGTGTGGGAAAGTTCAATGTTGAACTTTGGATCTTAATTTTTGATGGTTTAGTGTTCCTATTGGCTTAGGGACTTTCCAAGGACATTGTTGGTACAATGGTCAAGGGGGAGCAAGCCTTTAGGGGGAGGTATCCATCATGGGATGATGGATGTATATTCTTCCTTGTAAAGGGGAGAAATGAGAATTTGAGATGCCCAATTTGTAAATTAGGAGAGTTCATAGGAGTGCCTCTCTTGAGTGATATGAGACTTATCACTAGGAAGAGTGAAGGCATTCTAGGTGTTTTTGGACCAAGGGGAAGATTGTAAGATCTCATTGGGATATGAGACATTGACCTCCTTGGAGAGAATCTTTTTTGATGTATGTCAAAAAGGGGGAGAATGTTAGAATTACCAATTTGGGAAAATTGGTAGGGGAATTTGAGTTAGGGTTTAAGCCTAACTCAAAGGTGTTTGGTTTTTATCAAACATCAAAAAGGGGGAGATTGTTGGTGCAATCAACCCAGGTCATGATTAACCAGACTCGAGTTTGACTCGAGTAGTGTTTTGATGTTTGACATTGATGTCTGACAATGTGTTGGGGAGATTGTTGGTGCAATCGATCCAGGTCATGTTTGATGTTTGACGATGGTTTGACCATTGTCAAGGGAAAGCCCAAGTCTTGTGTACTTGGCATGGAAAGTCCAACATGGGTTGGCAAGGAAAGTTCAAGCATGAGTCTTGGCATGGAAAGTCCAACATGGATTGGCAAGGGAAAGTCCAAACTTGAGTCTTGGCAATTGAGAAGTCTAAGGGGAGTATTGGCGGCGTAAAGTCCAAGGGTGGAGTCTTGGCAGCATAAGTCCAATGGTTGGCGGCGTAAAATCCAAGCGGGAGTTTTGGCAGCGTAAGCCAATTGTGCCTTGGCGGTGTAGACCACATTAGCATGACAATAGCTGATGGAAGCATCTGAAGGCTAGCATATGGATGAACAAGTTATGGATGACTTGGAGGGATCCGATAGGCGTGAGGCTGACGGAGATGGCTAGAAGGCTTAGGTCTAGGCTAAGGGTGGTCTAGCAAGTATGAGGGTATCATACTTGGGGTAAAACCTCATGTTTGAGGTGTATCAGTCGGCTGAGACTATGGTCAGTCGACTGATGTGAGTCGATTGGAGTTCGACTGTAGGGAAATGGCTTTGCGATCATTGCCCGACATTGACGATTGATCTTGGCAGCGATCGGCGATCGATCCGAGATCACCGGTTGGGTTTGATAGTCAAGTGATGACTCGATCAGTTGACTGATGGGCATGATCAGTCGACTAATAGTCTATCCGTTGGAACTTATCCAACGTGGCTCATGCCGTTGTGAGACAACGACTACAGGAGTAGTCGACTGATGGTACCGATCAGTCGACTGCTAGGCGAAAATCCAGCCCAAATGTAGGTTATAAAAGCAGCTCGTGGGGAGGATTTTTGGTAAGATTTTCTTGGGCGATTTGGAGCAATTTGCTGGTGCAAATCAGGGTCTTTAAGGCTAGTCCAAGGCAATCAACAAGCAAACATTCAAAGCAATCATTTGTAAAGTTTTCTTTACACTAGTTGTTGTATTTACCTTATATTTGCTTGTTGTATCTTGCATTACTGTTGTAATCACTATAAGAGGTTTCTACACCACCGACGTGTTGTCGAGAAGGAGTATTTATCTTTAGTGGTGTTGGTTGCATCGCTAGAGCTCATTCGAGCTCAATCCGCGGAGTAAGAACCATACGGTTCCGAACCACGTTATATTTAGTATTGTGATTGTGTTTGTGATTTTTGTTTTTGTTATTATCATTATTCCACTGCGTGCTAACACAATTTGTAGAAACGAACGAATTCCGATCAACCGACGACAATCGCTATTCAACCCCCCTCTAGCAGGCGCACAGGTCCTAACATCCATCTTGTTGCTCACCTATGAAAACATAACCTTTGGAGCTATCAGAATATCTTATAAAGATACATTTTTTACCTCTAGGTCTTAGTTTTCTATACTTGTGAGAACTATCATGACATAACAGCTAACCCCCAGGATCTCAGATTTCTCAAATTTGATGTTTTGCTTGTCCAATGTTCATATTGGGTAGATGAAACTGACTTTGAAGGTAATTTGTTAAGTATATAGGTCGCAGCTAATAATGTATCTCTCCAATAGGAGATTGGTAAATTAGCCTGCGCCATCATATACCTAACCATTTCAAGAAGAGTCTTATTTCTTCTCTTAGCAATCCCATTTTGCTATGGAGTTCTAGAGATTGTCCGCTGTCTAATAATCCTCTTATCATTACATATTATCTTGAACAAATCAGACAAATATTCCCCTCCATGGTCAGTTCATAAAGTCTTAACCTTATATTCCATTTAATTCTCAACTTCGTTCATATAACGATTAAAGCAATCCAATGCTTCAGATTTATGAGAAATCAAATACACATGACTGAAACGAGAGAAATCATCAATAAATGTAATGAAATAGAAAGCTCCATGTCTAGTCTTCACATTCATTAGACCATAAATATCCGAATGAATTAATTACAATGGTGACTCATCCCTAATAATCTTATTGAATGGTTTCCTAGTTGCTTTTTCAGCAAGACAATGCTCACATATAGTCAAGCTAATCTTAGCACAAGAGCCCAATAAGCCCTCTTTAGCTAATTGATTCATACGATCTTGTCCTATATGTCCTAATCTAGCATGCTAAGCATCATAAGTTATATTTGCATCACTAGTAAGAGCAATGTTTGAAAAACAACTATCAATCGCACAATTGACATTTGGTTTCACATCAAGAACTATAAAACCATTCGTTAAAAAATCATATCCGATTGACACAGAGTCAATCTTACGTTCAACACACCGGCTATAAAAATTAATACAATATCCTAAATCAAGAAGACACGTAACAAAATAAGATTTCGTTGAATTTTAGGAGCATACAGAACTTCATGTAGAAACAATTTACTTCCACCACGAAGGTTAAGTTTGTAAGTGCCGACTCCTTTGACTTCAACTCTTGCACTATTTCCTACATATATCCATGTGTTGCCAGCTGGTACCCGACGGTACTTCACGAATGTAACCCTCTCCCGAGCTACATGGTTGGTTGCTCTCGAATCTATAATTCACAAAGGATAAGAATCAACCAACAACACTAAACTAGGGAAGCCATTAAGAAGGTTGACTCAGGTTGACTAAGTCATCTCTAAGGTTGACTAAGGTAGATGCCTAGTGGCTAGGGTTTCAAGGAAACCTAGGGAAGCCATTAAGAAGGTCAAAGGGGGAGTTATCTCTAGAGTTGACCTAGGCAAGACCCAAATGACCAAGGTTTCAAAGCCTAGGAGGGTATCTAGGGAGGTCATCCCTAAGGAATACTTAGTTAACCCAAGGAGCTCCAATAGGTATTGGATTTCTAGGAGCGTGATCGATTCATGCTAGATGGGTTTAGGTGTGCCAACCTTGAATGAATAGATAGTTAACCTAACCATGGTAAAGGTGGCATTTTAGGTCATTTTCAAGATAATGGGGTACTTTGGAAATAAGGATGATTATAATCCTAAAGGTTTTTAGGATGTGACAATATTATTTAAGAATTTTGATAAATTGATCAAATTGGCACAATTTAGGTTTTAAAGTGATAGTGTGCCATTTTGGATTTTTGGTACACTTGGGAGATAAATGATAATATGACAAAATGAGTTTAATAATAACAAATGACAACAAATATTAAAATTTAGGTATTATATACCTTTACTTTTTATTTGTCATGCTTGATTTGCTATATACCATGTCATAACATCATATCTACTTTTAATTATATAATATGTCATGATCATGCTTAGGATTAAGGTTAAATGTCATGTATGCTTAGATTCTATTTTATGCCATGACATCATGATTATGAGCATATACTTATTTATATCATCATTAATGTCATAATCATTCATGCATTAATAAAAATTGAGTTAAGGACAATTGACATGACTTGAAGTCTCATGTATAAGAGAATCAAGTAGTGTTGCCTTAGAAAAATACATGAAACCCTAGATTAGGATGAACAAAACTCACATCTCACATTATATTGACATGTGTGTGTTTTTAAACACCCTAGACACATGTAAGATGTTAGGAAATGAATTAAGTTCAAGGTGCATAGTTTTTGCATCTAGATGAACTCAAACTCATCTTATCTCATGGAGGGATCATTGGAAAAGCTAATGTACAAGTCATGTGCATTGAACCCAAGGAACATGATCCAATATAAGGTTTTAAAATAATTTGAAAAACCTTGGTGCAATCTATCTTTTGATAGAAGTCACCATTGATGATGTTGATACAAAGTGACCTCAAACATTGAAATTTTTCTTCACTTTGTATCAATTTCACTATTTTATGGGTAAATTATTTTTCCAATAATTTTCACCCATTGTATTGCTTATAAGTAATGTACGTAAGAATTTTTGTGATTTTTCAAATTATGTATAATTACTTATGCATTTCTAAAATTCATTTCTGATAACTGAAATTCGAAAATTTCAGTTATCAATCGATTGCCTCTTGATGGCGATCGTGATGTATAAAGTCGATCATTGTTGGTGATAGAGTCATTGCATATTTAGCCCATGTTTCAGCTATCTTAGGGTTCTCTAACTGCTCCTAATCCTAGGATATACTTTGGAAAGTATTAGAAAGGGTGAAAATCCATTGGATATTGATTAGGAGAGTTGTTAGGGTGATGTATCAATTTTAAGGTGTGGGAAAGTTCAATGTTGAACTTTGGATCTTAGTTTTTGATGGTTTAGTGTTCCTATTGACTTAGGGACTTTCCAAGGACATTGTTGGTACAATGGTCAAGGGGGAGAAAGCCTTTAGGGGGAGGTATCCATCATGGGATGATAGATGTATATTCTTCCTTGTAAAGGGGAGAAATGAGAATTTGAGATGCCCAATTTTTAAATTGGGAGAGTTCATAGGAGTGTCTCTCTTGAGTGATATGAGACTTATCACTAGGAAGAGTGAAGGCATTCTAGGTGTTTTTGGACAAAGGGGGAGATTATAAGATCTCATTGGGATATGAGACATTGACCTCCTTGGAGAGAATCTTTTTTGATGTATGTCAAAAAGGGGGAGAATGTTAGAATTACCAATTTGGGAAAATTGGTAGGGAAATTTGAGTTAGGGTTTAGGCTTAACTCAAAAGTGTTTGGTTTTTGTCAAACATCAAAAAGGGGGAAATTGTTGGTGCAATTGGCCCATGTCACGATTGACCAGACTCGAGTTTGACTCGAGTAGTGTTTTGATGTTTGACATTGATGTCTGACAATGTGTTGGGGAGATTGTTGGTGCAATCGACCTAGGTCATGTTTGATGTTTGACGATGGTTTGACCATTGTCAAGGGAAAGTCCAAGTCTTGTGTACTTGACATGGAAAGTCCAACATGGGTTGACAAGGAAAGTTCAAGCATGGGTCTTGACATAAAAAGTCCAACATCAGTTGGCAAGGGAAAGTCCAAACTTGAGTCTTGACAATTGAGAAGTCCAAGGGAAATATTGGCGGCGTAAAGTCCAAGGGTGGAGTTTTGACAGCATAAGTCCAATGGTTGGCGGCGTAAAATCCAAGCAGGAGTCTTGGCAGCGTAAGCCTAATGTGCCTTGGCGGTGTAGACCACATTAGCATGACAATAGCTGATGGAAGCGCCTGAAAGCTAGCATATGGATGAACAAGTCATGGATGACTTGGAGGGATCTGATAGATGTGTGGCTGACGGAGGTGGCTAGAAGGCTTAGGTCTAGGCTAAGGGTGGTCTAGCAAGTATGAGGGCATCATACTTGGGGTAAAACCTCATGTTTGAGGTGTATCAGTCGGCTGAGACTATGGTCAGTCGACTGTTGTGAGTCGATCGGAGTTTGACTGTAGGGAAATGGCTTGGCAATCATGATCATGGCTCGAGCAAATGATCGATCCGAGATCACCGACCATCGGTTGGGTATTCGCATGTAAGGTTCCTGCCGATCGTTAGGGTTTGATAGTCGAGTGATGACTTGATCAACCGACTGATGGGCATGATCAGTCGACTAATGGTCTATCCGTTGGAACTTATCCAACGTGGCTCATGCCATTGTGAGACAACGACTACAGGAGTAGTTGACTGATAGTCCCGATCAGTCGATTGCTAGGCGAAAATCTAGCCCAAATGCAGGTTATAAAAGCAGCTCGTGGAGAAGATTTTTGGTAAGATTTTCTTGGGCGATTTGGAGCGATTTGGAGCGATTTGTTGGTGCAAATCAGGGTCTTTAAGGCTAGTCCAAGGCAATCAACAAGCAAGCATTCAAAGCAATCATTTGTAAAGTTTTCTTTACGCTTGTTGTTGTATTTACCTTATATTTGCTTGTTGTATCTTACATTACTGTTGTAATCACTGTAAGAGGTTTCTCCACCTCCACATGTTGTCGAGAAGGAGTATTTGTGTTTAGTGGTGTTGGTTGCATCGCTAGAGCTCATTCGAGTTCAATCCGTGGAGTAGGAACCATACGGTTCTGAACCATGTTATATTTAGTGTTGTGATTGTGTTTGTGCTTTTTGTTTTTGTTATTATCATTATTCCTCTGTGCGCTAACACAATTTGTAGAAACAAACGAATTCCGATCAACCGACGGCAATCACTATTCAACCCCCCTTTAGTGGGCACACATGTCCTAACATCCATCTTGTTGCTCACCTATGAAAGCATAACCTTTGGAGCTATCAGAATATCTTATAAAGATACATTTCTTACCTCTAGGTCTTAGTTTTCTATACTTGTGAGAACTATCATGACATAACAGCTAACCCCCAGGATCTCAGATTTCTCAAATTTGATTTTTTGCCTGTCCAATGTTCATATAGGGCAGATGGAACTGACTTTGAAGGTAATTTGTTAAGTATATAGGTCGCAGCTAATAATGCATCTCTCCAATAAGAGATTGGTAAATTAGCCTGCACCATCATATACCTAACCATTTCAAGAAGAGTCTTATTTCTTCTCTAGAAATCCCATTTTGTTATGGAGTTCCAGAGATTGTCCGTTGTCTAATAATCCTCTTATCATTACATATTGTCTTGAACAAATCAGATAAATATTCTCCTCCATGGTCAATGCATAAAGTCTTAACCTTATATTCCGTTTAATTCTCAACTTCGTTCATATAACGATTAAAGCAATCCAATGCTTCATATTTATGAGAAATTAAATACACATGACTGAAACGAGAGAAATCATCAATAAATGTAATGAAATAGAAAGCTCCATGTTTAGCCTTCACATTCATTGGACCACAAATATCCGAATGAATTAATTACAATGGTGACTCAACCCTAATAATTTTACTGAATTGTTTTCTAGTTGATTTTCCAGTAAGACAATGCTCACATATAGTCAAGCTAATCTTAGCACAAGAGCCCAATAAGCCCTCTTTAGCTAACCGATTCATACTATCTTGTCCTATATGTCCTAATCTAGCATGCTAAACATCATAAGTTATATCTGCATCACTAGTAAGAGCAATATTTGAAAAACAACTATCAATCGCACAATTGACATTTGGTTTCACATCAAGAACTATAAAACCATTCGTTAAAAAATCATATCCGATTGACACTGAGTCAATCTTACGTTCAACACACCGTCTATAAAAATTAATACAATATCCTAAATCAAGAAGACACGTAACAAAAATAAGATTCCGTTGAATTTTAGGAGCATACAGAACTTCATGTAGAAACAATATACTTCCACCACGAAGGTTAAGTTTGTAAGTGTCGACTCCTTTGACTTCAACTCTTGCATTGTTTCCTACATATATCCATGTGTTGCCAGTTGGTACCCGACGGTACTCCACGAATGTAACCCTCTCTCGAGCTACATGGTTGGTTGCTTTCGAATATATAATTCATAAAGGATAAGAATCAACCAACAACACTAAACTAGCAACAAAATGCTTAGGAAAAGAAGACAGACTTGGAATTACCTTTTTTAGCTTAGTACACTCCCGAGCGAAGTGACCCTTCTTGCCACAGTTATAGCAAGTCATCTTGCTTTTAGGTTTATTTCCAGTCTTCTTTCCCTTCTTGATTGGGCCTTATCCCACTTCCGCAGCAACAACTTCCTTCTTCTTTCCCTTTTCCTTATTGAACCATTTCTTTTTCTTAGATCTAGATGATCCAGTAGATCCGTTAGCCATATAGGCTAGTCCAGAAATCCTTGCGGATTCCACTCTTTCCGCCTCTAGTTCCATATGGTGTGAGACATCAGTGAAAGTTTTTATACTCTCACTGTGAGTTAAGGTCTGCTTCATGGTCTCCCAAGAATCTGGAAGGGAACAAATAACTGCCTGAACCTATTATTCATCAATCAACTCATGACTAGCATTTTTAAGCTCCCGAGTCATGTTCGACATCTCCTTGAGGTGTTGAACCATAGTGACATTTGAGTGTTTCTTATAGCTGTCGAACCTGATCGTTAGCTATCGAAACTTGCTCAGACTAACTCCACTGTATCTATCCTTAATGTTTACTCAGACTGCATGAGTTGAAGGATACGACTCATACTCAAAAACCAGATTATCTACCATTGAACTTATCAATATGCCCTTAGCAGTGGAATCCTTTTTTTTCTATGCCTTATAGACATCATAGTCTCGTCTGTGCTGTGTTGTGGGACCCTCAACAGGTTCTTTCAAAATTTGTTGTATAACCTTCAGAACTTCTTGTTCCTCAAGTACATACTATATCTTGAGGTGTCAGATCTTGTAGTTATCCTCATTTAATTTTCACCTTTATTCAATTCAGTTATGATGTTCTTTGCTGCCATAACCTACCATAAACAAATTTGGTATTCAGTTTATGTTCTATGTATGTAATCTCTGATTGACTCGATGTAAATCTGAATTGGTTTACAAAATCAAGTGACACATATATTCCCACTCATCATTTGTATGTGCCAATCTAGCTTACATTGATATACTCTATTACACACATCCCATCTAATGAACTTAATCATTATATAATCATGATATTTAACATTAAATGAACTGATCATTTATAATTATACTCATAATGAACTAATCAAAGAGTATATTGCAATAAACAAATATCATCCATCAAATAGAGTGAACAATATAAAATTTATAAAGTCATTATCTTAAGTCAATATCTTCTATATTGTAGTTTCTTTTTGTTCTTAATTATAAAGGATCAGTAAGGTCGTTACCAATTCCTATCATCTGTAAAAGAAACATGTCTCTTACCTCCAACGAGGAAGAGACTTCTAGTGAAGATCCCATTGAAAGCAATCAAGGATCGCGTGCCTTGGATTAGCAACCTTTCGGCTATGAAACAAGTAAAAAAAGATTTGTGTTTCATTGTGCTTTTATTTTCCACTACGCTCTTACTTTGATTTCACAAGTTTTACCAATGAGAAAGATGAGAGTTTTAAAAATGCTATTCCCCCCTCCCCCTCTAGCGTTCTTTCCGATCCATCAATCCTTTTGTTTTCAAAGGTATTCAAAAAGGGGGGGGGGGTGTCAAATTGAAACTCTCTTGAGAAAATTTTTCTTACACTATCATAATGAGCATGCATTAAAATACAACTTCTATACAATTAAACTTTAGTACCTTGAAAAAAATTTCTTCAAAAATATGACAAATCCAAATGGACCTTTAGTTTTGAAACAAATTATTAGAGTTATTTCTCAAAATTTAATAGCAATGTTAAGGGTTGGAAGATAAAATCTTAACCTAGGTTAAACATTGTTGGTGCAAAATTTAAGAACTTTACGTTGTGTTCTTTTTGATATGTGTCAAAGGGGGAGAGGGTAAAGTTAATAAAAATTTGAAAATTTCTTTTTCAAATCTCATCATAAACTGTATTAAAAAGTGAAGGTAATATTAAGGGGGAGTGTTTGAAAATGTTTCCATAAATTGTATTGATTTCCTTATCTTTGAACGGTATTGTTATAAATCAAAAAGGAGGATATTGTTGGTGCAGGGACACTAGATAATTGAACTTGAGTTTTGATTAGGGTAAAGGTTCAAAGTTAAGTTATATTATTTTGTATCAAGCTTGCAGAACTTAGTAAGTTTGCAGAATCTGATTAAACAAAGGAAGTCTTAGCTAAGATCAAAGTCACCTGGTGAAGAGTTTGGGATGGGTCAGTAAAGTTTGGACATCAGAATGAAGCCGTGGTGATTAAAGGATCAGATGCTAAGCAACAAAGTCCAAACAGAATTTGGCAGAGATAAGCAAGGTAAGAACTTTGTGTGTGGAGTGGTAAGGTCACATCCTTGGTACGAGGACAACCTTAGGCATCAGTTTGACTAAGGATTTCAGGGAATATCGAAGTCGGGATCGGATAGTCAGAAGACTGTCATTACTACTCCTTGAATACTATGCCTTCTGTGCTAACTTTGTGATGCAGGAAAATAGCACCAAGAATTGTTCAAGTTGACTCCAATTGACTGGAAGGGACTCCAGTCGACTGGACTATGTCCAATCGATTGGAACATGGTCTAATCAATTGGAACAAGTGGAGATAAAATCCGACTGTGTCGGATCTATATCTGGACGAAGCTGGAGTTGCCTGGATTAGGTCCAAGTGATTGGAAACTGTTTATAAAAATGGTTTTGGATAGAAACCCTAAATTATGAATTCCTAAGTTGTTGTGCTTTCATCTAGTGCATCCAATGCTACTGTGATACTACTACTCCGACCACACATGTGTTCTAACTTCATTATTTTAAGTCAGTATATTTTTATATTGTCATTTATTTTTGTACTTAATTATAAAGGATCGGTAAGTTTGTTACCGATTTCTATCATCTATAAAAAAAATGCGTCTCTTACCTCCAACGAGGAAGAGACTTCTAATGGATTACCTATCGATAGCAATCAAGGATCACGGGCTTTGGACTAGTAGCCATTTGGCTGTGAACCAAGTAATAAATATTGTGTTTGTATTTTTGTCTTTTATATTTTCTACTGTGATTAACTTTGCACTACGAGTTTTACGGACGAAAAAAAAAAGTTTTAAAAATTCTATTCCCTCCTCTAGCGTTCTTTTCGATCCAACAATTTGGTTCAGCCTGCATGCCTTTTATTTCTATAATTTCAAGAAATTCTTTAACCCTTTTAGTTAGTGTCACGTTCTCCATTGTTAGCTCTTTGATTCAATTTTGATAAACAATATAGTCATGACATTCAGTAGTAGGGTATCTTGCTTGTATCGAATGTGATGATGATGTCTCTAATGGATGTAGAGTATTATTGATATAATAAAGGTTCTCAAGCAATGTAATTTCACTAGGAGTAGAGACTAGATCGACAATAACCTATCAAAATATCAATAATTATTTAGATAATGAAAATGACAAAAATGTTAAGTGATGACTTTAATATTTACCTGTTCAGGTGAGACTTGCTCTAACAAAGTTCTCACCTTACTATTATGTGAGGAAGTTGTCCTCTACTTATTTATTCATGCCCCTTCAATATTATATGGTATCTCGATTGAAACATGCTTCAAAAACCAAGCTTACTTCGTATATAAAGTATTACATATTTATGTCCATATAAAAAATAAAATAAATTAGTCAAGAGGAACTTATAGTCAAAAGCCATCTATTCCCTTTAGGTAAGGAAGTGAGTTAGTGGGTGAATATGTCTTAGTAGATGAAAATATATCACCAATGGTAGGTAATTGTGGAGCCATAAATTTATGGATGACTTCAACCCAATTGAAATTATCTATGTTGTCAAAATCATCTACAATATCTACAAGACCTATAGGAACCTTATATGTATTAGTAGAGAAAAACACACAATCAAATATATACAAAATACCAACACATCTTCATCTAATTCAACTCTAGAAGAAATTTTTTTAAGTAAATACTCTATTCTCGATCTAGTAGGTTCTTTTTTAGAGAAATGAGAAAGGAAGAGTTCACCGGATGCATTAGTAGAATTGATGGAACAGAAGCACCTCTATCTATAATACCCACTACAACAAAAAAGATAATACATAACACTTTAAAGACATCACTTTTTATGAAAAGCGTTGTTTTTAGTTTGACAATGTTTTTAGTATAAAGTGTTGTCTTTTTTTTAAGTTATCATAGACAATGTTTTTTGCAAAACTGTTATGTATTAGCATTTTTTGTCAATAACAATGATTTTTAAATAGCGTTGTCTTTGATAATTTTTTATTAGTAAAAGACAACGCTTTATAAGAAGAATTGTCTATTATAAGAAAAGGTCTAATTTCTATCAACCAAAAAAAATAAAAGAAAAGCCCCAATTCATCATCGCATAACCCTTCCTCATCACGTAACCCTTCTGTCGTCCTCAACTTTCCATGTGCAAGCAACCACATTATAAATCTATGCTTTGGCATGATCTCTGGCTTCCAAACCACCGGAACCCAAGTAGCTTCCGGTCCATGTGGTTTGAAGAATTCATAAGCTTTGGTCGTACCTTTCTTCTCAGCAACAAACCACTCTATCATCTTCATATTTGCTTCACCCAACCCACCTAATGCTTCCAAGATCTTGTTATGGATGTCCAACAGATGCTTGACAAGTAGAGAATCCGAAGCCTTGACTTCCCATTGCCAAAAATCTGCCCCTTTGATGTAATGTTGGTTCACCCATCTCATCTATAGGGAGTCCGCCTTGGATTGGATGTCCCATAGTGTTTTACTTAACAAAGCCTCATTCAATGCATGAAGATCCCTAAGTCCATATCCTCCATCTTTTTTTGAGAGACATAAAGTTTTCCATGATATAGGAGGATGCTTGGATGACTATACGAACGCTCTACATATTGATTTGATCTTCTCTATTATACCACCGGGGATAGGGAGCATAGAAAGCCAATAACATACCACCCCTTGTAGAACCATTCTTACCAACTCCAATCTACCGACATATGATAATGTGTGTTTTGGCCAAGCATTTATCTTCTTTGTAATCACATCAATAGTTTGCAATCCACAACTTTGCCGCCACCAATGGAATTCCCAAGTAATTGAATGGGAAGGTTCCTTCTCGAAACCCTGTGATCTGAAGCAATCGATCCTTCATTCTATCATCCACTCCGGCCATATATATGTGAGATTTTAAAGGATTAGCCCGCATCCCTACTACACTACCGAAATACTCCAAGCACTCTGCTAGCACCTTGATCGAAGTTTCATCCGCCCGTGCAACCATAATCAAATCATCAACATAAGCAAGGTGAGTGATACCGACCTCTTTACACTTAGGATGAAAATGAAAAGAGGGCAGTGAAGAGGCCACTCCCAATCTTCTTGATAATACTTCAATACATAGCCCAAAAAGCAATGGTGATAGGGGGTCTCCTTGCCTTAACCTACGCCTCCCACTGAAGAAACCATAGATGCCCCCATTTAAGGTGATAGAATAAGAGACTGTGGTGACACACTCTCTAATTCAATTACAATATTGTTGGGGAAAATCAAAACCAATAAAAGCCGCCATGAGGAAATCCCAATCCACCATATCAAAAGCTTTCATCAAATCCACCTTTAGCATACATCTTGGTGATACTCTTTTCCTTGCATACTTTCTTAGGAGTTCTTGAGTCATCATAATATTATCTCCTATGGACCTCCCTTGTACAAACATCACTTGCACTAGATCCAACAAATATCCCAAAACACTAGATAACCGGCCAACCAACACTTTAGCAATTACCTTATAGAAAACATTACAACATGATATAGGCCGATAATCCGAAACACCCAAGGCATGATCCGTCTTTGGCACCAAAGATATCACTGAATGATTCTATTATTTTAGCAACTTTCCCTCTTGAAAGAACTCCTGGACTGCTGCAATGAAATCCACTCCCACAGTCTCCCATGAGGAGGTGAAGAACTTAGCCCCATAGCCATCTGGACCCGACGCCTTCTCACTTAAAATGTTGAAAAGTGTTGCCCTAATCTCCTCCACCCCCACCGACCTAATCAAACCATCCGCCTGTGCATGAGTAATACGCTTGCCAAGTAGTCCTTCATTGCTTAGAGGGCTGCAATCCCCTTTTTGTCCAAGTAGTGTATGAAAGGAATCCACAAACTCTTCCTCAATCTCACCCAAGCTTGTAGTTTGCTCCCCATTCCTCTTGATGAGCGTAATAATAGCATTCCTCTTGTTATTCCTTTTCACCACATCATGAAAAAACTTTGTGCACCTATCCGAGTTTCTAAGATAAACATGTTTTGCCCTTTGTTGATAGAAATATCTCTCTGCCTCTGCAAGTAGGTGGCTTGTTTCTTAACTTGGCCAGAATTTGTAGGCGTTGGCGCTCCCTCTAGAATACCTCTTTGCATCTCCTCTAATTTTGCATTTGCCTTTCTAGATTTCTCTGAGATGTGTCCGAGCTTCTCTTTGCTCAGTTCTCTCAAGCAACTTTTCAAACGGATCAGTTTTGTCTTGAGCATAAACTGAGAATTACCACTAACTGGGGCTGCCAATGAGTTCTCCAAAATTCCTTTGAACTCCTCATGCAACTACCACATATTCAAGAACTTAAAAAGCCGGTTGGGTGACCGGTCCTTTGCCAGCGTGTACACTACGCCACATGAATGGTCTGAGAGACATCCGGGTGCCAAGAACTCCGCATATGCGTCAAAATCTATCATCAATCAATATGAATTCACCAAATCTCTATCCAACTTAGAAGAAAAAATACCATTAGTCCAAGTGAGACGACATCTAACAAAGTGAAGATCAACCAAGCCACATGTTTGTGTAAATGTTTGAAGATCCCTTATTTCATGATTAGTGACCGGTGACCCTCCTTGCTTGTCTTGTGTAGATAATACCGAATTTTAGTCCCCCCATGATAAGCCACGACTCATAGATAGTCCTCCTAAGATCTGTAAGTGCCTCCCACAATGACCTTCGAGTAACAATAGAGTGCAAACCAACGACAAATGTCACCAGTAATCCCCTTCCTGATATCCAACATGGAATATGGTAATAAATGAATTGCTCCGTCATCTTAATAACCTCAACTTTAGCCTTCTGCATGTTCCACAACAGCAATATGCGCCCATGAGTAGACATACTAAAGTTATGAGAATGCCCCATACATGAGAATCACCTTTTCATAATCACATCCAAAGAATCCCTATTAAGCTTTGTCTCCAATAATGTCATGACTTGGATATCCTTATGTTTAAGGAGGTGTTGTACCCCTCCTTGCTTTAGGGACTTGTGGAAGTCTCTAATGTTCCAAGTCGCCACCTTCATTGACCACCCGTGCGGACTGCTCGTGCTCGTAATTGTCATCCACTTCTCAAGCTCTTGTCCACACCAGGGGATGGTCCGTTTGTTGCTCCATCGGTTGAGGTCGTAGCTGAGGTCGATGATGTCACTACAGAAGATGAAATTGACACCCCTTCCGCTGTCACAGCCCCTTGCTCCGCCGATGAGGATGAACCACCCAAGTTGGACAACACTAGTTGTTGTGGCATTGTCGCTGGTTGTTGGGTCTATGCACACCTTCCATGGCCTTGATTTGGTGACCCCCATGTTCCTCATGTTGGGATGATACCTATGCATTCTTCCACATCCTCTCTTCACAATCCAAAGGAAGTTGCACCGCAATCGGAGTAAGACTGTGTGCCACCACCAACTCCAGACCTTGCTGCCCGTCCAGAACCCCAACTTTTTTTTTCCTTTAGTTGGGTTGGCCTCCATTGCTGCCCCATATGCCTTCCACGCCTCAAAGTCGTCCTCCCATGCCTCCCTACTGATGCGGACCTTGGCCTCCCTGTTCAATATCCATTCAACTCATCTTGCACTTCTCGTACCTCCGAATTTTGCTGTTGTCCACCCGTAGCATTCCCTCCATGTCAAGCTCCCTTCCGATGCCTGAGCTTCTTACAATCTTCACAATAATCTAGGACCATTTCATAAACAATGCGTAGGTCAACTGAAACTCCAGTAGGCAACATGATAGGCACCACGTGAACCCTTTCTTTGAAGACTGAAACCTCCACCATGAGTCTCACATATTCCAATCGTTCCCTTGTTCTCGTCAAGTTGTCCATATACAATGGGTTTCCTACCTCCAAACCAATCCTACTCAGCACCTTCTGCGACCAACAATCCGATGGTAGACCATGAATTTGAATCCAAGTAGGAATATGTCGACCATCTTCATCAAATAGGAAGCACCTTGGCATAATCTTCAAGAAAATGGGAATACCAAAAGCAAAATAAGGACCCCCCTTGTAAGACTTTGTTTCTATCCTCTTCCGTATCAAACCGATAGACAACCCACCCACTCTTGTGCATGAAAAATTTATAGGACACCTTCCATCTGGTGGCTATTGCAATGACTCCTTTTCTACCTAGATGATGTCCAATGAAACATCAAACAAGAAAGAATCCAAGAGTGTCTTCTATAGTATCAATGTCTTCATAATCAAATGATAGTCTTTTCCCCTTAGCCTCATACTGATCCAAGGACATTGCAAGATTAATCTTCCGATTGTCTTTAAAGAGTCTAGCCCAAGTTTTCTACTGGTTAGACCTCTCCCCATCTTCGGTAGTCTCCACACCCTTCACCGGCTGCATGGTTTCTTCTTCCTCCATGATTTGCACTTTTTTCGACATGACCTCTTCTTTTTCCGGTGCAGGAGCATTCCCACCTTGCTCTTGATCTTGCTAAGGTGTTCCCATTGTTCTACTTAACTCTCCAGGAGATACCACATCATCAGCCATATCAGCTCCTTCATCCGCTAACTCCAAGTCATCTTCATCAGATTGGTCCATGTGTTATGTTGCTTCCTCCACATAGGACTCTTGACCAGTCCCCCTATGTGCTTTTTCCCCGGATTGATTCCTTTCCCTCTTCTTTTTCTTAGACATATTTGAATGATGAAGCAGCTACCCACAAAATAGGCAAGCCAACCCCCAAAATAGGAATTGGATCCCCCAAATGAGCAAGTGCAGTCTACAAATTAATTTTTGCAGCCCCACCTTCCTTTTTCATTTTCCATCTGTCACCTTCCTGGCCAAGCCACTCGGAACCACCTTGGGGAGATTCTTGGCCAGAGAAGATGGTTGGAACACAAGTTCATCAGAAATAAACCCCCCCTCCAACACCGCCAAAACCACCAAAAGCTGTCAGATCTTCTCTTTATTTCCAAGAACTTGCAAATGAGAACTCTTACCTCACTGAAAAATCCTTCAAAACTCTGAAAAAGTCCTCCACTTCCAGTGAAGTCCACTCACAACTTAGTGCTCTTTCACTTTTTTTTTATGAAGGTATATATATATATATATATAAGAAATGCACAAACATACAATAGCCATGTCTGACGAAATGTTAGATCTGAGACATATCTGGGAGGTGGGATATATGTGTGCTCATGAGTACCATCTCTCTTCACTATAGACCCACAGTCTAAATTCCAAAATACACTGTCAGCTATACATGTGTCAAATTTTGTCTCCTGTCGATGCCCTGGAAGCTTTATCCTCCATGTCAACCCCGGTCCATATCGAAAGTCCTCCGTCGTCCGCATCTGTCCTCTCCATATCCATGGACTCACTTTTAGCAAGTGGTCAGCTATCAACGGATTTGCAATGTCTTTACTGTGAGTCATTTGCTGTGGACTAGATAGATCATTCTAGTGGATTTATTCACCCTGAGGGCTTATTGGCCAAGCCCCAGCCATAAACGGATTTGATGGGTCTTTACCGTGAGTCGTTTGCTGCGGACTAGATAGGTCATTCCCGGTGGACCTATTCACCTGCACAGGTTTTTTGGCAAAGCCTCAGCCCCGAATGGATTTGGAAAGTCTTTAGTGTGAGTCATTTGCTGTGGACTAGATAGATCTTTATGGTGGATCTATTCACCATCAAAATCAATGAGGAGATTTTTTTTTGGCTTTTGGTCATTTTTTTTACAAGTTTACATGGGATACATCAAGAGCTCTATGTACATGAATTTTATCCTCCGAAGGATCCGGTCTACGTCAAAACAGGCTTCCTCAAATCTGATTTCGTTCCTAGCCCTCCAAACACAATGAACTATCGCACCTAGGGCTAGGTGTCGTGCTCTTGTCCAGACTGAGTTCCCCCGGTAATGCAGCCTGAAGATGTGCAACGTGCATCTATATGTGCTCATATTTGATCTCATATGTAGCCAACCTCTCACCCTTCCCAACAACTGTCTAATGGGCCGACATCTAAAAAATACATGGGTTTGCATCTCCTCCTCCCGTCGGCAGAAGGCACATCGCTTGTCCTCTAGGTAGCTCTGTCAGTCACTGGTAGGTAGTCTCCCATTCGCCAACAACCAAAGTGTGAACCGGTGGCTTGGTTGAATATCCTTTTGCCATACTATCCTAACCCATGTCTTCCACGACATGTGCTCTCTGAAATGGTCATATGCCCAGCCCACCCCACCCGAGCCTCTGCTGAACCATGTAGTCAGTGTGTGTGATGCAGCAATGGGCCTACTTGCAGAAGCCAAGGTACTATCTCTGATGTTCAGAAGTCGCTTCACTAGTGGGGAGTTTGTGTGTCATGGTATCCACTCCCATGTGCTAGACTATAGGAGGTAATGATGATGCACCCATTGTATCCATAAGGAGTTCGGCTTGTCCTGTACATGCCATAGTACCTTTTCTAGAAGAGCAAGGTTCCAAGACTTCAAGTCCCTCAAGCCAAGACCACCTTCCTCCTTCGGGCTACATAACACTGACCATGCAATGGGAGGGTTCTTGCTCGTCCACATGAAAGACCGACACATGATATGGATGCACTCTATAACTCCACTCAGTAGAGGTAGTATGGACATCCAGTAGCACTCAACATCCTGTAGTACCGATGTGATGAGCTGGGCTTTCCCAGCATAGGAGAGAGTTTGCTTTGGCTATGAATTTATTCTCCTGGAGAGGGCATCTAGTAGTATGTTGTAATCTGAAATTTTTAGCTTTTTAGAGGCCAATGGGATTCCCAAGTATCTAAAAGGCATCTCCCCCTCCTGGAAACCTCTGATGGTACGTATCCGCTCCTTTGTCTACCCATCTATCCCAGCCATGTAGCAGCTAGATTTGGTAGCATTTGTGGTTAAGTCGGCCATCTGTGAGAATTGTGCCAAGCAATCTACAAGGCGTCTTACTGAAGGTACATCACCACGGGATAGGAGCAATAGATCATTTGCATATATAAGGTGTGCTATCCCCAACTGCACGCATGTGAGGTGGAATTTGAAATCAACTTTGGTGGTGGCCCTTGCTAATAATCTAGATAGATACTCTATGCATATACCAAATAGGTAAGGAGAGAGCGGGTGGCCTTGCCTGAGTCCTCTTCCCCCCCCCCCCCTAAGTGCCCATGCATGTACCCATTAATCACTACAGAGAACGATGTGGTGGTGATACATTCTCTGATCCATGCGATATAGATGGGTAGGAACTGCAAGGAGTTGAGTGTAGGAATGTTGGTGACCGCTAGAGGGGGGGTGAATAGCGCGTACGTTGTATCGATGGAATTTTTTCGCGTTTGATCATCTAAACTCTTGTTAGCACAGTGGAATAATAATGACAAATACAAATAACAAGATACACAATCACAATATACAAATATAATATGGTTCGGAACCTTAGGGTTCCTACTCCACAAGTTGGGCTCAAATGAGCCCTAGCGATGCCAAACACCACTAATAATCAAAACACTCCTTCTCGACAATAAGTCAGAGGCAGAGAAATCTCTTACAATGATTACAAAAGTAATACATGAAATAAAAAAGCAACTACAAATGAAATACACAAAATAACATAAAGAAAACTTTATAACTATTGCTTTGGATGCTTGCTTGTTGATCGTTTGAACCGAGCTTGAAGACCTTGATTTGCACCAGCAAACCGCCTTAAAATCGCTACTGAAATTTCTCCCGTCGATCTCCTTTTAAGTCTCCTCGTGACCTAAATTTTTGGCTGGTAGTCGACTGCCAACAACACCGTTGTCTCACAACGGACTTAATCTACGTCGGCATTCAAGCCAACAGATACACTGGTAGTCGACTGCTATTACCTAGTAGTCGATTAGTTAGCCGGCCGTAGCCCGGTGACCCGGTCGGCTCTGCGGCGTCCCCGCTCCCGAAACCTCAACCCGGTGATCGATTGCCATCCGTGGCGATCATTTGCTAGGCTCACTTCTGCGATCGAATACCGGATCGACTCTGATGGTAGTTAGTGGCCCGTAATCGGTCAGGCTGGCTAAGAGTCAACTCGATTGCCAAGTGTCAAAACACTTGACTAATCGACTGGTTCAAAGTCCCAGTCGACTGATAACCTCAACCATAAGATTTAACCCCAAATATGATGTCCTCATACTTACTAGACCAACCTTAGCCTAAACCTAAGCCTTCTAGCCACCTCCGGTAGCCTCACGCCTATCAGATCCCTCCAAGTCATCCATGACTTGTTCATCCATACGCTAGCCTTCAGGTGCTTCCATCGGCTATTGTCATGCTAAGTTAGTCTACACTGCCAAGGTACATTGGTCTTACGCTGCCAAGACTACCACTTGAATTTTATGCCACCAACCATTGGACTTATGCTGTCAAGACTCTCACTTGGATTTTACGCCGCTAATATCAACCCTTGGACTTCCCTTGCCAACCCATGTTAGACTTTCCATTTTCCAAGACTCAAGCTTGGACTTTCCCTTGTCAAGACCCATGCTTGGACTTTCCATGCCAACCCATGTTGGATTTTTCCATTGCCAAGTGTCCCACTTGGACTTTTCATGTCAAATACTCATGACTTGGACTTTCCCATGACTATCACATTGTCATATATTTTATCGAACATCAAAATACCACTCGAGTCAAACTCGAGTCTGGTCAATCGTGACCTAGGTCGATTGCACCAACCTTGAGGACATCCATTAGGAAATCCCAATGCACTGAGTCGAAAGCTTTCTGCAGGTCAATTTTTAAAGTACATCTTGGGGAGATTCTCTTTCTGGTGTAGTGGCGTAGTAGTTCCTGATCTAACTGGATGTTATATGTGATAGTTTGCCCCTTGACAAATGTTGTCTATGCAGGGTTCAGTAAGTGATCTGTGACTTCTGAGAATCGGCTTGCAAGGATTTTAGAGATGACCTTGTAAAAGACTGTGCAAAAAGATATGGGTCTATAGTCTTGCACCTTGGTGGCATGCCCACTTTTCGGTACTAGGATGATGAGTGTGTGGTTCCATGATGTGAGGAGCTTCCCATTCAGAAAAAATTCCATTATTGCTGAGGTTAAGTCCTGCTCAAATATGTCCCATGCCTCTTTGTAGAACTTAGAACTTTATCCATCTGGCCCTTGTGCTTTAAGGTCACCTATATTGAAAAGCGTCGCTATGATCTCCTCGGTAGTGGCCATCCGGGTGAGTTGTAGTTTCTGTTATGGAGTAAGCACTTTTCCATGCTGCATGCATTCACCATGGAATGTGAGCCGATCACTCTGACCCCCCAGTTGGGCTTGAAAGTAGCTTGTGAATTCCTGCACCACCTCTTCAGCTTCCATGGTGATCTCCCTATTCCTTTTCTCCACCGTGACTATCTCCCTTTGCTTGTTGTTCCTTTTGACCAAAGAATGAAAGAAGGGAGTGTTCTGGTCCACTTCCTTGAAATATTTATGTTTGGCCTTTCGAAGGTAGAAGAGGTACTCTGCTTGGGCCAGTTTGTCTGCTTCTTATTTTTCCTCCTTCTAGTGGTCATCCACGATAGCTTGACCTAGACCACTATTCTGTAGATTTTCAAGGTGCTCTTGGGCCCTCCTAGATCAACTTTGGATGTGTTGGTAGTGTTGTTGGTTTAAATGCCTTAATCCCCTCTTAAGTATGGTGAGCTTTCTCTTGAGCTTGTATTGAGACGTTTCCTGCGTGCACAATGTAGTGGCTTGGTTCCATTCATCTTGCACCAATTGCTTAAACTGAGGGTGTTGGGTCCACATGTTAAAGAACTTGAACGATTTACCGCTATGGGATTGGCTCTCAAATATAGAGACTACACATGTGGCATGGTCTGAATATACTAATGGGGCTTTGAATTCTTCAATACTACTATGGTCCTGCTCTAACTATAATCTGTTAACCATAGCATGATCCAGCTTGCTTACAACTCTTCCATTAGTCTAGGTGTATCGACATCCCATGGAACATAGGTCTTCCACCACCCCTACACTCATCACAAAGTCTAGGAAATTTGTTGTGATATATGATGTGACCTCACTGCCTCCATGCTTGTCTGCTGGTGATATGAGGGAGTTGAAGTCTCCTATAATGAGCCATGACAAATCCATTGTGTCGACAATTTGTTGGAGGCCTACCCACATAGCTCTCCGAGAAGTCATATTGAGCTGTCCATACACAAAAGTGGTTGCATATTTCCTTTTCCCATCTTTGCTCATGATGATCGTGTGTATGAATTGGTCTTTCCATTGCTGGATTGAGAGGGAGATGAGCTATGAATTCCAAATCAATAGCATCCGGCTCCGCTGCAGTTCACTCAACTGTTGAGTGGTTTCCCATTGTTGTAGGTTGCTGGATTTTAGGGTTTGGTAAGCTTGATTAGTTAAATTAGCTTCTATGATGCATAACACACTTAGGTCGAGAGATCTGAGGAGTCTAACAACTTCCCTCTGCTTGAGGCCTATATTAAGGCCTCTTACATTCCATGCTCCTATCTTCATTTAAATACCTCGGCATCTGTCGGCTGTTGGGTTTCCATTCTGCCCTTGCCTCGTGCATCCTTTTGATGGCCTTTGAAGTCCTCTTTGTACTTGTTGTTCAACCATGTCGGAGCAACTATACCAACAATGATAGTGTGGGTAAGTCTAGTCTGTTGTTCCTGTTAAAGTCCATTTTGCTCCTTTGGTTGTGTGGTTCCCTCATGTTTGGATTCTAGTGGGGCTTCTGGTATGATTTCTCCTTCCTCCTGCTCTATAACCTGCTTAGTGTCAGCCCTGATTCCCTTGTAGTGTTGATCCTGTTGAGTGTGATTGCCTCCCTATTCAATATCCGGACTTAACTGTTGAAAGGTCTTAGCTATTTCCAATGCTACTATCCTCTTGTGGGCTCTTGACCTTGTCTGAATTTTCCATAGACTCCCATCTTCAGTTGCCACATTCCCTAACTTTTGAGATTGTCCAGCCTATGTTTGTGTCTTTCTCCTACATCTTATGTCAGTTTCTTTTAGGGGGGTTTCTGGAGAAATTTGACAGTGCACATGCCTCTTGTCCTTAGATTCACCCGCAGAAGGTTGGAATCGCCAACCTAGCGGCTCCCACCGGTCTGTCCCATGACCATTGTGAGGGAGGTAAATCACGGGGGGAGGGGGGGCTATGGGCCTTAACGTGGTGGCCAAGACACGTGGAGGTCATCTTGTCCTTAGATTCACTGAAAGGTACATATATATAAAACATTGCTTCATGAGGAGAATACCCCAATCTACGCATCACAATACAGGACTCAAGACATGTCCTCCTATCATCCCTTACCCATGCAATCACCACACCACCCCACGTAGGAGGTTATCCTTGCATCCATCAAAACCTATCCATCACAACACCAAGACCATTCATTACAACAAACAAACACCAACCCCCATCCAAACTCAAAAACCGGCCATATCCCACCCAACAACATCCATCACCACACAAAAATCAATCATTACAACAAACAAAAACCAAAAACAAATCACATCCAACACCACACATCCAACAACCAAACCAAATACAACCCAAAACCAAAACCAAACATTACCCAAGTTACCATCATCATCCTTGTCCCGAAAGGTCTACAAACCTGTGGACATGAATTTGCACCTTTCGAAAAGCTCCATCCATGCTATACGGCACCCCCTCAAATTTGCACTTATTCCGGGCTGTCCATACATGATATATGCCACATGAGATGGCAAGAAATCTCGCTTTGACCATCCTCCCCGCCCCTTTATATCTCCTTGCCCAACAACTCCTCCACATTCTCGAATCAAAACTTGATGGCAAGCCATTCCTTTATATGCTCCAAAAGGCCACAAGCAAAGGGGCATTTGAAAAAGAGATGATCGATAGTCTTCTCCTCTTGCTTACACACCAGACACCACTTGTTCGCCTCATAAGACATCCTATCCGCCGTGCGAAGTTTCCTTTGTATTAGAAGCCACATAATGAAATGATGCTTAGGCATAATTTCCGATCTCCATAGAGGTTTTTGATTTGCACCTTGAAAGAAACCATATGCCTTAGCAACACCTTTCTTTTCTATAACAAACCAATCCATGAAATTCATGTTTGCTTCACCCACTCCATTTGATCTTTGCTTGATTTCTTTTTTGATTTCCACCAACCTTTTGATCAAAGGCGAATCCACAGCCTTCGCATTCCATTCCCAAAAATCTGCCCTCCTTACATAATGATGGCGCACCCACTTTATCCAAAGCATATTCGCACTAAATTTAATGTCCCATAGTACTTTGGCAAGCAAGGCTTTGTTCCACACAAGTAAGTTTCGAAGTCCATAACCCCCACTCTCCTTTGGCATACAAATGGTGTCCCATGCTATAGGTGGATACTTTGAGTCCCAAACAAATACCCGGCATATGACTTTGATCTTGTCTATCACTCCGCCCGATATTGAGAGCAATGAAAACCAAAAGCATTCCATTCCTTAAAGGACCGTCTTAACAAGCTCTAGCCTTCCCGCATAAGACAAAGACTTCTTTGGCCATCCACTCATCCTTCTTGTGATCGCATCCAATAGAGGTCCATAGTTTGTAATGCGTAGCTTCTCCACCGCCATCAGAATACGCAAATATCTAAAGGGAAAAACCCCCTCTTGAAAGCCCAAAATCTTCAACAACTCGCCTTTAGTATTTCCATCAACTCCCGCCATATATAGCTGCGATTTTATGGGATTGGCCCTCAAGCCCGCCTCATTTCCAAACCTCTCTAAACAGTCCGCAAGCAAGCTCAAGGAAGTCTCATCCGCCCTTGCAAACAACATTAGATCTGTAACGCCCGTAAAATTTCTAGAAATTTTATGAGAATTTTTGCATGATCATATGGGCTTTTATGTGGGCTCTTTCAAAAATAAAAGAAATAGAGCCAAAAAGGATGCATGGCCCAGGATTTGAACACTAAACCCCAAGTAGATAGCTAACCCTTAAGATGCACCCAATAACCAGAAGCCTAATAGGGTTGTGCTATTAAAAGGGTATGGGAAATGATAGATAAGGGTAAGGGAGGCTAAGGGACACCTTCAAGTGAATAAATAGGGGAATGAGGAGACATGAGAAATCAAAATTGTCATTCTCTCCTTCTCTTCTTCTTCCTCACCGAAACCCTACTTCTTCCCCTCTTCCATTTTCCGAAAACCTACCCAAGCCAAGGCTCTAGGTTGGCATCACTTAGGGTGTTTTTCCAACTATTAAACAAAGCGAAGGATGTAAGTATCCCCTCACCTGCATACAAGTTGTTTCGATTGAAGTTATTAAGAAAAAAAAAAAGCTACATGAAAACTTTCGGCCAAGACCTTCCTTATGCTTTCCATGATGGTCCGTGCTATACTTTGTATGAATATGATGATAATAGGTTTCTAGATAGGTTTGGTTAAGTGTTTGATCTTCAAACCTTCATGAAACTTTCGGTCAAGTCCCCTTTGACCCCTAATGATTTTTCTATGCTATGCTCTATATGTGGTCATGCTATGTTTTGATTGTAGATGAAGATAGTATGTTGATATCTAAACTAAAGTTAAGTGTTTGATCTCCAACCTTCATAGAACTCTCGGCCAAGCCCCCCTTTGGACCCCTAATGGTTTTCTATGCTATGCTCTAGATGTGTTCATGCTATGTTTTGATGTTAGATGAAGATAACATGTTGTTAGCTAAACTAAAGTTAAGTGTTTGATCTCCAACCTTCATAGAACTCTCAGCCAAGCCCCCCTTTGGACCCCTAATGGTTTTTCTATGCTATGCTCTAGATGTGTTCATGCTATGTTTTGATGTTAGATGAAGATAACATGTTGTTAGCTAAACTAAATTTAAGTGGTTGATCTTTAAAGCTCCTTGAAACATTCGGCCAAGACCTATTTAGGTCTATCATACTATGATCTATAAGTTGTCATGCTATGTTTTGAATGTAGATGAAGGTAACATGTTGATAGCTAAGCTAGATTTAAGAAATGGATCTTAGGATTCCTTGAAGCTCTCGGCCAAGACTCATTTAAACTCCTAAGGGCCTTCCATGCCATGATTTATATGTGATAGAATTAATATGTGGTTAGTTAGATCATGCACAAGTTGTTTAGGGTTTAAAATTCTTGGTAGAAACCCATGAAGTTTAGATCACACCATGTTATGCTTGTTCATGATATTTAAGTCATACCCTATACGTGTGTGATGTTAGTATGATGTTAAGTAGACCTTGCACAAGTTGTTTAGCATGTAAACTCCTAAGAACCCTCCCTTAGGGTTTCGGCTAGCCCATGTACATGCCCTCTACTAAGCCCTCCATGTCATGCTACATGTAGAAAAAGATGCAAATATGATGTTAGTTAGATTTTATGATAGCATGATTGATTGATGTCACTATCTTATGTCCATGTTAATTGTATGAATGTATGATTAGGTTATGCTCATTGCCATATTAATTGTATGAATGTATGATTAAGTTATGCTCATTGCCATGTTAATTGTATGAGTATATGATATGTCATAAAGAAGAAACATGATATGATATGAAAAGAAATATGATATGTTATGAAGAAGGAAACATGATATGTTATAAAGAAGGAACATGCTATGTTATGAAAAGAAATATGATATGTTATGAAGAAGGAACACGATATGCTATGAAGAAGAAACATGATATGCCATGATAAGGAACATGATATGTTTATGAAAAGAAATATGATATGTTATGATAAGGAACATGATATGCTATTTTACTTTCTGCATGACTTGTACCAGGACCCTAATAAGGTCCAAGGGATGAGCTCCTACGTGCCCCTGGGTCGACGGTCGTAGTACGGACTCAGTACGGGATGAGCTCCCAGATGCCCCAGGCCGACGGTCAGAAGTACGGGCTTAGGATGGGCTTCTATGTTATGTTGCCCCTAGGCTGACGGACATAGTACGAGCCTAGTACTCTAGTGGGTACGGAATTAGCTACCTCGGGTCTATTAGAGATGCGCGCTATGATGATGATGTATGTGGTATAATGTCGGGCCCAATATGTTGAGATTATGTTTAAGTACCTATAATATATATGTTTTCAAAGAGCATCTTGCATATACCTTTATTTCATGTCTAGATCATTATGATGTTATTATGCATGTTATACTTGCTTATGTTCTTGAATGTTTATATGAATGCTATGTTTATGTTCTGGTATGTTTATATGCATGCTATGCTTGCTTATATGTTCATGTACGTTTATATGAATGCTATGCTTATATGAGCTTATATGATCATGTCACTACTCTATGCTTAATGCTTGACGTATGATTTTTGTGAGTAGGACAAGACCTTACTAAGCCTATGTGCTTATAGTTTTATGTTTCCTTGTACTGCAGATAAGGGTAAAAAATGACTAAACTAAAGGGAGCAGCAGGAGGGGCAAAGTGTGTGTGGTAGTGGCATGGTGGAGGAGATCTGTTTATGCTTTCCGTACTTATGCACGTTTTCTTTAAGTTGAATGTCATGAACTGAAACTAAGTATTTATGAAATGATGATGCATGCTTATGTTTAAAAGAAAGAAAAAAAAAGAGGTTTAAAGTCTTCCGCTGTAAGAAATATATATAGTCTTCCGCTGTAATGCATGTATGTATGATCGCGTCGCACCGCCCTTCCAACCCCTGGAAAGGGCGAGCGTGACAGGATCATCCGCATAAATAAGATGGGTGATGCCTACCTCTTTACACCTTGGATAATAATGAAAAGATGGAAGCACCGAAATATCCTTGATTCTTCTTGATAGCACCTCTACACATAATCCAAAGAGAAGTGGGGATAGTGGGTCACCTTGCCTCAACCCCCTCCTACCACCAAAGAAACCATAGACTCCTCCATTAAGTGATATAGAATAAGTTGTTGTAGTCACACATTGCCTTATTCAAGCACAATATTGTTGAGGAAAACCAAAACCAACAAGTGCTTCCATTAGAAAATCCCAATTTAGCATATCAAACGTCTTCTTTAAGTCCACTTTAGCCATACACCTCGGGGAAACCCTTTTGCGAGCATACCTCCTTAGAAGATCTTGTGTAAGAAAGATATTATTCCCAATGCTTCTCCCTTGCACAAAATCCGCTTGAGCCGGATCAATCAAGAAGTCCATCCCCTTAGAAAGCCTCCTTGCCAATATCTTAGCAATAACCTTATAGAAGACATTACAACATGAGATAGGCCGATAGTCCAAGACACCCTCCGCATGATCACTCTTTGGCACAAGGTATATAAGAGAATGATTCCATTGCTTCAAGAGATTATCCGTCCCAAAGAATTCTTGTATTGCAGCCACAAAATCATCCCATACAATATCCCAAGTCGAAGTGAAGAATTTAGCTCCATAGCCATCTAGACCCGGCGCTTTTTCACTCCCAATGTCATGTAGTGCCAACTTGATCTCATCCACCCCAACCGATCGCACAAGGCCATCTGCTTGTCCATTATTTAGCATTCTTCCCGTGAGGGCAGCACCATCCAAGGGATCACACCCCTCCGGTTGCCCAAAAATCCCATGGAAATAATCAATAAATTCCTCCGCCACTTCCTTAATGGTTGTTGTTCTTTCCCCATTCCTCTTTGTAAGCATGATGATCATATTCCTCTTATTGTTCCTTTTGACCACATCATGGAAGAACTTTGTGCATTTATCCGCACATCTCAAATATGTATGTTTTGCTCTTTGTTGATAAAACAACTTCTCCGCTTCCTTATCTCACCATAATTTGAAGGGATAGGCTCACCCGACAATACAATCTTTTGTGCCTCCTCCAACTCCATATTCACCCTCTTTGCCTTCTCCGATATGTGGCCAAACTCATTATTTAGCTCCCTCAAAACCGCCTTTAATCTAAACAACTTGCTCTTTAACTGAAATTGGGCATTGCCATGAACCGGTGCCGCCCATGATTCTTCAACCACCCTTTTATACTCTTGATGCAAAGTCCACATGTTCAAGAACTTAAAAGGTCTTGTTGCTACCCTTTCCTTGCCAAGAATGTGTACCATACTACATGAGTGGTCCGATAAACATCCCAGAGGCAAAAATTCTGCATAAGCATCAAAGTCCTCCAAGAGCCACGCCGGATTCACCATTGCTCTATCCAATTTGCAAGCCACCTCCCCATTAGACCAAGTGAACCTACATCCTATGGATCGCAAGTCCACTATTCCACATACATGAATAAATCTTTGAAGGTCCCTCATCTCATAGTTTGTAACCGGACTGCCCCCTTGCCCTTCATGAATATCCCGTATAGCGTTGAAATCCCCCATAATCATCCAAGGTCCCCCAATAGCTTCACCCAACTCCGAGAGATTCTCTCATAGCGGTCTTCTAGTAGTCACCGAATGTAGCCCATATATGAATGTGACATAGCAACCCCGTCCAGAGACCCGACATCGAACATAAGTATGCATGAATTGCTCCGAAATATTGATAACTTCCATATCAACTCGCTGCTCATCCCAAAGAAGTAATATCCGACCATGGTTATAAGTATCAAAATTATGCACATACTTCATACCTAAAAAATCTTTTACCCATGATTGGCCCAATAGATTGCTCCGTGAGTTTAGTCTTCAATAACGCTAAGACTTGTATCTCCTTACTCCTCAAGAGGTGCTGCACACCCCCTTGTTTTAGGGATTTGTGGAAGCCCCTAATGTTCCATGAAGTCACCTTCATTGTCCATCCCTTCGGCCTGCTCGCGCCCGTAGATTACGCCTATTTGCCGAGGTCAATCCATTCACGCTCCTTCCCTTGTTCACGCTAGTGGTTGTGCCGGATGGTAGGGACGACGTAGATGCTTCACCTTCCCCTCCATTCGTCCCACTTGCATCTGTGCTTGATGATGAAATGGAAACACCATTGCCTTCCTCATGAGATGACCGGCCAGCTTGCTGTGGAGCTGCCCGTGCTCCCGATGAACCCCCATTTATCCCCTCCGTCTCCACCTCCTGTTGCCCCCCATTATGGTCCTGATCTTAAGCCCTTTGTTGTGATTCTTGTGACCCGGTGCTCTCCCTACTTGGCATCGCAACAACTATTGGAATGGGAGTATCTGCAACTACCATAGCAAGATCATTCTGCACCTCCACTCACTCCCCATTTAGCCCTTGCCTTTTGCGCGTCGATCGCCACTGTGAATGTTGTTGCCTCGGCCTATACCACGGTCTCCTCCCTTCCCTCCCCCTCGCTGATCGAGATCGTTGCCTTCCATTTACATTCGCATTCTGCCCAGCTCGCGCATTTGGCATTGCTTCTTGTCCTTGTTGGCCGGCCGACCCCTTCCCCCCATTACACGCATCTTGCCCATGCCCCATTCTCATGCATTTTTGACAATAATCCGGTACCATTTCATAGATGACCTTCAATTCCACTTGAACCCCAGTAGGTAAGGTGATAGGAACCTCATGAATTCGATCTCCAATAACCGGAACTTCCACCATAAGCCTCGCATAATCCAACCGTTCCCTAGTTCTTGTTAATCGATCCGTGTACAACAGTTTTTCCACTTCGGAGCCAATCATACTAAGAACTTTTTGAGACCAACAATCCGGTGGGAGCCTGTGAATTTGTATCCATGCCGGCACAAATCTTCCATCCTTCTCAAACAGAAAACACTTTGGCATTACCTTCAAGAACATTGGTATACCGAAAGAAAAATATGACCCCCCTTGCAAGACTTTGTCACGATCTTCCTCCTTCTCAAATTTGTACACCACCCACCCACTTTGATGCATGTAGAACTTGTAGGGAACCTTCCATCGCTCAGCTATACTCTGAACCCCATCCCTCCCGAGGTGCTCGCCCATGAAACATCCAACAAGACAACCCTATTGCATCTTCAACATTATCAATGTCATTGTAGTCAAAAGCTAACCTGTCCCCCTTTGCTTCGTATTGATCAAGATTCATCACCATCTTTATCTTCCGATTATCCCTGAAAAGATTCACCCATGGTCTCCCTTGTTGTGCCTACTCAAAGCCCTCCCCATGCGCCTCCCTTGCAGCACCATCCTCCCCAACTTGGCTGCCCCCCATCGGCTGTTCCCTTGCTTCCGCCTCACCCTCCGTCGGAGTTGCTCCACCTCCGACCACCTAAGTTTGAGGAGAAGGTGTTGAAGCCTCCCTTGAATCCTGCAAGTCGTCCACCCCACCAGCCCCCCCAGTCACGCCAGTAACTCCAGCCACATTAGCCTGCTCACCCAATCCAGCCTCAACTTGTTGATCCACCTGTCCAGCTATGTTTGCCACCTTTGTAGCTGAACTTGCCATGTCATCCTCACTTGCCACCTCACCAACAACCCTTTGACCAGAGGTTGCCTTCTCTTTACCCTTCCTCCTTTCCATGATTGGCCAAAACAAGCCAGCTCAGCCTTGGAAAACCCCTACCACCCAGCTCACCCAATGAGCACCCAACCCTTCATAAAGTTTGAAACAACCCCCAAGATAGTGGTTTGCCGCCCACCCATCCCCCTGCCACTTGTCCACCAACCACTGGCCGGAGTGGTCGGCCCTTGACCAGAGCAGATGGCCAGACCACCCCAAAGTTCGTCGGAAAACTCCAAAACCCACCGGAACCTCCACCAACCACCTCCAAACTGCCCAAACAAGAAAACCAAGAAAGCCCCCTTACCTCCCTTTTGCACCCTAAAAACACCACGAACAACTCCCCTTCTCCGGCCAAGACCCCAAACTAGCCCTCCTTAGATTCACGATTCTATGGGTGGTGGTGCATGGTCGTTCTTAGTTGGTGGAGCGATTTGTCTGGTTAATTCTGTTAACGAACGAGACTTTAGTCTGCTAACTAGCTACTTGCTTTACACATGTTTGGTTGTACAATTTGTTATTCTTTATGTACTCATCTTTGCAACTACCAATTCTTGTGAGGAAGAATTTAAGAAAATCACCGGTGCAACAATGGAAATATGTCTAATGGATGCAATTAAGGTTAGCAGATTTTTTTTTAAATCCAAATTACCCTTGCTTTATACATGTTTGGCTATAAAATTTGTTCTTCACTAGCTAGGAGGCTAGATGTAGTTGCTTAATTTTCTTGTCATTTAGTTTTTTAGTCTTTTTTCGTTAATACCCCAACTTCTTGGTTCTTTACTTACCAACTCCTAATTTTGTTTTATTTTCTTCTCCAATGATCACTACTCATTCGTTTTTGTCAATTGATGGAACAGTAGCCTACATGTTTCAAAGACAATAAAATTAATAACTTTTTCAGGTACATTTTACTATTTATTAGAATGGATGATCCCAATTAGCACGTTGAGAAACATGCTTACTACTCAAAGTCACATAATGTGAAAGAATGCATAACATTGCAATTCATCTATTTGATATATTTAACGTTGATATATTAACATTGCAAAGATTCATGAGTATCTATCTTGTACTATTGCATAAAAAGACTTAAAAAAATTGTTCTTTACCTTCAAATTTAACCACGTATGGTTTAGGATGTATAATTGCCCCTTGGAAAATCTATTTAAATTTTTTCAAAAATCTTTCAGCTTAGATTGATTGTGTATTTACTACAATTCTTATGAATAAATTGTTAGAAATTTATGCAAAGTTTGTATTGATCATTTTAATTATAATGTAATAATTTTCTTCCTCGGAGATGAATGTGAAAAGAAATTGAAAGTGAAGTTTTTTTGCCAAGGATACTCATATATCCGAGAAGATGTAATCCAGAAAGATTCAATCCAAGCAACAAGATAGGTTAGAACTAATATGCATATTTAGTATGTAGGTTTTTTTGCTTTTGTAAACTTAACTTGGATCCAAAGTTTGTGGATTATGACTTTACACTTTTCGTTTTTTTCATTTTTGTCGATTATGAAAAATGGTAAGAAGATTGATTAGTTGTACTTTAATAATATTTTAATTGATGTTATTTATAAAGGTTTAATTAAGTAGTTCATCGTTAATATAATAGACAATGATTTTATAAATACAAAAGACAATGATTTTTATTTGTTGATAAAAAGTGATATTTCATTTCAAACGACAACGCTTTTTATTCATTGAAAAAAAACGATGTCTATGCTAAAAAGATAAAGATAATACTTTTAATCCATTGCAAAATTGTTTTTTTTTGTTAAAAAGACAACACTTTAAATTTGTTGTAAAAGCATTGTCTTTGTAGAAAGGACGTGCTTTTTATTTGTTGCAAAAAAGATAATACTTTTTATCCGTTATCATTGACTGGACTTTTAACAACAACACTTTTAACAATGTTTTTTCAGCCACATAGATAACGGATAAAAAGCGTTGTCTATGACCTTTTTTCCTGTAGTGACCAAGCAAAAAAGATACATCTTTTTTGGTGAAAGAAACTAACACACTTAAAAACTTAAAGGTTTGAGATGTTGAATCCCAACTTTAAAATATATTCACAATAGTCTATGGATTTGTGGAATCTCTTATTTGTTAAAAAACAACAAATGGAGATTGTTTAATAATTTCTCTGTGTCTATCATATAAACAAACACAACTAGTTTGAGCTAAAAAAAACCCTTTAAAGTGCCCTAAAACGGTAGTTCATTGGAGTTTCTTTTCATACTCATTTGAAACCTAAAAATTTGAAAATAAAAAAATTATAACCTGAAATTTTCCATCATATTTTACTTATATAAAAACTAAATTTTTATAAATCACCTTGTGCTTTGCATATTTTGACATTAATAATATTGTACATCAATGAATTTTAGAAAAATTTTATTGCTGAATTTATATAGAATAAATAAAAAGTGTGTTTGTTGGGAACAATGCAAATCATTCCTAAACACTAATCCAATTTAACGTGTCAAAGAGATGGAGTACTTCATTCTTGATTAAAGTAAGGAATCCTAGACATACATTCGCAGATTAATGATAGATTAAACCACATTCTTGAATTATTCTATAATAACGAGTGGGAGAGGGAAAGGTAATGAGATAGGAGACTTTCATCGAAAATCCTGAAACCGCATCGAGTGTAAAATAGAAACTTCAATAGGAAAAGGAAAGGTGATGAGCTTGGATAGTCTCGTCGAAAATCCTAAAACTCAACAAAAGTGACAACAATAAAAACTTGAATGGGAAGGGAAAGGTGTCTCGCCGAAAGTCCTAATTCGAAAGAGAGTGTGAGATGAGATGTGCACCAATATGCATCTCAAAGAAATCTCTTAAGCTAAAAAAAGAAATAATACAAAAAATAAATGTGCCCTTTGAGAATCCTCAAGATGTGTCTTTTGGGTATTAACAAACTTCGTATGCGTCTTTGATAAATTTCCATAAAAAAAATGAGTTTGTGCGACAGTTGTAAATATCCAAAGTTTTTAGCGGGGGCTACTTACAAATTAAGAAAATTCCACCATTTCAATGATGAGTTGAAAAAAAAAAAATATACATATCTCCTGGCATCTCTACCAATGGGAAAGTTTTAACCTCAAAAAAGAAAGTAGAGAGAAACTGGATTCTCCTAGTGGTGGAGTGACTGTCTGGAACAAACATGAAGGATGTTCTGAATAGCATCAGTGCTGATGGTGCCACAGTCACAGAGAATATAACTAACTGTCAATTGCAAGATCTGCTACCTGCCCCAGTCACAAACAAACAGATATCATCATCACAGGAAGATGAAGCACATCAGGGAACAATGAGAGGATTCCAGATCAAAACAAACATGGAGCTTGTTATTCCCCAACACTTGCTTGTTCATGAGATCGAGAAAAGCAGCTAATTTTAAGGTTACATGGGGAAAAAAATCTACAGGCTGACAAAGGTGGTCGTTGTTTAGTAGCGTGGCAAGCGAGTAGGTGTTCTTGCTCTTTGGCAGCATCTGCTTCTACCAAAAAGGAGATCGCTTTGTCGGCTAGGAGTCGTCGAGCAGCTGTTTCGAGGCGATTTAGGGTTTTATAGGAAGCCGGCGGATAGCGCCATGAGGAGCACCGCCGCCTGCTCCTCCTCCCCTGTCATGCTCTTCCGCCTCCACCTCTGCCTCTTTTGGATCGTCGACCTCTGGTCCCATAAACCTAACCCTAGCATCTGCAGCTTGAGAGGCACCTTCTTCAACTTCTCCACGCCGCCAGCGGCTGCGGAGCTGGCCGCGATATCTCTCTTCTCCTTCTTCGTCGCCGGCGGCGCTCGCCGGTTTTTCCTGTACCGGATCCCGCACGCATTGCAGAGGGACTAATCGAAAATCGATCGATCAGCGGGTCAGGAATGGAGGAGAAGAGGAAGCAAGAACAGATCAAGCGTCAAAAGCGCACCTTGGGACCGGAAGGGCCGGCTCGCCAAAGAGGGGTCGTCGTGGTCCGGCAATACTCGCAGCTCTTGAGCTCGCAGCCGCTGCTGCCCGGATCTACAGATCCCGGACTCTGCGCAACGAATCGAAGCGAGAAACGGATGAATCACTTCGATACGAACCAAAACACCAAAGAAAAGGGTAAAGAACACGAACAGAGTACCATCTCAGGGCTCAAATCCTCCATCGCCTTCAACCTAGTCCCGGTGGAGCTCAAGCAGGCGGCAAGGTGGCTCAGATCTGATGTTTGCTGCAGCTGATTGAGCGCCTGGAAGAAGAAGCAGAAGAGGGTGAAGGAAGAGGGGTTGGAATCGCTCCTCGGACTGTAACTTGAGGGAGAAGAAAGCCGATCCGACGGCGGAGTGGAGGGAAACGAAAACAGTGAAGAGGCAAAACAAGAGTGTGTTTTATAGGCGAGTAATAAAATGGACATCTTATTTATATAATTTTAAAATTAAACAGAATAAAAAAAAATGAATATTTCTCATTGATTGATTAGAGTATATAGGGTAAAAATTAAAATTCACTTTTAATTATTAATTATTATTTTTTAAATTGCAACATTACAATATTATATTTCTCATTTGGAAAATATTCTCGTTCAATAATATTGATGCCTAGGAGCTGCTGTAACTATAATACGTAGCAATTATTAACATGATTTTACTCATGTTGAAATACTTTTGAATAAATTAATAAAAAAATTTGGATATAAAAATGTTCCATATATAATATTTTTTGATCAAATTGAACTCCATTATAATATTTTTGATCCGAGGTTTGACTATTCAAAATTTTATTCAACTGTTTCAAAAATGTCAGGCATTAATTTTTCAAGACGATTAATATTTATGGCTCACCGTTCGCGACTATCCGAAATTATTAATTATATTTTATTTTTTAAAAAACATTTTAAATTTATAAATTTGAAAAAAATAAAAATTTAAAAAGTGTGAACTAATTTAAATGGTCCATCCGATCTCATAGGATATAAAAAAAATTAAAATATATAGTTTATTAATTCTGTCATTATTAACAAATTTTATTTCGTCTTTTACAAATTATATTCTTTTATTTTTTTAATAATTTTCATTCAATTATTAAATAGTGCTTTCAAAAAGTAAATTAAAATAAATACCATTTTATAATATTAACATTGTTATATTTCAATATAAATGAAATATAAAAATAATATATATATATTCATATAAATTATACTTTTATTAATTTTATATGTCAATGATATTTTTCATTACATATATAATTTTATTATTAAATAAATTATATATATATATTAGCAATTTTATAATTAATATATAACATACAAGTAAAATAGTCTTTATAAATTAAATGTTAAATAGATAAAAACAGAATAAAATCAAATAATCTATTAAAAGAGTCAAATAACAATAATAACAATTTTAACGAAGTAAAGATAGAATAGTTCCACGATTTAAAGTAAACGAATTAATATCTATTTAATCATATCATTAAATTTTTTAAAATATTATAAATATTATTAAATGAAGGGTTTCATTGAAAATTTTAAAATAAAATTAAAAAAAAAATAATTTTTTAAATAAATAATATTAATGAACTAGATTGAATAGTAAGTTTAAACTATCCGTGAACAATTGATTCAACTGGCGATTTGAATCGATGTTTTTTAACATTAATGAACCATCTTAGTGCAATACACGATTCACTCACTCTCAATGCTCCCACCAATTGATTTTACAGTCAATACGAAAGAAGTAAATCACGAAGAATATATTGTCTAATGCAAGACTAGGGCAGCAGAAGGACAAATATTCCGAAAGACTTATAGTCCTCGAAAATTGACCCCTGCTCATTTGATATAACTCTACTGCTTTGCTAGTCGCAAAATCCTTCCGTGGAAACAATGAACGATCAATTATTGATTCAGATTTCGCATTTAATTTAGATCGTGGACAAATCTATAGATATTCTCTTAATTTTTTTAGCGATTTACCAAACAACGCTCCTGAAGTTTGAAATTGCCCAAAAATATCTCATACTTTCATATTTACCAAATAGTACACTTAATTCTCTTTTTACCTTTCAAAAATAGGACACTTAATTTCCGAATGTGGTGCTAGGAATTCAAATCTCAGCACCACTATGGTGCTGGGATTTAAATTTCCAGCACCACGTTCGAAAATTAAGTGCACTATTTCTGAAGGGTAAAAAGGGAATTAAGTGCGTTATTTGATAAATATGAAAGTATGATATGCTTTTTGAGCAATTTCGAATTTCAGAAGCGTTGTTTGATAAATTACCGTAATTTTTTTTAAACACCTTCTTGACCATGAGTCTCCTTTAAATCTTAGCCTTATTTATTTTAAATAAGTATATCCAATTAATATTATTTATTAAAATTTAAGCAATCATTAAAAAAAACTCTCTTTTTTCCCTTTCAAGGAATCTTTACTAAGATTTTTTTTTTAATTTATCATTTCTCTAATTCCCCACCCATACGGTAATTTGTAGCGATCCATCATCTAAATTAATAGTGAATGAGCATCAAAATTATCTTCATCAAATGGCCAACTTTATCTTATTTATGAAATTCTAAAAAAAATCCACGGACAAGAAATGTAATTCCACCTAAACTTCCTTATAAAGTATTCACTAAATACATACAATAAAAACAAAATGACATGAATTAAATTGCTATTGCTAAGCAAGAACATAAAAAGTATATATACAGGCCATGGGCACAGTGCAATGATAAAGTGGGATAATATTTTATGAGCTAGTCCAGTTCGATCCTATAGTGAAATCAGTTTAGTTTTGAAATTTAAAATAATTTAGACAGACGATCCTAAGCTGAATGCGGATCGAAAATTTATCTTTTTGGATGAAGTACATCTTCGACGTCAGACCTATTTTACAAGGATGGCACGACTACATCGTCGAATTTAACTATTGAGCCACGAGTATTTTTTTTTTTATGTCCTTTGGTGATTGGTAGAATATATCTCATATAGAAGTTACTTAGCGCTCCTTCAAAACGGGCTAACTATCTTCAAAATTAGTTAGGTCGAAGATCTATATACCTGATATTAATAAATAAATAAATAAAAATAATATAGGGTCATAGCCTGGATTTAAAATTACATGGGGATGATCGCCAATTATCTAAACCGTTTGTGAAAGCGATCGCACGTAAAATAATTGCTCATTGTCTGGTGAGACATCATTCACTTCATGAGTGACCGTTGCTCATTGTCTAGCTAATCACCTTTTGAACGATCGATTCTTGTTATTTCTTTATCGGTAATGAGATTTTTTTATTGAACAAAAAATAAAAAATTTAGATTGCTCATTGGTTGGTAAGACAACATTCATCTCATGAATGACAATCGCTCATTGCTTCGTCGATCACTTCTTGAGTGGTTGGTGCTCCTTGTCTATTTATCGATGCAAATTTTTTTTTATTGAACAATAAATAAAAAAATACATTACATTTAATAATGAATTCTTTTATTTACTGCCGAGAAAATAATGGAGACAATATTATAAATAAATTTAGGATAAAAAACTAAACAAGTTATAATTAATATTAATACAGCTAGCTGTTAGCTCTCTTGCATCGAGTCCTCCGGTGATGACATTTCCACTTGGCTCCACTAAGATCCTATCCAAAATAAAATTGGTGAGAGAGCGCTGGTGCTCTGACAATGTTATTTCGATGTTTAAGTCAGACAGAAGCAGAAAATGGAAGAAAAAGAATGTAGATTGAATTAGTAAAATTACAATTACCCTTTTCAATTTACATGTCTTCCTCTTTTATAATCTCTCTAACTCTCTATCATTACTGCATGCATTTTTGACTATCTTAAACTCATGTATTCTACGCTCTTATTACGTAACTACGGTTACACATATTTCCTCATATTGTGGGCACCTCCGCAAACACCGTTTTGGTATATTTTCACATTCACAACTATTACCCAACTTTATTATAATACTCTCTCCTAGACAAGTATTCTTCAAGGGATATTAAGGATGAAATTGTTAGGACATGTGCACCCGCTAGAGGGGGAGGGGGTTAATAACATATTCGTCGTGCGATGGAATTCGATCATGTTCGTCTCTACAAAACTTGTTAGCGCAGCAGAAATATGAAATACAATAATGAAAGATGACAAATGTTGAGGATTCGGTGACCGCTAGAGGGGGGTGAATAGCGGTGTGGATGCGTCAATGGAATTCATTCGCGATTGAGTCTACAAGTCGTGTTAGTGCGCAGCGGAATAATAACAATAAAAACAATAACACGATACAAATACGCAAACACAACGATATAACGTGGTTCGGAACCAAACGGTTCCTACTCCACGGATCGAGCTCTAAAGAGCTCTAGTGATGCCACAAACACCACTAATCAAGAATAATTCCTTCTCGTAATAATTCGAAAGTGGAGAAACCTCGTACAATGTATATAACAGTAATACAATAAAATGCAAGCAAATACAATGGAATGCAAGTAAAGAAAACTTTACAAAGAGCTTTGGATTGCTTGATCTTTGATTGCCTTGGACTAGCCTTGAAGACCCTGATTTGCAATAGCAAATCGCTCCAATTCACCCAAGAAAATTGCTGCCAAAATCCCTCTTCCGAGCTGCTTTTATAACCTGCAATCAGGTTGGATTTTCGCCTATCAGTCGACTGATGACACTGTTGCTGTGAGACAACGGTGTAATTCACGCTGGAAAAATCCAACGGATAGGACATTAATCGACTGATCATATCCATCAGTCGACTGATCGAGCATTCACTCGACTGCTAACCCCAGCAGTCGAGTCTGACTCCATTCTGCGTCTGAAATCGAGCACCGGTCGGTGATCACAAGATCGATCATTGTTGATCCGATCAGTCAACTCCTCGGCGGTCATTCGCTAGAGTACTCCCCGCAATCAAACCCTAGTCGACTCACACCAGTCGACTGTCACATGATACCAGTCAACTGATACACCTCAAACATGAGGTTTAACCTAAGTATGGTTCCTCCATACTTGCTAGACCACCCGTAGCCTAGACCTAAGCATTTTAGCCGCCTCCGTCAGCCTCGCGCCTATCGGATCCCTCCAAGTCATCCATGACTTGTTCATCCATACACTAGCCTTCAGGTGCTTTCATCGGCTATGTCATGCTAACGGTGTCTACATCGTTAAGGCACATTGGACTTACGCTGCTAAGACTCCGCTTGAACTTTACACCGCCAACCATTGGACTTATGCTGGCAAGACTCCCGCTTGGACTTTACGCCACCAATATCAACCCTCTTGGACTTCTCAAATGCCAAGACTCAAGCTTGGACTTTCCCTTCCCAACCCATGTTGGACTTTCCATGTCAATACCTATGCTTGGACTTTTCCTTTCCAAGTACTCAAGACTTGGACTTTCTATGACATGGTCAACTCTAGTCAACCATCAAAATCCCCCTCGAGTCAAACTCAAGTCCGATCAATCATGACCCGAGTCGATTGCACTAACAATCTCCCCAAAACATTATCAGACATCAATGTCAAACATAAATGTTAAACCTTTATGTCAAACATCAAAACATCTCTCGAGTCTGGTCAATCATGACGTGGACCGATTGCACCAACAATCTCTCCCTTTTTGATATTTGACAAAACCACATACCTTTGAGTTAGAACAGTAACTCAAATCTTCTTACCAATTATCCCAAATTGGTAATCCCATAAATTTTCCCAAACATTCTCCCCAAACATTCTCTCCCTTTTTTACTAACATCAAAAAGGTTTTTTCCAAGGAGGTCAATGTCTCATGTCCCAATGAAATCTTATAATCTCCCCCTTGGTCCAAAAATACCTAGGATGCCTATAATCTTCCTAGTGATAAGTCTCATATCACTCAAGAGAGACAATCCTACAAACTCTCCCAATTTCCAAATTGGGTATCTTAAAATTCTCATTTTCTCCTTCACGAGGAGAAATACCATCCATCATCTCATGATCGGTACCTCCCCTTAAAGGCTTGCTCCCTCTTGACCATTGCACCAACAATGTCCTTGGGAAGTCCCTAAGCCAATAGGAACTCTAAACCATTAAAAATAAGGTTCAAAGTTCAACATTGAACTTTTCAACCCCTTAAATTTGATACATCACCCTAATAACTCTCCTAATCCATATTCAATGGATTTTCACCCTTTATAATGCTTCCCAAAGCATATCCTAGGGTTAGGAGTGATTAGGAAACTTTACAATAGCTGAAAACGAACTAAAAAACCTTGTTTATCCCGAAATCAGCTTATCAATCGATTGTCTCAGATATCAGTCGACTGAAATGCTCATCAGTCGACTGCCATCAGGCGGCAGTCGACTGATAACTGAAATTCCGAATTTCAATTATCAGAAATAAATTTCAAAAATTCATAAATAATTATACGTAATTCAAAAAATCATGAAACTTCATACGTATAATACTTATGACCAATACAATCGGTGAAAATTATTCAAAAAATATTTTACCCATTAAAATAGGAGATTGATACAAAGTTCAAAAACCATTAAAACTTTAATATTTTTGATCTACTTTGTATCAACTTCTTCAATGGTGATTGCTATCAAAAGATAGACTTCACTAAGGTTTTCTAAAGTGATTTTAAAATGTTTTTGAAAACCTATTTTGAACCATGAACTATTGGCTAGATCTACATGACTTGTACATTAGCTTTCCTCATGATTCCTATTGATGATTGAGATAAGTTTAAGTTCATCTAGATGCACTATCTATGCACCTTAAATTTAACTTATTTTTCTAATATCTCACATGTATCTAAGATGTATTAAGCACACACAAGTCAATGTAATTGTGATATGTGGGAGTAGGGTTATTATGGCCTCATGCATTTTCTAGGCAACTCTATTTGACTCCCTTATAGATGGGCCTTCAAATCATGCCATAATCTTTAACTCAATTTTAATTAATGCATGAATGATCATGGCATAAATGATAATCATAAATAAGTATAACCAATGATCATGATGTCATGACATATGAATAGGCTCTAAAAATGAATATGACATAGAAAATAATTCTAAACAATATTATGACATGTCATATGATAAAATAAAATGTGATGTCATGTCATGGCAAATTTGAATATATAAACACATTAACACTCACATAATCAGACAAAAACACATGATTTTTGATAAACAAAATATTTCATTCAAATATAACTTCAGATTTTACAAGCAAAATATATGTCTAAAACTATTAACCTCACTACGAAACTAAAAACAAGACCCCTAATCTGTGTCTAGCTGTCATCCCCGGCAGATGGTAGAGGTGGTGGAGGCTACTGGCTCAGCGTCCAGGTCCGCATCATCTCGTACATATCAATCTGACGCTCCTCCATTCGGTTGTGGCGCTCCTCCATCCGGTTGAGCTGCTGACCTATGGAGGACTGCCCTGATATGATCTCCATCAGTCGTGAGTCAACAGACTGCTGGTAGTCCTCAAATCTAACCTCCAGTTGTGCAACACGATCTAAGACACTGGCCCGTGCATCTGGCCGCACAGTGGTCATCCTCGCCAGCAGAGCCTCATCGCCCCGCAGCTCTCCAGGCTCCAGAGGTGGCTCCCCATGCGCCATGGGCTGAGGTCGAGGTACCAACTCCATCTGTCCAGCTCCAGTCCGCAGCCCAGCCAATGTGAAGTTACACACTGAGATGCAGTCGTATACTTCGGATAGCGACCTCAATGATCCCTTGGATATGTTAATGGCAATGGACTCTAACCATGCAGTGATAATATGTCTAAAAGGAATATGAACTTTTTCTTGTACAGGGGATATGAAATGGACAATGCAATGAAAAATGTTCAATGCAATGTTCACGTCTAACCAATGACGTATGACATACATGAGAAAGAGATGGGGAGGTCGGATCTTGGCCTGACCCTGAGTCACAATCGGAAGGAAGCACCCAACAATGACTTTGTAAAGAACATTGTCAGGTGCAGATAATTCATTGATAGGGAAGAGGTTTTGAGCTGGTGGACGAGGATGACGGAAGAAGTGCTCATGCATGGAATTTAATGAGATGTGGTCAAAAGGATCAGGAAGAGGTGCATCAAAAGTAGGATAAAAGATGAAGGTGTCATCCGATGCCCTACACTCCAAGAACTCCTGCAAGATCGCAGGAGTGAACTCCAGGTCACGTTTTGCAACGCGAGTGATGTAGGTAGGGATATCGTCTACCTTCCTCAAGTTTTGGTAAAATTCCTTGAGGAGGTCATCATTAATAGCATGATTGCAAAGGGTGATCTTCATCAGCTAATAATGTAGTAAGATCTCAATGACGTCGCCACAGTAGTATCTAAAAAATTGCTCATCGATGTACCTAACCGCCATCGATTGGTACAAACGCGATACACCCTCACTTGGGTCATTCCTACGTTGTCTTCTACATGATTATATGATGAATGCAATGCAATGCAATGTGATGACATAAATACCATGATTAGATCAAAATGTGGTGTAAAAAAAAATTAGGGTTTAAGGGTTTAGAGGTATACTTTGGTGTCATTACTAGATTGATGGTTGTGAGGGCTTAACTGGGCAGCCTACTTGCCGGAGAGAATGTCGGAAGATCGCCAGAAAGAGGATCTCGTTGGAACCCTAGCGCCGGAGGAAAAATAAAGGATGTGAGATGCCATTTTAGCTATAGAACTATCAAAGACATGAATGACAGAGATAGCTTCCAAACCTAAAGGCTTTTGGTCGCCGGTGTAGACGCGAGAAGGCTGGTTGGAGAGGATTGGAAGCAACTGGAGAGGAGAAATCGCACGAAGACAGCGTGAAGACGCCGAACCCTAGCGGTTAGGCATTATAAAATCGCGACGTCCGGGCCGATCGATGTGTGACATCGACCGATCGAGAGGGTTAGTGAACGTTCATCGAACCGACAACCGATCGCTTCCGGCCGGCAAGACTCGATCGCTGATCGCTCGCGGCCGAGCTACGTGAACATCAGTCGATTGATAGTAGTCGTTAGTCGACTGATGTGACCATCACTTGATTGCTGGATGAGCCACTCAATTGTTGGCTCTTACCGCCTGATGAATAAGCATCAACAATGATCGACGATTTAGATGTCCAATGACTAATGGACAAATCAACCGAAGTCCTCGAAGTAGCACTCGATCGCCGGGCTCGTAGTAGTGCTCTGTGTTATCACCGATTGATATACTATATCACCGATCGATATAATCGTGACGCCGACCGATATCGATTTTCATTCAAATTAAGTGAATTTCGATTTCTTCACTCAATTTGTTTCATTTTACCATGTTTATTCATGTATATCGAATATATTAGTGTTATGCCTATGTTCATGTATTTGTTAATGTATTTTGGTATTTTATTTCATTTTCACAAGCATTAACATCCAATAGTTTCAAATCCTAGCATCTCACCCTTTCTAAGTGTTGAAATACACAATCAAGGTGAATGATCTATTTTGTGAGATACAATGCACCATAAACATTCCTTCCATGCAAACATATGATAAAACACATGAAGCATGGTAAGTATGAGACATCAAGATGTGTAGTACTTGAGTATCAATCTTAAATGTAATTTCTAAGCCTTAAGACAATTTTCTTGATACACTAATTCCCAAAGTGTGCCAAAACCCCAAATTGCACACCAATACCTCTAATTCTACATGTGGCAAGTTTAATCAATTTTTCACAATTCTCAAGGCTTATTAGCACATCCTAAAATCCTTTAGGATTTAAAATTCAAACTTATTTCCAAGGTATCACATAACCTTGAAAAAACTATAAGGTGTTAACTTTACAATGGTTAGGTTAACTACCCACCAATTCAAGTTAACACCCCCAACTGACTTAGCGTGATGGAATCACGCTTCTAGGAACCCAATACTTGTTTGAGCTCCTTGGGTTAACTAGGTATTCCTTAGGGATATCTTCCCTAGATACCTTCCTAATGACCCTCCTAGGCTTATGAGCCTTGGTCATTTGGGTCATATCATGGTTAACCTTAAGGATTGCCTCCCTAGTAACCTTCTTAGTGGTTTTCCTTGGTTTCATAGAAACCTTGGCCACTAGACACTTGCCTTGGTTAACCTTAGGAATAGCTTCCCTAGTAACCATGGCCTTCCTAAACCTAGGTTGTGTTCCATAATCGAATGGAACACTATGGTAGGTCTCCTTGGGCTTAGGTTTGTGACTCAAACCTTTCTTACCTTTGGATGATTCTTGTCTTCTAAACCCTAGGTTTTGACTTTGACTTCTAGACCCTAGAGTTTGACCATTTGACCTTTGCATTTGATTTGTCATTTTTGCAATGATCTTTTCAAGTATCTCAAGCCTTGATCTCAAGGCTTGATTTTACTTTTCTAATTGCCCAATTTTTGATTTTTCATTATCTCTTGAGATATTCTTATTTCTAAGCATGTGTCTAGTCCATTTTGGATTGATGCCTAGGTGATTTTCTATTTTCCTAATAGATTCCTTAGGTAATGTTTTTCTAGGGACATTAATCTCAAATTTCTCCTTATTTTTAACCTTGTAGGTCTTAGCCCCTAAGCAATAAAATTTATTATTCTTAGCATTCTCTTTATAAAATATAGAGAAATTACATCTAGCATGCTTGTTCTTATTACTTAAAGAATGAACATTGTTTAAATGTACCTTAGGGTTTGCCTTAAAGGCTCCCTCTACATTTGATGCTCCTTCTTGACCTCTCTTCTAACCCTTAGGGCATTGACTTCGGTAGTGCCCTCTTTGGTGACACTTGAAGCATAACATATGCTCCATGTTCTTAGGAATGGTGACTCCGATATACTTGGTCTTTTCTTGAGATTTCGGTGTCGGTTGATTTTTCTTGACTTTCCTAGGGCACTTGCTCTTATAGTGCCCATATTCCCTACACTAAAAACACATAATATGATTTTTATTTTGAATTGATGTGCTTGAGTTACCTAGGTTAATGATGGGTGGTTTGAGCTTCTTCATCTCCTCGACCGGAGGTGAATGCTTCCTCTTGATCATGCTCCGAAGTGGAAATTTTCTCCTCCTCCTCAATCTCCAAATCCTCACTTTCTTGTGAGGAAGATGAACTCGCTTCATCGGTCTCTTCCTCTTCTTGAGCCGATGAACATTCTTTGGCTTCTTGTGATTGTTCCTCGCTTGAAGCCGATGATGATCCTTCATAAAGCTTTGTCAATTTGCTCCAAAGCTCCTTGGCATCTTGATATTCACCTAGCTTAGACAAAATGTCATTAGGTATCAAATATTCTAAAAGCTTTGTTACCTTGACTTCGGTTTTGAACTTTAGACGTTGCTCTTGGGTCCACTTCTTCAACTTCAAGACATTTTCCTTCTTATCTTTAGAAGGTTCAAAGCCTTCCATGATGATGAATCAATCTTCTATGTCCATCATCAAGAATGTCTCCATTCTTTCCCTCCATGTCGGAAAATCCTCTTGGTTGTATGGTGGCAGTGTGTTGATATCCCATACAAGTCTTTTTTCGAATTCCATCTTATTCCTCTAGCGATTTTGCTCCCGACGATTAGTCCGTAGAAGAGCCCCGGGCTCCAATTCCAATTATTGAGGATTCGGTGACCGCTAGAGGGGGGTGAATATCGGTGTGGATGCGTCAATGGAATTCGTTCATGATTGCGTCTACAAGTCGTGTTAGTGCGCAGCGGAATAATAACAATAAAAACAATAACACGATACAAACACGCAAACACAATGATATAACATGGTTCAAAACCGAACGATTCCTACTCCACGGATCGAGCTCTAAAGAGCTCTAGTGATGCCACAAACACCATCTAAATTGTATGGTTTTTCAAATGTTTAAAAAAAATATATGGGTATAAGTTAGAATTTAGATGAAGTCTATGTAGATTGAGGTTAACTAGGCATTTAGCATGTGAGAGTTAGCAAGACGAGAAGTCTAATAGAGAGTTGATGGATGGAAAGCCCAACGGAGAATTAATAAATGGAAAGTCAAATAGAGAGCTAGTAATAGGAAAATTTAATATGTGTTGGCAGTGGGAAAAAAATATGGAACAACTATGTTAGCAACCCTCACCGCTGCTCTTACTGTAAAGGGAGTAAATCAGGATTAGTTGGCAAGCACAAAGGAGAGGAGTTATTATTAGGGCAATCAACCCATGTGATGTAGTTTTGATGTGTGTGACAAAGAGTTTAAATTAGGATTGTATTGGATTTGATGTGTGCATTGAAGTCATGCAAGACTTAGTAATTCGCACATGAAGCATTGGAAAGTTTCACCTCTCATGACTCGGTCTTTGAGTCGGTGAAAGATGCATTACGGAAGCCGTGCGCTTGGTGCATCCGAGGGACTGCCGGACGAGGAGCATTGGAGTGAAGCCGGAGGAAGTAAACTTCAGGGCGAGACGCGAAGAATGGCGGTGCGAAGCCGTGCGCTTAACGCATCCGAGGGACGTGGCCGGACAAAGACAACTTCAAAGGCGAGGGACTCCAAAAAATGAGAGTGAGCGATTGTAACCCCGGACGGGGTAATGCTTAGGTGAAACTTGACCGATTGGCTAAGTGTCGGATGGGATTTCCCGACATCAGTCGACTGTCATGCCATGACAGTCGACTGCTCCAAGTTGACCTAGACTCGACTGGTGTTCGTGTCTGGTTTGTGTCCCAGAAGTCGGCTGCTAAGGGTTGGCAGTCGACTGCCAAAACCATCGGTTGACTGCTGATGGCAGCAATCGACTGGTTGCGAGGGTTTCGAGCATAGAATAGTTGTTAGACGACTGCTCGCTCACGGGACTCGACTGTTGGCTCCATCAGTCGACTGATGGGAAGATCAGTCAACTGATGTGGAAGCCGTTTGATGAAATCCAATGTGGAAGAAGTCGTTATAGGGCAACGGCTACAGGAGCAGTCGACTGATTAAGACATCAGTCGATTGCCAGATGCCCAACGGGAAGAAAGACTTCTTCTCTATAAAAAGAAGCCATGGGTCAACTTGGGAGCCTAATGCTTGAACTTCAATCATCTCCCAAGTGCCTTAAACGTTTTCAATCCTCTTCCTTGAGCTTATTTCTATTATATTGTAAGAGGAGAGATCTTGTGTAAAAAAGGTTACCTCCACCTAACTTTGTGCAAAGGAGAGATTAGTGGAATTGTGTAGGCGTGATTCACCTTGGGGCCGTGAACCACGTTACATCGTCGTGTTAGCGTTTGTGTTTTCATTTCCCTTTGCATTGCTTAATTGTTTTACTTTAGTATTGTATTTCTGTTGCGCTAATCGTTGATTGTAGACAATTAAGCAAGCGACCATCGTATACGCGAAAGAGGGATATTCACCCCCCTCTAGCCGGCCACCGACGATCCAACAAGTGGTATCAGAGCCAAGTCGCTTATTACCAGACTCACCACCGCAACAAGCACAACAACAACGATGGTCGACTCCAACATTCACCCACCAAAATTTGAAGGCGAATTCTCTTGGTGGAAGAAGAGAATGGAAGTATTTTTCAAAACCGACTTTGAAATTATATTGATAATGGAAAATAGTTTCGAGATACCTAGGGATGAGAAAGGGGAGCCATTGGAAAAATCGAAATGGACAAAGAGGCAAAGAGAGGAGTACTTGGATAATTCAAAGGCCAAGCATCATTTATACAATGTACTCCCCCAACAAGAGATCAACCGGATTGGAGAGTGCTCAAGTGCTAAAGAGATGTGGGAGAAGCTAGTGGAGCTTCATGAAGGCACATCCGAGGCCAAGCTAGCAAGAAGAGATGTCCTATGCTCTCAACTCAATAACATCAAACTCGATAAAGGGGAGAAGGTAGCATCCTTACATTCTCGTTTTAAGGAAATTCTTAATGGCCTAACAAGTGTAGGGGAGAAGCTCTCCAATAGAGACATGATCATGAAGGCCATAGATGCCTTCCCTCGGTCATCCAAGTGGAGTTCTATGGTGGACTCCTTCTACATCTCTAAGAATCTAGAGGTGAACACTCTAGAGGAATTCTTCTCCACCATGGAGCTACATGAAACAAGGCTCGAAGGAGTAATTGAAGAACCAAACATCGAGCCATCAAGGGGAGTTGCATTAATGGCCAACAAGGGGAAGAAGAAGAAGGAGACTCCCTCCCCATCCGATGAAGACTCCTCCTCCTCCATGGATAGCACGAAAGAAACATACATGGTAAGGAAGGTAAGTCGTGCTTTGAAAAATTTTAAATTTAACAAATCTAATGATAGGATGAGAAGGCCAAGAAGGAAGATAATTTGCTATAATTGCCAAGGAGAGGGACATATAAGAGATGATTGTCCCCTCTTGAACAAGAGCAAAGAAGAAAGGAGGAAGAAAGAAGAAAAGAAGAAGGGGAGCAAGAAGAAGGAGGATGAAAAGAAAACCAAGGAGAAAGGGAAGGCAAAGGCACATAAGGCCACATGAGATGATCCATCATCCTCATCATCCGAAGAAGAAGCCTTCACAAATCTTGCTCTAATGGGGATAGATGACTTGGACTCCACCTCCTCCGAGGAAGAAGAAAGAAGCACTAGCGAGGAGGAGACCTTGAGTGAAGGGGGAGCGTCCTCATCTTCATCCTCATCATCGGAAGAGGATTTGGAAAGTGAGGTAACGAATCTCCCTCCCAAGAAAATTATGTCCATTATTTCTAGCTTAACTAAGGAATTATTTAGGGCTAAAAAGGAAAACAAAAGCATGAAAAATGAAATTAAAGCCCTAGAAGAAAAGCTAGAAAAATCATATTTAAATGTGAATGATAATGTTTCTTCTAGTATCAATAATGCATGTTCACATGATGATTATATGTCTTTTAATGTTAATGATGCATGTATTGAGGAGAATAGAGTTTTAAGGAAAAAGGTAGACCATCTAACTAAGACCCTAGAAAAATTTACCATAGGCTCCAACACATTGAACATGATCATAGGGAGCAAAAGGGCAAGCTTTAATAAGAAAGACCTAGGTTATAAAGGAAATAAAAATGAAAAGACCTATAATTGTCTAATTGCTAGAGGCAAGTCAAAAATAAAACAATAGCTAGAAAATGGATCCCTAAAGAATATTTGGTGAACCCTATAGGAAAGAATTTGTATTGAGTTCCCAAATCCATCCTCAAGGGTTAGGAAAACCCTAAGATAGTCAACCATAGTGGACTTTATCTATATCATATTGAATGGTTGACTTAGGATGGTGTGAGTTATAAATTTTTAACATAGTATTAGGTGATGATAATGCATAACCCATAAATTGAATGTTTAAATCATGATTCATGCTTAATTTTATAATTTATAATCATGATATGCAATGATTGATGATTTATGATCATGATTGATAAGTCTTGATGCATGTTCATGATTGAATTTTTAGGATGATACTTAACTATGGATAGAAACACATACAATTTTGGTTAAGTGTAAATACCATTAGGAACATCTCACATCCCACTATAAGGCTAACTTGATTGAGAACATAGCAATGGGTGAGATGATAGGATGATACAAATGGTCCACTAATGCTTATGACATTTAGATGAGTCATTAAGTGTATCAATAGAGCAATAATAAACCAATCATGGGAAAACATATGTTTAATTCATAGACATATTGTTCAAAGATCATGGTTGGATATTTCAAATGATTTCAAAACCATTTTATGTTTAATAACCTGTGAGTTCATGTTTTGAAAAGCTTCAAGACAAAACTATGCTTTAAAGTTGATACAAACCTTAGACTTTTTACAACTTTTGAGTTTTTGCCTAACTTTCAAAAATAAAATGAATTTTCATGAAAAATTATTTTTCACTGATAGAGGAACTCACAAGAAATATGTACTCAAAATTTCATGATTTTTTGAATTTTCTGTAATTTCTGGTGCATTTCTGAAGTTCATTCGAAAAATAAAAAAAACTGAAATTTGAGTGCCAGTCGACTGATCCTCTGATTCAGTCGACTGATGTAATATGCACGAGCACAGTAACATGCTTTATCAGGTTTGAGTGGTTTTTTGGGTATTTTTCTTTCTTAGACTTGATGTCATGCGTGTATAACATTTGCATAATGATTTTGATGGTGTCAAAGGGGGAGAATTGATAGGTTTAAGTGAATTATGCTAAAAGGGAAAATTTAGCATGTCTTAAAGGGGAGTTGCATGTTTAAGGGGGAATTTTTATACTCATATTATTTACATGCTTTCTTGTCTTATGTTTTTATTGTTATTATTTTTACCTAACTTAAACGGATTGTCACACATCAAAAAGGGGGAGATTGTTAAGGCAATCAACCCATGTGATGTGGTTTTGATGTGTGTGGCAAAGAGTTTAAGTTAGGATTGTATTGGATTTGATGTGTGCGTTGAAGTCATGCATGGCTTAGTAATTCGCACATGGAGCATTGGTAAGTTTCACCTCTCATGACTCGGTCTTTGAGTCGGTGAAAGATGCATTGCGGAAGCCGTGCGCTTGGTGCATCTGAGGGACCGCCGGACAAGGAGCATTGGAGTGAAGCCGGAGAAAGTAGACTTCAGGGCGAGACGCGAAGGATGGCGCTGCAAAGCCATGCGCTTGACGCATCCGAGGGACGTGGCCGGACGAAAACAACTTCAAAGGCAAGGGACTCCAAGGGAATGAGAGTGAGCGATTGTAACCCGGGATGGGGTAGCGCTTAGGTGAAACTTGGCCGATTGGCTAAGTGTTGGATGAGATTTCCTGACATCAGTCGACTGTCATGCCATGCTAGTCGACTGCTCCAAGTTGACCTAGATTCGACTGGTGTTCGAGTCTGGTTTGTGTCCCAAAGAATCGACGCTAAGGGTTGATAAATGATCGCCGAAACCATCACCGACCGATGGCGAGTCGATCGGGTCGTGAGGGTTTCGTGCACGTAATGGTTGTTATCGATCGCCGCCGCGAGGACTCGATCGCTGGCTCCATCGATCGATGTGGGAGCCATTGGATGAAATCCAACGTGGAAGAAACCGTTATAGGGCAACAACTACAGGGACAGTCGACTGATCGAGGCATCAGTCGACTGCCAGGCGCCCAACGGGAAGAAAGACTTCTTCTCTATAAAAAGAAGCCATAGGTCAACTTGGGAGCCTAATGCTTGAACTCCAATCATCTCTCAAGTGCCTTAAATGTTTTCAATCCTCTTCCTTGAGCTTATTTCTATTATATTGTAAGAGGAGAGATTTTGTGTAAGAAAGATTGCCTCTACTTAGCTTTGTGTAAAGAAGAGATTAGTGGAATTGTATAGGCGTGATTCACTTTGGACGAATCGGTCGTGGATTAGCGGCAATGGTCGTGAACCATATTACATCGCCGTGTTAGCGTTTGTGTTTTCATTTCCCTTTGCATTGCTTAATTGTTTTACTTTAGTATTGTATTTCCGTTGCGCTAATCGTTGATTGTAGACAATTAAGCAAGCGATCACCGTATACGCGAAAGAGGGCTATTCACCCCCCTCTAGCCGGCCACCGACGGTCCAACAGTTATGATAGCTTAAGATCATGACTTTTTCGAAAATTGACCATTGTCTATTACAGATAAATTCCTTTGTACTTACCAATTAGGTTAACCCTAGGGGTTATGTGTTGGATGGATGCTTGATAGGTGATAGAACACCAAGCATGTTGAATGGATTCTTAGAAGGTGATAGAAGTTTAGGCACCTTAAGGTGGATCATATACAGTGATGAAATTACGATAGATCAAAGTTGATTAAATTCCAAACAAATAGAGGTCCTAGAATTGTTACCTCTAAATACTTAGAATTGTTGGCAGTTAAGAGTGACTTAGGTTAGACGGGTGAAAGTGTCATCAATGCACCAAGGTTGACTTAAGGTTGGAAAATTGATAGGTTAAGATTGATCTAAGGTTAAGTACAGGAAGTTTTGATAAGTCAAAATTAATCATAAAATTAGAAAAATCTTAAATGATTTTGTACTAATAAAAAAAATTAAACTTCTATATAAACATGATTTATGTCATAATTTATTAAGGAAATGTATTTTGTAAAAAAAAAGACACTCTATTTTTTAAAAAATAATACAAATTAAAATCCATTAAAAATTTCAATATTTCAATACTTTATATCACCATCAGTTATTCTGTAAAAGGTTAGACCATCAATCTAACAATCCCCATCGGTCTGTCTCACGGTCATTATGAGGGAGGTAAATCACGGAGGATTCTATGAGTCTTGACGTAGTGGTCAAGATATGTGAAGGTCATCTGAATTCAAAAAATAACTTTAGACCTCCTCTAGAATCAACTCACACTACTTCTACAAATACCGTCGTGTTTTAACCACTACGCCATTCCCTGGAGACTATACCACCATCAATTATTATTACTTCTATCAATAGATAAATAATACTTGATTTAAATATACATGTAACATCTTGAATTTAGATCATCATCGTAATATTTCACTTGCTTTTATATTAAAATACACACGGCAAGCCAAATCTATGATGTAAAAGGTTGGAATCCGTCAACCTAGCGTAATTCTACCACCTCCCTGACCATCGAAGGAGGTAAATTACTGAGACCTGATCCTCGAGACTAATAATCAAAGATACATGGAGGGACGACACCCTCACCACGGCAAGCCAATTCTAGATTGTTAGATTGTTTGATAGATGATTTTAGGAATTCTTCCTCAACTATAGTGATCATATAAATTTGCATTTAAATATTCTAAATTGGCACTCCTTCCTACGATAGCAAATTAATGTTGCCATCATCTTTAGTATACTTTGTACATACAATTTAATAAATATGACTTATAAATAATTAATGATATATATTCATGAAATAGGACAAACTTATACACGTGTCAATAAATAAAATATTAATTCAACCAAATTAATATAAATAAAGAAATTCTTAATTTTCAATGTCAGAAGACTTCACCACCCACCATAAACATTTTTTTTTGATAGTTTTCTTAATCCACGATTTCTAATAATAATGTCTCAAATCCAATTGGCTTAATAATTAATTTCTCTAATTTCATTATAGTATTTTTTTTTCCTCCCACAAATAAGCATATTATTACAAACTAGAGAAAGAATGGAACAATGGAAGGGAGGAAAATTCGGATGTCACAATGAACCATCACCGCTCCTCTCACCCTTAGAAGTTCCAAGAAATATGGAACAACATTGCTATTTTTAAATCCTCATCGATTTAACCTTCTCCTCCTCCTTAAACCACCCCAAGATCAACCAATTATCCGAACGAAGCTCGCTATATATATCGTATTTGTTTACCCACTTAATTCACACTTCTCTTATGCTACCGAGTCGAACAATCATGTACGTATCACGATCATTCTTTGCCACCATCCTCCTCCTCACCTTCCTCGCGACCATCGCTCATGGAGATCAAGAAGTGACCTACGATGGTCGTTCTTTATTCATCAATGGCAAAAGAGATATATTCTTCTCCGGATCCATTCATTACCCTCGAAGCACTCCCGATGTAAGCCGTATTAATTACCTTGCATTATAATGATCTTAGTAAAATTTTCTTCCTTTTCAAACTATTAATGACTATTACAAATTTACATGGTCGGCTCTAATTAATGAGATAAGATTTAATTGTTATTGTTTGTGAGTAGATGTGGCCTGATCTGATCCAAAAGGCAAAAGATGGAGGACTGAATGTGATCGAAACCTACGTGTTCTGGAACGCCCATGAGCCGGTGTATGACCAGGTAATTTAGCTTAATTAATTTTTGCTACATTATAATTAATTAATTAATTAACTAATTAATACTTTTGTTTTTGATGAAACAACAGTACAATTTCGAAGGGCATTACGACGTGGTCAAGTTCATCAAGCTGGTGCAATCGGCGAGCATGTATGTGGTTCTACGGCTGGGCCCCTTCATACAGGGCGAATGGAATCATGGGTAGGGTTTTGTGTAATTCACGGTCGGTCAGTAAATTCAATGGCTTTAGATTCTAATCGTTCTCGCTTAATTTTACTCCAGAGGGCTGCCTTACTGGCTCAGGGAGGTTCCAGACATCACCTTTCGAACAGACAATGAACCATTCAAGGTAATCGATTTTCCATAGTTTGAAATCTTCTACCGCAGTGCGAGAAATCATCGAAATTGTTAATCTTTCTTTTTTCATCTCTTTCCTCCTCCAATTCACAACAGATACTATACGCATAATTTGTTTCTTTTAATTGGAAATCTCTGGATTCTTCGTGGTAAATAGTTTCTTTTGATTCACGTCTTGCAGAGTCAAATGGAGAGATTTGTGAAGATGATTGTGCAAAAGCTGAAGGATGAGAAGCTGTTTGCTCCTCAAGGAGGCCCCATCGTTCTTGCTCAGGTCCACTAAATGCAATTTAACTGCTTTTTTTCTTGTTTCATTCTTTGTTCCTCAGTTCATGGAATAGAATGGAGTGACAGGAAATTAAAATAGAGGGAACAATACCTTGTCGCAAAGAGTGACTATCTTTCTCATCGAAATTTATCAAATGGTTGCTTTCTCAGATCGAGAACGAATACAACAACATAGCACGAGCACTTCCAGGTTCGACTGAATACATAAAGTGGGCAGCCAACATGGCCGTTGGCCTTGACATCGGCGTTCCCTGGGTGATGTGCAAGCAAAACGATGCCCCTGGCCCTGTGGTAAGTGACCGATACAGTTTATATGGAGGAGAGCTGTATGAAGGTCTCCTTCCATGGCATCAGTTTGATCAGTGAATGTGTTCTTGAATATTTAGATCAACGCGTGCAATGGAAGGAACTGCGGGGATACATTTATGGGGCCAAACCACCCCACCAAGCCTTCTCTTTGGACTGAGAACTGGACTGCTCAGTGAGTTGGTTACCATTTATGCTCTAGTCCTCTAGAATTTCAATCCAATTCGACAGCTTTATCGCGCCTTGTTTCCGAACATGTCTTGCTGATCTCATGATTCTGAGTCTGATCGGAGTAGAAGTTCCTTTTCAATCCATTCAGGTATAGGGTATTTGGTGATCCACCATCTCAAAGATCAGCAGAGGATCTTGCATACTCTGTGGCACGCTTCTTCTCGAAGAATGGCACGCTCGTTAACTACTACATGGTATGTAGCTGATCCCAAATAGTTCGAACATCGCTATCGCTTGCCATCGATGAATGAAAATTATTGTCGGAGTGCACTTTCACCTTGATTTCAGTATCATGGCGGAACTAACTTTGGAAGGACAGGAGCTTCTTTTGTGATGACCAGATACTATGATGAAGCCCCACTGGATGAATATGGTAAGTAACAATATTTTAGATTCTAATCTTTTGATCGATATAAGATGGATTTTTCACTGATTTGTGGTGATCTAGGCTTGCCCAAGGAGCCTAAAAGGGGTCATCTGAGGGACTTGCATGCTGCACTGAAGCTGTGCAGGAAAGGATTGCTTTGGGGATCTTACTCTTTGCAAAAGTTTGGGAATGGTTTAGAGGTAAAACTAAGAAGAGCAGGATTTATCAGTCATTTGAGATATGTAAAGCAATTTGAAGTTGCGAGTAGATCAACTATATAAGTCGATCATCTGAGATATGTTCGATGAGCATTCGCAATTAGCTCGACTTTATACTGCATCTGACTTAGTAATCGTCTACGAAACTATCTCAACTTTATCAAACTGAACTGAACTGAACTGAACTGAAATAGGCCGCCGAGTAACATCAAGTCTTGAACTTTGCAGGCACGGGTTTACGAGATACCAGAGAACAAAATCTGTGTTGCCTTCCTCACAAACACAAATTCGAAGCTCGATGGAACTATAAACTTTCGAGGTGCAGAGTTCACCGTTACCCGCCACTCCATCAGCATCCTTCCGGATTGCAAGACTGTAGTATACAATACCCAGCAGGTAATCAGACTACAACACCACAAACTAATTCGAGGAAAATCACTTTCTTTGCAGGTAGTTTGAGCACCTTAATTTGTCGACTTTTGCAGGTTAATGCTCAGCACAATTCCAGGACATTCGATCCTGCTAAGGATGCTAATGCGAACAACAATTGGGAGATGTACCAGGAAGTGATACCGACGTCGAAGGGTGTTAAATCGACGGGGCTGATGGAAATGTATAACATGACTAAGGACACCACAGATTACCTTTGGTACACAACAAGGTAACTTCATCTTTGGTCGAGCAGAAGAGAGTTAAAAAGTCTTAAGATGCTCATTCTGCACGAAGTAATAGCTGCTGCTTCTATCGTTATGTCGTGTTCCTAATGCAGCTTCAAGCTAGACGACGAGGACTTGCCTTTCCGACACGATATCCGCCCTGTAATCCAAGTTTCTAGCCTTGGTCATGTCATGCATACCTTTGTCAACGGTGAATACATAGGTATCCTCTGGTGCTTTTAAAACTTCAAGTGCCACACAAAGCATGAAACTGGTCATAAACATAACACGATCATTTCAGGATCTGCTCACGGAACCAAGATCGAAAAGAGTTTCGTCTTCCAGAAACCCGCCAATCTGAAAACAGGAGGAAATCGCATTGCTATACTAGGAGTGACAGTGGGAATGCCGGTAAAAATGAAACCTCAGTAATTCCTCTATTAACACTAGTAAAAACTTGTACAATTTCTCTACAAACTCGAACAATCACTACTCAGGATAGCGGAGCGTACCTGGAACATAGAGTTGCCGGTGTGCATAGCGTAGTCATCCAAGGCCTCAATGCCGGCACGCTGGACCTGTCACAAGCAATATGGAAACACCAGGTGAGTAATTCACATCGTCGAGTAACTCGACTAAAAACGGATTAAGTGAGCTTCTTGTTTTTTTGTTTCTCATCAGGTGGGACTGACCGGAGAGGCATTAGGCATTTTCCAAGAGGAAAATGTGAACAAAGTCCAGTGGGGGCAAGCAAAGAGTGGAACTCCAGTTACATGGTACAAGGTAATGAGAAATCTTTTCGGAAATTTAAAACCATCAAAGATGCATGGCGGCGGGAACAGATGAATTCACGTCACTTTTCTTCTCAGAGATACTTTGATGGTCCCTCTGGAACCGACCCGGTTGCTTTGGACTTGAGCTCCATGGGCAAAGGCATGGTGTGGATCAACGGCCAAAGCATCGGACGTTATTGGGTCAACTACCTCAGTCCTCTAGGACAGCCTTCTCAATATATGTAAATGAACTCGTGACCATCCTCGACGCATGCTTAATTGTTCATCCAAATGAGGTATATATATATATATGTGTGTGTGTACGATATGGTTTAGGTACCATGTGCCACGGTCTTTCTTGAAGCCAAATGGCAACCTCATGGTGGTGCTCGAGGAGGAAGGAGGGATGCCGGAGAACATCAAGGTGATGATAGTGAAACGGGACAACATTTGCACCGTGGTGTTCAAGAACTACACCGCACCAATCGACTCCTGGTCGAGGGAGGACAGCCAGCTCAAAAGCCTCGGCAACAGCGACAAGCCGGAGGCAAACTTGCAGTGCGAGGGGAAGAAGGTGATCCGTTCCATCGTCTTCGCGAGCTTCGGCAACCCCAGCGGCGCCTGCGGCAACTTCACCGTCGGCAACTGCCATTCGCCCAACGTCAAGAAAGTGGTAGAACAGGTACGTTTTCGTCTTGTTGCCTAGACCAACAATCGGACTGTTATGCTTCATTCTTAATTGGACATTGGTTTTGCGTTGCACAGACCTGCTTGGGGAAACCGTCGTGTTCGCTGCCGGTGTCGGCTGAGGCCTACGGTGTAGACGCTGCCTGTCCAGGGTCGACCGACACGCTCATAGTCCAAGCCAAGTGCGCCAAAAAGAGCAGCAAGGCCTAGACTTGTCTTCCTACTTTTTTTTTTCTTTCTTTCTTTATTTTTTTTTTTTTTGCTTTAAATTTGGAAACGACGAGATCGTTGGATTATTTAATGGAATCAAATTCGATTTATTATTAATGAAGAATTGTATTCTTCCTTCAACTTAAGAGATGCCTAATTAAAGGATTTGAGGTTTAAAAGGCTACCTCAGTATGGAGGTAGTGACACAGACTACTTACACACAAGTTGATATTTAACCATTCATGCACTTGCCTAAGAACGAACTGTTGGATACTAATGTATTTTCTGTTGAATATATAAGAGGAGAATTCAAAATAATTCGGACTTATCTGTTGAGTCGATCATTTCCGTAGTATCCTCAATCGATATAAACTTCTTCAAATCAAGACTGTTGAACTTCTGACAAATGAGGTCAAGACGAACCGAGTCAAAAATCTCCTTGTGTCGAGTCGCCGAGTCGGGAGGTTGCTGGAGAGATGTTGCCGAACCGAGTTGAGAGGTTTCGTCCGTCGAAAGAATAGCTCGAGTCGAGTCGTTGAGTTGGTAGTCTACTCGTGCCGGGCCATTGGATCGGAAATTACTTGTAATGTATTGTTGAGTCAAACTGGAAGACTTTGTCCGTCGAGGTTGGAAACAACACAAGATATAATGGTAAAATTGCATACTCAAACAAACAAAAGTAGTCCGCGACGAACTGAACATACACCTGAAGGCTATCACTATGGAGTTGGAAACAAAGAGCAAGAGTTTTCTCTTTCGAATTTGTAATCTTGTCTCCTTTTATAAAGGAGACCTATTAATAGTGGAATCGAAAAGTCAACCATAATGTCGTATTGATTCGTTTAATTTATGTGAATCGAAAGGTTAGTAATAATACTGTCTCGATTCAATTGATCTACCATTAATGTATTAATTTTTGACCATTTATGTTATAGTTTCAATGCGAATTTTTCACGATTATACGTAAAAGATGACGGAACATCTTCTTCATCTTTCCATTTTACTATTCAATGAATTTGTAAGAATGACAGAACGTCTTCTCCATCATTTTTTCATATTTTCATTCAAATTCCAACGCGACCAACTTATACCGTGTGTAAAATTCAGAGGCATCTAAAGAATGCGTACGACGAGAATTTATTTTTCAAGAAAGATATTATCATTGGATAGAAGAGGAGGATTGATGCAGTAAAATTATGAGTTTCGAAAATAGGCTCTGTGGCATATGCGAACAGATATGGCTAAGGAAGCTTTTGAATCGAGTAAAAACCTCTAGCAACTCTTCTATAAAGGAACATCAAATAGCAAAGCAATTGTAAGTATAACTACCAAACCTCTTATCTTCGTGATAGAACGGTGATTTATCAAACAGTGCTTCTGAAATTTGAAATTGTCCAAAAAATATTTTATACTTTCATATTTATCAAATAACATATTTAATTCCCTTTTTACCCTTCAGAAATAACGTACTTAATTTTCAAATGTGGTACTGAAAATTTAAATTCCAGCTCCACAGTGATGCTGAAATTTGAATTTTCAGTATCACAGTGGTGCTGAGATTGCACCATCACTGTGGTGTTGAGAATTCAAATCCCAGCACCACAGTGGTGCTGAGATTTAAATTTTCAGCACCACGTTCAGAAATTAAGTGCGCTATTTCTAAAGGATAAAAAAGAAATTAAGTGCGTTATTTGATAAATATGAAAGTATGAGATGTTTTTTTTTGCAATTCCAAATTTCAAGAGTACTGTTCGGTAAATTATCATTTTTAGAATAATCTAAGTGCAATTTTAAATCATTATATTTATTATATTTAAAAGAAGGTATTTAGAATCATTTTACTTGAGAGATTCTAGTCATGTGATATAATTGCTGTTTTTTTTTTAATTTTCTGAATTACTTGTTTCAATTCTTTTGTGTTTTTTTATAATAAAGAATATTTTTTATTGTGTTCATATATATATATATATATATATTTTCTTTTCCTTCTTCTATTATACAAGAGCATACCAAAGTATATGTCCTTTTTAAAGTCTTATCAGAAATTATTTTCATAATTCGAATACATAATTTCTAGATCATGTGACGAATTTAATTTTATTGTTGCATCAAAGTTCCCTTCAACTGTTACTCTTGTTTAGCAATAATTTAGTTCCTTAATTGATGATCAATTAATCCTCCATATGTAATTAATGCTAGGGGCTTAATTATGTCCATATCTATCATTAATATTATAAAATTAAACCTCACATACGGAGGCAATATTTGCAGAATTGTAAATTCTTTAACTTATTTCTTTTCAATTTCCACTTTAATATGTACAACTTTTCTGACAATAATATAATTGTCATGTTTGAATAAACTCCTATCTTTTTTACTTCATTTTCTCTTATTTCGTGAATTATTAGAGTTACAACTTCTCTCTTAATTACTTTATGAATTATTAAAGTAACACCTATAATCACTCTTAAATATATTTTACCCTTTCTATTAAACCCATATATCTTATTATTCTCATCTCTATTATATTTATTTATTTTTTTTTTTTTTTTGTATATGCTACTTCCTAATTGTTCAATGCTCAAACTCTGCAAGGTTGGAAATCTATCCAACTAGTAGTCTCTGTCATTCGTTCTAAGGCATTGACGAGAGGGAGGATAAATCACGGGGAAGACAAAGTCCTTTGACAGGCAAGACAGTGAGAGATCCATCTGAAACTAGAGGAAATTTTAGACCCCTCATTCGACATCGAATCCTGCCCATTCTGTAAGCAACACCCTACCTTACCATCGCATCGTCCTCGTGGGGACTTCAATGCTCGAACTCGTATAATATAATGGGTTGTCCACGTGAAAATTTTTACTTTTAGGCAAACTCCTCTCTATTTCAATCTTTCGTTTTATAAATCCTATTAATAATATTCTTGTTCATGTCTCGGTCTCATCTTTATTGAATAAAGATTTAAGATAGCTAAAATTCTTTCTGCGATTAGTTTTTGATCCTCTTTCATTAAAAGCAGATTCGATTCGACCATAATAGTATTTTATCAAATGTAACATAGGTCAGATGGTACGGGTACTCCGACGACACCCTTTCGATATTTAAACATATTGGAAGAGGATGAAGTAAAACACATATTTACTTCTACTTGCAAAAATTAAATTATACTTCGGTTGGTGTAGATGATGCACAAATTCTCCAGCACTTCTCTGCTCAGGAATTTCTACAAACTCTGATCCTACTGAAGGCTCGTAGTTAGGATGAAATTCATGAGTTGTTAATTCGAACTTTCATCACATGTTCACAATGTCACAATCGAAAGCTCGGTGATGATACCTTGTTCTTCTCAACAAGGATAGAGATGAATCTCTTATTCTACTCAACAAGAGATAAATACACATATTATAAGTATTGCCTACACACACTTGCAATTCCTTCTTATGCACAACCCTTCATCCACTCTCACCTTCCTCACATGCTTGCACACACTTACACTTGCACTTACTTATCTCTCTCTCTCTTCCATATACTATACTTCACACAAGAAGTATGCTTATATAGTCAAGAGGAAGTGGAAGGTTACTAATATGTATTCATGTTAGTGGAGAGGTTACTTTCATATTAGAGGGGAGTTACCTATATGTAATAATGTTAGTGGCTTCATGAGCTCAAAGGTCGCCTCATTAGTACATTGTAAATGCTCAATAGTGGGCATTTAACCTTCATTGGGATAATGGGTGACCCCTCCATTACCCCATGTTGAATGCTTTTAGTGGGCATCCATTACCAACATCTCTCACTTGCACACAAGGGCATTTAACTTTCATCATAAGATCATAACTCATGTGATCTATCACATCATCATACGAAACTTTCATATAGGATTGGACGTCATGCGACTTGCGAGTACACCTGTAAATAAAAACTGCTTTATACACCTGTTAGGATGATAGAGTAGTTATTATTGTATCATAAGATACAATCTCGCTGCACCCTAAATCCAAGACTAATTACATCCTTCGAGCTACTTTCCTCATCGAAAGTATCCCGAGAATATGCTTGACATTATATTCATTAATATGTTTAATCCATAGACTGATAAACATAAAAGATCGGTCGATGAATGATAATAATGTATTGTCAATTGGTCTTCTTTTTCCCAAACTTGAATCTATTAGTCTCAACTTATATGTTTTCTTAGACCTGTCCCTCAACCTCAATTTATCTTCTGGGTCATCAATAAACAAACTAAAGTAGCAAACATTGAATCAGAACTTCAAGAAACAACCGAAAGTAATAAGAGTATAAGAAATCCCACCCAGAGGATTTCGGATCTCACACAGTGAACTTGGGGATATTCATTTACTGTCTTAAGTAGTATGGCTCCCACTTTCCCTAATTGATTTATCACACGTGGTATAAAATACGTGCCACAGTGTTGTTCTCTATTTCTCATAAGGGCATATGTCAGATTTCTCTAACATTGTGCAGGTATGAGACTCAATCTACACATGAAACTCTATCCAAAGATCTCAGAGAGTCTCTCAAAGACAGTATCACAAACTGCAGGTGATATCTGAGATCTCAAACCTAGCTACTTAGAGGCTATATGGATGTGACTATTCCATATCGATCATGTTGTACATGATCTCATTATGAACACATATTAGGGTGACTTAAGTTCTAGTAGAGTTACTCTCAAAACCTCTTATAGCTTGAAACCCTAAACCCTAAAACCCTAAACCACCCATGTGAGAGTGAATCTACTTGCCTGACATATCTATTATATCACAAAACACATATATAACAAGTGCAATATAATATAATTGGACCATTAATGCACATAAAGTTATATATTACATTAAGCATTAGATTATAGTATAAGTTGAGAAATTTCATAAAATACTCAAACCTAATGACTCTCTATATCCCACAAAGGAGTCTCTTGTGATAAGTTTGGTAAAGGGGTCAACCACCATGTTATGTGTTGAAATGTACTTGATAGTCACTTCATTCTTCTCAAAGATATCTCTTACATAATGATATCTAATATCTATATGTTTGGTTCTACTATGAAACTTAGAGACTCGTGTGTAAGCGATAGCAACATGATTATTACAATAAATTATTATTAGCCTCCCACTGTCCGTTACAATTCTTAAGTCATCCAATAGTCTTTTGAGCCAAACACTCTCCTGAACTGCTACTGAGCATGCCACAAACTCAGCCTTCATTGTTGATAGAGCAACACAAGTTTGCTTCTTGCTGCTCTAAGAGATGACCCCGCCATTGAGCAAGAAAGCAAAACCTGATATTGATTTGCATTTATCCAGATCGGCTCCCCAATCAGCATCTGAATATCCCACAAGACGCAAATCACCTCTCCCATAACACAAAGAGAAGTTTGTAGTTCCTTTAAGATATCAAAAAATCATGTTCACTGCTAGCTCTCCAGTGACCCCTTCTATGATTTGTTTGATATCTACATACCAGACCGACTACATAATATATGTTCGGTCGTATACACAACATTGCATACATCAAACTTCCTACTGCATTTGAATATGGTAATTTACTCATTTCTCTTATTTCTTCCTGAGTTTTAGGACACATAATTAAACTGAGACTCTCACTTTTAGTGATTGGAGTATCTATGGGATTACAATCACTCATCCCAAAGTATTCAAGAATTTTCTTAATATAAGCTTCTTGTGAAGAGCTAGAAATCTTCTCGAGCGATCCCTCTAGATATGTACTCCAAGGATGAACTCGCGACAATCGCTAGAAGTATACGAATCGAAATAAACTTGACTACAGGGGAAAAGGTCTCCTCGTAGTCATGTTATTTGTCTGTGTGTAACCCTTGGCTACCAGACAGACTTTATACCTCTCAATCGATCCATCAACCTTCTTCTGAGGCCTTTCTACTCTCAGGTAAGTCAACTAGCTCCCAGACTTTGTTGACTTTTATCGATTTTATTTCATCTTGTATGACCTTTAACCATTGATATTTTGCAGAACCTTCGAGGGCCTCTCTCAAAGTCCTCGGATCATCCTTGTCTTTAGGAGTCACAATGAGTATCTCATTCTCAATCGAGAAATGACAATGAGATATATTTCCTTGACCACTCTGACGAGGAGAGAGTGCATCCTCACCTTGAGATTGACCACTCCCACTAGGACCAAGATCCACTTCTGGGTCTTGAATTTCGCCGCTGGGATCAACTGAGTTGCTAGGCTCATCCATCTCATAGAAAGTGAAGTCTTGATTGATTTCTCCTCTCTTAGGAAAATTATTTTCGAAAAATATGACATCACAAGACTCAATCTATGTGACTGTGTTGTCTGTATGTTCTCCTAGAAATACATATCCTTTGGAGTGTTCAGAGTATCTGATGAAGATACACTTCCTTCCTCATGGGCCTAACTTGTTATACTTGTGCGAGGAATCATTAACATACATGACACAACCCCATGACTTCAAATGACTAAGGATAAGTTGCCTCCCTGTCCAAAGATTGTATGGGGTGCTAACTACAGACTTCGTTGGAACACGATTAAGGACATAGGCAACAGTCAATAATGCATCCCCCAATTGGAGATAGGTAAATTGACCTGTGTCATAATAGACCTCACCATTTCAAAAGAGTCCTATTCCTTTTCTCGGCGACTCTGTTCTGCTGAGGAGTAGCAGGAATAGTCAGCTGTCTTGTAATATCTTTTTCGAAACAAAGCTCTTTAAACTGCTTAGACAAATACCCACGCCCACAATCTGCTCTGAGAGCTTTCAACCCTCAAGTTTAGATGATTTTCAACCTCGCTAATAAACCTCCTGAAGCACTCCAGTGCCTCAGACTTATGTGAGATCAAGTAGACATAACCAAAATGCATGTAATCGTCTATAAATGTAATAAAATATGCGGTTCCGTTTCATGCTCTCACATTCATGAGTCTGAAAATGTTGGAATGAACCAACTGCAATGGAGTTCCAGCTCTCACTGCTTTCCCAAATGATTTTCTCTTAGATTTGTCTGCTAAGCAAAACTCACAAAAGGGCAACTCGACCTTGGTTAGCTGGCCTAACACGTCACATGCTGCTAATTGGGCCATCCTCTCTTACCCTATGTGGCCAAGTCTACTATGTCATATATTCACATTATCCACTACACTATCAGATGTAAAAGTAATAGGAAATGCAGGATAAGACTCATGAAATGAAATCAAATTAAGTGCATAAAGTCTCTCATGGACTATACTGAAACATATAAGAGTATTGTCATACGAGATGAAAACTTTAGAGTTTCCTATACAAACATTATATCATAACTGATCTAGACTATGGACAGAAATAAGATTTCGTCGAATCTCTAGAGAATACAACACATCATGGAGAGGACTTGATTATTTTGCAGCAGGATCTTGCAAGTGTCAATCCCTCTCACCTTCACGAATGCTCCATTCCCCACATATAGCCTTCTCGCATGTGGACCAATACGACAAAAATTTATGTAAGCACTCCTATCTCGAGTTACACAGTCTGTTGCTCCTAAGTCTACAATCCACAAAGGAGAGGAGTTAGCGAACATCATACTAGATGACACATAACTCGAACCATATAAAGAAGAAGAATTTACCTTTCACTCACCACACTCACTTGTGAAATGCCCAAACTTATCACATACATAGCATCGGACTTTGCTCTTCACATGTTTACTTTTACTTGCAGAAATTAAATTATACCTCGGTTGGTGTAGATGATGCACAAATTCTCCAGCACTTCTCTGCTTAGGAATTTCTGTGAACTCTGATCCTACCGAAGGTTTACAGTCGGGATGAAAGTCACGAATTGTTAATTCGAACTTTCACCACAGGTTCACAACATCGCAATCCAAAGCTCGATGATGATACCTTGTTCTTCTCAACATGGATAGAGACAAACTTCTTGTTCTACTCAATAAGAGATAAGTACACATATCACAAATATTGTCTGCATGCACACTTGCAATCCCTTCTTACGCATAACACTTCATCCACTCTCATCTTCCTCATAAGCTTGCACACACTTGCACTTGTCTATCCCTCTCTCTCTTCCACACACTATACTTCACACAAGAAGTATGCTTATATAGTTAAGAGGAAGTGGGAGGGTACTAACATGTATTCATGTTAGTGGAGAGGTTACTTTCATGTTAGAGAGGAGTTACCTACATGTAATAATGTTAGTGGCTTCATGAGCTCAAGGTTCACCTCATTAACACATTGTAAATGCTCCATAGTGGACATTTAACCTTCATTGGGATAATGGATGACTCCTCTATTACCCCATGTTGAATGCCCTTAGTGTGCATTAGTTACCAACAAAATCAGATAAGAGAAGATAAAAAATAAAATGTAAAATGTAGCTAGTACAATAAAAATGCAACCAGATCTTTTTTACCTTAACCTACCTTTATATAATAACTCCAATGTTTCTCGCCGACCAAGGTTATCTTTCCATGATACCCTTTGATGAGTTATTACAGTCTATTTGGGAGGAGATGATGGATGGGAAGGGAAGGGTAAATAAGAGGAGGGAAAATTTTAAATCTTGTTTGAGAAGGGGTGAGGGAAGGAAGGGAAGAGAAGGGGAGGATAACTTTTACCCTTCCTTGCTTATAAAAATGAAGGTTTTCTTACGATCCGATTTGGTGTGTAAGTTTTTCCCTTTCCTTTCCCTTCCATTAATGAACCTCTCCTCACCCCATCCAAACATACCCTTAGGGGACAATCATTAAAGCAAATCTCTCTTTGACATACCACGTGTTTAGGAGTTATCATTGGGAGAAACTGTTAGGGGACTTGATGTGACAACTATTAAGAGGAATCCCCTCGGTGGTCTTTGGATTCTCGACTCTTCATGCTCCCGCTCCTGATTTCCTTACTTCTCTTGCTCCCTACTCCTTCAACCCCTGACTTTTTGAGTCGTCGACCTCCCGGCTTCTCCGACTCCCAACTTCTCGAGTTGTTGAGCTCTTAACTCCTCCGACACTCGACTTCTCAAGTTGTCGAACTCTCGACTCCTCTGACTCTCGACTTCTCGGACTGTTGAGCTCTTGACCTCCTCTGCTCCTGACTTCTCTCGCTCTCGACTCCTTTAATTCCCGACCTCTTTACCTCTAACTTCTTCATTTCTCGACTTCTGAACTCTCGAATATCTCATCTCTCGACAAGACTCTCTCGACTCCTTGTGTTTTCACTTCTTTTCAATTGAACTCTTTTATACCTAGCCCACTCTCTATAGGCCCCTAATTCATTCGCATGTCCAACCCATTATTTTTTTCCATCGGCATCGCATATATTTTATTTTTATTTGTCTTTAAGTGTTTCATAGATGTTTTTAGCTACTGTAATTATAATTCATATATTTGGTTTCTATTTTTCTTAGATTTAAGTTTCAAATTTAACTTGATTATGCTCTAATATTTTGGCATAATATTTGTTGGTGTGCATTACTGAAGCTGTTTGGATTGTTAGAGGGGAGGCTAGTTCTAGTTGGTAGGAACTCCGATCAATCCGATTCAATCCGAGCATCTCTATGCATATAAACTTATCTATTTTGAATATATATGCGATCCGAGAAATTTATAAATGCGGATGATTGATGAATAGTGGTATTTGCAAATAAATTTTTTCTCTCTCTTACTAATCTTTTAGCAAGGGGACACATGCATTAGAAGATAAAGCATAAATGAAAGCTACAATTGCAAACATACCACATAGACATCAATATTTGCTTGATTCACAACATTTAGAATTGTTGTCCAAGGCCTATATGCACAGAGTCGCATGTCTACTATATTTCTTCTTATTATTTTTTTTTTTTTTTTTTTTTTTTTTTTTTTTTGATTTACAAGTGGTATCCAAGCTTCGCCCGACTAGTCCACTTGGCGAACCGGCCCTGCCCCACGGCCTCCGAAGAGTCTCCACCGGCCCACAAGGGTAAATCAGGAAGACGCGCCACCAAGTCGCCGTGAGGGGTTTAACGCCAATCAGGATCCGCACCCCACACCAACCCGCTGGTAAACGGGAACCCGCCTCCGCAACCCGCAAGCGAGTGGAAAACGACGGAATTCCCTCCGCAAGCTGCAGCCGGCAGGGATCGAACCATGGCTTGCTCCAGGGACCCCCCAAGCTCTTACCGACGCGCCATTGCCCTGGGGGCATATTTCTTCTCTTCGATAAAGTGATAAAGGTGAAAAAATCTCTTACTCGGCAATTGGATATATGGAGATGACTTTAAACAAATAAGAATAATATTATAAAAGCAATTCAAACGTGTTGCCTTTTGTCTTTAAACTATGGGTCCTTTTAAAGCTTTCTCTGCCTTAATCATTCAAGGTATTAACAATATTATTTATAATATTGAAAGGAAGTCTTGATGCAATGATAAAATTATTATCGTATGATTTACTATCATAGATTTGAATTATAAAAACAATCTCTTATAATACAGGGTTAGATTGCATATAATAAATTCAATATAATTTGATCTTTCTCCATGACTCTGCAGCAAAATATTTATGCTCCAAGCTGTCATTTTTATATTATATGAAAATAACATATACCAATTAGATTTACCTTGAATATAGACAAGAAGGATTAGTTCAACTGATATTATTTGAGGGCTTAAAGAGCAAGGGAAGAATTCAGGAGTTAGTGAGGCAAGTCAAGTTGTTTGACAAAAGAATGTTGGTGCAATCGACTCAGGTCATGATTGACCAGATTCGAATGGAACTCGAGTAATATTTTGATATTTGACCATGGGTTTGACCACTGTTTAACAATGAATTGATCATATGGTTGACATGAGTTTGACCATATGAAGAGATAGCTTTATGGAGAGATTGTTGAAGCAATCGACCTCAGATCAATGTTGACTTAGCTTGAGTAGGACTCGAGAGAAGTCTAAGTCTTGGTCTTGATAATGAAAATTCAAGTCATAGGTACTTGACAAGGAAAGTCCAAAGGTATAGTCTTGACGACATAATTCAAGTATGGATGCTTGGAAATTGAAAAGTCCAAGGGTGTGATATTGACGACGTAAAATCCAAGCATGTAATCTTGGCAACATAAGTCCAATGTTTGGCAGCGTAAAGTCCAAGCATAGAGTCTTGACAGCACAAGTCCAAATATACCTTGGCAAGGAACCCGGTTAGTATAACATAATTGATGGAGGCACTTTAAGGCTAGAGCAAGGATGAAGAGTCACGGACTTGAGGGATCCGAGAGGCGTGAAGCTGATGGAAGTGGGTTAAAGACTTAGGTCTAGGCTAAGGGTGTTTATCACGTATGAGGGGATCGTACTTGGGGTTAAATCTCATTGGACAGTTGACTAGTCGAGTGTTTGACACTTAGGAGCCGAGTTGACTCAGAGCAGTCGACTGGTCGTGTAGTTGATCGAGGCTCGACTACTTAAGTTGTGCTCTGACAATCGACTGCCAATTGTGGGCAGTCGACTGATGTTTGCGGACACGAGCATAGAAGCTCTGGTAGTTGACTGAGCGGTTGACTACTAAGCAACAATTGACTGGCTAGTTGACTACTAAGCAATAGCCGACTGCTAGTAATGACAGTCGACTGTAATGTATTCGTTGGTTGGAATACCAACGTGGATTAAGTCCATTGTGAGTTAACGACATTGTAGACATTCGACTGGTGCCTTTTGTCAGTCGACTGCTAGACGAAAATCCAGATCGCAAGGAAATAAAAAAGGAGCTCGATGGGGAGGATTTCGGCAATAGTTCTAGGGGCGATTTGAGGTGAAGTGCTGGTGCATTTCAGTATCCTTCAAGCTCTCCCAAAGCAGCCCAACAAGCAAGCAATCAAAAACCCTAGTTTGTAAAGTGTTTTCACTTCTTGTCTCATTTTTTTATTGTATTTGCTTGTATTTATTTCTTATCATTGTAAGAATCTTGTAAGATGTTTCTCCACCTCCGGATTGTTCTGAGAATGAGAAGATTTAGTGGTGGTGTGCATCACTAGAGCTCACTTGAGCATGACCCGTGGAGTAGGAATCCTAGGTTTCGAACCACGTTATATTCTTGTGTATTGCTTGTGTGTGTTTATCTTTATTTCATTTGTGCATTTGTATCTGTATATTCCATTGTGCACTAACTTATTATAGACGAGCACGCAATCGAGCGATCGAATTAAGTGCAAAATCGAGAATTACTATTCACTCCTTCTAGCGGACATATCCGTCCCTATAATTGGTATCAGAGCAGGGTACTCTTCTACGGATTAACAACCAAGGGAGAAATGCTAGAGGGCAAGATGGAACCAAGTCTTGGTTTGGGACACGACATCATAATTCCACTCCCCTTCGACCGCGAAGATTTCATGTACTAGAAAGGTAGGATGAAATATTTCCTAATGTCCAATATTGAAAATTGGTTTGTTGTTATTATAGGATTTGATGCCTCGAGGGGAAAGAAGGGAGAAATCCTCAAAATGAAGAGGTGGACCGAGGAGCAACGACAAAAATTCGAGACAATTGTCAAGGTAACTAAAATGTTGGTAAATTTGATACCTAACGATATTTTGTCTAAACTAGGAAATTATAAGGATGCAAAGGAGCTGTGGAACAAGCTGATCAAGTTCCACGAGAACCCCTCAATGGCCTAAGTGAAGAAGAATTCAAGGTAGCCGAGGAGTGTTCATCATCTCAAGTTCAAGAAGACTCGAAAGGTGAGAGATGCTTAACATCCGAAGAAGAAATCATATCATCATCATCCCACGAGCTTGAGGATTCGAAGGTTGAAAGGGAATCAATATCCGGGTCAGTAAAAGAGGTGGAAGAATTAGAGGAAGCCTCCGCCTCTAGGATTGAGGGGGAGGAGAGACCTTCCATGCTGGAGGAAGAGCAAAAAGAAGCTTCTACATCCGGAAGAGATGAAGAGCAAACTCACGATTCCTCTACCCTTATATGTAACTCAAGTGCATTAGTTAAAAATAAAAATCATATAACTTGATTTGAGTGTAAGGAACAAGGATACTATAAGAGCAAGTGCCCAAAAAGAGTCACGAAAGCTCAGTCGACACCAAAAGTCAATGAGAAGTCAAAGGAAGTCGGTGCCCAAAGTCAAAAGAGCAAGGAGCACATTGTGTGCTTTAAATGTCAACAAAAGGAACACATGTCCTACGGGGAGTCACCTTATCAAGGACAAAAGGAAGAGCTCAAATGTAAGGGAGCTAAGATAAACTCTAAAGTATCATTTAATAATGCTCTTTATTTTAGTAATTGCAAGAAGCATGCAAGTGATGTATCACATGTTAATACACTTGCAATTTATCATAAAAAATATGCTAGTAGTAAGCCTAAGGATCAATCTAGAAACAAATATTTTTATCTAGATGCTAAAAGTTATTAATTTATGTCTAAGGATAAATCTAAACAAACTGCCTCAAGGCCTAGCTCATCTAAGGATAACAATCAAGGCATTAACCCTAAGAAGTGATGTAATTGAGAGGTATTCTAAGGCAATCGGCTTAGAAATTATTAATAAAATTCACTATTTGAGTATACATTATCTATGTATTTGATTGGATCTTAAATTTATGTATTGAAGTGTACAATATGATTCATAGCATGAGAGAAATTGTGATTGGATCACAGTTAGTGGGTATCTCATCATGTGTAAATATGCAAGTATTGAAACTATCCTTAGTCGATGAATTGATGAGATTAGACATCATCAACTCTGTGAGACTAGCACATGTTATGCTCCTTGGTTTATCCAAGCATTAGGTACTCACTGAATGGAAGCATAGAGATGCTGAGAGTGAACATATAGATGCTAGTTATGGTAACTAGTTCATTAGAGTGACTTGCTATGAGACTTCATATGGTTCTATATGTCGTTGAAGATCTCATTGCAACTTGAGTGTGAGCTTCCTTAGACTTGAGGTATTCAAGTCACCTTTATCATAGCGCTTATACTTTGACTTCTTCACAACCATCTATATAGCAGATGTAACTCCGAGATGATTGGGTATGAGCCAAAGTGATCGAAGGTGTTTGAATAGCCCACAGAGGATTCACCACTCCTGATAAAGGAGATGTATACCCTAAGTCTCTTGTCAGGATTGTTACTCAGAAGTCTCTGACCAGAGCAAGCATGTTAAGAAGATGATATTCTTGGGATTATGTAGGAGTAACTTGAATCCACAGGACAAGGAAACTAGCTTGAACTAAGTGTGACGTAGTCAGCCTAGTGGGGATGAGCACATAAACCATGTCCTGAACCAAGTGGGTATAGTATGAGGAAAGGAATAAAACATGAACAACTGTAGCTGCTAAAGGGTTCAAAAATGTTTTGGAGTCGATTTAGACTTTTCGATCAATTGGGAGTCATGATGTACTACTAGGTGTCACTCATAATCTATTCATAATTAAGGGATTAATTATGAATGACCAACATAACCTGAAATCTATTAGGTCACACGCACTACGGGTGATCTCGAGATGTAAAATAAGTCTGAGAATGAGATTCTCAATGAGAGAGGATATATCTGGTTGGACCAGGCCAAGAGGTGTGAAATGAAGGTTATGGAACCTCCTATAGCCTTATTAGACTTAGTACGACCATATCACACTTAAACGAAGTCAAATGGACCATACAGAGCCTCACATGATCGTGCCTGACTCTTGCCAAAAATAGCCAAAGCCTGGGCTATGCCCAGAATGACACACAGTTGGTTGTGTGTCCTGGCATGACCGTGCCTTTTGGCACAGCTAGCCATGTGTAAGACACACAATTGTGTTGTAGCTCCACCGTTTTTGGAGATTTCTCTTCTGGAAATTTCCTGGATTATTCTTACCTTAATTATGGGATAATTATGGTAAGATAGGTTCCGTTTAAGCCTCCTAAAATGCCCTAATCAAGAGATATATAAATAGACCCCTTGATAATATTTGGGTGAGATGATTCTAATCTTAGATTTTCTTCATTGGTAGTTGTTTTTCCTCTCTCTCTTTCCCTCTCTTATCTCTGCCTGTTGGCTAGCATCAATCAGAGACAAAGACTTATTGCTCGAGGAGTTGGCTCAAGTGATCCCGACATAGATACTGATAGATGCAAGACTCATTGGTCTTGCTCATGGTTCTGATAGATTCAATAAATCTTGAAGGTATAGGCTTTCTCCTTCTCGATTTTTATATGTGATTATGTCAAAGAAAGTATTTCTAACCTCCAGGGATGTCTGAGATATAATAAAAATTATTTTATTCACTTTATTCCGCTGTACATTATCCCAAAACCCTCGACAAGTGGTATCATAGCCACCTTATTTGTTTGACATAGACCGCATATTGTAGGAGAATATTTAAAGCATCTTTGATATTTTAATATACCTATGCGATGATTTTCTATACGATAGATTAGAGTATGCATGATTCTACCTATAGGATATGTTTGTAAATGGAAAAGGAAATACCGAGGATGCGCTTGGAAACACCGAAGGTGTTGGCCGCATCATTAGAGCTTAAGCATAGACTAGCCATGCGTTGGGGAATAGGTTGCGCGGTTCGCGTATCTAATTCCTAAAATGACATGTTCGTCAATTGTTCGACTCATGTTCACATCGAAAAATTTATTTCTTAATGTGACCTTGGTTTTTCCATATTTAGATTTATTTCCTGTTATAGATGAGACCCATAATAACCTGAAATCCCTCGTGCAAATATTAGGGCTAACACATTCCATTAATATGGTTGAACCAGAGTTCTTTTTCATGTTTGGATTGTTGGACTCTCTCCAAGCCTGACATGATATTGAGCATGTTCAATTCATATGAGATTCGATATTTATTTTAAATGGTAAGGGCCAGAGGTCAATTTCAAGTTTGGGTTATTAGACTCTCTCCAAGTCTGACTTGAAAATTGGATGTGTTCAAACCATTTAAATTCGATCTCACGATTAATGGGTCGGCCTTAACTGAAAGTATTGATTTGTTCGACTCTCTCCAAGGTCAATGTGGATAGAGGTGCAATTAAATGATATGCATTGAATGTATATATGTTAATGAGTTAACAATCTAATGTATATGTGAACATTCAATTAATTGATAGCATAAAGTGATAGTTATATATTTGATATATAATGGATATTGTTGATACCTAACATTATGAGTATAAATGACCCATTGGACTCTCTCTAAGGTTGTTCTATTTTGGACAACAACAAATTGACTGGGCCAAAATTCTTAGACTGGCTTCGCAACTTAAGAATTGTTCTCAAGACTGAAAAACTATCTTATGTCCTTTAAGAGGTTCTTCCCCAACCTCCTACTGACAATGCATATGATGACCAAAAGTTGGCTAACCAGAAACATGTTACTGGCTCTGAGATGGCGAGCTACATTATGCTAGCGTCGATGTCTCCTGAGTTACAGAAGCAACATGAGCAAATGGATACTAATACAATTATTTTCCATCTTCGAGAGTTGTTTGATGAGTATGTGAGATCTGAAAGGTTTGAGGTCACCCAGCTCCTTTTTCGCTCAAAGATGTCAGAGGGTTCATTTGTAGTGCAGTTTGCACTAAGGATGAATGGCTACATTGAGCGATTGGGATCATTAGGATTTTTTATGGACCATGAATTAAGTATTGACTTAATTTTTCACAATCTGATGGATAACTATTCATAAATTGTGATGAACTATCGGATGAATAAGATTTAGACCACTATTCCTGAGTTGATCAATATGCTCAAAATAGTGAAGTCATCTGTTGCTAAAGAACAGAAGGTGATGAAGCTAGTTGACTCCTCAAAGAAAAGTTCTAAGAGGAAGTCAAACACGAAAGTCAAAGGGAAGAAAAAGGCAAAGAAGGAAGAATTAACTCCCAAGGGCATCTGCCATCATTGTGGCAAGGATGAGCATTGGAAGAGAAACTGGAGGAAAAAAAGTATTTGGAGTCACTGAAGAAAAAAAAAGCATCTGATGCCCAATCTACTTTAGATATATTTGTTATTGAATGTCATACTGTTTCTTCTAACACTTGAGTATTGGGTACCAGGTGTGATTCACATATATGTAACGTCATACAGGTGCTCAGGAATAGAAGAAGACTGGTTAAGGGAGAAGCAGATCTAAGGGTTGGTAATTGAGCAAAAGTTGTTGTTATAGCCAAGGGAACTTATATGTTGCGACTTCCTACCAGACTAGTTTTAGAGTTGGATGATTGTTTTTATATTCCTACATTAATAAAGAATATTATTTCTATTTCATGTTTGAATAAGAAAGGTTATCATTTAACGCTCAGTAATAATTGTTGTTACCTTACGTTAAATAATGTTCTTTATGCAACTGGAATGTTAAATAATGGAATCTACATGTTTGATACATCCAATGAGATATTTAATATCGAATCAAATAGCAAATACGGTAAGTTAGATAATCAGTTAATCTCATAATTATGGCATTGTCGTCTTGGCCATATAAACAATGAACATATATCCAAACTGCATAAGTTTGACATTTTGGAGTCTTATGAATCAGATTCATTAAACACGTATTTCATGCTTAAAAGGAAAGATGACTAAGTTATCTTTTAATGAAAAAGGTGAATGAGCAGTTGAAGTATTGGATCTTATACATACCGATGTATGCGGACCAATGTCAACTCATGTCATAGGAGGTTATAGCTACTTCGTTACTTTTATTGATGAGTATTCACGATATGAGTATTTGTATCTATTAAGATACAAATTTGAAGTCTTTGAAAGATTTAAAGATTTCAGAAAAGAAGTAGAGAAACAACTTGGGAATGGTATTAAAGTACTTTGATCGAATTGAGATGGAGAATACTTAAGCCAAAAGTTTCAAAATTATCTAAGAGACAATGACATCTTGTCCCAAAGGACTCCACCTTACACGCCACAACATAATGATGTGGCTAAAATGCAAAATTGAACCTTGTTGGACATGGTTAGGTCAATGATGTAACATGCAAGTCTTTTACAAATCTTTTGGAGTTACGCACTCGAGACCGCTGTTTACTTGTTAAATAGAGTCCCGACTAATGCAATCTCTACTACTCCATGTGAGATGTGGAATAGTAGAAAATCTCATTTATCTTATTTGAAGATATGGGATTGTCTTACTTATGTGAAGAGAACAATATCAGATAAGTTAGAGGCTAAGTCTGATAAGAGTCTATTTATTGGTTACCCTAAGGAAACGAGGAGTTATCAATTCTATCATCTCTTAGAATAAAAGGTGTTTGTTTCAAGGATGTTGTATTCCTAGAGAAGGAGTTTCTCTTACCAGAAAACATTAGGAGTCAGATTGAACTAAGCGTAGTTCAAGAGACTCCGGTAGATACAGAAGAGATGTCTAGTCAATAACCACAGTTTATTACTTATTCGAATGAGGTAATAAATGAATCTGATGACACACCATCTCATCATAGCTCTAATAGGACACATAGGATTCCTGAGAGATATAGATTTCTCATAAGTGAATCTAATGACATGTTGCTCATAGAGGATGAGGAACCCATTAGTTACGAAGAGGCATTGAATAATTCAGACATGGATAGGTGGCTAATAGTCATGAAATCAAAAATGGATTCCATGTATGAAAACCAAGTTTGGAATTTAGTAGACCCACCCGAAAGCATAACACTTATAGGGTGTAAGAGGATTTTCAAGAAGAAAATCGACATGGATGGAAATGTTATTACCTATAAAGCTAGATTAGTGGCAAAAAGCTATTGTCAAAGACAAAGTATTGACTATGACGAAACCTTTTCACCAATAGCTATGCTTAAATCCATTCGAATACTCCTGGCCATAGCGTCTCATTTTGATTATGAGATATGACAGATGGATGTGAAAATAACTTTCCTTAATGGAAACCTATCTGAGGATGTATATATGATATAACCTGAGGGTTTCACATCCATTGACAAGAACAAAGTATGCAAGCTTCAACGATCCATTTATGGATTGAAGCAAACATCCAGGAGTTGGAATATTCATTTTGATGAGGCAATCAAACAATTTAATTTCTCATAAAATCTTGAGGAGCTCTGTGTATATAAGAATGTTAGTGAGAGTGCGATCATGTTCCTAGTATTATATGTCGATGACATATTAATTATAGGAAACGATATTCCTATTTTGCAAATAGTCAAATTCTGGTTGTCTAAAATGTTCTCCATGAAAGACATAGGAGAAACAATCTATATTTTAGGGATTAAGATCTATAGAGATAGATTGAATCGGTTGTTTGATCTTTCATAGTCTACATATATAGACAAAGTGCTAAAACAGTTTAGTATGGAAGAATCCAAGAAAGATTTTATTCCCCTAAGGCATGAGAATCACCTTTCGAAGTATATATGCTCGCGCATTGAAGACGAGAGGATTCACATGAGTTAGATCCCATATGCATCAGTTATAAGATTGATCATGTATGCTATGTTATGTACGAGACCTGATGTATCGTACGCTTTGAGCATTACGAGTAGATACCAGTCGGATCATGGTATGTACCATTGGGTGGTTGTCAAGATAATCCTTAAGTGCTTATGAAGGACTAATGATTTGTTCTTGGTATATGGAAGTGGTGATATGGTAGTGAGCGGGTATATTGATGTCAACTTCCAGACAAATAAGGATGATTCCAAATCTCATTCTGGATACATATTCATTTTGAATGGAGGTGCGGTGAGTTGGAAAAGTTCCAAGCAAGACACCGTTGCTGATTCTACTATGGAGGCAGAGTACACTGTAGCTTCTGAAGCAGCAAAGGAGGCGGTCTGGATCAAGAAATTCATTACTGAACTTGAAGTTGTTCTAAGCATTGTTGAAGCATTACTAATTTGCTGCGATAACAATGATGTCATTGCATAAGCGAAGGAATCACGGTCTCATCAGCGATCCAAGCATATACTATGTCGTTTCCATCTGATCAGAGAGATCATAGGTAGAAGAGACAAACAAATAGAGAAAATTTCCACTGATAGAAATCTAGCAGATCCCTTGACAAAGCCTCATTCCCAAAAAAAGTTCGAGAGGCATATAGAGGCCTATGATATTAGATACCAAGACGATTGACTGTAGGCTAAGTGGGAGTTTAATGTAATTGAGAGGTGTCCTAAGGCAATCATCTTAGAAGTTATTAATAAAATTCACTATTTGAGTATATATTATCTATGTATTTGATTAGATCTTAAACTCATGTACTGAAGTCCACAATACGATGCATAACATGAGAGAAATTATGATTGGATCACAGTTAATGAGTATCTCATCATGTGTAAATATGCAGATATTGAAACTATCACTAGTCAATGAATTGATGAGATTAGACATCATAAACTCTGTGAGACTAACACGTGTTATGCTCCTTGGTTTATCCAAACATTTGGTACTCACTGAATGGAAGCATAGGGATGCTAGTTATGGTAACTAGTTCATTGGAGTGACCTGACCTACTATGAGACTTCATAAGGTTCTATATGTCATTGAAGATCTCATTGCAGCATTAGTGCGAGCTTCCTTAGACTTGAGGTATTCAAGTCACCTTGATCATGACACCTTATACTTTGACTTCTTCGCAACCATCTATATAGTAAGCATAACTCCGAGATGATTGGGTATGAGCCAAAGTGATCGAAGGTGTTTAAATAGCTCACAAAGGATTCACCACTCCTGATAAAGGAGATGTATACCCTAGGCCTCTTGTCAGGATTGTTACTCAGAAGTCTTTGGCCAGAGAAAACATGCTAAGAAGATGGTATTCTTGGGAACATGTAGGAGTAACTTAAATCTACAGGACAAGAAAAATAACTTAGGCTAGGTGTGACGTAGTTAGCCTAGTGGGGATGAGCACATAAACAATGTTCTGAACCAAGTGGATATAGTATGACTGAAAGGAACAAAACATGAGCTATAGTCGCTGAAGGGTTCAGAAACGTTCTGGAGTCGATTTAGACTTTCTGGTTAATTGGGGGGTTATAATGTACTACTAAGTGTCACTCATAATCTATTCATAATTAAGAGGTTAATTATGAATGACCAACATAACCAGGGGCCTATTGGGTCACATGTACTATGGGCGATCTCGAGATGTAAAACAAGTCTGAGAATGAGATTCTCAATGAGAGAAGATATATTTGGTTGGATTAGGCCAAGAGGATACAAAACGGAGGCTATGGAACCTGCTATGGCCTTATCGGACTTAGCACGACCATATCGCACCTAAAAAAAGTCAAATAGACCATACAAACCAGGCACGGGTCGTGCCTGGCTCTGGCCAAAAATGACCAAAGCCTGGGCTATGCCTAGAAGGAAACATAGTTGGTCATGTGTCCTGGCACGGTTGACCATGTGTAAGACACACGACCATGTCATAGCTCCGTCGTTTTTGGAGATTTCTCTTATGGAAATTTCTTGGATTGTTCTTACCTTAATTATGGGATAATTATGATAAGATAAGTTCTGTTTAAGCCTCCTAAGATGCCCTAATCAAGAGATCTATAAATAGATCCCTTGATAATCTTTGGGTGAGATGATTATAATCTTAGGTTTTCTTCCTTGGTAGCTATTTTTCCTCTCTCTCTTTCCCTCTCTTGTCTCCGCCAGTTGGCTAGCACCAATCGGAGACAAAGACTTGTTGCTCGAGGAGTTGTCTCAAGTGATCCCGGTGTGAATAATGATAGAGACAAGGCTCGTTGGTCTTGCTCACGGTTTCGACAGATTCAATAAGAATCTCGAAGGTATAGCCTTTCTCTTTCTAGATTTTTACATGTGATTATGTCAAAGCAAGTATTCCTAGCTCCCAGAGGATGTCTGAGATGTAATAAAAATTATTTTATTCACTTTATTCCACTGCACATTATCTCAGAACCCCCAACAAGAAGGATAGGTATATGCTTAGAAGAAAAGGGAGTGCCTCAAGAAAGAATGAAAATTCAAAAAATGAGATATTGAAATTAAAAAATCAAGCTTTGAGGTGCTTGAGAAAATTGAAAAGATCCTTAGGAATATGACAAATATGATTAAATGATCTAATGGGCAAATCTTAGGTATGAGGAGACAAGAATTATCCAAGTATAGGAAAGGTTTAGGTCACAAGCCTAAGTCCAAGGTAGTCATGTCTATCTACCACAATGTTCCATTTGACTATAGAACTCAGTCTAGGTCTAGAAAAATCAAAGTCATAAGGGAGGTCATCCCTAGAGTCGACCATGGTAGATGTCTAGTGGCTAAGATTTCAATGAAACCTAGAAAAGTCACTAACAAAATTAAAGGAGAGTTACCCCTAAAGTTAACCTAGATAAGACCCAAATGACCAAGGCTTCAAAGCCTAGAAGGGTCATTAGGAGGGTAGTTTTAAGTTCCTAGGAGTGTGATTCCCTCACACAAGATGGGTTAGGGTGTGTCAACTTGAATTGATAGGGTAGTTAACCTAACCACAGCAAAGTTGATACCTTAGGTCATTTTCAAGGTTATATGATACCTTGGAAATGAGATTGATATTTTAATTCTAAAGAAATTTTGGATGTGCCAATAGAATTTAAGAAGTGTGAAAAATCAATCAAAGTTGGCACAATTAGGTTTAGAGTCATAGCAAAGTTGACACACTTGGAAAATGGGTCATTATAGTAAAATTGAGATTTAATCCTAACAAATGACAATTAATATTAATATTTAGGTATTCTTATACCTTTACATTTTATTTGTCATATGTCATGTCATGATATCATATTTTATTTAATCATATAAAATGTCATGATTAATATTTAGGGTATTATGTCATGTTTGCAGTTAGGTCATTTTAATGTCAAGACATCATGATTGTTGACAAATGCTTTAAATTATGTACATTCTTATGTCATGATCATCATTCATGCATTTAGGTGAATAAAATTTAATTAAGAACAATGACATGATTTGAAGTCTCATTATAAGGGAGTCAAATAGAGTTGCCTAAACAAATGCATGAGATCCTAGATTAGGGAAGAACAAAAACTCACATCTCACACAAATATTAAATTGACATGTGCGTGTATTTATATACCCTAGACACATGTGAGATGTTAGAAAAATGAGTTAAGTTCAAGGTGTATAGTTCTTGCATCTAGATGAACTCAAACTCATAATATAACATTAATGAATCATGAGGAAAGCTAATGTACAAGTCATGTACATCTAGCCCATAGACCATGGTTCAATATAAGGTTTGAAAAATATTTTAAAATAATTTTGAAAAATCTGGGTGAAGTCTATCTTTTGATAGCAATCACCATTGATCATGTTAATACAAATTAGACAAAAACATTGAAGTTTTTCAATGGTTTAGAAATTTCTATTAATCTCTTAATTTAATGGGTATTTTATTTTAAAACTATGTTTCACCCATTTTATTTGAAATATATAATATATGTATGTAATTTCAAGATTTTTTAAATTATGTATATTTACTTATGATTTTTCAAATTTTGAATTCTGAAACTGATTTTCTGCATTTGCAAAAACCAGTCGACTGCCTCTTGGAGCAATTGACTAGTAGAGTATTCAGTCGACTGATGACTGATTTTAGTTGACTGTTGGGTCTGATATGGGCTGAACAAGTTTTGTTCAGCCATGAATCAACCAACCTGGTCTACCATAACTACTCCTAACCCTAAGATATGCTTAGACAAACAGTGGAAGAGCCTAATGTTCATTGAAAATGAATAGGAGAAGTTGAGAAGGGTAAGAATCAATTTTAAATACGGTGAAAGTGTTGGTGCAATCGACCCAGGTCACGATTGACCGGACTCGAGTTTGACTCGAACAGTATTTTGATGTTAGACAAAACGTATGACATGTGAGTGTCATGGGAAGCCCAAGCATGGGGCTTGACATTGAAAGTCCAACATGGGCTGACCATGTAAGTCCAAGTGTATAGTCTTGGCTGTGAAAGTCTAAGCATAGGGCTTGATGTTGGGAAAATCCAAGCATAGGGCTTGGTGTTGGTAAAGTCCAAGTGTGTAGCCTTGGCATGGAAAATCCAAGCATGAGACTTGGTGTTGGTAAGTCCAAGTGTGTGACCTTGGCAATAAGAAGTCTTGAGGACTTGGCAAGGTCACTAGTCTCGTAGACTCAGGGTCCTTGAGTCGGTTAAGGATGATATTGCAGAAGTCATGCGTTTGGTGCATCCAAGGGTCCGTCGGATGGGGAGAGAATGGAGTGAGGCTAAAGGGAAGCAGACTTCGAGGGCAAGACGCGAAGGATGACATTGCGAAGCCGTGCGCTTGGTGCATTCGAGGAACGTAGGCCGAGGGAAGAGAGCTTCGGAGGAGAACTCCATGAGAGGATGAGGTTGACTTGGCCAAGTGACTAAGATGAAGTGTCGGATGCTCAAACATGATGTTTGAGGTTTTACCCAAAGGTCGGATGCTCAAACAAAGTGTTTGTTTGAGGTTTTACCCGACAGCAGTCGACTGGTATAGGTGTCGGTTCAATTGATCCAAGTCGACAGGGTTCGACCGTGTCATCGAGATTGCACGGACGAGTCATCGCTTATTGGAGCGATCATTCTTGGTTAGCGTCAGTACAAAACACTCGGTAGCCGACTGGGCAGTCAGCTACGAGTGTTGACAGTCGACTGCCAATGTTGGCAGTCGACTGCTGAGCGGTTCGTTGGATTTTTCCAGCGTGGATCGAACCGTTGTGAGACAATGGCTACAGGGGCAGTTCGATTGGGGTTTTGGCAGTCAACTGTCAGGCGCAGAATCAGCCCGAGACAAGTATAAAAGGAGAAGCTTGGGGAGGATTTCCACAACCATTTTTGGGGAGATTTTAGAGGAAAATTGTTGTTGCATTCCAGACCTTCAAGAGCAAACCAAAGCAAGCAACAAACAAGTGATCAAAGCTAAGTGTTGTAAAGTTGTTCTTTACTTGTATTTCATATTGTCTTTATATTTTTCTTGTACTTTTGTATTACCTGTTACAATTGCTTGTACGAAGTTTCTCCACCTCCGACTTGTTGTCGAGAAAGAGTTCGGTTAGTGTCGTGCGCATAACTCAAGCTCGTTGAGCTCATCCCGTAGAGTAGGAATCCTAAAATTCTGAACCACGTATATCAATTGCCTATTGTGATTGTGTGTTTGTGTTTATTTTTGCATTTCCGCTGCGTATATTAACGATAATTATAGAAAAAGCACGCAAGAATGAACGATTTCCATCAAGTACGCGAATTGGGCTATTCACCCCCCTCTAGCCGACCACCGATCCTCCAACAAGTGGTATCAGAGCCAAAGTCGCTCTTCAAGATTTGACCGCCACGAGAGCATCGCTAGAAGGTGAAGAAGAAGACACTTTAATTCCAACAAGTGATATCAGAGCGAGGAGGTTGTCATTAGACTCACCGCCATGACAATCAAACAAGATGACCGACATCAACATCAAACAACCGAAATTTGAAGGAGAATTCTCATGGTGGAAGAAAAGGATGGAGGTATTCTTCGAAATCGATTTCGATACAATACTAATCATTGAAAATGGTTTTGAAATACCTAGGGGTGAAGACAACAAGCTGTTAGAAAAGTCAAGATGGACCGAGGAGCAACGACAACAATTCAAGACAAACGTTAAGGTAACAATTATGCTAGTAAAATTGATACCTAATGCTATTTTGTTTAGACTAGGTGAATATAGGGATGTGAGGGAATTGTGGAGCAAGTTAGTAAAATTTCACGAAATTTCCGAACCGGCACAAGTAGAGAAGGATGTCGAGGAAGAGTGTTCATCCTCTCAAGCTCAAGACAAGGAAAGCACATCATCATCCCAATCTCGAGGATTTGGAAGTTGAGAGATGCTCAACATCCGAAGTGGAGGAAACCTCCACCTCTAGCATTGAATGGGAGGAAAGATCTTCCATCTCGGAGCAAGAACAAGAAGAAGCGTCTACATCCTACAGAAGTGAAGATCAAGAGACTTCCACTATCCTAGGTAACTCAAATGCAATTCTATAGTAAAGATCATATAATTTTCTTTGAGTGTAAGGAGAAAGGACATTACAAGAGTAAGTGTCCAAAATTGGCTAAGGAAAAAATGTCGACACCAAAAGTCAAGGACAAGTCTAAGGATGTTGAAGTCCTCGCTAAGAAAAACAAAGAGCATATTGTGTGCTTCAAGTGTCATCAACGGAGACACTACCGAAGCCAATGCCCTAGGGGGAATAAGAAGAGATAAGAAGGAGCTACACAAGTAGGGGGAGCTTTTAAAGTAAACCCTAAGGTATATTTTAATGTACCTTCTAGTTCTAAGGTTAAAAAGTATGCTAGAAATTATTTTAGTACTCTTGCAATTGTTAATGCTCATGAAAAATATGCTAGTAGAAATAATAGATTTTATTGTTTAGGTATTAAACATGTTAAATTACCTAAGGACAAACCTAGGACTAATAACACTAGACCTATTTTACCTAGAGAGTTCATTAGGAAGGTAGAAAATCACCTAGGCATTAATCCCAAAAATCATAAACATATGCTTAGGAAGAGTCTTTCCCAAAAGATTAATAAAGAATCAAAATTAGAAAAATTAGAATTAGAGAACCAAGTCTTGAGGTCAAGGTTTGAAAAATTGAAAAATAACCTAGCAAAAATGACAAACTCATTTAAAGGGTCTAATGATCAAAATCCAAGACCTAGGAGATAAGAACCGTCCAAAGACAAGAAAGGTTTGGGTCACAAACTTAAGTCCTACCATAATGTTCCATTTGATTATAGAACTAAATCTAGGTCTAGAAAAACCAAGGTTAATAAAGAAGTTATCCCTAAGATTAGTCATGGTATGTGTCTAATGGCTAAAAATTCAAGAAAATCTAAAGTAGCCACTAAGAAGGTCAAAGGGCCAGTTACCTCTAAAGTTGACCTAGGTAAGACCCAAATGACTAAGACTTCAAAGCCAAAAAGGGGCATTAGGAAGGAATCTAAGGAAGTTATCCCTAGTGAATACCTTGCTAACTAGAGGAGCTCTAATAGGTATTAGGTTCCTAGGAGCGTGATCGATTCACGCTAGATGGGTTAGGGTGTGTCAACCCTAAGTGGATGGATAGTTAACCTAGCTATTGTATAGTTGACACTTTAGGATGTGCCAATGTGATTTGAGAAGTTGAAAATTAATCAAATTGACACAATTAGGATTAGAGGTCTTGGTATGTCATTTTGGATTTCGGCACACTTGATAGAGTTGGTTAATATGACAAAATAAACTTAATTCTATCAAATGACAACTAATGTTAAAATTTAGGTATTCCTATACCTTTACCTTTTATTTGTCATGCTTTGATTGTCATTTAACATGCCATGACATCATATTTACATTTTATCATTGAAAATGTCATGCTTAGAGTTTATTTTTAAATGTCATGTTTGCTTAAATTTATATCACATGTCATGACATCATGATTATATGACACATGTTTATTAATGTTATTATTTATGCTATAATCATTATTCATGCATTAAATAAAATTGAGTTAAGAACAATGACATGATTTGAAATCTTGTGTATAAGAGAATCAAATAGCGTTGCCTAGCATATGCATGAGACCCTAAATGAACAAAACTCACATCTCACTAGAGCACTTGAATTGTATGTGTTTCATACACTTAGATACAAGTGAGATGTTAGAAAAAAAAATTTAAGGTTTTAAAAATATTTCAAAATCATTTTGAAAAATATTGGTGAAGTTTATCTTTTGATAGCAATCACCATTGAATGAGGTGATACAAAGTATGACCAAACATTGAAAATTTCAAAGATTTTGAATTTTGTGTCAATCTCACTAGTTTATGGGTATTTTATTTTTTTAATATTTTTCACCCATAATGTTTGTTATAAGTAATGTACGTATGAATTTTCAAGATTTTTCAAAATATGTATTTTTACTTATGAATTTCGGAATTTCGTTTCTGAAAGCTGATTTTTGCACATTGCAGAAATCAGTCGACTGACACAAATGACAGTTGCCTGATAGCTGAGAGAGTCGATTGTCAATGCTGATTTCAGATAAATAAGATTTGTTAGGCCCATGTTCAGCTATGTTTTGGTTCCCTAACTATTTCTAACCCTATGACATGCTTTGAAGAGCATTAGAAAGGATGAAAATCCATTGGACATAGATTATGAGACGTGTTTAGGGTGTGTATCGAATTTTAAGGGAGGTAAAAGTTCATTGTTGAATTTTTTTTCCCTTAATTTCGATAGTTTAGTGTTCCTATTGGCTTAGGGACTCTCCAAGAACATTGTTGGTGCAATGGTCAAGAGGGAGCAAACTTTTAGGGAGAGATATCCATCATGAGAAGATGGATGTGTATTTTTCCTCATGGGAGGAAAATTGGGGGATTGCCTCTCTTAAGTGATATGAGATTTATCACTAGGAAAATTGAATGCATCATAGATGTTTATGTACCAAGGGGAAGATTATAAGATCTCATTAGGATATGAGACATTGACACCTTTGAGGAAGACCTTTTTGATGTATGTCAAAAAGGGAGAGAAGTTACCAATTGAGGTTAGTTGGAATTTTCATTGGGATGTGAGAATTGTCAATTGGGGATAATTGGTAGACTTGAGTTTGAGATTTTATCAAACATCAAAAAGGGGGGGATTATTGATGCAATTGACCCAGGTCACGATTGACCGGACTTGAGTTTGACTTGAACAATATTTTGATGTTAGATAAAATATATGACATGTGAGTGTCATGGGAAGTCCAAGCATGGGGCTTGACATTGAAAGTCCAACATTGGTTGGCCACGTAAGTCCAAGTGTGTAGTCTTACCGGTTAAAGTCCAAGCATGGGGCTTGACATGAAAAGTCCAAGCATGGAGCTTGGTGTTGGGAAAATCCAAGCATAGGGATTGGTGTTGGTAAAGTCTAAGTGTGTAGCCTTGGCATGGAAAATCCAAGTATGAGGCTTGGTGTTGGTAAGTCCAAGTGTGTAGCCTTAGCAATGAGGAGTCTTGAGGACTTGACAAGGTCACTAGTCTCGTAGGCTCAGGGTCCTTCAGTCAGTGAAGGATGACATTGCGGAAGTCATGCGCTTGATGCATCTGAGAGACCGCCGGACGAGGAGCGAATGGAGTGAGGCCAAAGGGAAGCAGACTTCGAGAGCAAGACGCGAAGGATGACATTGCGAAGTCGTACGCTTGGTGCATCCGAGGGACGTAGGCCAAGGGAAGAGAGCTTTGGAGGGGAACTCCATGAGAGGATGAGGTGGACTTGGCCAAGTGACTAAGACGAAGTGTCGGATGCTCAAACATGATGTTTGAGGTTTTACCTGCCGGTCAAATGCTCAAACAAAGTGTTTGTTTGAGGTTTTATCTGACAGCAATCGATTAGTATAGATGTCGGTTCGACTAATCCAAGTCGATAGGGTTCGACTAGTGTGCGGCTGAGATTGTCCGACTGACAGTCGACTGCTCATTGGAGCAGCCGACTAATGACAGTCGACTACCATGGATGGCAGTCGACTGCTAGTTGGCGTCGGAGCACAGAACGCTCGGTAGCCAACTAGGCAGTTGATTACGGGCGTTTGCAGTCAACTGCTAATGTTGGCAGTAGACTGCTAAGCGGTCCGTTGGATTTTTTCTAGCGTGGATCGAATTGTTGTGAGACAACGACTACAGGGGCAATTCGACTGGGGCTTTTGGCAGTCGACTGCCAAGCGCGGAATCAGCCCGACACAAGTATAAAAGGAGGAGTTTGGGGAAGATTTCCACAACCATTTTTGAGAGATTTTGGAGGAGAATTGTTGTTGCATTCCAGACCTTCAAAAGCAAACAACAAGCAAGTGATCAAAGTCAAGTGTTGCAAAGTTGTTCTTTACTTGTATTTCATATTGTCTTTGTATTTTGCTTGTACTTTTGTATTACCTGTTGTAATTGCTTGTACAAGGCTTCTCTACCTTCGACTTGTTGTCGAGAAAGAGTTTGGTTAGTGTCATGCGCATAACTCGAGCTCGTTGAGCTCACCCCGTGGAGTATGAACCCTAAGGTTCTAAACCATGTATATCGGTTGTCTATTGTGATTGTGTGTTTGTGTTTATTTTTTTTTCACATTTGCATTTTCGCTGCGCATATTAACGATCATTGTAGACAAAGCACACAAGAACGAATATTTTCCATCAAGTACGCGAATTGGGCTATTCACCCCCCTCTAGTCGGCCACCGATCCTCCATCAGAAAGTTCAAGTTTGAACTTTTACTCTTAATTTTGATAGTCTAATGTTCCTATTGGCTTAGGAACTCTCCAAGGATATTGTTGGTGCAATGGTTAAGGGGGAGAAAACCTTTAGGGGATCTTATCCATCATGGGATGATAGATGATTTTTTCCTAAAAAGAGAGAAATGAAGGGTTTGTGTTAGGAAACTCTCATTGTACTCATCAAAGGGGGAGAAGTGAAGGTTTTGCTAAATTTTCATTATGCCTTGCATTTGGTGATATGAGACTTATCACTAGAAAGAATGAAGGCATTCTAGATGATTTTGAACTAAGGAGGAGAATGTAGGATCTCATGGGAGATGAGACATTGAATACCCATAGAAAACTTTTTGATATATGTCAAAAGGGGGAAGAATTGATGGTTTAAGATAGGTAGCCTAATTTAATGGTTTTGTTAAATATCAAAAAGGGGGAGATTATTGGTGCAGTCGACCCAAGTCACGATTGACCAGACTCGAGTGAGACTCGAATAGTGTTTTGACGTTTGATAATGAGTTTGACTATTGTTTGACAATGGGTTGATCATATGGTTGACATGAGTTTGACCATATGAGGAGATAACTTTATGGGGAGATTGTTGAAGCAATCAGCCTCAGGTCAAGGTTGACCTAGCTCGAGTAGAACTCAAGAGAAGTCCAAGTCTTGGTCTTGGCAATGGAAAGTCCAAGTCATGAGTACTTAGCAAGGAAAGCCCAAAGGTATAGTCTTAACGGTATAAGTCAAAGTGTGTAGTCTTGGCGGCATAAAGTCCAAGTGAACTTTAGTAGTGAAAGTCCAAGTATGGATGCTTGACAATGGAGAAGTCCAAGGGTGTGATATTGGCGGCATAAAGTCTAAGCTTATAGTCTTGACAACATAAGTCCAATGTTTAGCAGCGTAAAATCCAAGCATGGATTCTTGGCAGCATAAGTCCAAATATACCTTGGCAAGGAATTGGTTAGCATGACATAACCGATAGAGGCACTTGAAGGCTAGTGCAAAGATGAAGAATCACAGACTTGAGAGATCCAAGAGGCATGAGACTGATGGAAGTGGGTTAAAAGCTTAGGTCTAGGCTAAGGGTGTTTATCAAGTATGAGGGGATCATACTTGGGGTTAAACCTCATTATTGAGGTTTATCAGTCGACTGACCGAGTGTTTCACACTCGGGAGATGAGTTAACTCAAAACAGTTAACTTGGATTATAACTAGTTGATCGATCGTAGTCGATCGAGACTCGACCGCCAAGCCGCTCGCAATCAACTACGCTTGTGAGCAATGACCGCCTTGGGCAATGACGATCGGTGTTTACTGACACGAGCACGTAAGCTCGTAGTTGATTGACCTATCGACCACGCTAATGACAATGACAGTCGATTGTTGATGTATCCGTTGGTTGGAATTGTTGGATCGAAAGCGTCGCTAGAGGGGGGGTGAATAACAAGCGTAAAACTTTTCTTTTCGTTTGTTCGATATACGAGCAAGCACAGCGGAAAAATAAAAAAGACAAGTTTATTTTTACTTGGTTCACAACCTAACGGTTGCTACTCCAAGGCCCCGCGATCCTTGACCGCGTACGAAGGGGCAATCCACTATAAGGTCTCCCTCCTTGTTGGAGGTAGGAGACAACGATCACAAAACCGAAGGCATGAGGATAAGGCAACAAGCCTACTTCATCTCATTGCGATTAAAACAAAGAATACAGTAAACAAAAAGATTACTTGTTGTTGTTGTCAACGAAGAAGATGAAAGCTTGGCGTCGCGTCGGCGTTATGACGGTATTGGAGCTTTGACATTGTAGGAGCACTTAAGAATAATCTTGATTGATATTTGGGTTGGAGTCCTCCCCTCCTTTTATAGAGTTTTGCCTTGGAATAAGTCTCCTCATCTTTTGGAACTGATCACGAGGTGGTACCATATTTTATTGCGAAGTGGCCGCGTCAAACATTATCCGTTTTGACCTAGCGCAAAATGCTGATTTGTCGCCATCAGTCGACTGATGTGCATCAGTCGATTGTCCAATGACCAGTAGTCGTCTGCCAGCCTGGCCACTTCCCTGCAGTAAGAGATTAGCACAAAAAATGATAAATGCGATGGTTTCTTACCGTCCAATCTCGACCTAGACCTTCCACAAGAAGTATTAGTCGGATCGCCACCTACGGTCGTCCCCGTACAGAGGATACGACCTTACCATCTCTCACTTACACGAGCTTACCTCTGGTCCTTTAAGATCTATCGCTTTGCTTCCGGTCTTCCACTTAGGTTCTTCGACTCCCACGAAGTTCCCCCGGTGTCGCCCGACCACCACGGTTTCTCGATTCGGGATTCTCCGGGTGTCGCTGACCTTCGGCTTAGCTTAATCATTTCCTGCACACTCAATTCAGCTTATGAGATAACAATATGGTCTTAACTTTGGATCTTTGTCATAATCAAAACCTAGATTCGATTATCTAGTGCCCCTGCACCACCTGGAATGTCAACATGGATTAAATCCGTTATGAGACAACACTGTAGGCAGTCGACTGGTGTCTTTTGGCAGTCGATTGCCAGGCGAAAATCCAGGTCATGCGGAGACATAAAAGGAGCTCGACGCAGAGGATTTCGACAGCGGTTCTAGGGGTGATCTGAGGCGAAGTGATGGTGCATTTCAAGGTTCTTCAAGCTCTCCCAAAGCAGCCAACAAGCAAGCAATCAAAAGTCCTAGTTTGTAAAGTGTTTTCACTTCTTGTCTCATTTGTTTATTGTATTTGCTTGTATTTATTTCTTATTATTGTAAGAATCTTGTAAGAGATTTCTTCACCTCCGAATTGTTCTGAGAAGAAGAAGATTTAGTGGTGGTGTTCATCACTAGAGCTTATTTGAACTTGACCCGTGGAATAGGAACCTAAGTTCCGAACCACATTATATTCTTATATATTACTTGTGTGTTTGTCTTTATTTTGTTTTTATATTTATATTTGTATATTCTATTGCGTACTAATTTATTGTAGATGAGCACACAATCGAGCGATCAAATCAAGTGCAAAATCAAAAACTACTATTCACCCCCTCTAACGGGCATATCGGTCCCTACAAAGAGTTCATTATATGCCAACTTTCTTCCTACCTAAAGTTCCAGAATGACCACAAAGTATAGTTGACTTTAAATCCATCTGATAGTCTCAATTTGTTAATCTGGTAAGAAACAATTTGCCATCGATAAGGACATATACTGAAAGATATTAAAACACAAGGTTTTAAGGTTGAAAAATGAGAACACTATTGTATTACAATTCCATGAGTTGACTCTGACATTACTACAACAGTAACTTCTCAAACTTAATCAGGCGTCCAAAAGATAGTTAAGACCAAGAAAACAAAAGAAACATCAAACTTGCAGATAATGCATCATACATATGAACTAAGAACAGTTTACAATCATAAGGTACTCTTGTAAAATGTACCAAAAGTATAATTCTGCAATCTTCTGTAAATGCTTACGCACATTCTTAAATAGAGGGTTGATTCTATACAGGCTTACTTATATTGCCAAATACATCATCGAATTCAAATTGGTTCCATGCAGAAATGCTGACTATGCAAATAAGATACTATATATATTAATAGCATTATTGTTCATCCTTTTGCCAGGAGATTATGGGATATCAAAGGAAGAAGAAAACAAAAAGAGTTATTTCACTCTAAACTTTCAATAGTCCTTGCCAATATCTTAGAATCTTCAGGGCACAATCAGTAAATCCTAGTCTTCTTTACCTGTCACATTTGCATCTTGTAATTAAAAGTGTATTCTTGATTTGATGTCTATACATGAAATACAAAGTTCATTTTCCAATTATTTTCTATGCAACAACATCAACTAGTTACAATTTTTGGGTGTTTCAATATCACACCCTCTTCAGACAAAACCAAGCAAGACATAGACAAATAATGTTGGGCTTTGCAGATCACTCTACTAACACAGCGCCATGTTTAATTAGTCGTTGAGGTTGCCAAAGGCCATAACATTAGTAACACTGGTCCAAAAGGCGATCCATCACCATTTGTGACAGTGGGTTTATCCATTGGTTGCATGGTCTATTGGTGCAACAAATGATGCACTTTTGTAGTCCATTCTTCATTACTAATATCAGATGAAATATTGTGTGTACAACACAAATATGGTCTGCAAGTATAATTTGAAGATGAGAGCATGAATCTACATTATTTTGAATATATGTATGTGCCTTTCTATGGTAGTTTATTCGACCAGATTCAATTCTTAAATAACTTATTAAGTGAGAACTATTGGTGATTTGGAAATATGGCCACAAACAACTGTACTAGAGGTAATAAATACATCAAGTGAAACGTTAGAGAAAACAAAAACAAACCACTATTGCACAGGACTTATTAAGTGAGAACCTTGTAGAAGAAAAACTTCAAAAAAAAAAAAAAACAACTATTCACTAAAGAACATGATCAACTCCCTATCCATCCACATTGTATATGAAACTTGTGACAGATACCAGATTGTGCTCCAAAAACTCAAGAGAAGAAGTTTATCATATAGGTACTCGACGATGGTGATCTTGCTTGCTGAAGAATCCTTAACATAAAGCTTTTAAAATCTTATTATTTGAGGAGCACTGTGATGCCTTCATCTTTCTGCATTTCCATGCTGGTGAAATCTGCATTGAAGCTCCACCACCAGGAGACACTTCTGTATCATCTGAAGACATATTACTTCCTGCAGAATCTAAATCTGATTCTTTTGTGAAAGAAGAAAGGTTTTCAGAGGGTGTCAATTTTTTCACCTCTTCTTGTTCTCTAATGTTACATTGACTCAAAGATAATTTCTTTTGTCGAACTCTCACTTTCCTACTACCAGCTACTGATCTGATCATAGATTCGTTTTCTTGTTTTTTAGTGTGCTGATTGGATTCTTCCCCCTCATCATTGCCAATTTCACAACAGATAGTAATTTTCCCTTTTGAATTGCTACTTTTCCTCACATTATCTGTGCAGAAAACATGTGAATTTCCATTGCAGACATCACCATTATATTCAACTGCTTTCCCAGCGCGTTTTCCCTCATGGTTTACAATTCTAGGTGAGCTATTCATTGTGTGATGACGTTTTCTGGCAAGTTCTTTGTTTGTTTCTTGGCTCCCGGAAGGATGGTTAGTCTTATACAGGAGCTTTATTGGGATCTGCTTCTTCCTCAATTTGCCTTTGGTCGAACAGCCATTTCTGGATGTTTTATTCATCGTAATGGAATCAAGAAGCAGCAGTGCATTCTTTGCATCAGCTTTGGCCTTCGTGGCTACTGCTGCTTTCTCAATTGAAGTGATTTTTGCTGCCACAGCAATCTCACTTGCAGCCAAAGCTACTGACTTGGAAACCTCAATAATTTTTTCTGGAGTCGAAACTGAGGAATTAATAACATCTCGAAGACGGGCACCAAGATCACCTGAAAGAAAAGGAACCGGTGGCAGGGAATCAGATTCCGGATTCTCCCTCCTTAGTTCAGCAAGCAGACGCTTACGAGGAGGCAAATAATTATCAATATCGAATGATTCCATCCAAATAACCCTTAGTTCAATCTCGATATTGCATCACAAATACAATCTCGATTAACAAATCTCGTGAATTGGATCCATTCTTTGCTTCTCCAGTCCTCCGGAAAATTATCATTTATTAGAAACGAGGAACCTTTCTGAAAATTTCAATCTCTAAAAGCCACCCATTGAATCAGATACGCCAATAACAGCAATCAACCTATGAACAGGAACAAGCATGAAGTATAAAAAGAGCATCTAAGTGGAGGTTACAATTCAATCCAACTTTGCTCAAAACGAGCAGATCTTTTCATTTTACTCACAAAATTAGGTTCATGCACGAAAATTTCAGACGAAATCAATCTATTTCTACTACAATTCATCCATCATAAGCAATTAAAATTTTAAAGGTAACAAGGCATTCAACTAAATTCATCGATCGCAGTTTCAGGTACGGATTATGCAAAACCCGCTAAATTACAGATCGAACCCAAAGTGGTGGCCCGGTGATTCGATGGAACAATTGACATAGCTACCTGGTTTCACCGAAGGGGCGATTAGGGTTTTCCGCACGGGAGATTCCGGCAGAGAGCTGAGAGAAAGAGAGAGAGAGAGAGAGAGAGAGAGGAGAAGAAGATTATATGTGAATTATACAACATCACAAATAAATTTTAAAAAATTAAAATTTAGCCATTAATCACAATTTAATGGGCCCACCGATCATTATATAAATATCATGAGTATGAAATTACAAGACTTAGTGTGTTTGGTTAGGGTTTTGTTGATAACTCATGTTATCAACAAAACCTGTTTGATTGGGTTATAAACAATTACCCGATAATCGATCATTACCAAGCTTAGAACAAAACCTTTAGGGAATCTGAAACCTTAGAGAACCAAGGTTTTGTTGATTCCCTGGTTAAGGAAATTTTTTCCCACCGGCCGCCGCCGCTGCCGCCGGCCGCCGCGCTATTACTTGCGGCTGCCGCTGCCGCCGCTGCGGCCGCCGCCAGAGCCGCCGTCGCTTCGTCGCTGCACCGTCGCCGCCGTTGCCGCCACATCGACCGGCCATCGCTTGCTGCCGGGCTGCCGCCGCCGCTCACCGCCGTCGGCCACCGCCGCGCGCTGGCCGCCGCCGCCGTGGCCGCTTTGGCCGATCGCACCGGCCGCGGCCGTCGCCGTCGATCGATCGATCGTTGTCGTCGTCATTAATATTTCTGTCGTTGTTGTCGAATTGATTGAGCAAAGACAAAGGATAATTTAGTAAAATGTTAAACTAAGTTATATATTAAAACCTCCAACCAAACAAGGTTTTTATCTAAGGTTATACTTTATTCCAAGGTTATGTTTTATTCTCTGGTAATCACATAACTAAGGTTATGTATGATTACTTGAACCAAACGCACTCATAGTCTTGACATGGTAGTCAAAACACGTTGAGTTATCTGAATCAAGAAAAGGATTTTAGACTTTCTCCCGAATCGATCCATACCATTTTTATAAGTACCATCGTGACTTAACCACCACGCCATCTTTGTGGGGACAAAATTTATTCATTAGCCATTTTGTGGAAGGAGGCCATTTAGCCATTTTGTTTAAACTCACGAGAAAATTTCATAACTTTCCTTCCCTAAGATATTGCCTAACATATGAAGTTGAGCACTAAGCTCCCGTCATGTAGAGCCTAATAGAAATATTATTGAAGATGACTCATATGAAGGTAGGAAAAACACATAGTCGAGATACGACCATACTAGGAGGCACGATTGGGTCATGTTATACACTGGAGGAAAAACACACGGTCGAGACACAACCATACCAGGAGGCACGCAGTCGAGTCGTGCTACGTGCTGGAGGAAAATGCACGACCGAGGTATGATCGTGCCAAGAGGCACGATCGGCCCGTGTTGCGTTCTGGAGGCGACGGATAGTTCGGGAAAGTTAAGAAATTTATGATTTTTAGATCTAAAATACCATGTTTGGCTAGAGATGTATATATAGGATAATTATAACCCTAAACCTATGGTTCTTTCATAGTTTTCTCTTAACTATTGTGTGGAGTAGTTGATATTTGTCCAACCATGTTAAATTTTTGTTGTTCTTCTTTTTCATTTGGTTCTTTCTTTCTTCGACATTCTACGCTCTTGTTGATTGGTAATCAGGTGTGCGCAACAAGTGATATTAGAGCCAAGGTTCATCATGACAGGGATCTCTTCTGTAAAATTCGACATGGTGAAGTTCGATGGAATTGGAAATTTTAGATTGTGATAGAGGAGAGTTAAGGATCTACTAGTGCGACAAGGCATGGTGAAGGCGCTTGGAGAAAAGAAGCGAAGAGCATGGAGAATACTGATTGGGAGGAATTTTAGGCAAAGGCAGTAGCAATCATCAGATTTTGTCTAACGGTTGATGTAATGTATCACGTCATGGACGAGGAATCACCGGTGGCAATTTAGCAGAAATTGAAAATTCGATATATGTCCAAGTCGTTAACAAACAAGCTTTATCTCAAACAGAAATTATTTGGGCTTAAGATGGTAAAGAGTACTGATCTGACTCAACACATCAACGTATTCAAACAGATTATTAGTGATCTAAAGAGGATTGATGTGAAAATCGATGATGAAGACAAGACACTGATGTTATTGAACTCTTTATCTTTATCTTTGACATGCGAAAATCTAGTTACAACTTTGATGTGGGGAAAGAAATCTTTAAATATGGAGGAGGTTACAAGTACTCTTTTGGGGTTTCATCAGCGGAAGAAAGCTAGCAATGAGACTTCACAAGATGAAGGACTTGTGGTGAAAAGTAACCAGGAACATGGAAGGAGCAGTACTCGACATGGGACGGGAAGCAATAAGACCCGATCTAAACGAGAAAGAAGAAGGGGATCATATGTTACAAGTGCGGAGTAAAGGGACATATCAAAAGAGATTGCCCAAAGAAAGAAGACTAACACAGAGGAAGATGATTCATCGAAGTCTACGAACATAGTAGAAGAAGAAAATTCAGAGAGCGATGATGGTGACATGCTTTCCATCTTATCAAGTTCAAAGCAATTGACAAAATGTGGATTCTAGACTCAGTGTGCTCATATCACATGACACCTAACAAAGATTGATTCGATACATACAAATAGGTCAATTCTAGTTCTGTTCTAATGGGTAACGATGCATCTTGTAGAGTCATTGGAATAGGCAATGTCAAAATCAAGATGTTTGATGGTGTAGTTCAAACATTATGTGATGTCAGGTATGTACCAAATCTGAGGAAGAATCTGATCTCCTTGGGAACTTTGGATGGTAGCGGTTGTAGTTATAAGTCTGTGAATGGAACCATAAAAGTTAGCAAGGGTTCTTTGATGGTAATAAAAGGATAGAAACTGGAAAGGAACATTTATAAGCTGCTAGGGATGACAGTTATAGGTGGAGCTATTGTTGTAGAATCAGAATCTGATGATACGTTATTGTGGCACATGTGGCTGGGTCATATGGGCGAGCATGAGATGCTAGAGCTTCATAAAAGGAATTTATTGAAGGGCATCAAGACATACAAACTCAATTTCTGTAAATTTTGTGCTCTTGGAAAACAAAGTAGAGTGAAATTCAAGACAACCACACACAAAATAGAAAGGATTTTGAATTATGTTCATACAGATCTCTAGCGTTCGGATAATGTAGCATCACATGGGGGCATATGTATTTTGTAAGTTTCATCAATGATTACTCACGGAAGATCTGGATGTATTTCATGTGGCACAAGTCGGAAACTTTCTCGAAGTTCAAATTGTGAAAAGCTAAAGTAGAAAATTAGACCGGGAGAAAATTGAAGTATCTTAGATTAGACAATGACACTGAATACACGAATTTATAATTTCAAGAATTTTATAAGAAGCATGGTATCAAAAGATATTACATAGTATGCAGGACATCACAGCAAAACAATGTGGCAGAAAGGATGAATAAGTCTCTAATTGAGAAAGCTCAGTGTCTCAGATTGAATGCTAGACTTACAAAGAACTTTTGGGCAGAAGCATTAAACATGGTGTGCTTTCTAATAAATCGATCGCCAAAAGTAACACTAGATGGGAGCGTATTAGAGGAGGTATGGACATGCAACCAAGTTGATTACTCTAGTCTAAGAGTTTTTGGATGTTCAGCCTATGCACATGTTTCTAGCGAAGACAAGTCAAAGCTTGATGCAAAATTTATTCAATGTATTTTTTTGAGATATCAGAAAGGAGTGAAAGGCTTCAAGTTTTAGGATCCTAAGGCAAACAAGGTGGTGATTAGTTGGGATGTAGTGTTTGATAAGAAGGCTATGTTGCAACGCACTCAAGGAGATGAGAAATAAACATCATCGGATAGCAACGAAACAAAGATGTTGTGCAAGTGGAGTTAGAAACTCATGAGATTGAGGATGATAGTTTGGAGCATATGGAGCATCGGACTATATCTATAGACAGAGGCACACTATAAACCACCTATCAAATATGGTTTTGAAGATTTGGTTTCTTATACACTTATCACTATTAGCAAAGATCCTACTACTTTTTAGGAGGCAGTTCATAGCTCTAAAAAGGATAATTAGATGGGTGCTACGATGAAAGAGATAGAGTCTTTGCATAAGAATCAAGCATGGGCTCTGGTGGAACTTCTTGAAAGAAGGAAGATTGTAGGATGCAAATGGGTATACAAGAAGAATGAAGCAATTTCTGAAGGAGTAGAAGGAAAGTTCAAGGCTCGACTAGTAGCAAAGGGCTGCTCACAGAGAAAGGGGATTGACTATGATGAGATATTTTCTTTGGTGGTCAAATATACATCTATCATAGCAGTGTTAGCTTTGGTGACTCATCATGATCTACATTTAGAGCAAGTGGATGTGAAGACTGTGTTTCTTCATGGCAACTTGGAAGAGAAGATTTATATGTCATGACCAGAAGATTTTAGTCAACCCTGATAGGAGCATTTAGTCTGTAAATTAAAGAAGTCACTTTATGGATTGAAGCAATCTCCAAGACAATGGTACAAGCGTTTTGATTCATACATGGTTTAGAATGGGTAGACGAGATGTGAGTATGATTATTGCATGTATGTGAAGAGATTTGATGATGGTTCGCTTATCTTCTTGCTATTTTATGTGGATGATATGTTAATTGTTGCGAGAAGTGTGATTGAGGTCAACAAGTTGAAGAAGCTATTGAGCAAGAAGTTTGACATGAAAGATTTGGGTGCGACCAAGAAGATTCTTGGAATGGAGATCTATAGATATAGGGGATCTAGAAAGTTATGATTATCTCAGCGCAGTTACATTGAGAAGGTGTTTGATAGATTTAATATGGGTAAAGCGAAATCTGTAAGTACACCTCTAGCATAACATTTCAAATTATCCATTACATAGTGCCCAAAGACTGATGATGAGATTCATGATATGTCAAGTATTTCATATGCTTGTGCAGTTGGTTGTCTGATGTATGTCATGGTTTGCACAAGGTTGGATTTGGCGTATGTTGTTAGTTCAATGAGCAAGTTTCTCTCAAATCTAGGTAGACAACATTGGAATGTAGTCAAGTGGATTTTTTGATACTTGAGAAGTACTATAGATTATGACATCATGCTTAGCAGACAACGAGATGATCTTTCAATTGTAGGATATATTGATATAGACTATGCAAGAAATTTGGATGACAGGAGGTCTACTATAGGATATGTATTTACTATGGCAGGAGGACCTATTTGTTGGAAGTCCATGACACAATCTATAGTTGCATTGTCCACAACTGAGTCGGAATATATGGTGGTTGTCAAGGCAACAAAGGAAGCATTATGGGTTACAGGATTGATCAAGAACTGAGTGTTCAACAAGGTGGAGTAAAGTTGAATTGCGACAGTTAGAGCGCTATATATTTGGCAAATAATCAGGTTTAACATGCGAGAACCAAGCACATAGATGTGAGGTTTCACAAGATCAGAAAGCTAATTTCTTCTAGTGAAATTCAACTTGAAAAGGTTCACACTGTGGAAAATGTTGCAGATATGTTGATAAAGTCAGCTGCCACAGAGAAGTTCAAGCATTGCATGAACTTGACAAATTTCTCTAATTGCTAGAAGGATCAAAGCACAAACTCAACCGTTCCAGGAGGTATTATCTTCAAATGCTTATTTTCTCTATTTGCCAAGCTAGAGATTGTTGAAGATGACTCATATGAAGGCAGAAAAAATGTATGACCAAGACACGATCATGCTACATGTTGGAGGAAAATGCACGACCGAGACATGTTCATGCCAGGAGACACGGCAAGGCTGTGCTACGCGTTGGAGGAAAATGCATTGTCGAGATACGCTCATGCCAGGAGGCACGATCGGGTAGTGTCGCGTCCTAGAGGCGACGGAGAGTTCGAAAAAGTCAAGAAATTTATGGTATTTTAGACCTAAAATATCATGTTTGGCTAGAGATGTATATATAGGATAATTGTAACCCTAAACTTATGGTTCTTTCATAGTTTTCTCTTAGCCATTTTATGGAGTAGGCAATCTTTACCCAACCATGTTAAAATTTATGTTGTTCTTCTTGTTCCTATGGTTCTTTCTTTCTTCGATGTTCTATACTCTTGTTGATTGGTGATCACGTGTGTGCAATAAAGATCTATTGTACACAGTCTTATCCTGCTTTACAAGAGGTTATTTCTAGGATTCGAACTCGTGACCTCTAAATCACAAGCCAGTAACTTTACCGTTGCACCAAGACTCCTCTTATAAAATAAAAATTGTAAGTTGCATTGGAGGATTCAAGTGCCAACTACTCATCTTCACATTTGTCTTTTCGTTAACAGTGCAGGATAAAAATTATCATCAAATTCGAGATTAGATATTTTAGTCGATAAAGTCTTGGTCTTTTTTATTTAATAATTTGTTGCGTTGTTATTTTATCTTCCATATTGCAAATCAAAGATTGGTGTTTAGATCTCCTTATAATGATCTTGAAATGCATCCAAGTTCTCTTTGATCCTTTCTAATGGGATTAATTGCACTGGTATGCTAGAGAGGATGAATATCACTTTGTTAAATGTGGAACCATCATATTAGTGGCTTCTTCCAGTTGCCTCTATCGGTGGAGAAAGTAAATCAAAAATCTTGGTGGCAAGTGAAAAGGAGGGGGTCGATCGATAGCTCATATTCATGACCTCCCTGAGAATTAACTCATGCCTATTTAAGAGTTACCCCTTTATATTTATCAACTAGACTAGCTCTGGGAGCTAAGGTGAATATCACTTGTTGCTTGTGTGGTTTGTGTTCTACAAAATATTACAACGGAAAGTAAATGAGCACTAGAATAAAAAAAATCAAATCAAACAACATCAAATTTATGTAGTTCATGATTCTTCTAAATTATTAGGTCTGTAGTCTATGCATATTGGAGTCCACTATTTTTTGTCTCTTCAATTAAGCACTAGAGTTGAAAAAATCTCATACATATTTAGCAAAAAATAAGCAATATAATAGTAAAAACTATTGAGGTAGAAGTATTTGGGTGCAAGTTCTGCACTTAATCAATATCTTGTATTGTAATCCCTTGGATTCCTCCCTTTTTTATACTTCATTGAAACTTCCATCTTTAACTGCATTTAAATGGATCATTTTAGTGTCAATCGATTGACTAATGCTTAATTGACTATCCTTATCCATGAATCAACTATTTCAACCAAAATACTCCAATTGGACTTCGAGGTATTGGAACAAAAAGTCAATTGATACCCACTTATAAGTCAATTGCTCAAACCATAAACCCTTTATACATAGGAGGTGTGATTTTATTAGCCACCAATCGATTGATTTCTAACACTAGTTGACTAGTCCCATGACTTTGAGCACATCTAAGGTCGAATCCACTAAGTTGTTATCTACCTTTGATATACAGTTCACTCCACTTACATCTCACATGAAATTTATCGAAATTTTGAGGTTTTCTCATGTACCTAAAATGCAATGAACCCTTGGCTCTTCCCATATCATCTTTCATGTAATTCACATCCTTAGTTTGTCGTGCTTCGATGTTTCTCATCTTGCAATCCCTTAGATACTTGTGTTATCCTTTTTCGATCTCCACAAACTTTATCCTATATCCCTTAGATACCAATCTCATCCTTATTCGAATTCACTGACCTTGTCCTATGGTCCCTTAGTTACCTATGATATCATTCTATAATCTTATGAACATTGAGCTATCGAGCCATCAACCACCTTGGTCATGCAAAGATAACCTATATACTTGACAAATCTTAGCAACTTAGCACACATATCAGATAAACCATAAGCCTAACTTAAACTCTTTGCCTAATTCATCAAAATGCTTAGTTGCATCATAGCTAAAGAATGAATGCTCCAACACTTAATTACATCTTCAAACAACCCATAATTGGGTAGGCATCGTATTAGAAGAAGCCATTGTGGCATATGACCAAGATAGGAAAATTATAATTAGGAATCGCTCGATAAAGAGATGCCACGGCAAGGCATGGTCTATGCAGGCCTAGACCATCCTCGAGTGCATCCTTGTCAATGCTTATGTTGTAGAAAACGACCATTTGTATGGCTCAAAAGGACCAATCATATAAAAGAGGTAACATTATCAATGATAGAGGATTGAGTTCTTATTCTCTCGAATTCTCTCTCAGTGCATTCTATTTTCTTTTTCTTTTAAGCTCCACCACTAGAATCTAAATTAACCCCCAAAAAGGTTATGTTGGGCATCTTTGACGTCCTCTGATGTATGTTAATCCATGTATATCCATCCACATCATCGGAGAAAGCGTCATCACCAATTTGTCCAATGAGGAGGCAAATTTTAGATGCATCATAGTACATGATATGAGGATTGGTCAAAGATGTGTTTAAGTGATCTCTTTGAGTTAGTGAGTAGTCCATCTTGCATTCCTTTTGAGAGTGATCCTTCCTCTTTATGGCACACGACACTTTCATAAAATTTTCAAATCAAGTGCGGTTGCCCCCCTTCAAGAGAATTATTCTCTTTATGCTTTGTGCAGCTTGTTTTGGTTCTATTAATCACATTGCTTGCATGCATCTAACCTAGCACATTCTTACCATTTTGTTTGCTCAATGATCATCTTTTTGTAATCTCTAACAAAATGTGGTTCAATAAAAACCCATAAGACAACTCTCATTTCCATATTCTTTATTTTCCATGTTAGTGAGTCAAGTATCACATGTGTGAACAAAAATTAAACAAGTCTCTATTAAATAAAAGCTGCCATCAAATGGACAATCATTCCCAAGCTTATCTTTATATCCTCCAAGAAAGACTATTCTTTGTAGAGATCTTGCCAAAATGTCCACACTCAAAGCTCTAAAATTTCAAATGGGTTCATGGTATTTAACCAATGAGATTGCAATCCATAGCGATTGAAAGGGTATGGCAGCATGGCCAAGCCAAGTCAACAACCATGCCAGGGCGGAAGTCAAAATAGCCTCAGCTCGGTTTCAGTCATCCCTCCCAACCTCAGTTCAATTTGGTGGTTCAAATTAGCTTAATCTCCCGACCTCAGAGTTCCCGATCTCTAGTTGGCGGTTAGATCTCCTAAAGAGATGGTCCCATGTGGTCCTCTCCGTAATCTCCGAGATTCTGGGACACGTTCGTACGTGGTCCCTGTTTGATGTAATTGAGAGGTTTCCTAAGGCAATCACCTTAGAAATTATTAATAAAATTTACTATTTAAGTATACATTATCTATGTATTTGATTGGATCCTAAACTAATGTACTGAAGTCCATAATATGATCCATGACATGAAAGAAATTGTGATTGGATCACAATTAGTGGGTATCTTATCATGTGTAATCATGCAAGTATTGAAACTATCTATAGTCGATGAATTGATGAGATTGGCCATCATCAATTCTTTGAGACTAGCACATGTTATATTTCTTGGTTTATCCAAGCATTCGGTACTCACTGAATGGAAGCATAGAGATGATGAGAGTGAGCATGTGGATGCTAGTTATGGTAACTAGTTCATTGGAGTGACATGCTATGAGATTTCATATGATTCTATATGTCGTTTAAGATCTCATTGCAGCTTGAGTGCGAGCTTCCTTAGACTTGAGGTATTCAAGTCATCTTGGTCATGACGCCTCATACTTTAACTTCTTCACAGTCATCTCAATATGAGGTGTAACTCCGGGATGATTAGGTATAAGCCAAAGTGATCGAAGCTATGTGTTTGAATAGCTCATAGAGGATTCACCACTCCTGATAAAGGAGATGTATACCCTAGGCCTCTTATCAGGATTGTTACTCAGAAGTCTCTGGCTAGATCAAACATGTTAAAAAAGATGGTCTTCTCGGGAACATGTAGGGGTAACTTGAATCCACAGGACAAGGAAACTAACTTGGGTTAGGTGTGACACAGTTAGCTTAGTGGGGACGAACACATAGAACATGTCCTGAGCCAAGTGGGTATAGGATGAGTGAAAGGAACAAGACACGAACAACTATAGATGTTGAAGGATTCAGAAATATTCTGAAGTCGATTTAGACTTTCCAATCAATTGAGGGTCATGATGCACTGCTAGGTGTCATCATGTTCTATTCATAATTAAGGGGTTAATTATGAATGATCAATATAACCGGGAACCTATTGGGTCACATGCACTACGGGTAATCTCGAGATGTAAAACAAGTCTGACAATGAGATTCTTGATGAGAGAGGATATATCTGGTTGGACCAGACCAAAGGGGTGCAAAACAGAGGCTATGGAACTTCCTATGGCCTTGTCGGACTTAGCATGATCATATCGCACTTAAACAAACTCAAACGGACCATACAAAGCCTCACACGACTTTGCCTAACTCAGCACTGGTTGTGCCTGGCTCTGGCCAAAAATGACCAAAAGTTGGGTTGTGCCCAGAAGGACACATGGTTGGTCGTGCCTTTTGGCACGGTCGGCCGTGTGTAAGACACACAATCGTGTTACAGTTCCGCCGTTTTTGGAGATTTCTCTTATGAAATTTTTTTGGATTGTTATTAACTTGATTATGGGATAATTATAGTAAGATAGGTTCCGTTTAATCCTCCTAAGATGACCTAATAAAGAGATCTATAAATAGATTCCTTGATAATCTTTGGAGAGAGTTTGTTTAGGTTTTTTCCTTAATGGCCATCTTCCTCTCTCTTCTTCTCTTGTCTCCGCCGGTTGGCTATCACCAATCAGAGATAAAGGCTTGTTGCTCTAGGAGTTATCTCAGGTGATCCCGACATGGATACTAATAGAGGCAAGACCTATTGATCTTTCTTGTGATTTCGACAGATTCGAAAGAATCTCGAAGGTATAACTTCTCCTTCTCCTTTTGTGTGTTTTTCATGTGATTATGTCAAAGCAAGTTTTCTTGGCCCCCAAGGGATGTCTAGGATGTAATAAAATTATTTTATTCGCTTTATTTCACTGCGCATGATCCCGGAATCTCCAACAATCCCTTCCATAACTCCACGTCTCCATGATATCCGGGACATGTTCCCACTTGTTCCCCTCCACGTGCTCCCTCTTTAGGTATAAATACTCAGACGGTAAGAAGAAAAGGGGTTCGAATTCTAACTAAGACTCTACTCTACATTCTACTATTCTTTCTCTCCACTATCTGACTTTAGTGTCGGAGGGGCTTCGCCGAGATGCGCCTCGACCCCCTTATAACTCTTTTCAAGTTCTTGCAGAATCACTGACCTTAGGTATTCACTCCGTAGTTGATATCGGAGAACTTTGGGAAGTGAGTTCGATCAGCCCATAGCCGAACTGATAGACCAACTTTCGAAGACCTCAGATGTTTCAAGATCGAGCTGACATCCTTGAATCCTAGAAGATACTGTGGAAAGATTGACCTTTCGGGGTTCTAGAAAAGACTCAGTGAGCTATTCCATTCTTTGATCTCAGACCAGATCATTTTTAGCACCGTCTATGGGAACCCGAGCTGAGACGTAGAGATGGAAAGACAATTAGGGAATCATGACTCCACAGGACGAAAAACAAGACACTCAGTACCCACCATGGAGATAATAACAAAGGACGATCTGAATTAGGTTGCGGAGGTTGTTGTATAAGATATTTTGAGAAGGTGTGTACCTCTAAGCGAAGTAGTTCCAGATTCAAGTAGGGCACCTCCCATACTTGCAGAAGCTTTGGGGCAAACATCAACTCCTCAAGAAGAGCAGTCTCGAGAATCCATGTCACAAGAGTTCCCGAAGCAGAGAGACAAAGGCAAATCTCTCTTGGTTTTCCTGAGTAACCACTGAAGCACCCCTTTTACCGATGATATATTAGCGGAGTAATTACCAAAGAATTTCTAACCTCCTTAACTCAAAGAATATGCTGGAACATCAGACCCCGAGGATCATCTGAGCTGTTTTAAAAATGCTTCTCTACTGCACCAGTATACAAATGGTTGTCGAATTTTTATGACAACCTTATCTAGTTCAGCTCAAAGGTGATTCAACAAACTCCCTCCGGGATCTATTTGGTCCTTTGAAGACCCCCATGAACTTATTTTCCATGAAACAGAGAGGTCATGAGTCCCTGCAAGAATACATTCAACAGTTTAACCGAACTACCTTGGATATACCCTCGAGCAGTTCAGAATTATTGGTAAGTTCTTTCTCTCAAGGTTTGGAGGGGCAAATTTTTAGCTCATTGGTGAAGAAACCCCTGATCCACTATGATGACCTATTGAGGAGGATCGAGAAATATGTTAACTTGGAAGAAATGCAATGAGCTCTAAAGGAAGTTGGGGTTGTCAGGTCAGCTCCTAAAAGACAAGAAAGGGTACCACCACATCCCTCGAATAGAGTATCTAGGGGAGTAAATCGGAATGTCCCTGGGAAATGCAGTGGTCATGCGGTGCAGGGTGTGGAAGAAGAGCAGAGGTTCTTCCCAAAGTCGAGCCAAGTGGTGTTTCAGGGCCCAAACCAGAGAAGGTGGCATGTGGATAAATCTTCTTGGTTTTGTGCTTTCCACAAGGAATATGGTCATTCTACCAACGAATGTCACTAGCTGGCCGAGAAGGTTCGCACAATGGTACAACAACACCAACAAAGATACCTTGCCGACTTACTAGGATCTTCCATTCGATCGGCTACCCTACCTAAGTCCTCTGCTTGGCATGGGGAACAGTGACCTCATGAAGATGAAAAGAAAAGGCCGAGGTAGTCTCTGGAGCCACCTCGATGGGAGAGAGATTGGGAGACCAAGAATGCCCCTTATAAGGGGGTCATAAACATGATTTCAAGTGGATCCACTGACGAAGATTCAAATCAAGCTCGGAAAGTCCATGGACGTTGGCTCGAGAATTTGGGAATTAGCACGGGTACAAGAGAAGGGTCTATTATCGATTTTGGATCGAAAAATTTGAAAGGATTAGAGACACCTCATGATGATGCATTAGTCGTTCGAGCTACAATAGCCAATTATGAAGTAGTTCAGGTCTTAGTAGATACTGGAGTTCAGTCAATGTCCTTTTTAAAGACGCCTTCAACCATATGCAAATTGACTTGGCAGAGCTCTAATCTATGAATACCGCACTCTTCGGATTTTCATAACATGAAGTATAACCCTTGGGGCAAATTAGTTTGCCATTGTCTCTCGATGAAGAACCGGCCCGTCAAACTAGGACAATCGTCTTCGTAGTGGTGGAAGCGTCGTCTTCTTACAATGTGATTCTAGGAAGGCCCATGTTGAGCTTCTTTCAGGCAATCACCTCCACGTTCCACCAGAAGATCAAGTTCCCGATCGGTAGCCAAGAGGGAGAGGTGGCAAGATGGTAGTTCATTGCCAAAAAATGCTACGTGGAAATGGTATGGATAGGTTTAAAAAGAAGAAAGAGGATTGAATGGGCAGAGGTACAAACTCTTCAGGAGGGTCCTATTTCTCCTCCTAAGGATGAGGAATTGGAGAAGTCCAAATTATACCTGACCAGCCAGGTCAGTGTACCGGTGTCATAGTTGACTTGCCGGAGAAGCTAAAAGGTCAAGTATTGAATTCTCTTTCTAGTAACCGAGAAATATTTGCTTGGTCAGCATAAAAGGTCAGTGGGGTGTCCCCTAAGGTGATGGAGCATAAGCTTAATATTCTGCCAGAAGCTCGGACGGTAAAGCAAAAGAAGCGACAGTTCGGTTCGGAGAAAGACAATATTATCAGAACGAAGGTAGACAAGTTCTTCAAGCTGGCATATTAGGGGAGTTCAATTTCCTACTTGGCTGGCAAACGTGGTCCTAGTCCCGAAGCTCAAGGGGAAATGGCGAGTCTGCATAGATTTCAAGGATCTCAATAAGGCATGCCCGAAGGATTGTTACCCCTCTGGATAGATCAACTTGTTGATTCGACCTTGGGATGTGAGTTGATCTACATGTTGGATGTGTATCAAGGATTCCATCAAATTCCTCTGACAAAAGAAGATCAAAAGAAAGTCAATTTCATCACCTCGGATGAAACTTATTGTTATACGGTGATGCCTTTCGACCTCAAGAATACAGATACAACTTATCAAAGATTGATGGATCGAGTCTTCCGCCATTAGATCAGGCGAAATATTGAGGCTTATGTGGATAACATCCTCATCAAGTCTGCTCGGGCCGAAGACATCGTAGTAGACATGCGGAGAATTTGAGACACGAAGGAGATTTAGACTGAAGCTAAATCCAAACAAGTGCATCTTTGGAGTTTGAAAAAACCGTTTCTTGGGGTACATTATCACCGAGCGAGAGATTGAAGCCAATCCACAGAAGGTTTAAACACTGTAGGACATGTCTTCCCCTCGAAATATCCGAGAAGTCCAAAGACTGATGGGCTGGATTAGGCTCTCTCTCGATTCATTTATAGATCGACTGATCGGAGTTTACAGTTTTTCAAGGTCCTTCAAAAATTAGCTTGGTTCGAGTGGGACGTTGAGTGTGAGAAGGCTTTCACTGAGCTCAAGAGACACCTAATCGAGTTACCCACTCTATCTAATCCTGTTTCATGGGAAGAGTTGTGGGTGTACTTAGCTACAGCTAAGGGAGCAATTGGCACAGTGTTAGTCTGACAAGAGGCAAGTAAGCAATAACATGTGTACTTTACAAGTCATATATTGAAGGAAGTTTAATTGCAGTGCATCGTTGTGGACAAACTAACTCTGGCACTTCTTTTGATGGCTCGACATTTGCACCCCTATTTCCTCTCCCATCCTATTACGATGTTAACAAACAACAACCTCAGTCGGGTCTTAACAAATCTCGAGACCTCAGGAGATGATCGAACTCAATGAGTATGGGATCCAGTATTAGTCGAGATCAGCAATCAAAGCACAAGCCTTGGCAGAGTTCTTGGCCAAGGTCGCAAGGAAAGAACCAAAAGAAGCATGGGAAATGTTTGTGGATGGATCAACAAATAAGCACAAAAGTAGAGTCGGAGTTGTGCTCATCTCGCCAAGGAAAGACTCCCTACACCTAGAAGTGCAACTCAACTTTACCACTTCGAATAATGAAGCCGAGTATGAAGCATTATTAGTCAGGCTTCGAGCCAAGCAGGTCGATGCCTCGAAAGTAGTCCTTCACTCTGATTCGTAGCTCGTCGTACAACAGCTGGCAGGGTCTTTTGATGTAAACAACGATCGATTGCAGCAATATATAGAGCTCTACAAAAAATGAAGAAGGGTTTTCAAGAAGTCCTCCTCCAGAAAGTACCCCAGATGGAAAATCAAAAGGCGAATGAGTTGGCTTGAATGACCAGTACACTCAGCATGTGGATGACAGAAGAGTCGGTGGTAAAGGTGTAGAATATAGCCTAGATCGACTAGGAAGGACAAGATAGTTCGGACGATTGGAGAAAATTATACATCTCTTATTTAAAGCAAGGAACCTTGCCAGCAGATCCAGAGAAGGCTAGACTCCTTAAGAGCAGGGTTGCCAACTTTACGTTAGTTGGATATCATTTATAGAAGCGGGTCTTCTCTCGACCTTTGTTGAAATGCCTTAGCGAAGAGGAAGCCAAATACGTGATATGGGAGATTCATAAAGGATGTTGTAACCATAGCGGGACAAAGATATTGGCCCGAAAAGTACTATTGTCAAGATACTTTTAGCCAACCTTACGGAAGGATACAGTTTAGCTCATCGATACCTACGTCCATTGCCAGAGACATTCGAGTCTATCTCATCGCCCGACAGAGCTCTTGAGGAATTTGATGCACTACAACAAAAATACTAAAAGACAACACCACAAAGACAACGGTTTTAGGAGAAACCATTGTGATTTTGATAAAAGACAACGGTTTTTGACAAAACCGTTGTCTTTGAGCGCCCATATAACACAAAAGATAACGGTTTTACACTATCCGTTGTCGTTGAGCATATATTTTTTTAATCAACAACACATTTTACAACGGTTTTCCAGAACTGTTGTCTTTAAGTTTTTTTTTATCTTAACAACAGTTGAGACAACGGTGCAATCAACCGTTGTCAATGAGAATATTTTTGTAACATTTAGCACAACGGTCAAAAATTGTTGTCGTTGTGATAATATTACAACGGTTTTAAACCGTTGTCAATGAAATTTTAAAAGTTTATAATACTATTTTTTTTTTTTTTACTATTTTTTAAAAATTATTGGAAATAATACAATGGTGATTTTTTTTAATACTATTAATACTATTTTTTTTATTATAATACAACGGTGAAATTATTTTTTTAATTATTAATACTATTTTTTTTTAAATTATTGTAAATAAGTTTTTTTTAAAAAATATATATAAATATATACGTTTACAACAATATATTTAAAAGTTTATATATATTTTTTAAACAATATATTACAACAATAATTTTTTTAAAAGTTTATATATATTTAAAAATTTGTTAGGTTAAATAATTCTTCCCTAAACTTCTCCGTCGTTCCTACTTCCCAAAAACCTCCGCCGTTCCTACTTCCCAAAAAACCTCCACCGTTCTCCGTTGCGCGCTCGTCCATCCCTTCTTCTTCCGTGCCACCTTCTCACGGTTGCTCGCCCTCTGTTCGTTCAGTTCCTTTTCCGTCGGTCATTACTCGACCTCCGTCCGTCGGCCTTCGTCCATCGTTCAGCGTCCTAATTCCGTCCCAACAGGTTCAGCATCATAAACTCTTGCTTTATGGTTATCATGTTGTGCCTTCAAACCTTTATTGGTTAAGAAGGTTTGAGTTGGATTGTTTGGTCAACCAAACATTCATAAATGAAAAAATTTCAAGAAAATAGGCTGAAATGGTATTTTCTTCATTTGTTTCTGTCCATTGAACATGTGGAATTAAGTTTAAAACCTGAATGGTCACATATGGCTTTTCCCATAAATTTACTATATCTTATGGGATTGCTTTATTTTATTTGTCACTCGATTATTTCTGTTTTGGTAGATGATACTGTTTTATCTATTATCTGTTATCTGTAAATGATACTCTTTATCCCATTAATTTGATGATGTTTTACCACACTGTCATCAAATCTGGTTTCGTAAATGATACTATTTTATATGTCAGATCATTTTGCAACACAATCATGAAATGTCAGTTTGATCCTTTGTGATAGTTGCTGCACCTCTAAATTTACCAACCCTTAAAGGAGATTGTAAGAATTTCAACATTGTGTTGCTTACTTGTTATTTGTTTTTCTTAATATTTGCACATATTTTTTACAATTGTATTGTTGTTAAGCTAATTTTATAATTTTTTGTTTTCATCAACGCTGTGTTGCTATCTTTGAGACCATCAATGTTAACTGGCCTTGTCTTTAAATGTATAGGGGTGGATTGAATATAACTATTTCAAGTATTTATCATATTGATCAATAACAATAATGAAAATGTCATCATGTAGGATGCATATGGCTTTAGTATTTAATGATTGGGTTCCAGTTTCAAAAGCACTAAATGAAGATACTTGTAAATAAAGTCAAGAAAATTACAGATGTTTTATTTTTATTTTATGTTATGTGGTAGCATAATTATGGAATACTCTTGCTATATATTGAGTTTCTTTCTTCAGAAGTCATTTATATGATGATTTGTCAAATACAACATGGTAATGGTACTAACGTGCATTATTCATGACCATTTATAAGTTATCACCTCTTGCGATCTCAACTGTAGCATTACAGAGTTCCATCATTCGGTTTTATTATATTAAATATTAATGCTCATAAATGGTGCTGCTTCGGATATAGTGGAGATAGTCAAATAGTGGGAAGTTCCTCAATGCTGGCAAATTTAAAGAAAAATGCTTAGAGTCTAAATTCAGAGGTACCAACTTCACTGCGATCAATGAATTCACCTAGTGTATTATTAAATTGCTCAATAAAATTTCATGTATTTTCTCACTATGTTAACCTGATCAAGCTACCATTTGAAGCTAGAGTTTGAGTAAATATAAGCTTGCAAGATGCCTCAGTTGTCAATTGTCCTTGTCAGTTGTACTTTTTTCCTCAGCTCTTTAAATTATTTTCGCTTTTTTCATTGTTTTCTGAGTCACAGAGCAACAAGAAAGATTGGAGCTCATACAAAACAAGTTCAAGGAGGAGGTAGGTGAGCACCTCCATGTCTGCAGAAACACTCTCGAGGAAATAGAATCATACAAGATACAGCTAAAGGGTGGTTTTGAAAAGCAGCGTAAGTGTTTAAAATTTTATGTAGTTAGCACATGAATTCAAATTTGAGAATTGTTAGGATAGGAGAATTAGACATTAAATAAACAAATAACAGGCTTATATGAGCGAGCAAGACTTATGCATCAGATGTAATGCCAGGTAAATGCATGATGGCACTAGTGGTTTGCCAAGTTTTCTTTCTTGTTGTTTTCCTAAAGCAAACCCTAGGTTCCGGCTCTAGACCCCTTATTATGTGGTTTTCTGGTTACCAGTGAAGCTCAAGGAGGAGTTAAATTCCAAAAGACTTTTACTCGTACTAGATGTTGCTCAAGGAATAACTACCAGCTTTTTTTGAACTCAAGTAGGGAAATTAAGGAGGTTATTAGATGTATAATTGAAAATAAAACAAATGCAACATTGAGGTGTTAATGTAGAGAATTTATTAATATAAGGGCATATAAGTTAAAGATGACAGAAAAAGAAATACAAAAACAAAAATTTGCGATATCAAGTTTCCCTTATGACAACTTTTTTTTTCCCTTATGACAACTTTTTTTTTTTGTCGTGTGTAATTTATGTATCAAATTTTACTATCAAAATAACTACTATAATTTTTTCCATCACAGGTTCCCCTTCAATCGGATGGAGCTCAATGCGGTTATTTTGTTTTGCGATATATGAGAGAGATAATTGAAGGCGCCGCATACTTTGACAAGTCTTCCCTACGATCAATAGTAATATTAGATATATTTTCAAATTTTCTTATTGATACCATAGTGTTTAATTACATTTTCATTCATTTATTCACATGCAGTTCGCAAAATCTGTGATAGCTACAAAGGAAATTGATGAAGTACGTTCGGAGTGGGCTGAATGCATACAAGATCACATATCTGATGATTAGCAGAGATTTAAGTGTACATACCTCTTTTGGTTACATGTGGTAATTTATAAGTGTTTTGTTTATTATGCATAATACTTTTGGTGCATATGATGTGTAGTTGTTTTGCCACAGTACTTTTTAATATATATGTTTCTAAGAGTGATCATTTAAAATGTGATGTGACCTTATACTTTACATTGCTACAAGTGCGAGTGTATATGTATTTTCTATAATTCTTTTTGATGTTGTATGATTTATATTAAAAATGCAACACTATAAATCTACAACGGTTTATTGTGTTCTAGAGTAACCGTTGAGAAATGACAACGGTGAAAAGCCATTGTCTATGAGCAAAAAAATTCGTGGTAAATCGGGGGTCGGTCAAAGGCAATGGTGAAAGACCGTTGTAGATTTAAGGAAAAGACAACGGTGAAAAATCATTGTCTATGAGCAAAAAAATCTGTGGTAAATGGACCCGTTATGAAAAGTGGTTCGGTCAAAGACAACGGTTAAAAATCGTTGTCTTATCCTTAAACGACAACGGTTTTTCACCGTTGTCTTTGACCGATCCACTTTTCACAGCGGGTCGATTTACCACGGATTTTTTTCTAATAGACAACGGTTTTTCACCGTTGTCTATTCGATTTTTTGTTGTAGTGATGGTTTAGTGCCCTTTGACCAATGAGGTATGGACATCATCGGTCCTTTTCCCCTGAGACCAAGTCAGAAAAAGTTTCTTTTGGTGGCAATTGACTATTTCTCCAAGTGTGTAGAAGTCGAACCTTTGGAAAAGATCACAGAAGAGGTTATGCTCAAGTTTCTCTGGAAAAATATCCTATGTCGATATAGGATACCTCAAAGACTGGTGTCGGATAATAGAAGACAATTCCAAGGACCAAAATTGCAAGAGTGGTGTCAAGGGTTTTGAATACAATAGATCTTTACTTCAGTAGTGTATCCGCAAAAGCAACAAACAAGTTGAGATCACCAAACGAGAACTCGTCTGAGGACTCAAGATCAAGTTAAACCACGTCAGTTGAAGTTGGGTGGAAGAACTGCCCAGCATCCTTTGGGTGTATAGGACAACTCCTCAAGAAAGCACTGGGATGCCCCCATTCCAATTAGTATACGGAGCATAAGCGGTAGTCCTTGTGGAGATCAGTTTGGAGTCCCTTCAGATCGGTGCATACAAGTAGTCAGAGAATGCCATAGAGCAACAAACCAAGTTAGATCTGGTAGGGGAAGCAAGGGAGATCGTGACAGCTCGGTTGAAGGCCTATCAACAACATATGTGTCAAACATACAACAAAACGGGTATCCCTCACTCTTTTCAAGTGGGTGATTGGTCAAACAGTATTTGTTGTGGTACCATTCCAAATTAATTACCAAACCCTCTCTACACTAATATAGCATAGTGAATGGCCGGATCATTTTCCAACGAGTGTAATTGATAGAGCAGTAGTCTTAGGATTATTAATTATTACTTTGTGTTTTCTATCAGAAATGGAGTTTGGAATTTAAAAGACTAATCATACTGAATGAAAGATAATGCAAGTAATTAAAATTTTAATCTAACTAAACTACGATGATAATGAAATTAAAGAAGATATAAACTAAGCATTCAAACAAGATCATTCAAAAACATAAAGACAATGCAAGAAAGTAAACAACAATTCAAGTGCAAAATATCATGAGTGTCAAGGAAAATATGAAATAAATCTAACCGAGTATTAAACACTTAAACAGGCAAGTAATCAAACTAACAAACAATTAAGCTAAACTTTACAATTAACCAGTCAAACTCATTAAATACAAATTAAACTTTAAACTAAGCATCCTAATTAACTACAAACTAAACATCCAAATGAAACTACTAATTAAACTTTAAGACAAACTACGAATTAACTACAATGTAAACTACAAGACAAGCTACAATCTAACTACAAATTAAACTACAAACTAGCTACAAATTAAACTACAAGTCAATCTACAACTAACTACAAACTAAACTACAAGTCAATAACTTAAGCTACGATTGAACCTACAACAACAACAATTGGGGGATGATAACAAACTCAATTTACTAATCCAAATATAACATAAACAAAATATCCAATTAATTTTCCAAAGATAATAAACCGACAATCCTCAACAACTAGAGAAGGGACCTCCCTCTCCGGCGACAACGATGACCCAAACAACTTCCTCCGATAGTGGATGGCGGAGTTGCCCAATCGGCGCAGCCAATGGATGGAATTCTTTTTGGAAATCCTCCGACAAGTGTTAAACTGGATGGATGCGATCCTACTGCTCCGACTGTGGATGGCAAGCTCCTAATCCCGGAAACTAATGGATGGATCTAAAGGTGGAGTGGCCTAATCCCGACCGCGGAAAGGGAGTGGGAACCGGAACAATGGTGGTAGAGCTCTTCACCGACGATGGATGGTGGAGCTCCTAATCCCGGCAGCTAATGGATGGATGTCGAAGGCGGAGCGGCCTAATCCCGACAACTAATGGATAAATGTCGAAGGCAGAGCAGCCTAATCCCGGCCGTGGGAAGGGAGTGGGAACAGGTGAAGAGGTGGAATCACCGGAATCTCTACCTCTCTGCTCGCTGTCGATCAAACTGTCTGAATCCCGACATCTTGATCTGCCGGTGGAGGGGATGAGATTGTTGTTGACTGGAGGGAAGGAAGGTCACCGGAAGTGGGTTGCCGAAGCTGTCGCCGCCACTCGTGGAGGGAGGTCGCCGCTCACGAGTGAGGAGGAAGATAGACACCGGTTGTTCGCGCTAGTGAGACTGTTCTGTGTTGCGATTCGGGCAAGTGAGGAAATGTGAGATTTTTAAGGTGAATTTCCTTGACCATCTGATCATCTTATCCCACAGATATCAGTCGTCCATTAAATCTAGGGTTAAATGCCTTGATTAATCGATTAAGAAGGTTGTGCATCTAATGGCTCATATCTCTCTGATTTTGAATGAACGGATTTGATCAATCTGAATGGACAATCATGATCGGTCGAATCTGGATGAAGGACTAAGATTTCCATATCTAAATGCATGGACTAGATCTCTCCAGATCTGGATATATGGCTCAGAATCAAATCACTTTCATCGGACGGTCCATATTGCTCAGATTTGATCTCTTGATTGGATTGTTGTCGATCTTGATGAAAGGCTCAGATTAAATCAACTTAAAATGCCTCTTATGATCCTAGATGAAGTCATATTTGATCCAACTTGAGTCTAGTCCATTGGCTCATCTCGATCTCTTACAAAACAAAGATAAATTTTGCATATAAATTCAAAATTTAGGAGAATTTATAATAAGGTCCAAAATAAATCCAAACTCATAAAATATGTTAATAATCAACAATAAATCACTTGAGTGGATAAAAACATTGATATTAAGAACCAAAATAACATGATACAATGGTAGTTATCAGCGATCTTATGTGGAAGAAGTTGCAGTCCGCAAGAGACGTCGAGAAGTTAGAACCCCATTGGGAAGGACCTTACAAGGTCACGCGAAAGCTTAGCTCGATGACTTATTATCTACAAGACGAGAGCGGAAAGGAGCTCGGTCAACCATGGAATGTCTTTCATTTGAGATTGTACCATATGTAAATCTGGTTTAACTACTTTTCATTTTGTGAAAACTGATGCATATGATATTTTCTTTGCAATTAATATTTTCTCCGCAATTATTAGATTTTCCTCTAGTCTCGGATTGAGGGATTCATCGACATTTCCCTCTGGTCTCAGATCAAGGCATCCATCGACATTTTCCTCTAATCTTGAACCGAGGCGTTCATCAACATATTTCCCTCTAGTCTCGGGTCGAGGCGTCCATCAACATTTCCCTCTGGTCTCGAATGGAAGCATTCATCGACATTTCCCTCTGGTCTCGAACCGAGGCGTCCACTAACATATTTCCCTCTGGTCTCAGACCGAGGCATCCACTGACATTTCTCTTTGGTCTCAAATTGAGGTGTCCATCAACAATTTTCATTTGGTCTAGGATCGAAGCGTCCATCGGCAATTTCCCTTAGTCTCGGACTAAGGTGGCTTCAGATTTAATATCTCCATCTTGGCTTCGGAATTCTCTAGCTCAGACATAGGCCTTCTTATTATTTCCTTAGTCTCAAACTAAGGGAGGCTTCGGTATTCTCCATCTCAGACTTGGACATTTTATTATTTTCTTAGTCTTGAACTAAGGGGGGCTTTGGGATTCTCCAGCTCAGACTTGGGTGTTCTTATTATTTCCCTTAGTCTCTGGCTAAGGTGACTTCAGATTTATTATCTCCGTCTCGGACCTCGGCATCCCTATTATTCCCTTAGTCTTAAACTAAGGTGGGTTTTGGTATTCTCCAGCTCATACATAGGCATTTTTGTCATTCCCTTAGTCTCGAACTAAGGTCGACTTCGGATAATTTGACCTCGGTGAATACAAAGAATAATTTCACCTCAGCAAATACAAAAGATCATTCATTAACTAGAAGGACTCATTACAACAACCACAACAGAAAAAGACAAGTAAACCCTAAAGTGCATCGTCGGGAACCTCGTCAAGAACCTTCTGTATATCCAAGAAATCTAAGGGCACCCCTCAGGAAGATGATTGGCTTCCTGCACTTGACATATGGCTCTGTCAAAGCGGACCTCGAACATCTTAGCAACGCACTCCTCGAGCATATCTTGAAATGTAGAGGAAGCGAGGAATTCCTTTTTCTTCTAGGTCCACCAACTTTCCTCCCTAGCCTTATAAGTCACCAACTCTTCCTTTAGGGTTTCGACCTTGGTGACTAGTCCTTCCCGACGTTGAATCTCTTCTTGACCCTGCATCTCGAGGATCCATACCTCTTCCCTCTATCGATCCTCCAAATCCAGCCAAAGTCTTTCTGCTTCACGGAGTTGCACTTGCAGTCCGGCCAGTTGAACCTCAAGGTTCATAGTACCAGCCTAGTGTATAGCGGAATTTGCCTATGCTTGCTCTAGCTCAATCTCCTTGTTTTTAAGTTGGAATATGCACTTGCTCAGCCAAGCTCACATTGATTGGAAGGCAGAGGTCATCTCGGGGAGTCTTCCTGTTAGTTCCCTTTGTTGGGCTAGAAGCTAGGTCACACATAAACATAGTGTTAGCGTAGAAAAATTATTGAGGAGGGTAAGATCAATATGAGAAATGTGAAAAGGAAGGATAGAGTACCTTGGTGATGGTGACACCCATTAAATTGCATATTCCACCCAAAGTTTTCCTTTTCAACTCCGCCTCCTCGATCTCTATAATTTGCTTCAGGAGGCCACGCGGGGGAGAAGCCTGAGGGGGCTGAGGCAATAGGGAGGCACGGGAAGAAAAGCCGAGTATGGGAGCTTCACCACTCAGTTCCTGAGAAGAAGTGGGTCCTTTTCTAGTAGTGAGCTCGACACCCTGAGCTGTGCCTTCCCTCGGATCCTCGAGAACTAGACTAGGCCAACGCCTGAAGGAGCTCGGCTCAACGTTGGTCTCTTCAGGGTGACCTCACTTGCGAGGTTGAGATACCTCTTCAGATTCTCCCAAGCTTACTGTCTCTGGGACTAGAGAAGATCGAGTTGGAGGAAGCTTAGAGGTGTCCACTGCATCGACGACAGAGGGCTCTTTAGTCAGTTTGAGGGGGGGGGGGGGAGTCCAAGCTAGACCCCACTTTAGGTTCTTCGACTGTCAACAGAATATAGAAAAACATATTAGTATTCGGCTTCACGAAAAGAGAAATTAGGCCTCTTACCCAGAGAATCGCTGAGTTCTGCTTCTATCGGTCTTAGCCTGAAATAGAAAAGAAGTCTCTCCTCAAACAGAAGGTTAATGTCAAACTAAAGGTCGGCAAGAGTATCCAAATACTCTTGATAGGAGGCAAGCTCCTTAAAATTACTCAGCTCGGGTTCTAGGGGCAACTCTATTTGCCAAGAAGTCGGTCATTCAAAGGTTGAGACCAATCGGATAAAGAAATATCTAGTTTTCTAATGTTTATGGAAGGTCAGAAATTTTACTAAGAACTTGGTGGAAGGTCGGACAGCAAAGTAGAAGATGTCACTCTCCTTTTTCTTAGGGGTAAAAAAGAAGTGAAAGTTCTCAGGAGTTAGGAGAATATGATAGAAATAGAAGATTATTACTACCCCACACATTAAACGAAAAGAGTTCAGGGTTAGCTACTGTAGGGGAAGGAGAAAATAATTGGAGAGGTTAGCAAAAAATGACGGAAGAGGAAATCGGAGACCGTTAACTAATTAGTCACGAATAAAATGTGACGAAACCGTCATCGGGAGGAAGATGGGGGCGTTCCTCTAGCTAAGGAATCTGAATCTGGTGATCGCGAGGGACTTCCTAAAGGACCCTAAGAGATACTCTACCTTCCCTAGTGAAAGAAGAGGAGAGAGTTTCGAACCAAAAGAAAGAACTCTCAGCCATAGATGCACGAGGGGAGGGGGGAGGACTTACAGATTGATGAGGACGGGTCAAACACTTGAAAGCGAGAAGATGGAAGATGGAAGATGGACGATTGGAGAAGAAGGTTGAGATGCAATGAAAGTCGGTGCTTAGGCCCAGGTTGCCTAATAAAGGAGGAGTGAAAGATTACATTCGTCCGATTTAAACGGACGCAAATCTAAGGTCGTCAGATTCAGGAGTATGGTCCAGTGATCTCACCCGTCACTTCAGTTTGGGTCTTCATTTATTACCTCGATTGGATGAGAGAGAGAGACATAATCGATGTTGATCGTCCAATCAGAGGAGAGATAGTGGACGGGACCATCAAATGTGAGGCAGGTGGCTGAATCACCCAACCATCAAATCAAATCGGATCCTCATGATTGCCTAGGTAATGATAATCGTCGGGTCTTTATGACTCAGCAGGCTTCCTCTAACACCTGTCATGTCAAAGCTTGTTATAAGTGTGCTTATATTTCCAATGCAAAGCTAATTCAGCCGAGTTCAACTCGAGTCCAGTCAGACAAACTCACACCCCCTTCTACTAGACTAAGGGAGGGATGTCTGTGATAGGGTATGACCAAGTGGTCAAGCCAAGTCAACAACCATGCTAGGGCGGAGGTCAAAATAGCCTCAGCTCGTTTCAATCATCCCTCCCGACCAAAGTTCAGATCGGCTTAATCTCCCAACCTTAGAGTTCCCGATCTCTAATCAACGATTAGATCTCTAGAATTTCCAGAAGAAGATGGTCACACGTGGTCCTCTCAGTAATCTTCGAGATATCTGGGACATATTCGCACATGGTCCCCTCCACGATTCCACATCTCCATGATATCCAAGACACGTTCCCACTTGTTTCCTTCCATGTGCTCCCTCTTCAGGTATAAATACTCAGATGATAGAAAGAAAAGGGATTTTCATTCTAACCATGACTACTCTACATTCTACTATTCTTTCTCTCCACTATCTGACTTGAGCATCAGAGGGGCTTTGTCAAGCTGCGCCTCGGCCCCTTCTAACTCTTTTAGAGTTCTTACAGAATCGTTGACCTCAGGTACTCGCTCCGTACTAGCATCGGAGAACTTTGGGCAGTGAATTCAATCAACCCATGGCCAAATTGATATACCAACTTCCAACGGCCTCAGTTGTTTCGAGATCGAGCTAACATCCTTAAAGCCTAGAAGATACTGTGGAAAGATCGGTCTTTCGAGGTTCTAGAAGACTCAATGAGTTATTTCATTCCTTGATCTCAAACCGGATCAACGATCATCTTCACGAAGAATCTCATTGCACACCTTGTCTAGAGGAGCAATTTTGTATCCTTCCATTCTTTAATCCCCAAGTGTTTGTGTCGCTCGGTCACTTGGTGTTATTATCCCTCCAAAATAAAATTACGATACCTATTTTCTATTTCATCATTGACCATCGCTAGAAGTTTCCATGTTTGCATATCATATGTAGGAACTTTGGAAACTACTATTGTAGTAGCACTATTTGGTTGGCGATAGAGAGACCCCTCCCACTCATATTGGTAGTCGTTTGGCCACCTTCTCGAATAAGTTTGTTTTGACAGTGTCTACTTGAGATATTTTCCCACATCTATCTCGATGCTCAAGCATCTTCCTATCACTCTCTTCGGTTGAGACTTCTTTCAATAATATTAATAAATTTCAATATATAGACTTCTCCTAATACATAACTTATTAAAATCATTATAAATTTTATTTCATACCAAAAAATAAGAATGCAGAAAATGGATGATAGGAAATTAATTTAAAATTTTTCAGTTTGAATTATACTTGTAAAAAAAATTACTTTTAATTGATCGATAAAAAATAATGTTCATACAAATGTTCATCAATAAATTTAAATTTAATATTTGATTCAATAAAACTCATTTATATTCAAATAGTAACGAAACTTTTATGTATATATATACTAAAGACTCTCATGATTTACTTACATACATGATGGCAGTAGAGCAGCTAATAGGGGCCAATTAGATTAATGATTCCCAACCTTTTACTATATATATATATATAAGTTCAATATAAGTATATAAATAAAAAAATCAATATAAGTTCAATATATAAATTAGATAAATATTTAACTAATTTATAAAAACAATAATGCTGTTAATAAACAATTTTGAACTAACCCGATGAGTATATAAATAAGCTAAACACAACTAAGCTCATCTTATTTAGACTGCTATCCGATAAAAAAGCTACTCCACAAGATATTGGACGCTGAAACTCTTCTCCATCCCACTTAATTTCACAATATCATATAAATAATTATGTTTTTCAAAAAGAGAGAGAGTTGAATTTACATCGTCACAACAAGAATAACAAATTGCTCAAACATGAAACGACCAACAAAGATGAGTTCTCCAGACTTTATTCAAGAAAGCAAGAAGAATAGCTAAGAGTAGAATCGTTCAAACTGAACAAGGAGAAACCAGATATCAGTTCTGATAAGTAAACAAGAGAATCGAAGTGGCATTATCTTTGGGCTTCCGATGAGAACACTCGTAGGGGAAAGCTATGTGAAGAAATACCCTGCCTCGCGATCCTATGGAAGCCTTGCTTTATTACTTGAGACGTGTGGTAATTTTGAATCAAATTACTTGGCGTAGCTCTCCGGTTTCTAGGGCGAACTTCCTGTGTTTGGATAAGATACAAGGCACCGCAACTTGCTTAATTCTTGAAACAATGCCGTGCTCCATGGATGGTTCAAGTTCCTTCACAGCACTGAGTACTGTTTGGAGAATTTGGAGTGGATCGCCATGACTGACAACAAGGACAGTGATCCTGCACAATTAAGATGGCAAAAGTTTGGACAAAGCTGACTTTGGTAGAATGGAGAGAAATCATAAACTTACGGAAAAGATAGATATTAAAGCAACAACGCAGAAAACAAGGGGGCAAAAAAAAAGAAATGTATTAGCGAACACATCAGATATTGGGCATCCGATCCCACCTCATTCATAGAAAGGTGAATGTTGGAAAATTGCTTTACTGTAGTCGATCAATTTGGTTCTACCAAAACAGTCTAAAAGTCCAACAATTATTCTGTGGAAAAACATGAGCATGAAATTGAGCATAAATTAAGTGGACCACTAGGTAGGACAATCCATGATATTTAACTGACGGGATTAATTGATCGATCTCAACTTATCAGAGCTTTGCATGCATAATATCACTAGGGCTCAAAGGGGAAAAAACACACACACAATATCGTTGCTGTCGAAAAAGCAACAATAAGATGAAGAAGAGTTATGTGGATTTTCACTACTCATGCACAGAGTGAGGCCGAGTAGATGACCTCTCACTCTCATTGCAGGAGCAACATCACCCATACGCAACTTTTGTGGAACACAAATTTTATATAAGGTTCTTAAGGATTTTGGATGCCAAAGCAAAGTTTTTTCACAAGAAATATTGCACTGCCTATGTTCAATTACGTACCCCTGAAACTCAGCTTCTATTGCTGCCAGACCAAGTGCAATTCGGGAGGCCACGTCTGCAACACTTTCTCCACCTTCAGGTGGCATGAAAGGATCCTTCTCATCTAACGCCCATATCTCTGAATACTGCCAATTATTAATAGAACAGCTAACAGTTAAAACAGCTTCCAGTAGAATAGTAAGATCTATGGTAATTCTTCTATATTGTTGCCATAGTAAATAAAATAAAATTGATAATAAAGCTAGAAGTTGACGCTCTAATTAGATTGCAAATATCTGAAAGTTCATATGCATTATAGTTTTTCAAGTTGGAAAACATTTTGCACAGTAATGAGATGATGCTGAAATACTTGGAAATTGGTTTCTATTTGACACTGTACCTAATGTCCTTTCCCAGTTATAATTACTATGAACTATTTACAGTTACTGAAGACTCTGGTGTTGCACAATCAAGTCCATGATTCACTGCTTTCTGGGGTTTATCACTTCCTTTATTCTAAAAGATTATCTAAAATTTTCCAAATTAGTTATTTTTCTGTGTGCTAGCAACGTATTGCATAGAGTATACTTACTGCAGTGGATTACAGACAGTCGAATACTTATTTTTAGTAAACATTCACTAACACATTTTCTAACCTTACAGGCTAATTTCCAATTGAGCACCGTGATTTTAATCCAAAATATATCCATCACTTTCAATTTAGAGGGCATGCTTAATCCAGGACTTACTTTTTCATGTGAATGGAGCTCAAACAACGGTCCAAAATAGCGCTCTCGAAATTCAATCAGTGCCTACAAAATAGATAGTTAAGAATGTCAGCATTACCAACAGCAAATACAAGGATAACTGCTAATAAATTACAACTTCACCAAATAAAACAGACAAATAGGAAGAGTATGATTCAGAAATTTTATTGTCATGTATCATCACAATCTGTATAATCTGAGTTACACAGGAATTAGGAGAATATGACTAAAATAGGCCAGTAAAAGTTAATCAGCATTGCTTTGTCTCTTTGAATATTGGATCATTTTTACCAGGTTTGTTGTAAGAGGGTAGAAATTATCAAATCCTCAATTCTACATCAAAGCATGGGGATTTCAGCAAGGAGCATCAAACATGAGAAAGAGAGTACTCTTCTCCAAAGACAAGAGACAAGAATCTGTTGCTTGTATATGACAGACACAAGATACTCTGGCAGACATCAATACAGCATTGATCAATCCAACCATCATAGTTGGGCACTATAAGAAGTCCTTGTAGCAGCAAAAGGTGATTACGCTCGCCCTAGCGCCCCTCACCGTCGGTCCCTCGTGGGGGGGGGGGCGCCGGCTATGCCTCTTGACCCGTTGGCCATAAACAACGGAGGCTTCTAAGCCCGGGTGAGAGTTTTAGATCTCACGCCGAAATTCGACCCCTGTCCACTTGTAGCAGCATGTACACTGCTTTAGCCAACGGACCGTCTCGAGGGCTTCATACAAGAATGTGGTCTTCAGACATTGATTAAAGCAGGCATTTGGAATGTGGTTTTCAGACATTAATTTGATTGAGGCAAAGAAGTATAAATTTATCAATGTTGTTGCCTTGTGAATATATGTATTATTTCAGTTAGGAAATAATGTACCTTGTCAATTTCAAGAGATGAACCTATAATCATGCTTCATGCGAGATTAGGATAAGACGAAAGTTTTATGTTTATCATAAATATGGGTACCACATATGGCTTCTGCTCTTTGGAATATACAAACCGATTTTAGTTGAAATGACTTACTTTACATTGAGAACTCTCAAAAGGTATGCCTAAAACATTGGCAACTGTTTTAGCAGTATCGGTGGTTCGCGAAAACGGAGAATAGCATATTTGAACATTTTCTAGCAGGATATTCTTCTCCTTAACTTCCTACACGAAAAAAAACAAAATATTCACAGAACAAGAATAATGTTAAGTGAAAAGCAAGAAGTAAAATTAAAGCCAAAAGCATGCAATGTGACAGAATTAGTAACCTCTGTTAAAGCAGGTTTGACACCAAAAACCATTGAGACCTCCAAGAAAGGGGACTCAAAAAGAATCAGAGAACAAAAAACACCAGTAGATCCATAGCTGATAGATATAGAAGAAAAAGAGGAGCTACTTATTCCCTTCATGTTTGTGCATGTGTATGGGAAAAAAAAATTCTGTAGAACCTTATATGAAGCCCTCATCGATAAGCATTCACCCCTTTCATGTTATGGATATCATATATAGCCAGTGTTTATCATCAAATCAAGGGAGCTATAAATGTACGGATGAGATCCACAACATGGAATGGATGAATGATTACTCAGGGACGGCTGTACAGAGGAAGGATCAACAGAGAAATTGCTTGTTCGTGTTGTGAATACGCATGTTGTAGGAAAATAAGGCCATGATACAAATGATTAAAAGGTCCAAGTAATGGCGATTCATATAGGCACGCAACTCTAGCAGAATAATTAAATCTTACAAAACTCATGCTTTTTGGCAGATTATACATATAAAGTGAAATAAACAAAAGAAGGTCCCTGTTTCAAAAGATTGATACCTTAAGAAACAACTCTCCAGCCAACCGTGCTTGATTGAAACCTTCAGAAGCTAATCCATATTTCTCGAGCGTGCCATTCTCCTGACATATAGAACATCAATGTGAAAAGAAATCGTAACGATCTCCAAGAAGCTATAGTAATTATAATGCATTGGTTAGATAAAAGATTTCACTGGGACAGTTAAACGAAGAAATGAGAGTTGATATGCACAATGCTGAATATTTGTATCGATTTTGTAGAGAACTGTAGGAGGAGGAATCTGAATACTAAAAGGCCGCCCATGCTTTCAGTCTGTATTCACAAGTGCAAGAAGACTAAAAACGAATTCAACACTTAGATTCAGTGAGGGCACAAGGATTTGCAATAAAACAGCAACAAAAAGGCAACATGATTGCTGAAAGAATGTTTTTTTAATCGGTTTTCCAGCGGGCTGGAAGGGGAAAACATGAATGCTGGATTTTTTTAGTTAACAGCAAATGCACCGGGGGAAATGTGCATTGGGCAAATCAAACGAGGAGAACGACTGAAAGGAGAGAGAGAGAGAGAGAGAGAGAGAGAGAGAGGAATTACCAAGGAGGAGACGACGAGGCCTTTCTCGTTGGGGATGCTCCTCCCGTGTCTCAAAACCCAGTAGCTGTTGCGGAGGATCGGCGAGCTTGGATCCATCGCCGGGAACCCTAGGCCTTGGCGGCGGCGGCGGAATTCTCGCTTTGCCCCCGCACGAGCTGAGCGGAGGAAATCTTTTCCGCGTCGGAATATGAGATAATATTTGACCATATATTAAATAGTTTGCTCGCCGCCGAATTAGTGAGGTGGAAGATTTGAAGACCCGATGTCAATTTTAAAAAAAAAAAAAAGTACAGTTTTTATGGTGGCGTTGCTAGTGGCGCCGAAGAAACAAGGTGAAATCTCGTTCGAATACGATCAAAATTTTAATTAATTCTTTATAATCATCATCGTCATCGTCGATTCTCGATTGTCGACCATCAATGATCGTCGATGACTGCAACTCTCAATCGTTGATTGTCGATCATCAATGGCTATTAGCCCTCGATCGTAGATCGTCGATCGCTGGTGATCGTCGATCGTCGATGGTCGTCAATCGCCAATGATCGTCGATGGCCAACGACCACTAGTCGCCAACGACCATAGACAATCATTGGTCGTCGACGACTATTGATGGTCGTCGATTGTCAATCATCAATCGCTGATTTAATCGAAAGAACGAGAGCTAATATTAAAGATATATCTGATATTTAAATTTTTGACCTCGTAATATAATTGAATTATATCAGTTTTATTTTATAATTCAGATTATAATATTTCAGTACATTATATAATCTAAATTATATTATATTACAATTTTAAAATTATAATAAATAAAATAATTCATTATGTAATATAATCTTAACCCCATTATAAAATTGATTATCCAGTGTAATAGGCATGTCCACGAGAACATTGTCATCGATATATTGTTAGGATAACACATGATTTTGATACCAAGAAAAAAGAATCGATAATAAAATTCAAATAATAAATTGGAATATGCTTTTGATAATTTGCAATAACTATAAAAGTTAATCAGTTACATGTTTTACAAGAAATAACCATTTCTTTTGTCGATTACTAATTATTCTTTATGCTTTAATGCTAGCAATTTTAGGCTTTAGTCTAGGCATCAAATCTTTTTTCTATTTATCTAAAGCAATAGGAGATTAGAACAAATTTGTTCTTCTTATTTAGAATTAAAATTAAGGCTTCAAAATGTTTGCAAAAAAAATAATAATAATAATAATATCAAATTCTTAATGGATGATAAATTTTGACAAATGAACTTGTTGTAATGCATTATTTGCTTCGGGATTTTTTTTTTTAAAATATTTCCATTTTTTTAAATATTTAATGAGATAAAAAAAATTTATGATTAGTAGAAATTTTTTTATTAGCTAGTGAAAAATACTAATGTCATTTAAAACTTCATCTCTCATCCTCGAGCTCTCCAATATCATCTGTGAGCTCGCTTCAATTTCACAAACTGACTTGAACTACCTGACCAACTCATTGAACTATTCAATGTGCTTACCCCTTCAACTTGATGGCTTCGTTGTAACTGAAGAGACGTGTTGGAATGATAAAACTCTCACACAATTGATAATGAAAAAGAACTTATAAATAGGTTTTACATAAGAACACTTCAACCTAGCACTAAACCATAACTCCTATATAATAGGATTACTCAAAACACTTTCTCATATACGAAATCAAATAACTAAACACCTAAAGACTCGAACAAACTAAGACTCGAACAAATTTCCAATGACTAAAAAACTTCCAATAAATATTACAAAATAAAAATATTTAAATCTTAACACCCTCCCTTAAATCGAAATTGGCAAAAATCAATTTAAAAGAAAATAATAACAGCACATGAACAAACTCCAAGTAGTCCACGCAACCTCACAAATATAGCCAATTTGAGAGGCTTGGTCTGTATATCTGCAACTTGATCTTCACTTTGACAATAAACGAGTTTGATTGTTCCATCATTGTTGAGATCTCTTAAAAATTAATACTTCACATCGATATGTTTGCTTCTGTCGTGTAGTACAGGATTCTTTGAGAGTTTAATTGTTGAGTTGTTGTCATAAAAAACTGTAGTAGCTTCAACTTGTTTGAACTGAAGTTTTTTAAGAATTCTTCTCAACCAGATAGCTTGACAAGCACAAGTTGTTGCAGCAATAAATTCAGCTTCTGTAATTGACAAGGAGACAATTGGTTGCTTTTTAAAAGATCATGATACGACCCTTGTGCCCAACATAAATATATAGCATGAAGTGCTCTTTCTATCATCTTGATCTCCTGCATAATCGCTATCAGTAAACCCGAACAACTCTAACTTTTCACCCTTCTTGTAGAATAGCCCAAAATCTTTAGTTCCTTGTAAGTAACGAAGGATTCTCTTGGCAACTAACAAATGTATTTTTGTTGGATTTTCCATGTATCTACTTATTAAATTCACAGGATACATTATATCTGGTCTTGTCGTAGTTAAATACATCAAACTGCCAATAATTTTCTTGTAAATTGTACTGTCCACCTTCTTCCCTTCATGATTTTTATTTAGCTTCAAGCCAAGCTCAGTCGGAGTGCTTACAGGATTGCAATCCTTCATCTGAAATCTGTCCAAAATTTCTTGCACATCTTTTGAGAAATAAAGATTCCATTAGCTGATTGCACTACTTCTATGCCAAGGAAGTAATGCATCATACCAAGATTAGACATTTCAAATTCAACCATCATAGATTTCTTAAATTCTTGAAACATGACATCATCAGTTCCAGTAAATATAAGATTGTCTACATATAAGCAGGCAATGAACAGTTTCCCCTTATCTCCAATCTTAACAAAGAGTGTGTGCTCATATGGACATTTGTGAAAGCCTTCTTTCAAGAAATAGGCTTCAATGCAACTATACCAAGCTCGTGGAGATTGTTTTAATCCATAAAGAGTTTTTTTTAATCTATACACTTTATGCTCATTTTCGATCTTAATATGACCAAGGGATTGTTCTACAAATACTTGTTCCTCCAAGTTTCCATGCAAGAACGTCGATTTAACATCTAACTGGTAAATAGACCACGAGTTATGTGCCGCCAATGCGATCATTAATCTGATTGTGTCATGTCTTGCAACGGGAGCAAAAACTTCTGTATAATCGATCCCATATTCTTGCTTATATCCCTTAGCTACTAAACACGCCTTATACTTGTCCACTTCACCATTTTCTTTTAGCTTTGTTTTGCAGACTCACTTTACACCAATGGTTTTGTGCCCTTTCGGAAGATCAGTCAACTCCCAAGTATCGTTTCTTTCAATGGCTTCAATTTCATCATCCATCGCCTTATGTCATTTTGCATCTTTGATGGCACTTTCAAAGGTTGTAGTATCACAATCTGAAAATAAAGAAAATGAGTGATTGGATCTTCAATTTTTGTTACCTCATAGTCTTTCATCTACGCAGGACTTCTTCGAATCTGAAAAAGAGATTGAGCTGCTGTATCAATGGCCTCTGCTGCTGTTGGTAAAATTTCAACAGCTATTGAACTAGCTTTTGATGAATTTTCAGGCAAAGACTACTGATGTTGGCTCTCTTTCAGAGTCATTATCAAAAAGGACTTGAGTAGGTTGTTGTCTATTCCAATCCCAATTATTTCCCTCATCAAAGACAACATCTCGACTGATCACAATCTTCTTGGTTTGTGGATTAAACAATTTATACGCTTTGGATACTTCACTAACACCGGGAAAGACACACTTTCCCCCCTTATCATCAAGTTTCTTCCTTTTCTCATCTGCGATATGTGCATAAGCAATGCAGCCAAAAATTCTAAAATAATCTATAGTTGGTTTCCTTCCACTCCAAGCTTCTTTTGGTGTTATATTTTGAACAGCAAGTGTAGGACTTCTGTTCAAGATGTGAATACTCCAATTTACTGTTTCAAACCAAAAAGTTTTTGGAATTATCCCTTTTGTCAACAAGCTTCTCACCATATTAAGGATGATTCTATTTTTTCTCTCTGATATACCATTTTGTTAGGGTGTATAAGCAGCTGTTAGCTCTCTTCAAATGCCATGAACTTCACAAAAACCTTCAAATTTGGTTGAGCAATATTCTCCACCATGATCTGTTCGGAGGGTCTTAATGGTGTTTCCTATTTCATTTTCTACACGAGCCTTGAAGCTCTGAAATGCACAAAATGCATCTGATTTGTCTTGTAAAAAATAAACCCAAGTTTTTCGAGTATAATCATCAATGAAGGTAATTAAGTATCTTTTATCTCCATTAGAACATAGTGTTATCGAGCCACATATATTGGAATGAATTAGCTCCAAAACATCTTTTGCTCGCCATGACTTCCCTTGAGGAAATTGAGAACGATGTTTGCCAACAACACATTTTTCACAAACTTGGGAAGGAATACTAATCTGAGGAAGACTTGTTACAATATTTTTTTGCTGGAGGATCTTCAATCCACCAAAACTCAAGTGGCCATAACAAAAATGTCACAACCAAGAAGGGTCTCTTACTTCATCTACCAAACAAGATTGCGCACTTGTAATCTTCGATGGAGACAACCTGTTTGAACTCATTTGCACAACAGCAATGGTTTCTCGAGTGGGATCATAAATCTCACAGACACCCTTTTGAATAGCGATTATATAACCCTTTTCTTGTAATTGACCAGCACTTAACATATTACTTTTCAAGTCAAGAACGTAAAGGACACTAGAAATTGTTTCTACGAAGTCATTCTTGGTTCTTATCTCTATATTACCCTTTCCCATCACTTTACAGTGGAATAATCACCAAAACTTATTGTATAATGAAAGCCTTCATTTAAATAAGAAAAGGAATACTTACTTCCACACATGTGGTTACTGCAGCCCGTATCCACATGCCAAACATCTAACTCAGGTTCATGATTAGCTTGAACAACCATTAACAAAAGTTTCCATTTCTTTCTTTTCGGCAAAATTCAATTGCACTTTCTTTTCTTTGTCTTAAGGTAGTTTAGTATAACATTCAGAACGATAATGTCCAAATTTATGACATTTAAAATATTCTACATTTGATTTGTCAAAATGTTGATATCGTCCAATGTCTTTGCCCTGAAAATGACCATCATCGGCTTTGAAATATCTGTTGTCATCTCTATTGTCTCGATCTCCCCTTCCTCTACCTCTACCTCTACCTCTACCCCTCCCTCTAGAGTTTGAGAAATGAGTAGAGATAGAAGCCTTTAAAGCTTGCTCCTCTGAAGTTGAACTTTGGTTCATCTTTTGTTCATGAACCAGCAAGGAGCTCTGCAGCTCATCAAGAGAAAATGCATCTATGTCTTTGAATTCTTCAATGGAACACACAACATAATCAAATTTTGGCATCAAAGAATGCAATATCTTCTCCACAATGGTGACATCTCCCATCTTCTCACCATGAAATCACATTTTGTTGCTGATCTCCATAGTCCTGGCACAGTAATTGATGACAGATTCCCCATCCTTCATTTGTAGAGTTTCAAAATCTCTTCTCAAGGCTTGAAGTTGTGCATGTTTCACTCTAGCAGAGTCTTGATATTTTTTTTCATGGAATCCCAAATATCTTTGGAAGTTTCTTTGCTAAGAATTATTTCCGGGATAGGATGATCAATTGCCTGGAAAAGATAATTTTTTGCCTTCAAGTCTTTGAGCTTTCTCCCTTCCAACTCTATTTTTTGGGCATAAGTCAAGATTGCATCGGTTGATGGTGCTTGAATTTCAAATTCAATGATTTTCCAATATTCTTTTGACCGTAGAAAAATCTCCATTAGTATACTCCACTGGTCATAGTGACCATCAAAACGTGGAATCGCATATTTCACAAAATTATTTTCAGACGCCATTGAGTCTTGTTGCTGCAAGATGAAAGCTACTGCTTTTTCGAACCTGGCTATGATACCACTGTAACTGAAGAGACGTGTTGGAATGATAAAACTCTCACACAATTGATAATGAAAAAGAGCCTATATTTACATCAGAACAATTCAACCTAGCACTAAACCACAACTCCTACATAATAGGATCACTCAAGACACTTTCTCAGACACGAAATCAAATAACTAAACGCCTAAAGACTCGGACAAACTAAAACTCGGACAAATTTCCAATGACTAAAAAACTTCCAATAAATATTATAAAATAAAACATTTAAATCTTAACATTCGGCCTGACCTACTGGGTTAATCGACTAGCCTGAATTGAACTCAAACTGACTACAAACCTCCCGATACAACTAGACTAATCGAATTGGCTTACGCCCTCCTTTCTTTAAATTAATAAACTGAAACCAATTGTCTTGAACTACTTTGACTGGTCCACATGGTCGGACCAAATTGATCTATCTAGCACATCCTGAATGACTAGACCAATTGGCCCGACTAGCCCACACATCTAAAATCTAAAAATCTTAACAAGAGGCTGTAATATCATATGTAAGAGTTTTCTTCTACGAAGATATATAATGCAAAGACTCTAGAACAAGGAAAACATACCTTACTTCTCTGTTGCTTATACGTTCCTCAGTCTTAGTTCTCCATGGGTTTGATCTTCCTTTCCCTTCTTTATCTTCTGATAGCCTTCTACTGGGAAAAGAGACTTTAGACCTATATAGTCGATCACTCATCAGATTATAATGGGATGATTCTTTAATCCTATAGCTCGCAATCAACAGGTAAACACTTTCAATTCGACTTATTTAACAATTATTATTTATGTCAACCATAGAAAAATATCAGAACCATTCAGTTTTATTATCTCTGGTTTGATAGTAATACTATCAGCCAAGCATAACTGAGATACTAATTATGCTAAAGCGAACATTAAATAAGCAGATGCAAAAGGTCATCCTACTTTTAAGTTGAGAAAGCTAAAGAACCCTCTACTAATTAACTTCATACGATGCTACAAGATCTTGGGCTTTTATCTTTTTACATCATGATCCCCAACCTAGCAGAGCCATTGCGAGGGAAATGGAGAGTCGCAAGAGATACAATGATTGAGCCTCGAATCGCAGAGAAAACCCGCTGCTGGGTTGTGGTGCCGGTGCTCCTGCAGCTGATCGATCAATGACAACCATTACGTTCCATCCTGTTGAATATGGTTAATTACACAAGTTCAGGCAGTCAACTTACTATTGCACAATGACCGAGTTGTTAAGCTGGTGAGTATTTTGAAGGAGGTACTGTTGGTGTAGCCAGCATAGGTGCATGTTGTGCTCTCACAGACTGCGCTGGACGAGGAGTTGCCGAGGGAGAGAGCTCCGCAGGTTGCCACTGGGCAAACTGAAGAACTGATCCCCTGGGTAGGATGGCAGTCCATCCTAGTGCAATCCAAAGGTGAATTCCCAAGTATTAGATATATATAACTGAAAGAAATTCATTAATACAACATAGACTTACTCCCACGACGATGAGCTGCAGCTGCAGAGGACACAATTGTTTGCAGTCAGAATATAACTTCCATTAGAAACAAGGCGGCCACTGTCCAAAGAAGCATTACTAATTGCTGAAGAACACACTGTAACACCAATGTTTATTGTTCATAAAGTGGTACTACAAAGAACTAAAGTCGGGAATAAAAGATCTTGGAAGATTGCCTCTGGTGTTATTGAATGCTGACAGAGCATATAGTTTCTAGACATCATCATCAACAATAACAACAACAATTAAATCTTATCCCTCTACTATATTATATAGATCTTCTTACGTCATTGGACACTTTCCTCTACTATATTATCATTTATATTTAAATAAATTTTATCTTATTTTATCATTCCTAATAAGTTCTCTTTGATCTTTCTTTTTCTTATTTGATTTACATATTGGTAATAATTTCACATCGCATAATAAGAGCATTTATCGGCCATTTAAGTATATATTTGTATCATCTTAAATATGTCTTCTGGAGTTTTTTCTCAATAGGTACAATTTCAAATTTTGCTTTGACGTTCTCATTATTTATTTTGTTCATCCTCATATGTCCAAACATTCATTTTAACATCCTTATCTCTACAACTCTCATATTCTGCTCATGTGCTCGAGTCATAGCCCAATATTCAGCTCCATATGACATAGCAGATTAACTGTCATATTATAAAACTCTCCTTTAAATTTTAAAGTACTTTAAGATCATAAAGACTATTAGATGCTCTTCTCTATTTTAACTATCCTATTTGTATTCTATGTAAGACATTTCTCTTAATTTCTTTATCTTTTTGCAAAAATGATTATAAATATTTAAAACATTGAGTTACAGATAATTTATTATCTCCTAATTTAATAAATGTCTCATTGTATCTAACATTACTAAATTTAAATTTTATATATTCTGTCTTTACTAAATATAAGACCTTTCGCTTTAAGTATTTCCCTTCGAGATTCAAGTTTAATATTTATTCCTTCACGTATCTTATCTATCAAAACTAATATCATCTGCAAATAATTTGTACCACAGTACTGTATTTTGGATGTGTCTAGTGAATTTATTCATGATTAGTGTAACAAGATAGAGACTTAAAGTTGATTCTTTATATAGCCTTATTTTTATGGGAAATGTTTTAGTTAATCCTCTTGGCATTTTCACTTTTGTCATTTCATTCTTGTATATGTCCTTAATTATTTTAATATATATTAGATCAACACTTTTATTTTCTAAAATTCTTCATACAATTTCTTTTGGAATTTTATCATAAACTTTTTCAAGGTCAATAAATGCAATGTATAAGTCTTGTTTTTGTTTCTAATATTTTTTAATTAGTTATATAAGAAAATGTATAGTTTCTATTATTAACCTTTTCGATATAAATGCAAATTGATTTTCAGTCACCATGTTGTCCTTCCAATTTCAAAAGTATCTGAGTTCAACTACATGATCTTATCTATGATTGAGCTACGAGCGTAGAATTTGTTCAACAACAAAACACTTGAGGCAATCGCTGGTGCTAATTAGCTACACTGTAAAGGTGACTTTTTCTTGTGCATAAACGATGGCTAATCATCTGTACAGACATAGTTTTAAGCAGAGTACTGATTTCTGCTCTCATATAGATCCAAAAGGCAAATGTGAGTGAAGAAAGAGAAGCAAACCTCTGAGAGGAACATCAAGGACTTGGCCAGCCTCGAGGGTTTTGGGATCCGAAATCCCATTCAGACTCATCAATGTCTCCTCCTTTGTCCCGAACTCCGCCGCGATGCCGGACACGGTGCTTCCGGCCTCCACCAGATGCGCGTAGTGCACCACCGGATGGTCCTCCACCTCGTCGCAGCTGCAGGGCAAGGGGATGTAGACCTCCTGCCCTATTTGGATCAAATTAGGGTCGGAGATGTTGTTGGCTGCGGCGATCTCCTGGTAGGTGACGAGTCCGTCGAAGACATTTCGAGCGATGGAATCGAGGACGTCGCCGGGGGCGATACGGTAGACCGGGCGGTGGGCGGAGGCGCCGCGGCCAGCGGAGCAGGAGCAGGAGAAGCGGACGCGGAGGGTGGAGCCGGCGGGGACGGGGCGAGAGCGCAGGGTGGAGAGGGGGAGGCCGTTGGCGGCAAGGAGGGAGCGGAAGGATCGGATCTGGAAAAGGGCCATGATTCCGGCGAGGTTGGTGGCGTTGCGAGCGGTGTAGCCGACGAGGGCCTGGCATCGGGCGGGGCCCCCGCGCGAGCGGCAGGTGAAGTTGGCGGCGGCCGCCGGCGGCACGAGGAGGATAACGAGGAAAGGGAGGAGGAGGAAGAGGAGTCTGGCCGCCATGTGTTCGACGTCGTGACAGCGAGTCGAGAGCGACGTGTTGTCGGTTACTCCCAGTCTGCCGTTGCTGGGGGCTTAAATTTAAAAGCTCGGATTTTGAATCCAAGTCTCGGGTTTGACTTAGTTTGACCTGAGCAATGCCTTTAATTTTTTGTTTATTATTCGACGGTGCTGTTTGGCGTTTACTAGGCGGGATTTGTCTTGGTTTATCGAGGATAAATGTTTTTTTTGTTTCAATATTGTATATCATCTGTAAAAAATTGAAATCGTCAACTTAACAATCATGATCGTTCCATCTCATAAATCACAAAGGATTCTTTGAACTTTGATATGGTTGTTAAGGCCATGAAAAATCATTCTAAGTTCAAAAAAGATTTTAAATCTCTCTTTAAAATTTAATTCATGTCCCATCCATAAATTATCACACGATTTTACTAACATTCTATCCCATCGGACCAATATTGTGAGATATCATGTTACTCCAATCAATTTCCTCTGAATTCGGTTCTTGGTTCGAATGGGAGAGAGTACGTAGAGATTTTTTTAACTCGATTAAATAATTGAATATAAAAATGTTTAGATTCAAATATAGAGATGCATTTAATAGAATTTTATGCATCTCTTTCCTATGCCAAAGTTGTTTGACAACATTGTCGAGTGATCAGATTCCGAATGCGATTCGATCGGAATCTAAATTTCTATCGGATCACGGCCGAATTTCGATCGGATTCTGACCAAAATTTGACCCGATCATGGTCATCAACGATCGCGATGTTGGTAGCTATGATCAGGCCAAATTCCGACTGCAATCCTATCGAGATCCGATCAGATCGTGGCCACTGGCGACCGCAATTAGATTGAATTTCGATCGTGATCCGACTGGAATCCCCATCACAGTCTAGGAGAGGGACGCCGACAACGACTCCGACGGATTCAGGGGATTGACTATAATACTCATCAAAGAAGATCATCACGGCGGAAGCAATATGCATTCTCGGTTAGTATGCAAATCTCGTAGGTCGGATGATTGTAAGCGAGTCACACACGGGCACGCACGAAGTCGTCGTACAGGATATCAACACTATATATATACAAGAAATTGATATCATGCATGACATATATCTACATGCTCGTGTGCGAGTGAGCATAATAACAAGGAATGCACAACAATTTGGCCCCAACATCGTGCCTGTGTCGCTCGACATCACCGTGCCTGTGTCGCTCAACATCACCACCGAGTGGTCGAATTTTAGCCAAAATTCAGATACGGTTCAACCGAACTTCGACCCCCACCAGACCACGATCGGAATCCGACAGATTCAGGGGTTGGGATATAGTGTCCATTGCCCCGATAACGTGATCCGATTGGAATTCGACCGAACGCCGACAGCGACAGTGACAAGTGGTCATACGAGGAAGAACATGGTGAAACTCGAGTAGTATTTTGATGTTTGTTATTATAGTTGGATATGGTTTGACTATATATTGACCATATGATCAGTGGATGATTGAAATATTCAAAGTCATATAGGGGAGATTATTTAGGGGGAGTTTGTTAGAGAAATCAAACTTTAGATCAAGATTGATCAGACTCGAGGGGAAGTCCAAATTTGGATATTTAGCATGGAAAATCCAAGAATGATCTTGGCATGGAAAGTCCAAGCATGGTCTTGCCATGAAAGTCAAAGTTTGAATACTTGACATGGAAAGTCTAAGAATGGTCTTGACATGGAGAAGTCCAAGTATGGATATTTAGTAAATGGAAAATCCAAGGGTGTATTATTGGTCACGTAAGTTTAAGTGTGTAGTCTTGACGATGAAAGTCCAAGCATTGAGACTTGGCAACGAGAAAGTCCAAGTATGTAATCTTGGCAGCATAAGTCCAAGCATGTAGTCTTGGCGGCGTAAGTCCAAGTGGATATGACAAGGGAGTTCAAGGGTGAGGTTTTGGCAGCATATAGTCTTGGAGGCATAAGTCCAAATGAACCTTGGCAAAGGAGACTCGGTTAGCATGACATAGCCGATGGAATTACTTGAAGGCTAGCGCGAAGGGTGAATGAGTTGTGGAAGATTTGGATGGACCCTGAGAGAGCGTGAGGCTGATGGAAGTAGCTAGAAGGCTTAGGTATAGACTATGGGTATGTATCAAGTATGAAGGGATCATACTTGGATTAAACTTCATGTTTGAGGTATAGCAATCGACTGGTAGTTTATCCCAGTCGACTATTCCAATGAGTCGACTCCCACTGTGGGACTCAGAATTCAAACTAGGTGGTCAGCAGTCGACTGGAGGGTTTGCCCAGTCGACTGGTCCAGTAGAAAGCTGACTCCCACTGTCGAGCTCGACATTCAAACTAGTTGCTCGACACTGTGTAGCTCAGGAAACAACCATGGTACTCGACAGTCGATTGTTATGGAGCAACAGTCGATTGGTCACTGGTGAATCGATAAATGAGCTAGGTGATCTACAATCGACTGCTGATTGGTAGCAATTGACTACCCACCGTGTGCTCGGAAAATAGAAAGGTGATCGGGCGATGTAGAAACAGTAGTTCTGACCCCACAGTTGACTATTATATATGGGCAGTCGACTGATGGCACTGTAACAGGCCACAAAAAGTTTTGTAGTGACTAGTGGCTTAACAGTCGACTACTGGTAAGGGCAATCGGTTGCTCAGGTATATGTTGGGCAAAATGCCAACGTGGAATAGTTCGTTGTCTCATAAGGGATAGGTGGCCAGTCGACTGGGATCTTTTCGCAATCGACTGCTAGACAAAAATCAGCCCGATACAGGTTCTTGGGTGATTTTGAAGCGAAGTGTTACTGCATTTCAGGGTCTTCAAAGACATCCAAAGCAACCAAAAGAGTTCTCAAGCAAAGATTGATTATAAAATGTTCTTTACTGTATTTCCTTCTTTCTTTGCATACTTGTTGCATTTTATTGTAAGCTCTTTGTACGAGATTTCTCCACCTCTGGCATGTTGCCAAGAAGGAAAGAGTTATAGTGGTGTATACACTAGGGCTCGCCATGGAGTAGGAACCTTAGGTTCCGAATCACGTACATCTTGGAGTTGTGCTTGTGGTGTATTTTAGTTTGTGCATTTTATTTTGTATATTCTGCTGCACACTAATATCTTGTAGATAAGCACGCGATCGAATCAAAGCGAAAGCAAAAAATGTTATTCACCCCCCCTCTAGCGCGTCAACGGTGTTGGTGCAAGAATGTCCCAAGTATTAATGTATTTTGATACTTGGATAATCATTTACAGTTATGTAATATTTGTGATCTAACATGAATGATTAAGTTTCAGGTTTCAAGAAAGTCCAAGTATGAAGACTTGGCAAGAAAAGTTCAAGAGTGAAACCTTGGCAAGAAAAGTCCAAGAATGTGGACTTGATGGCATAAGTTTAAGCATGTAGTTTTGGCAGCAGGAAGTTCAATGGTGAGGTCTTGGCAGCATAAGTCCAAGCATGTAGTCTTGGCGGCGTAAAGTCTAAGCAAACATTGGCAAAGGAGGAACCCAAAGCATGACAAAATAGAAGGAAGCTCTTGAAGGCAAGCACAAGGATGAAAGAGTCGTGGACTTAGAGGGAACCTGGAGGCGCAAGTTTGATGGAGGAGCTAGAAGGTTTAGTCTAGAATTAGGGTTGGTTTCAAGTATGAAATAGTCATACTTGAAGTGTACTAGTCGACTGACTCTTGCACCAGTCGAATAGTCTCGAGTGTTGGCACTTGAGAACTCAGATTGACTCGAGTAGTCGACTGGGGTTATGACCCAGTCGACTGATCGGTAGTCGACTGTAGCTTGAGGAAGCTAATGCTTACACACGAAACTTTCATCCTCTAAGCTCCCCAAGCCTTCTTCCGATTTCTTAAGCTCTCAAACTTTTTCTTCTACGTTTATTCTTCATCATCTTGTAAAAGAAAGAATGTTCATTGTAAGAAAAGGTTTCTCCATCTTGGGTTCATCCAAAGAAGATCTTAGTGAAGGCTTGCAAGGAGTAATCCACCTTAAGAATTGTCGTGGAGTAGGAGCGTCATCTCCGAACCATGTTAAACAATTATGTTAGCTTATTGATATCAATTCTAGTTCATTTTTTGTTTTTTGCTTCCGCTAACGACCTTGTGTAGAAATTGATGAAAGAGGTTATTCACCCCCCCCCTCTAGCCATCTAAAAGATCCGCAACAAAATGGTCTCAACAAAATACTATGCATTCCCTATCGTGTGTGCACGCGCATGCACGCGCGCGCGCGCACACACGCACACACACACACACAGAGAGAGAGAGAGAGAGATGACATGTTGTGCAATTGATTAGTGTGCGACGCATACTTAGTCGTTCGATCCACACGATGCACAGTAATGGAAAAGACATAGTATTTTCGTCGAACACACTATAGCCAATCTGTGAATTTGTCGGGGTTGTCGGTGTCGTCTCGCCACCAACAACAAATTCGCGGTGGCGACCGAACCACGACCGCACGATCAGGACCGAATTTGGCCCAATCGTGGTCACAACATCGCATGTGATCGCACCCGATCACGGCCGATTATGTTGGTGTAGGGGCACCAGATAATCGAACCTGAGTTTTGACAATGACAAAGGTTCAAAGTTATGTTATCATGTGATCTTATATTGCATGTAAAGTGTGCAGAACTTGAATAGTTTTAACTGAGCTCAAAGACACCCCAAGGAATGGTGGTCAAAGATTAGATGCTAAGCAATAGATCAGACGAACCAAGGGTAATAAAAGTAAGCTCCGTGTGAGGAGCGATGGTAAAGTTGCATCCTCGGTATGGGAACAACCATAGGCTTCGATCCGACTAAGGGTTCTAGGGGAATACCGAAGTCGAGATCGGATAGTCGAAGATTGTCGTTACCACTATTATTGTATATGGCTTGGACTAATCTTGTGATGCATGTGATTGAATGGAAACTCAAGTGCAACAGTCAACTGGAAGGAATGAGCAGTCAACTGGCAAAATTAGGAGCAGTCGACTGGTGTGCACGTGAAGAGCCAAGTTGCCACCTTAAATATAAGTAGTTTGGATAAAGTTTATCTTTATCAAGATCTAGATCTATATCTTGACGAATAGATGATCTTAAAGGCTTAGGAAGCTGTATAAAAGAAGGGTTAGACATAAACCCTAGATCTTAATTTGCTCCTAAGTGCTCTTGCTCTCCGATCGTGCTCCTTCGTACTACAATACTACTCCGACAGTGCTTCTTCTTTTAACTTAAATTGTCAATATATTATTTTTGAGCTTGTCATTCTTTTGTACTTAATTTGTATAAAGACTGATAAGGTTGTTATTGGCCCTTCAATTTTTTGTAATCGTCTTGTCTCTTATCTTTAACGAGGAAGAGATTCTTTTAGTTGTTTACCCCCTCGAAAGCGATCAAGGATCGCATAGGTCTTGGATCAACAACCTTTTGGTTGTGAACCAAGTAAAAACAAAACATGTCCTTAGTTTTTTGTTTTGGCTTTATTTTCGACTGCGAAGGTTTTTAAAAGAAAAAAAGTTTTAATATGTTATTCACCCCCTCTTCTAGCGTGTCCTACAATCCAATAATTGATATCAGAGCTGGGGTGCTCAATCTCCATGCAACCACCATCTTGAGCAAATTTGTTTCCTTTTATTTCTCTAGATATTTTAGTGTGTTTTAGTTTTTCTCTCGCACTACTAATCCAAGACCAAGTCTTGGAATACTTTTTGTGTTTTTGTCTTTACAAGGGATCTAAATGGCCCATCTTGAGGGATACAACACCGTTCAACCTCCGTTCTTTAACGGAGATGGCTTCTATTATTGGAAGGGTCAGATGGAATGCTATCTTAAGACAGAAGTCGAGATGTGGATCGTTATTCAAATGGGATTCAATCTACTAATGAGTGATGATGGAGAGTTTTTTTACTGCGACAAGTGGACCAATGCAATAAAGTGATAGGTTGAAGCCAATGCAAAGGCCACTCAAATCTTGCAATGTGGTATATCCAAGGAGGAGCTCAACCACATTGGTCCATTCATCAACACCAAGGACCTTTGGAACAAACTTACCGAACTTCATAAAGGAGCATCCGATGCAAAGGTATGTAAAAGAGACTTATTGGTTAATAAATTATATAATCTGAAAAATGCAGGATAATAAGACCTCGAGCGAACTCCATGCTCCCATCCAAGATATATTAAATGGTCTTCATGCCATCAGACAGAAGGTGGAGAACGACAACATCATAAGGTATGCTCTAAGAGCCTTTCCTAGGACTACTTTGTGGGCATCTATGATTTATGATTACAAAGTATCTAGAGATTTATCTACAATTAGGTTAGATGAAATATTTTCTGAGTTTGAATTACATGAGCAATCTAATTTGGCCCCAGTCGAGAAGAGTATTACCTTATTTGCAGGTCGAAAGAAGGGAAAAGCAAGCCTCCTCCCAAAGATGACGAGACCGACTCAGATTTAGACGAGGAGATGGAGACTGAACTAGTTAATCTAGTTTGAAAATTGATCAAGCAAAGAAGGTAACCATCTAAGCCAACCAAGAAAAAGAGATCCGACACTAATCAAAACTACAAGTGTTAGTGCAACAAGAAGGGATACTTCATGTCCGAGTGTCCAGAGTAAAGCTTGAATGACAACAATCCAACAAAGTGCTAAATGCAACATGGGAAGAGACTTTGGACGAGGAAGAAAAATACCAAGTCAACAACTTGGTTCTCATGACAAGATTGTCTGAGTCCAAGTCTGAGTCTGAGGCCGACATCGAGTTTGAGTCCGAATCCGACACCGATCCTGACTTCGAGTCAAGCCACGAATTCGTATCCGGTTCAAAAGGGTCAATCAAGGTGAGTCACTCGTTAATTAAAACTTTGTATGATACTATAAAATTTTTTAATAAAAAGTTGACTAAGTCTGAATTGAAGGTCGAGTCTTTCCTTAAGGAGGTTAAACTCCTTAAGCAAAATGTTAACCTAACCTCTTTAATTAGTCAAGTTCAAGAGGGAAACTCAACTCAAGTCAAAAACCTGGAGGAAGAGAATTCTCTCTTGAAAGGGCAAGTTCAAGAGCTTAGGACATCATTGTTGGAACGTAGGTGGCCGACTAGAGGGGGGTGAATAGCCCTCAATCTTCGTACGGTGAAATCCGTTTAAGTTAGGTAAACAAATAACATAAACACACGGCAAGAAAGCATGTAAGTAAAAACATGAGTATCAAACTCCCCCTTAAACATGCAACTCCCCCTTAAGACATGCTAAATTTTCCCTTTTTAGCATGATTCACTTAAACCTATCAATTCTCCCCCTTTGACACCATCAAAAATATTATCCTAATGTTATACACGCATGACATCAGGTCTAGGGAACAAAAATCACCAAAAAATGAACAAAACTCAGTTAAAACACCTTACTGTGCTCGTGCATAGTACATCAGTCGACTGACATTCAGTTTTTAGCCATTTTTGATTTTCGGACCGAAATTCAGAAATGCACCAAAAATTTCAGAAAATTCAAAAAATTATGAAATTTTGAAAACACATTTCTTTTGAAGTCCTTTATTAGTGAAAAATGAGTTTTCATGAAAATTACTTATATTTTCAATGATTTGCCAAAAATCCAAAAGTTCCAAAAACAACTAGTATTTGATCAAGTTTGTATCCATTTTAACACCTAGTCTTGTTTTAGATTATTTCAAAACATGAAAACACAGATCTTAAAGTAAGGAATGATTTTGAAAACATATGAAATATTCAACCATGATCTTTGAGCAATATATCTATGAATTAAACATAAGCCTTCCCCATAGTTGGTCTATTATTGCTCTATTGATACACTTAATGACCCATCTAAATGCCAAAAGCATTAGTGGACCATTTGTATCATCCTATCATCTCACCCATGCTATGTTTTCAATCAAAGTTAGCCTTATAGTGGGATGTGAGATGTTCCTAAAGGTATTTGTACTTAACCAAAATTTCATGCATTGCTACCCATGGTTAAGTATCACCCTAACATACCACATGATCATAAAGACATATATGCATTGATTTCACATTATGATCATGAAACAAATGTATCAATCAATTTGTAATCATGCATTAGGTATAAAATCATGATAATAAGTCAAGTATCACCCAAAGCATGATTTAAACTATTTATGAGTGCATTATCATCACCTAACACTATTTCAAAAATTAAGTCTCGATCATCCTAAGTCAACCAAATAATATGATATAAGTAAAATCCTTATGGTTGACTACCTTAGGGTTTTCCTAACCCTTAAGGATGAATTTGGGAACCCAATACAAGTTCTTTCCTATAGAGTTCACTAAATATTCCTTGAGGAACCATTTTCTAGCTATCATGGTTGTTTTTGTTGGTCCCCTAGCAATCAAACATTTATAGATCTTTTCATTTGTCTTTCCCTTATAACCTAGGCCTTTCTTATTGAAGCTTGCCTTTTGGCTCTCTATAATCATATTAAGGGTGTTGGAGCCTATTGTGAATTTCTTTAAAGCCTTAGTCAAATAGTCTACCTTTTCCCTTAAGGCCTTGTTTTCACTAATACATGCATCATTAACATCAAAAGGCATATAATCATTTTGTGAGCGTGCATTTTCTAGTTTATCTTCTAGAGCCTTAATTTCATTTTGCATGCATTTATTTTTCTTTTTCATTTTAAACAAGTCCCTAGTTAAACTTGAAATCATGGAAACTATTTTCTTAGGTAAAAGATTCGTTACCATAGTTTCCATATCTTCCATCTCCGATGATGATGATGATGAGGATGTAGCTCCCCCTTCACTTGAGCTCTCGTCTCTTAAGCTTGATTCTTCATTCTCGAAGGAGGTGGAGTCTAGATCATCTATTGCAATTAGGGCAAGATTTGAGTAGACATGTTCTTCTTCTTCGGATGAGGATGAAGATGGATCATCCCATGTGGCCTTGTGTGTCTTGACCTTCCCTTTTTCTTTAGTTTTCTTCTCTTCTTCCTTTTTCTTCCTCCCTTTCTTCTTCTCTTCTTTCTTTCTCTTTTACTCCTTGCTTTTGTTCAAGAGGGGACAATCATCTCTTATATGTCCCTCTCTTTGGCAATTATAGCAAATGATCTTCCTCCTTGGTCTTCTTCCTCTATCATGAGATTTATTAAATTTAAAGCTTTTAAGTGCATACCTTACCTTCCTTACCATATATGCCTCCTCATTGCTATCCATGGAGGAGGAGGAGGATTTGTTGGTGCAATCGGCCCAGGTCACGATTGACCAGGACTCGAGCTTGACTCAAGAGATGTTTTGATGTTAGACAAAAATATATGACAATGTGATTGTCATGGAAAAGTCCAAGTCTTGGGTACTTGGCATGGAAAGTCCAAGGGGTTTGATATTGGCGGCGTAAAGTCCAAGCGGGAGTCTTGGCAGCATAAGTCCAATGATTGGCGGCGTAAAGTCCAAGCGGAGTCTTGGCAGCGTAAGTCCAATGTGCCTTGGCAGTGTAGACATCGTTAGCATAACATAGCCGATGGAAGCACTTGAAGGTTAGCGCAATGGATGAACAAGTCATGGATGACTTGGAGGGATCTGAGAGGCGTGAGGCTGACGGAGGTGGCTAGAAGGCTTAGGTCTAGGCTAAGGGTGGTCTAGCAAGTATGGGGGAACCATACTTGGGTTAAAACCTCATATTTGAGGTGTGTCAGTCGACTGGTGACATGTGACAGTCGACTGGTGTAAGTCAACTAGGGTTTGACTGTGGGAAATGTCCCAGCAGTCGATTGCCAGAGGTGGGCAGCCGACTGATCTTGTGATTAGTCGACTGATGCTCGGGTTTTGGGGCACAAAATGGAGTCTCACTCGACCGCTGCAGTCAGCAGTCGAGTGATGACTTGATTAGTCGACTGATGGTCATAATCAGTCGACTGATATCCTAGCCGTTGGATTTTTTCAGCGTGGATTACGTCGTTGTCTCACAGCAATAGTGTCATCAGTTGACTGATCGGTGTTTTCCAGCCCAGGCAGAATCTTTAAATGGAGCTCGTGGAGGAGGAAAAAACATCCAGTTCTTGAGCATCCTTGGGGTGATTTGTTGCTGCAAATCAGGGTCTCCAAGTTCATTCTTCAAGCAACCAAAAGCAAGCAATCCAAAGGCATTTGTAAAGTGTTTTCTTTACTTATATTGCATTGTATTTTATATTAGTTGCTTGTTGTATTTAGTTTATTGTTATAAACTATTGTACGAGATTTCTCCGCCTCCAGATTATTCCGAGAAGGAGAGTGTATTAGTGGTTGCGTGTGCATCACTAGAGCTCGATTCGTGGAGTAGGAACCTTGAGGTTCCGAACCACGTTATATCCTTGTGTTGTGGTGTGTTTTGTCTATTTCATTATCGCTTTATTATTATTCTGCTACGCGCTAACAAAAATTATAGATGAACGCGAACCATTTCCATCGACATAACGATTATAAGCTATTCACCTCCCTCTAGCTTCCAAGGATCCCCTACAAGTGGTATCAGAGCCCGAGGCTCTTCTACGAACTAACCGCCGGGAGCTAAGACAAAGACGCTAGAGGGTGAAGATGGAGTTGGGAGAACAATTTGGTTGGGATATCAACACACCTATCCCTTATACCTTCTATGGACAAGAAGGGTTTAGACAATGGAAGGCGAGAATCGAAGACTTCCTAATGATGAGGGACTTCGAAGAATGGTCCATCTTAATGGAAGGAGTTGAATATCCAAGAGGACCAAAAGGTGGCTTCCTCAAAAAGAAGAGATGGACCGAAGAGCAAGTTCAAGCCTTCGAGAAAAATGATAAGGTAATGAAATTTTTCATTGACTTAATACCTAACAATATCTTGTGTATGTTAGGTAATTGTATAGATGCCAAGGAGCTATGGAGCCAAGTGGCAAAGCTCCATGAAGATTCATTACCGGTTCAAGAAGATGGACCATCACCGGCCTCAAGTGAGGATTTGAAAGTTGAGAAGGAATCAACTTCCGGATCGGTGGAAGAAGTGGAAGAAGCCTCCACTTCAAGGATTGAGGGGAAGGAGAGACCATCCACACTAGAGCCGGAGCAAAATCAAGAAGAATCCTCAACCTCCGAGAGGGATGAAGAACCACTCCGATCACAACCACAAATACCCTAAGTAACTCAAGCAATTTAGGTTTAAATAAAAATCATATAATTTGCTTTGAGTGTAGGGAATTCGGGCACTATAAGAGCAAGTGCCCAAAGAGAGTAAGGAAAGCTCCATTGGCACCAAAGGTCAAGGATATCGGTTCCCTAACAATCAAGAGTAAGGAGCAAGTGATTTGCTTCAAATGTCGACTACCGGGTCATTACCGGAGTCAATGCCCAAAGGGGGAAAATAAGGGGCAAAGGGGAGCATCACAAGTAGGGGGAGCCTCTAAGGCAAATCCTAAGGTATATCTAAATAATGCTCCTTCTAATTTAAATGTTGAAAAACATGCTAAGAATTTCAATTCACTTTCTATCTATCATGAAAAGCATGCTAGAAACAATGAATATTATTTAGGAGCCAAGAAAGTCAACCTTAGGAATAAGGAGAAATTTGGGACTAATGTCCCTAAAAATATTTTATCTAAGGACAAATCTAGGTCAAATAGTTCTAGACCAATTCTACCTAGGGAGACAATTAGAAAGGTACAAGAGCACCTAGGTCTTAACCCTAAATGGACTAGGTATATGCCTACGAAGAACCATGCCCAAGGATTAAATCAAAATTCTAAAATTGGGCAATTAGAGGTTGAAAATCAAGTCTTGAGGTCAAGGCTTGAGAAAATGGAAAAGACCCTTGAGATTATGCAAAATCAAATAAAAGGGTCAAATGGTTAAAGTCAAGAGTCTAGGATCAAGAGTCAACACCTAGGACCTAAGGGACAAAAGTCAACCAAGGGCAAGAAAGGTTTGAGTCACAAACCTAAGCCTAAGGTGGCTTATCATAGTGTTCCATTTGATTATGGAACACAAACTAGGTCTAGGAAGACCAAGATCAATAGGGAAGTCATCTCTAAGGTTGACCAAGGTAGGTGCCTAGTGGCTAGGGTTTCAAGAAAACCTAGAGAAGCCACTAAGAAGGTTAAAGGGGAGTCACCCCTAGAGTTAATCATGGCAAGACCACAATGACCAAGGTTAACAAGTCTAGAAGGGTCATTAGAAAGGTATCTAGGGAGGTTATCTCTAAGGAATACCTAGTAAACCCTAGGAGCTCAAATAGGTTTTGGGTTCCTAAGAGCGTGATCGATTCACGCTAAATGGGTTTAGGGTGTGCCAACTTTAAATGGAAGGGTAGTTAACCTAACCATGGTAAAGATGTCACCTTAGGTAATTTTCAAGGTTATGGATGCCTTGGAAATTGATTTGATATTATAATCCTAAAAGATTTTAGGATGTGCCAATATATTTTTTTTTTGGATTGTGAAAAATAATTTAAATTGGCACAAATTAGGTTTAGAGGTGTTTGTGTGTCATTTTGGATTTTTGGCACACTTGGGAGATTAGTAGCAATATGACAAAATATACTTAATTATAACAAATGACAACTAATTTTAAAATTTAGGTATTCTTATACCTATACCTTTTATTTTCCATACCTTGATTGTCATATAACATGTCATGATATCATGTTTATTTTTATCATTTATATGTCATGATCATGTTTAGGATTAAGGATAAATGTCATGTGTTTTTATATTATATCATATGCCATGACATCATGATCATTGGTCATGTTTAATTATTGCTATCATTTATGTCATGATCATGCTTCATGCATTTAATTTAATTAAAATTGATTTAAGAGCAATGACATGACTTGGAGTCTCATTTATAAGGGAATCAAGTAGAGTTGCTTTAGAAAATGCATGAGGCCTTAGATTAGGATAACCAAAACCCACATCTCACATTAAAATTGGCATGTATGTGTATTTATACACCCTAGATATATGTGAGATGCTAGGATATGAGTTAAGTTCAAGGTGCATAGTTTTTTTTTTGCATCTAGATGAACTAAAACTCATCTTATTTCATTGGTGGATCATTGGGAAAGCTTGTGTACAAGTCATGTACATTGAGACCAAGGAATATGATCCAAAATAAGGTTTTGAAAACATTTTAAAATCTTTTTGAAAAATCTTGGTGAAGTCTATCTTTTGATAGCAATCACCATTGATGAGATTGATACAAAGTGAGCTAAAACTTTGAAGTTTTTATTCACTTTTGGATTTTGTATCAATTTCGATATGTTATGGGTAAAATATTTTTCTATCATTTTTCACCCATTGTATTGACTATAAGTAATATACATATGAATTTTCATGATTTTTCGATATACGTAGAATTACTTATGATTTTTCGAATTTCATTTCTGATATTTCAGTTATCAGTTGACTGCTCTGGGTGGCGACTAATCGATGAGGGTGAACTGATCGTATTTGAGAGAGTCATCACAATGCTGATTTCGGGAAAATAAGGTATGTTTAGCCCGTGTTCAGCTACGGTTAAGATCTCTAACCACTTCTAACCCTAGGATATGCTTTGGGAAGCATTATAAAGGGTTAAAATTCATTGGATATGGATTAGGAGAGGTGTTAGGATAATGTATCAAATTTAAGGTATATAAAAGTTCATGTTTGAACTTTGAACCTTATTTTTGATGGTTTAGAGTTCCTATTGGCTTAGGGATTTCCTAAGGACATTATTGGTGCAATAGTCAAGGGGGAGCAAGCCTTTAGGGGGAGATATCTATCATGGGATGATGGATGATATTTTTCCTCATGAGGGGGAAAAAGGGGTTTTGAGATACCCAATTTAGAAATTGGGTAAGTGTATAGGATTGCCTCTCTTGAGTGATATGGGACTTATTACTAGGAAGATGGTAGGCATCCTAGGTATCTTTGGACCAATGGGGAGATTGTAAGATCTCATCGGGACATGAGACATTGACCTCCTTGGAGAAAACTTTTTTGATGTTAGTCAAAAAGGGGGAGAACTTATTGGGAGAATAACATCAATTGGGAAAATTGATGGGAATGATTGGTTTGAGTTAGAAGGTCTAACTCAATGGTTTGTTTGGTTTTTGTCAAACATCAAAAAGGGAGAGATTGTTGGTGCAATCGGCCCAGGTCATGATTGACCAGGACTCGAGCTTGACTCGAGAGATATTTTGATGTTAGACAAAAACATATGACAATGTGATTGTCATGGCAAAGTCCAAGTCTTGAGTACTTGGCATGGAAAGTCCAAGGGGTTTGATATTGGCGGCGTAAAGTCCAAGCGGGAGTCTTGGCAGCATAAGTCCAATGGTTGGCGGCGTAAAGTCCAAGCGGAGTCTTGGCGGCGTAAGTCCAATGTGCCTTGGTGATGTAGACACCGTTAGCATGACATAGCCGACGGAAGCACTTGAAGGCTAGCGCAATGGATGAACAAGTCATGGATGACTTGGAGGGATCCGAGAGGCGTGATGCTGACGGAGGTGGCTAGAAGGCTTAGGTCTAGGCTAAGGGTGGTCTAGCAAGTATGGGGGAACCATACTTGGATTAAAACCTCATATTTGAGGTGTGTCAGTCGACTGGTGACATGTGACAGTCGATTGGTGTAAGTCAACTAGGGTTTGACTGCGAGAAATGTTCCAACAGTCGACTGCCAGAGGTGGGCAGTCGACTTGGAGGGATCCGAGAGGCGTGATGCTGACGGAGGTGGCTAGAAGGCTTAGGTCTAGGCTAAGGGTGGTCTAGCAAGTATGAGGGAATCATACTTGGATTAAAACCTCATGTTTGAGGTGTGTCAGTTGACTGGTGTAAGTCAACTAGGGTTTGACTGCGAGAAATGTCGAGTCGACCGCCGAGCGTGGGCCGAGTGAGTGCGCAGCCCGATCGATCTGTGATCGATCGCGATGCTCGGGTTTTGGGGCACAGAATGGAGTCTCACTCGACCGCTGCGGTTAGCAGTCGAGTGATGGCTTGATCAGTCGACTGATGGTCATAATCAGTCGACTGATGTCCTAGCCGTTGGATTTTTTTAGCATGGATTACACCGTTGTCTCACAGTAACAGTGTCATCAGTCGACTGATCAACATTTTCCAGCCCAGACAGAAGCTTTAAATGGAGCTCGTGGAGGAGGAAAAAGCATCTGGTTCTTGAGCATCCTTGGGGCGATTTGTTGCTGCAAATCAGGGTCTCCAAGGACATTCTTCAAGCAACCAAAAGCAAGTAATCCAAAGGCATTTGTAAAGTGTTTTCTTTACTTGTATTACATTGTATTTTATATTAGTTGCTTGTTGTATTTAGTTTATTGTTGTAAACTATTGTACGAGATTTCTCCGCCTCCGGATTGTTCCGAGAAGGAGAGTGTATTAGTGGTTGTGTGTGCATCACTAGAGCTCGTAGAGCTCGATCCGTAGAGTCAGAATCTTGAGGTTCCAAACCACGTTATATCCTTGTGTTGTGGTGTGTTTGTCTATTTCATTATCGCTTTATTATTATTCCGCTGTGTGCTAACGAAAATTGTAGACGAACGCGAACCATTTCCATCGACATAACGATTACAAGCTATTCACCCCCCTCTAGCTTCCAAGGATCCCCTACATGATTCATTGGATGAGGAAGGTGGAGTCTCCTTCTTCTTCTTCCCTTTGTTGGCCATTAATGCAACTCCCCTTGTTGGCTTAATGCTTGGTTCTTCAATTATCCCTTCAAGCCTTGTCTCATGCAACTCCATGGTGGAAAAGAATTCTTGGAGATGTAGAAGGAGTCCACCATTGAGCTCCATCTTGATGACCGAGGGAAGACATCTATTGCCTTCATGACCATGTCCCTATTGGAGAGCTTCTCCCCTACACTAGATAAATCGGTTATTATTTCTTTAAAATGTGAATGCAATGATAATACCTTCTCTCCCTTTTCTAATTTGATGTTGCTTAATTGGGAGCGGAGGAGGTCTCTTCTTGCAAGCTTCGCCTCGGAAGTGCCTTCATGAAGCTCTATGAGTTTCTCCCACATTTCCTTGGCGCTTGCACATTCTCCTATCCGATTCACTTCTTGTTGGGGAAGCACATTGAAGAGGTGGTGCTTGGCCTTTGAGTTTGCAAGGTGCTCCTCCTTTTGCTTCTTGGTCCACCTTGACTTTTCTAGTGGCTCCCCCTCTTCATCCCTAGGAACTTCGAAACTGTTTTCCATAGTGAGCATTATATCAAAATCGGTCTCGAAGAATACCTCCATTCGCTTTTTCCACCAAGCGAATTCTCCTTCAAACTTTGGTGGGTGGATGTTTGAGCCGGTCATCGTAGTTGTTGTGCTTGTTGTGGTGGTTAGTCTGATGACAAGCGCCTTGGCTCTAATACCACTTGTTGAAACGTAGGTGGCCAGCTAGAGGGGGTGAATAACCCTCAATCTTCGTATGGTGGAATTCGCTCTTAATCGTCTATAATTATCGTTAGTGCAAGTGGAAATATAAAACTAAGACAATTAAGAACAACACAAAATAAAGAACAATGCTAACACTAATATATAACGTGGTTTACGACCTCACCGCTAATCCATGGTCCAATTCGTCTCCGGTGAATCACTCCGAAACCAATCCAATATGGTCTCTCCCTTTAGCCAAAGCAAGGTGGAGGTAAACCTTCTTACAACACAACACTCCTTATTACAATAAGATTGAAGTAAGAACAAGAATAAGGAGTTTAAAACTTGTGGAGCACTTGGATGATCAATTGGAGCATAAGCATTAGCCATCCAAAAGCCCACACCTTCTCTATAAATAGAGAAGGTTGTTTTCTTCCCGTTGGCCACTGGCAGTCGACTGATGCCCCGATCAGTCGACTGCCCCTGTAGCCGTTAGCCTATAACGGCTTCTTCCACATTGGATTTTATCCAACGACTCCCATATCAGTCGACTGATCATCCCATCAGTCGACTGATGGAGCTATCAGTCGAGTGTCGTAAGCGAGCACTCGACTGATCAACATTTTGTGTCCGAAACCCTTGCAACCAGTCTACTGATACCATCATCAGTCGACTGGTGATTTCGTCAGTCGACTTCTAATCCTTGGCAGTCAACTGATGTGACACAGACCAAACTCGAACACCAGTCGAGTCATAGTCGACTGCCATGACATGACAGTCGACTGATACCGGGTAAACCTTAAACTTTACATCCGTTTGAGCGTCCGGCGGTCGGACAAACCTCAACCCTCTCAGTCGAGCCTCCGACACTTAGCCATTCGGCCAAGTTCACCTAATGAGCTACTTACATTTCACTCATTCTCTCATCTCACTTGAAGTCCCTCGCCGAAGCTCTCTTCGTTTGCGGCCACGTCCCTCAGCAGCACCAAGCGCACGGCTTCGCAATGCTCCTTCGCGTCTCTTGCCCTCTAAGTCTTCTTCCTTGGCTTCACTTCAAGTCATCTCGTTCGGCAGTCCCTCGGATGCATCAAGCGCATGGCTTCGCAATGCTCCTTCGCCAACTCAAGCACGAGGTTGTGAGTTGGGGAAACTTGCCAAAGCTCCATGTGCGAATTACTAAGTCCTGCAAGACTCCAACGCACATATCAAATCCATAACAACCTAACTTAAACTCTTTTCCACACACATCAAAATCATATCACATGGGTTGATTGCCCTAACAATCATTGGAAAGGTTTACATTCGGCTCCAAGGGGCTTGACTTAATCCTTGGAACTTTAAAGTCGTGTACAACAAGACCGGACTCGGGTTTAGATCAACAAATAGATCATTTATTTCAATTATAAATCGTAATCGCAAATGAATCCAAGCATGAATCCCTAAGTCGAGTCTAAAATCACAACTAGGTTCAACCAAGTATTGGGTTCCCAAGGATCAAATCCACTATGTGGATAGAATGTATCGATTCAATGATCTAGGGGGAGCCAATACTAAATTTTTTTACTTAATTACTTGATTAATTTAGTCTTGTATACTTAGTTTAATTTAATTGCTTTAACTTATAATGGACTAGATAGGAAACAAAGTATTTTAAACTTGAAAAACAGAGTACTAAGATAAAGTGAACTGATAGTAAGTTAGGGAATCTCCTCGAAGTGCATGTCTAGGCTGGATGCATCCTACCTAGTGCACTAAGTTGAGTGGAACTAACCGAAGCTAACTCACTTAGTATTTAACTAGTTAGACCAAAGTTTAGTCTAAAGCAAGTCTAGTACATAATTCCTTAATCAACTTTATCTAAGGAAGTGGTCCACCTAATATCCAAGAAGGTCATATGTCTCGCCACTATACCTGGAAGTTGATTGTGAAAAAATTTACTGGACTAGCCCAAGTTAAACTTGAATCTAACACAAGTTTAGATACTTTTAATTTAAAATAATGAACCTTCATCTCGCAGCACACATAAGGCTAATATGACTGATCATGTAGAAAGGGTGAGATGAAAACTTAGGATAAATCACATAATAAACCTATTTAAATTTCAGTATCCGATTCAACTACTTTGTATGTATGATAAATGGATGTTGGATAGTGGGTGCTCCAGACATATGACCGGAGATCGATTGAAATTTACAAAGCTAAGATTTAGGAATCACAGATCAATGGCTTTTGGAAACAACGTTAGACTCAAAATCATCGGATCAGGTGATATTTAGTTAAGTTCCAACTTTATAATACGTAAAGTTTTATTAGTATAAAACTTTGAATTCAATCTTCTAAGTGTTAGTCAATTATGCAATGTCTAATTAAAGTTACATTCTCATCTAATGAATGTCTAATTTAAAATATTGATTGTTTAGAAGTCATACTTGTTAGGACCTTTGTAACGCTAGAGGGGGGTGATTAGCGTTAATGGAATTCAATCGCGGTTGTGTCTACAAATTCGTTAGCGCAGCGGAATATAGATAATACAATAACAATAATGAAAACACAACACGCTAACACGAGTATATAACGTGGTTCGGAACCGCACGGTTCCTACTCCACGGATCGGGCTCGAATGAGCCCTAGCGATGCCAATCACACACCACTATCAAATAACTCCTTCTCGGAACAATCCGGAGGTGGAGAAACCTCGTACAATATGATTACAACAATAATCAAATGAATACAAGCAATATAGTGAAATACAAAGCAATACAAGTAAAGGAAACACTTTACAAATGCTCTTTGAATGCTTGATCGCTTGGTTGATCGAGTAGCACTTGGAGACCCTGAATTGCAACAGCAACTCCCCCCAAATCTCCTCAAGGAACCATTACTTTTTCCTCCACCACGAGCTCCATATATAGCTTCAACTGTCTTTGGAAAAAGTCGATCGATCGATCGAGACCATCGATCGTGATGCCCTTTGTTGTCGTGAGACAACGGCTAGTTCCACGGATAAGTCCAACGGAACTACTATCACCGACCGAAGACCATCACGACCGATGATGGAGTACTCACTCGACCCGAGTCTCGACTCCATTCTCGCGCCCGAATTCCACGAGCACCGACGATCATAAGATCCCGATCATCGCTTACCAACCGATCGCCATCATCCGCCGGGCCGATCGCTAGGCCATAACCCGCAGTCAAACCCTAGTTGACTCGGTCCAGTCGACTGCCTCATGGCATCAGTCGACTGGCACACCTCAAACATGAGGTTTTAGCCCAAGTATGGTTCCCCCATACTTGCTAGACCACCCTTAGCCTAGACCTAAGCCTTCTAGCCATCTCCCTCAGCCTTACGCCTCTCAGATCCCTCCAAGTCATCCATGACTTGTTCATCCATTGCGCTAGCCTTCAGGTGCTTCCATCGGCTATGTCATGCTAACGGTGTCTACACCGCCAAGGCACATTGGACTTACGCCGCCAAGACTCCGCTTGGACTTTACGCCGCCAACCATTGGACTTATGCTGCCAAGACTATCGCTTGGACTTTACGCCGCCAACCATTGGACTTATGCTGCCAAGACTCCCGCTTGGACTTTACGCAGCCAATATCAATCCTTGGACTTCAAACGCCAAGACTCAAGCTTGGACTTTCCATTTGCCAACACATGTTGGACTTCTCAATTGCCAAGACAATGCTTGGACTTTCCATTTGCCAAGTACTCAAGACTTGGACTTTCCATGCCAAGACCCATGCTTGGACTTTCCCATGACAATTACATTGTCATATGATTTTGTCGAAACATCAAAACATCACTCGAGTCAAACTCGAGTCCTGGTCAATCGTGACCTGGGCCGATTGCACCAACAATCTCCCCCTTTTTGATGTTTGACAAAAACCACACAAAACATTTGAGTTAGAACATTAACTCAATTCCCTTACCAATTATCCCAAATTGGTAATCTTAAAAACATTCTCCAAAATGTTTTCTCCTGAATGTTCTCCCCACACATTCTCCAAACATTCTCACCCTTTTTGACAAATAGCAAAAAAAAAGTTATCACTCCAAGGAGGTCAATGTCTCATGTCCCAATGAGATCTTACAATCTCCCCCTTGATCCAAAAATACCTAGGATGCCTACAATCTTCCTAGTGATAAGTCCCATATCATTCAAGAGAGGCAATCCTATTCACTCTCCCAATTTCCAAATTGGGTATCAAAAACTCATCAATTGCCCAATTGCTGATACATTCTCAGAACTTCTCCTTTTCAAGGAGAAAACACATCCATCATCCCAAGATGGATACCTCCCCTAAAGGCTTGCTCCTCGACCATTGCACCAACAATGTCCTTGGGGAGTCCCTAAGCCAATAGGAACTCTAAACAATCAAAATTAAGGTTAGAAATTCAACATTGAACTTTCCAACACCTTAACATTGATACAAACCCTAAACAATTTTCCTAATCCATATCCAATGGATTTTCACCCTTTATAATGCTTCCCAAAGCATATCCTAGGGTTAGGAGTGATTAGGGACTTTAACCATATTGAAATCAAAGTTAAACAAACCTTGTCAACCCAAAATCAGCCTTGGCAATGACTGCTGATAACAATGATCACATATATCACGATCGCCACCCAAGTAGCGATCGATAATCAAAATCCGATTTTCAGTTATCAGAAATGAATTTCAAAAAATCATAAATAATTATACGTTTATCGAAAAATCACGAAATTTGATACGTATAATACTTACGACCAATACAATGGGTGAAAAATATTTGAAAATTATTTTACCCATAAAATAGTGAAATTGGCACAAAGTTCAAAACCATTGAAATTTTCAATGTTTTGGCCCTACTTTGTATCAACTTCATCAATGGTGATTGCTATCAAAAGATAGACTTCACCAAGGTTTTTCAAAATGATTTTAAAATGTTTTCAAAACCTTATTTTGGATCATATTCCTTGGGCTCTATGCACATGACTTGTACACAAACTTTCCCAATGATCCACTATTAAAATTAGATGAGTCTTAATTCATCTAGATGCAAAAACTATGCATCTTGAACTTAACTCATATCCTAGCATCTCACATGTATCTAAGGTGTATAAATACACATATATGTCAATTGAATGTGAGATGTGGGTTTTGTTCACCCTAAACTAGGGTTTCATGCATTTTACTAGGCAACCCTACTTGATTCCCTTATAATTGGGACTTCAAGTCATGCCATAGTCCTTAAATCAATTTTAATCAAGTTAATGCATGAATGTATGATCATGGCATAAATAATAGTGTTATTAAAACGTGGCCAATGATCATGATGTCATGGCATAAGATGAGATCTAAAAGACACATGACATTTATCCTTAATTCTAAAGCATAATCATGACATATAAAATGATTAAGAATAAACATGATGTCATGATATGGCATATGGTAGCAATACAATTATACAAATATTCATTCATACACGCAAGATTTTTCAGAAATAAGGATTTCATTTAAACTTAAATTTGTCTTTATAATCAAAGAGAAGATTGGCTAAGCTCAATCTTACTACAAACATTGACAACCAAAAAATCCTCTAATCATCCAAGGTGAGGTGGCAATGGAGGTTGCGCCGACTCAGAGTCAGCGATTATCTCTAGCATATCGCTACCGATCCGCTCTATGCGGACCTGGGTCTCCTCCATCCTATCGAGACGTGTGCCAAAAAGCCGCTCGCTCGCCACAATAACTCATACCGAATCAACCGATCGCTGAGTAATCTCAACCGACTCCATGGCCACGACGAATCGATGGACTCCGTGATGTGTCTGCGCAAGATCTCGTCATCTCATCGAGGTGTCCGCATCTCGCCGCCCCTATCTGATCTCTGGGCGGCGGAGGAGGCGCTCGTGGTGCCACTGGTGGTCGTGGGCGCCAACTCCATCTCGCCTCCATCCGTAGCTTTGCTGGAGAAGTTCGAATCGATATACAGCGACACTTCCGATAGCGCCGCAGAGCCCTATGGATGTTAATGCCTACTGAGTCGAGCCATGCTGTGATGATATGTCCAAATGGCACATGCACTTTCCCTTGTACAGGGGAAGTGAAGTGCACAATGCAATGGAAGATGTTCAATGCAAAGTTTATGTCTAACTGAAGACGCATGGCATATAGAAGAAAAAGATGAGGAGGCCGAATCTTAGCCAGACCTTGAGTGACAATGGGCAGAAAACACCCAACAATGACCTTATAAAGGTCACATTTCTTCGATGATAGAAAATAGGTTTTGGGCCGGTGGACGTGGATAACCAAAAATGCGCTCATGCATGGACTCCATAGTGATATGGGCAAAAGGCTCAGGTAGGGGAAAGTCCATGGTAGGGTAGAAGATAAAGGTATCATTTGACGGCCTACACTCGAGAAACTCCTGCAGTATTGCAGGAGTGAACTCTAAATCGCGCTTTGCAACGCGAGTAGTGTATGTAGGGCCGTCATCTACCTTTTTAAGGTTTTGATAGAATTCTTTAATGAGATCATCATTGATTGGATGCGTGCACAAGACGATCTTCATCAAATTGTAGTATGCAATGAGTTCCATGACGTCACTACAATGCCTATCGAAAAAGTTCTTATCTATGTACCTAACCAACATAGGCTGGTACAACCGAGATTCACTCTCGGATGGATCATTCCTACGGGCTCTCCTATTATGAATGTAATGAGATGATATGCAATGCAATGGCAACAATACGCGATTAGATAAACCTACATTGTAATCGAAATGAAAATTAGGGCTCGGAAAGAAGAATCGTTACTTAGGCGCCATGTATGTCGGAAGGAAGACTCAAGAGTTGCTGAGGATCGCCGGAAAAGTCGCCGGAAAGCTTCAGCCGCCGGAACCCTAAACGGAGTAAAGACAATAAACCCTAAATCCCTTGAACTAATGCTCCAAGATAGGTCAAAAACAAAGGAAGGGGAGAGACATGCTTATCAAACCTAGGACTTTGGAAGGTTGACACGCCGGAAGAGCCGGTCGGAGAAGGAGACGGCGATCGGAGATCGAAGGAGGAAGAGCTTTCGTCGCGTGAAATGCCGAACCCTAGCGGTTCGCGTTTTAAAAACACGATTGATCGGTGATGTGGAGAATCGATCGATGATAGCTGATTTAACACCGGGTTTACTGAGCCGGATCGGCCGATCCGGCTCGGCAATGATCGCTGAACCTTAACGCGGCGTACAAGAATAACATCGCCGATCGATGTTGCTCATCGATTGATCGATGTGCATATCACTCGATCGCTTCGTCGAGCACTCAATCGATGGCCTTCGGCCTCGGTGAAACGATACCATCGATCGTGATGGACCACATCGATCGATGGTCGATCGTCGAGTCATGGAGCTAGCACTGATGGCCGTATCGTATCGTATGCTGATGTTATCGATCGATGATACGATATCGATCGATGTTCGATTTCGCTTCAAAATCGAAAAATCTCGATTTTATCATCTTAATTGTTCCATTTTATCACGTTAGATCTTGTATCTTGAATGTATTGATGTTATACTTTTATTTATGTATTTGTTCATGTATTTTAATGTTTTATTTCATTTTTGCAAACATTAACATTCAATGATTTCCAAAACCTAACATCTCACCCTTTCTAAGTGTTGAAATACACAATCAAGGTAAAAGACTTGTTTTGTGAGATGTAATCTATCCTAGACATTCATTTCATGCAAACATATGGTAAAACATATGAAGCATGGTGAATACAAGACATCAAGTTGTGTGGCACTTGAGTATCACTCTAGATATTACCTTTACATCTTAACCACACATTTCTTGATACATGACCTTCCCAAGTGTGCCAATAGTCAAAAGTACACACTATGACCTCTAAACCTAAATTGTGTCAATTTGATCATTTTATCAAACTTCATAATTAATATTGGCACATCCTAAAATCTTTTAGGATTATGATTCAATTGTATTTCCAAGGTCACCTCATCCTTGAAAATGACCTGAAGTGCCACCTTAACCATGGTTAGGTTAACTACCCTTCCATTTAAAGTTGGCACACCCTAACCCCATCTAGCGTGAGTCAATCACGCTCTTAGGAACCCAAAACCTATTTGAGCTCCTAGGGTTTACTAGGTATTCCTTAGGGATAACCTCCCTAGATACCTTCCTAATGACCCTCCTAGGCTTGTTAGCCTTGGTCATTTTGGTCTTGCCTAGGTTGACTTTAGGGATTGCCTCCTAACAACCTTCTTAGTGGCTACCCCTAGGTTTCTTCAAACCTTAGCCACTAGGCACACACCATGGTCAACTCTAGGGATGACTTCCTATTGACCTTGGTTTTCCTAGACCTAGTTAGTGTTCCATAGTCAAATGGAACACTATGATAAGTTACCTTGGACTTAGGTTTGTGACCCAAACCTTTCTTGCCCTTGGTTGACTTTTGACTCTTAGGTCCTAGATGTTGACTTTGACTTCTTGACCTAGGAGTTTGACCATAAGACCCTTGCATTTGATTTTGCATAACCTTAAGGGTCTTTTCAAGTTTTTCAAGCCTTGATCTCAAGACTTGATTTTCCTTTCTAATATCTCAATTTTTAATTTCTCATTTTCTCTTGAGATATTTTTATTTCTAGGCATATGTCTAGTTTTCTTAGCATTAAAGCCTAGATGTTCTCCTATTTTCTTAATGCTTTCCTTAGGTAAAATATTTTTAGGGACATTAGTCCCAAATTTCTTCCTATTTCCTAAGTGGACACTCTTAGCACCTAAGCAAATATGTCTATTAGTTCTAGCATGCTTTTCATGTACAATAGCAAGAGAATTGAAACCCTTAGCATGCTTTTGCCTAGAAATTGAAGGTGCATTAACAACTTTTACCTTAGGGTTTGCCTTGGAGGCTCCCCCTACATGTGTTGCTCCTTCTTGCCCTTTCTTCTTCCCCCTTGGGCATTGACTCCGGAAATGTCCCGGTTGTCGACACTTGAAGCACACCACGTGCTCCTTGCTCTTTTGACTTGGGGAACCGACATCCTTTGACTTTTCTTGACTTTTAGGTGCCGGAGGAGCTTTCTTGATCCTCTTTGGGCATTTGCTCTTATAATGCCCATACTCCCTACACTCAAAACACATTATATTATTTTTATTTTGAATTGAGGTGTTTGAGTTACCGATGGTGGTGGAGACCGGAATTGGACTTTGAGCTTCTTCATCTTGACCGGATGTTGAAGGCTCTTCTTGAGGTTGCTCCGGTATTGAGGATGGTCTCTCCTCCTCTTCTATTTCCTCTTCCGATCCGGAAGTTGACTCCTCACTTTCACTTGAGGATGAGCTCTCTTCTTCGGTCTCCTCCTCTTCCGAATCTTCTTGGACCGATTCGGGATTTTCGTGGAACTTGATCAACTTGTTCCACAATTCCTTGGCATCCCTATAGCTTCCTAATCTAGACAAAATATCGTTAAGTATCAAATCAATTAGCATTTTTGTTACCTTAACGGTTGTCTTGAATTTTTCCCGTTGCTCCTCGGTCCATCTCTTCATCTTGAGGATTTCGCCGTTTTCTCCTCTCGGAGCATCAAAACCTATAGTCACGGCAAGCCAATTTTCTATATTTGTCATTAGAAAATATTGCATTCTACCTTTCCAATACGCGAAATGTTCGCGGTTGAAGGAAGGTGGGATGTTGACGTCGTCACCAAATTTTTCTTGAAATTCCATATTCTTCCCTCTAGCTTCTTCAACTCTGGTTAGTCCGTAGAAGAGCCGGGCTCGATACCACTTGTTAGGACCTTTGTAACGCTAGAGGGGGGGGGGTGATTAGCGTCAATGAAATTCAATAGCGGTTTTGTATACAAATTCGTTTGAGCAGCGGAATATAGATAATAAAATAAAAATAATGAAAAAACAAAAAGCTAACAGTATATAACGTGGTTCAAACCGCACGGTTCCTACTCCACGGTTCGGGCTCGAATGAGCCCTAGCGATGCCAATGACACACCACTATCAAATAAATCCTTCTTGGAACAATCCGGAGGTGGAGAAACCTCGTACAATATGATTACAACAATAATCAAATGAATACAAGCAATATAGTGAAATACAAAGCAATACAAGTAAAGGAAACACTTTACAAATGCTCTTTGAATGCTTGATCGCTTGGTTGATCGAGTAGCACTTGGAGACCCTGAATTGCAACAGCAACTCGCCCCAAATTGCCTCAAGGAACCATTACTTTTTCCTCCACCACGAGCTCCATATAGCTTCAACTGTCGGAAAAGTCGATCCCGATCGATCGAGACCATCATCGATCGATGCCCTTGTCGTGAGACAACGGCTAGTTCCACGGATAAGTCCAACGGAACTACTACCGATCGATTGTGACCATCGACGATCGATGGAGTACTCACTCGACGGTCGAGTCTCGACTCCATACGTGCCCGACCACGAGCACCCCGATCGATCACAAGATCGCCGATCGCTTGCCATCCGCCATCATTGCCATCACCGATCGCTAGGCCATAACCCGCATGATCAAACCCTAGTTGACTCGGTCGATCGCCTCATGGCATCGACCGGCACACCTCAAACATGAGGTTTTAGCCCAAGTATGGTTCCCCATACTTGCTAGACCACCCTTAGCCTAGACCTAAGCCTTCTAGCCACCTCCATCAGCCTCACGCCTCTCGGATCCTCCAAGTCATCCATGACTTGTTCATCCATCGCGCTAGCCTTCAGATGCTTCCATCGGCTATGTCATGCTAACGGTGTCTACACCGCCAAGGCACATTGGACTTACGCCGCCAAGACTCCGCTTGGACTTTACGCCGCCAACCATTGGACTTATGCTGCCAAGACTCCCGCTTGGACTTTACGCAGCCAACCATTGGACTTATGCTGCCAAGACTCCCGCTTGGACTTTACGCAGCCAATATCAATCCCCTTGGACTTCAAACGCCAAGACTCAAGCTTGGACTTTCCATTTGCCAACACATGTTGGACTTCTCAATTGCCAAGACAATGCTTGGACTTTCCATTTGCCAAGTACTCAAGACTTGGACTTTCCATGCCAAGACCCATGCTTGGACTTTACCATGACAATTACATTGTCATATGTTTTTGTCGAAACATCAAAACATCAAAACATCACTCGAGTCAAACTCGAGTTCTGGTCAATCGTGACCTGGGCCGATTGCACCAACAATACTTAGAGGTCTTAGGAACAACAACATATATACAATAGATCTACCAAACTCCTTGCTCAAGTGTCTAATAACACAGCAAGAAGAAATATGGTTGTGGCACAGGAGATTGGGTCACTCCCATCTTAGACTTATCTCAAAAATAAGTCAAAATGAACTAGTTAGAGGTCTACCCAAATTAAGTAATCTAGAAAACAAAGTATGTGATGCATGTCAATAAGGAAAACAAACTAAATCTTTACACAAAACAACTAATTTAAATAGAACTAAAAGTGTATTTGAGCTTCTACACTTAGACTTATTTGACTCACATGAAGCCAAGTCACTAAATGAAAGTCAGTACTGTTTAGTAATAGTAGATGACTACTCTATGTTCACTTGGGTAAAATTCTTAAGATATAAAAATGAAACAATTGATCAATTTACTAATTTATGAAAATTATTAGAAAATGAAAAGAATTTAAAAATCAAAAGAATTAGAAGTGACCATGGGTGGAGGGAGTTTGAGAGTCATATGTTTACCAAATTTTGTAATCAAAATCGATATCACTATGAATTCTCCTACCCGAGAACTCTTCAACAAAATGGATTAGTTGAAAGAAAAAATAGAATCTTACAAGAAACCACTAGGACTATGTCAAATGAGTATAGGTTACCCGATAGATTTTGAGCAGAGGTGGTGAATATCGCTTGTTATGTCTAAAATGGAACCTTAATTATTAAACGACATAATAGAACACCCTATGAAACATATTATAATAAGATACATAATATTAGATATTTTAAAGTCTTTGGTTGTAAAGTTCATATACTAAATACTAAAGATTACTTAGGAAAATTTACATCTAAATCATCAAATGGAATATTTCTAGGCTATTCAACTACTAGTAGAGCCTATAGGGAATATAATAATGAATCTTTAAGAATCGAAGATACTATTAATGTAGTATTTAATGAAGATAATAATTCTACAAAAGTCGAATCAACCATGGAACTAACCAATCAAAACAATTAAGCCAAACTTGATGATAACACATAAAATGAGACAAATATTTCAAGAACACCTTGAATTAGACTTGATCATCCACAAAATCAAGTGTTAGGTGATCCTAATCTAGGCTTACGAACTAGGGCATCCTATAGAAATATAAATCAAATTTCACTCATATCTAAAATTGAACCCAAAATTATATATCAAGCTCTTCTTGACCCTGACTAGATCATTGCTATGCAAGAAGAGTTAGCCCAATTCACTAGGAATCAAGTTTAGGAATTAGTACCGGCACCTAAAGACAAAACCATCATATGTACAAAATGGAGTTTTCGAAACAAACTTGATGACAAAGGTGAAATTGTTAAGAATAAGGCTAGACTAGTAGCAAAAGGCTTTAGTCAAGTAGAGGGATTAGATATGATGAAACCTATGCACCAATAGCTAGACTTGAGTCAATTAGAATGTTGTTAGCCTATGTCGCACATAAGGGTTTTAGGCTATATCAAATGGATATTAAGTTGGCCTTTTAAAATGGTTTCATCAAAGAGGAAATATATGTAAATCAACCACCTAGATTTGAAGATCTAAACCAACCCAATCATGTTTTCAAACTTAGGAAAGCCTTATATGGATTAAAACAAGCACCTAAGTCATGGTATGAAAGATTAACTATTTACTTAATATCTAAAGGATTTAAGCAAGGATTAGTAGACCCAACATTATTTGTAAAAATCTTAGAAAAAGAAATATTTATAGCCCAAGTATATGTAGATAATATAATATTTGGCTCAATAAATACCCCATTCTTAAACTAATTTGTCACATTAATGGAGAGTGAGTTTGAAATGAGCCTAGTAGGTGAACTTACTTTCTTCTTAGGGTTACAAATAAAACAAACTAAGGAAGGAACTTATGTGTATCAAAATAAATATGTTAAGGAATTAATTAGAAAATTTAGTATGGAAAATACTAAAGTAGTTACTACATCTATGATAACTAATATAAAAATTGATGATGACTTAGAGGGTAAACCCATAGATTTAAAATACTATAGGAGTGCGATAGGTAGTTTTGTTATAGCTCAATGCAAGCCGACCTGATATACTTTTTGAAGTAGGTATGTGTGCAAGATTTCAATCTTGTGTCAAAGAATCACACGTAACATTAGTTAAAAGAATCTTTAGATATATAAAAGGAACACTAAATGTTGGTATCTGATACCCTAGGACTAGTAATTTTGAGCTAATCGGATATTCTAACTCAGACTATGTCGGTTGTAAGCTCGATGGGAAAAGTACAAGTGGCAGTTGCCAACTTCTAGGTCAAAGTCTAGTTAATTAGTGTAGTAAAAAATAACATTGTGTTGCATTATCTATGACCGAAGTTGAGTACATAGCAATGGGGGAGTGTGTAGCTCAACTTCTTTGGATGAAACACACTCTAAATTGTTAGTGCCTATAAGAATTATATATTTCTACAATGGTAGGATATTGTCCACTTTGGACCTAAGTCATCATGGTGTAGGACCGTTGGTGGTCGCGCTAGAGGGAGGGGGGTTAATAGCATTTTGTGTCGCTTGATGGAATTCGATCGTGCTTGTCTACAATCGTTAGTACGCAACGAAAATAGAAATACTAATACAATTACAAACAAGAATACACACGCACAAAGACACAAAATGTAACGTGGTTTGGAACCCTAGTTCTTACTCCATGGGGTGAGCTCAATAACGAGCTCTAGTGATGCACACCACCACTAATCAAACCACTCCTTCTCGATGACACACCGGAGGTGGAGAGACCTCTTACAAAGTCTTACAACAATAAGAACAAGAGATACAAGCAAATATAATGAAATAAAGTAAAGAAAACTTTACAAAGAATGTTTTTGCTTGCTTGTTTGGTTTCTTGGACTGCTCTTAAAGACTTGAAATGCACCAGCACTTCGTCTCAAATCACCCAAGGAATCGATGCCAAAAATCTTCCCTTCGTGCTCCTTACAAAGCTGCAATTGGAGCTGATTTTTGCCTAGCAATCGACTGTCCATACCTAGCAGCCGATTGCTCCTATAGTCGTTGTATCACAATGGCTTAATCCATGCTGAAAAGTTTCCAACGGATAGCTCATCAGTCGCCTACCAAACCCTAGCAGTCGACTGATGCACAGACAGTCAACTGATCAGTCGACTACCAAATCTTCTGTGCTCGTGTCCACTTAGAGCAGTGGACTGCCCTTTATGGCAGTCGACTGATGGACCAGTCGATTGCTCTCCCGAGCCGCACAGTGCCGAGCACTCAGCCTGAATGTCGAGCCACACAGTGTCGAGCAACCGGCCTAAATGCCGAGCCACACAGTGCCGAGCACTCAGCTTGAATGCCGAGCCACATAATGTCGAGCACTCAGCCTGAATGCCGAGCCACACAGTGCCGAGCCACACAGTGTGAGTCAGCCACACTAGACCAGTCAATAGGGCAAAACCTCTAGTCGCCTGATGAACCTCAAACATGAGGTTTATCCCAAGTGTGATCCCCTCATACTTGCTAGACCACCCTTAGCCTAGACCTAAGTCTTTTAGCCACCTCCATCAACCTCACGCCTATTGGATCCCTCCAAGTCATCCATGGCTTGTTCATCTATATGCTAGCCTTCAGGTGCTTCCATCAGCTATTGTCATACTAATCGAGTCTACATTGCCAAGGTACATTTGGGCTTACGCTGCCAAGACACACGCCTGGACTTTACGCTACTAAACATTGGACTTATGCCACCAAGACTACAGCTTAGACTTTATGCCGCCAATATCACACCCTTGGTCTTCCCAAATGCCAAGATCCATTTGGTACTTATGCCGCTAAGACTCCACGCTTGGACTTTACGCTATCAATATCACACTCTTGGACTTCCCTTGCCAACTCCATGTTGGACTTTCCAAATGCCAAGACCTATGCTTGGACTTTTCAAATGTCAAGTACCCAAGACTTGAACTTTACCATTGCCAAGTATACAAGACTTAGACTTTCCATGCAAGTACACAAGACTTGGACTTTCCATGCCAAGTGTCCCACTTGAACTTTCCATCATATGGTCAACCCATTGTTAAACATCAAAATACTATTCGAGTCAAACTCAAGTCCGGTCAATCGTGACCTAGGACGATTGCACCAACAATCTTCCCCTTTTTGATGTTTGACAATACCTTTAAGTTAGGCTAACAATAACCTAAACTTAAACACTTCCAATGTCAAAGCATAGTGAAGGTTTACCTAACTTAAACCTCACTTCTCTCCCTTTGGCATACAACAAAAAGACTCCCCAAGGGTATCAATGTCTCATATATCAATGAGATCTTACAATCTCCCCCTTGGTCCAAAAACATCTAGGATGTCTTCACTCTTCCTAGTGATAAGCTCATATCACTAAATGAGAGGCAATTCTTACTTCTCTAATTCTCCCCTTTAAGGAAAACACATTCATCATCCCATGATGGATAACCTCCCTCTAAAGGCTTGCTCCCCCTTGACCATTGCACCAACAATGTTCTTGGAGAGTCCCTAAGCCTATAGGAACACTAAACAATCAAAATTAAGGGAAAAAAAAATCAAACTTGAACTTTCACACACCTTAAAATTTAATTCTCACCCTAAACAACATCCTAATCCATATCCAATGGATTTTCACCCTTCCAATATTTTCCAAAGCATATCCTAGGGTTAGAAAATGTTAGGGTAGCCTAAAGTAACTGATACTGGCCTAAACAAACCTTGTTTACTTGAAATTAGACTTGGTAGTCTACTACAAAAATCCAGAAATCAGAATTGAATTTTGTTAATTCATAAGTAATTATACATAATTTGAAAAATAATTAAACTTCATACGTATAATACTCATGTCAATCATTATGGGTGAAAAATAAAATACCCATTAAATAGTGAGATTAATACAAAGTTAAAAAACAAAGATAACTTCAATATTTTGAGCCTACTTTGTATTAACTTCATCAAGGGTGACTTCTATCAAAAGATAGACTACACCAAGGTTTTTCAAAATAATTTTGAAATGATTTTAAAACCTTATATTGGATCATGATCTATGGGCTCAATGCACATAACTTGCACATTAGCTTTCCCCATGATCCCTCTTTATTATTTAATGAGTTCTAAGTTCATTATGATGTACTAAGTAAGCACATAAACTTAACTCATTTCTTAGCATTTCACATGCATCTAAGGTGTATAAAAATACACACAAGTCAATTTAATGTGAGATGTGGATTTTTGTTCTTCCTAATCTAAGGTTTCATGCATTTCTAGGCAACTCTATTTGATTCCCTTATACATGGGACTTCAAATCATGTCATAGTCCTTAAATCAATTTTAATTAATTCTAAATGCATGAATGATGATTATGGCACATAAGATAGCATAAATAAGCATGTGTCAATAATTATGATGTCATGGCATATAAACGACTAAGTACAAACATGTCATAAAAACACCTAAACATGATCATGAGATTTTAAAAGATTAAATGAAATATGATGTCATGACATGACAAGGGAAATAAAGCATGACAAGTATAAAATACAAAGGTATATAATACCTAAGTGTTAAGCCCAAATTGTCATTTCTAAAATTAAATCCATATTTGTCATAATGGATCAATCTCCCAAGTGTGCCAAAAACTCAAAATGGCACATCATGACTCTAAAACTAATTGTGTCAATTTGATCAATTTTTCAAACTTCTCAAATTTAATTGGCATATCCTAAAATCCTTTAGGACATAAATTCTAACCTTATTTCCAAAGTATCCCATAACCTTGGAAATGACTTAAAGTGTCAACTTTGCTATGATTAGGTTAACTACTCATCCATTCAAGGTTGACACAACCTAACCCATCTAGCGTGAAGGAATCGCGCTCCTAGGAACTCAATATCTATTGGAGCTCCTTGGGTTTAGTAGGTACTCACTAGGGATATCCTCCCTTAGTACCTTCCTAATGACATTCCTAGGCTTTGAAGCCTTGGTCATTTGGGTCTTGTCTAGATTGATTCTAGGGGTAACTCCCCTTGTAACCTTCTTAGTGGCTTTTCTAGGTTTCATGGAAACCTTGGCCACTATCCACACATCATGGTTAACCTTAGGGATGACTTCCCTAGTAACCTTGGTTTTCCTAGACCTAGATTTAGTTCCATAATCAAATGAAACATTGTGGTAGGTCTCCTTGGGATTAGGTTTGTGACCCAAACCTTTCTTGCCCCTAGATGGTTCTTGTCTATTAACCCCTAATTTTGGACTCCTAGACCCTTTAATTGAATTTGTCATTCTTGCAAGGGTCTTCCCCAATTTTTTAAGTATTGATCTCAAGACTTGATTTTCTAACTCTAATTTCTCAAATTTGATGGGCCCATTATTTCTTTGAGTATGTTTGTTCTTTCTAGGCATATGTCTAGATTTCTTGGGGTTAATGCCTAAATGATCTTTTATCTTCCTAATAGTTTCCCTAGGTAGGATTATTGTTTCTAGATTTTTCTTTAACCCTAAAGTTATAAGACTTAGCACATAAACAAAAGTATTTGTTTTTAGCATGATCTTTATCATGATGAATAGCAAGAACATTAAAATTATTCCTAGCATGCTTTTGACTATTAATTAAGGAAGGAGCATTATTTAAATTTACCTTAGGGTTTGCCTTAGCTCCCCCTACATTTGAGACTCCTCCTTGCCCTTGGTTTGCTTCCTTCTCCTAGGGCATTGAGTCCTATAGTAGCCCCGTTGATTACACTTAAAGCAGACAATGTGCTCTTTGCTCTTCCTAGTGGAGACTCCGATTTCCTTGGTCTTTGGCACAACTTGTGATGTCTTCTTGACCCGTTTCGGACACTTACTCTTGTAATGTCCTACTTCCCTACACTTAAAGCATACAATATGATTTTTTATTTTTAATCACATCATTTGAGTTACCTAGGTCAGTGATGGGAACCATAGTTGGTTCTTCATCTCTCCCAAAGGTAGATGGTTCTTCTTGCTCTTGTTCTTGCTCCGACTCCAGTGATCTAGTCTCCTCTCCCTCAATCTTAGAGGTAGAGGCTTCTTCAATTTCCTCCTCTGATCCGGATGTTGAGAATCTCTCAACCTCCGAATCCTTAAGCTCTTGGGATGATGGAGTACTCTCTTCTTCTTGAGCTTGAGAGGATGAACACTCCTCTTCTTACTTATCTTGGACCGATGCGAGCTCTTCATGGAACTTGGCTAACTTGATCCATAGTTCTTTAGCATCTTGACATTCACCTAGCTTGTACAAAATATCATTAGGGATTAAATTTTCCAAAAAATTTGTTACCTTAACCTCAATCTTGAATTTTTGGCATTGCTCTTGGATCCACTTCTCCAATTTTTGAACATTTCCCTTCTTATCCCTAGGGGGTTCGAAACCTTCCACCAAGATGAACCAATCTTCGATATTCATTATGAGGAAAGTTTCTTTACTCTCCTTCCATTTGTCAAAGCCCCCAATTTCATAAAATTCATACGGCGGTGGAGTGTTGATGCCAAGACTTAGTCTAAGACTTGGCTCCTCCATCTTCCTTCTTCCCTCCAACGTTGCTCTTGCGGCGATGAGTCCGGTGAAGAGCTCCAAGCTCTGATACCAATTGTAAGACCATTGGTGGTTGTGCTGGAGGGGGGTGAATAGTGTTTTGCATCGCATGATGGAATTCGATCGTGCTTGTCTACAATCGTTAGTACGCAGCGGAAATAGAAATACTAATACAAATACAAACAAGAATACACAAGCACAAAGACACAAGATGTAATGTAATTCGAAACCCTAGTTCCTACTCCACGGGGGCGAGCTCAATAGCGAGCTCTAGTGATGCACACCACCACTAATCAAACCACTCTTTCTCGGTGACACATCGGAGGTGGAGAAATCTCTTTCAAAGTCTTACAACAATAAGAACAAGAGATACAAGCAAATACAATGAAATACAGTAAAGAAAACTTTATAAAGAATGTTTTTGCTTGCTTGTTTGGTTGCTTGGACTGCTCTTGAAGACCCTGAAATGCATCAGCACTTCGCCTCAAATCGCTCAAGGAATCGATGCCAAAAACCTTCCCTTCATGCTCCTTATAAAGTTGCAACTCGGGCTGATTATCGCCTAGTAGTCGACTGCTCCTGTAGCCATTATCTCACAATGGCTTAATCCACGCTAGAAAGTTTCCAACGAAGAGCTCATCAGTCAACTGCCAAACCCTAGCAATCGACTGATGCATAGACAGTCGACTGATCAGCCGACTACCAAACCTTCTGTGCTCGTGTCCACTTAAAGCAGTCGACTACCTTTCATGGCAGTCGACTGATGGACTAGTCGATTGCTCTCTCGAGTCACACAGTGCTGAGCACTCAGCCTAAATGCCGAGCCACACAGTGTCGAGCAATCGACCTAAATGCCAAGCCATACAGTGCCGAGCAATCATCCTGAATGTTGAGCCACACAGTGCCGAGCAATCAACCTAAATGTCGAGCCACAACCTGAATGTCGAGCCATACAGTGCCGAGCACTCAGCCTGAATGTCGAGACACATAGTATCGAGCACTCAGTCTGAATGTCGAGCCACACAGTGTGAGTCGACTACATTGGACCAGTCGACTGATGAACCTCGCACATGAGATTTACCCCAAATATGAATCCCTCATACTTGCTAGATCACCCTTAGCCTAGAGCTAAGCCTTCTAGCCACCTTCTCCAGCCTCATGCCTATTGGATCCCTCTAAGTTCATCCATGACTTGTTCATCCATACGCTAGCCTTCAGGTACTTCCATCGACTATTGTCTTGCTAATCGGGTCTACATTGCCAAGGTACATTTGGGCTTACGCTGCCAAGACACACACTTAGACTTTACGCTGCCAAACATTGGACTTATGCCGCCAAGACTACAGCTTGAATTTTATGCCGCCAATATCACACCCTTGGACTTCCCAAGTGTCAAGATCCATTTGGACTTATGCTGCTAAGACTCCACGCTAATATCCCACTCTTGGACTTCCCTTGCCAACTCCATGTTGGAATTTCCAAATGCCAAGACCCATGCTTGGACTTTCCAATTACCAAGTACCCAAGACTTGGACTTTACCATTGCTAATAGGGTTGTAAACGAGCCGAGCCGAGCCAAGCTAAGCTTTATAGTGTTCAGACTTGTTTGATAAGATAACTAAGCCGAGCCGAGCCGAGCCAAGCCTAAAATTAATCAAGCTATCGAAAAACCTGTTCAAGCTTGGCTTGGTATCTTTTTTTTTAGCTTGAGCTTGGCTTGAGCTTGAATTGAGCTTGACTTATTTAATGGGTATCGAGCTCCTAATAAAGCTTGATTCAAGATTGTTTAAATTTGGCTTATTTAAACGTTATCAAACTCTTAAGTCAAACTTTTTTGTTTATTTAAAATTTCACTAATTTAATCCTGATTTATAAATGAGTATAAATAAGTTCAAAAATAATTTTTAAAAGAGTCTAATCATAAATCGGCTTGTTAATGTTCACGAACATTGTTCACGAACACTGTTCATGAACATTAACAAGCTGAATATATATGTGTTCAAGCTTATTAATTTAATTTATCAAGTTGTTCAAGCTTGTTTATTAATTGACTTTGATGCATATTGAACGAACGTAAACGAGCTCTTACCAAGTCGAACACCAAGCTTATTCATGAACGCTTGGTTCGTTTACAACCCTAATTGCCAAGTATACAAGACTTGGACTTTCCATGCCAAGTACACAAGACTTGAACTTTCCATGTCAAGTGTCCCACTTGGACTTCTCCATCATATGGTTAACCCCATGTCAACCATATAGTCAACCTATTGTCAAACAATGGTCAACCCATTATCAAACAATGGTCAACCCATTATCAAACATCAAAATACTACTCGAGTCAAACTCGAGTCCAGTCAATCGTGACCTAGGTCAATTGCATCAACACATGATTTTATTTTTGGGTTTTATCCAAAATGTCTCATACCAATGAAGATATCTTTTTATCTTATAAGCACATAATCTTTTCCATGTCTTACCAATGTGGGACTTGTAGAAGATTTGACGCCGCTAGAGGGGGGGTGAATAGCGCGAGAGCCGTACGAAGATGGAATTCGTTCGCGTGCTTGTCTACAATTCGTGTTAGCGCAGCGGAATAATAATAATAATAACAATACACGAAATACAATCACAAACACAAGCACAACACGAGGATGTAACGTGGTTCGGAACCGTAACGGTTCCTACTCCACGGATCGAGCTCTAACGAGCTCTAGCGACGCCAATGCAATCACTAATCAATAAACTCCTTCTCGACAACAAGTCGGAGGCGGAGAAACCTCGTACACAAGATTACACTAAGTAATACACAAAAATACAAGCAAAATACAAGGAAATGTAAAGAACACTTTGCAAACTAGGGTTTGAGCGCTTTGCTTGTTGGTTGCTTGGATGAGGATGAAGGGCCCTGAAATGCACCTGCAAATCGCCTTCAAATCGCCTCAAGTAAGCTCCCAAAAATCTGATGCTTGAGCCTTCCACGAACAGCTGCTTTTATCCTCCCTCGCCGATTTCCGCGCAATGACGCCATGAGTCCCTCCGATCGCCGCCAACATCAGATGTGAGACAACGGCTCAATCCACGCTGGACAAGTTCCAACGGACTCTCACCACGATCGCCAACATTGGCGGGCCGATCGCTAACGCTCGTAGTCGATCGCCTCGGCTACGGAGCGCGCTTCGCTCGACACTGACCGGGCGATCGCCATCCTCGCGCCGATCGCATCGATATCACGATCGCTCCCATGAGCAATGACCGCCGGAGCCTCAGCTCTCAAACGGCAAATAACTGTCGACTGCAATGAACCGCCATAATACTCGACTGCCAACCTCAAGAATGAGGTTTTAACCCAAGTATGGTGCCCCCATACTTGCCAAACCACCCTTAGCCTAGACCTAAACCTTCTAGCCACCTCCATCAGCCTCACGCCTCTCGGATCCCTCCAAGTCATTCATGACTTGTTCATCCATCGCGCTAGCCTTCAGGTGCTTCCATCGGCTATGTCATGCTAACGGTGTCTACCGCCAAGGCACATTGGACTTACGCCGCCAAGACTCGCTTGGACTTTACGCCAAATATCAATCCCTTGGACTTCTCAAATGCCAAGACTCAAGCTTGGACTTTTCCTTGCCAACCCATGTTGGACTTTCCATGCCAAGACCCATGCTTGGACTTTCCATTTGCCAAGACCCATGCTTGGACTTCTCATTTGCCAAGACCCATGCTTGGACTTCTCATGCCAAGTGCTCAAGACTTGGACTTTCCCAATTGCCAAGTGTCCCACTTGGACTTTCCATGCCAAGTACCCAAGACTTGGACTTTCCCAAATGCCAAGTGTCCCACTTGGACTTTCCATGCCAAGTACCCATGACTTGGACTTTCCCATAAACACATGGTCAACCCTAGTCAACCACCAAAGTCTCCCTCGAGTCAAACTCTAGTGCAGTGATTATAACATAAACAATCTCCCAACATATTAACCGACATTAATGTCAAACATCAATGTCAATCCTATGTCTAACATACTTTGTCAAACATACTTTGTTGTCAAACATCAAAACATCACTCGAGTCAAACTCGAGTCTGGTGATGACCTGGGCCGATTGCACCAACAATCTCCCCCTTTTTGATGTTTGACAAAAACCAAATAAAACCATGAGTTAGAACACTAACTCAAATCCCTTACCAATTATCCCAAATTGGCAAACACTCACCAAATGTTCTCCCCCAAACATTCAAGTGAACAACTAAATCAAACGTTCGCCCCCAAACATTCGCCCCCTTTTTGACTAACATCAAAAAGGTTTTCTCTCCAAGGAGGTCAATGTCTCATGTGCCAATGAGATCTTACAATCTCCCCTTGATAAAAATACCTAGGATGCCTACCATCTTCCTAGTGATAAGTCCCATATCACTCAAGAGAGGCACTCTATCTCACTCTCCCAATTTCCAAATTGGGTACCTTCACCCATCAATTTTCAATTGATAACATTCTCCCAAAGGAACATCCATCATCCCAAGATGGATACCTCCCCTAAAAGCTTGCTCCCCTTGACCATTGCACCAACAATGTCCTCGAAAGCCCTAAGCCAATAGGAACTCTAAACCATCAAAATTAAGGTTCTAAGTTCAACATAGAACTTTTACTCACCCTAAATTTGATACTTTGACCTAACATAACTCCTAATCCATATCCAATGGATTTTCACCCTTCATAATGCTTCCCAAAGCATATCCTAGGGTTAGGAGTGGTTAGGAACCTTTACCATAGCTGAACACGGGCTAAGCAAACCTTGTTAACCCGAAATCAGACATGGCAATGACTTGACAATTATCACGATCACATTATCACCGATCACACCAATGGCAATGATCGTAGCTGAATTTTCCGAAATTTAGCTATCAGAATCCAATTTCAGAAAATCATAACTAATTATACGTATATCGAAAAATCATGAAATTTGATACGTATAATACTTATGACCAAAACAATGGGTGAAAAATATTTGAAAAATAATTTACCCATAAAATAGTGAGTTTGATACAAAACTCAAAACCATTGAAATTTTCAATGTTTTGGCCCTATTTTGTATCAACTTCATCAATGGTGATTGCTATCAAAAGATAGACTTCACCAAGGTTTTCTAAATTGATTTTAAAATGATTTCAAAACCTTATTTTGGATCATATTCCTTGGGCTCTAAGTACATGACTTGTACACAAGCTTTCCCAATGATCCATCAGTCATATAAGATGAGTTTTAGTTCATCTAGATGCAAACACTATGCACCTTGAACTTAACTCATATCCTAGCATCTCACATGTATCTAGGGTGTATAAATACACATACATGTCAATTGGATGTGAGATGTGGGTTTTGGTTCATTTAATCTAGGGTTTCATGCATTTTTCTAAGGCAACCCTACTTGATTCTCTTATAAATGGGACTTCAAGTCATGCCATTATCCTTAAATCAATTTTAATCAAATTTTCTTAAATGCATGAATGATTATGGCATTAACGATGATATAAATAAGCATATGCTCATAATCATGATGTCATGGCATAAAATAAGATCTAAAACCACATGACATTTACCTCTATCCTAAACATGAACATGACATATAGAATGATTAAAAATAAGCATGATGTCATGGCATGTTATATGGCAAACAAAACATGGCATATAAAATATATAGGTATAGTAATACCTAAATTTTAATATTAATTGTCATTTCATATAATTAATTATATTTTGCCATATTTCTAGTTTTCTCCCAAGTGTGCCAAAAACCCAAAATGGCACACTAACCTCTAAACCTAAATTGTGCCAATTTTGATCATTTTATCAAACTTCTCAAGTAATATTGGCACATCCTAAAAACTTTTAGGATTAAGACTTAAATGTATTTCCAAGGCAACCATAACCTTGAAAATAACCTAAAATGTCACCTTTATTATGGTTGAGTTAGCTACCCATCCAATCAAGGTTGGCACACCCTAAACCCATCTAGCGTGAATCTATCACGCTCCTAGGAACCCAAAACCTATTTGAGCTCCTTGGGTTAACTAGGTATTCCTTAGGGATAACCTCCCTAGATACCCTCCTAATGACCCTCCTAGGATTGTTAGCCTTGGTCATTTGGATCTTACCTAGGTTGACTCTAGGGGTAACTCCCCTTGCAACCTCCTTAGTGGCCACCCTAGGTTTCCTAGAAACCCTAGCCACTAGGCACACCCTTTGGTCAACTCTAGGGATGACTTCCCTATTGACCTTGGTCTTCCTAGACCTAGTTTGTGTTCCATAGTCAAATGGAACACTATGATAAGCTACCTTAGGCTTAGGTTTGTGACCCAAACCTTGCTTGCCCTTGGTTGACTTTTGACTCTTAGGTCTTAAGTATTGACTTTGACTTTTTGACCTAGGAGTTTGACCATTAGACCCTTGAACTTGATTTTGTATATTTCTAAGGGTCTTTTCTAATTTCTCAAGCCTTGACCTCAAGGCTTGGTTTTCTAATTCCAATTGCCCAATTGATTTTTGATTGAGTTCTTGGGCATGGGACTTTTTAGGCATATGCCTAGTCCATTTGGGATTAAGACCTAGGTGCTCTTGCACCTTTCTAATGGTCTCCCTAGGTAAAGTTTTTCTAGAGTTATTTGACCTAGGTTTGTCCTTAGATAAGTTATTTTTAGGGACATTAGTCCCAAATTTCTCCCTATTATCTAAGTAAACATTCTTAGCTCCTAAGCAAAAATACTTATTTCTATTAGCATGCTTTTTATAAATTGCAAGTGAATTGAAATCCCTAGCATGATTTTGCTTGTAAATTGAAGAGGGAGCAAAATTAGAAGTTACCCTAGGGTTTGCCTTAGCTCCCCCTACATATGATGCCCCATTTTGAGTCTTCTTGTCCCCTTTCTTGCATTGACTCCGGTAGTGTCCCGGTTGTCGGCACTTGAAGCATATGATATACTCCTTGCTCTTGATATTTGGGGAACCGGCATCCTTAACTTTTGGAACCGGTGGAGCTTTCCTAATCTTCTTTGGGCACTTGCTCTTATAGTGCCCGGTTTCCCTACACTCAAAACATATTATATGCATTTTATTATTAACACATATGTTTGAGTTACCTAGGTTAATGGAGACCGGAATTGGACTTTGGGCTTCTTCATCTTGAGGATGTGAAGCTTCTTCTTGATGTTCCGGTATGGAAGTTCTCTCCTCCCCCTCAATCCTTGAAGTGGATGCTTCTTCCACTTCCTTCACATCTTCCGATCCGGATGTTGATTCCCTATCAACCTCCGAATCCTCACTTCCTTGTGAGGATGATCTCTCTTCTTCACCCTCCTTATCTTCTTGAATTGATGGTGAACTTTCTTGAGCTTGAGAGGGTGAGCACTCCTCTTCTTCTTCTTCTTCTTGGACCATTGATGGGCTTTCATGGAGCTTTGCCAAATCGCTCCATAGCTCCTTAGCATCCATGCATTCACCTAGGCTACACAAGAATTCATTTGGAATTAAATCAAAAATGAATTTGATTACCTTCTTGTTTTTCTCGAATCTTTGGAGTTGATCTTCACTCCATCTCTTCTTCTTGAGGAAACCACCTTTTGGTCCTCTAGGATACTCAAATCCTTCCATTAATAGAGACCATTCCTCGAAGTCCCTCATCATCAAAAAATCTTCAATTCTTCTCTTCCAAGAATCGAAGCCTTCTTGTCCATATAATGAGTACGGGACCGGTGTGTTGATGTCCCAACCTAGCTTGTCTTGAAATTCCATCTTTACCCTCTAGCGTATTGCTCCCGGTTGTTAATCCGTTGAAGAGCCACGGGCTCGATACCACTTAGAAGATTTGGCGCGAGAGGGGTGAATAAGCGAGCCGTACGAAGATGGAATTCGTTCGCGTGCTTGTCTACAATTCGTGTTAGCGCAGCGGAATAATAATAATAATAACAATACACGAAATACAATCACAAACACAAGCACAACACGAGGATGTAACGTGGTTCGGAACCGTAACGGTTCCTACTCCACGGATCGAGCTCTAACGAGCTCTAGCGACACCAATGCAATCACTAATCAATAAACTCCTTCTCGACAACAAGTCGGAGGCGGAGAAACCTCGTACACAAGATTACACTAAGTAATACACAAAAATACAAGGAAATGTAAAGAACACTTTACAAACTAGGGTTTGAGCGCTTTGCTTGTTGGTTGCTTGGATGAGGATGAAGGGCCCTGAAATGCACCTGCAAATCGCCTTCAAATCGCCTCAAGTAAGCTCCCAAAAAAAAACTGATGCTTGAGCCTTCCACGAACAGCTGCTTTTATCCTCCTCGCCGATTTCCGCTGGATCGCCATGAGTCCCCGATCGGCCGATCGCTAACATCAGATGTGAGACAGCAACGGCTCAATCTACGCTGACAAGTTCCAACGGACTCTCACCGATCGATCACAACATTGGCGGCCGATCATAACGCTCCGTATCGATCGTCTCGCCACGAGCGTTCTATGCTCGACATCGATCGGCAATCATTCATCCTCGGCGATCGATCACATCGACATCGCCGATCGCCCATGAGCAGTGACCGCCAGAGCCTCAAAGTCTCAAACGGCAATGAACTTCGACTCTCGCAATGAACCGGCCATAATACCAGTCGACTGCCAACCTCAAGAATGAGGTTTTAACCCAAGTATGGTGCCCCCATACTTGCCAGACCACCCTTAGCCTAGACCTAAACCTTCTAGCCACCTCCATCAGCCTCACGCCTCTCGGATCCCTCCAAGTCATTCATGACTTGTTCATCCATCGCGCTAGCCTTCAGGTGCTTCCATCGGCTATGTCATGCTAACGGTGTCTACACCGCCAAGGCACATTGGACTTACGCCGCCAAGACTCCGCTTGGACTTTACGCCGCCAATATCAATCCCCTTGGACTTCTCAAATGCCAAGACTCAAGCTTGGACTTTTCCTTGCCAACCCATGTTGGACTTTCCATGCCAAGACCCATGCTTGGACTTTCCATTTGCCAAGACCCATGCTTGGACTTCTCATTTGCCAAGACCCATGCTTGGACTTCTCATGCCAAGTGCTCAAGACTTGGACTTTCCCAATTGCCAAGTGTCCCACTTGGACTTTCCATGCCAAGTACCCAAGACTTGGACTTTCCCAAATGCCAAGTGTCCCACTTGGACTTTCCATGCCAAGTACCCATGACTTGGACTTTCCCATAAACACATGGTCAACCCTAGTCAACCACCAAAGTCTCCCTCGAGTCAAACTCGAGTCTGGTCAATTATAACCTGGGTCGATTGTATAAACAATTTCCCCAACATATTAACCGACATTAATGTCAAACATCAATGTCAATCCTATGTCTAACATACTTTGTCAAACATCAAAACATCACTCGAGTCAAACTCGAGTCCTGGTCAATCGTGACCTGGGCCGATTGCACCAACAGGACTTTGATTGTATTCTCCATACTCCTAACAATCCCCCTCTCAAACGAAGGACCACATTGAGTCCCCCCTCAATCCTATCTATCATCGAAGGACTTCCTCTGCTTAATGTCCGATCCTCAACCCACCAGAACTTCCTGCCAACTGTTTGATCCTCCTGATCCAGTTGGACTTCCTACCAGTTGTCCAGCCCTTCTGGTCCAATTGGACTTTTTGCCAATTGTTCGGTCCTCCCGACCCAACTGGACTTCCTGCCTAGTGTTTAGTTCTCTTGATTCAGACATGGGAGATCCACTTCCTTCGTTTGAGGTTTATGGTTTGACATGGATCATGGCTCTGATACCAATTGTTAGTGCCTATAAGATTCATATATCTTCATAATGGTATGATATTGTCCACTTTGGGCCTAAGTCCGCATGATTTTTTTTTAGCTTTACTCAAAATGCCTCGTACCAATGGAGATTTCTTTTTATCTTATAAGCACATAATTTTTTCCATGTTTTACCAATGTGGGACTTTGATTGTATTCTCCATACTCCCAACATAAATGACTTCCAACTAGACTTTAAGGACACTAAAGTCATGATAGATAACATTAGTTCGATCAATCTAACTAAAAATCTAATACATTATTCAAGATCTAAACACATAAGTAAAACATCACTTTATTAGAGAACATGTAACTAATAGTGATATTAAACTTGATTATGTGGAATCTAAATCAAACCTAGCTGACATATTCACCAAACCTTTACCCGAATCCAAATTTAGTTTACTTAGAAGGAAATTAGGAATGTGTTTAGTAGAGTAGGAATTATTCTTACTTACATTATTTATCTATCTTTTATTTTGTTTTCTTTGGAACTAGCATATGATCTACCTTAGAAATCATGAGCCTATAGATTTATGGAGTCAATACATCTCACAACACTTAGGTCTAACTTGATTGTATACTTAATCATATAGATGAGTGTGAGATGTTAGAACCTTACTCCTAGTTCCAGATGTAAATTAAGTGCATCGATATAAATCATGGAGTATAATTATTAAACCAATCATTTTAGTGACTAACTCTCATCAATACTTAGTAATAATTCAATATCATTTGAGTCAAAATGGAGTTAGATATTTTCTTAAGGATTATTAGATTGTTTATTTTAAATATTATTTTAAAAAAAAAGTAAATGGCACATGCTTTGATTCATGAATTTGGTTAAGTGTTCCAAATTTTACATGAAAATGTTTTAATGTGTTAATGTTATTCTTTAAAATTAACATTAAATGCTTTCTTCATTTTTGATATATGTCAAAGGGGAAGAGATAAAAGTTAAGAGTTTTTGTTTTTTAAATTTGTTTGCAAACATTTCTGGTTATGTTTTCAAAACTCACCAAGTATTAAGGGGGAGGTAAGGTAATATTAAGGGGGAGTCTTTTGAAAATTAAAGCAATTATTTCCTTATCTTTGAACTATATTGTCATAAATCAAAAAGGAGGAGATTGTTGGTTCCGGGGCACCAGATAATCGAACCTGAGTTTGATAATAACAAAGACTCAAAGTTAAGTCATTATGTGATCTTATATTGTGTATAAAGTGTACAAAACTTGAATAGTCTTAGCTGAGCTCAAAGACATCACAAGGAATGGTGGTCAAAGATCAGATGCTAAGTAACAGATCAGACGAACCAAGGGTAAGAAAGGTAAACTCCGTGTGAGGAGCGATGGTAAGGTCGCATCCTCGGTATGGGGACAACCCTAAGCATCAATCCGACTAAGGGTTATGGGGGAATGCCGAAGTCGAGATCGGACAATCAAAAACTGTCGTTACCACTATTGTTGTATATGACTTGGACTAATCTTGTGATGCAGGTGATTGAATGAAACTCAACTACAATAGTTGACTGGAAGGCAGCAACAGTCAACTGGAAAGAATCAACAGTCGATTGATTTGCGCATGAAGAGCCAAGTTGTCACCTCAAAGATAAGAAGTTTGGATAAAGTTTATCTAGATCAAGATTTAGATCTAGATCTTGACGAAATGGATGATCTCAAAGGCCTAGGAAACTCTATAAAAGAAGAGTTAGACATAAACCCTAGATCTCACTTTGCTCCTAAATGTTCTTGCTCTCCTACCGTGCTCCTTCGTGCTACAACACTACTCCGACCGTGCTTCTTCTTTTAACTTTAATTGTTAGTATATTGAGCTTATCATTCTTTTGTACTTAATTTGTATAAGGATCGATAAGATTATTACCGACCCTTTAATCTTTTGTAATCGTCTTGTCTCTTACCTTTAATGAGGAAGAGACTCTTTTAATTGTTTGCTCTCTCGAAAGCGATCAAAGATCATAGGGGTCTTGGATTAGCAACCTTTTAGTTGTGAATCAAGTAAAAACAAAACATATCCTTAGTTTTTTGTTTTAGCTTTGTTTTCCGCTGCAAAGGTTTTTAAAAGAAAAGAAAGTTTTTAATACGCTATTCACCGCCCTCTAGTGCATCCTACGATCCAATAGATTGTGCCCGTCCTACGATCCAATAGATTGTGCCCGATTTACGACTGTGATTGGCCCAGATTCCGATCAGATCACAAATGTGATTGGGTTGGATTCCAATCAGATTTGTGACCGAAATCCAATCGTGATATGATCAAACTCCGATGTCGATTGGAGCGCGACAGGATTCCATCCGGATCGCGACCGGATTCATATCGGATCGCGACAAGAATCCGACCGCTCGACAGTGATGCCAAACGACAAAGGGTTCCAACGGTGAAACACTGTGCATTTCCTATTACTGTGCATGCTCGGACACGCACGAGTTGTGGACCATGCAATGTGCAGTATATCAAACTCGAAATCCACAATTGCGATCCAGTTGGAGTCAGAGTCTGACCAGATCGAGCTAGATTTCGGTTGAATCCTGACTGGAATCCAATCGAATTATGACTACCAATGTCGTGGCCACTAGCAGACCAGCGTAATCGTGATTGATTTTGACCATGATTCATCCAAAATCTACCCACAAATAGGTGACCCGCAGTTGGATTCTAGTCAAATTACGATCGGAATCAGCCTCGATTGTGGTCACCGGTAGTTGCGGCATTGGCAGCCTAATTCGACCACGGTTCAATAGGAGGGACATTGATGGCAACCCCGATGGGTTTAGGGGTTGGGCTATAGTGCAGATGACCATCGATGGTGTAGAATTTCGTCGAAGATTGCGGATAGAAATCGATGACAAAGAATTTTGCCGGAGATCGTAGATGGCAATCGACTCCATCGGCACCATCCAATTTACGATTTGCATGTGTGTGTGTGTCTATATATATATATATATATATATATATATATATATATATATATATATATAATTTACGATTTGCATAGTAATGAAGAATGCATAATACTTTCGTTGAGGTACTATATCTCATCCCTGAACTGTCGGAGTCGCCGACACCATCCTCACAACCATCAGTAGGCTCGTGATCTCCATCGGAGTGCAATCGCTTATAATCGAGTAAGAATTCAGCCTGATCGCAACTGCAACAGCGTGGTTGATCGTGGGCACAACATCATGGCCCCAATTGGGTCGGATTCTGGCCACGATTTGGGCAAAAATTCGACCATTATCCAGTCGGAATTCGTTTGTTGTCCGATCGGACTCCAACTCTAGGCGTGGTTCGGACAATGACTATGTCAAGCGACTGCATGGCCAAGCGAAAGATTGTGCTCGAACAAAGTTACTATATATTTTTCGTTAATGTACTCATTCGTGCAAAGCGTGTAGATATCCATCGCATATTATATCAAATTTGTATGTGTATCTATATAAATTTTAAAATCATTGGAAGTAGATATGAATCAATTATTTCAAGTGAATGTGGAGGGGCGATGGTGGTGGATAACTTATTTTGTACGTGAACTTGAAAGCTAAGTGACACATGTCGGAGACTCGTGGCATTTTAAATTTGAAATCATTTTATCAATTCCAGATGCATGCTAGTTTTTAAACAAATGAAAAAAAAATAAAAATAAAAAATAAAATCCTTTTTTAAAAAAATGAGCTTTTTTTAATTCATTATATAAAGAAAAGGCATCTCAGCCATTTTTTTAACCCTTAAATATCTCTCTAAATAGGCTACACATACCTACTACTATACAAAATCTAAAAATATATATAATTTTAAAATTTTAATAAAAAATAATATAAATTATAACTTCATCTCCTAACGGTCACTCGACACTTCGACCTTTCAGAGCTCAAATATCTAACATATCGACTTGATTACTCAAAGTTATTTAATTCCACTTTTTAGGTACACTCAGCTCATTTTCCTCCTCTTCCCTCTCTTTGAGAATACAGAGATCAATTTTTGAAGATTGTAAAATTTTTTGAGATGTTTATTTTTTCACCATGCTAAATTTTAGTTAGATAAAATACTTCTCATGATTTATCTCTTTTACAATAGTTATAAGACAAATTGATAGGGATTGCCAGGATGATAAATTTCACCTTTTGCCCAAATAAGAGAATACAGAGCAATTGATCTTTGTGGATATCGCCTTGGATATCAATCTACAAATCAAGGGAACATTAAAGGTGGATTAATTTTATCGGTGCGACTTTTCCGACACTCAAATTAGTATGCACCGAGGAAAAGGAAAAATTGTAGAGTAGAGCAAATAAAAAGAATAACAAATGAAGAAAATTTAGAGAAGAAGAGTTATCTCTGTGTATGATATCGAGAAAGAATTATTTTTTCTCTTACATTCAGAGGTTTTATATATTAGCTCGACACTGTCTCATCAATCAATTCTATCAATTAATCACATTCTTTAATGGGTTATTAGAGGACCACTATTATACTAAATCATCACACTCTGGCATGCTCCTTCTTTACTATTCATTGAGGAAAACATAATATTATAGATAGATTATCACATATACCATATGTGTTAATTAGTGCTCAGAAGAATAGATAATCTTCGAAAAAAATCAATAATACTTAAAAGAATCAATAATACTCGAGGGGACAGATAGTGTTCGAGAAAGTCAATAGTATTCGAGAGAATAAATAGTGTTCGAAAAAATCAACAGTACTTCCGAGGACGAATAGTATTCGGAAGAATAGATAGTACTCAAAAAAATTAATAATATTTCGGAGAACAAAGGGTGTTCGAAAAAATCAATAGTATTCAAGAAGACATATAACATTAGAAAAATTAAAAGTATTCGAATGTATAGATAATGTTCAAAAAGAAGAATCAATAATACTCGAAGGATCAACGGTGCTTTAGAGATCACCAGATAACGAAAATCTCGAATACCATATAAATAATATTTATATTTCCCTATGGACGTACATTTAGCAAATGGATAACAATGTTTAATCAATCCCATTTAATAGAATAAGACTTTATTATTATTATTATTGTTATATGTTTTCTCAGTAAGGACAAAGAGAAATTAAACACACAATTAATGCTTGTTCTTCCTTAAAAGAATGGAAGTTTTTTTTCTCCTTTTTTTGACAAACTCGACGACAGTTAGTTTGAGATTGTAGTTACTGAAAATAACATCTTCTTATATGTTCATATCTACAAGGCGCAACCAAGCATTTAATTTGGCTTCTCTACGCTCTCATTGATCTACCGGAAGTCTGTTCTGCGCCCAGAGAGAGAAGCCACCTTCTACGTCAGTGATGCCAGTGAAACCCTGCATGCGGATCGAAATCAACAAGTTAATTAATTAACAATCATGCACTGCACTCTGATCTCTCTTGAATTTTCTCAAAACATCTCTATAATTCACTGATGCATGCCAAAGATGTATAAGCTGCATGTCCTTACTGCAGATGCAAGCTCAACTGCTGCCATCAGTGATCTCCTTCCACTTTGGCATCCCTGTGCAAAAAGATCCATTTTCCAGAAATAAAACAAAAATATATAATTCAAGAACTCGATTCACAATTAATTAACGTAAACTCACAATTATTATCTCATCGTCCTTGCTGAAGGCTGACAGGACTTGAACCAGAAAGTTGGGATTTTTAGTCAGCCCTGGAGGGAAATTTGCAAAAAGAAATAAGAATCCGAGTTTCTGAAATGAAATTGCTTTCATCGATGAAATATATACCTGAGCCAGCTTTTAGCATGTAAGGAACGTTTACGGCTCCCGGTGGATGGCCGGCGTTGAACTCGTCCACGGTCCTGATGTCTAGATAGTGGTGACCGGCCTGAAGTAGCTCCCGGGCGACTCGAACAGGCACTGACATCGGCACCGTGGCTGCTTGGCCGGCGAGGGCGGAGCTGATAAAACGTGAAGAGAATCAGAAATTGATTTCATTTTCACCGAAGAGTGAATAATTTATTTATTTATTTGGTACCTCCCGAAGCTCTGGCGATGGCGATGCTCGGGAAGCTCACTGCGTCGCCGGAAACAGAGCGAGGGAGTCCTTCGCCTGGTCGAAGAACCTCCTGTCGAGGCCGGGGAACTCATGATATTTGAGTTTGAGAAGGAGCGAAGCGACGGCGGGGCCGAAGAGAAAGAAGCCATGGCTGTTCTTGTTTGGCGTTTGGCAGTTAAATGCGGTACAGGAGGAGGAGATGCCGTCATGGCCGACCCCCCTCCGGCGGGTTATATAGAGCATAATTTTCGGCCATTTTAACGAAATATTTATTTAATTAAAAAGGAAAAGAAGAAAAACGGGTAGAGATCAGCGATGCTTGAACGTGACACGTAAGGTAGTAGTAGGACTGAAATGGAGCAAGTTATATGACAATATTTACCTGGCTACCGATTGGCTAAGAATTGTGGTCCGCGTTTTGTCTTGCGAGGGTGTAAAAGGAGGGTGATATTCCAATGTGACTGAAATTATTTTTATCTTTTGAGATGGATTTGGATTGGGAAGGCGCGTTGGATTGTGGTAGGATTTAACCGACAAGAGTAGATCCGGTTGTGGATAAGATTTCATTGGTGGGCCCTCGTGGGATTGGAATGCTTGGGTGCTCAGAATTCAAAGTCATCCATCCCTTCACGCCATGGTCTGAGACTGATAGTTTCGTAAGTTTATATATAATATATATATTTTTTATAGTATTGTTTGATCGTTCGATATCGATTTAATAATTTTTTCGAAATTCTTAATTGGATCGTCCACTAAAATTACCCTCGTATTGACTTTACAATTCCACATATAAGGTTCTTATCTTTGTCAAATTCTATTTGGATTTTTCTGTTAATTAACTTCTGATCTTTTGATCATCACGATTTCTTTCTGATGTTTAGATCCTACTGATTTATTATGAATTTTTCATCTAGTATCTTCAATTCTGTTAAAACTTTCCTTTACATAATTCACTCACAATAGATCTACTATGACTTGCTTCTTGGATGATAACAATCTCTTAGAATACGAGAGAATTTGATCCCTTGAGGATCATAATAATTGATGCAAAGATTAGATTGCTTTTGGGATTTGAAACTTTATCTAGTTATGAGATGATATGTGAATATTTATTTATCCTAATGTTAATTATATGATTTTTTTTAATTCAGAAATTTGTTATTTTTAATATTTTTGAGATGTGTTACTATTTCTTGCAAAATAATACGTAGTTGAGAAAATAAATTATAATATAAATTTAATGATAAATTCAAAAAATGGATTTATACATGGATTTATAAATAGAACTATAAACGGATTTATAAATATACAAAAATTATATTCGATACACTATTTAAGACCAAATAATGATGGATTTAAGATAAAATTTGTTTTAAAACTAATGTCATCTGACCAAATTAAAAAAGCTTTATAATCCATCTAAATTAGAAATGGAATATTTCCATCTCAAAATCAACAATGAGACTTTTACAAGTGGATTTTTTTAGATAGAATTTTCGTCTTAAACTTTTTTTAGAGATAGAAAACTAACTTTCAGAGATGATTTTTTTTTTTTGTATCTAGAGCCTTGTTTTCTTTTACTCAAAAATCAAACTCCATCCTAATCCTAGCGATCTATCATCACTATAAATTTTTCTCCTTCTGGGATCAAATCTGGATGTGAAGAAACCTCTTACTATAGTATTTCAAGCAAAAAAATACTTTCAACAAATAAAAATAAGAGAGGAGACACTAGGGATTACATTTTTGCTCAAGAACACTCCTCTATTGCTTGCGGATTACTGAGAATGAAGGTTGGAAATTTGTATTTCTCTGAGTTTGTATGTTCGTTATTCTTTGAGAAAAACTATTGAAACTCCTTTTAAACCCTTCTGGTTCAGGCTGCTTATTGCCTCTTTTTCATCGCTACCAGTCGACTGCCCTATCCTGGCAGTCGACTGCTCTAAAGTTTGCCCATTGATCTTGCCATTGAACGGTCATTGACTTTAGATCAGTGGTTGATATTATCCTGGTTTTTTGAATAACAGTAGATTGCTAAATGTCACTAGTTGACTGAACAGGTGAGTTGGAGATATTCTGTTTGCTCCTAAATCTTCTACCAATCGATTGATACAATTAACAGTCGACTAGTATTCTTCAATCGAATTGGACAGGCGAGTTGGAAACATTCTGTTTGCCTTAACTCGCCTACCAGTCGATTGCTACCATTAACAGTTGACTGATGTTTTTCAGTCGATTGATGGTTTCATCAATCGATTGTCAATCATTATTAGGACTTTCGACCTTAATCCTTTGTACAAATTCGAGGTTTAACAATTAGTCGATTGCTATAATCATCAGTTGACTGATGATCATTTGATCGAACTGGTTGGTTGAGTTAGAAACATTTTGTTCGCTCCAAATGATTTACCAGTCGATTGCTAGATCTTGACAATCAACCGCTAAGCCCTATTTTAGGGGTTTTCAACTTTAGACCTCAATAATAAAACCTCCTTTTTTCTTTGTAATGGATCAGTCAATTTGTAGACACTAACAATCGACTAATACATTACTTTCGACCATTTTAATGGCTAACACACGCCTAACTTCACTATCTTTGTCCCATGAGTACCTCATGCCAAATAAACCTCATATTTTCTGAACTTTTGTGCATGGAGCTTACTCATCTTCGGGTCTTCCTCCACCCTTGCATCCGATCTTCCAACCTACAAGGACTTCTCCTTGCTAAGAATCCAGCTCTTGACTTTCTTCGACTTCCATGCCTTCCATCTAGTCTTCCGACCTACAAGGACTTCTCCTTACTAAGAATCCAATCCTCAACCTTCTTTGACTTTCCACGCTTTGTCTCTAGTCTTTCGACCTACAAGGACTTTCCTGCACACTTATCACACAAGTGAGATCCACGTATTTATCTAAACTTAAGTATTCATCAAACATTGAAACTTATATCCAGGGCATGATTGCACAAATAATCTCTCCCTTTTCGATATTTAACAATGTATTTAACTTTAAGACAAATCCAAATATATTATCAATAATAACACTACCATTTAAGCATGAGTCCATACAATTACCAATCCTCCCCATTTGCCAAATATCAAAAAGAAAAGGGGCAAAGCCTCCCCTTGCAACCATGAAGAATTTGTGGAAAAGATTCATACTAGAAGACAGGAAACACTATGCACAATAATCACAAGAAACACTCAATCATGAAAAAAAAATTGTCCATGGCATTTCAAGAGCAAAGTAATAACATAGTGTCAAGACAAATCCATCTAGCATACCTTATATCCATCCAAGAGTACAAGATGAGCAAAAACAAACACAAACATATGCAAACATCTAGTAGGCAACTAACATGTGTTCTCATTGTCATCTTCAACCTCCATGGTGTGGGTATCATCATCAACAACGACAGGACCGACACCAGAGGAGGATGGAAAAAATCGATGTGGCTGCCTCGACGCTAAGGAGCGCAATATCTCAAACATCTCTATTTACCGTTGCTTCATGGTGTCAATCTGTGAGACTACTTGAGTTTGAAACTCTTGCTAGTTCATGATGATATTCGGATTTTTCAAGCAAAGTTCCTCCAGCCATGTGTCAATAGACTCCTCAAACTTGAAAAATTGAGATGTAAAGTCTGAGTCCAGCTTTGGTGCATCCTCCATAGCCGGTAACACAACCTCACCGGGTGCATCTCTGGCTCCTTCACCAACTTGACGACCATCTTCCCACTCCATAGAATAACCCACAGGTTTCATACCCACCAGAGAGAACATTTGAGCAGTGATCTAATCGTATTTTTTGGCCATTGATTTGATCACTCCTTTAGATACGTCAACACCGACGGAATCAAGCCACTCGGTAAAAAGAACACCATAAGGCATGTGCACCTTCTCACTATTTTGCTTAATGAAATGAATGATGCAATGAAATGTGTTTAAATTGATGTTGATGTCAAGAAGATCACGAAATGCATACATCATGAAAAAATATGGAGGCCAAACTGTTGGTGCAATCAGCCCAGGTCACGATTGACCAGGACTCGAGTTTGACTCGAATGATGTTTTGATGTTCGACAAAAATGGATGACAATGTGATTGTCATGGAAAGTCCAAGCATGGGTCTTGGCAAATGGAAAGTCCAACAATGAGTTGGCAAGGAAAGTCCAAGCATGGTCTTAGCATGGAAAGTCCAACATGGGTTGACAAGGAAAGTCCAAGCATGGTCTTGGCAAAAAAAGTCCAAGCATGGTCTTAGCATGGAAAGTCCAACATGGATGGGTTGGCAAGGAAAGTCCAAGCATGGTCTTGGCAAGGAAAGTCCAAGCATGGTCTTGGCATGGAAAGTCCAACATGGGTTGGCATTTGAAGTCCAAGGGGATTTGATATTGGCGGCGTAAAGTCCAAGCGGTAGTCTTGGCAGCATAAGTCCAATGGTTGGCGGCGTAAAGTCCAAGCAGAGTCTTGGCGGCGTAAGTCCAATGTGCCTTGGCGGTGTAGACACCGTTAGCATGACATAGCCGATGGAAGCACCTAAAGGCTAGCGCGATGGATGAACAAGTCATGGATGACTTGGAGGGATCCGAGAGGCGTGAGGCTAATGGAAGAAGCTAGAAGGCTTAGGTCTAGGCTAAGGGTGGTCTAGCAAGTATGGGGGGAACCATACTTGGGTTAAAACCTCATGTTTGAGGTGTGCGGTCGGCCCGATGCCATGTGGCGGTCGTGGACCATCGACTAGGGTTTATTGCGGGTTATGGCCTAGCGATCATTGCGATAGTGGCGATCGACTAATGGCTCAGCGATCGTGATCGTGTGATCGATCGGTGGTGCTCGAGAAATCGACCCGAGAATGGAGTCGAGACTTGGTGGTGAGTGAGGACTCCATCGGATCGGCGATGGTCTGTCGGTCGTGATGGTAGATCGTTGGACTTATCAGCGTGGATCTGGCCGTTGTCTCACGACAAATGGCATCGATCGTGATAGTCCGTCGATCGGTGATCGACTTTTCGCGAGTTGAAGCTATAAAAGGAGCTCGTGATGGAGAAAATTATCATCGGTTTCTTGAGGGTTTTGGAGCGATTTGCTGTTGCAAATGAGGGTCTCCAAGGTGATTTCAAGCAACTAAGCAATCAAGCAATCCAAAGGCAATTGTAAAGTAGTTTTCTTTACTTGCATTGTATTTCATTAGTGTAATTGCTTGTATTAGTATCTTATTGTTGTAAGATTACTTGTAAGGGGTTTCTCCACCTTCGACTTGTGTCGAGAAGGAGTATTTGTGATTAGTGAGTGCGTGTGCATCACTAGAGCTCTTAAGAGCTCGATCCGTGGAGTAGGAACCGTGCGATTCCGAACCACGTTATATCCTTGTGTTAGCATGTTGTGCATTTCGTTATCGTTATTACTTTTTTATTTCCGCTGCGCTAACGAAATTGTAGAAACAAACGAGAGCAAATTCCATCTACGAACGGTCAAACGCTATTCACCCCCCCTCTAGCCGTTCCAATATTCCTAACAAGTGGTATCAGAGCCCGGGTCTCTTCTACGGATTAACAACCCGGAGTTAAGAAGCTAGAGGGAAGAATATGGAATTTGAGGAAAGATTGGGTGACAACATCAACATCCCACCTTCCTTCAACTGCGAACATTTTGCGTATTGAAAAGGTAGGATGGAATATTTTCTAATGACGAATATAGAAAATTGGTTTGTCGTGACTATAGGTTTTGATGCTCCGAGAGGAGAAAATAGCGAAATCCTCAAGATGAAGAGATGGACCGAGGAGCAACAGGAAAAATTCAAGACAACCGTTAAGGTAACAAAAATGTTGATTGATTTGATACCTAACGATATTTTGTCCAGATTAGGAAGCTATAGGGATGCCAAGGAGTTGTGGAACAAGTTGATCAAGTTCCACGACAATCCCGAATCGGTCCAAGAAGACTTGGAAGAGGAGGAGACCGAAGAAGAATCATCATCATCCTCACAAGAAAGTGAGGAGTCAACTTTCGGGTCGGAAGAGGTGGAGGAAGTGGAAGAAGCATCCACCTCAAGGATTGATGGGGAGGAGAGAACCTTCATACCGGAACATCGAGAAGAAGAAGCTTCGACATCCGGTCAAGATAAAGAAGCCCAAAGTCCAATTCCGGTCTCCACCACCATCGGTAACTCAAACACCTCAATTCAAAATAAAAATAACATTATGTGTTTTGAGTGTAGGAAATTTGGGCATTATAAGAGTAAGTGCCCAAAGAAAGTCAAGAAAGCTCCTCCGGCGCTTAAAAGTCAACAAAAGTCAACGGACGCCGGTTCCCCAAGTATCAAGAGCAAGGAGCACATCATATGCTTCAAATGCAATGCAAAAGGACATTATAGGAATCAATGTCCTAGGGGGAAGAAGAAGACCCAAGAGGGAGTAACACAAGTAGGGGGAGCCTCCAAGGCAAACCCTAAGGTAAAATTTATTACTGCACCTTCAATTTCTAGGGATAAGAAGCATGCTAGAAACGATAGACATATTTGTTTAGGTGCTAAAAACGTCCACTTAGGAAATAAGGAGAAATTTGGGACTAATGTCCCTAAAAACAAGTTACCTAAGAACAAACCTAGGTCAAATAACTCAAGATCAATTTTACCTAGGGAAACAATTAGAAAGGTGCAAGAGCAACTAGGTGTTAACCCTAAATGGACTAGGCATATGCCTAGAAAGTCTCATGCCCAAGAATTTAATCAAAAATCAATTGGGCAATTAGAATTAGAAAACCAAGGCTTGAGAAACTAGAAAAGACCCTTAGGAATATACAAAACCAATTTAAAGGGTCTAATGGTCAAAGTCAAAGGTCCAAAAGTCAAAGTCAACACCAAGGACCTAAGAGTCAAAAGTCAACCAAAGGCAAGCAAGGTTTGGGTCACAAACCTAAGCCTGAGGTAGCTTACCATAGTGTTCCATTTGATTATGGGACATAAACTAGGTCTAGGAAGACCAAGGTCAATAGGGAAGTCATCCCTAAGGTTGACCAAAGGTTGTGCCTAGTGGCTAGGGTTTCTAGGAAACCTAGGGTGGCCACTAAGAAGGTTGCAAGGGGAGTTACCCCTAGAGTCAACCTAGGTAAGACCCAAATGACCAAGGCTAACAAGCCTAGGAAGGTCATTAGGAAGGTATCTAGGGAGGTTATCCCTAAGGAATACCTAATTAACCCTAGGAGCTCAAATCGTTTTTGGGTTCCTAAGAGCGTGATTGATTCACGCTAAGATGGGTTTAGGGTGTGTCAACCTTGATTGGGTGGGTAGTTAACTCAACCATGACAAAGGTGGCATGTTAGGTCATTTTCAAGGTTATGGTTACCTTGGAAATACATTTGAGTCTTAATCCTAAAAGTTTTAGGATGTGCCAATATTACTTGAGAAGTTTGATAAAATGATCAAAATTGGCACAATTTAGGTTTAGAGGTTAGTGTGCCATTTTGGGTTTTTGGTACACTTGGGAGAAAAATAGAAATATGGTAAAATATAATTAATTATATCAAATGGCAATTAATATTAAAATTTAGGTATTACCATACCTATATATTTTATTTGTCATGCCTTGATTGCCATATGCCATGACATCATTTTTTTTAATCATTTTTATATGTCATGATTATGCTTAGGTTTAAGGTTTTAAATGTCATGTGTTTTTAAATTTTATCATATGCCATGACATCATGATCATTGGCCATATTTTAATAATGTTATTATTTCTGTCATGATCATACATTCATGCATTAACTTGATTAAAATTGATTTAAGGACTATGACATGACTTGAAGTCCCATTTATAAGGGAATCAAGTAGAGTTGCTTTAGAAGATGCATGAAACCCTAGTTTAGGGAGAACAAAACTCACATCTCACATCTAATTGACATGTATGTGTATTTATACGCCATAGATACATGTGAGATGCTAGGATATGAGTTAAGTTCAAGGTGCATAGTTTTTGCATCTAGATGAACTAAAACTCATCTAATTCTATTTGTGGATCATTGGGAAAGCTTGTGTACAAGTCATGTGCATAGAGCCCAAGGAGTATGATCCAAAACAAGGTTTTGAAAACATTTTAAAATCTTTTTGAAAAACCTTGGTGAAGTCTATCTTTTGATAGCAATCACCATTGATGAAGTTGATACAAAGTAGGACCAAAACATTGAAAATTTCAATAGTTTTGAACTTTGTGCCAATTTCAGTATTTTATGGGTAAAATAATTTTCAAACATTTTTCACTCATTGTATTGGTCATAGGTATTATACGTATCAAATTTCGTGATTTTTCGATATACGTATAATTATTTATGATTTTCTGAAATTAACTCGATAATCGAAATTGAAATTTGATTATCGACCAACCGCCATTGGTGGCGATCGATGGAGTGCCCGATCGGTGATTTCGAATCACTCATTGGTAGTTCGATTTCGGGTAAACAAGGTTGTTTAACCCGATTTCAGCTACGGTTATGGTCCCTAATCACTCCTAACCCTAGGATATGCTTTGGGAAGCATTATAAAGGGTGAAAATCCATTGGATATGGATTAGGAGAAGTATTTAGGGTTTGTATCAATTTTAAGGTGTTGGAAAGTTCAATGTTGAATTTCTAACCTTAATTTTGATGGTTTAGAGTTCCTATTGGCTTAGGGACTTCCCAAGGACATTGTTGGTGCAATGGTCAAGGGGGAGCAAGCCTTTAGGGGGAGGTATCCATCTTGGGATGATGGATGTGTTTTTCTCCTTGAAGAGAAGAAGTTATTGGGAGAATATGACATCAATTGGGAAATTGATGGGACTTTTGAGAGACCCAATTTGGAAATTGGGAGAGTAAATGGGATTGCCTCTCTTGAGTGATATTAGATTTATCACTAGGAAGATGGTAGACATCCTAAGTGTTTTTGGACCAAGGGGGAGATTGTAAGATCTCATTGGGACATGAGACATTGACCTCCTTGGAGAGATAACCTTTTGATGTATGTCAAAAAGGGGGAGAATGTTTGGGGGAGAACATTTAGAAAGTATTTACCAATTTGGGATAATTGGTAAGGGATTTGAGTTAGTGTTCTAACTCAATAATTTGTTTTGGTTTTTGTCAAACATCAAAAAGGGGGAGATTGTTGGTGCAATCAGCCCAGGTCACGATTGACCAGGACTCGAGTTTGACTCGAATGATGTTTTGATGTTCGACAAAAACGGATGACAATGTGATTGTCATGGAAAGTCCAAGCATGGGTCTTGGCAAATGGAAAGTCCAACAATGAGTTGGCAAGGAAAGTCCAAGCATGGTCTTGGCATGAAAAGTTCAACATGGGTTGGCAAGGAAAGTCCAAGCATGGTCTTGGCAAGGAAAGTCCAAGCATGGTCTTGGCATGGAAAGTCCAACATGGGTTGGCAAGGAAAGTCCAAGCATGGTCTTGGCAAGGAAAGTCCAAGCATGGTCTTGGCATGGAAAGTCCAACATGGGTTGGCATTTGAAGTCCAAGGGGATTTGATATTGGCGGCGTAAAGTCCAAGCGGTAGTCTTGGCAGCATAAGTCCAATGGTTGGCGGCGTAAAGTCCAAGCGGAGTCTTAGTGGCGTAAGTCCAATGTGTCTTGGCGGTGTAGACACCGTTAGCATGACATAGTCGATGGAAGCACCTGAAGGCTAGCGCGATGGATGAACAAGTCATGGATGACTTGGAGGGATCCGAGAGGCGTGAGGCTGATGGAGGTAGCTAGAAGGCTTAGGTCTAGGCTAAGGGTGGTCTAGCAAGTATGGGGGGAACTATACTTGGGTTAAAACCTCATGTTTGAGGTGTGCCAATCGACTGATGTCATGTGGCAGTCGACTGGACCGAGTCAACTAGGGTTTATCGGGTTATGGCCTAGCGCGATCCGTGAGGTGGCGCGATCGGTGATGGCTCAGCGATCGATCGTATGATCAGTCGATTGGTACTCAAGAAATCGGCCACAGAATGGAGTCGAGACTCGACTGGTCGAGTGAGGACTCCATCAGTCGATTGATGGTCACAATCAGTCGACTGATGGTAGATCCGTTGGACTTATCCAACGTGGATCTAGCCGTTGTCTCACGACAACAGTGGCATCAGTCGACTGATGGTCCCGATCAGTCGACTGATCGACTTTTTTCAGCACAGGTTGAAGCTATAAAAGGAGCTCGTGATGGAGAAAATTATCATCGGTTTCTTGAGGGTTTTGGAGCGATTTGCTGTTGCAAATCAGGGTCTCCAAGGTGATTTCAAGCAACCAAGCAATCAAGCAATCCAAAGGCAATTGTAAAGTAGTTTTCTTTACTTGCATTGTATTTCATTAGTGTAATTGCTTGTATTAGTATCTTATTGTTGTAAGATTACTTGTAAGGGGTTTCTCCACCTCCGACTTGTGTCGAGAAGGAGTATTTGTGATTAGTGAGTGTGTGTGCATCACTAGAGCTCTTAAGAGCTCGATCCGTGGAGTAGGAACCGTGCGGTTCCGAACCACGTTATATCATTGTGTTAGCGTGTTGTGCATTTCGTTATCGTTATTACTTTTCTATTTCCGCTGCGCTAACGAAATTGTAGAAACAAACGAGAGCAAATTCCATCTACGAACGGTCAAACGCTATTCACCCCCCCTCTAGCCGTTCCAATATTCCTAACACAAACCACAAGTGACAATGGGGAGAATGCAATGTATAATGACCTTATACAGGATATTGTCTTTGGCAGATAACTCATTTTCTTAAAAAATATTGACACCATTCGGATGACATTTTCAAAAAAAAAAATTGCTAATGTATAGACTTTAGGGTGATGGTCTCAAACGACGATGAGAGAGGCTCAATCAAAGAGGGATAGAAAACAAAATCACTTGTAGAAGGATAACACCCTAAAAATTCCTCCCAAATTTCTGAAGTTTGGATTATGGTGAGCAACTTGAGTCTTATACCTCAGACCATCTCTGACTAATCTTAAGTTGTTAAAGAATTCAGACAAAAGAGTGGTATTAATGTCATGCTCACAAAATACCAAAGATTCTAATTTATAATGTTGAATGATTTTGATGATATCAAAGCAGTTATCAAGAAAAAAACTTTTCATCCAGTGACTGAGCTAGAATGAGTTGGAATTTATGGGCGTTGAAATTTTTCTGATGAGATGCAGTAAGAAAATGAAGATCGATAGATGGTTGAGAACCAAATGAATGCTCACCAGATGCAACTATCTTACGTTTGGATGCAATGTGCTTAACCCTTTGTTTAATCAATGAAAATGCATCATGAAAATGAATGAAATGACATGAATGCAAAACAAATGCCACATGATTAGCAACTCGAAAGAAAAATACACCTTGAACTTAACTCATTTCCTAGCATCTCACATGTGTCTAGGGTGTATGAAAACGCACACATGTCAATTTGATGTGAGATGTGGATTTTGATTATTCCTAATCTAAGGTCTCATGCATTTTCTAGGCAACGCTATTTGATTCTCTTATACATGAGACTTCAAATCATGTCATAGTCCTTAAATCGATTCTAATTAATACATGAATGATGATTATGACATAAATGATAACATAAATAAGCATATGTCAATAATCATGATGTCATGATATATGAATAAATCTAAACATACATGCAATGACATTAAAAAATAAACCTAAGGTATCATTACATTTTATATGATAAAACTAAATATGATGTCATGACATAGCAAGGCAAACAAGGTATGACAAGTATAAAATACAAAGGTATATAATACCTAAGTATTAAGTCCAAAATATCATTTCTAGAATTAAATCCATACTTTCCATAATGGTACCCATCTCTCAAGTGTGCCAAAAATCCAAAATGACACACTATGACCTCTAAGATCTAAATTATGTCAATTTGATCATTTTTTTTTAAATTTTCTCAAATTTAATTCGCACATCCTAAAATCTTTTAGGATATAAAAATAAACTTATTTTCAACCATAACCTTGAAAATGTCCTAAAGTACCAACTTTTCTATGATTGGGTTAACTACCCATCCATTCAAGATTGACACAATCTAACCTATTTAGCGTGAGGGAATCATGCTCCTAGGAATTCAATACCTATTGGAGCTCATTGGGTTTACAAGGTATTCACTAGGTATAACTTCCCTAGATACCTTCCTAATGACCCTTTTTGGCTTGAAAGTCTTGGTCAATTGGGTCTTGTCTTGGTCAACTCTAGGGACAACTTCCCTTGTGACCTTAGTGGCTTTTCTAGCTTTTATAGAAACCTTGGCCACTAGACACCTACCTTGGTTAACCTTCGGGATGACTTCCCTATTAGACCTATGAATGATTCCATAATCGAATGGAACATGGTGATAGTTCTTCTTGGGCTTAGGTTTGTGACCCAAACTTTTCTTGCCCTTGGATAGTTCTTGTTCCCTAGGTCTTAATTTTTGATCATTTGACATTGAATTTGATTTTGCATCTTCCTATGGGTCTTTTCTAATTTCTCAAGCCTTGATCTTAAGGCTTTGTTTTCTAACTCTAATCTTCTCAATTTTGATTTTTCACTAACCCTTTGAGAAAGATTCTTTCTAGGCATATGCCTACCCTTCTTAGGGTTAATGCATAGGTGATCTTCTACCTTCCTAATTGCATCTTTAGGTAGAATTGTTCTAGGGTTATTGTTTCTAGATTTATCCTTAACCCTAAAATTACAATATTTAGCACCTAAGCAAAAGTATTTATTGTTACTTCTAGCATGCTCCTTATGATTATGCACAATTGCAAGTGAATTAAAAGCATGCCTTTTAACATTAAAATTCAAAAGTACATTATTGAATTTTACCTTAGGGTTTGCTTTAGAAACTCCCCCTACATATGATGCTCATTTTTGGGATTTCTTCCTCCCCTTAGGGCATGAACTCTTATAATTCCCTTTTTGGTTGCATTTAAAGCACACCACATGCTCCTTGCTCTTCCTAATTGGGGCTATGGCTTCATTGGTCTTTTCTTGAACTTTTGGTGCCGGTTGAGTATTCTTGACTCGTTTTGGACATTTACTCTTATAGTGCTCAGATTCCCTACAGTCAAAGCTACAATGTGATTTTTATTTTTAATTAGAATGCTTGAGTTACCTAGGTCGATGGTGGTCGGAATTGGTTCTTCATCTCTCCCAAAGGTTGAAGCTACTTCTTGATTTTTCTCCGGCTCCGGTGATCTAATATCCTCCCCCTCAATCCTAGAGGTAGAGGTCCCTCCAATTCTTCTACCTCTTCTACCGATTCGGATGATGACTTCTTCTCAACTTTTGAATCCTCACTTTCTTGTGAGGATGAGCTTGTTTCTTCGGTCTCCTTATCCAATTCAGCCGATGATGGGTCTTGTTCCTTGGGCTCCTCTATTTCTTGAGTCGTTGAGGGTTCTTCATGGAGCTTAGTTAGCTTGCTCCACAGCTCTTTGACATCCTTACAATCTCCTAATCTACGCAATACATCATTAGGAATTGCACTAAGTAATATACCCATCACTTTATTATTTATGTTGAAGTATCAGAGTTGTTCTTTGCTCCACTTTTTCTTCTTAAGTATTTTTCCTTCTTCATCTTTTGGAGTGTCGAACCCTACCATCACACTAATCCAATTACCGTAATAACACATAAGAAAATATTTCATTCTTACTGCCCATAGCTCAAAAACCTTGGCTCCATAGAGTTCATATGGAGGCGTCACATTGATGATGCATCACCCAATCTTTCTTCAACCTCCATTTTTTTCCTATAGCATGCTCTCTTAGTTGTTAAACCTTGAACAACGACCTTGCTTTGATACCACTTGTAGGGGATTGTACGCCGCTAGAGGGGGGTGAATAGTGTAATTGTCACTTGATTTGAATTCGTTCGTGTTTGATTGTTTACAACACTTGTTATACGTAGTGGAAATAATAATAACAATAACAAGACACAACAAACACTCACAATCATAGCAATAGACACAAGATATAACGTGGTTCAGAACCTTAGGATTCCTACTCCACGGGTCAAACTCAAATGAGCTCTAACGATGCAAAATACCACTAATCAAACTCTCCTTCTCGAAAAATACTCCGGAGGTGGAGAAAACCTATTACAATAGATTAAAAAAGTAATACACGAGAATACAAACAAATACAAGAAAAACAAGTAAAGAAAATTTTATAAGAGTACTTTGAATGTTTTTCTTGTTGGTTGCTTGGATGAGCTTGAAGGACCCTGAAATGCGCTTGTACTTTGCCTTCAAATCACCTCCACAACCTCTCAAAGAACCATTGCCGAAATCCTCCACGAGCTGCTCCTTTTATCCCTGCAACGGGTTGATTTCGCACCTGACAGTCTACTGCCATAAGGCCTCAGTCGACTGCCTATAGTGTCATTGTCTCACAATGGGCTTAATCCACGTTGGCATTCAAGTCAACAGATACATTAGCAGTCGACTTCCATTTCCAGCAGTCGACTGTTAAAGCCCGTAGTCACTGCTTAGTCGATTATCGAGCTTTCTGTCCTCACGACCAAAACCAATAGTTGACTGCCCTTCATGGAAGTCGACTGCTCATGTCCAGTCGATTGCCCAATGCTGGCAGTTTACTGCCAAAGACACTTGCCACAGTCGAACGCCAGTCGACTCACGGCAGTCAACTAGTCATAATCTCGGTCGACTGCTCAGTGTCGACTCAGCTGCCAAGTGTCAAAACACTTGACCAGTCGACTGGTCCATAACCCCAGTCGATTGACACACCTCAACCATGAGGTTTAACCCAAGTATGATGCCCTCATACTTGCTAGACCACCCTTAGCCTAGACCTAAGCCTTCTAGCCACCTCCATCAACCTCACACATATTAAATCCCTCTAAGTCATCCATGACTTGTTCATTCATACGCTAGCCTTCAGGTGCTTCCATTAGCTATTGTCATGCTAACCAGGTCTACATCGCTAAAGCACATTTGGGTTTATGCTGTCAAGACTACCGGTTGGATTTTACGTCGCCAATATTATACCCTTGGACTTCCCAATTGCCAAATATTCATAACTTGTACTTTCACCGCCAAGACTACACACTTAGATTTACATGGCCAAGACTATACCCTTGGACTTTACATGCCAACTCCATGTTGGACTTTTCAAATGCCAAGACCCATGCTTGGACTTTCTATGGCAAGTACTCAAGACTTGGACTTTCCAAATGTCAAGTGTTCCACTTGGACTTCTCTATCATATGGTCAACCCCTTGTCAACCATCTCCGTAAATCATTGTCAAACAATGATTAATTCTTTGTCAAACATCAAAACACTACTCGAGTTAAACTCAAGTCTGGTCAATCGTGATCTGGGTCGATTGCACTAACGGCGACTTCCTATGGGACTCGTTTTAGAGTTGGATGATTGTTTTTATATTTCTGCATTAATAAAGAATATTATTTCTATTTCATGTTTGAATAAGAAAGGTTATCATTTAACGTTTAGTAATAATTATTGTTATGTTACATTAAATGGTGTTCTTTATGCTACTGGAATGTTAAATAATGGAATCTACACGTTAGATACATTCAACATGATATTCAATATCGAATCAAATAGAAAATGCGCTAAGTTAGATAATCAATTAATCTCACAATTATGACATTGTCGTTTTGGCCATATAAGCAATGAATGCATGTCCAAACTGTATAAGCTTGGCATTTTAGAGTCTTATGAATCAGATTCATTAGACACATATGTTTCATGCTTAAAAGGAAATATGAATAAACTACCTTTCAAAGGAAAAGGTGAACGAGCAGTTGAAGTATTGGGTCTTATACATATCGATGTATGTGGATCAATGTCAACTCATACCATAGGAGGTTATAGCTACTTCGTTACCTTTATCGATGATTATTCATGATATGAGTATTTGTATCTGTTAAGATACAAATCTGAAATATTTGAAAGGTTTAAAGATTTTAGAAAGGAAGTAGAGAAACAAACTTGGGAAAAGTATTAAAGTATTTCGATCGGATCGAGGTGGTGAATACTTAAGCCAAGAGTTTCAAGATTATCTAAGGGACAATGATATTTTGTCCCAAAGGACTCCACCTTACACACCACAATATAATAGTGTGGCTGAAAAGTGAAACCGGACTTTGTTGGGCATGGTTAGGTCAATGATGCAACATGCTAGTCTTCCAAAAATCTTTTGGAATTACGCACTCGAGACCACTGTTTACTTGTTAAATAGAGTTTCGACTAAGACAATCTCTACTACTCCATATGAGATGTGGAATAGTAGAAAACCTCATTTATCTTATTTGAAAATATGGGGTTATCCTACTTATGTGAAGAGAATATTATCAGACAAACTGAAGACTAAATTTGATAAGTGTCTTTTTATTGGTTATCCTAAGGAAACGAGGGGTTACCAATTCTATCATCCCTTGGAACAAAAGGTGTTTGTTTCAAGGCATGATGTATTTCTAGAGAAGGAATTTTTCTTACAGGAAAACAGTGGGAGTAAGGTTGAACTAAGTGTAGTTCAAGAGGCTCCGGTAGACACAGAAGAGATGTCTAGTCAAGAACCTCAACTAATTACTCATTCGGATGAGGTAATAGTTGAACCTGATAATACAACACCTCCTCGTAGATCTAGTAGGACACGTAGGATTCTTGAGAGATATAGATTTTTCATAAATGAATATAATGATGTGTTGCTCATAGATGATGAGGAACCTACTAGTTACGAAGAGACACTGAATAGTTCAGACAGGGATAGATAGTTAATAGCCATGAAATCAGAAATAGATTCTATGTATGAAAATCAGGTTTGGTACTTGGTAGACCCACCCAAAGGCATAATGCCTATAGGGTGCAAGTGGAGTTTCAAGAAGAAAATCGACATGCATGGTAATATTATTACCTATAAAGCTAGATTATTGACAAAAGACTATCATCAAAGAGAAGGTGTTGACTATGATGAAACCTTTTCACCAGTAGCTATGCTTAAATTCATTCGAATGCTCCTAGCTATGGCGGCTCATTTTGATTATGAGATATGACAGATTGATGTGAAAATAGCTTTCCTTAATGGAAACCTATGTGAGAATGGATATATGCAACCTGAGAGTTTCACATCCATTGACAAGAATAAAGTATACAAGCTTCAACGTTCTATTTATGGATTGAAGCAAGCATCCATGAGTTGAAATATTCATTTCGATGAGGCAATCAAACAGTTTGATTTCTCACAAAATACTGAGAAGCTCTATGTGTATAAGAAGGTTAGTGGGAGTGCAGTCATGTTCCTAGTATTGTATGTCGATGACATATTAATTATAGGAAACAATATTCTTGTTTTGTAAATAGTCAAGGTCTGGTTGTCCAAAATGTTCTCCATGAAAGACATAGAAGAAGCAACCTATATTTTGGGGATTAAGATCTATAGAGATAGATCAAATCAGTTGCTTAGTCTTTCATAGTCAACATACATAGACAAAGTACTAAAACGGTTTAACATGGAAGAATCCAAGAAAAGTTTTATTCCCATGAGGCATAGGATTCACCTTTCAAAGTCTATGTGCTCACGCACTGAAGATGAGAAGATTCACATGAGTCAGATCCCATATGCGTCAGTTATAGGATCGATCATGTATGCTATGTTATGTATGAGGCCCGATGTATCATACACTTTGAGCATTATAAGTAGATACCAGTCGGATCCTGGTATGGACCATTGGGTGGTTGTCAAGACAATCCTTAAGTACTTGAGAAGGACTAAGGATTTGATCTTGGTATATGGAGGAGGTGATATGGTAGTAAGCAGGTATACTGATGTCAGCTTCCAGATAGATAAGGATGATTCCAAATCTTAGTCTGGATACATATTCCTCTTGAATGGAGGTGCAATGAGTTGGAAGAGTTCCAAGCAAGACACCATTGCTGATTCTACTACAAAGGCAGAGGACATTGCAACTTCTGAAACAACAAAGGAAGCGGTCTGGATTAAGAAGTTCATTATTGAACTTAGAGTAGTTCCGAGTATTGTTGAAGCATTACCAGTTTACTGTGACAATAATGTTGTCATTGCATAGGCAAAGGAATCATTGTCTCATCAGCGATCCAAGCATGTACTACGTCGTTACCATCTGATCAGAGAGATCATTGATAGAAGAGACGTACAAATAGAGAAAGTTCCCACTTATAGGAATCTAGCATATCCCTTGACAAAGTCTCTTCCCTAAGAAAAGTTCAAGAGGCATATAGAGGCCTATAATATTATATATAAAGGCGATTGATTGTAGGCCAAGTGGGAGTTTGATGTAATTAAGAGGTGTTCTAATACAATCGTCTTAGAAGTTATTAATAAAATTCATTATTTGAGTATACATTATCTATGTATTTGATTGGATCTTAAACTCATGTATTGAAGTCCACAATACGATGCATAGCATAAGAGAAATTATGATTGAATCACAATTAGTGAGTATCTCATCATGTGTAAATATGCAAGTATTGAAACTATCCCTAGTCGATGAATTGATGAGATTGTACATCATCAATTCTGTGATACTAACACATGTTATGCTCCTTGGTTTAACCAAATATTTGGTACTCACTGAATGAAAGCATAGGGATGCTGAGAGTGAACATGTGGATGTTAGTTATGGTAACTAGTTCATTGGAATGACCTGCTATGAGATTTTATATGGTTCTATATGTCGTTGAAGGTCTCATTGCAGCTTGAGTGTGAGTTTCCTTAGACTTGAGGTATTCAAGTCACCTTGATCATGGCGCCTTCTACTTTAACTTCTTCACAGCCATTTACATAGTAGGTGTAACTCCGGGATGATTGGGTATGAGCCAAAGTGATCGAAAGTATTTGAATAATCCATAGAGGATTCACCACTCCTGATAAAGGAGATGCATACCCTAGGGCTCTTGTTAGGATTGTTACTCAGAAGTCTCTGGTCAAAGCAAACATGTTAAGAAGATGGTCTTCTTGGGAACATATAGGAGTAACTTGAATCTATAGGACAAGGAAACTAACTTGGGCTAGGTGTGACGTAGTCAGCCTAGTGAGGATGAACACATAGACCATGTCCTGAACGAAGTGAGTATAGTTTGAGTGAAAGGAATAAGGCACGAACAAATGAAGCTGCTGAAGGGTTCAGAAATGTTCTGGAGTCGATTTAGACTTTTCGGTCAATTGGGGGTCATGATGTACCGGTAGGTGCCACTCATAATCTATTCATAATTAAGGGGTTAATTATGAATGACCAAAATAACTGGGAACCTATTGGGTCACACATACTACAGGTGATCTCGAGATGTAAAACAAGTCTGAGAATGAGATTCTCGATGAGAGAGGATATGTCTGGTTGGACCAGACCAAGTGGGATGTGAAACGGAGGCTATGGAACCTCCTATGGCCTTGTTGGACTTAGCACAATTATATTGCACCTAAACGAAGTCAAATGGACCATATAGAGCCTCACACGGTTGTGCCTAACTTGGCACGGGTCGTGCTTGGCTTTGGCCAAAAAATAGCTAAAATTGGGTTGTGCTCAGATGGACAAACGGTTAATCGTGTGTCCTGGCACGGTCGACCATGTGTAAGGCACACGACCGTGTTGCGATTCTGTCGATTTTGGATATTAAATTTCTTAGGTTGTTCTTACCTTAATTATGGGATAATTATGGTAAGATATGTTCCATTTAAGCCTCCTAAGATGACCTAATCAAGAGATCTATACATAGATCCCTTGATAATCATTGGAAATAGGGTTTTTTGAGTTTTAGGTTTCTCCATTGGTAACCATCTTTCCTCTCACCTCTTCTCTTGTCTCCGTCGGTTGGCTAGCACCAATCAGAGACAAAGGCTTGTTGTTCTAGGAGTTGTCTTAGGTGATCCCGACGTGGATACTTATAGAGGCAAGGTTCGTTGGTCTTGCTTGTGGTTTCGACGGATTCGAAAGAATCTCGAAGGTATAACTTCTCCTTCTCTTTTTGTGGTTTTTCATGTGATTATGTCAAAGCAAGTTTTCTTGGCCCCCAGGGGATGTCTGAGAATAATAAAAATTATTTTATTCTCTTATTCTACTGCGTGTGATCCCAGAATCTCCAACACTAGTCAACCTAGTTTGGAAGATGATCAAGAATAGAAGGTGACCCATCAAGCCAACTAAGGGAAAGAGACCCGATCAAAATCAAAACTACAAGTGCTATGAGTGTAATAAGAGAGGTCACTTTAAATCTAAGTGTCGAAGGCTAAAGAACAAGTAGCGGCAAACCAAGAAGGCACTCAATGCGACTTGGAAAGAATCCTCAAAGGAAGAAGAAGATCAACTCACCAATTTGGCATTCATGGCGAGACCAACCGAGTTCGAGTCCTAGTCTAAACTCGAAGCCAACTACGACTCTGAGTCCGACTCCAAATCCGACATCGAGCTACAATTCAAGATAAGCCGCAGATTCACATCTGGTTCAAAAGAGTCAATTAAGGTGAGTTGGTCTTTAATTAATACTTTATACAATGACATTAAGCTCTTAAATAAGAAGTTAGCTAAGTCCGAGTCTGAGGTTGAGTCATTGCTTAAGGAGGTTAAATTACTCAAGCAAGAGGCTACCCTAACCTCTTCAACTAGTCAAGTTCGAGAGAAAAACTCAACTCAAGTTAAAAAACTTGAGGAAAAGAATTCTCTCTTGAAAGGACAAGTTCAAGAGCTTAGGAAGTTATTGGAGAGGTTCACATTGGGGTCCAAGGGTCTTGACCTACTTCTTGGATCGCAACAAGCTGTGTACAACAAGATCGGACTCGGATTTAGAACAACAACAACAAATAAATCTTACATGTCAATCATTAATCATATAGTCTACATATACTTTAATATTTCATTCAATTTGTGCCCGAAAGATCTTGTCCATCAGCCTCTGGTAAGTTGCACCAGCATTCTTTAATCTGAATGACATAACCTTGTAGCAAAAAGTGTCATCCATCATGGCAAAGCTAACTTTTTCTTGATCCTCTTGTGCTAACGGGATTTGAGGGTACCCCTGATATGCATCTAACATACAAATTAGCTCACATCCTATCGTAGAATCAACTAGTTGATCTATCCGAGGCAAGAGGTAACAATCTTTAGGGCATGCTTTATTGAGATCTCAGAAGTCTATACATACCCTCCAATTACCTCCTAGCTTAGGTACTAATACAATATTTGATAGCCATTCAAGAAATTGGACCTCTCAGATATATCTGGCTTGTAGTAGCTTTCGTATTGTGACGCGAATGATCTGGTCCTTTTATGGGCCGAAGTGCCTTCTCTTTTGCTGCACCGGTCAAACTCCAGGGAGAATGTTCAATCGATGCTCCATTACAGCTCGAAAAATGCCTCAGTTTCGCTCTTCGGGCCAAGTGAAAATATCCCGGTTGTCCGAAAGGCAGTTGACCACCCTTTGCTTTAGCTCAGATGGTAAAATGGCAGCAATTCAGACAACTTAGCTAGGCTGATCTAGCCATATTCGTACAACTTCATCTTCACCCAATGGCTCATCTCGGAGGGTGTAGATTTCCATGCCTTCAATCTTCCGGCTCTTCCTGGGACCTATCCGGACGTCCTCCACGTAACATCTTCAGACTGCCTTTTGATCTCCTGCGGCTTCATCCACTTGATTATTCACAGGGAATTTGATCTTCTGATGATAGGTGGATACGACAGCTTCGAAGGAATGCAATGCTGACCTTCCCAAAATAATGTTGTAAGCCGAGACATCATCTACCACTATAAAAGTGATAATTTGGGTCCGACAGAGGGACTCTTCTCCCAGGGATAAGGGTAAATCAATTATGTAGAGCGGAGACACTTCATGACCCGAGAAACTGAATAAAGCAGTGTTCATTGATTGAAGTTGAGTCGGGTCGAGCTGCATGCAGACAAAAGCTTCTTTAAATAAAATATTAACCGAGCTACTTATGCCCACGAAGATTCTGGCCACATTGTAATTATCTATGGTGGCCTGGATCACCAAGGTATCATCATGTGGAACAGAAACTCCTCGCAAGTCCTCAGGGCTAAAATTTATTGATGGTCCTTCGACACGTCTCTTGTCGATGCCTGCCTCTATATTTTCTAGCCGCCTCCCATGAGCTTTCCGGGCTCGGTTTGAGTCTTCATTCGTAACCCCCCCCTCCCCGCGTGATCATATTGATGGTACCATAATGTGGAGTGTTGGACAGGTCTCTCGACAAATCTTGTCGAGGAGTTGGTTGTCTTAGGGAAAACTCCTAAGCTCTCTGTGGAGTCTTGGCTCGTCTATCAGATTCTTCTGGTGGGGGTCGTCGAGCTTGCCTTGGAGAAACTCGCCGAGTGTTGTTTCTTGGCTCTGGCCTTGCCTATTTGATGAAGTCCGGGCTGAACGTTTAGGCCTTGCTGGTGTTCCTGGACCACCTATCGGATTTTTTCGGCCAGATTGCGACATTCTCGGGTGGAGTGGTCATGCACTTGATGAATTGAAAGGCACAAAATGGGCTAGGCTGACTCAGTATTATTGGCAGCTGAGCAGTCTCCTGTACTGCATGAATTACTTTATCTCTGGCCAGTCGCGGAGCATAAGCATGAGGAGTTCACGGAGGACGAGCCGATGTAGGGACGAGAGCCTTTTTATTCGGTCGTGGCAGGTGAGATTTTCTAGACTCCCCTACGACTTTTTGCTCATCTGTCGCTCTCTCGACTTTCTCCAAATTGATGTATGCTTTCGCTCATCCCAGCAAGGCTTCAAAATGGGTTGGAGGTCTCTTCATCAAGGACTTAAAGAAATCTCCCCGCACTAAGCCTTGGGAGAAGACATTAACTATCGTTTCGAGCGAGACACCCGAGATGTTCACGATCACTCGATTGAAACGGTGTATATATTCTCTTAGGGACTCCTGATTTCTCTGTTTTATAGACAAAAGATACTGAGCAGTTTTATGGTACCTTTTGCTACTGGTGAAGTACTGGAGTAAAAGCGTACAGAGCTCTTCAAAAGAGCAGATAGATCCCTGGGGAAGCCAATCAAACTACCTTTGTGTGAATTCCATTAAGGTGATGGAGAAGACCTTGCACTTCACTCCATCAATATAATTATGTAGCAGCGCAACCTTCTCGAATCGACCCAGATGTTCCTCTGGGTCGATGGAACCGTTATATTCCCCGACAGATAGCAACTTGAAATGTTTGGGGAGTCTCTCTCTATAATATTAGGGAAGAGTGGAGAGCTCCTGTTAATCATCGGAGTTTTTCCCTTCTTTGGGTCTCTTTCGGGCAGTGTGCAGGAGGGCACCTCTTCAGAGGACTCCTATAGACATGTCGTTGAAGATGACTCGGCAAGCAGTGATACTATAGGGATCTCCTTTAGCAGGGCTAGTGTCGAAGGAGCAGGTGTCGGTGTTGGGGCCTGAGCTGGGCTGGGAGATGCATGCCTCAGAGCAGGACCCCTAGAGAAGTGTTCACGCAGGATGTCCTTCATGGTTGTCTTGACCAGGGCGATAATGCTTTCCCTCGTCATGCTTCCTTCAGTAGAATTTCGGTTGTTAGAATTCGCTGCTTGGTTTTCCATCTATATCTCAGTTATATTAACAGATTTCCACAGGCGACGACAATTATGTTGCAGCTGAGAATGAGATGCGGAGGTGTCCAATGGCGAAAGCAGCTTTCGGTTGATGACGTGGCTTGTTGGCTGATACGGTTGATGATCTAGTGTAGGGGCGGGTTCGTTGATTCGGCTGGATGCGAAGTCATCTCGAGCGATGTCGAATGGCGTGTCACGGCCGACCGAGAAGAGCATTGTGAAGAAAAAATAGTTAAGGGCGCTGAGAGAGATCTCGGCTAAATCCCTTCAACGCTCAAGTAAGGGATTAGTAGGAAGAGGAGAGACAATGAATGCAAAGAACAAGAAAATTAGAAGATCCTTCAAATATTTTCCTTTTTCTCCTCAAGTTACCTTTATATAAGTAGATTCATCCCTATGAAGTGATACGGAAAGTATGGGCGGTATGACCCTCTGAAATGATAACCTTCAATTTTTTGAAAGTAAGAGAGGGTGTTATATTCATAAATGTTGCAGACGCATGGAGCATAATTAATGCCCTTCGCGTGGTTGATGGGAGACAAGACTCCATTAATGCGATGAACATGCTCCCTTGAAGTAGACATGTGCATATGTTTTCTTATCAGGTGGGGACTTTGACAGAGGATACCTCATTAGACATCTTGATTTTAACGACTGCACTAAGCTTGCCGAGATATAATACTTCTGTCATTCGGCCAGGCCGAGATATAATACTTTTGTCATTCAGCCAAGTCGAGATATATTACTTAGACGATCATATGGTTGATCTCAATGGGTGAGACAATTATAAATATAAGGTGTTTCACATGCTTCAAGTGCCCTCCCCCATGCTCACCTTAATTGGGCGAAAAAGGCGCGATCACCAGACCCCCAAAAGGCATTTTCGGCTAGTCCAGTCAATCATGTTACACATGTTCTTCGACTAGAAAGTATTATATCTCGGTCTGGCCGAATGATAGAAGTATTATTTCTCGGCCTGGCCGAATGACAGAAGTATTATATCTCGGTAAGCTCAGTGACGTGGCAGCCGTTAAAATCAAGATGTCCAACGAGGTATCCTCTGTCAAAGGCTCCACCCAACAAGAAAACATATGTCTATGTTTGTCTCAAGAGAGCATGTCCATCGCATTAATGGAGTCGTGTCTCCCATCAACCTCGCGAAGGACATTAATTATGTTTCATGCGTCTGCAACATTTATGAAGGTAACACTCTCTCTTACTTCCAAAAAACTGAAGGTTATCATTTCAGAGGACTATACCACCCATACCTCCCGTACCGCTCCATAGGGATGAATCTATTTATATAAAAGTAACTTGAAGAGGAAATTAAAGGAAAAGGTTCGGAGGATCTTCTAATTGTCTTGCTCTTTGCATTCATTGTCTCTCCTCTTCCTATTAATCTCTTACTTGAGCATCGGAAGGGTTTAGCCGAGATCTCTCTCGACGCCCTTAATCATTTTTTCTTCGCAATGCTCTTCTCGGTCGGTCGTAATACGTCATTCAGCATTGCCCGAGACGACTTCGCATCCAGTCGAATCAACGAATCCACTCTTACGCTAAATCATCAATCGTATCATCCAATAAGCCACATCATCAACCGAAAACTACTTTGGCTATTGAATATCTCCGCATCTCATTTGAGGAGGGAGGAGGAAGGGAACAAATGCGAACCGGATTAGGCGGGTAAGGAAGACAGACGGGTACAAGCATAAATGGTTGCGACAGATATGAACATGAATAAGCACAGACAGGAATAGACGTGTGGGAAAGGTGTGGCATGTGCAGTGAAGCTTTTGACCACTAACTCCCAGGCTTGTATAATAAAGGAGGGTCGACCATTAGAAAACTACCACTCCATTTTTATTCATATTTTACTCTTCTATTTTCTATAACGAAATTTGACTCGAACGTTGAGAGAAGTTTACCAATGTTGCTTTTGATTTCCTCTTAACTCTTTCTGTTATTTATAATTAACTTAGTTACACATCCAAGACGCAATAGGAACTTTTTCCTTTTTTTGTTTGTAAAATTGGAATACTGTCGACCTGAGCAATTGCAACCCGACACGAACTAATATTGTCGACAGAATTTTAAATTGTCTTCAGAATTGATTCTTATCAATTGTACAAGTATATCCATTGATTTACTAATGCATCATATCTACGGAGGTGCATGAGAAAGACATAGTTTTTACTGTTGGCAGCAATCTCGTCATGTGATTTCTCAGCTATTCTTCTTCTCCGTCTTCTTCTCTTTTTTCCTTCTTACATCATTATCGTCTTTCGAAGCGTTGAATTTGACGGTTGTTTATCAGAGTCGATTTTAAAATAGTAAAATTTTTAATAGAATAGGAACTAAATAATAAAAAAATCCTTTTAATAATAAAAAATTATATTTTTATAAAATTTAATTTAATTTTTTTTATAAAAGTTCAAATTCTGAATCCAATCCAGCAGTACTCGCGGGGCCTGCTTGACTGGCGACGGCACTCTGCTTACCTCCGTGCCATCGTCAGCCGCTCCGCGCTTGTGGAGCACGTCAAGCTCCCCATGCACGTGGCAGGGCGTCGAGGCGGCTTCGGCCGCATCACAACACTGCGACTACCCAGCATTGGCCTCGTCAGCTTCATCTCGATCGCCACTGTTCCAAACTGTCGGTCGATCGATTTGTTTAAAGACGGGTCGATTCCATTGAATCGACCCATTGATCCGTTTCATGTGTTTGGGCTGAATTCGGATCCGGATTCCATCTGGCCCATGGACAGATCTACGCTCCAGCCTATTAGGATTATTTTTAAATTTATTTCTTAATGTCAGCATTAACTTTTTATTTAGTAAATACCGTGATGAATATTAAATTTCACGATGAATAATTTAATTATTTTTTATTTGTGATAATTTAAATGTTTAATTTTATTATTCTTGAAATTTTTAGAATGAACTATTTGGTTCTATGGAAATCTCTTTTTATCAGTTATTTAAATAAATTCGAATAACATAGACAAAATGAATTAATGATCTAACAATATAAATAATTCCACAGAGAAAATCCATTTTCATAAAAAATCACTATTATTGTATTTGTCACATTGTATTTTTTTTTACTGACAGAAATTAGATCATCTGATTAATTATGAAAATGATTGATTCTATTTTACGGAACGTTAAATAATTCTTAAATAAAATTATTTTATTTATCATCAAAATAAATCAAAAAGTATATATATATATATCTTTGATTTATTACTCTATTTAAATTTTTTTATAAATATATTATAATTAAATATCTTAAAATCGAATTAAATATTTTATGGCTGCACCGTAACCCGAGCTGACATTTTGTATTTGTATGGCTGTGGCATCTTTGCCGCCGTCCATTCTTTGATTTTCCCACCAATCATCCATCCATGCAAGTAAACAGAAGAGATAGGAAGAAGCCGGCCGCTGCGGCAGCGGTTTACTCACCCGCTTGTCCTTTAGATCCTTGCCCGTCCATCCTGCTGCCACGTTGCAATCACATGCCTGGCCGCATGGGTTCGTGGGTCGGCCGCATACCTTTGTCCTGTCCGCTTGATTTCTTTGTCCGATTCGATCGATGGCCCCATGCTCGGAGCTCCCAAGCCCAACCTGCAACGATGCTCTTGTTCTTAGCTACCAACGGAAGAAGCTGCCCTGCCCCTTTAACCACGACTCGCATTCCCCCGTGGCCTTCGGCTTCGGCATTCCTGAAAGTCGATTCGTGTTCGTGGTTGCGCTGCAGCGTTGAGAAGCAGCACAGTCGACCATGGGCTTTTTCGGCCCGAGGCACGCCGTAAAGTCGCCTCCTTTACACCAGCGGAAGTCCACCACCCTTCGGCGGCTCTTCGACCTCGACTCCCAACTCGATGCCCTGTCGCCGCTCACTCCCGCCGCTCCCTCCGCTGATTCCGAGACCAAGCAGCTTCTTTCCGCCATTTCCTACTGCACCACCGCCGTGTTCAACTTCGTTGACCCCGCCGAGTCGCCGGCGCAGCAGGACCTGAAGCGCCGGCAGCTGTCGCACGTCCTCAGCGCCGTCCAGGCGACCAAGGCGCCGCCTTTCCTCGACGAAGCGGTCTGGCAGCCACTCCTCTCCATGCTCGGCGCCAACCTCTTCCGCCCGCTCCCCGCGCCGGCGCACCCCTGTTTGCCGCCGGACCTCCTAGACGAGGACGGCGGCGTCTGCGAGATGGCGTTCGCTCCTGATTGGCCCCACGTCCACATCGCGTACGACATCCTCTCCGCGGCCGTGGCCGAGGCCGACGAGAGGACGCTCCGACGCCACATCGACCGCGGGTTCCTCCGCGGCCTCCTCGCGCTGTTCCACTCGGAGGATCCACGGGAGCGCGACCGGCTTAAGGTGGTGTACCACCAGCTGTACGCGAAGCTGGCGCCGGAGCGCGGGTTCATGCGGAGACAGATGGTGTGCGCGCTCGCCCACCAGGTGTTCGACGCGGCCCTGCGGCCCTGCGGGCCGGCGGAGCTTCTAGAGATCTGGGGCAGCATCATCAGCGGCTTCGCGGTGCCGCTCAAGGAGGAGCACCGCGTGTTCCTAAGCCGCGTTCTGGTGCCACTGCACAAGACCAAGGGCATGGGCGCGTACCACCGGCAGCTGGCCTACTGCGTGACCCAGTTTGTGGCCAAGGAGCCGGAGCTGGGGGAGGTGGTGGTGAAGGGGATCCTGCGGCATTGGCCAGCCACCAACTGCAACAAGGAGGTGCTACTGCTGGAAGAGCTGGAGGAGCTGGTGGAGTCGTTGAACGACGTCGGCGACTTGCAGAAGGTGGCCGTGCCGATCTGCAACCGAGTAGCCCGCTGCTCCTCCAGCACAAATTCCCAGGTCATTAGCTCCTAACTCGATTTACAATAACACAATTCCCACGGATTTCAGTAACTTTCTTTAATATTTTTTTTGTTTTTCTATTCTTTCATACACATCGAATTTGTGAACTGGTTTAATGTATTGCATATCTCTTCATCCAGTTCAGTAACCTGACCTGATCTGTTCAGGTGGCAGAGAGAGCTCTTTGCATATGGAACAATGAGCAATTTGTGAAGATGGCGTCGCGGTGCTGGGAGCAAGTTCTCCCAGCCATCGTGGAATCCGTGGAGAAGAACCTCGAGTGGCACTGGAGCAAATCCGTGCAGGAGTTGGCCAGCTCGCTGAAGAGAATGCTGGAGGAGGTGGAGCCAGTGCTGTACTCGAGGTTTCTGCTGCAGCTACAAGTCAAGGAGGCAGACATGGCGGAGGAGGAGCGGAAGAGGAAGATGAGGTGGGAGAGGCTAGAGATGGCTGCTAAATTGTGATGTTACAACTTAAGATTGATCCTTTCTTTCTATTTCTTCCTGAACTCGATCGATGGCGGATGCTCGTGAACATGCATGGCGCTTCCAGCATCGCCCTGTTGTGAAATCGTAAAATTTTTGTTGGTGGTTAAATTTAGTTGGACGAAATCTATAGATCTTTTATCGCCTCAAAGATATTATAATTTATCTTTCGTATTGACGGACGAAAGAATTTCACATTTTATCTTCTCCTTGTGTTTTTTGAATCTTTTTGCCTATTGTTTTTTATGCAAATTTTATTTTATTTCAACTCTGAGAAATAGAATTAATTTATAAAATGATAACTTTTTAACTGTCATAATTTTTTTTAATACTTCTCCTTAATTAAGTTTTGATGTATATTCAACTTTGCTAGTTTATTCTAAATAAAAAAAAACTTATCTGTATTGACATATTTTGCAAGATCATGTTGAATTAGATTATGGATCATATCATATATCATATGCCATTTTATTATCATAATATAGTTGAAATGTTGTTTTTTTTTCTCCAAAAAGTAGCTTAAGTTTTGTAAGAGAAATTACAAAGCTTCACAAATTCTTAAAATTATCCCTCTGTAATTCAACTTTTGCATTGGATCCTACAATAATTTTTTATTTTTTATTTCTCCATGTAACAAAGTTCTTATATATAAAGGTAAAGTATCATTGATTGCTTATTGTCAATTTTTCCGACTCAATCAACATTTTTATTTTTATTTTTTTTTCCCACGGACATATTGTGGTAGTTAAGATACGACGGTACTTATAGAAGTGACGTGGGTCGATTCTGAAGGAGATCTAAATTTTTTTTCCTGAATTTAGATGACTCCTACGTGTATTGACTACCACATCAAGATTCATAGGTCCCTCCGTGATTTACCTTCCTCATAATGGTTGTGAGACAGACCGGTGAGGGTCGCTAGATTGATGGTTGCAACTTTTTACAGAGATACTTATCTCAGAAGTTATAGTGCAGCGATAAAAAGACTTTACAGTTACTCAGGTATCTAAGATTCAATCTCTGATTGTGGCACACTGCAAGAATTCTCTAGCGGAGCGATGAATCTTAGGATGTTGGACTGTTAGATTTTCTATAGTGCATGCTTTTTGATTTATCATGATGGTTGTTGGAAGCTTGCATGGGATCGGACTATTCACCTCTAAGACTTAATCGGATCGAATATATATATACTTGGTTGTATTTTTAAAGAATAAAATTCTCTATTCTTTGGCTAATTTTCAATATTTTAAAATGAGAATGTTTTTTTATATTGACACCAGGATATTCTAACTTTCGGTTCGACTAATTCCTAGGAGTAATCGATCCTGTCCCACGGACCTTTGGGATGTCTCACCAATAGCTGAGTCAGATAATGTCAGAGTTCAAGTAGTCTCCACTGGGCACCAAGGGTAAATCAGGGAAGCGTTTGTAAATTTTTTACAATTCAGTTCGGACTCTGCAATCACATTATCTCTGAATGACGGTCCAACGTCGAAGTGCAAACTCCTGGACCTCAATGCCGTCCGAATGATTTTTTTTTTTAAATTTGTTATTGAACGATATCGTAGTAAAAGATCAAATTACATTCTCCTATGAAATACCTCTCTATTTTTATCGTTGCACCGTGCTCTTGGAGGCGAGAATGTTTACATTCATATATTGTTAACGGGATTATTTATGAACCGACTTGCTATATTCATAGCAGAGTCGCTCCTGGGCCATGGGCCAGCTCTACTGGGGCAATCGTCCGAGGCTATTTTTTTTTAATATTAAATGAACTTTATATCAAAATTAATCATGAATAGAATTTAATTATCAAGACCTTATCAAAGCTAATTTGGGCCGGCTCTGACTAATAGCATAAGTATGGTCGTGTGTGGGCTAAATATATATATTATTCTTTTAATAAGTGTATAATATCTTCCCTCTTCACTATAGTCTTTCTGGTGTACGTTGACCATCAGTTTCATACAGTAGATCAATATTATATTTTTTTAAGATAAAAAAAATCTTTATTCAACTAGATTACTTTAATTTTAAAAAAGTAATCTAAGGAGCCTAAGTATTTCATTTCAAATTCCCTTAAATAAATGTTTATGTAAAACTTTCATTTTTTTTTAGATTGTTTTGTATGACAATTGTCATCCACGAATATGTAATAATTTTTTTTTTATGTTGTTTCTTTAAAAACAATATGATCTAAATTACTTTCTAACCAAAAGCTGCCATGAATTTGATAAATGGTTTAAACCGAGCTGCAAGAGTGTTGAAAGAAGGAGGGCTCTGAATTTTGAGAAAGTGGCTTCTCCTTTCACTGCCAACAAAAATGGTAATTGTCAGTCAATTTAATGATATCTATCGATTTATTTCATGATCATTATAAAAGAGATAAATTATGAAAGATTTTATGAATTTTAACATGATGATAAAATATATAGAGATAATTTGAATATCTTCTTTTAGCTAGGAATTTAAAGATCACTGATTCCTACCTAAGGGATTCTGGGATATCATGATTTTCTTCAATTGCCCTTTCTTACTTGTTTATGCTTGAAGCTTTCAAAGAGTAAAAAAGAGTGAATAAGTTCTGATGCCTTTTGTTTTTTGTTTTTGTTTTTTTTTTCAAAAAACTCTTATATGAAACTTTTATTAATGAAGAAAGTAGTATTTGGCTTGTTTTCCTAGTTCAAATAAAACGGTGCTAAAATGATGCATCCAAAATTTATCTATCTCCTCAGTGGACGCCAATGATGAGGCGCGCTTCTTCCAATAGGGTCTTGGAATTTTATGGCTTGTAATAGTCACACTTCTTGGATAGCATGGTGTAATTACTATGGGCTAGGATGCCTCCTACTAAAATCAACACAAGTCAGATGAAGTCGAAAATATACGACAAGGCTTGTTGGCACCCGGATGTGCTAGGTTGGACTCGACAAGTCCAAGCCCCAAGTGCACTAGCACTCGGGCACACACAGAAATCGAGTGAGATTCGAACTTGGAACTATCCCCCTTGGACTCGACTCACACCACTCATATTCGGAATGTCGAGTATGCACTCAACGTGCCGAGTGGGAGATTTAGTGAGGTCGAGTGCATAAACAACATGTCGAGTAGGTGTTCGAAACCCACTCAGACTCGGATAACAACACGACTCAACGACATTGGCCAAGTCGACACTGAGTTGAAATTACTCAAACACGATACTCAAGAATCGATCGCTGAGTGGGTGTTTGGAATCCAATCGAATTCAGCTAGACTGAGTGACTCCCGAGTGTGACTTGAATTGAGTTGTTGAATGAGACTCGGAATTGGCTACCAAGTGGGTGCTTAGAATCCACTCAGACTCAGCTCGGTTGAGTGACACATAATTGCTGAGTGGGTGTTCAGTTTGCAAGTTACAGATAAATGCTGACCTTGGCAGATTGCCTGCTTGGTTTGCATCGCTGACGCAGGTTGTCAAGATAACTCTGCACAACACACGACTGGAGCGCCAGGATGTACAAGTCTTGAGCAATCTTAACACTTTGGTCAAGTCGGTCCTAGGATATTTTTCATTCGTTAATTTCGATGAGGATTTGGTCTTCGATCAGGGCGGGTTCGCACATCTCAAAATCCTGGTAATCACCGATCTGCACAATGTGAGTTTCGAAGAAGGTGCCGTCCAAAGCCTCGAAATTCTTAAACTGTCTAGTTTTAAGGGTCATCGGTACAGCATCAATGCCGTAGAACATCTGCATGGGCTGAAGGAGGTTCACAATCATGCTGAGGACGAAGGTATGATAGAGATGGTCAAAAATATTGCAGCAAATCATTCAAATCGTCCCAAATGTTTTATAAATAAACATTAGTATCCTGCTTAAGCCATATGATTTGACTCAGGAAGAAACAGAGCTTTCCGTCAATACAATGCAAAGATGACTTTATTAAGAGATGGATCTGGTGTGTATTCTAGTTTTGCTATTCAAATTATCCTTCTGTCAATTTCTTCCTCTATGTGTTTGTATTTCTGAAGCAGCATGTAATGTAATCTTCAGATATTGATAAATTGCTATTCAAAATAAGAGTGATTATATGATTTGGGAGAATATCATTGTACAATAAAACTGATACGTACCATATTATTCTTGAATTAGGCAAGTAGCATGTGAAAATTCATGTGTAAACATTCTCCAACCATCCCTCCAATGGATTCATAATTTTGTGCTCAGGAAGAAATCTATATAATCCAACTATCATCGTGTGCTTGGACTATATAATACAACAAGCATCAATAGTTACCCTAATCGCCCATGAGATCCATCGCACCTCAAAAAGGGCTATCATGATTCAAATTCAGATTCCATATTTTAGTTAATTAGGCAAGCAAAATTATAAATGAGACTGCAATATGCAGAAAAGAAATGTGTTAAATGAATTCTTATATGAGTTAATAATTTTACCAGCTTTTTAAATAGTGATTTGCATCATTCTAAAATTGCAAGAATATTCACAATTCATCTTCAAGCTCAATATGTCAAATTCTTAATTTTCTTTCATACAAAATATCTCTCTCTTTATCTTTATCAAAATAATAATAATAATAACAACAATCATCTAGATTGCTAGCCCGTATATATAAAAACCATAAATAAATATTAAAATCAAACAACTTGTCGACATTACACCTCAGGTAAATGCAAGCGACGTGATGAAAGACAAGAAATTGAAGCCGTCGAAAACAAAACTAAATAAAAATATCAACAGTGTAAGAGAAGAAAACGAATACCTCATTCAAAGCTCCAAGCTTTTGCTTTGATTCCGTCATCGTCGCTTTGACAAGGTAATGGCAGTTTCAATCTCAGTGTCCCTGAGAATTTGCAACCATCTATAGGTAATGGCGCCTTCCTCATGTGGTTCGTCGTCAAAAGTAGAATTTTGATGGATCGATGCCGAGAGATTACCCTTGTGTTGATTTAGATATAAACAAACAAAACCAATTTGGCTTCGATTTAATTGGAGATTAGTAATATCATCAGGCAAAAATCATGTTTTGTAAATACAATTGGTAGACACCGTCTTTATTACCAAAAATGCGATAGTATCAAGTAGGGTATAAGTATTTAAATGCACTTGAAAAAAGGTTTTTCCTATCGATCCGAAGAAATTAACTAGTCTCGATTGGTAACGAGAATATAAATCGACTAAATTCACCAGAAAAAAGAAACGAGTTCAGAACAACTTCCTGAGAATGGAGCAAATGATTCGAGATTTGGGAGAGATTGATCAGAACCTGTCGGGATATCATGAGAAACGTCGTGAAAAATCAGTGGATCGACAGACGACCATGACTTTCACAACCGATCTAAGGATGAAGAGATCAAAATGACGACTCGGAACTTCTTAGAGGGATTGTGTAATCGTCAGCGATAGACGAATCCACCCACCGACCCACGGCACAAGCATTTGATTTCATCATGGCCATATAATCGAACAAAGAACAAAACTTTATCGACAAAATCCAGCAAAAAAATTAACAGGAGATTAGAAAATGATGAACGTAAGTCTGCAGCTCCTCCCTCCGCTCGGTGACCGATTTGAGACGACGAGTACCTCGGTTTTCTTATATAGACAAGGAGGAAGGCGGAAGGAACCATAAACCTTGATTTGTGATCAGGACGGCCAGGTCATCTCAGGAGATCCTAGGCCGCCATCAACACCTTCAATAATTGTTGTTGTGATGCAAGAAGAGTAGGAATGGGTAAACAAAATTGTTCTTGTTGTGCGATCAAAAATCTTAGAAAATAAGGAAGAAGAGGAGGGGTTGAACTTGTCGTCTTGTTGCGAGGAAGAGAAACAATAACTAGAGCTGCAATAGGACTGTTGTTGGAGGAGGAGAAGCTTACGTGATCACTGATTATTGCTGCGGTTGTTGTTGGTCAAAAACAGAGCAATAAGGACGTGTTTGCTAGGAGAGGACAGGAGGGCGCTAATCTCCTCCACCCTTCTTCTGTCAGCTCGATCAGAACGAAATTCAATGCCAAGCTTCTCGAGTTTGACAAGCTCACCAATCTCCTGTAACAACTGCACATAACCAGGATATACCAATCCAAACGTACGAAGTTTTTTCAACTTTCTTATTCCTTTCGGTACATCCGGGCCAAAAGGGAGGAATGGCACTAAAAAATAAGGTCTAACAGGAACACCAGTAAGCAGATGGACTAGGTTTTGGAGTTTGACGATGGCATTGGGTAGTTTATCAATGCCAGTTCCTCTTATATCCAAAAACTCTAGATTCTGCAAATCTCCTATTGATTTTGGCAATGCAGATATTTCAGTATTCCTTAGAGACAAATACTTCAGAAGAAGCAATTTGGGAAAGGTCTCGAGGCCAACAGAATGCAACATCCAACATCCATCCAGGTTAACTGTCCTCAACAGCCTCTGCTCTATATAAGTCTTCGGTGGTACATCCCGACGGAATGCAGTGAAGGATCGGAGGTGGCACAGGTCAGTGTCAATGTCAGGCACTGGTCCACTCCCGCTTCCATGCCACGATAAGCGTCTTATCTTATGATGTTGCGACAGGACCTTGGGCTGCTCATTCACTAGCACCACAAAGTTCTCTTTCTTCGATATCGAGATTATCAGTTCGAGCATCATGTCATGGATCCGGCAGGATTTCACTTTCCCAAATTCATCAAATTCTGATGGCTGCACCAAGCTACGACTCACCAACTGGTTGAAGCAGCGCTCGGCGGCTTTCTCATCGGATAAACCGCCTACGCCACTAACAATTCCTTCGGCAATCCACAGTCTCATCAGGCGCTTCCGACGAATCTCATAATCCTCAGGGAAGATGCCTAAGAACAAGAAGCAAGGCTTGAGATCACAAGGCAAATCATTGTAACTCAAAAGTAGTATCTGATTCATCTTCCACAGCATATCATTAGTTTGAATCTCCAAACGAAGGTGGTCGCGCAAGTCTTTCCAATCCTCAGGGTTTTTATCAGGCTTGGAAGCAAGAAGACCTCCGATAGTCACGATCGCAAGTGGCAGTCCGTTGCACTTTTGCAAGATTTCTCTGCCAACATTTTCTAACTCCTTTGTAGGACAACTATAGTCAGGCGCTTCAAATACTCTTCTACAGAATAACTCCCAAGATAGCTCAGGTGATAAAGGAGAGACTTTAAATATAAATTGATGATTAGGAGAACAACTTGTATTTGCCACTTCCTCAATGCGAGTGGTCACTATCACTCTTCTTCCTTCTTTACCTAGTGGCAATGCAAGGCCCAAGCTTTTCCATGCTTCAGTGCTCCAAACGTCATCAAAAACAAGCAAATACCTCTTTTCTTGGAGATGGCCTCGGACTGTCTGCACCAGTTGTGAATCGTCCATCATGTTCAGAAGTTGCTCCGTGTTCAAACTGGCATCTTGGCACCTAAAAACATCTCGAATTTGTTGTTCCGTGACGGAAATTCGTCGAATAATCTTTTTGAGAAGCTCTCTGATGTTGTATCTTTGTGACACTGCGATCCAAGCTCGACATTGGAAGTGGCCTCCGACGATAACAGGACCATCGTAAACTGTCTTAGCCAAAGTTGTCTTTCCTAAACCACCGAAGCCGAGGAGAGAAATCGCTGTAAGCTCGAGACGGTTGTGATCCATCACCCACCCGATGAGTTCATCTCTACTCTGATTGATGCCCACGAGTTGAGCTTCCTCTACAAAAAGGCCGAAGATCCGTGGGTCGGAGTAGCTGTCGACCATGTCCCAGCTGGTGGTGATGCCAGAGCTTGTAAAACCTTCATTTGGGTGGGAATAGCGATCGTGCCGCTTCCTGATCTCTTCTATTTCATTCTTCAATTTCTTGAGCTCCGAAGCAATGTCATGGCGAGGTTTCAATGATTTTATGTGGCGAAGGAAGTGCTTGAAAAAAACCTTCGATTCTGTGCTCGTCGTAGGGCGTCGATCGGAGACGGCAGTTGAACTCGTCGATCAAGTCTTCGGCATCGTAGGCCACCTCCCTCACTTCCCGCACCCAGTTGTGCAGTTGATCATCCAGATTCCGCCTGGTCGACATGGCCGTCAAGAAAGAGATGATGCTTCTGAGCTCAGCGACTATGTATCGGACATCATCTTCGACTCCGGCCAGCAACGCGGCTTCTTCCACTAGCATCCTCTCTAGCTTTCCCATAATGGACTGAAAGGCGAAGTCCACAGCTTTCGTAGCCATCGTCGTCTCCATGCTGCCAATCTCTGCTTGATGAAGCGGATGGAATTGGAAGAGGAAAAGAATGTTTATGCAAAGATACACAGATTTTGAGAGATAAAAAGTGGAAATTTAGATAATAATCTCTTCGAAAGATCAAAACTTGACTGAAGCAATGGCTGTCAGGAATCCAACGACTCTTCCTCAACCAATCGTTTTCTTTGAATTTTATCAGTTGAGTCAGACAGCATAGTCTATCGACGCATGTTTGAAATTGAGGTTGAATTGGAGCAGAGAGGAAGCAAAAACTTCAATGCCATTCCTTTTCATCTTTATCACGATCAAATTTGGTCCGACTCCATGACATTGTTTTGCTTAGCAGATGTAAATTTCAATAGGTACAATTTGTCCTCTTTAAAATATAGGAGATAGGCTAAGTATGAGAAACCAGACACAAACGCACAAAATTCTCATCGTCATTATGCAGAGACGAAGCGAATAAATTCATATTACCAAATTGAGCGAATAAATACAAAAAATAACTTAAGCGAATAAATTTACAAAAAATTAACAATTCCCATAATTCATATTACCAAATTGAGATTACAAGTGCATGACCACTCTAGAATTATTATAAAAATATAAAATAAAATTTAAAAATTGACATTATCATTCAAACTCGTATAGATTATATAAATGTCATCCATATTCTTTCTTTTTATGTGTAGATTTATTTTTTTAAGTAAAAAAAAAATAAACGGATCTAACAGATTCAAAAGACAAAATACGGATCCAACACGAAATTTTTATATGTTTAACGAATAGATACGAATTCGAAAATGTACGATCCAAATACTAAAAAAGCAGATCGTATTCGTGTGGTGTTTCATATCTGCTCAGATTTGTCGATTTTTTTTTGTTCGATGGGTAAATTATGATTCTGATACATTAATCCGTAATTGATCCATTGATCCGATTAAGAATCCGGACTAAATCTGAATTGGTCCTGATCCAGCTCAGGATAAAATCTAATCGAGTTCCATTTTCATAGCATTGACTGTTAAATATTAAAAAAAAAAAAAAATCTCTTTCTTTTTATTTTTTATTTTTTTTTATTTCTTTCTCTCCCACACATATGCAGCTGCCTTTCCTATTTTTCTTCTTCTCTCTTCCCTAATCTCCTTCCTTCTAGAATCTAAGAGTGCAACTTCCTGTCCTTTCCCAGCAAACATGTCCTTATTGCTCTGTTTTTGGTCAACAACAACCGCAGCAATAATCAGACAACAAGTGCAACCCCTCCTCTTCTTCCTTATCTTCTAAGATTTTTGATCGCACAATAAGAACAATTTTGTTTACCCATTCCTACTCTTCTTGCATCACAACAACAATTATTGAAGGTGTTGATGGCGACCTAGGATCTCATGCGATGTGTTGGTTGTTGGTATTATAAACGCACACAACCAATTCAAAAGGAAATTTTAGGAAAGAAAATTTTGTATTCAAATGAGGACTTCAAATCGTGTTAAAAACACTCTTCTTGTCTAATTAACTAAAATATGGAATCTGAATTTGAATCATGATAGCCTTTTTTTTGAGGTGCGATGGATCTCATTGGCGATTAGGGTAACTATTGATGCTTATTGTATTATATAGTCGAAGCACACGATGATAGTTGGATTATATAGATTTCTTCCTGAGCACAAAATTATGAATCCATTGGAGGGATGGTTGGAGAATGTTTACACTTCAGTTTTCACAAACTACTTGCCTAATTCAAGAATAAAATGGTACATATCAGTTGTATTGTACACTGATATTGTACTCTTATTTCGAATAACAATTTATCAATATATGAAGATTACATGTTACTCCAGCAACACAAAGGCTAGCGAGCAACGCAGAGTGGTAGAAATTGACAAAGTATAATTTGAATAGCAAAACTAGAATACACACCAGATCGATCTCTTAATAAAGTCATCTTTGCATTGTATTGACGGAAAGCTCTGCTTCGTCTTGAGCCAAATCATCAGTCATCATCAAGAGGACATTTTCTTACAAAACATTTGGGACGATTTGAATGGTTTGCTGCAATATTTTTAACCATCTCTATTATACCTTCGTCGTAAGTATGAATGTGAATCTCCTTAAGCCCATGCAGATGTTCTACGCCATTGACGCTATATCCATCACCAGTAAAATTAGACAGTATAAGAATTTCGAGGCTTTGGACGGCACCTTCTTCGAAACTCACATTGTGCATCGCGATTACCAGGATTTTGAGATGTGGGAACCCGCCCTGATCGAAGACCAAATCCTCATGATAATTAACGAATGAATCATATCTTAGGACCAGCCCGACCAAAGTGTTAAGATTGCTCAAGACTTGCACATCCTGGAGCTGCAGTAGTGTGTCGGACAGAGTTATCTTGACAACCTGCGTCAGAGATGCAAACCAAGCAGGCAATCTATCTGATCATATCCATCACCGACTAAGAACCCCATCGATGAGTGCTCCGCAATCACTCAGAAAGTGTTCGTGTCCGACGCCCGATCGCTGATCGATCTCTCCATCATCACCGATCGCTTCCCTCCTCAATCGATTGCTCGCCGTAACCTTATCAGTTGAACACCAGTCGAGTCCAATCGACCTAGAGCAGTCGACTGGTACCTATATCAATCGACTGATGTCTAGTAAAACCTCAAACACCAAGTTGTTTGAGCATTCGACCGTCGGGTAAACCCTCAAACATCACGTTTGAGCCTCCGACACTCAGTCTTATCCACTTGGCCAAGTCCACCTCATCCTCTCATGGAGTTCGCTACCGAAGCTCTCTTCCCTCGGCCTATGTCCCTCGGATGCACCAAGCGCACGACTTCGCAATGTCATCCTTCGCGTCTCTTCCCCTCGAAGTATGCTTCCCTTGGGCCTCACTCCATTCGCTCCCTGTCTGGTAGTCCCTTAGATGCACCAAGCGAATGTCTTCGCAATGTTATCCTTCACCGACTCAAGGACCCTAAGCCTAGTGAACTTACCAAGTCCTCAAGACTTCCCACACCAAGCCTCATGCTTGGATTTTCCATGTCAAGCCCCATGCTTGGACTTTCACCGCCAAGCCTCATGCTTGGACTTACGTGGCCAACCCATATTAGACTTTTCAACACCAAACCCTATGCTTGGATTTTCCCAACACCAAGTCCCATGCTTGAACTTTTCACCACCAAGGCTATACACTTGGATTTAAGTGGCCAACCCATGTTGGACTTTCCATGACAATCCCATGTCATGCGCTTTGTCTAACATTAAAATACAGTTCGAGTCAAACTCAAGTCCTAGGCTGATTGCACCAACAATCTCTCTCTTTTTAATGTTGGACAAAACCTCAAACTCAAGTCTACCAATTATCCCCAATTGACAATTCTCATATCCCAATGAGAATTTCAACTATCCCAATTGGTAACTTCTCCCCCTTTTTGGCATACATCAAAAAGGTCCTCCCCAAGGGTATGAATGTCTCATATCCCAATAATATCTTACAATCTCTCCCTTGGAGGAACACATGCCTACAATCTTTCTAGTGATAAGTCCCATATCACTTAAGAGAGGCAATCAAATTTTCCTCCTATGAGGAAAAAATACACATCTATCTTCCCATGATGGATACCTCCCCCTAAAAGCTTGTTCCCCCTTAACCATTGCACCAACAATGTCCTTGGAGAGTCCCTAAGCCAATAGGAACATTTAAACAATCAAAATTAAGGCAAAGTTAAAACAATGAACTTCCATCCACCTTAAAATTGATACTCACCCTAAACACTTCTTTTAATCCATATACAATGGATTTCCACCCTTTCTAATACTCTCCATAGTATGTCTTAGGGTTAGGAGTGGTTAGGGGACCAAAACATAGCTGAACATGGGCTTAACAACCAAGGTTTACCCGAAATCAGCAGTATCAGTCGACTCTCTCAGCTACCAGTCGACTCCTTCCCACATCAGTCGACTGCCATCCATGGTAGTCGACTGATAACTGAAAAATCCAGTTTTTCAGTTATCAGATATGAAATTCCGAAAATGATAAGTAAATATACGTAAGTTGAAAAATCTTGAAAATTCATACGTATAATACTTATAACAAACACTATGGGTGAAAAATATTAGAAAATTATTTTACCCACAAAATAATGAGATTGACACAAAGTTCAAAAATTGAGAAAAGCTTCAATATTGAGCCCTCTTTGTATCATCCCATTCAATGGTGATTGCTATCAAAAGATAGACTCCACCAAAGTTTTTCAAAATGTTTTTGAAATGTTTTTAAAACCTTTAATTCCTTTTTCTTAAACATCTCACTTATATCTAAATGTGTAAAACACATACAAGTCAAATATTAGTGAGATGTGGGGTCTTTGTTATTTAGGGTTTCATGCATATCTCTAGGAAACAATATTTGATTCCCTTCAAATCATGCCTTAGTCCTTAAATCCATTTTATTTATGCATGAATGATGATTATGACATAATGATACAAGAATAAAAGCATGTGTCATAATCATGATATCATGACATGTGAATGAAATTTAAGCATACATGACATATAAAAATAACCCTAAAAATGATCATGACATTTTATATGATAAAACTAAATATGATGTCATGTCATGGCAAGGTAAACAAAGCATGACAATTATAAAATACTAAGGTATAGAATACCTAAGTGTTAAGCCAAAATTGTCATTTCTACGATTAAGTCCATTTTTGCCTTAATGTCAATTATCCCCCTAGTGTGCCAAAAGCTCAAAATGACACACCATTACTCCTAAGACCTAATTGTGCCAATTTAATCATTTTTCATCTTCTCAAATCACATTGGCACATCCTAATGTGTCAACTCTTTCATGACTAGATTAACTACCTATCCACTTAGGGTTGACACACCCTAACCCATCTAACGTGAATCAATTACACTCATAGGAACCCAATACCTATTGGAGCTCCTTGGGCTAACATGGTATTCACTAGGGATAACTTTCCTAGATACCTTCCTAATGACCCTTTTTAGCTTTGAAGCCTTAGTCCTTTGGGTCTTTCCTAGGTCAACTCTAGAGGTAACTCCCCCTTTGACCTTCTTAGTGGCTACTTTAGATTTCTTTGAATTTTTAGCCACTAAGCACACACCATGGCTAGTCTTAGGGATATCTTCCCTATTAGCCTTAGTTTTCCTAGACCTAGAAGTAGTTCCATAATTGAATGGAACCTTATGGTAGGACATAGGTTTGTGACCCAAACCTTTCTTTCCCTTGGACATTTCTTGTTTCCTAGGCCTTAAATTTTGATCCTTTGACCCCTTAAATGAATTTGTAATTATAGCTAGGGTCTTCTCAAGTTTCTCAAGCCTTGACCTCAAGGCTTGGTTTTCCATCTCTAATTTTCCCAATTTTGATTTATCATAAGATTTTTGGGAATTGTTTTTCCTTTTAGGCATATGCCTAGATTTCTTGGGGTTAATGCCCAAGTTTTCTTTTATTCTCCTTATAGACTCCCTAGGTAGGATTGGTCTAGAGTTATGATGTCTAGGTTTGTCCTTAGGTAAACTAACATGCTTGACATCTAGACAAAAATATTTATTTCTATTAGCATGCTTTTCATTGATAATAGCAAGTGAATTAAAATAGTTTTTAGCATGCTTGTTGGTCTTAGAACTAGAAGGTGCATAATTTAAATATACCTTAGGGTTAGCTTTGGAAGCTCCCCTACATGAGATGCCCCTTCTTGGCCTTTTTTCTTCCCCCTAGGGCATTGACTTCAGTAGTATCCTCTTTGGTTGCATTTAAAGCACACAATGTGCTCTTTGCTCTTTCTAGCGAGGACTCCGACATCCTTTGACATTTGGTTGACTTTTGGTGCCGGTGCCTTTTCCTTTGCCAATTTTGGGCATTTACTCATGTAATGCTCTTTCTCCCTACACTCAAAGAAAATTATGTTATCTTTATTATTAATTACATTGCTTGAGTTACCTAGGGTGGTGGAATCCTCTTGATCACTTCTCCCGGATGTTGAAGCTTCTTCTTGATCTTGTTCCAAGATGGAAGTCCTCTCCTCTCCCTCAATACTAGAGGTGGAGGTTTCCACCAAGTCATCCACATCGTCGAAGGTTGATGGCAATTCTTCCTCATCATGGATCAGTGTGGGCTCTTCATGAAATTTGATCATCTTGTCCCATAGGTCCTTAGCATCCCTACATTCACCTAGTCTAGACAAAATATTGTTAGGAATCAAATCACTAAGCAATTTGATTACCTTGAGATTTGTCTTGAAATTCTTCATTTGGTCCTTGGTCCATCTCGCCTTTTCAATTTGCCTATTGCTTTCATCCCTAGACATTTTGAAACCATTTTCTAGAATTAGCATTAAATCGAAATCGGTTTCGAAATATACCTCCATCCTTTTCTTCCACCAAGAAAAGTCTCCATCGAATTTCGGTGGATGGATGTTGTAGTCGGCCATCTTGTCGTGCTTGTGTTGGCGGTTAGTCCTCGACAAGCTCCTTGCTCTGATACCACTTGTTGGAACGTCGGTGGCTGGCTAGAGGGGGGTGAATAGCCCCAATTTGCATATACGGTGGAAGTTGCTCATTTTTGCGTGTCGCTTGTCTACGATTATTATTAGCGTAGCGGAAATGATAGAAATATAAAACGAATACAATACAACACACAAGACACGACAATATAGGTGGTTCGAAATCTTAGGGTTCCTACTCCACGGGTGAGCTCATCAAGCTCGTGTTATGCACACGACACTAACAACACTCCTTCTCGATAACACGTCGGAGGTGGAGAAACCTCGTATAAGCAATTACAACGGTAATATAAAAATACAAGCAAATACAAAGAACACAAATGAAATCTTTACACAAATGGCTTTGATCGCTTTTGCTTGTTGCTTGCTTTGGTTTGACTCTTGAAGGTCTGGAATGCAGCAGCAATTCCCCTCCAAAATCTCCCCAAAAAGTCTTGTTGAAATCCTTCCCAAGCTCCTCCTTTTATGCTTGTCTTGGGCTAATTTCTCGCTGATCAGTCGACTGCTCCTGGCCTCCAGTCGACTGCTCTTGTAGTCGTTATCTCACAACGGTCGAATCCACATTGGTAAAAACTCAACGGATAATCATTAGTCGACTGATCATACCCATCAATAGACTAGTAACCCCATCAGTCGAGTGCTCAGTGTAATCACTCGATTGGAAAGTGTTCTGTGGCTGAATTCGCCCCGATCAGTCAATTGATGGCGTCTGCAATCAACTGCCCTCCCTCGGTAGTCGACTGTTCAACCAAAACCTGATCAATTGAACACCGATCGAGTCCAATCAGCCTAGAGCAGTCGACTGGTACCTATACCAGTCAACCAATGTCGGGTAAAACCTCAAACACCAAGTTGTTTGAGCATCCGACCGTCGGGTAAACCCTCAAACACCATGTTTGAGCCTCCGACACTCAGTCTTAGCTACTTGGCCAAGTCCACCTCATCTTCTCATGTAGTTCCCCACCGAAGCTCTCTTCCCTCGGCCTACGTCCCTCGGATGCACCAAGCACATGGCTTTGCAATGCCATCCTTCACATCTCTTGCCCTGGAAGTATGCTTTCCTTGGGCCTCACTCCATTCGCTCCCCGTCCGACGGTCCATCGGATGCACCAAGCGCACGACTTCGCAATGTCATCCTTCACCAACTCAAGGACCCCGAGCCTAGTAAACTTGCCAAGTCCTCAAGACTTTCCACACCAAGATTCATGCTTGGATTTTTCATGCCAAACCCCATGCTTGGACTTTCACCGCCAAGCCCTATGCTTGGACTTACGTGGCCAACCCATGTTGGACTTTTCAACACCAAGCCCTATGCTTGGATTTTTCCAACATCAAGCCCCATGCTTGGACTTTTCACTACCAAGGCTACACACTGGGATTTACGTGGCCAACCCATGTTGGACTTTCCATGACAATCTCATGTTATGCATTTTGTCTAACATCAAAATACAGGTCGAGTCAAACTCGAGTCCTGGGCCGATTGCACCAACACCATACTCTAGCCTTTAGGTGCTTCCATCGTCTATTATCATGCTAACCAGGTCTACTTTGCCAAGGTACATTTGGACTTATACTGCCAAGACAAACGCTTGGACTTTATGCCGTCAAACATTGGACTTATGCTGCTAAGACTATACGCTGCTAATATCACACCCTTGGACTTCCCAATTGCCAAGCATACATACTTGGATTTTCACCACCAAAGTTTACTTGGACTTTATGCTGCTAGGACTACACACTTAGACTTATGCCACCAAGACTATACCTTTGAATTTTCCATTGCAAATACCCATGACTTGGACTTTACCATTGCTAAGACCCATGCTTGGACTTTGTAATTGCCAAGTACACATGACCGGGACTTTACCATTTCCAAGATCCATGCTTGGACTTTTCATGACAATCACTTTGTAATACTACTCGAGTCAAACTCGAGTCTGGTCAATCATAACCTGGGCCGATTGCACCAACAATATAATTGATCAATGTTGGTTAAAATTAAACTATACAATTGATGTATGAAAATATAGTCGCCACTTGATTTTGTAAAACAACTCAGATTTAAATTGAGTTAAAAATAAATTACATACACATGAATTACACTAAATAACTAAATAATATGTTTATTCATAGTAGATTATGGATACGAAAAATATCATAGTTGAACTCAATAAAGGAGAGAAACTATATAGGGATAATTACAAAATACGACATCTCAAGATGCAATATGTTCTTGATGAACAAGAAGTTCTAGAGGTTGTAAATTAGGTTATGGTAGAACCTGTTGATGATCCTATAGTACAACACAGACGTGATCTTGATGTCTATAAGGCATAAAAGAAAAAATACTCTACTATAAAGGATATATTGAATAGTTCAATGGTAGATGACTTGGTCTATGAGTATGAGTCATTTCCATTAGCACATACTGTCTAGGTGGCCCTGAGGGAGAAATATAGTGGAGTAAGTTTGAGCAAGTGTCGTCAGCTGATAATTAAGTTTGACAACTATAAAAAACACTTGAATGTTTCCATGGCTCAACATTGAGAGAAATGACTAATATGATTTGGGAGCTAAAGATTGTTAGTCATGAGTTGATTGATGAACAACAGATTTAGACAATTATCTATTTCCTTCCTGATTCTTGGGAGACGATGAAACTGAACCTAATACACAGTGAAAGTATCAAGATTTTCATTGATGTTTCATGCCAAGTTGAACTGGAGGTGGAGAGAATTGAATCTGCAAAGATTGTTGGATAAGATTTTGTAGCTGATGGTTATGTTAATGCATCTAGATTTAAGAACATGAGAAAATAGTTTAAGAAGGGAAAGAAAAATGGAAAGGAAGCTAGTGTTGTTGTTGAGTAGGGCCCAAACAAGAAGAAATTTAAAGGAAGGAAGAATGAATAGAAACCTAAGAGCAACTAACTTGCTACAATTGTGGCAAGAATGGTCACTTCGCTCGGAAAAATACTGAGCTGAAAAAGGTAGATCCATATTTATTTTCTTTTCCCGAGCATTATGTTGCTAGTTTAGTGTTTTTAGCTGATTCTTATCCTTTATAGACTATAGATTCAGAAGCAATAAACCATGTAGCTCATGAATGGGCTACATTCATGGAGTACCATTGGGTACTAGCTGACAACAAATGGATATATGTGAGAAACAATGCAAGAATTGAAGCCAAAAAAGTTGGCACTTGCAAACTGAACCTACGTAGTGGGTGTACCTTATCTTGAAAATGAATTTAGATTTTAATCCTAAAGGAATTTAGGATGTTCCAATAGAAATTATGAAAGTTAAAAAATTGATCAAAATTTACATAATTAGATTTTAGAGTCATAATATGTCATTTTGGGTGTTTGACACACTTGAGAAAAAATTAGCATTATGGCAAAATGGATGTAATCCTAGGAAATGACAATTAGTTTTAAAACTTAGGTATTTTTGTACATTGATATTATAAAGTTGACATATTTTTTTTTGCCATATGTCATACCATGATATCATCCTCGTATTATTATTTTATAATGTCATGATAGCACTTAGGTTGTTTTATGTCAAGTTTGTACTTAGGATTATTTTTATGCCATGACATCATGAATCATGAGCAAATGTTTTAAATTATGCAATCATTATATCATATTCCATGAATTAAGATTAATAAAATTGAATTAAGGACAATGTTATTATTTGAAGTCCCAAGATAAGGGAATCAATTAGAGTTGCCTAGATAAAATATATGATACTTTAGATTAGGAAAAAACCTAAATCTACATCTCACAAGGACTATAAATTGACATGTGTGCATATTTATACACCCTAGACACATGTGAGATGTTAGGAATATGAGTTAAGTTCATATGCTTATAATAGTACATCAAAATGAACTTAGAACACATTAAATGACATTAAGGAATCATGAGGAAATCTAATGTACAAGTCTGTACATCAAGCCCATAAATCATAGTTCAAAATAAAATTTTGAAAATATTTTAAAATCATTTTGAAAAATCTTGGTGAAGTTTATCTTTTGATAGCAATCACCATTGAACAAGTTGGCATAAAGTTAGGCAAAAATATTAAAGTTTTCAATGTTTTTGAACTTTGTATCAATCTCTTAATTTAATGGGTATTTTAATTTAAAATTATTTTTCACTCATTGTATTTCATGTAAGTAATATACGTATGAATTTTATTAATTTTTTAAAATATATATTTTTACTTATGTATTTCTAAAATCCAATTTTGAAAGTTGTTTTTTGCACATTGCAGAAACCAGTCGACTGCTGCATGGAGCAGTCAATTGGTTAATGACCTAGTCGACTGTTGAAGCTGATTTCGTCTGAATAAGATTTGTTTAGTCATTTATCAACAATGTTAGGCTACCCTAATGTCTCATTGTTGGTAATATATAAAAGGTATCCTAAGGCAATCGCCTTATGACTGTTCCATTTATTTGATAAATGAAGATTCACTATTTGAGTATACGTATTTTCATGTATTTGATTAGATCTTAAACTCATTTACTGGATGTCCACAATACGATTCACAGCATAAGAGAATTTATGATTGGATTACAACTAGTGAGTTTCTCTATATGTGTAATTGTGATGTATATGAATTATCCCTAGTCGATGAATTGATGGATTAGGACGCCATCAATTCTATTGAGACTAGCACGAGGTATACTCTTTGGTTTATCCAAGTAGCTGTTTATCACTGGCTGGAGACATTGGGATGTCCGGAGTTAATCGTGGATGCTAGTTATGGTAACTAGTTCATTGGAGTAACCAGTTGTAAGACTTCATATGGTTCTCTACATATATGGATAATATTGGATCGAGCGGATCGCTAGAGGGGGGGGGGGTGAATAACGATAAAAGCTTTTCGTCGAATTTGTTTCAAAACACAAGTAAATTTAGCAGAAAGATAAAATGAACACAATAGGATTTTACTTGGTTCGTAGCCTACGACTACTACTCCAAGGCCCTAGTGTTCCTTGACCACGCACGGAGGCCAAATCACTAACAAACTCCTCCTCGTTGGAGGTAGAAGTTAATCGAATACACAAAAACCAAAGCTTGAGGTAGAGGGACACTCCCCCTCTCCTCGTTGCAATAAAATCTCATAGAATAAAAAAGTAAATACAAGAGTTAATAGATGACTTAAAAGACTTTTACCGACGACCAAATAGATGGAGGCTTGAGCTTGTGTCGTAGGCGTTTCTGTAGCACTTTGTCGTCGTGGAGTCGTTGGAGTGTCGTCACGTTACGGAGGTTTTAGGGAACTTTTGAATTGATGAAAAACCTTTAGAGAAGCCCTCCTTTTATAGTTTTTGAGCTCCTCAACGAGTGGATCTTCAGCCAATCAAAACTAGGCACAAAGCCCCTTGGAATAAGGTGATAAAGCTTGACTCCTCGAAGCTGATCCTTGACCATCAATCGACTGATGGCCATCATCAGTCGACTGATGGCAGCGTCAGTCGAGTCGCAACCCTCAGTAGTCGACTGATGAAGGCAGTCGAGTGACTCTTGTGTGCAGTCGACTGATGTTTGCTGAAATCACAAGTTAGCTTAATAAAAACATAATTTCGACGGCCGCCGACCGTCCGATCTTGACCTAGACCATCCATGGGATATCTTTGGTCAGATCTACGCTTAAGATCATCCCCGTAAGGAGGATATGACCTCACTTATGCTCACACACACGAGCTTACCTCGATACTTACTTTGTAGCTCTCGCTTTCGGCCTTCCACTCGATTTCTTTGGCTCCCTCCGAAGTCACTCGAGTGTTGCCCAACCACCGCGGCTTCCTCCGGGTGTCGCTAGCCTTCAGCTCTAGCTTTAGCACTTTTCTGCACACTCGATTCATCTCATGAGATAACGATATAAGCTTAACTTTGTATCGTTTGCTATAATCAAAACTCAGGTTCGACTTAGGTGCTCACTGCACCAACAATCTCCCCCTTTTTGATCTATGGCAAATCCATATACAAAGTTAAGGAAATGATATGCATTAGAGAAAAAGTGTGAAAGTGTATACTTAGGAGTAAGATTAACTCTTCTTTCAGGTACTCTCCCTTGAGGAAACCTCCCCTTTGACCGAGGGTGAGTTCTTGAAAGAAGATCTTAATCTCCCCCTTGACACTTGCTTCTCTAGAAGAGTTTTTTTTTCCTTTTGTTAACTAAAAAGAGTTAAGTTGCAAAAATTAAAGTTAAGTAAACATTTACTTAACTTTTGGCCATGAGAATAAGTAGTATGAAGTACTAAGTTAAGTTATAAAAAAAAAATTGACCCCTTATTGATCCCTTAACTTTGACCTTTTTCTCCCCCTTTTGCCATATATCGGAAAGAGTGGGGGGTTTTGAAAAAAACATTTTTGATCTGAGTCCAAGCATGTTGTTCATAATTTTGAAAATAATAGACTTGAAAGTATGCTTATCTAATTGTCTGTTCAACTTTTTTGACTTGATTGATACAAAATGATCAATAAGTCTTGATCAGAGTCGGTTAATATAGATTATTATACTCCGTGGTTCATGGCGATGCACTAATTCTACATCTGGAACCAGGAGTAGGTCCTAACATCTCATGCCGGTCTACGTGACTCAGTACACAAACACATTAATCCTATGTGTTGTGAGATGTGTTGGCTTCTTAAATCTATAAGTACATGATATCTAAGGTATGTCCTAAGCTAGTTCCATGAACATGAAAAGTAAAAAGTAGTAATAAGAAAATATAATTTATAAATTTCTACTCTACTACGCACATGCCCAATTTTCATCTTAATAGACTGAATTCGGCTTTGGGTAGGGGTTTAGTAAATAGATCTGTCAAGTTGGACTTCGATTCGACATATTCGAGTTGTATGACTCTGTTGGCCACATATTCTCGAATGAAATGGTGTTTGACCTCTATATGTTTGGTCCTAGAGTGACATATTGGATTTTTAGTTAGGTTAATTGAGCTAATGTTATCTACGTGAATTTTAGTGCTTGTAAAGTCTAACTTAAAACCTCGGAGAATGTGCTTCATCCAAAGAAGCTGAGTGACATACTCACCCATCGCGATGTATTCGACTTTGATGGTAGATAAGGCAACACAGTGTTGCTTCCTACTGCACCAACTTACTAGACTCGAGCCGAGAAGTTGACAATAATCACTCGTACTCTTTCTATCGAGCTTACTACCGGCATAGTCCGAGTCGGAGTAGCCGATCAATTTGAACTCGGTAGATCTAGGGTACCAAATACCGACATTAAGTGTACCCTTTAGATATCTAAGGATACGCTTAACTAGAGTTAGGTGAGATTCCTTGGCACAGGTTTGGAACCTTGCGCACATACTTACTGCAAATAAGATATCAGGTTGGCTCGCAGTTAAGTAAAGGAGGCTCCCTATCACGCTCCTATAGTATTTTAAGTCAATTGAATTTCCGGTTACATCTTCTCCTATATTTACATTTGTTGCCATTGGAGTATTAATAATTTTAGTGTCTTGCATTCCAAAACGTTTAATTAATTCCCTAGTATATTTGCGTTGGTGTAAGTATATTCCATCTTTAGTTTGTTTAATTTGTAGACCTAAGAAGAAACTCAATTCACCTACTAAATTCATTTCAAATTCACTTTTCATAAGTGAGATGAACTCGTTTAGTAGGATCGAGTTGGTGGTTCCGAAGATGATATCATCTACGTAGATTTGGGCTATGAATATGTCTTTCCCTATGGTTTTTACGAAAAGGGCTGGGTCGACTAAACCTTGGTTAAATCCTTTGGACTTAAGATAAATCGAAAGCCTCTCGTACCAAGCTCGAGGAGCTTATTTGAGTCCATAGAGAGCTTTCTTTAATCTAAGGACATGGTCGGGTTTATCTAGACTTTCGAAACCGGGGATTGGCTAGCATAAACCTCTTCCTTAATATATCCATTCAAGAATGCTGACTTTACATCCATTTGAAACAACTTAAATCCTCGATGTGCAGCATATGCTAATTGTTGGAGATTTAAGGCCGCTAGAGGGGGGGTGAATAGCATTTACTCTTGCGTAGATGGAAAACGTTCGTGTGCTTGTCTACAATTTTCGTTAGCGCAGCGGAAACAAAGATAATAATGCAATAACGAAAACACAAACACACAAATGCAAGGATATAACGTGGTTCGGAACCGAACGGTTCCTACTCCACGGATCGAGCTCTAACAAGCTCTAGCGACGCCAATGCAATCACTAATCAATAAACTCCTTCTCGACAATAAGTCGGAGGCGAAGAAACCTCGTACAAACGTTTACAACAATAAACGAAAGAAATACAAGCAAATACAAAGGAAATGTAAAGAACACTTTACAAACTAGGGTTTTGAGCGCTTGCTTGTTGGTTGCTTGGATGAGCTTGAAGGACCCTGAAATGCACCTGCAAATCGCCTTCAAATCGCCTCACCAAAGTTCCCAAAAATCTGATGCCGCAATCTCCATGAACAACTCCCTTTTATCTCCGCGTCGATTTGGATTTCCGACGATCGATAAATCACCCGATCGCCAACATCAGATGTGAGACAACGACTCTTCCACGCTGACAAGTTCCAACGGACTCTTGCGATCGCCAACATTGAAGTCGACGCCGGATCGTAGTCGGCCGTAGTCTGGCGTACGAGCGCTCGGCTCGACATGTAACTAGCAATGACTATCGACTCGCCGATCGGCCGACATCAGTCAACTTCTCTAATGAGCAGTCGACTGCCAGAGCAATTCCAGCTCTAAACTGGCAGTCGAACTCAAGTCGACTCACGGCAGTCGAACCAGCCATAATGTCAGTCGACTGCCAACCTCAACCATGAGGTTTTAACCCAAGTATGGTGCCCCCATACTTGCTAGACCACCCTTAGCCTAGACCTAAGCCTTCTAGCCACCTCCATCAGTCTCACGCCTCTCAGATCCCTCCAAGTCATCCATGACTTGTTCATCCATCGCGCTAGCCTCCAGGTGCTTCCCTCGGCTATGTCATGCTAACGATGTCTACACCGCCAAGGCACATTGGACTTACGCCGCCAAGACTCCGCTTGGACTTTACGCTGCCAATATCAATCCCCTTGGACTTCCCATGCCAAGACCCATGCTTGGACTTTCCATTTGCCAAGACCCATGCTTGGACTTCTCATGCCAAGTTCTCAAGACTTGGACTTTCCCAATTACCAAGTGTCTCACTTGGACTTTCCATGCCAAGTACCCATGACTTGGACTTTACCTTGCCAAAACCCATGCTTGGACTTTCCCATAATCACATGGTCAACCCTGGTCAACCATCAAAGTCTCCCTCGAGTCAAACTCGAGTCTAGTCAATTATAACCTGGATCGATTGTATAAACAATCTCCCCAACACACTAACCGACATCAATGTCAAACCACTTTGTCAAACCACTTTGTCAAACATCAAAACATCACTCGAGTCAAACTCGAGTCTGGTCAATCATGACCTGGGCCGATTGCACCAACAATCTCCCCCTTTTTGATGTTTGACAAAACAAACCTTGAGTTAGGCCACTAACTCAAATCCCTTACCAATTATCCCAAATTGATAAACACTCTCCAAATGTTCTCCCCCAAACATTCTCCCCCTTTTTGACTAACATCAAAAAGGTTTTCTCTCCAAGAAAGTCAATGTCTCATGTCCCAATGAGATCTTACAATCTCCCACTTGATCCAAAAATAAATACCTAGGATGCCTACCATCTTCCTAGTGATAAGTCCCTTATCACTCAAGAGAGACACTCCTATACTCTCTCCCAATTTCCAAATTGGGTTTCTCAAAATCCCATCAATTTTTCCAATTGATGATACTCTCCCAATAACTTCTCCCCCTTTCAAGAAGAGAAACACATCCATCATCCCAAGATGGATAACTCCCTCTAAAGGCTTGCTCCCCCTTGACCATTGCACCAACAATGTCCTTGGGAAGTCTCTAAGCCAATAGAAACTTTAAACCATCAAAATTAAGGTTAAAAATTCAAACTTGAACTTTCCACACCCTAAATTTGATACTTTGACCTAACACCTCTCCCAATCCATATCCAATGGATTTTCACCCTTTATAATGCTTCCTAAAGCATTCTAGGGTTAGGAGTGATTAGGAACCTTTTCAATAGCTGAACACGGGCTAAACAAACCTTGTTAACCCGAAATCAGACTCGACAATGACTCGACGAATCACGATCACACCCATATCACCGATCGCCACTCAGGCTGATCGATAAACTAATTTCCGAATTTGGAACTTCACCATCGTAATCGCATAAGTAATTCTACGTAATTTGAAAAATCATAAAATTTGATACGTATATTACTCATAGTCATTACAATGGGTGAAAAATATTTGAAAATTATTTTACCCATAAAATAGTGAGTTTGATACAAAACTCAAAACCATTGAAATTTTCAATGTTTTGGCCCTATTTTGTATCAATTTCATCAATGGTGATTGCTATCAAAAGATAGACTTCACCAAGGTTTTCTAAATTAATTTTAAAATGATTTCAAAACCTTATTTTGGATCATATTCTTTGGGCTCTATGTACATGACTTGTACACATGCTCTCCCAATGATCCACTAATTGAAATTAGATGAGTTTTAGTTCATCTAGATGCAAAAACTATGCACCTTGAACTTAACTCATATCCTAACATCTCACATTTATCTAGGGTGTATAAATACACATACATGTCAATTCGATGTGAGATGTGAGTTTTGGTTCATTTAAAAACTAGAGTTTCATGCATCTTCTAAGGCAACCCTACTTGATTCCCTTATAAATGAGACTTCAAGTCATGCCATAGTCCTTAATTCAATTTCAACCAAATTGTCTTAAATGTATGAATGATTATGGCATTAGAAATGATATAAATAAGCATATGCTCATAATCATGATGTCATGACATAAGATGAAATCTAAAAACACATGACATTTAAAACCTTAATCCTAAAACATGAGCATGACATATAAAATGATTAAAAGTAAGCATGATGTCATGACATGTTATATGGCAAACAAAGCATGACATATAAAATATATAGGTATAATAATACCTAAATTTTAATATTAATTGCCATTTGTTGGGATTAATCATATTTTGCCATATTAACCTAATCTCCCTAGTGTGCCAAAAATCCAAAATGGCACACTAACCTCTAAACCTAAATTGTGCCAATTTAATTGATTTTTCTTAATTTCAAAAGTGCATTGGCACATCCTAAAATCTTTTAGGATATTGATTCAAATCTATTTCCAAGGTAACCATAACCTTGAAAACATCCTAAAGTGTCACCTTTACCATGGTTGAGTTAACTACCCATCCAATCAAGGTTGGCACACCCTAAACCCATCTAGCGTGAATCAATCACGCTCTTAGGAACCCAAAACCGATTTGAGCTCCTAGGGTTAATTAGGTATTCCTTAGGGATAACCTCCCTAGATACCTTCCTAATGACCTTCCTAGGCTTGTTAGCCTTGGTCATTTGGGTCTTACCTAGGTTGACTCTAGGGGTAACTCCCCTTGCAACCTTCTTAGTGGCCACCCTAGGTTTCCTTGAAACCCTAGCCACTAGGCACACCCTTTGGTCAATTCTAGGGATGACTTCCCTATTGACCTTGGTCTTCCTAGACCTAGTTTGTGTTCCATAGTCAAATGGAACACTATGATAAGCCACTTTAGGCTTAGGTTTGTGACCCAAACCTTACTTGCCCTTGGTTGACTTTTGACTCTTAGGTCCTAGGTATTGACTTTGACTTTTGGACCCTTGATTTTGACCACTAGACCCTTTAAATTGATTTTGTATCTTATTTAGGGTCTTTTCAAGTTTTTCAAGCCTTTACCTCAAGACTTGATTTTCCTTTTCTAATTGCCCAATTTTAGAATTTTGATTTAAATCTTGGGCATTGGACTTCCTAGGCATATGCCTAGTCCATTTAGGATTGAAACCTAGGTGTTCTCCTATTTTCTTGATAGATTCCCTAGGTAAAATATTTTTAGGGACATTAGTCCCAAATTTCTTCTTATTTCCTAAGTGGATACTCTTAGCACCTAAACAAATATATCTATTATTTCTAGCATGCTTTTCATGTACAATAGCAAGAGAATTAAAACTCCTAGCATGCTTTTGACTTTGAAATTTAGAAGGTGCAAGATTAGAGGTTACCCTAGGGTTTGTCTTCGAGGCTCCCCCTACATGTATAGCTCCCTCTTTGACTTTCTTGCTCCCCCTAGGGCATGAATTCCTAAAATGCCCCGGTTGTTGACACTTGAAGCAAATGACGTGCTCTTTGCTTCTTCTAGTGGTGGCACCGACATCTTTTGATCTTTCTTGAGGTTTTGGTGCCGGAGGAGCTTTTCTGATCTTCTTTGGGCACTTGCTCTTATAATGCCCACTTTCCCTACACTCAAAGCAAATTATATGATTTTTATTTAAACCTAAATTGCTTGAGTTACCTAGTTCGGTGATAGGTGTTGGAATTGAAACTTCTTCATCTTGACCGGAGGTTGAGGCATCTTCTTTATTTTGTTCTGGCTCCGGTGTAGATGGTCTCTCCCCCTCAATCATTGAAGTGGATGCTTCTTCCACCTCTTCCGATCCGGATGTTGATTCCCTATCAACCTCCGAATCCTCAAGCTCTTGGGATGACGGTGTACTTTCTTGAGCTTGAGAGGGTGAACACTCTTCTTCTTCTTCTTCTTCTTCTTGGACCGATGATGAATTTTCATGGAGCTTTATCACTTGGCTCTATAACTCTTTAGCATCTACATAATTACCTAACATACACAAGATATTGTTAGGCATTAAATCAATTAAAAATTTTATCACCTTATCATTTTTCTAGGATGCTTGAACTTGCTCTTCGGTCCATCTCTTCTTTTTGAGGAATCCACCTCTTGGTCCTCTTGGATATTCAAATCCATCCATCAAAATGGACCATTCCTCAAAGTCTCTCATCATAATAAAATCCTCAATTCTTCCCTTCCAAGAATTGAATCCTTTTCGTCCGTATAGGGTGTAGGGCACCGGTGTGTTGATGTCCCAACCTAATTGATCTTGGACTTCCATCTTTTACCCTCTAGCGTCTTGCTCCCGGTTGTTAATCCGTTGAAGAGAAACCTGGCTCTGATACCACTTGTTGGAGATTTGAGGCCGCTAGAGGGGGTGAATAGCGTTTACTCTTGCATAGATGGAAAACGTTCGCGTGCTTGTCTACAATTTTCGTTAGCACAGCGGAAACAAAGATAATAAAGTAATAACGAAAACACAAACACACAAACGCAAGGATATAACGTGGTTCGGAACCGAACGGTTCCTACTCCACGGATCGAGCTCTAACGAGCTCTAGCGACGCCAATACAATCACTAATCAATAAACTCCTTCTCGACAACAAGTCGGAGGCGGAGAAACCTCGTACAAACGTTTACAACAATAAACGAAAGAAATACAAGCAAATATAAAGGAAATGTAAAGAACACTTTACAAACTAGGGTTTTGAGCGCTTGCTTGTTGGTTGCTTGGATGAGCTTGAAGGACCCTGAAATGCACCTGCAAATCGCCTTCAAATCGCCTCACCAAAGCTCCCAAAAATCTGATGTCGTAATCTCCATGAACAACTCCCTTTTATCTCGCGTCGGGCTGGATTTTCGCCTGGCAGTCGACTGCCATAAATCACCAGTCGACTGCCAACACTGTAGATGTGAGACAACGGCTCCTTCCACGTTGGACAAGTTCCAACGGGACTCTTGGCAGTCGACTGCCAACATTGGCAGTCGACTGCCAGCGCCCGTAGTCGACTGGCCAGTCGGCTACGGAGCATTCTGTGCTCGACACAGAACTAGCAGTCGACTGCTCTAATGAGCAGTCGACTGCCAGAGCAATTCTAGCTCTAAACTGGCAGTCGAACTCAAGTCGACTCACGGCAGTCGAACCGGCCATAATGCCAGTCGACTGCCAACCTCAACCATGAGGTTTTAACCCAAGTATGGTGCCCCCATAATTGCTAGACCACCCTTAGCCTATACCTAAGCCTTCTATCCACCTCCATCAGCCTCACGCCTCTTGGATCCCTCCAAGTCATCCATGACTTGTTCATCCATCGCGCTAGCCTCCAGGTGCTTCCCTCGGCTATGTCATGCTAACGGTGTCTACACCGCCAAGGCACATTGGACTTACGCCGTCAAGACTCCGCTTGGACTTTACGCTGCCAATATCAATCCCCTTGGACTTCCCATGCCAAGACCCATGCTTGGACTTTCCATTTGCCAAGACCCATGCTTGGACTTCTCATGCCAAGTTCTCAAGACTTGGACTTTCCTAATTGCCAAGTGTCCCACTTGGACTTTCCATGCCAAGTACCCATGACTTGGACTTTACCTTGCCAAGACCCATGCTTGGACTTTCCCATAATCACATGGTCAACCCTAGTCAACCATCAAAGTCTCCCTCGAGTCAAACTCGAGTCTAGTCAATTATAACCTGGATCGATTGTATAAACAATCTCCCAACACACTAACTGACATCAATGTCAAACATCAATGTCAAACCACTTTGTCAAACATCAAAACATCACTCGAGTCAAACTCGAGTCTGGTCAATCGTGACCTGGGCCGATTGCACCAACACTAATAACATTCGGATGGACTCTAATCTAACTGTTGGGGCATAGGTTTCGTCGTAATCTAAACCTTCGACTTGACTAAACCCTTTAGAGACTAATCTAGCTTTATTTCTAACTACTTCACCTTTATCATCAAGTTTATTTCGAAACACCCACCTTGTTCCAATGATTGTTTTATCTTTAGGTGGTGGTACTAATTCCCATACTTCGTTCTTAGTAAATTGAGCTAGCTCTTCTTGCATTGCAATAATCCAATCGGGATCAAGAAGAGCTTGGTCAATGGTTTTGGGTTCAATTTTGGAAATCAATGAGATTTGACTAAGGTTTCAGTATAAAGCTCTAGTTCGAACTTCTAAGCTTGGATCACCTATCACTTGGTCGATAGGATGATTTGTTTGAGTCCTAGTTTGACTTGGGTTAGAGTCACCTATCACTTGGTCGATAGGATGACTTGGTTGACTTAGGTTAGGATTAATACTAGACTCGATCTCAAGATCGGAGTCGAGTCTGGTATAAATCGGCTCGCTAATTGGGGTTGCTAGGGGTTTTGTAGGTTTGTGTCCTTCATCAAACACTACATTAATAGTCTCTTCGACTCTAAGGGTGTCATGGTTATATACCCTATAGGCTCTACTCGTAGTCGAGTATCCTAGAAAGATTCTGGTAGAGGTTTTGGATCTGAATTTCCCTAGGTAATCCTTAGTGTTTAGGATATATACCTTACATCTAAATACCCTAAAGTACTTGATGTTAGGTATTTTATCGTGATAAATCTCATACGAGGTCTTAAGGTGCTTTTTTACCATAAGGATCCTATTTTGGACATAGCAAGCCGTACTAACGGCTTCTACCCAAAACCTATCGGGTAGGTTATACTCGTTTAACATTGTCCTAGCGGCTTCTTGTAGGGTTCTATTTTTACGTTCTACTAGGTCATTCTGTTGTGGGGTTCTAGGGCATGAGAACTCATGGTGGTATCCATTTAGGTTATAGAATTCTGTAAACCCGTGGTTCTCGAATTCATCACCATGATCACTCCTAAGTCTTTTGATTTTAAGGTTTTGTTGATTTTCTATTAGTTTAAATAGGTTGATTAATTGATCTAGGGTATCACTTTTGTGTTTGATGAACCTAACCCAAGTAAATATAGAATAGTCGTCAATTATAACTAAACAGAATTGACTCCCATTAAGTGACTTAGCTCTGTGTGAATCAAATAGATCCATGTGTAGGAGCTCAAGAACACTTTTGGTTCATTCTTGATTAGTTAATTGATGTTGTGTCCTAGATTTTTTACCTTGTTGACAAGCATTACATATTTTATTATCCAAGTTGTTAAGGTTAGACAAACCTCTGACTAAGTCACTCTGACTCATCTTGTGGAAGAGTCTTGGGTGCGAGTGACCGAGTCGTCGGTGCCACAACCAAGATTCCTTTTGCCGTGTCATAAGACACTTGGTTGAGGAGTTAGTTAAATTAATAGTATAAATATTGTTATTTCTAATTCCTTTAAGAATTGTTTTAGAGGTTTCATTTGTTTTAATTACACATTCATTTTCTAGAAATATGACCTTATAGTTATTATCACACAATTGACTTACACTAAGTAAATTATATTGGAAATTTTCTACCAATATGACATTTTGAATAATAAAGTTTGAGTTGAGATCAATATCACCTGATACGATGATTTTGAGCTTGTTGTTGTTTCCGAAGGCTACCGATCCTTGTCGTTTGAATCGAAGCTTCGAAAACTTGAATTGATCTCTGGTCATGAGTCGGGAGCAACCACTGTCCAACATCCATTGATCCTACACACAAGATAGTTGGATCGGATATTGGAATTGCTAAAAGTTGATTGTAAATTATTAAACCTAAATCAACTCACCCATGTATACCTGATCAAGCATGTTATCCTTATATGTTCTTGTGAGATGACTTCTAATTTTACTTGATTTGAATTTAATGATTTGAACACTTGTCAACCTTACGTTAGATTCAGATTTGACCTTAAGTTCATCAAGTCACCTTTTCAAGATCATGACTTCCAGGTCGTGGTGAGGCACAGGGACCTTCTTTGATCGGAAAAATGACCACTTCTTTAGACAAAGCCATTTTCAAGAAAATAGAGACTTGACTCACCTAAGACCACTTCCTGGTCTAACTAGTCTAGGATACGGCGAGGTAGCTTCAGCTAGTTTCACTCGGTCAAGTGCACCGAACCGTAGAAGATTCGATGACCGCTAGAGGGGGCGTGAATAGCTCGTTTCGATACGTCGATGGAATTCATTCGTGCTTGTCTCTACAATCTTCATTAGCGCAGTGGAATATATATAATAGCAATAACAAAAACTAAGACAAACACAAGTATGCAAGGATGTAACGTGGTTCAAAACTGAATGGTTCCTACTCCACGGATCGAGCTCTAAAGAGCTCTAGCGATGCCACAAACACCACTAAACATCAAACTCCTTCTCGACAACACGTCGGAGGCGGAGAAACCTCATACAAAGATTACACTAAGTAATACAAAGTAAAACAAGAAAATACAAAAGGAATACAACAATCTATGCAAAGAAAAACTTTACAAATGCTCTTTTGAATGCTTGCTTGTTGATCACTTGAACCGTGGTTGAAGACCCTGATTTGCAGCAGCAAATCGCCTCAAGAACGTCCAAGAAATCACTGCTAAAATCCCTCCCATTGAGCTCCTTTTATCCTTCCCGCCATAAGGCCCCCGATCGCCAACACTACCGCCGTGAGACAATGGTCGATCCACGCTTGGAAAAATTCCAACGAATCTGCGATCGGATGAAATCACCCCGATCGCATCGCCAAGAGCCGATCGCCACGGCCACGAAGCATTTTGTGGTCAGCCGAAAAACCCGGCCCATAGCCGATCGCTATCCATCAATCGATCCAATGATCACCGACTACCAAGGCATTTTCACTTTAATCGGCAAAAGAACTCTAGTCGACTCACGATAATCGAACCGACTATATTGCCAGTCGATTGACAACCTCAAACATGAGGTTTTAACCCAAGTATAGTGCCCCCATACTTGCTAGACCACCCTTAGCCTAGACCTAAGCCTTCTAGCCACCTACGTCAGCCTCGCGCCTATCGGATCCCTCCAAGTCATCCATGACTTGTTCATCCATACGCTAGCTTTCAGGTGCTTCCATCGGCTATGTCATGCTAACGGTGTCTACACCGCTAAGGCACATTGGACTTACGCTGCCAAGACTCCGCTTGGACTTTACGTCGCCAACCATTGGACTTATGCTGCCAAGACTTCACCCTTGGACTTTACGCCGCCAATATCAAACCCCTTGGACTTCTCAAATGCCAAGACTCAAGCTTGGACTTTCTCTTGCCAACTCATGTTGGACTTTCCATGCCAAGACCCATGCTTGGACTTTTCCCCATGCTTGGACTTTACATGCCAAGTACTCAAGACTTGGACTTTCCATGACATGGTCAACTCCAGTCAACCATCAAAATCCCCCTTGAGTCAAACTCGAGTCTAGTCAATCATGACCCGGATCGATTGCACCAACAATCTTCCCAAAACATTATCAGACATCAATGTCAAACATCAATGTCAAATCTTTATGTCAAACATCAAAACATCTCTCGAGTCAAACTTGAGTCCGGTCAATCGTGACATGGGCCGATTGCACCAACAATCTTCCCCTTTTTGATGTTTGACAAAAACACATACCTTTGAGTTAGAACACTAACTCAAATCTTCTTACCAATTATCCCAAATTGGTAATCCCTTAAATTTTTCCAAACATTCTCCCCAAATATTCTCCCCCTTTTTGACTAACATCAAAAATGTATCTCCAAGGAGGTCAATGTCTCATGTCCCAATAAGATCTTATAATCTCCCCCTTGGTCCAAAAATACCTAGGATGCCTACAATCTTCTTAGTGATAAGTCTCATATCACTTAAGAGAGGCAATCCTACACACTCTCCCAATTTCCAAATTGGGTATCTCAAAATCCCATTTCTCCCTCTCATGAGGAAAAATAATATCCATCATCCCATGATGGATACCTCCCCCTAAAGGCTTGCTCCCCCTTAACCATTGCACCAACAATGTCCTTGGGAAGTCCTTAAACCAATAGGAACTCTAAACCATCAAAAACAAGGTTCAAAGTTCAACATTGAACTTTCCAACCCCTTAAATTTGATACATCACCCTAATAACTCTCATAATCCATATACAATGAATTTTCACCCTTTATAATACTTCCTAAAGCATATCCTAGGGTTAGGAGTAGTTAGGAAACTTTACCGTAGCTGAACACGGACTAAACAACCTTATTTTTCCCGAAATCAGGCTAGTAGTTGACTCTATCGTAAATCACCGATCGTCAGTCATCGATCGCCACCAAGGGCAGCGATCGATAATCGAAAAAACTCTGATTTTCAATTATCAAAATCAAAATTCGAAAAAGCATAAATAATTCTATGTATATCGAAAAATCATGAAAATTCATACGTATATTACTTATAAGCAATACAATGGGTGAAAAATGTTAGAAAAATATTTTACCCATAAAATATCGAAATTGATACAAAGTTCAAAAGTGAAGAAAAACTTCAATGTTTTAGCTCACTTTGTATCAACTTCATTAATGGTGATTGCTATCAAAAGATAGACTTCACCAAGGTTTTCTAAAAGGATTTTAAAATAGTTTTAAAATATTATATTGGATCATATTCCTTGGGCTCAATGTACATGAATTGAACATAAGCTTTTCCAATGATCCACCACTAATATAAGATGAGTTTGAGTTCATCTAGATGCAAAATTATGCACCTTGAACTTAACTCATATCCTAGCATCTCACATGTATCTAAGGTATATAAATACACATTCATGTCAATGTAATGTGAGATGTGAGTTTTGTTCATTTTAATCTAGGTCCTCATGCATTTTCTAAGGCAATTCTACTTGATTCTCTTATACATGAGACTTCAAGTCATGTCATTGTCCTTAACTCAATTTTAATCAAATTAAATGCATGAATTGTTAAATACTGAAATTTAAAATATTTAAATTAAATGGCCAAGAATTTAGAGAAATAATCCTGGAAATTTTTCGGGATTTTTAGGGAATTTTAGGAATTTTTCTGAAATTTTTCTGAATTTAAACGGAGTCCGTACGAGATTTTTACGGAGATAAAATAAATATGCTTTATTTAAAGGGTATTAACCTAAACCGGAAAACCTAATTTTTATTTTCTTTTTCTATTTTCTCCGCCCGACCTCGGCAGTTCCTTCACGCGTCGAAGCCTCTTCTTCCCCGCCGTGCCCGACGCCCTCCCTTCTTCTCCGCCATCGCTCTCTTCTCCGCCGACGACGAGACCGCGCCACCCTCCTCACCGCGCCGCCGCCCGCGACCATCCACGACTGCTCGTGGCTCGGGCAGATCATCCCGCGAGCACCGCCGCCCGACTCACCGCGAGCTCGCCGTCCACCACCGCCGCTGCCTCGACGCGTCGCCTCTTTCCCTTCGCTGCCCGACGCCTCTTCTCCGCACACGCCGACCTCCGCAAGTGCCGCCGCAGAACCTTGTCGTCGCCGCCCTATTCAGGGATTCCCTGTTTCTGTTCTCGCAACGCAACAACAGCAAGGTAAGAGCTTGCTTGGGCTTGTGGACGGGATTTTAGGGCTATTGTGGATCATCTTCCTTGGTTGAGCTCAGTCTGTAATGGGCAGTTGATCCGGAGCCGGTGAATAAAGGATAGGAAGAGGAATTACGTCGGTGGTCGCCAGAGCAAGGGCAACGACCAATTTCTTCCGGCGAACAAAGCTGTCGGGAGGAGGTTCCAACCATTGGTAAGCTTGATCTATCGTTTGTGTACTTTGCGGTGCATCTTCTTTGGTTTAGCTCGGTCGGTGATGTGGGAAATGGTTTTCCAGTGGACAGAGGAAGTGGGAAGGAGGCTGTCGGTGGAGCTTTCTAGGATTGGTAAGTTGGATTTACTGTTCTCTTTATCTATAATTGCTAGATTATAGATGTGTGTCAAGGTAGTGTGATTTGAGGGTTCATGTTTAGGAATTGTCGGCTGTGTGGAATGGAGGGTGTAGGTGAGGACTGTGAAGGGTTATGGGGTGGCTGTGTTTGGGTTTAATGTTGGTTGCACGATCGTAATTGGTAGGTTAAGTGAGCAGTGAATGGTTTAGGTATGTAGCTATTTGGGGTTTTGGTTGGTCGTGTGGTGGTGAACAGGGGTGAGGTGTGTGATCTGTGAAGTTGGCTGTGAATTGGAGGTTTGGGTCGTTTGAGACGGTTGTGAGGTTTGCCGACTGTGAAGGGCTGTTAGTGGGCTTTGGATGAAGTGGATAAAAATGGATTTGGGATGGGGATGTCAATTAGGGAGTTAAATCCCTAATTTGGTGTAACAGTAGGTTATGAAGGGACTATGAACGACTGTGACGACTGTGAATGGCTATGGATGAGTGTGTTCATGCAGGATCTGATTTAATTGTTGTCGTGTGCTTGGATTTGATGGTAATTATGCTATATGTAGATTTCGGTCACGAGGCAGGACCACGGGCATGAAGGTTTCACTTTTCGAGCATTATAGCAGGCAGATATTTTGACTTATCTTTTAGATATAGTCAAGTTGGTATGCTAGTTAGGATAACTTTCAATAATTTTCATGTTTATATGCCTAGTATGTTTTTGTGCCTATTGATACATGCATTGGATAGGATATGATTTTTGTCTCCCCTGTTTATTTAGATCATAGTTACTTGGATTATGGATATGTACATATTGATTGTACATATTATTCGGATAGGTATTTTGAGTAGGATTGACATGCTTTAGTATCATGCACCATCTTGCATGATTGCATGCTAGCTGGATGGGGTTCCATTATTGTTGAGCCTGCAGCCAGTTACATGGCCTGCACACATTGCCACTCATGGGTTAGTGGTACATCAGGAGGGTGTGTGCAGTTGCTCTGTCAGGCTCCGTTGGTCCGCTCATGGGTAGCAATGAGGCAGCATGGTAGCGGGCAGGGATCTCTCCTCTGGTCTATGACACCAGGAGATGAGAGCTTAGCTCCCTCACTTTGTTTGGGGCAGGAGGATAGGTGTACTCTGACAGCATCCTGTCCACTCGGTCACTCAGGAGCAGTGATGGTAGAGTATACAGTTGTCATAGCCCTACCCACTCGACTTCACCATCGCGTGTGAGGCGGCTGACTGGTGTCAGGGGTGACCATGTCATTGGCACGACATGTCATTTGCACGGATTGCATTTGTATTGTGTTTGCTGCATTATTGTATTGATGCCTTGGATGTTGCATATGATTGCCAAGCATACAGGATACATGTTTGTACAGGGTGATGACTATTATTGTAGGGCACTTGCTCCTATATCAGGGTAGGAGATTCAGGTGAGTACAGTCCTTTTGCATTTATTTCTTGCTTACCATATATATGAGACTGTACTGGCATGATTAGTATTGTTAGTTATATCTTACTTTGCATATCGACTATATCCGCTGAGTTCTTTGAACTTACCCCGTGATTTTATTTTTATTTCAGGATGAAGCTGTCAGGAGAGTCCAGTTGCCATATCCCCCCCCCCTCGTAGTGACAGTTTATTAGTTGTTTGAGTTATGGTTTGGATTTTGTATAGAAGATATGTTTAGGCTTGGAATTGGATTTATGTACTCGTGGATTTTTTGGGTTCCTTGTGGACCATTGGTCGGATCTTATTTTGATTGGTTTGGTTGGGTATTCCTGCCCAGATGGCAGAAGGGGTAAGTCTAGTTAGTGTAGACTTTTGTTTACCTAGATTTGTTGGCATGAGGCCTTATTATTATCTGCGTATGTTGTTTGGATTCCGGTCGTGGTGACCGATGTATAGTGGTCGTGTAGGCCTTGTATAAAAAAATTGGTATTGTCACCCGTACAGGGGAGATGCTGCCGGATTTTCGCCTGGCGGGGACTCCCTCGGGGCGTGACAATTTATTTGGTATCAGAGCATAGGCTCCGAGTTCCTTAGGGTCTTTGGGTTTTCGGAGTTTGCCACGTTTGACATGATAACTAGGGTATTTTCGGATTGGTATGGATTTTCGACGATTTTTATGTTTCGGAAATTCGAGGTATTATTGACGAGGTCAATATGGGGGATTTGGCGGCAACATGACATCTCCAGACGGCTAACAGGTAAATAAATTCTAGAAAATTTTCTAGATTTGGTGCATATTTATATTGGTTATGCGGTGATATCATGTTTTATCTAGTATTGTTTTAACCTGATATCTGTTGGACAATTAGATTTTTAGGTTGCTGGTTTATAGATAGCAATTGGTTATAAATTGCTATTACTGCTATAGGTAGCTAGTTATCATTGTGATATAAATGATTAGATATTATTGGTAGATGTTTACCTCTTACTTTTTGGACTAGTATTAGGATTGGACTGGTATTGGGATTAGACTAGTTGAATGATATGACTAAGATGGATAAATTCGTAGAAGGCATGATGACATGATTACAACTTATGTAGTTTAGAGTATATATAAGCATCTGATGCTTTATTGAGTATTGCCTTGACTTTGTTCTGGCATGACCCTTTAGTTATACCCTAATTAATTTCAGCCATTGATTCCCATTAGTAGGACTATGCTGTCGTTTATTAGACAGTGTGTTATGTGTTTATATGGTTATTTATTTTTTTGCGGTGGATACTATGATTGAGACTAGTAGGGATAGAATAACTTAGATGAGGTTATTCTGTAGGAGCGGATCTCAGGAATGAAACAACATTAGTGGAACCCTAGGTGTTGGAACCCTAGGCGTAAAAATCCGGATGTGCTTAATGATATATATTGATCCATTTACTGTTTCAGTGATATGGTGATCGGACTAGTAGAGTTTGTATGGTTAGGATGCGATTAATCCTTACTATATTTCCCATTCTTGGTTGAGAGAGAGTCTCTAGTAGAGTCTCTCTATAGGTAGGTGCCTTATATATTTGTGGTCAATCATGCCTCTCAATCATGGTTGAGATGATCTACTGTAAGGTTATATTCTTGCATTATTTGTTCGGAGTTGGTAATAATCGAATTCGTATGACGCCTGTGACAAGATAGATACTTTACATCTTAGGTACCCACGAGATCTGTTCGTGGTAGCAGGTTGGAGCATGCATGATTGAATTGGTAGCAGTGGAATAATTTAGACTTAACCCTCTTGTCGTGCTTGTTATTAGAGGGGTTGTCTTTATTGGCCTTGATAGGTGTTTCCTGTTAGTTGGGACGAAACCCTATGATTAATCGTCTTGACGTGATTATTAGTGGACTTATGATTTTGATCGACCTTGATAACCGATCATGTTAGAAGGGTGGGAACCCTAGACTTAACCATCTCGACTTATTTATTTATAAGTCGATGATCTTTAGCGATTTTGGTAAACATTTTGTTTTAGAGGTGCTGAAACCCTCACTTGACTGCCTCAATGGGTTAATGGTAGATCGATGATCTTTGTCGACGTTGATAGTCGTTTTATGCTGGATGTATAGGATAACCCTAGGCTTAACAACCTAGGATAATCGACTGCTCATGCGACCTATTAGTGGTAGTACGCTAGTGCGTGCAGTCAATAATTAGATATCTATAAACTGCCTGTCTATCCATGAGTTTCATTCGTGGTAGCATGTAGTTGCGCGTAGACAGTGCTATTGATTGTCGGCCCACGAGTTACGTTCGCGGTAGCTCATAGACAATTTCCTTTGTATTACCTCGAGAGCCACGAGGCTTTGTCGTGGTATTTGGATGTGCACTGCTTGTTGCAGTGGTTGTGTATATTGCATGTATATTTGTTATACTGCTGATCAGGATAGTTGCAGACTGATATTGGTACTCTGAGGATTGAGTTACTCTAGCTTGTTCACTTTGACTTCCATTATGTGCATTATGATTATGCACTATTGTCTATACATCCACAGAGTGGTTGTACTCACCCCCTCCTCACTTATCCTCAAGGTTAGCTGATGGAGGACGTGTTTATTGATCTACCTTCGTGTCGCTCAGAGAGTTCCTTGCTGTGCTTGTTCTACTGCATCGTCGAGATGCCGATTTGTTTACTTTATTGGTATTGCATTTTGTTATGCACTTTGGATTTTTGGTCGCAATTTGATTTGGTGTCATAAAATTATTTTACTTTAATTGATATATATGTTTAGTCGTGCATGCATGCAGTCAATAAAATACTGGTATTTCTATAATTATTTTGAGATTTTTACCAGATTTGGTCCATGTATTTTGGAATATTGTCACTAAGGGGTTCCTTTGTCACTTGGATGACGGATATGCCCCCAGGACATGACAATTTTATTGGTTTACGATTTTGGTTTATGGGTTTTGTGTTTCGAGGATTATCTTTTCCTTGGATTTTTGGGAGTTCTCGGGTTTTGGGACCAGGTGAGCTGAAGGATATCTCTGAGCTATAGGAAAAGTATTGTCTTTAGTGGTTACAGTACTTTAGTGGTTAGGAAAAGTATTGACTTAGTGAAATTGTCCCTACTCATGGTCGAGGACGAGGTCGATGACGTATTGACCTTGAGGAGCCTAACGATGATTTCAGAAGTATGGACTCTTTAGAGGTGTCGACTGATGTCGAATTAGGAAGCTAGGGATCTGACCTCCTAGCCACCTGTTTGAAGGACAAGGAGTAAACCCTAAGAGAATATCAGTCTCTACTATTAGTGATTTGGTTATGGATAAGGCGTGTATGCCTACATTGGTTAAGACGATGAAAGATCGTTTTACTTTATTATAGGAGGTGTTGGATGGGATATTTCACTATCCCAGTATTTTTCTAGAGAAGATCCGGAACTCTTTGTTAAAAGAGAGACGAACTTTTGAGGTTATGCATCAATTTTCAATGATAGAATGCGGTAGTTACGGAAGGAAATGAATATCCTTTATTGTGGATAGAGGATCTACTTAGATCAGCTATAGGACATCGGTGTATACTCTAGAATTGATCTATGACTGGTGTGATGATATTATAGTGACATGGTGTCATACAATTATCAGTATCGTTGTGATGATTGTTATATCATCAGCCTAGAGTAAAGAGAACAGTGTTTCAGAAGCGATTTACAATTTCATACTTGGTATGAATTGAATGAGCTTGTGAGTATCTTATTAGACTTATTGACGACTTAGTCATCCAGGGATTTGAGAAGTCGCGTATTATGGACACGATTGGATCAATTGTGGTTGTTGGAGTTGCGTAACTTGGCCACTGTTGATGGTGGTAGTTGGAGTTGCGCACTCGACCACCATAGATGGTGGTTTCCTGGAATGGATTTGATTATTACCATAGATATGGACAGGATGCTTTAGCGGTACTACATCGCTAACTGGTTGGACTAGGAAGGTGATGGAATTTTACTTAGTCTGCAGCTTGTGAAACTAGTTTCAGGGCTCAGACGATGGTTGACTTTTACGCCAGTGTTGATTAATTATTCTGGTGTGGATGGAAGGGTAGTGTATATGGATGCAACCTTTCGGGGATCGGAGCGATTCCGATGCTATAGAATAGGACCTATCATAAGCTTACGGCAGTTAAAGAACTGCGAGATAAGTCATATATATGACGTGGACTTAGCAGTGATTAGGTTGTATTGTAGAGGTGAAGAGCAGGAATGCTCATGGGATTTTGGCTAGCTATTGGATAGCTACTATAGAGTAGCTGGAACACGAACGGTTGTAACAAGGAAGTTTAATCGCGATAGCCTCCCATGTACTTATAGAGTGTGTGGTGGAGTGGATTTTGGAAGGTAGATGGACTACCGTCTCTGACTCCGAGGAGGATAATGGTTTTCGGAGTTGCTTTAGTTTAAGGAACAGATGTTTCAGGAAATTCCGATTCCGGAATGGAAGTGGAAGCATATTATTATGGATTTTGTGGTGGGTTTGCCTAGGACACGTTAAGGTCATGACACGATTTGAGTAGTCGTTGACCGACTAACCAAATCCGTGCACTTCTTAGCGATTCGGAAGACTTACTCTCTGGATCGTTTGGCAGAGTTATATTGTCGGGAGATCATCAGATTGCATGATGTTCTTTTGAGCATTAAATCAGATAGAGATCCCTGATTCATGTCTCGGTACTGGCAGAGTCTGCAGCAGGCCTTAGGCACGCAACTTCGTTTTAGTACTGCATTTCATCCACAGATAGATGGACAGTCTGAGCGGGCCATTTAGACACTAGAGGACTTTCTGAGATCCTGTGTTATGGATTTCGGGGGCAACTGGGAGGACTAGTTGCTAGGACCCATAGAGCTCAGCATGAGGCAGGGTTGGTCCGTACTATCAGACAAAGGATGACCGAGACGCAGGATCGTAAGAAGAGTTATGCAGATCGGAGACGGAGACCTCTGGAGTTCTCTATTGGTGACCAGGTAGTCCTACGAGTCTCACCCACGAAAGGGGTGAAGAGATTTGACCTCCGTGGTAAGTTAGCTCCAAGGTACATTGGGCCTCTCGAGATTTTGGAGAGGATCGGAGCAGTTGCTTACCGCCTAGTGCTACCACCGTCTTTGGCTGGTATCCATGATGTGTTTCATGTGTCCATGCTGAGGAAGTATGTGTCAGACACTACACATATTCTGTCAGATGTGTCAGGTTCAATTCAACCTGATGCTACTTACGAAAAGGTTCCGGTACGGATTCTGGATCACAAGGAACGACGGTTGTGGAATAAGATTGTGCGACTTGTCAAGGTCGGGTGGAGTCACCTCACCGATAATGAGGCTACTTAGGAGTTTGAGGAAAAGATCGGAGCTCAATACCCCACTTAGTCACTTGAGGTGGGTGACTTGTCTCCAGATGTCTGAGATGGTTGTTGTGACATCTCGTACTTGTACAGGAGCAGGAAATTTGGGGACCAAATTTTATTAGTGGGGGAGAATGTTAAATACTGAAATTTAAAATATTTAAATTAAATGGCCAAGAATTTAGAGAAATAATCCTGGAATTTTTTCGGGATTTTTAGGGAATTTTAGGAATTTTTTCGGAATTTTTCTGGATTTAAACGGAGTCCGTGCGAGATTTTTACGGGAATAAAATAAATAGACTTTATTTAAAGGGTATTAACCTAAACCGGAAAACCTAATTTCTATTTTCTTTTTCTATTTTCTCCGCCGGACCTCCTTTGGCAGTTCCTTCACGCGCCGAAGCCTCTTCTTCCCCGTCGCGCCCGACGCCCTCCCTTCTTGTCCGCCATCGCTCTCTTCTCCGCCGCCGACGAGGCTGCGCCACCCTCCTCACCGCGCCGCCGCCCGCGACCATCCACGACTGCTCGTGGCTCGGGCAGATCATCCCGCGAGCACCGCCGCCTGACTCGTCGCGAGCTCACCGTCCACCGCCGCCGCTGCCTCGGCGCGTCGCCTCTTTCCCTTCGCTGCCCGACGCCTCTTCTCCGCACGCGCCGACCTCCGTAAGTGCCGCCGCAGAACCTTGTCGCCGCCGCCCTATTCAGGGATTCCCTGTTTCTGTTCTCGCAATGCAACAACAGCAAGGTAAGAGCTTGCTTGGGCCTGTGGATGGGATTTTAGGGCTATTGTGGATCATCTTCCTTGGTTGAGCTCGGTCTGTAATGGGCAGTTGATCCGGAGCCGGTGAATAAAGGATAGGAAGAGGAATTGCGTCGGTGGTCGCCAGAGCAAGGGCAACGACCAATTTCTTCCGGCGAACAGAGCTATCGGGAGGAGGTTCCAACCATTGGTAAGCTTGATCTATCGTTTGTGTACTTTGCGGTGCATCTTCTTTGGTTTAGCTCGGTCGGTGATGTGGGAAATGGTTTTCCAGTGGACAGAGGAAGTGGGAAGGAGGCTACCGGTGGAGCTTTCTAGGACTGGTAAGCTGGATTTACTGTTCTCTTTATCTATAATTGCTAGATTATGGATGTGTGTCAAGGTAGTGTGATTTGAGGGTTCCTGTTTAGGAATTGTCGGTTGTGTGGAATGGAGGGTGTAGGTGAGGACTATGAAGGGTTATGGGGTGGCTGTGTTTGGGTTTAATGTTGGTTGCACGATCGTAATTGGTAGGTTAAGTGAGCAGTGAATGGTTTAGGTATGTAGCTATTTGGGGTTTTGGTTGGTCGTGTGGTGGTGAACAGGGGTGAGGTGTGTGATCTGTGAAGTTGGCTGTGAATTGGAGGTTTGGGTCGTTTGAGACGGTTGTGAGGTTTGCCGACTGTGAAGGGCTGTTAGTGGGCTTTGGATGAAGTGGATAAAAATGGATTTGGGATGGGGATGTCAATTAGGGAGTTAAATCCCTAATTTGGTGTAACAATAGGTTATGAAGGGGCTATGAACGGCTGTGACGACTGTGAATGGCTATGGATGAGTGTGTTCATGCAGGATCTGATTTAATCATTGTCGTGTGCTTGGATTTGATGGTAATTATGCTATATGCAGGTTTCGGTCATGAGGCAGGACCACGGGCATGAAGGTTTCACTTTTCGAGCATTATAGCAGGCGGATATTTTGACTTATCTTTTAGATATAGTCAAGTTGGTATGCTAGTTAGGATAACTTTCAATAATTTTCATGTTTATATGCCTAGTATGTTTTTGTGCCTATTGATACATGCATTGGATAGGATATGATTTTTGTCTTCCCTGTTTATTTGGATCATAGTTACTTGGATTATGGATATGTACATATTGATTGTACATATTATTCGGATAGGTATTTTGAGTAGGATTGACATGCTTTAGTATCATGCACCATCTTGCATGATTGCATGCTGGCTGGATGGGGTTCCATTATTGTTGAGCCCGCAGCCAGTTACATGGCCTGCACACACTGCCACTCATGGGTTAGTGGTACATCAGGAGGGTGTGTACAGTTGCTCTGTCAGGCTCCGTTGGTCCGCTCATGGGTAGCGATGAGGCAGCATGGTAGCGGGCAGGGATCCCTCCTCTGGTCTATGACACCGGGAGATGAGAGCTTAGCTCCCCCACTTTGTTTGGGGCAAGAGGATAGGTGTACTCCGACAACATCCTGTCCACTCTGGCCACTCAGAGCAAGTGATGATTACACAAAGGTTGTACAGTTGTCATAGCCCTACCCACTCAGCTTCACCATCGCGTGTGAGGCGGCTGACTGGCGTCAGGGGTGACCATGTCATTGGCACGACATGTCATTTGCATGGATTGCATTTGTATTGTGTTTGCTGCATTATTGTATTGATGCCTTGGATGTTGCATATGATTGCCATGCATACAGGATACATGTTTGTATAGGGTGATGACTATTATTGTAGGGCACTTGCTCCTATATCAGGGTAGGAGATTCAGGTGAGTACAGTCCTTTTGCATTTATTTCTTGCTTACCATATATATGAGACTGTACTGGCATGATTAGTATTGTTAGTTATATCTTACTTTGCATATCGACTATATCCGCTGAGTTCTTTGAACTTACCCTGTGGTTTTATTTTTATTTGAGATGGTGTCGAGAGTTCATTGCCATATCCCTCGTAGTGACAGTTTATTAGTTGTTTGAGTTATGGTTTGGATTTTGTATAGAAGATATGTTTAGGCTTGGAATTGGATTTATGTACTCGTGGATTTTTTGGGGTCCTTGTGGACCATTGGTCGGATCTTATTTTGATTGGTTTGGTTGGGTATTCCTGCCCAGATGGCAGAAGAGGTAAGTCTAGTTAGTGTAGACTTTTGTTTACCTAGATTTGTTGGCCTGAGGCCTTATTATTATCTGCGTGTGTTGTTTGGATTTCGGTCTTGTTGACCGATGTATAGTAGTCGTGTAAGCCTTGTTTAAAAAAATTGGTATTGTCACCCATACAGGGGAGATGCTGTCGGATTTTCGCCTGGCGGGGACTCCCTCGGGGCGTGACATGAATAATCATGGCATTAATGATGATATAAATAAACACATGCTCATAATCATGATATCATGACATAAGATGGAATCTAAGCATACATGACATTTAACCATAATCCTAAACATGATCATGACATATTAAATAATTGAAAGTAGATATGAAGTCATGACATGTTATATGACAAATCAAGGCATGACAAATAAAAGGTATAGGTATAAGAATACCTAAATTTTAATATTAGTTGTCATTTGATATAATTAAGTATATTTTGCAATATTATCACTTTTCTCCCAAGTGTGCCAAAAACCCAAAATGACACACTATGACCTCTAAACTTAAATTGTGTCAATTTAATTGATTTTCCATAATCTCAAAAATATATTGATACATCCTAAAATCTTTTAGGATTTAAATTCAAATTTATTTCCAAGGTATCCATAACCTTGAAAATATCCTAAAGTGTCAACTTTGCTATGATTGGGTTAGCTACCCTTCCAATCAAGGTTGACACACCTAAATCCATCTAGCATGAATCGATCACGCTCTTAGGAACCCAAAACTTATTTGAGCTCCTACGGTTTACTATGTTAGTAATATATGAGAGATGTCCTAAGGCAATCGCCTTATGTATGAACCATTTATATGATAAATGAAGATTCACTATTTGAGTATACATGTTTAATGTATTTGATTGGATCTTAAACTCATTTACTGAATGTCCACGATACGATTCACAGCATGAGAGAATTTGTGATTGGATCACAACTAGTGAGTATCTCTACATGTGTAATTGTGATGTATCGGAATTATCCCTAGTTGATGAATTGATGGATTTGGACACCATCAATTCTATCGAGACTAGCACGAGGTATACTCCTTGGTGTATCCAAGCAGCTGATTCTCACTGGCTGGAGACATTGTGATGTCCGGAGTTAATCGTGGATGCTAGTTATGGTAACTAGTTCATTGGAGTGACCAGCCGTAAGACTTCATATGGTTCTCTGCATATATAGATATGTCAATGAAGTTCTTACTGTGGCTTAAGTGCGATGTTCCTTTGACTTGCGGTATTCAAGTCATCTTGATCATGGAGACTTATGCTTTGACATCTTAAGCAAACATCTCCGAGGAGATGTGGACCCGGGATGATTGGGTATAAGTCGAAGTGATCGAAGGTGTTTGAATAGCCTATAAAGGATTCACCACTCCTTGCGAGGAGATGTATACCCATGGCCTCTCGTCGGATTGTTACTAAAGTCTGCCAAAGCATTACATGTTTAGAGTAAAGTACTCTTCGATACATGTGGAGTAACTAGAATCAGTAGGACGAGGAAATGATACTTGGGCTAGGTGTGGCGAGTCGACTAGTGAGGGTGACACAATAGACCATGTCTGAACCAAGTGGGTATAAGATGAGTGAAGGGAATGGGGCACGCGATTCATTCGAGCTCTTGAAGGGTTTCGTAAATAGTTCGGATCAAAGTTGATCTTTTCGGTTAATTGGGGATCATGATGTACTACTAGGTGCCACTCATGATCGCTCTATAATTAATGGTTAATTATAGACGGCCAACATAAACCGAGAACCTATTTGGTCACACGACAATGAGTGTAATCCAAAGGATTTAAAACGAGCTTGAGAATGGGATTCTCAGACCGAGAGAAACTATGTTTGGTTGGACCAAACATAAAGCGAGCATGAAATTGTTTCAGTCGCAATGGAAGCGTGGATGGGCAGTGTCTTATGAAGAAATAATGGATGGACCAAAATGGTTTGGTTCTAATCCAATGGATGAGAATAAACCAAAGGGTTTGGTTTATATTAAACGAATGAACCAAAGGTTGGTTCGGTTCGTTTTAACTTAAAATAAACCATCATTGTTTGGTTTATTTTAACTTATCTTAATGGAGCGGGTTAACGGGCTTTATGGATATGATCCATTAACCATTAAGAGAATTAGTTCTCTATAAAAGTGGGCTTAAGGGATTGTTAAACCCTAACTAATCTACAACCCTAAGTTGCCTCCCACCTCTCCTTGGAGAAATTCGGAGCTAACTCTCCTCCTCCTTGCCGCCGCCCACCTTGAGGCTCCAACCGGCATCTAGAAGGCTGATTCCTTCCCCCTCGCAGGCGTCGAGCTGCTGCCGGTTAGTGCTCCGGTGATCTCCTTCAAGTTTGGCATCAAGGTGAGCTCTATCTCCCTTGGTTGGCCGGCGCCTATCACCTCCACCAAAGCTGTCCAGTTTTCTGGACAGCTTGTTCTCCTCTCGTCGGAGCGTCGTTTGGACGACGGTTAGAGCTCCGACAGCGGCTAACTTACCGGGGATTCGATCTCCGGTAATCCTCTGAGGTGGAGGACGAAGGATTCGTCAAACGGTTGACGAATACCTCTCCGGAGAAGCGAGTTTTGTGAACTCGTTTGAGGATCCGAATTTGGATTCGGATCGTGATCATCTCTCGATCACGTCGTCTTCAACACGAGGCTAGTAACCCGTATGAAGACGAAGCTCGTGACTTAGCGAAGTCATCCCGAGGAGCTCGGCGTGGATACGGATAGAGACGATTCTTACGAGGATCGTTCCGGTTGATGCCGTTCCCGCTACACGTCATACGGAAGGTATAACGTAGTTTAATTTCCTTTTATTGCAAATTTTAATTTACGGTTATGTCTACACTTGTTGTAATAGCATGCGTGTGTTGTGTGTGTTGTAATAAATATAGATTTATTATTTTTAATTGCTTCCGCTGTGCTCATGTTTACGAAACATGATCGAACACACACACGCCGCGGTGCCGGAAACCCAACAGTGGTATCAGAGCCCAGGTTGTGTTTCGACATAATCGTAAAATGGTTTTGCGATAGTTATAATGTATTTCTGGAAATTTTCTAAATTTTGGAAATTTAGAAGTATTTATGGAAATTTTTCAATTTTGGAAAGTCTAGAAGTATTTATGGAAATCTTCCACTTTTGGAAAGTTGGAAGTATTTATGGAAATTGATATTTTCCATAAATAAAATATTTGATTAGATTCTGGAAATTTGTTTCCTAATTTAATCATGATTTGATTTGGGAAATCAAATCTTAAAATATTTTATTTCCATAAGTAGTTTTAAAGATTTAGGAAATTGGTTTCCTAAATAGATTTTCCTTAATCAAATAATTCCATGAATAAAATATGTGATTAGATTTGGAAATTTGTTTCCTAATTTAATTATGATTTGATTTGGAGAATCAAATCTTAAACATATTTTATTTCCATAAATAGTTATGACATATAAGGAAATTATAAACATGACATAATTGTATGCCATGTAATTGCATTAGATGCATAACATTATGCCATGCGTGTCGTGACATGTAGATGTATGCCATGTATGCCATGCCATGTAGATAATAATTATTTGCATGCAAAGAGGATGAGATATAAAAACCCTTAATCAATATTAAAGCCTACACCTTCCATTAATATGGTTAGAACTAGAGTTCTGTTTCTTGTTTGGGTTGTTGGACTCTCTCCAAGCCCGGCTCGAACCTGAATATGTTCAAACCATGGAATAGTTTAATACTAATATGGTAAGAGTCAGAGGTCAATCGTTAGCTTTGGTTGTTGGACTCTCTCCAAGCTGGGCTAATTGGTTGAATGCGCTCTAACCATATTAAAACTATGTCCCGATTAATGGGTTGGCTTTAACCCGAGCATCGGCTTGTTGGACTCTCTCCAAGGTCGATGTAAAGGGAGGTGAAGTTGGGTGCTATGCATATGATGCATACTTGTTAATGTGTTAACAACCCGATGTATGTGTGAACATTCAATTAGTTGATAGCACATTGTGATAGTTGCATATACGGGATATGCAATCGGTATAGATGATACCTACCGTCGTAGTTATGAATGGCTTGTTGGACTCTCTCCAAGGTTGTTCATAACTATGATGGATATCAGCCCATTCGGAGATGAACCTACGATCTCCCGAAGTGATTTTGGGGATTTTTGAAATTCGAAAAATGAATGGGATTTATAAATGTATATTGATGCATTTTTAAAATCATCTTTCTCATATATGCTCGTTTTGTATTTCTAAGTTAATATATTGATCATGATGTGTTTGAATTTGCGTTCCATTTTGGATTCAAATAAATCGATCGGGCGAACTTCTTGGATCGACTTAGAAACTTGAGAATTGTTCTCAAGGTGAAAAGCTTGTGTATGTCCTCGGCGCCTCTTCCCACTGGCCCCTAGTGACGATGCAACTTTGGACCAATTGTTGGCCTATCAGAAACATGTGAGTGATTCTGAACAAATGAGTTGCATCATGCTAGCCGCGATGGAACCCAAGCTACGAAAGCAGCATGAGCATATGGATGCTCATATCGTAGTCCTTCATCTCTGTGAGTTGGTTGATGAGCAAGTGAGATTCGAAAGGTTCGAAGTCTCCAAGCTCCTCTTCACCTCTGAGATGCAAGAAGGTTCATCTGTGGTACTGCTCAACATCAAGACTGGAGCCTTCGAGAAGCATGAGTAGGGAGTGTTGTTAGTTGATTCCTCAAGAAAGGTTCTAAGAGGGAGTCAAAGGAACAATGAAGGGGAAGAAGAAAAGGCTAAAAGGCGTAACTCAAAAGGGCACTTGCCATCATTATGGCAAGGAGGGTCATTGGCGAAGAAATTGCAAGGTTTATCAAGAGTCCGTGAAGAAGGATAAGGCATCGGATGCCCCATCTTCTTCAGAAATCTTCTTTATTGATTGTCATTCTATTTCCTTAGACACTTGGGTATTGGATACTGGGTGTGGCTCACATATATGTAATGACATACATGGGCTAAGGAATAGAAGAAGACTCGTCAAGGGAGAGTCAAATTTACGTGTTGGGAATGGAGCAACGGTTGCTGCACTCGCCATCGGAACGTATTTGTTGGAACTCCCTGTAGGACTTGTCTTAGAACTGGACAATTGCTTTTATGTTCCTTCGTTGATAAAGAACATCATTTCTATTTCTTGTCTAAATAGAAATGGGTTCCATTTGACTTTTAGTAACAATTGTTGTTACATAACTTTGAATGGAGTTCTTTATGGGATTGGAACTTTAAGCAATAGTGTTTATACGTTGGACGTATCCAGTGACGATTTCAATATCGAAGCGAGCAACACGCGTGCTCGAAAGGATAATCAAATAGACTCCTATATGTGGCATTTTCGTCTTGGCCATATAAGCAAGAAATGCATGTCCGAATTACACCGATGTGGAATTCTGGAATCGTTTGAATTGGATTCATACGATACATGCGAATCATGCTTAAAAGGCAAGATGATTAAGTTACCTTTTACTGGAAAAGGTGAACGAGTGGAAGAGTTACTAGGTCTAATACATACTGATGTATGTGGACCTATGTCAACTCAAGCATTAGGAGGCTATAGCTACTTCATTACCTTCACCGATGATCACTCACGGTTTGGGTATGTGTTCTTGATGAAACACAAGTCCAAGCCTTTGAAAGGTTCAAAGAATTCAAAATGAAGTAGAGAAACAACATGACAAGAGTATTAAAATACTTCGAGGATCGAGGTGGTGAATACTTAAGTCAAGAGTTTCTTGATTATCTAAGAGACAATGGTATATTGTCTCAATGGACTCCGCCTATACACCACAAAGATAATGGTATATCCGAGAGGCGAATCGACCTTGTTGGACATGGTCGTCAATGATGAATCATGCAACTCTTCCCAAGTCCTTTTGGGGCTATGCGACTTCGCATACAAGCTTACTTGTTAAAGTAATGCCAACCAAGGTAGTCTCTACTACTCCATATGAGATATGGAATAGTAAAAAACCTCATGTATCTTACTTGAAGATATGGGGTTGTCCTGCTTATGTGAAGCGGACTGTATCAGACAAATTGGATGCTAAGTCTGATAAATGTCTATTTATTGGATACCCTAAGAAAACAAGGGGTTACCAATTCTATCATCCTGTGGAACAAAAGATGTTTGTTTCAAGGCATGCTGTGTTTCTAGAGAAAGAGTTTCTCTTGCAAGAAAACAGTGGGAGTGTCGTCGAGCTTGAGGAGGCTCGAGAGACTCAAATAGACATTGATGAGATACCTGGTGAAGCACAACAGTCGACAACTCATAGTGATGAGCAATCGGCTGGACCTATTGTAACACCACATCTTCGTAGATCTGGTAGAACACGCAATATTCCTGAGAGATATGGATTTCGTAGTTTAATCGAACGACGTGTTACTCATTGATGATGAGGAGCCTACCAGTTATGAAGAAGTGCTGACAAGTTCAGAAAGGGATAAGTGGCTTGGTGCCATGAAGTCGGAAATGGATTCCATGTATGAAAACCAAGTTTGGAACTTGGTTGACCCACCTGAAGGGATAAAACCTATAGGGTGCAAGTGGGTTTTCAAGAAGAAAACCGACATGGATGGTAATGTGATTACCTATAAGGCTAGATTGGTGGCAAAAGGATATCGTCAAAAGCAAGGTGTTGATTATGACGAAACCTATTCGCCTGTAGCTATGCTTAAATCCATTCGGATGCTCCTGGCCATAGCGGCTCATTATGATTATGAGATATGGCAGATGGATGTGAAAACAACTTTCCTTAATGGAAACCTGTTCGAGGACGGTATATGATATGTACCGAGGGTTTCACATCTTGATAAAACCAAGGTATGCAAGTTGCGACGATCCATTTATGGATCAAGCAAGCATCCAGAGCCGGAATATCCGCTTTAATGAGACGATCAAAAAGTTTGATTTCTCACAAAATCCGCATTTAACCTTGTGTGTACAAGAAGGTTAGTGGGAGTACGATCGTGTTCCTAGTATTGTATGTCGATGACATACTACTTATAGGAAGCGATGTTTCAATCTTCTGATCGATGAAGGTTTGGTTATCCAAGACATTCTCCATGAAAGACGGGAGAAGCAACCTATATTCTCGGGATTAAGATCTATAGAGATAGATCGAAACGATTGCTTGGTCTTTCGCAGTCTACATATATAGACCGAGTGCTAAAGAGGTTTAGCATGTCGGAATCCAAGAAAGGTTTCCTTCCCATCAGGCATGGGATACACCTTTCAAAGTTTGTATCTGCGCACAGAAGACGAGAGAATTTGCATGAGTAAGATTCCCTATGCATCCGCAATAGGATCTATCATGTATGCTATGTTATATACGAGGCCCGATGTATTGTATGCTCTGAGTGTCATGAGCAGATATCAGTCTGATCCAGGAATGGATCATTGGGTGGTCAAGACGATCCTTAAGTACTTAAGAAGAACTAAGGATGTGTTCCTAATATATGGAGAAGGGTACATGGTGATACGTGGGTATACGGATGTCCGCAGACATAAGGATGATTCCATGTCTCACCGGGTATGTATTCACCGGAATGGAGGCGCAATAAGTTGGAAAGGTTCCAAGCTTGACACTATAGCGGATTCTCGCCACTAAGCGGAGAATACATTGCAGCTAAGCGAAAAGCGGTTTGGATCAAGAAGTTCATCTCTGAACTTGATGTGGTCTCATCAATGATCCAAACATGTGCTTCGCCGCTATCATCTTATCAGAGAGATCATAAGTAGGAACGAAATACAAATCGAGAAAATTCCCACTGAAAGGAACTTAGCGGATCCTTTGACTAAAGCATTACCTCAAAGTAAGTTTGAGGGTCATGTTAGAGCTTATGGTATTGGATACCGTAGCGATTGGCATTAGGCCAAGTGGGAGTCTGTTAGTAATATATGAGAGATGTCCTAAGACAATCGCCTTATGTATGAACCATTTATATGATAAATGAAGATTCACTATTTGAGTATACATGTTTAATGTATTTGATTGGATCTTAAACTCATTTACTGAATGTCCACGATACGATTCACAGCATGAGAGAATTTGTGATTGGATCACAACTAGTGAGTATCTCTACATGTGTAATTGTGATGTATCTAATTATCCTAGTTGATGAATTGATGGATTTGGACACCATCAATTCTGTCGAGACTAGCACGAGGTATACTCCTTGGTGTATCCAAGCAGCTGATTCTCACTGGCTGGAGACATTGTGATGTCCGGAGTTAATCGTGGATGCTAGTTATGGTAACTAGTTCATTGGAGTGACCAGCCGTAAGACTTCATATGGTTCTCTGCATATATAGATATGTCAATGAAGTTCTTACTGTGGCTTAAGTGCGATGTTCCTTTGACTTGCAGTATTCAAGTCATCTTGATCATGGAGACTTATGCTTTGACATCTTAAGCAAACATCTCCGAGGAGATGTGGACCCGAGATGATTGGGTATAAGTCGAAGTGATCGAAGGTGTTTGAATAGCCTATAAAGGATTCACCACTCCTTGCGAGGAGATGTATACCCATGGCCTCTCGTCGGATTGTTACTAAAGTCTTTGCCAAAGCATTACATGTTTAGAGTAAAGTACTCTTCGATACATGTGGAGTAACTAGAATCCGTAGGACGAGGAAATGATACTTGGGCTAGGTGTGACGTAGTCAGCCTAGTGGGGACTGACACAATAGACCATGTCCTGAACCAAGTGGGTATAAGATGAGTGAAGGGAATGGGGCACGATTCATTCGAAGCATCAAGGGTTTCGAAATAGTTCGGATCAACCGTTGATCTTTTCGGTTAATTGGGGATCATGATGTACTACTAGGTGCCACTCATGATCGTTCTATAATTAATGGTTAATTATACGGCCAACATAAATCGAGAACCTATTTGGTCACACGACAATGAGTGTAATCCAAAGGATTTAAAACGAGCTTGAGAATGGGATTCTCGGGGAGAGAAACTATGTTTGGTTGGACCAAACATAAAGCGAGCATGAAATTGTTTCAGTCGCAATGGAAGCGTGGATGGGCAGTGTCTTATGAAGAAATAATGGATGGACCAAAATGGTTTGGTTCTAATCCAATGGATGAGAATAAACCAAAGGGTTTGGTTTATATTAAACGAATGAACCAAAGGTTGGTTCGGTTCGTTTTAACTTAAAATAAACCATCATGGTTTGGTTTATTTTAACTTATCTTAATGGAGCGGGTTAACGGGCTTTATGGATATGATCCATTAACCATTAAGAGAATTAGTTCTCTATAAAAGTGGGCTTAAGGGATTGTTAAACCCTAACTAATCCACAACCCTAAGTTGCCTCCCACCTCTCCTTGGAGAAATTCGGAGCTAACTCTCCTCCTCCTTGCCGCCGCCCACCTTGAGGCTCCAACCGGCGTCTAGAAGGCTGATTCCTTCCCCCTCGCAGGCGCCGAGCTGCTGCCGGTTAGTGCTCCGGTGATCTCCTTCAAGTTTGGCATCAAGGTGAGCTCTATCTCCCTTGGTTGGCCGGCGCCTATCACCTCCACCAAAGCTGTCCAGTTTTCTGGACAGCTTGTTCTCCTCTCGTCGGAGCGTCGTTTGGACGACGGTTAGAGCTCCGACAGCGGCTAACTTACCGGGGATTCAATCTCCGGTAATCCTCTGAGGTGGAGGACGAAGGATTCGTCAAACGGTTGACGAATACCTCTCCGGAGAAGCGAGTTTTGTGAACTCGTTTGAGGATCCGAATTTGGATTCGGATCGTGATCATCTCTCGATCACGTCGTCTTCAATACGAGGCTAGTAACCCGTATGAAGACGAAGCTCGTGACTTAGCGAAGTCATCCCGAGGAGCTCGGCGTGGATACGGATAGAGACGATTCTTACGAGGATCGTTCCGGTTGATGCCGTTCCCGCTACACGTCATACGGAAGGTATAACGTAGTTTAATTTCCTCTTATTGCAAATTTTAATTTACGGTTATGTCTACACTTGTTGTAATAGCATGCGTGTGTTGTGTGTGTTGTAATAAATATAGATTTATTATTTTTAATTGCTTCCGCTGTGCTCATGTTTACGAAACATGATCGAACACATACACGCCGCGGTGCCGGAAACCCAACATACTAGGTATTCCTTAGGGATGACCTCCCTAGATACCTTCCTAATGACCCTTCTAGGCTTGTTAGCCTTGGTCATTTGGGTCTTGTCATGGTTAATTCTAGGGGTGACTCCCCTTGTAACCTTCTTAGTGGCTTTCCTAAGTTTCCTTGAAACCCTAGCCACTAGGCACATACCTTGGTTACCCTTAGGGATAACTTCCCTAGTAACCTTGGTCTTCCTAGACCTAGTTTGAGTTCCATAGTCAAATGAAACATTGTGATAGGTATTTTTGGGCTTAGGCTTGCCCTTGGATGGTTCTTGATTTCTAGGTTTTTGACTTTGACCATTAGACCCTAGGTTTTGACTATTTGACCCTTTTATTTGATTTTGCATAATTTTAAGGGTATTTTCTAATTTCTCAAGCCTTGACCTCAAGGCTTGATTTTCCAATTCTAATTGCCCAATTTTTGAATTTTGATTTGGTCTTTGGGCAATACCATTTCCTCTAGGCATATGCCTACCCTTCTTAGGGTTAATGCCTAAATGATTTTCTATTTTCCTAATGCTTTCCTTAGGAAGAGTTTTTCTAGGGACATTAGTCCCAAATTTCTCCTTATTTATAATGTGGACATTCTTAGCCCCTAAACAATACTCCCTATTTCTAGCATGCTCTTTGTGATAAATTGCAAGATTGCTAAAATTATTTCTAGCATGATTTTGTCTATAATTTAAAGAAAGAGCATTATTTAGATATACCTTAGGGTTTGCCTTAGAGGCTCCCCCTACATGTGTTGCTCCTTTTTGCCTCTTCTTCTTCCCCATAGGGCATTGACTCCTATAATGCCCTTTTTGGTGACATTTGAAGCACATCATGTGCTCCTTACTTTTAATTGTCGAGGCTTCGACTTCCTTTGACTTCTCTTGACTTTTAGGAGTCGGTGGAGTCTTCTGGACCCTCTTTGGGCACTTGCTCTTATAGTGTCTGATTTCCCTACACTCAAAGCAAATTATATGAATTTTATTTTGAAATAAATTGCTTGAGTCACCTAGGGTATTTGTGGTGGTCAGAGTAGATTCTTCATTTCTCCCAGAGGTAGATGACTCCTCTTGAGGTTGCTCTGGTGTGGGAATTCTCTCCTCCCCCTCAATCCTAGAGGTGGAGGCTTCTTCCACCTCTTCCAATTCCTCTCCCACCGATCCGGAAATTGACTCCCTCTCAACTTCCGACTCATCACTTTCTTATAAGGATGATGATTCATCTTCGGCCTCCTCTTCTTGAGCCGGCGATGGGTCTTCATGAAACAGTAATGAATCTTCATGGAGCTTTGTCACTTGACTCCATAGCTCCTTGACATCTATATAATTACCTAACATACACAAGATATTGTTAGGTATTAAATCAATCAAAAATTTCATTACCTTATCATTTTTCTCGAAGGCTTGGACTTGCTCTTCGGTCCATCTCTTTTTCTTGAGGAACTCTCCCTTTGGTCATCTTGGATAGCTAAATCCCTCCATCAACATGGACCATTCTTCAAAGTCCCTCATCATCAAGAAGTCTTCAATCCTTGTCTTCCATTGGTTGAAGCCTTCTTGTCCATAGAAAGTATATGGGATTGGGGTGTTGATGTCCCAACCCAAATTCTCTTGAATTTCCATCTTATTCCTCTTCACCCTCTAGCGTCTTGGCTCCGGGTTGTTAATCCGTAGAAGAACTCCTAGCTCTAATACCAATTGTAGAAGATTCGGTGACCACTAGAGGGGGGTGAATAGCTCGTTTTGATACGTCGATGGAATTCGTTCGTGCTTGTCTCTAAAATCTTCGTTAGCGTAGCGGAATATATATAATAGCAATAACAAAAACTAAGGCAAACACAAGTACGCAAGGATGTAACATGATTCGGAATCGAATAGTTCCTACTCTATGGATCGAGCTCTAAAGAGCTCTAGCGATGCCACAAACACCACTAAACAACAAACTCCTTCTCGACAACACGTCGGAGGTGGAGAAACCTCGTACAAAGATTACACTAAGTAATACAAAGTAAAACAAACAAATACAAAAAGAATACAACAATCTATGCAAAGAAAAACTTTACAAATGCTCTTTTGAATGCTTGCTTGTTGATCTCTTGAACCGTAGTTGAAGCCCCTGATTTACAACAGCAAATTGCCTCAAGAACGTCCAAGAAATCACTGCTAAAATCCCTCCCGTCGAGCTCCTTTTATCCTTCCGCGCGACCTAGATTTCCGCTTGGCAGTTGACTGCCATAAGACCCCAGTCGACTGCCAACACTGTTGTCGTGAGACAATGGCTCGATCCACACTGGAAAAATTCCAACGAATCTTTTGGCAGTCAACTGATAGCATCACCAGTCGACTGCTAACGTCCGTAGCCGACTACCCAGTCAGCTACGAAGCGTTCTATGGTCGTGGCCAAAAAACCCCGTCCAACAGTCGACTACCATCCATGGCAGTCGACTGCTATCGGTCGACTGATCCAATGATTAGTCGACTGCCAAGGTATTTTCAGCCCTTAACCGGCAGTCGAACTCTAGTCGACTCACGGAAGTCGAATCGGCCATATTGCTAGTCGATTGATAACCTCAAACATGAGGTTTTAACCCAAGTATGGTGCTCCCATACTTGCTAGACCACCCTTAGCCTAGACCTAAGCCTTCTAGTCACCTTCGTCAGTCTCGCGCCTGTCGAATCCCTCCAAGTCATCCATGACTTGTTCATCCATACGCTAACCTTCAGGTGCTTCCATCGGCTATGTCATGCTAACGGTGTCTACACCGCCAAGGCACATTGGATTTATGCTGCCAAGACTCCGTTTGGACTTTACGCCGCTAACCATTGGACTTATGCTGCCAAGACTTCACCCTTGGACTTTACGCTGCCAATATCAAACCCCTTGGACTTCTCAAATGCCAAGACTCAAGCTTGGACTTTCCCTTGCCAACCCATGTTGGACTTTCCATGCCAAGACCCATGCTTGGACTTTTCCTTGCCAAGACCCATGCTTGGACTTTACATGCCAAGTACTCAAGACTTGGACTTTCCATGACATGGTCAACTCCAGTCAACCATCAAAATCCCTCTCGAGTCAAACTCAAGTCCGGTCGATCATGACCCGGGTCGATTGCACCAACAATCTCCCCAAAATATTATCAGACATCAATGTCAAACCTTCATGTTAAACATCAAAATATCTCTTGAGTCAAACTCGAGTTTAGTCAATCGTGACCTGGACCGATTGTACCAACATGAACTAGATACGCCTTATCTAGCCCGAATACATGAGACTCCGCTTTCCTAGTGTACTATCATCTCACCGCGTCTTGGTACTATGTTACCAAGTATTGACGAGTTATAGTCCTATCTAACCATTCTAAAAAGAAAAATAAATAAAAATAAATAAAGGACCTAAGCATGCAATTTCTAAGTTAGAGCACAAACAAATTTTGTACTGGCTCCCCCTGGACTGTTGAATCGGTGCGATCTCTCCACATAGTGGATTTGGTCCTTGGGAACCCAGTACTTGTTGGGTCATAAGTTTGAAATCAAAGCGGTCTTAGGGACCCATGCTTGGACACATTTTTTATGTCGACTTACAATCGACATATACGATTTGTTGGTCGTATTTGAGCTAAATCCTAGTCCGACCTTATTGTACACGACCCTTTGCAATCCAAGTAGTTGGTCAAGTCCCTTGGATCCCAAAGTAAACCTTTCCAACGTGTTCCTCAGATCTTCGACTTGACTTTTCAAGAGTGAGTTCTCAACTTCGAGCTTTTCAACCCGAGTTGAGTCCTCCTCTCGAATTTGACTAGTCGAAGAGGTTAGGGAGACCTCGTGTTTGAGGAGTTTAACTTCCTCAACCAGGGTCTCGACCTTGGACTCGGACTTAGCTAATTTCCTAGTTAAGAATTTAATCATGCTGTAAAGAGTACTAATAAGAGATCGACTTACCTTAAGTGTATCTCTTGAACCGGATGCGGATCCGTGGCTTGTCTTGAATAGAGCTTCGTAGTCCGATTCATCTTCGGGTTCAATCTCATGTTCTGGTTCAGACTCCGTCTCTGATTCAGCTGGTTTAGCCATGAAAACGTGATCATCGTCTTCTTCCTCTGATGCTTCTTCCCATGTAGCGTTGAGTGCCTTCTTGAGTTTCGGTGCTTTGCTCTTGAGCTTTGGACATTCAGACTTGATATGTCCAAACCTGTTGCATTCGTAACACCTAACATTAGAACTTTTAGGCTTACCTTCGTTGGGTCAAGTGACGGTTCTCTTTCAGTCCTTGACCATCCTCCGAACTAGGTTGACTAGTTCGGTCTCTATTTCCGGGTCGACCTCCGACTCGTAGTCATCTTCTTCCTCCTTCGGGGGTGGCTTGCTCGCGGTCTTCTTCTTCGAACCTGCAAAAAGTGATATACCCTTCTCGGGTTCCGAGTTGGACTGTTCATGGAGTTCGAAATCTGAAAATAATTCATCTAATCTAAGTTTTGAAAGGTCCTTAGAGACCTTGTAGACATCGACCATGGATGCCCACAGGGTGGTCCTAGGAAACGAGTTTAGTACGTACCCGATAAGGTCACTGTTTTCGACCTTTTGTCCGATTGCGTGTAGGTTGTTGACAATATCTTGAACCTGAGCGTGCAGTTGCATCGCCGTCTCGTGTTCCTGCATTTTTATATTATACAACCTATTGAAAAGAAGATTACACTTACATACCTTGGCTTTGTCAGTCCCTTCGTGTAGCTCCACTAGCTTTGTCTAGAGATCCTTTGCGCTGATAAAGGGGTCAACGCGGTTGAGCTCCTCCTTTGACATACCACATTGGAAGATTTGCGTTGCTTTTGTGTTGGCTTCTACTTGCCTTTTCGTGGCATTGGTCCATTGGTCATAATCCAAAGATTCACCACCTTCATTAGTCGGAAGTGTGAATCCCGTTTGGATTATGACCCACATCTCTATTTCGGTTTTGAGAAAGCATTCCATCCGACCTTTCCAGTAACGGAAATCGTCTCCATTGTAAAATGGAGGTCGGACGGTACTAAAACCCTCGAGATGGGCCATTTGACACAAAAGGTAAGAAGAAGAAAGGAAAACAAATCTAGTAAAGACAAAAATAAGAAAAATGTTCCAAGACTTGCGTCTTGAATTAGTAGTGTGGGAGGAACGAATAAAATCTTGTAAAATCAAAAATTAAACGAAAACGAAATCAAAAGACAATGCTAGATCGGTGGTTTCACCAGATCTTAGTGCCCCCGGCTTTGATATCAATTGTTGGATCGAGCGGATCGCTAGAGGAGGGGGTGAATAGCGATAAAAGCTTTTCGTCGAATTCGTTTCAAAACACAAGTAAATGCAGCGGAAAGATAAAATGAACACAATAGGATTTTACTTGATTCGTAGCCTACGACTACTACTCCAAGGCCCTAGTGGTCCTTGACCACGCACGGAGGTCAAATCACTAACGAACTCCTCCTCGTTGGAGGTAGAAGTTAATCGAATACACAAAAACCAAAGCTTGAGGTAGAGGGACACTCCCCCTCTCCTCGTTGCAATAAAAGCTCGTAGAATAGAAAGTAAATACAAGAGTTAATAGACGACTTAAAAGACTTTTACCGACGACAAAATAGATGGAGGCTTGAGCTTGTGTCGTCGGCGTTTCTGTAGCACTTCATCGTCATGGAGTCGTTGGAGTGTCATCACGTTACGAAGGCTTTAGGGCACTTTTGAATTGATGAAAAACCTTTAGAGAAGCCCTCATTTTATAGTTTTTGAGCCCCTCATCGAGTGAATCTTCAGCCAATCAAAACTAGGCACAAAGCCCCTTGGAACGAGGTGATAAAGCTTGACTCCTCGAAGCTGATCCTTGACCATCAGTCGATTGATGGCCATCATCAGTCGACTGATGGCAGCGTCAGTCGAGTCGCAACCCTCAACAGTCAACTGATGAAGGTAGTTGAGTGGCTCTTGTGTGCAGTCGACTGATGCTTGTTGAAATCACAAGTTAGCTTAATAAAAATATAATTTCGACGATCGTCGACCGTCCGTTCTCAACCTAGACCATCCATGGGATGTCTTTGGTCGGATCTATGCTTAAGACCATCCCCGTAAGGAGGATACGACCTCACTTACGCTCACACACACGAGCTTACCTCGATACTTACTTTATAGCTCTCACTTCCGGCCTTCCACTCGATTCCTTTGGCTCCCTCCGAAGTCACTCGAGTGTCGCCCGACCACCGCGACTTCCTCCGGGTGTCGCTAGCCTTCAGCTCCAGCTTTAGCACTTTTCTGCACACTCGATTTAGCTCGTGAGATAACGATATGAGCTTAACTTTGTATCGTTTGCTATAATCAAAACTCAGGTTCGACTTAGGTGTCCACTGCACCAACAGATATGTCAATGAAGTTCTTACAGCAGCTTAAGTGCGATGTTCCTTCGACTTACGGTATTCAAGTCATCTTGGTTATGAATATTTATGCTTTAACATCTTAAGCAAGCATCTCCGAGGAGATGTGGACTTGGGATGATTGGGTATAAGTCGAAGTGGCTGAAGGTGTTTGAATAGCCTACAGAGGATTCACCACTCCTTACAAGGAGATGTATACCCTATGGTCTCTCATCGGATTGTTACTAAAGTCTTTGACCAAAGCATTACATGTTTAGAGTATAGTACTCTTAGATACATGTGTAGTAACTAGAATCCGGAGGACGAGGAAGTAATACTTGGGCTAGGTGTGACGTAGTCAATCTAGTGGGGACTGACACAATATACCATGTTCTGAACCAAGTGGGTATAAGATGAGTGAAAGGAATGGGGCATGATTCATTGTAGCTACTGAAGGGTTTTAGAAATGGTTCTGGGATCAACCGTTGATTTTTTAGTTAATTGGAGATCATGATGTACTATTAGGTGCCACTCATGATCGTTCTATAATTAATGGTTAATTATAGACCACCAACATAAACCGGGAACCTATTTGGTCACATGCACAACGAGTGTAATATGAAGGATTTAAAATGAGTTTGAGAATAGGATTCTCAGATCGAGAGAGACTTGGTTTAGTTGGACCAAACAAAAAGCGAGTGTGAAATTGTTTCAGTCGCATCGGAAGCATGGATGGGTAGAGTATAATGAAGACATGATGGATGAACCAAATTGGTTTGGTTCTAATTCAATGGTGGAAAATAAATCAAAGGGGTTTTGTTTGTTTTAAACGAATGAACGAAAATTGGATTGGTTGGTTTTAACTTAAAATAGACCAATGCAGTTTGGTTTATTTTAACTTAAGTTATTGGAGCGGGTTAGTGGGTTTTGGTTATGAACTAATTACCCCTAGGAGAAGGTTTCTTGATGGACTAGAAATACGCTCTCTATAAAATACGGCTTAAGGGTTTTGGAAACCCTAATCAACCCAAAAAGTTGCCACCCAACCTAACTCCTCTTCTCCTTGCTCTTGCCACCCAAAGGAGCTATTGCTGCCCCTTGTTGCTGCCACCCTTCCTTGCTGCCGACCACCCACTAGCCGTCGGCATCCCCTGGGCCACCCTCAGCCGCCGACCAACCACTCTTGGCTGCCGGTGACCAAGGAGCATCCGGCCAAACCTTGGCCGACCACTTCTTCCACCTACACAAGCTGTCTAGTTTTGAACAACTTGTTCTCCTTTGCATGGAGAGGCCATTTGGTCAGTGTTTAGCGCTCCAACAGTGACCTAATTGTCGGGGATTGGTTCTTCGGCAATACTCATAGGTGGAAGGTTAAGTTTTCGTCAAACGGTTGACGAAAACCACTTCCAACAAGCGAGTTTGTGAAACTCATTTTTTGATCCGAATTTATTTTGAATTGTGATCGTCTCTCGGATCACATCGTCTTCGACTCGAGGCTAGTGACTTTTGCGAAGACGAAGCTCATGGCTTTGTGAAGCTATCCCGACGATACTCGACGTAGATACGGATAGAGGCGATTCTAGCGAGAGTCGCTACGGTTGATGTCATTCCATTACACGTGATCTGTCAGGTATACCTAATATAAGTTTTCTTTTATTGCAAAATTTTAAATAGCGATTATGTCTACACATGTTGTATCCTACATGCGTGTGTTGTAATAAAATTATTTTATTACTTGTTTTTGCTTCCGCTATATGCATGTTTACGAAATGTGTTCGAACACACATTCGTCACGGTGCTGGGAAAACCCAACACTCATAACTAGGGGTGTAAACGAACTGAATCAAATCAAATTTTTAAAAAAATTTAGTATTCGAGTTCGATTCGAAGTTCGAATTGACATATTCGAATTCGATTCGAAGTTCGAAAATTTAATAATTTTGGGCTCGAATTCGATTCGAATCAAAGCTCGAGTTCGGATTCGATTCGAAATTTTCGAATATTAATTCGAACGGTTCGATTACTATTCGAAATTGAGGCTCGATTTAATATTCGAATGATGCTCGGTTTGATATTCGAAAAATGATACTCGATTTAATATTCAAATTTTAAAAAAATAATAATAAAGTTCGCGAACAGTTAGAACAGTATTATTTCGGCTCGAGTTCGATTCGAAAAATATTTGCACGTATTCGAGTTCGGCTCGAATTCGATAATTTCGAATTCGAATCGAATATTATTCGAGCCGGCTCGAAAAGCTCGCGAACCGACTCGATTCGTTTACACCCCTACTCATAACCCTAGAATATGCTTTGAAAAACATTAGAAGAGTGAAATAATTATTGAAAATGATTAAAAGACTTATTTAGGGTGAGTATCGAATTTTAAAAGAGGTTAAAGTTCAAGTTTGAACTGTTACCCTTATTTTCGATGGTTTAAGTTTCCTATAGGCTTAGTAATTCTCCAAAGACATTGTTGGTGCAATGGTCAAGGGAGAGCAAGCTTTTAGGGAGAGGTCATCTATCTTGGGATGATGGATGCAATTTTGATTATAAAGAGGGAGAAATGAGAGTTTAGGTACCTTCATTATGGATTGCCTCTCATTTAGTGATATGAGATTTATCACTAGGAAGAGTGAAGACATCCAAGATGTTTCTGGAAAGGGGGAGAATGTAGGATTTTTTTGGGAGATGAGGCATTAAAAACTTTGATAGTCTTTTTGATGTATGCCATGCAAAAGGAGAGAAGTGAGATTTAAGTTTGGTAAATCTTCACTATGCTTTAGAGTTGAAAGAGTTAAGTTTGGGTTATTGTTAACCTAATTTAAAGGTGTTGTCAAACATAAAAAAAGGGAAGATTAATGGTGCAATTGACCCATGTCACAATTAACCAGACTCGAGTGGGACTCGAGTAGGATTTTAATGTTTGACAATATGGTTTGACTATATATTGACCACATGATTAGTGGATGATTGGGATATCCAAAGTCATATGGGGGAGATTATTTGGGGGAAATTGTTGGAGCAATCAACCTCGGAAGTCCAAATTTGGATACTTAGCATGGAAATAGAGTCAAAGTATTGATACTTGGCATGAAAATTCCAAGTATGGATACATGGCAAGGAAAGTCCAAATATGGATATTCGGCAAGGAAAGTCCAAAAGAGAAGTCTTGGTAGCATAGGTCCAAGTGTGAAGTCTTGGCAGCGTAAAGTCCAAGCGAACTTTGACAAAGGAAAGACCAAGGGTGTAATCTTGACCACGTAAGTCCAAGTGTGTAGTTTTGACGGTGAAAAGTCCAAATATGAATATTTGGAAAATAAAACACCAAGGGTGTAGTCTTGACCGCGTAAGTCCAATGGTGTAATCTTGGCGGTGTACCCGGTTAACATGACATAGTCAATGGATGCACTTGAAGACTAGGGCCAAGGGCGAGGAGTCATAGACTCGAACTAAGGGCGTGAATCTGATGAAAGTGGCCTGAAAGCTTAGGTGTAAGCTAAGGATAAGTACCAAGTATGAGAGAATCATACTTAGATTAAATCTCATGTTTGATGTTTACTAGTCCACTGGGGTATGAACCAGTCGATTGACCAAGTACACGACACTTGGGAGCCTTGTTTGACTTGAGTAGTTGACTGAGATTATGACCAGTCGATTGGTCGTATAGTCGACTAAGACTCGACTGTCGATTATGCTCTAACAGTCGACTGGGGGATAGACAAGTCGACTGCCCTTGGACAATAGACTGCCATGTATAGGCAGTCGACTAATGGTAATGAACTCAGACACAAAATGTCCGATAGTCGACTGGACAGCCGACTATTGGGTTGACAGTCGATTGTTAGTAATAGCAATCAACTGCTAGGGTATTCGTTGGAGTAATCCAATATGGATTAGCCCATTGTGAGACAACGGATAGACGAGCAATCGACTGGTAGATAAAAATCAGCCTGAGTTACAACTTTATAAGAAGCTCGAGAAGGAGGTTGATGGCTGCTCATCCATGAACTCGTTGAGTCATCGACATCATCGTCAATGCCGATAGAAAGCCTACAACTGTGACCAGATCGCGATCGCACGTGATGGGGCTGGATCGCGGTCGCACGCGATGGGGCCGGATTGCTGCCGCACACAATGGGGTTGGATCACGATCCATGTGAACGGGTAGGATCGCGACCTGCGCGATCGGGCTGGATCGTGACCGGCGTGATCGGGCTGGATCGCAGTCAAAATTCAACCTGGTTACAACTGCGACATTGCACTTGATTACGACCACGATCGGGCCAAATTTCGGCCATGATTCGTTCAGAATTTGATCATGATTCGACCGAATTTGAATTTCAACTACATCACGGTCAGATTTTGGCTATATCACGGTCAGATTTCGACCATATCACGGTCGATAGTATCGTGGCTGTGATTAGATCGGATTTCGACTAGCATCGCGACTGCGATTAAGCCAAATTCTGACTGGATCACGGCTGGAATCTGATCGAACGTCGACAACAGTGACGAGGTGTTCACACGAGGAAGAACAATGCACATTTCCAATCGCACATGCGTGCACAAATATCATGCACAAAAATGAGGAATGCATAGTAACTTCTTATTCTCCACATGCGCGGGGAGCTCGACATCGTCAAATTTCGACCGTAATTCGATCGGAATTTAGTTGAATTTTCGCTGTTATCGCGATCAAAATCTGGTGCGATCGCGACCGCGATTGAGCTAGATTCCACACTGTAATTTGATCGAAATCTAGCTCAGTCGCTGTTGAGATGTGTCGGGGCAATGATACAATTAAATTTCAATTGAAATCCAACCACGATAGAATGTCACAAATGTCTTTCTAAGTTTAGGCATTAGCTATAGTATCATTCACTATCGATGTCGAAGGAATCGGACGTCAATTGCCATCAAAATACGAAATTGCATACAAGAGCGTACGCAGATTAAAAGTTATATATATATATATATATATATATATATATATATATATATTAGTAAAACCTCCAATCATTTACCGACACGTTTCCGGGATCCATGATAGCGGCTGGCCCGGTCACAGTTGAAGACCAAATCGCAACGAGCAGTCCCGATTGACTGCCTCAGGGGTCCTCAAAAATGGACGGACATGGGTCCTCATTTGGGACCCACGCGGTAGCGCGGAGGCTGCCAAGGCATTGTGCTTGTGTGGCTGCGATTTACTACTGGACTTGGTCTTCAACTCCTTCCACCAGTTTCCTACTAAATTAAAGAAAGGATAATTAATTACAGAGACCAATTAAGAAATAATTAGGAAATTTTAATAAAACTTCAAATACAGAGGTGAAATGAAAGGGGCAAAGAAATGCATAAAAATATATATATTTATTGTTTTTATTTTTTTTTGAAAGGACAGCATGTCGGTATAAAAAATTTGCTCCTGAGATATTAATAATAATAATAAATTAATAAATACAATTATGATCCACACGGGAAGAAGCAGCGGAGAATAAACCCCAGGCGAGATCCGATCTCCACTTTCCCCTCCCCTCGCTTTGCCGATCCCTACTTCGATTCCCAGCCCCAGCTCGTCGATCGGGATCTTCGGAGTCGCGTTCTGGGTGCTGGAGAAAGGATCAGGTACTGCTCTAGTTTTTTTTTTTAAATTTATTGTTTGTTTAGATCCGGAGTTCGTAGTTTGGTGGTTTTGACAAATCGACTGTTTCTGGTTTGGGATTCCGCTTTGAAGTAATCGAGCTAGTGATTTCTCGTGCCAGTTTTTTTTATTCTGTTCTTTTGCTGATTTGGTTTGTAGCTAGCTCCAGATGGTTTAGCTGCTGATCTATTTGAGGAGAGGAATATAAATAGAGTTGGCTATGGGAGCTCGTATCTCTAGATCACGGCCCTGTTGCTGTCGCTCGCAGTTCAAGGGGGCTGTTCTTGAAGCTCCGGATGTAGGTGTGTTTGTGTTCGAAGAAGAATGAGCTAAGATTGTTTGAGTTTTGAGTGATTGTGGGCTGCAGGTAGTAGAGGAAGTTGTAATGATGGGTTTTCGTTTCTTTGTTTCTGTTGCAGAGAGTGAGGAGAAAGGTGAGGCGTACGATCTGCCGCATTTCCAGGAGTTTTCTTTCGAGCAGCTGAGATTGGCTACATCTGGTTTTGCGGTTGAAAACATTGTCTCGGAGCATGGCGAGAAGGCGCCAAATGTTGTTTACAAGGGGAAGCTGGATGCACAAAGGAGGATTGCGGTGAAGAGATTTAACAGATCAGCTTGGCCTGATCCACGTCAATTCCTGGTACTCCTTTGACTCCATTTTTAAGCAGCAACAACTGCCTGATTGTTATGAAAGCAATCAATTAAAGATAATGAATTTCTTGGAAGTTGGCATTTATCATAACATGCTTTGTTTTTGTAAGCTTATTATCAATATTCTTGTTCATGTGCTCATCTTTTTATTCAGTCGATAGAATTTTTGAATGATAATAGAGGTCCATTAGGCAAATTCTTCAAGTGCCTGAAACTTTGTAGTTTAATATTCTTGTTACAATCTTAAAAAAAACAAAATAAATTCAGTCATGCATGTTTTATGTTAAAAACGCTAAGCCAAAGTGCCTTTCTTTGAAAAAGAGGCTATTGAGTATCACTAAGTTTGACTTTTGTTCTAGAGAGGGGCTGTGGCTTTGTCTCTATATACAATTTTGCATTATCAAATGTTTATGGCCCTTTTATACCTGAAACTCAGTTACTGTTTCCTAGAATTTTACATCTGTTAAGTGATAAACTCTAAGTAACCTTTTGAGGTGATCTATGTCTTGGTATCTTTAAATATTGAAAAAGAATTGTCTTTGTTGAGAATGTAATCTTTTGGTTTAGGAAGAAGCAAGAGCTGTTGGGCAGCTTCGAAACAACAGATTGGCAAATTTGCTTGGCTGCTGTTATGAAGGCGATGAGAGGCTTCTTGTGGCAGAATATATGCCCAATGAAACGCTTGCAAAGCACCTTTTCCACTGTAAACTCCTGAGCATCAGTGCCAACTACTGCTATTTTCTGTTTCTTTTCAAAGATAAGAGAGTTATTGCCAATTTCTCTTTATTTCAACGATTGTCTTTTACACAAATTTCGGAAATTATGAAAGAAAAATTCTGACATTAGTGTGAGAAGTTGCACATATTATTGGAAAAACAATTAATTTATTCTCAAAAAAATATTATGGTTTGTCTACTAAGCATTAGGATGCTAGAGTCTTGAGATTTTTTTTATATGATATATGGAAAGCATATTTGATTCTTTTGCATCCTTATCTTTAAAGTACACTATCCTTTTATGAGGTTGTCTTTCTAAAGGTATTGAAATCATCGTAGCAGTTGCTTCAGTCACTTAATACAAAGTTCCTCTAGTTGGATGATCTAAGTATTCAAAATGCAGAAAGAACCCTGGTATGCTAATGTTACTATGCACCCTATATCAAGGTTCTTAAAATGCTTAAGCTAAATCCTTCCATATCTTCGCAGAAGTCATCATGTTTTGGTTTATTTGGGTAGAGTCTTCCTTTATTACTTGGTGAACTTATGCCATCAGTTCTTTTGGGTCCTTACTTCAGAAATTTTTATGAACAGGAAAGGATGAAGCTACAATGCTTTTAATTGCAACCATCTCCAATCTTGTTGTTTTTGCTATATATGTTGTCTGCATCATGGTTGTGTCTAATTTATTGTACTTTATAGGGGAATCACAACCAATGAAGTGGCCTATGCGACTAAGAGTGGTTCTCTACTTGGCTGAGGCCTTAGAATATTGCACCAGTAAGGGCCGTGCACTCTATCATGATCTTAATGCCTACAGAGTTTTATTTGATGAAGTGAGTAGTAATGTAATATATCATTTCTAAATTATATATGTTTTGCACTCTTATCTCAAATTCTCTTGCAGAGCTGTAATCCGAGACTATCATGTTTTGGCTTGATGAAGAACAGCCGGGATGGCAAGAGTTATAGTACTAATTTAGCATTCACACCTCCAGAATATTTGAGAACTGGTTTGTAGTTTTTCAAAACTCAACTGCCTCTCAATTTATCTTTCTAATTAGGGATTTGGATGTCCATCATATTCCTCCCTGGAATAAGTTACTGAATGTCATGGTTAGAAGCTTTAATTGCCAATCCAATTATGTAGTAATTTTTAAACCATATGTTTAAAAATCAGGCCTTGCCATGAATCTTATTGTTTTGAATTATTTAAAAAGTTAATCAATTCATTGAGATGCTATCTAGCATTCTAAAAAGCTGTCTAAGTGGTGGCATAGGCGGTCCACCTATGCATATTCTGCAGGGAAAACATTTAATTAGTGATTAAAAAAGCCTAAGGGCACATATAAGTCATATGAGGCCTGCATATTCAGAAACCCAAAATATTGTCAATTGAACTAATTTGTGTCCAACCAAGTCATATAAAATCCATGTTAGTGCTTGTTGGTCCCTTCAGAAATAATGGGGGTTTTATGATGTTTTTTTCCCTCCTATTATGATTTGTTCTTGTGATTGTGAAATCATAGTTTAAAATTTAATTTTGTGCAGGCTGACATGTGATGTACAGTTCAACACGCTAAAATTGTAACCAAGTGACAAATTTTTGGTCAAATTAAGATTAAACAAACTTAAACCCAAATTAAATCTAATTTAGATCCATTTCTAAATATTTAATTAAACATACAATTTAGGCTACTTAAAGGCGTAGATTTGACAATAACTATATAATATAAATGATAATTATATACCATAATTATGTAACGGCATACTAGTATTAAATAATCAATAGACTGATGTAGCTCATCTTAAACCCTTGGCCTACTTGTATTAGTTCCAATTATGCATTTTCAACTCGTAGTTGCCAATTAAGGTGTATTGTTGTGGATTTACAAATTCAAATACTGAATGTTCTGGGAGTAATGTGTAATCTTGATGAGGCAAGATCATGGTGTTGATTTTACTTTGATGCTGCAAGATCCAATACTCCCATCCAATGCAAGAATTCTATTCCCATGTTTATAAAGGCTCCTAATACAAGGCAGTACTAGAGATACTCTTACTAGCATGGTATGCTATATAGTTTTTTTTTTGGTCGAGTTGTTTCTAACTAAATCTCATTCACATGACTATAAAACTTGTTGTTTTTTGGAAGCGAACAACACTTTCATCTGAAACCTCCCCATAGCAAGGCATAAATTTGTTACTATATGCGTGTAGTAGTTCAAGTAATTTGCTTCAGTTTAGGAACGTTGAATTAGCTCTGCAAATCAAGGTTCCAAATCATGGGACAGGAAGTGCTTATGGACTTGATAAAATGTTACCTTTTGACTGATTAGCAACGCTTGTGACTCACTTCATCCTTTCATTCAATGCATATGCAATGTTTCTTTTTCTAATTTTGGTAGGTCAACTATCTTTTTTTTTTTCTGTCAAGATTCCAATTGTAGGTCTAATATGGGGCCATGTTGTTTTAAAGATTTTGTCTTTTTGTTGAGAAATCTCAATGTAATATCTTTTATGCTAATTATGTTTTTCATCACTTCTGCATAAGCTGCAAGTAATCACATTTCTGTTGGTTGATATGCAGGAAGGGTTACACCAGAAAGTGTCATATATAGCTTTGGGACTTTGCTCCTTGATGTTCTAAGTGGAAAGCACATTCCTCCTAGCCATGTAAGTTTTGTTCTTTCATGATTCACTATATTCTTGATTCTTAGTTAGTTGGTAATGTTCAACATTTATCTGGGATAACTGCTTTGCTATTTCCTTGCTAGTGTTGAAGATCATGAGCCAATGTAAAAAACATATTTAATTGCTAAGTCTTTTTGTTCATGGACTGTACTTGGATAAATAGTTGGTGCCACATCTTAGATAAAGCATGTTTAATCTATCTAATGAGAGTAGATGGCCATGTGTGAGGTGTTAATGCTAATAAATGAATGGAGTAAAAAATCTGTAAAGATATGAAAAAAGAGGCATGATAAAAAATAGAAACATATTAAGATTACTAGTTTAAGAATTTCCATTAATGTTTTTTAATGGTTGTTGTACAACATATTAGACAAATTCACCCATTATATCAAGTTGACTTGGACCTCACTTTTGGACTTGTAGCTTGATGAGCACAAGTACGAAGTGCTTTTGAGTTTAGATGAAACTGATTGATGTTCATCCAGTTCGTACGAGGTTGACCATGAGTGGGTTTTCACTTGAGGTAATCGTAATTTAACTGAGGTGAACTAGGGTTGGTTGGGTTTGTCGATCTTCAAGCTTTCCTATTGTAGTGTTTTTTTAACAGTAGCTTGCAGTGTAGACCAAACTCAACCGTAGACTTTGGCTGTCAACACAATTCATGTTTTTAAGTTTTTGTGCATTAAAATTTTACTTATAATTGTCCATAGTTTAGTTGGACTCGACCTAGACCTCAGCTCTCAGTTCAATTCGGCTTTTAGACTTTTATGCCTTTGAATTTTATGAATAATTGCCTGCAGTTTAGGTAAAACTAAGCCTTAACCTCAACTCCAATTTGGTCTGTAGGCTTTCATGCCTTAGAATTTTGCTAGCGGTCGCCCACATCTTGGACAGAGGATTACTCTCTCTTGCACGATGCTCCTAATAACCTTTGACTCATGTGTTGTGCCATTTTTAGTCATAAAGTGTCTCTTGGGAGCTAAGTGTTCAATAATATTAGCTTAGAGTACTTAAATCATTTTCTATTAAATGATGCCCCCAGAATCCTTAACTTGAGCTTTTATGTCATTTTATATTACATGGCACCTCTTGAAATCTAAATTTTCAACAATATTGGCTGGAAGATTCTTCAACTTTTGTTATGTAATGCCCCACAAAACCTTGACCATCTTATGTTATGTTCTATTATATGACACCTCTTACATTCCTAAATCCTCAGCAATATTAGGTCGAAGACTAATGCCACTTTCTGTTATGTGACACTCCTAGGAACCCGTAATTCGAGGCCTTTTACTAATTTTTGTTGCATGATGCTTCTTGGTGTGAAGTCTTCAACGATATTGGGTTGATTTTATATATTTCAACTTTATCCCTCTGATTGGCTCGTACTTGAGTTTCTACGAGGATCAGTTTAGCCAAAAATGGCAAAAATGATTGATAAGTCGGTCTGAGATATAGAAGTTCAGGATATTTCAAGTTCATAAGCTTTGTGACAATCTGAACCTAAATATATATATTTTTCCAAGCTGTCAATCTTCCACAAGCAAGGTATCCTCTACTCCTCTAAGGTGCTTTGTTAAAGGCTTTGGGTTGTATCTCCACGCTAATTTTGTATGGTTCCTCTTAGTTGGGTACCATCTTCGCTTGTTATATGGGCTGATCCTCTATCTTTCCCATGACTAAATTCCCCCCTTGAAATGTCAACCTAATAAGGTTATTGGAACTTATAAATTTCAAGCAATTCAATTCTCTAACTTAAACCCTTAACTGTTTGTTCTTAACCTTGCGGTTATATGCCCGAACCAGTACTTGTTTATATTAAACCATCCGACCCCAAGTGTGGTTCCAAATTGACTCCAGCAAATCTAGGTTGACTCTTAGGTTATTATCCACTTGATCCTTAGCAAAGGTTGCTGTTTTAAAGGATGGCACTGTTATTTCTGTTGATTCAAGAACTGCTGCCAATCAGAACACCAAGTTGAACTTTTCTCAGTTTAGTCATTTAGCCATGTGAATTTATTGTTCTTATAATGTTGTATCAATATCTTCATGTTTTTTTTGTTGATATTCCAATTTCTTCTTAAAGGGTATTGGTATCTTAATTTATGCAGAGTTTTTCTTGCAGGCCCTTGACTTGATACGAGATCGCAATTTCAACATGCTGACAGACTCCTGTTTGGAAGGACAATTCTCTGACGAAGATGGGACTGAATTGGTACGCTTGGCTTCAAGGTGCCTACAATATGAACAACGTGAACGTCCCAATGTGAAGTCAATAGTGCATGCATTGACTCCACTCCAGAAAGAGACTGAAGTGAGCAACTCTTGCTTTTTTGCTTCCCATCTATGTTAAGCTTTCATGATAGTTTTTTGCCTGCTTTGACCCTCAACGCTTATATTTTGTTGTTAATTAACTAACAAATAAGTTCTATCTTTGTGAGATCATTTTTATTTTTATTTTGATGTTAAAAATCATAGTTGTGATTTTATGGAGTTTTTCGAACTTGCAAGTTAGCAAATGCATATGCAAGCTGTATCGTTGTGTTATAAATAGGAGTTAGTTCATACTCTTGCTTTTAAATTCATTATACATATTTACAGGATATATCCTGTAGGTTCCCTCTTATGTTTTGATGGACATGCCTTGTGGTGGTGCATCTTCAATAGAGTCGCTTTCACTTTCTCCCCTGGGCGAAGCTTGTTCCAGAATGGATTTGACTGCAATTCATGAAATAATGGAAGCAGTTGGATACAAAGATGACGAGGGAACCACCAATGAGGTTTGCATATAAGAATTTTTCCTTTCTTGAGCTGCAATAGCAAACTCTGCATAGAAAGTATTTATTAATGAAACAACAAATAAGGTTTATGAAAGTTTTCCTTTTCTTGACCTGAAATAGCAAACTCATTTAAATATATGAAGGTTTTGAAGATGTTTTCACTGAATATATCTACTATCATCTCACAAACATCATAAATCTGAGTATTTTCTAGACGGGATTCAGTTTATAATTTGAAATAAATATGACATAATTACATTTTTGCATTTTGCTTTAGAAGATTTCATTTCAACTTCCTCAAATAAGAACCTTGCTTTTTGACTTTAGTTTGTAATTCATATCTTTTCTATTTAGCATTCCACGGTATCAATGGAGAAAGGTGGGTGTAAGTTGTCATCCATTTAAGTATATCCTCCTAGTCATTTTCTGCTATTTTATTCTTAATTCTTTAATTGATGTTTGTTCTGCAAAGTTAACTGAATTTGTTTCTAAATATCCAATGACTCTCCTTAGACATGCCTTAGAGCTTAGTGAGTGGGACCCAGAAAAATTTTAACATGACATGGAGTGCTCCTAAGAGCATCACCAGTGGGAGCTCCTTTGAGCTCCCACCGGTGATGTGACATTGGGAGGGACCGCTCCCTCCCATTGTGGGAGGGAGCGGTCCCAGCTCCCAAGCGGGAGCGGCTCCCCAATTGGGGAGCCGCTCCTTATTTATTTTTTTTTTTTTTAGTGGAAAAAAAATCTAATTAATGAAAAAAAAAAATCAAAGATGCGGATGTATTCGTTGAACAATGGTTAATTTTTTAGCCATTGTTCAACGATTATTTTTTAATTTTTTTAAAATAAATTTTTTCTATAAATACACCTTCATTCACTCAAGAGTTTTACAACTCTCCTGCAAATTTCTTCTTCTTTTCCTGTGATCTTGCCATTTTCTCCTTCTTTCTTCAAATGGATGCAAATTTCAATTCTTCTTTTATAAATCTTTTGAATTCTTCAAATATGGAAGAAACTTCTTCTCAAAATACTCGTATTCCTTCAAATATCCAATATTCTCAATTTTCGTCCCACACTCAATATCCTCCAAATTTTCCAAATGTTCCACAATATCCTCCAAATTTCCAAAATTTTTCGATGAATCCGAGTAACATTGCCCCATCTCCATTTTATATGTATCCACCTCAAGATTGGTCGGCAATGGGTAGCCAATTTGGGATGCCAACTCTACCGCATATATTTCCTCCTCTTCAACCACCGACGATACCTTCAAATGAATCAAGAAGGGCTAGTGTTGCTACAACTGTCAGCGATAAAGAGCCTATAACACCATCATCAGTTCCAGCAACTCAGTGGCCATCACATTCATCACAGATAGAGCCCGAATATAAGACGGAGATAGATGATTTAAAGCGAGCAATTTGGTCTCCTGACGAAGACGTGGTCCTTGCGAAGTCATGGGCCACTATCAGTACCGACGCAGTCATCGGTAATGACCAGAAGGATCAAGCTTTTTGGAAACGTATCACTGATTATTACAACAATCATCGACCCGCTGGAACTGTGTCAAGAATTTGGAAGCGATTAAAATCACATTACTACAAGTTTGCGCCAATGGTAAATGAATTTTCTATATATTATAATAATTTTTATTCTCATCGTCAAAGCGGTTGGAGTGATGAAAATGTGTTAGAAAACACACTTAAAATGTGGGAAGCCAACAACAATAACAAGGACTTCAAATATATGCATGTATGGAGGGTTCTCAAAGAGTATGAAAAATATGCTCCACAATCAGTTAGTCATCACTCCAGCAAGAAGGCAAGAACATCCGAATCAGGAGGGTACACTTCTAGCTCAAATCCAGATTTGAATATTGATGTGGACGACTATTAAGCACGCATTCGTCCAATAGGACAAAAGGCGGCGAAGAGGAAGGGCAAATCCAAAGTCAGAGAAAGTGATAAAACAGAGCAAAACGACGATACAGATTGGCAAGAAATCAAAGATTATCAAATGCAAAAAATGGCTTTTCGAGAAGCTGAGATCCTTCATAAGGATTATGAAATTCTTATGAAGAATACTAGTAAGATGACTCTGGAACAGCTTCGTATACATGAGAAAATAGCTGAAAAAATTAAACAGAGGCATAATCTCATGTAATTTATATATTGTTGTAATTTTTAATTGTTTATTTTATGTATCGCAATATTTATGTAATTTACTTTTGAATTATTATGCAGTATTTATGTAATTTATTTTTACATTTTTAATGGTTAGTAATTTTACGGAATTAATAAATAGGTATAAAAATAATCATTATAAAATAGTGTTTATAATAAATATATATAATGTAAAATATAGATAAATGCTGGGACCCATAAAGGAGTTGTTGGAAGGTTTTTTTATAGTGGAGAGATGAATGAGATTTTTTTCTTTTGACGTGGCATGATGGGGTCCACAAAAGAGCTCTGGAAGAGCTCCTATCGCTGGAGATGCTCTAAGGACATCCACAATGGGAGCTCCTCACTGACCTGGCATGCAAGAACCCCTCCCTCCCATGGGAGGGAGCTTTTTAATTAAGCGGCGGGAGCGGCTCTCCATTTGGGGAGCCGCTCCTTCATTTTTATTTTTCTTAATAAGATAATTTTATAAATTTAAATTTTGTTTGTTTGTGAAAAAAATCAAATTAATTAAAAATGAGTAAAGTCATTGTTCAATGGCCAAAAATTAGCTGACTTAGTTGAGTATATATGGATATGCTACGGCCGGAATCAATTAAAAAATAATTTATTAATTGTGATGCATTTAATTATCTTATGTTATATTAAATGAATCTTTTGTAAGAAAGAGTGGGATCCATAAAGAAGTTGTTTGGAGGTTTTTTGAAGTGGAGAAATAAGTAAGGTTTTTTTATTTTGATGTGGTATCGATGTAGCATTGTAGGGATCACAAAGGAGCTCTCCAATGGATTCCACCATTGGAGATGCTCTAAAGGCACTTGTAATTGTTGGAACAGCAGATTGTGATGACTTTTTGTTGATCTTAAGTATTTCTAGTTATGTAAAGCATCTCACAATGTGCACATTTTCTCATTCATTTTCTTTCTTTTAGTTGTCATTTCAAATGTGGACCAATCAAATGCAAGAAACACTCAACTCAAAAAAGAAGGGTGATACTGCTTTTCGGCACAAGGATTTTAATACAGCAATCGAGTTCTATACACAGGTAATTTATTCGTCTGTTCATCAATATTTTTTGTGTGCATATTTTGTGCTTGTAGAATCACTTCCATTCTGCTGTTCATCAGTAACTCAGCTACCATCCTTAACTCTTTCGGAAAAGATTGTATCAATGCAAATCTAATATCTATTGTGACTGCAATTAATCTCTTTTATCTTATATATTCTAGGAAAGGTCAATGATGAACGAGTATGCCTTTTCTATTAATTGCTTTAATTATGCAGTGCAATGATTCTTTTTAAGCTGATTTAAAAAAACAGAGGCCTGTAGGGCTCCAGCTCAAAAAGGTTTGTGGTTCCAAGGAATGTGTGTTGAATGACCAATTACTTCTATTTTTAGCTAAGTGCCAAGCCACCAACCTTTGCTCAAATCAAACTTCAAACTGTATCTGGTATCCCCATACATACTCTATCAGAGTCCAAATCCTTTCTCTAAAGATACAAGGATACGCATTACATATAGTTATTTTGGGAGTGAAAGCCTCAGATTATCTCTTTAGCTGATATGCAGGTTCTGGGTGCAGGAGCACATCCCTAAATAAAACGTTCAATGCCACCGCACACTGCAACTCTAATTTGACAAAACATAGGCCTGCATGCTCAAATGTACAAAAAATAATATGATTTCTGCTCGCATCCACAAACATTCATTCATCAAAATTTTTTAGAGATGACAAAAACATCAAGGCAATGCCTATTGGTTGTTGGACTATCGTTTTAATAGTATATTTTGGTATTATTGTTATACAATGTTAGTTTCTTTCTTTCATTTTTTTTCCCCAAGACAAAAACATAAGCTATTCTCTCTCTTTTTGTATTATTTTGACATTGGACATGAAAGTCTAATAGCCAATAATCTGACATGCAGTTTATTGATGTCGGGACGATGGTTTCACCAACAATTTTTGCACGCCGTTGCTTATCGTATCTGATGAATGATATGCCCCAGGAAGCTCTTAACGATGCAATGCAGGCGCTAGTTATATCACCCATATGGCCAAGTGCTTTGTATCTTCAGGCTGCTGCCCTTTTGGCTCTTGGTATGGAGAACGAAGCTCGAGAAGCACTCAAAGATGGTTCTTTGTTGGAAGCGAAGAGAAACGGGGCACATTAAACATGACCAAACGTTCACAAACATCAAATCCCCCCCCAAAATTCAGATCAATCAATCCCCCATGAAAATGGACTATAGATCTCATCTTTTAAAGACAACTTAATATTTTGAATGTCGAGATTTGCCATTATTAGCAATAGGCTTGATTCTTTGATGGGCCCATTGTTCTAGAGTTGTGCCACATTCTTGATGATTGAGGTTTAGGCTGGACCATATTTAGTGATTTTCGAGTTTTTTTTTTGTTTTTTTTGAAGTTCTTCTGATGTAAGTCATATAACCCTTCCAATTTCTATTGTGCCTATGTATATACGGGGAATCGACCAAAAGCTTGTAGTGGACAGAATGGTTAAGTTGCTTCCCCTATGTAAATGCCCAACTTGCTGATGAACATGGAGTGATGTACAACAGTTGAATGTTATAATTCTCGTGTGGTTTTGTTGTCTTTTCCAGTTTTTTTTTTTCTGTTGATTAAACATTGTTTTTTTTTCATGATGATTTTTTGAATAATGGAGAGTGGTGAGGGTGGTTTCTCATGCAACAATAGTTCCATTTTTTTTTTGAAAATTTTCAAATTTGAGCATTGATTGATCTTGTCTGCCTCTATTCTATTCGAATATATTTTGGCAGGATCAATTTTTTTTTATATATTTTAATGGGATTGAATCGTCCATTTTAAGAATAGTTAGATCAAAGATATTTGAATATATAATTATTAAAACAAATTGTTAATAAAAAATGAAAATAAGAAAAAAAATCTTTTAATCCTACAGAAATAACAAGGTAGCCATTATCCTTTTAAAAAAAAAAAAAAAAAAAATTCTTTTGAAGAAGCATGTTTAAGATGATGATCGCCAATAATTGTACCTTAGCTACAAGCAAGAGCCAACTAATGATCCCTAAATTCCAACAAAATATATATAAAAAAAGACTCCATGCATTATATTCTTTATTTACGGCCCTCGGAGCTTGACTTATCCCTTCTTTATTTTTTTTCGATGTGACCTCCAAATCATTAATGAATCCCCAAAAGTGACTTAGCTTGCATGATTATGTCCTCCAAAAGATGTGCTTGGCCCCATTCTAGAAAAGGTGTGGCTTTTTAGAATAAGCATCCTTCAAAGTGGGTTCGTATGATAAATAATTCCCTCTTTTTACCATCCTTAGTTTTAAAATCATCATTTTCTCCTTTATAATTTTGGTTTGCTATCAAGATACCCTCTGCATTACCATCCGCGGTGCAAATGAATCGAATCGAGCCTAATAGTATTAAAATATTGATTTATTTGACATCAAGCATGAAAGAACATGTGCTACATTTGAATTCAATTTGATATTTGAATATATAAACAATTCTGATTCGAGTTTGGTTAGAAATGAAATTTCAATTCCAATTTAGTTCGAGTTGTTTGAATTTTGATTTAGATAGAATTGAATTATAACTTGAAATGACACAAATTCGATTTCGATTTAAGTCATTCGAACCTTAATTTGGAAATATTTGAATCAAAGTTACGTACAATAGAATAAAAATAGAGAGAATTTGATTTGAATTTGGCTCACGAACAGTTTATGAATAATATTCAAATTTAGTTCGAATTGAATAATTTTAAATATTTTTTAAACGGACGAGTGAGCATCTTCTTGCAGCCTTTAATCCTTTTCTTTAGTATTGCTAATTATAAATTTAGTACTACATGACTCGAAAATCCATCGATTAATATATAACTAGCTAGATGTGTGTTTTCTTCTCATCTATAAACCCTAACTTAGTTATGTTCATAGGTTTATACAAAAAGTTTCAAATTTATAGTGCATAAGTTGATTCTTAAGTCAGCTCGTGCAACTTTCATATGACAAAAATGAATGGACAAGGAGGGCATTTCGATAATAAAACAAAACCATAAGATGTAAAATGCAAATTTATAACTTTAAGGATATTTAAAAAAAAAACAAAAAACAACAACAAACTATAAAGAATAAGATAGTTTTTCTTTATATTTCATCAAAATTTGTTATGACTTTTGAATAATGCTCTAGAAGGGCTAGCTACTTCAAACCTCCACTTATGAATATTTATCACAATTTTTAGTGGGTACGAAATGTCTTGTTGAGTTTAAAGTTTAGATAATTTTTCTTTATATTCCATTAAAATTTGTTATGACTACTTAATAACGTTCTAGAAGCGGTACTTTAAATTCTCACAAATTGATATATTTGGTAACTGTATGGATGTATCTTGAGATCAATTTCTAATAGATATAAAATGTCTCGCTGGGTGTGAAATGCATCGTTGGATTTTTGCACTTCATTAAGTCGAAGAATTGATCATGTAAAATATTTGATATGAACATTATCACATTTTACCATGGAAAAACACTACTTCAAAATTATAATTAATTGTCCTCTCTTTCTTTTTATTGTCCTCCATCCTCCTTTCCTTAGAGGTACTTGTTTAGATACTTTGCATAAGTTCTAATGAACCTACTTTCTGAATAAATTTGCAAAAGGTAGTAAAACTTTAAGATTTGCTGTAGAAATTTTTAAAATAAAAACTTTGAATATCGAATCATTTTATTGATTAACTTGTTCGATGCCATAAATGATTATGAAGAGAAGAACAAAAAATGTCACGTGTAAAATTAGTGGTTGTCGATTATGCTCGTCGTATTTTTAAAATATCAGTGTATATAATATATAAGGATCGTGCATGTTTTTTAAATGTGTAACTTGATTTCTAATTAATATATTAAAATGGATAGTATTTAAAATGAATTAGCATACATTTTGCAAAAGATCGAAGCGTCAATCTAGTGACCTCTATCGGCTTGTCCTACGACCATTATGAGAGAGATAAATTGCGAGGGACTTATGACTTTGATGTGATTGGCTAGGACAAAAGAGGGTCATCTAATGTCAGAAGAGATTTTAAATTCTCCTCCGGAATCGATCCATGTTCATTTCGCAAGTGCCGCCCTGCCCCAACCAATGTGTCATTCTCATGGGGATAATGAATTAGCATACATTTGTAAAAGATTGAAACCACCAACCTAGCATTCTCCATCGGTCTATTTCACGGTCATTGTGAAGAAGGTAAATCACGGAGGACTCTATGGGTTTTGACATAGTGGTCAAGATATATGAGGGTCATCTGAATCCAGGAAAGAGTTTTAGATCTTCTCCGAAATCGATCCATACTACTTCTGTAAATATCGTCATGTCTTAGCCACCATGTCATCCCGATGAAGATATGAATTAGCATACATGCATAAAGGTGAAGTCGATAATAATGATATAAAATCAAAAAAATATTTATAATAATTTAGTGGTCGTTCATTTGTCATATGATCAACGATGTAAAGATTAATGGACATATGATCGAATCATTAACTCGAATAGAGTTGGAGTCCTCCCGAATTCTTTTAGAACTTAACTTGTCCACTTTGAAAAGAGTTTATGTAATTTGAGCTCTCCTAACTAGACTTTTTTTTTTCTCTCCCTCTATTAAGGGCAGTCCTCACAACTCTCTTATGAGACTCAATTATGATCTCTATTAACATCCTAATGTCATTTATTTTCTAGTCTAATTAATCCTTTCTCCAAATTTGAAATTCTTTCTACAATTAAAATCCTCGATAGGAACAAAAGTTCTAGACTCAAAGGTGTCAATTCCAAATATATTTCATAGTTGAAAGATTTGTTAAGCCCATGACATTGCTAGAGAGGAGGGTGAATAACATTCGTCATTTGATCATCGTTTGCATGCTCGTCTATAAAATATCAATGTGCAATGGAAATAAAGTAACAAAATAAAACACAAGCACAAAACAAATCGATTTTACATAGTTTTGAACTCTCTAATTCCTACTCCACGGTCTAGCTCCTAGTGATAGATTCATTATTTTTTCTCTCTGTCGGAAATCTTTTGGAGGTGGAGAAACCTATTACAATTTCTTTCTTTACAATAAATACAATCAAAATAAATATACAAGAAAAAAAGATTAAGAATAAATAAAATAACTTTACACAATGAATTCTTACTTATGTGTAGTTTGGTTGCATTGGAAAACCTTTTGAAGGTTTAGAATGCAGCAACAACTTCCTTTCAAAGTCTTTAAGAACCGACACTTTCTAATTTCCATGAAGTCCTCTTTTACAAGGTGGTCATTGGGTTGATTTTCGTCGATTAGTCAATTGGCCGTTGTAGATTCGATCGTTGTTTGAACTGTCCACTTAATGATATGATCTATATTGGATTTGGGTGTGCTATAGTGCACTAGTCAACTGACTTGGTCCATCAGTTGACTTACAAATCTTTTGTGTCTTGCTATAGTAACATTAGTCGACTGATATATCCTAACAGTCGATTGGTCACTATCAGTCGAGTGTCTTAGTCGATTTTTGAACATTCTGTGTTATGGTACAGTATCATCAATCGACTAATCATATTCTAAATTTGCTAAAAAAATTACTAAATTAATGGTTTTAGGATTCATCAGTAGATTGATAGTCACATACTAGTCAACTGTCGAATATCCTGTTTGATTTGGGGCTAAAAATATTATTCCAAGGCTAAAAAAATTGTTCTCAATCAATCGATGTAGCTCATTAGTCAACTGATACCTCAACAGTCGAGTGTCATAGTCGACTGATGCTATTTATACTGTTTAAATCACTATTCATGCTGAATTTTTTCATGTTAATTAACTCCTAATTCTTCAATATTTTCTTATATGACTGATACAAGTTATCCTATACTTGTCTGTTAGTAATATATGAGAGATGTCCTACGGCAATCGCCTTATGTATGAACCATTTATATGATAAATGAAGATTCACTATTTGAGTATACATGTTTCATGTATTTGATTGGATCTTAAACTCATTTACTGAATGTCCACGATACGATTCACAGCATGAGAGAATTTGTGATTGAATCACAACTAGTGAGTATCTCTACATGTGTAATTGTGATGTATCGAAATTATCCCTAGTCAATGAATTGATGGAGTTGGACACCATCAATTCTGTCGAGACTAGCACGAGGTATACTCCTTGGTATATCCAAGCAGCTGATTCTCACTGACTGGAGACATAGTGATGTCCGGAGTTGATCGTGGATGCTAGTTATGGTAACTAGTTCATTGGAGTGACCAGCCGTAAGACTTCATATGGTTCTCTGCATATATAGATATGTCAATGAAGTTCTTACTGTGGCTTAAGTGCGATGTTCCTTTGACTTGCGGTATTCAAGTCATCTTGATCATGGAGACTTATGCTTTGACATCTTAAGCAAACATCTCTAAGGAGATGTGGATCCGGGATAATTGGGTATAAGTTGAAGTGATCGAAGGTGTTTGAATAGCCTATAAAGGATTCACCACTCCTTGCGAGGAGATGTATACCCATGGCCTCTCGTCGGATTGTTACTAAAGTCTTTGGCCAAAGAATTACATGTTTAGAGTAAGGTACTCTTCGATACATGTGGAGTAACTAGAATCTGTAGGACGAGGAAATGATACTTGGGCTAGGTGTGACGTAGTCAGCCTAGTGGGGACTGACACAATAGACCATGTCCTGAACCAAGTGGGTATAAGATGAGTGAAGGGAATGGGGCACGAATCATTCGAGTCAAGGGTTTCGTAAATAGTTCTCGATCAACCGCTTGATCTTTTCGGTTAATTGGGGATCATGATGTACTACTAGGTGCCACTCATGATCGTTCTATAATTAATGGTTAATTATAGACGGCCAACATAAACCGAGAACCTATTTGGTCACACGCACAACGAGCGTAATCCGAAGGATTTAAAACGAGCTTGAGAATGAGATTCTCAGACCGAGAGAAACTAAGTTTGGTTGGACCAAACATAAAGCGAGCATGAAATCGTTTCAGTCGCAATGGAAGCGTGGATGGGCCGTATCTTATGAAGACATAATGGATGAACCAAAATGGTTTGGTTCTAATCCAATGGAGGAGAATAAACCAAAGGGTTTGGTTTATTTTAAACGAATGAACCAAAAGTTGATTCGGTTCGTTTTAACTTAAAATAAACCATCATGGTTTGGTTTATTTTAACTTATCTTAATGGAGCGGGTTAACGGGCCTAATGGTTATGATCCAATAACCATTAAGAGAATTAGTTCTCTATAAAAGAGGGCTTAATGGATAATTAAGCCCTAATCCACAACCCTAAGTTGCCGCCCACCTCTCCTTGGAGAAATTCGGAGCTAACTCTCCTCCTCCTTGCCGCCGCCCACCTTGAGGCTCCAACCGGCGTCTAGAAGGCTGATTCCTTCCCCCTCGCAGGCGTCGAGCTGCTGCCGGTTAGTGCTCCGGTGATCTCCTTCAAGTTTGGCATCAAGGTGAGCTCTATCTCCCTTGGTTGGCCGACGCCTATCACCTCCACCAAAGCTGTCCAGTTTTCTGGACAGCTTGTTCTCCTCTCGTCGGAGCGTCGTTTGGACGACGGTTAGAGCTCCGACAGCGGCTAACTTACCGGGGATTCGATCTCCGGTAATCCTCTGAGGTGGAGGACGAAGGATTCGTCAATTGGTTGACGAATACCTCTCCGGAGAAGCGAGTTTTGAGAACTCGATTTAGGATCCGAATTTGGATTCGGATCGTGATCATCTCTCGATCACGTCGTCTTCAACACGAGGCTAGTAATCCGTACGAAGACGAAGCTCGTGACTTAGCGAAGTCATCCCGAGGAGCTCGGCGTGGATACGGATAGAGACGATTCTTATGAGGATCGTTCCGGTTGATGCCGTTCCCGCTACACGTCATACGAAAGGTATAACGTAGATAAATTTCTTTTATTGCAAATTTTAATTTACGGTTATGTCTACACTTGTTGTAATATGCATGCGTGTGTTGTAATAAATATAGATTTATTATTTTTAATTGCTTCCGCTGTGTTCATGTTTACGAAACATGATCGAACACACACACGCCGCGGTGCCGGAAACCCAACAGTGGTATCAGAGCCCAGGTTGTGTTTCGACATAATCGTAAAAATGGTTTTGCGATAGTCATAATGTATTTCTGAAAATTTTCTAATTTTGGAAATTTAGAAGTATTTATGAAAATTTTTCAATTTTGGAAAGTCTAGAAGTATTTATGGAAATCTTCCACTTTTGGAAAGTTGGAAGTATTTATGGAAATTGATATTTTCCATAAATAAAATATTTGATTAGATTCTGAAAATTTGTTTCCTAATTTAATCATGATTTGATTTGGGAAATCAAATTTTAAAATATTTTATTTCCATAAGTAGTTTTAATGATTTAGGAAATTGGTTTCCTAAATAGATTTTTCTTAATCAAATAATTCCATGAATAAAATATGTGATTACATTTGGAAATTTGTTTCCTAATTTAATTATGATTTGATTTGGAGAATCAAATCTTAAATATATTTTATTTCCATAAATAGTTATGACATATAAGGAAATATATACATGACATAATTGTATGCCATGTAATTGCATTAGATGCATAACATTATGCCATGCGTGTCGTGACATGTAGATGTATGTCATGTATGCCATGCCATGTAGATAATAATTATTTGCATGCAAAGAGGATGAGATATAAAAACCCTTAATCAATATTAAAGCCTACACCTTCCATTAATATGGTTAGAACTAGAGTTCTGTTTCTTGTTTGGGTTGTTGGACTCTCTCCAAGCCCGGCTCGAACCTGAATATGTTCAAACCATGGAATAGTTTAATACTAATATGGTAAGAGTCAGAGGTCAATCGTTAGCTTTGGTTGTTGGACTCTCTCCAAGCTGGGCTAATTGGTTGAATGCGCTCTAACCATATTAAAACTATGTCCCGATTAATGGGTTGGCTTTAACCTGGAGCATCGGCTTGTTGGACTCTCTCCAAGGTCGATGTAAAGGGAGGTGAAGTTGGGTGCTATGCATATGATGCATACTTGTTAATGTGTTAACAACCCGATGTATGTGTGAACATTCAAATAGTTGATAGCACATTGTGATAGTTGCATATACGTGATATGCAATCAGTATAGAAGATACCTACCGTCATAGTTATGAATGGCTTGTTGGACTCTCTCCAAGGTTGTTCATATCTATGATGGATATCAGCCCATTCGGAGATGGACCTACGATCTTCCGAAGTGATTTTGGGGTTTTTGAAATTCGAAAAATGAATGGGATTTATAAATGTATATTGATGCATTTTAAAATCATTTTCTCATATATGCTCGTTTTGTATTTCTAAAATTGATCATGTTGTCTTTTAATTTGCGTTCCATTTTGGATTCGAATAAATTGACTAGGCCGAACTTCTTGGACTAGCTTAGAAACTTGAGAATTGTTCTCAAGGTGAAAAGCTTGCGTATGTCCTCGAAGCGCCTCTTCCTGCCCATCCTAGTGACGATGCAACTCCGGACCAATTGTTGGTCTATCAGAAACATGTGACTGATTCTGAACTGACAAGTTGCATCATGCTAGCCGCGATGGAACCCAAGCTATGAAAGCAACATGAGCATATGGATGCTCATATCGTAGTTCTTCATCTTTATGAGTTGTTTGATATGCAAGAGAGATTCGAAAGGTTCGAAGTCTCCATGCTCCTCTTCACCTCTGAGATGCAAGAAGGTTCATCTGTGGTGCTGCTCAACATGCTGAAGACTATGGAGTCTTCTGAGAAGCATGAGCAAGGGACGGTGCTGTTAGTTGATTCCTCGAAGAAAGGTTCTAAGAGGAAGTCAAAGGAACAACAGAAGGGAAAGAAGAGAAGGGCTAAGAAAGTAGAACTAGCACAAAAGGAAACTTGCCATCATTATGGCAAGGAGAGCCATTTGTGAAGAAAGTGCAAGATTTATCTAGAGTCCGTGAAGAAGAATAAGGCATCGGATGCCCCATCTTCTTCAGATATCTTCGTTATTGATTGTCATTCTATTTCCTCAAACACTTGGGTATAAGATACTGGGTGTGACTCACATATATGTAATAACATACATGGGCTAAGGAATAGAAGAAGACTAGTCAAGGGAGAGTCAAATTTACGTGTTGGGAATGGAGCAAAGGTTGCTGCACTCGCCATCGGAACGTATTTGTTGAAAAACCCCGCAGACTTGTCTTAGAATCGACAATTGCTTTTATGTTCCTTCGTTGATAAAGAACATCATTTCTATTTCTTGTTTAAATAGAAATGGGTACCATTTGACTTTTAGTAACAATTGTTGTTACATAACTTTGAATGGAGTTCTTTATGGGACAGGAACTTTAAGCAATGGTATTTATACGTTGGACGTATCCAAAGGACGTTTTAATATCGGGCGAGCAACAAGCTTGCTCGAAAAGATAATCAATTAGACTTCTACATATGGTATTGTCGTCTTGGCCATGTAAGCAAGAAACGCATGTCCGAATTACACCGATGTGGAATTCTGGAATCGTTTGAATTGGATTCATACGATACATGCGAATCATGCTTAAAAGGCAAGATGACTAAGTTACCTTTTACAGGAAAAGGTGAACGAGTGGGAGAGTTGCTAGGCCTAATACATAGTGATGTATGTGGACCTATGTCAACTCAAGCTTTAGGAGGCTATAGCTACTTCATTACCTTCACCGATGATCACTCACGGTTTGGGTATGTGTTCTTGATGAAACACAAGTCTGAAGCCTTTGAAAGGTTCAAAGAATTCAGAAATGAAGTAGAGAAACAACATGACAAGAGTATCAAAATACTTCGATCGGATCGAGGCGGTGAATACTTAAGTCAAGAGTTTCTTGATTATCTAAGAGACAATGGTATATTGTCTCAATGGACTCCGCCATATACACCACAGAATAATAGTGTATCTGAGAGGCGTAACCAGACCTTGTTGGACATGGTCAGGTCAATGATGAATCATGCAACTCTTCCCAAGTCCTTTTGGGGCTATGCACTTCAGACAGCTGTTTACTTATTAAACAGAATGCCTATCAAGGTAGTCTCAACTACTCCATATGAGATATGGAATAGTAAGAAACCTCATGTATCTTACTTGAAGATATGGGGTTGTCCTACTTATGTGAAGCGGACTGTATCAGACAAATTGGATGCTAAGTCTGATAAATGTCTATTTATTGGATACCCTAAGGAAACAAGGGGTTACCAATTCTATCATCCTGTGGAACAAAAGGTGTTTGTTTCAAGGCATACTGTATTTCTAGAGAAAGAGTTTCTCTTGCAAGAAAACAGTGGGAGTGTCGTCGAGCTTGAGGAGGCTCGAGAGACTCAAATAGACATTAATGAGATACCTGGTGAAGCACGACAACCGACAACTCATAGTGATGAGCAATCGGCTGGACCTATTGTAACACCACATCTTCGTAGATCTGGTATAACACGCAATATTCCTGAGAGATATGGATTTCTCGTAAGTGAATCGAACGACGTGTTACTCATTGATGATGAGGAGCCTACCAGTTATGAAGAAGTGCTGACAAGTTCAGAAAGGGATAAGTGGCTTGGTGCCATGAAGTCGGAAATGGATTCCATATATGAAAACCAAGTTTGGAACTTGGTTGACCCACCTGAAGGGATAAAGCCTATAGGGTGCAAGTGGGTTTTCAAGAAGAAAACCGACATGGATGGTAATGTGATTACCTATAAGGCTAGATTTGTGGCGAAAGGATATCGTCAAAAGCAAGGTGTTGATTATGACGAAACCTATTCGCCTGTAGCTATGCTTAAATCCATTCGGATGCTCCTGGCCATAGCGGCTCATTATGATTATGAGAAATGGCAGATGGATGTGAAAACGGCTTTCCTTAATGGAAACCTGCTCGAGGACGTGTATATGATACAGCCTGAGGGTTTCACATCGGTTGATAAAACCAAGGTATACAAATTGCGACGGTCCATTTAAGGATTGAAGCAAGCATCCAGGAGCTGGAATATCCGTTTTGATGAGACCATCAAAAGTTTGATTTCTCACAAAATCCAGACGAACCTTGTGTGTACAAGAAGGTTAGTGGGAGTGTAGTCGTGTTCCTAGTATTGTATGTCGATGACATACTACTTATAGGAAATGATGTTTCAATCTTACAGTCAGTGAAGGTTTGGTTATCCAAGACATTCTCCATGAAAGACCTGGGAGAAGCAACCTACATCCTCGTGATTAAGATCTATAGAGATAGATTGAAACGGTTGCTTGGTCTTTCGCAGTCTACATATATAGACCGAGTGCTTAAAAGGTTTAGCATGTCGGAATCCAAGAAAGGTTTCTTACCCATCAGGCATGGGGTACACCTTTCGAAGTCTATGTGTCCGCGCACAGAAGACGAGAGGATTTATATGAGTAAGATTCCCTATGTATCCACAATAGGATCTATCATGTATGCTATGTTATGTACGAGGCCCGATGTATCGTATGCTCTGAGTGTCACGAGCAGATACCAGTCCGATCCAGGAATGGATCATTGGGTGGCTGTTAAGACGATCCTTAAGTACTTGAGAAGAACTAAGGATGCGTTCCTAATATATAGAGAAGGGTACATGGTGATACGTGGGTATACGGATGCCAGCTCCAGACAGACAAGGATGATTCCATGTCTCAGTCTCGGTATGTATTCACCTAGAATGGAGGCGCAATAAGTTGGAAAGGTTTCAAGCTTGACACTATAGCGGATTCTGCCACTAAGGCAGAATACGTTGTAGCTTTGGAAGCAGAAAAGGAAGCGGTTTGGATCAAGAAGTTCATCTTTGAACTTGATGTGGTCTCATCAATGATCCAAACATGTGCTTCGCCGCTATCATCTTATCAGAAAGATCATCAGTAGGAACGAAATACAAATCGAGAAAATTCCCACTGAAAGGAACTTAGCGGATCCTTTGACTAAAGCATTACCTCAAAATAAGTTTGAGGGTCATGTTAGAGCTTATGGCATTGGATACCGTAGCGATTGACATTAGGCCAAGTGGGAGTCTGTTAGTAATATATGAGAGATGTCCTAAGGCAATCGCCTTATGTATGAACCATTTATATGATAAATGAAGATTCACTATTTGAGTATACATGTTTCATATATTTGATTGGATCTTAAACTCATTTACTGAATGTCCACGATACGATTCACAGCATGAGAGAATTTGTGATTGGATCACAACTAGTGAGTATCTCTACATGTGTAATTGTGATGTATCGGAATTATCCCTAGTCAATGAATTGATGGAGTTGGACACCATCAATTCTGTCGAGACTAGCACGAGGTATACTCCTTGGTGTATCCAAGCAGCTGATTCTCACTGACTGGAGACATAGTGATGTCCGGAGTTGATCGTGGATACTAGTTATGGTAACTAGTTCATTGGAGTGACCAGCCGTAAGACTTCATATGGTTCTCTGCATATATATAGATATGTCAATGAAGTTCTTACTGTGGCTTAAGTGCGATGTTCCTTTGACTTGCGGTATTCAAGTCATCTTGATCATGGAGACTTATGCTTTGACATCTTAAGCAAACATCTCTAAGGAGATGTGGACCCGGGATGATTGGGTATAAGTCGACGTGATCGAAGGTGTTTGAATAGCCTATAAAGGATTCACCACTCCTTGCGAGGAGATGTATACCCATGGCCTCTCGTCGGATTGTTACTAAAGTCTTTGGCCAAAGCATTACATGTTTAGAGTAAGGTACTCTTCGAAACATGTGGAGTAACTAGAATCCGTAGGACGAGGAAATGATACTTGGGCTAGGTGTGACATAGTCAGCCTAGTGGGGACTGACACAATAGACCATGTCCTGAACCAAGTGGGTATAAGATGAGTGAAGGGAATGGGGCACGAATCATTCGAGCTGCTGAAGGGTTTCAGAAATAGTTCTGGATCAACCGTTGATCTTTTCGGTTAATTGAGGATCATGATGTACTACTAGGTGCCACTCATGATCGTTCTATAATTAATGGTTAATTATAGACGGCCAACATAAACCGAGAACCTATTTGGTCACACGCACAACGAGCGTAATCCGAAGGATTTAAAACGAGCTTGAGAATGAGATTCTCAGACCGAGAGAAACTAAGTTTGGTTGGACCAAACATAAAGCGAGCATGAAATCGTTTCAGTCGCAATGGAAGCGTGGATGGGCCGTATCTTATGAAGACATAATGGATGAACCAAAATGGTTTGGTTCTAATCCAATGGAGGAGAATAAACCAAAGGGTTTGGTTTATTTTAAACAAATGAACCAAAAGTTGGTTCGGTTCGTTTTAACTTAAAATAAACCATCATGGTTTGGTTTATTTTAACTTATCTTAATGGAGCGGGTTAACGGGCCTAATGGTTATGATCCAATAACCATTAAGAGAATTAGTTCTCTATAAAAGAGGGCTTAATGGATAATTAAGCCCTAATCCACAACCCTAAGTTGCCGCCCACCTCTCCTTGGAGAAATTCGGAGCTAACTCTCCTCCTCCTTGCCGCCGCCCACCTTGAGGCTCCAACCGGCGTCTAGAAGGCTGATTCCTTCCCCCTCGTAGGCGTCGAGCTGCTGCCGGTTAGTGCTCCGGTGATCTCCTTCAAGTTTGGCATCAAGGTGAGCTCTATCTCCCTTGGTTGGCCGGCGCCTATCACCTCCACCAAAGCTGTCCAGTTTTCTGGACAGCTTGTTCTCCTCTCGTCGGAGCGTCGTTTGGACGACGGTTAGAGCTCCGACAGCGGCTAACTTACCGGGGATTCGATCTCCGGTAATCCTCTGAGGTGGAGGACGAAGGATTCGTCAATTGGTTGACGAATACCTCTCCGGAGAAGCGAGTTTTGAGAACTCGATTTAGGATTCGAATTTGGATTCGGATCGTGATCATCTCTCGATCACGTCGTCTTCAACACGAGGCTAGTAACCCGTACGAAGACGAAGCTCGTGACTTAGCGAAGTCATCCCGAGGAGCTCGGCGTGGATACGGATAGAGACGATTCTACGAGGATCGCTCCGATGTCGTTCCCGCTACACGTCATACGAAAGGTATAACGTAGATAAATTTCTTTTATTGCAAATTTTAATTTACGGTTATGTCTACACTTGTTGTAATATGCATGCGTGTGTTGTGTGTGTTGTAATAAATATAGATTTATTATTTTTTAATTGCTTCCGCTGTGTTCATGTTTACGAAACATGATCGAACACACACACGCCGCGGTGCCGGAAACCCAACATTATTAGAGTCTCATCTTTATCTAATATTATGTCGGCATCAACATAATAAGACTTTTCATCCTTGCCTAAAGACTTCTCATCTCTAGGACTTCGTTGTCCAACATCTAGTCACCATAACTTGTCGAAACTTTACCAACACTAAACATCCAGTCCCCCCTAATCTATTTGGACTTTTTTTTTGTGCCTAGCATATGGTCAACCTTGACCTATTAGAGCTTCACCAATGCCAAACATTGAGTCTTCCTTTACCTATTAAGACTTTTCATTCGTCCCTAGCATCCAATCAACTTTGATCTGTCAGGACTTTTTGTCTCATGGCAAGTGTCTGATCAACTATGATTCACTTGAACTTATCACTTGTCAATGCTTTATTGGACTTTCGACCACCAAGTGTCTAGTCCTCTATGACTCATTTGCCAATGCTCTATTGGACTTCCGACCATCAAGTGTCTGGTCCTCTCTGACCCACTTGGATTTCTTTTTTCTCAATGTCTAATTAGACTTTCGACCACCAAGTGTCCAGTCCTCCCTGACCCACTTAGATTTTTTCACTTGTCAAGTATTCGATCAACTTTGACTTACTTGACTTATTGCTTAAACACCTTCTGTCGAATCCTCCATCATCATGGTCAACCTGATCCAATGATGATTACATCGACAATCTCCCTCTTCATTACTTTTTATCGCACAACCTCAAATGTCTCATACCATCCTTCATGTATCATTCAACTACTTGTCATATTTTCAAACATTGAAACTCGACTCGAGTTTTGTTAACTTTAATATGAGGTCGATTGTACCAACAATATCTCCCTTCTTGACAATATCATCAAGTTAGCTAGTCCATTTGCCCAATTTATCACTTTTTATGTCAAAGAATAATAAATGTTTCTTAATTTAAACCCTTCACTCTCCCCCTTTGATATATATATATAAAATCTCCACTTACTCCTACCTCATTCTCCATAAACTTTAACTTCACACATCATCCATTAACATCCTTAAATCCTTCAATCTCCCCTTTAATAAATCAATTATCACACTTTGAAGAAAAATCTCTCCCTAAATGTTTGCTTCCCCTAATCATTGCACCAACAATGTCTTTGGAGAGCTCTTAAGCCTATAGGAGATTCCAAATTCTAGACATGAGATTAAAAGTCCAATCTTGAACTTTAACATCCCCCTTAATGTGTGACTCTCACCTTAAACTCTCCTATTTATTTTCATTAAAAACCTTTCCCTCTTAATACTTGTCCAATCGAGGTTTGTTCTTAAATAGCTAAACTAGATTTGGCCAACCAGAAACAATTCTAATAATCAATCGATTTAGGCCACCAGGCGACTGATCTTCTAAATTAGTCAATTGATTTTTCTGATAAACTTAAATACTATTTTTCATATCAACTTTAAAAATACATAAGTAATTCTATATTTTTTTTTAAAATATTGAAACTTCATACATACATTACTTATATATTACAGAAGAAAATAAATTTCTATAAAATATCCATCATTTTAAAAGAATGATACAGAGTTAAAAACCATTGAAAATTTCAATGTTTCATCCTAAGTTTGTATCAACACTATCAATGATGATACTTATCAACAAATAGACTTTGCCAAGGTTTTTTAAAATGATTTTAAAGATATTTTTAAAATTTTATTTTCAATCATGATCTATGGGTCAAGTGTACATTGTTTGTACATTAACTCTCCTCATGATTTATTCATATCATTTGATGAAGTTTAGTTCATTTTGATGCACCATGCACATAAACATCTTGAACTTAACCCATCATCATAACATCTCAATTGTTTCTAAAGCATTTCAATTCACACACAAGTCATCCTAAAATCTCTGTGAGATGTAAATAGTTTTTTTCCTAAACTAAGAGATCATTCCTTTCTAATTTGATCATCCTATCTACGATGTCAAATATTATCATTTGTCCTTAATTACAATTAGATAAATCAATGCATGAATATGATGATGACATACATTAAATACATAACTCTCACAAGAAAGTCTACCAATCTTAAATAATGCATAATATCATGGCATGATAAAAACATAGATCATCATGAAAAATTAATTTTCATAGTACATCCTCATGTATGGCATGATGTCATGGCATATCATATGGTATACAAAACATGACAAATATGCAAAATAATAAGATATAAAATACCTAAGTCTTGAATCTAATTGTCATTTTCTAAAATTATGTCAAATATCATATTTGACATAACAACGAACCAACTTCCTCGAGTATGCCAAAATTTCAAACTTGACACATTATGAACTCTATCCTAATGTGTCAATTTTAATCAACTTAAACTTCTAATTTCACTGATACATCCTAAAATCTTTTAAGATAAAATGCTAGATTCATTTTTAAAGCATCATTGTACTCTGAAAATATCCTAAAGTGTCAACTTTACTATGGTTAGATTAACTACCTTTCTATTCTAAGATGACACATCTTATACCTATTTAATGTGAAAGGATTACACTCCTAGGAACCTAATACCTATTGAAGTTTCTTGAATTTTCTAGGTATGCACTAGGGATAACCTCCTTTGATATCTTCCTAATAACCCTCCTAGGGCTTCTTGGAAGCCTTATTATTGTAGTTTCATCAAGGTCAACTCTAAAGATGGTCTCCCTTGTAACTTTGATATTCCTAGATCTAGATTTTATTCCATAATTATATGGAACTCTATTGTATGATGGCAAGTTTTCCTTGAACTTAGGTTTCAAACCTTTTATGTCCCTAGATGATTTTTGCGAATCAAAATCTAGATTATGTCCTTTTGATCCCTTAATTATATTTTCTATCTTTTTAAGGATCTTTTCTAATTTAAATGTCTTGACATCAAGACTTGATTTTCTTTTTCTAAAATCATAATCCTTGATTTTTCACAATTTCTAACATGAACATTCCTCGTCCTCAGCATGTGCCTATTTTTCTTAGAATTATTATCTATATTTTTATCTACCTTCCTACCTTTTGATAAATTAGGTTTACCTTGAAAAACTCTAAAGTTTTTCTTAGGTAGGGTCATTCTTGAGTTAATAAATCTAGAATTATCCTTAGGCTTATTACCATGATATTAAACACTTAAATGATAAAACTTAGTTTTAGTATGCTTTTTATCATGATATATTTAAATTGTATTATGAAATGATACCTTAGGATTTATCTTAGAGGCTTTCCCTAAGTTTGAGTATCCACCTTTGTCTTTGGATAAGTGTCTCCTCCTTAGACATTGATTTTGATAGTGTCCCCTTCGATTGTATGAGAAATACACTATGTACTCATTTCTTTTGCATATTAGGGTACTGACTTTCTTTGATTTCTCTTTTGCCCTTGGTTTCACTTGAACCTTCTTCTTGGTTAATCTTGGGCACCTAATCTTATAATATTCCTTCTCTCTATACTCAAAACATATGATGTGATCTTTATTTTTATGAATTGAGCTTGTGTTACCTCGTATAGTGATAGGGAATCACACACTTCTTCATTGGCTTAGGATGTTGAGGGCTCCTTTTACTGTGCTATTGATTGTTTATCATCCCCCTCAATCTTTGAGGTAGAGACTCTACAATATCTTCCAATTCAGATGTTATGCACCTCTCAACCTCCAAATCTACATGAGCTTAAGCTGATGAATCTTCTTCCTTAGACTCATCCTCACATTGTGCCGATTGAGGACTCTTTATGGAGTTTAACTAACTTGCTTCATAGTTCACATGCATCCTTATATTTTTCTAATTTACACAAGAATTGTTAGGTATCAAATTAACCAAAATTTTAGTTATCTTGTTATTTTTCCCGAATCTCTTAATTTGTTTCTGACCCATTTGTTTTTCTGAAGTAGTTTTCCCTTCTTATCCTTTGGAGCTTCGAATCCTTTCGATGGCCATTTAAAAGAACATCTCAGTTCTGGTCTTCCATTGAGCAAACTCTCCTAATCCAAAAGGAGGTGGTACTCGAGTGTCGTATCCAAATCTGTCTTAGAACTCCATTTGTCTCAAATTCTTCTAATCCTCTAGCTTTATGCTCCCTTGGCGATTAGTCCGATGAAGAGCGACCTTGCTCTAATACCACTTGTTAGGACGGTGGTGTCGCTAGAGGAGGTGAATAGCATTCATCGTTTGATTGTCGATTGCAAGCTCATCTACAAAATGTTAATGCATAGTGGAAATAAAGCAACAAAACAAAATTCAAGCACAACAAAAACTAGTTTTACTTGATTCGAAACCTCTTAACCCCCGCGTTCCTAACCTAGCTCCTAGCGATAGATCAACTATTCTTTCTCCTTGTCGGAAACCTTCTAGAGGCGAGGAAACCTCTTACAACCTATTTATTTACAACAAAGATAATCAAAACAAATATACAAGAGAAAAAAGATAAACAAATAAACAAAACGTCTTTACACAATGAATTTTTGCTTTATTGTAGTTTGATTGTATTGGAAAGCCTCTTGAAGATCTGGAATGCAGCAACAATTCTTCTTCAAAGTATTTAAGAATTAACACATTCTAATCTCCATGAAATCCTCTTTTATAGGCTGACCATCAGGTTGATTTCCATCGACCATTCAATTGGTCTTACCCACTAGTCGACTGGTCTCCTGTAGATTTGATCATTGCTCAAGTTTTTCACTTAATGGCATAATACACGTCGAATTCTAGGCATGCTAAAGTTCACCGGTCGACTGACCTAACTCATCAGTTGACTCATAAACCTTTAGTGTCCTAATATAGTAGCATCAGTCGACTGTTATACTCTATCAGTCGAGTGTCTTAGTCGATTTCTAAATATTCAAAATCTCCAAGAATTGACACATTCTAATCTTCATGAAACTCTCTTTTATAGGGTGATCGTCGGACTGATTTTTGTCAATCAGTCGACTAGTCCCCTATAGATTTGATCATTGCTCGAGTTGTCAACTTAATGAAATGATCCATGTTGGAATCTAGGCATGTGACAGTACACCAATCGACTGACTTGACCCATCAGTCGATTCACAAACCTTCTATGCTTTGCTATATTAACATCAGTCGACTGGTATACACTAATAATTAACTCATCACTATCAGTCGAGTGCTTCAGTTGATTTCTAAATATTCTATGTGAAGCTACAGTGTCGTCAATCAACTGATCATATTCTAAATCTGCTAAAAATACTAAATTAATGGTTTTAGAGTTCATCAATCGACTGGTGTCACATACTAATTGACTGTCAAATATCCTATTTGGTTTGGGGCTGAAAACACTATTTCAAAATTGAAAATACTATTCCCAAACTAAAAACACTATCTCAGTCAATTGATGATGCTCATCAACTGACTGATACCTCATCAGTCGAGTACCGTAATTGACTGATATTGTTTATAATGCTGAAATTACTATGCATACTAAATTTTCTTATGTCAATTAACTCTTAATTCTCTAATATTTCTTTATATGACAGGTACAAATTACCATCTACTTATTAGAGTCTCATCCTTGTCTAATATTGTGTCAGCATCAATATAGTAAGACTTTTTATCTTTACCTAAAGTCTTATCATCTTTAGGACTTCATTGTCCAACATCCATTCACTCATAATTTGTTGAAACTTTACCAACACCAAATATTTGATCTTCTCTAATCTATTTGGACTTTTTTTTTCTCGTGCCTAGCATCCAATAAACCTTGACCTGTGGGGACTTCACTAATACCAAACATCAAGTCTTTTTTGACTTGTTTGGACTCCCACAATAACCTAACATATAGTCCTCTTGAGCTGTTAGAACTTTCCATTCATCCCTAGCATCTGATCAACCTTGATCTACTAGGGTTTTCCATCTCATGCTAAATGCTCGATCAACCGTGATCCACTTGAGCTTCTTATTTGTCAATGCTTTGTTCGACTTTCGACCATCAAAAGTGTATAGTCCTCCTTTACCCACATGGATTTTTCTCTTGCCAACATTGTGTTGGACTTCCTGTAGGATCAATGTGAATAGTGTGAATCACTTTTTCATATTCTTTTTGTCAGTCATTAGTAGCAGTGAAAATAATAAAGTAAAACAATAAAGACACCCCCCCCCCCCCCATGGTCATTATGTCCAAGGCTTATGCATAGGTATCTATCCACTAAGCATTCTCCTTTTTAGAATGTTTCCAGAGGTGAAGAAACCACTTACAAGATTATATTGGAAACACACGTAAAGATAAAGAGATTAATCATATGATAACTCTATAAACAAGTGTACAATGGTCAGTCCGGAAGGCCTGAGCATGTTACACTCCTTCTAGCACTTCCTCGATCACACAAATAGAACTTTGACCATAGTAGAGCATTGTAAATAATGTGATTGATGATTTGAAGCATTTGCTCGAGGTTGCTTTTATAGAGCCTTTCCAAGCATCTGGATCGGGTCCAGGCATCACAAGCTTATCCAGATCAGATCCGACTCGGTCGGACTTTATCATGTTCCAGGCATCTAGACCCGCCCTAGTTGCCTAGGAGCTGATGTGACAGTCTTTTAGCAAACTTTGATCCCGCCAATTCGGGCATGACTTATCCTGCTCTAGGTGCCTGGACCCAGTCTAGTCACTTGGACATCCAATCGACTGTAACTCATTTAGTTGCCCGGACAGTACCTACAATATAGAGTTAGCAAGTATCCAAAGAGTAGTAATGATAGTATTTCGACTGTTTGATCTCGACTTTGGCATTCTCTCATAATCCTTAGTCAGATCCCTATTTAGCCTATAATCCTTAACTCTCATAGCTTCTTTTTGATGTCCATCCCACACTGACCCATCACGAATCCTTCATTTGGTGTCCTTGATCCTGTTAAGACTTCCTTGACTAGTCCAGTCCCACCGACCTACTAGGACTTTCATTTGTCTAGTCTGATCCCACCGACCTACTAGGATTTTCACTTACCTAGTTCGATTCCACCTATCTACTAGGACTTTCACTCTCAGTTCATATCCAAATATTTTGATCCTGTTTGGATCGATCCTTAGTTAATACTTGACCAGATAAAGGTATATTGTCAAATATCGAAACCCTAGAGGTTGATTGCACCAACACTTTCGATCATCAAATATTCGATCTTTTCTGATCCATTTAGATTTTTTTACTTCTCAAATATTTGATCAATATTGACCTACTTGAGTTACAGCTTAAAAATGTAATCTTTTGTCGAACCCTCCATCATATTCATCATGATCAACTTATCTAATGATGATTATACTAATAATATCTCTTATCAATACCTTTTATTGCACAATCTTAAATGTCTCGTACCAAGCCTGACCTTTAGCCATTTGTCATGCACTTGCTTTGAGTTGACATCTAGAAGAGCCATTCTTGGTCATATATAATGTCTTTACCTCGCCTCACAAACTCATTAACTCCAATGCTCTACTTTTTTTTTATTTTTCTAACTAATCCAAAAAGATTGAAATTCGTCAATCTAATGACTCCCAATGGATTGTCCCACGATAATTATGAAGGAGGTAAATTACGGAGGACTCTATGAGCTTTGATGTAGTGATCAAGATACATAAAAGTCATCTGAATCTAGAAAAGAACTTTAGACTTCCTCTGAAATTGATCCTTATCTTATCGGTAAGTTCCGTCGTATCTTAGCTACTATGCTATCTCCGTGGAGACCCATCTGACTAATCCATGCATTAATACAACAGGGATAAATATTTTTTTCTTCTAATTTATTTATCAGATAAATTTAAAATAAAATATGTCAAATTTAAAAGTCACCACACACGTTTGTCCTGACCTAGACATATTATATGGTTTCCTTGTGATCTGTAGGTGCCTAAGAGATCACCTTCAGCTGCTACGTACGACTCCATGCATTAATTAATTAATCAAATTAAATGCCCAAAGAATTTAACGTGGAAAAAAAAGGATCATTTTTTTTTTTGCTCCGCTTTGCTTTCACGTGGAGAATCAGCTTTCGACGGCGATTTAAACCCCCAGCAGCGACATCAGCTAGCGGGGCCGAGCTCTGCCGGCGATGGCGGAGAAGGATCAGGGCGGCGCCGGAGAGGCGACCAAGTACCGAGGGGTGCGGCGGCGGCCGTGGGGCAAGTACGCGGCGGAGATCCGCGACTCCAACCGGCACGGCGAGCGCGTGTGGCTGGGCACCTTCGACACCGCGGAGGAAGCGGCGAGGGCCTACGACCGCGCTGCCTACGGCATGCGCGGCTCCCAAGCGGTCCTCAACTTCCCCGTGGAGGCACGCGGCGGCAGCGCTGCCGGCTCATCGACGCAGGTGATCGAGTTAGAGTGCTTGGACGACAAGGTGCTCGAGGAGCTGCTCGACCTCGGCGAGAAGGAGACGAGGAGGAAGAAGTGAGGCTGAACAAGTACAGTAGTAGGCATGTGCTGCATGCTTCAATCTGCAACTACGTATATGCATACATAAATGTTTGGTAACTCTAACTGAAGCCAAATCTCCAAAATATATATAATTCTATATCTGACTAAAAACACATAAAAATTTTCTTGCAGATATTTCAAGAGGTTATTGAAGAAGTTAGGGTTTGGGTTTCAAGGTAACTAATTAAGTTAGGGTTTATAGATTTGGAAGAAACACACACACCCCTAGCTATATGGCAATATCCATAAATAATTAGGGAGAGGGGAGAAAAATTTCATAGCAAAGTAATTTTGGTTGATGGAGTGTTGAGTCCTAAATTTATAATTAGCAAAAAATATTGAAAAATAGGATTAAGGATTTATGGGTTTAACTTGCAGATAATGAAAACATGATTGGAATTACTCCCATATTAGTTGGCAAGAGAAAAATCCTCTTAAATTTATACGGACCAAAGTATTTGAGAATCAAAATTAATAGCAAAGTATAGCTAGTCATGAGCATTTATGGATATTTGTATGGGTTGATATAATTCTATAGGTACCATTTAAATTAGTAATTGCCTTTATTGTTGATTTTTATCGTTTAAATATTGTTAGTGTAATTATGTGCTTAGTGACCAGGATCAATTATGAATTTATATGACATGTTTATGAAATTATGAAGGACGGTTGAAATAGACCTAGAGATAGATTAATGTGGCCAAGGTTGATATGACTCGATCTATTAGAGATCAAAGGAGGATATGTTATAAGGCAGCTTAGGGATAATAATAGAAGGAGCATCGAGGTGCAACTAAATTTGAGGAGCCAAACTATTTAAGTGAAACGTGAAAGATGTCATGTGGAGCAAGCGAGCTAAGGGATAAATGCATTTGAGAGACAAGTTAACTTTACGTGACCTGAAAGTTGAGAGATGTATACCTTAGAGAGGGTACTATTCAACTTAGGTGAAAACTTAACCATTAGAATGACCTCGTTAATATTGATGGGAAAGGCTAATGGGTTGGACCCACGAGCAGCGGGTGTAGATGGAGTCGGGCACATAAGGAAGTGAGGATTCGAAAAGTCGGGCGCAGAAGGAGTCGGGCACATGAGCAAGTGAGGATTTGAAGAGTCAAGCGTAGACTTTGTTGGAAGTTATAGGAGTTGGGACCTCGACAACTCGGAAATTTTGGAGATTGAGGAGCAGGGTATTCGAGGACTATCAAGTAGATTCCTCTCAATAGTTGTCACATCTGGATCCCTAATCATCTCTCTCCATGATAGCCCTAGGACATGTGACAAGCAAGGTGGAGGTTTCTGATAACGGTTGTCTTCTAATAGTCCGCCAAGGGGCACAACCAACGGAGGACGATGAGGTGAGACCAAGTCCCTATATAAGGGTATGGTTGATTGAGGTAAAGAGAATATCAGATATAACTTTTTCTACGATCTACTTTCTACTCACATTTTTTCTCCTATCTCACTTAAGAATCGAAGGGGCATCATCGGAGTACCGACGCTTTTTGACTCATGTTATGTTGACAGGATATTGCTATACGAATAGACCTTGGCTAGAGAACTCGGCGAAAGAGAACTAATAACTTTCTGCATCAGTTGTCACCATCTATTGGAACACTTGAGAAAAATGTTAAGGATGAGATTACACGAGGTTCACTCTTTGGCCTATGCTTAAGAAGAGGTCCCTATAGCTCTAACACATTGCGAGTTGGCAACAATCGTCCAGAAAGTCATGGAGGAGATGCTAGTCCAAGGGACTGGGAAGGTCAATTAGCCTCTACTCAATCCCCAAGATGAAGGAGGAGCCCCCAATACCAAATAATAGGAAGGGGAAGGAGGTTCAAGAGGATAACGTGTCGGCGAGGGACCACTCACTAGCATGGACAACTCCCCATTTTGCTAACGAGAAGCAGGAAGAGAGTCTCTCGACTACATATCAAGTACGGAGAAAATCATCTCCATTCACGGAGGAGATTTTACTGGAAGAACTGCCACTCAATTTTTGATTTCCTCATCTGGGAGAGTACAATGGCACAATCGATTCTGAGGAGTATCTCTTCAAGTTTGAGAATGCAATGATGTTGCATCAATATTCTGACGACATCAAGTGTCGAGTATTTGCCACCACTTTAGTGGGTTCAACATAGAAATGGTTCCAGTTACTTTATCCTTGGTCCTCTATAGGTTTTGAAGACCTCTGTGATGCATTCTTGAAGTACTTTGCTAGCTACAACAGGTATCAACAAACTACCTTTAATCTGTTTAACTTGAAACAGGAGTCTGTTGACCCGCTATAAGGATTTATGAAGCGGTTCACTCGCACTAACCTTGAGGTCCCCACTGCTACTTCAGAGGTCCTTACGACAACTATGTCTCAGGGATTAAAGGATGGGCCCTTCTTTCGGTCATTAGCGAAGAAGCCCCTAGGACACTATGATGAACTACTCGGTCGAGCTGAGATGTACTTCAATGTGGAGGAGGCTCAAAAAGCGCGTTAGGCCCAAAAGGGACTAGCCCTTGGCCTAATCAGGAGAGTTGGTATCCCTCGACCGACACCACCCAAATCGGATGGTTTCAAACCATTCCCATTGGAGGTCTCCCGAGGAAGGCCCTTGGGAGTGATAGTGGATGACTACATCCCGCCACCAGGTACTTCGAGGGAGAAAGTCAGGGAGATTTACAAGAGGCACCAGGTCCTTTGATGTCCGAAAGGTTATACAGGAATGTCTCATAATTTTCCATCTTGATATTTTTGTATTTATCACTTGGAGTATGTACATTCTAGTGATAGCTTCTAGAGTTTGAAGAGGGAACTCATTAGGATTTGAAAGGAGCATCCAGACTTGCAGCAGTATTTGGGGCTTGATCTAGGTGGCATCACACCACCGCAATTTTCTCATCCGATGCCCTAGACACGAACGGATCCATATGCACCATGAGGGGGTGAATGAAGGATGAAGAGTTAGGTACAGGTGAAGGTTGGACAAAGCAGTGAGACACCTTCAACTCCTAAGGATGTCCCCACTCGGGGAGTGATAAACATCATTGCAGGAGCTATGAGAGATGGTGACTCTAATTGGGCTAGAAAGGCACATGCGAGGATGATGGAGAATCTCACCATAGGGGAAGAGCAGGCAATTCAGGAAGTGCTTTCCTTAAGCTTAGGGCCAATAGATTTAGATGACATCATTTTTTTCACACTGTCATGCTTAAGTTATTTAGGCCACTATTGCAAACTATGAAGTGGCACGAGTCCTTGTGGACTCTAGAAGCTTGGTTAATGTGTTTTTTCAGGAAGTTTTTAGCTAGATGCAATTAGAGGACAAACAGATGGAGGAAGTAGCAACCCCCTATTTGGTTTTGTAGGTCATGTCGTGTCTCCTGTTGGGCATATTACTCTGCCTCTAATGCTACGAAATAGACCAAGTCAGAGGACTAGTATGACTCTATTTTTTGTGGTGGACACCCTCTCGGTGTATAATGTCATAGTAGGGCGACCTTTCCTCTTAGCATTTACGATAGTGGCTTCCCCCTACCACCAAAAGATAAAGGTTCCAATCGAACATTCTATAGGGGAAGACAGAGATGACTAGAAAGTTGCTTGGGGATGCTATATAGAGATGGTACGAGCAAACCAAAAGAGAGCTCGGGTATAAGAGCCAAATGAGAAGACTCCAGCTATCTTTGAGGTGTATGTGCTGGAAGAGTCTGCCTCGAAACCGAGCCACTTATAGGAAGGAGAGCTGGTGCATATGGATGTAGAAAGGGCAACTCAAGTGGATGTCAATCTGGAACCAAAAGTAAAGGTGGACCTCATATCTTGCCTTCGACGTAACTCAAACATGTTCACCAAGGATGTCCATGATCTGACTAGGATCAATCTAAAGCTAGTAGAACATCACCTGAACGTCCCGTCAAGCAAAGGAAGCGATACTTCATACCTAAGAAAGATAAAATCATTGCTAAGGAGGTGGAAAAGTTGTTGCGGGCGAGGCACATAAAAGAAATTCAATTCCCCGAGTAGATTTCAAATATAGTATTGGTTCCTAAGCTCTCGGGCCAATGGCATATATGTGTTAATTTTCATGATTTGAATAAAGTGTATCCTAAAGATTGTTATCTCTTGCCTCGAATATATCGGTTAGTCAACTCCATAATAGGATATGAGGTGATCTCCCTCATGGATGCTTATTAGGGATACCACTAAATTCCATTGGCTTCGGAAGACCATAGTAAAGTTAGTTTTATCATTTCTGGGGGCCTCTATTCTTATGTGGTGATGTCTTTTGGCCTGAAGAATGTGATAGCTACTTATCAAAGGCTTATGTATAGAATTTTCACCAATCAAAGGGGAAGAAATATAGAAGTGTACGTGGATGATATTCTGGTCAAATTCAAACTAATAGCTAACATTTGCTATGCTGAGGCGGTATAATATGAAGCTGAATCCCAATAAATGCATATTTGGAGTGTGGAGTGGGAAGTTCCTTGGGTACATTGTGATAGAGAGGGAAATTGAAGCTAACTCCGAGAAGGTACCAGCCTTGTGTAACTTATAATCACCCAATACTCTAAGGGAGACGCAAATGCTAGTCGAAAGAATTGTGGCCTTGTCTTAGTTCATTTCTCGATCAGCTAACTGAGGTCTACCCTTCTTCAAGATACTCAGGAAGGTGGCCTAATTTCAATGGGATGAACAATGTGAGCAAGTATTGAAAGACTTAAAGAAATACTTAGCTGACCTCCCTATCCTGGCTAAGCCTAATATAGGCAAGACTCTCCGGGTCTATTTGATTATGTCAATAGGCATAGTTAGTTCAATGCTCCTCAGACAGGATGACTCTCAGTAGTAGGCTATATAGTACACTAGTCACATTTTGAAAGGAGCAGATCTTTGGTACTCTGAGTAGGAGAAGGTGGCATACACTTTGATTCTTACAGTGCAAAAGTTATGACCATACTTCCTGGCACATCCAATAATTGTGCTAACTAACAGTGAGCTGGGATGGATATAGACTAAGCCTAACTTTTTAGGGCAGTTGGTGAAGTGGGCGGATTTCTTAGTTGAGCTACCAAACCCTGAGTTATCTAACTCAAGAACGAGATTGCCAAATGTTTGGCAGGTTTTTGTGGATGGATTTGCTAGAGCAAAGGGAAGTGGAGTGGGGATATTCCTCATATCCCTGTTCGGGGAGAAATGTAGATCGCTATCCGACTAGGATTCAAGGCTTCTAACAATGAAGCCGAGTATGAAGTGGTTCTGTTGGGGTTATACTTGGATTCACAACTGGTGGCATTCCAAATATAGGGCTCTTTCTCCATTAAAGAGGAGTGTATGGTGAAATATGTGGATGCATATGTGCGCATGAAGGCTCAATTCCTTGAAGTATAGATACAATAAATTCTTTGAGAAGAGAATGGTCAGATAGATGAGTTAGCCTGACTGGCAAGTTCATTAACAGTGTGGGCTTCTCAAGACCCTTTGCATATTGAGATAGATGCCTTGCTGTCCCATCAAGAATGGGTGAATACTACCTTGGCAATCTAAAGCACAAGAGGGCCCATCAATGGAGGAGAAGAGATGGCACCCAACTAGAAGATGAAATTGGAGGTATATTTGAAATAAGGAATCATGTCAACCAATCCCAAGGTTGCTTTCATTTTGATGAGGAGGGAAAGACACTTTGTAATCCTAGATGGAGTCCTCTTCAAGAAGTTTTTTGAGAGGTCGTTGTTGCATTTTTTGGGGCTCGAAGAGGTAGAGGGGTTCCTTAGAGAGATTCATGAAGGATATTGTGAAAATCACTTGGGAGGATGGGCCCTAGCTAGGAAGGTGATATTGGTAGGTTACTTTTGGCCTACTCTGAATCAAGACGCAATCTGAATGGTGAAGGTGCATCGAAGTTGCTAGTTGCATAGCAATAGGTCTGAGCGAGAAACAAAATTGATGAATGTAGTTCTGGCATCTTGCCCATTTGACCAATAGGGAATGGATTTGGTTGGTCCAATGCCAATGGCCCCTAGACAAAGGAGATTTTTTATTATAGTCGTGGATTATTTTTCTAAGTGGGTGGTGGTAGAACCTTTGTCAAACATCACGGAGAAGGTAGTTATATGGTTCTTATGAAAAAATATTTTGTGTCGTTATAGGATTCCTCGGCGAATAATTAGTGATAATGGATGACAGTTCCAAGGAGACATATTTAAGAGTGGTGTCGTACCCTCAATATCAAGCAGACCTTTATCTCCAAGGCACATCCTCAAGCTAATGGGCAAGTGAATATCACTAATCAAACCATCATATAGGGGTTGAAGACAATGCTTGAAGTCATAAGAGGGAATTAGATGGAGGAGGTCCCAGGAATCCTATGGGCTTATAGGATGACTGTAAGAACTGCAACATGCGAAACCCCATTTAGTATGGTCTATGGAGAGGAGGTTGCCATCCCTGTTGAAATGCTAATTGAGAGTGCATGCATTCAAATCTATGATCCAATCAATAATGATACACAAAGGTGAACAGATATGGATATAATAGAAGAAAAGCGAGATAAGGCTCGACTCAGGATGGAGGCAAATAAGCAAAGAGTGCAACAAGCCTTCAACAAAAGGGTGATATCCTAATCCTTTCAAGTCGGGGATCTCATGTTATGAAAAGTAAATCTGACGGGGTAAGTCAAAAAATTGACATATAACTGGGAAGGTTCTTAAAAAGTTGTCAGGCGAGTGGCCAAAGCAACGTACTATCTCCAAGATGCAGAGGGCAGGGCATTACCAAGGCCCTGGAATGCAATCACCTGAGACACTTCTTTAGTTGAGAAGGGAGGGAGGAGAAAGTAGTAGAGGAGGGAGGTGGTTGTACTCTCATTTCATATTAATAAGCAAATATCCTTTTGAAGTATAATTTTAAAGCAGTGAAGTCCTCGAAGTGGCAAAGTGGGGAGGAAAGGTGTATTTGTTCGATGGTCTAAGTGCCTTTTTATGTAGTTTGCCCAACTGGTGGTGAAGTGGGGAGGAGCCGAGTTCAAGCAGTTCAAAGTCCTCGGCCCTGTCAAAGTTCTTTTTATGAAGTGTAGTTTTCCCGACTAGTGGTGAAGCGGAAAGGAGCCGAGTTGAGGCAATTCATAAGTTCTTGGACCAACCGAAGTTATTTTTATGAAGTGTTGTTCCCTGGTCTAGTGGTGAAGTAGGGAGGAGCCGAGCTGAGGTAATTCGTAAGTCCTCAACTCAGTCAAAATTCTTTTTATGAAATGTAGTTCTCTTGACTAGTGGTGAAGTAGGGAGGAGTCGAGCTGAGGTAGTTCGTGTAGGATCGAAGATGTCTGAGGGAGGGAGAGGGTGAATCTCGGTATTAAAATTTTCTTTAATTCAATTTAATTTAAAAAACTTTTCTTGTCTTTTTAAAGTAGAGTGCACAGTGAAAAAATAAATGTCACAATATAATTTTTACTTAGTTCACAATCCGAGCTAGATTACTACTCCAAAGCCTATAACCCTCATCTAGGACTACCATGATGAGTAAATCACTAAATGCTCTCCAATTCGAAAAACCTTCGAATTCAGAGAGGGAAAGGTAACACCCTACCTTTCCTCAACAATAAAAGTATAAATGTAATTACAAAATCAAAATTATGCTGACAATTTGAAGAGTAGTAAGTTGATGTTCGGTTGTCGGATGGACATTGGAATGACACGACAAGGATTTCTAGACTGCAAAAGAGGGCATATCACTTGAGAGATGATTGAATAAGTTGTTCCTTCGAGGTTGGTCCACCCTTCCTTTATAATCCTTTTTTAGGCGCCTTCAACTCAGTATGTTGATTAGGACTCTCAGCCTTCCCAAGCTCCTAGATCTAGTCCAGGCGACTCCAGGTCACCCTTATCCACTTCATTGTATTTATGATATTTTTCAATCCTAGGTGCCTGGATCCAATCCAGTCGCCTGCCTATACTTGCCATTCGAGGTTTGTTCTAATTTGACTCGAAACACTCCAATCTCCTTGAGTTCGACATGGCTATATTTGCATCCCAGTTGCTTGGACTAAGTCAAGTTGCCTAGAACCCTGTAACACAAAGTTATCTCAAATAAATATATAAATTAAATTAGTAGTAGTATTATTGTATGATCTCGACTTCAAAGTCCAGGTTGAATCCTTAGTCGGATCGAGGGCTACCTTTGTCCTCAACCGAGGATATAATCTCATCTCTCCACTTTGAGAGCGTATTTGTCAAACGTTTGGTCTACCCAATCTATTTGAACTTCCTTTGTTTGATGTTTGATCTTCTGACCCACCAGGATTTCTTTCCTTAATGTCTATCCCTTGTTGGCCCACCGACCTATCCTGTCAGATGTATGATCCTTCTTGACTTATCTGGACTTTCTGCTAATTGTCTAATTTTCACTAACCCAACTGGGCTTCCTGTCTGGTGTATGATCTTCCTGACTCATCACGACTTCTTGCCTAGTATCTGGTATACTGACCTACTAGGACTTTCATCAAATTGCCTAGTATCTGGTCAACCTGACCTACTAGGATTCCCCTGTTAAGTCCTATACACTTAACACTTTATCAGTTTATAGATATGTTGTAACTTTAAACCTTGGCTAATATATTAAAACATAGGAGTGATGCTTTTGTACCAATAATCTCTTTTTTTTTTTTATGTATAACAACCATTTAAAGTTAGAAAGAAATATATCAAATTGTCGGCTATAAAAATGACTTGCACGTGCAATGCATTCTTTCTTATCTCTCCAAACTTAATTTTAATTTTAAACACACTCTCTCCCCCTTTGACATATATTAAAACATACAAAATAATATTATATGACAAAGATAGGAGAATGTTATACACAACATCCTAGGGTTGTAAATTTTCTCAAAAGTTTCCAACTCCCCCTAAAAAATCTTAGAGTTTTACAAAATTTCTTCTTGTTTTCATGATGAACCCTTAATATAATCTAAGAAATTTCTTCTTGAAGTCTGAAAGGATGAACTTACTTTTGAAACTCAACATTTTCAAACATATTCTTTATAAGTTCATTAGCTCTCTTTTGAAAACTTAATCTCTCCCTTGTCTGAAAGGTTATTTCAAAATCTATTGGATTTAAAAAAAAAAAATAGCAATAAACTCTTAACTTTTCAAACTTAATAAATCAACAAACTTCCATAACTAGCTTTTAAAATTTCAACTTAAAATGTCCTTATGAAATTGTTTTAATTCAAAAATAACTTTTGAAAACCCCTTAACTCATGCTCTCCCCTTTCATTTAAGCTTTTTTTTTCCTTCTACAAAAACTTAAATTTATGGAATAACTCTTTAAAAAATTTTAAAGAAAGACTCTATAAACCACCAAACTCTCCCTCATGTCTTAAAGATCTAAGAAATGTTTGCAGAATTATTAACAAACAAATGAATAAAATGCACTTGAAAACAATGTGATTATCATTATCAATAAACATTTGCATTAATGTGCCTAAGACTCCAAGAATAGATCCTAGCATCAATATCATGATATATCTAGATTAAATTTTGTAGTAAACATTTATGTTTAGATTTATCTTAACTAACTCTCATCTTTCAAATTCAGATAAAACTAAGTTACTTAAGAAAAACACTAACTAAGATCAGATAATTAAACATCATGAAGATAAATCAAGAATTCTATAATGTCAAGTATTAACTCTTGACTCTAACATTTGTCAAGTTTATGTCAATTTTGAATTAACTTACATCTTTAAATTTTTCTCTCTCCCCTTAAAATTACAACATCTCAATTATCATGTTAAATATGCTTTTCAATTTTCAACCTTTTCATTTCAAGTTTTAGTCAACATTTATGTCAAATTCTAATTTGAGTTTTCAATTTAATTTTATTTCGAACAATATTAGATTTTGAACTTAAGCTTTGAACCTAAGTATTTGAAAACTTTCTTTAAATTAAAGAATTATAGAATAATGAACTTAGGACAAATTTTTGAATTATAATTTAAATGATTCTAAAAATAATTTTGAACTTAGCTCTGTAATTTTGAAAAATAATTTGTTAAGCTTAATTTTTGAAAATACTTGTGATAACTTAGTTTTTGAAAAAGTATTAAATAATTTTTCAAAATTAATTTTTTAGGCTCCCTCTAAATTTGTGTCGGTAAAGAATTCATAAGTTTATTTTATTTTGTACTTAGTTCATCTCACTCAATCTAAGTTTTCAATACAAGGATTGTTATGCGAGATGATGTTACAATTTTACTTGATTAAATTCGATAATGATTATTGAAAGGTATTTAATCTTGGGTTAGATTCAAGTTTAGCTTTGGGCTAGTTAAATGCTTGTTTTCTAAATCAGCTTTCAGGTCGTGGCAAGGCATAGGGGACTTCTTAGATATCATATGGACCACTTTCTAAGACAAAGTTGATATGAGAAACTAATACTTTACTAACTTCAAATTAAACCTTGGTCTAACTAGTTTAGAAATAAGTGAGTTATCTTCGGTTAATTCCATTCAGTACAATGCACTAGGTAGGGTGTACCTCACCCAACCTAGACATGCACCTTGATGAGTTTGCCTAACTTATTATTAGTTCAATTAATCCTAATACTATGTTGTCAAAATTAAACTTCCTTCTTTCCTATCTAACCATTCTAAATTAAGAAAATAAAAAAAGCATACAAATATTTATCTAGTTAAAGAAACATGCAAGTGACTAGCTCCTCTTGAATTATAGTCTTGATAGATTTTGTTCACATAATGAACTTTCCCTTTGGGGACCAATATTGATTTTATCCAATTCTATTAACTAGGAAAGTTTTAGGGACTCTTGCTTGGACTCGACACTTAGTATTTTGATTGAATAAAGACATGTAAGATTTGTCTGTTGAATTAGTCTTATATTTGAGTTCGAATTTGTTGCACACATCTCACTGGGATCTAAGTATCATGTTTAGATATTTGGAACCCAAGGTGAACTTTTCCAACGTTCCCTTAAGTTCTTCTACTTGACTTTTCAAGGTAGAATTCTCTTTCTCAAGCTTTGCAACTTGAGTTGAGTTTCTATCTTGAAAATAATAGGCTAAAGAGTTTGAGTTGACTTGCTCCTTAAGTACTTGGACTTCCTTAAATAGAAACTCAATTTATTTCTCAGATTTAGCTAATTTCTTACTTAAACATTTAATTATTCTACATATTGTTTCTTCTAAAGGAGAGATTACCTCATTAGAACCTTCTGAGCCGAATATGGATCCGTGGCTCAACTCGGATTTGACTCCTTGACTTGATTCAGAATCGGATTTGTTTGTTGTCATAAATGCCACAAAACTTGTCTTTGGCACTTTTGTGTCCGATTCTTCCGAAGACAATTCATCCTAGGTAGCTTTTAAGGCCTTTTTCTTCTTCTCCTTTTAGGACTTGCCTTCCTTTAAATTTGGGCATTCATACTAGTAATGTCCTTTCTCATTGCACTCAAAACATATAATCTCGTATCTTGGTCTTCTTGACTTGTTTTCCACCATTCTTTAGACGTCATTCTTTGAGAATTTCTTTTTTTTTGTTTATGAGTTTTCGACCACATTCATGATTTCTTTTTCTCCATTTGGATTTGAATCTGACTCATCTTTGGAATTCATGATTTGATTTGGATTTTGTTTCCTTCTTTGCTCTCAATTGACCCTGTAACCAAAGCTATACCGTTCTCGGTTTAACCCGAGTTAGCTTGTTCTTGCAATTCTAATTCGTAAAATAGTTCATCCAATTTAATTATGGAAAGATCCCTAAACACTTATAGACATTTTTCATTGAAGCCCATAAAATATTTCAAGGAAAAGCTTTTAAAGCTGACCTTAAAATATCCCTATTTTCTATTTGATGACCGATGAGATGGAGTCCGTTCAAGATGTCTTTGATCCTGGCATGGAGTTGACTCATGGTTTCTATATCCTGCATCTTACAATTAAATACCTTATTTAAAAGAATATCCTATTTCGTTACCTTAGTATTGCTTGTCTCTTCATAAAGTTCGACCTGTTATCCCATAATTCCTTGGAATTATCGAATGGTCTAACTCGGTTCAACTTCTCTTTTGTAAGCTCGCATTGTAAAGTGTTTCGTGCCTTGTAATCAACTTGGGCCTTCTTCATCATGTCGGTAGTCCATTTTTCTAGTTCCAATATATCTATGGAGTTGTATATCCTTTTTTTATACTAAACCACATGTCTATGTTCATATTGAGGAAGCACTCCATTCGTTGTTTCCAATAATTGAAATCCTCTCCACTAAAGAGAGGGGGGTAAACGGTGTTTTAACTCTCTTGATGGGATATACACATTTTTTTTGGATAAATATTGGGTAAATATTGCAAAAAATGATTTAAAAATAGTATGAAATAGGATTTTTTTTTTTAACTTGCTCTACTTGGTGGTTGCACCAAATTTAGATCACCCCCGCTCTAATACAAATTGAAGGATCGCAGATGTCCGAGAGAAGGGGTGAATCTCGGTATCAAAATTTTCTTTAATTTACAAAATTTTCTTATCTTTTTAAAGTAGAGTGCGTAGTGAAAAAATAAATGACACAATTTAATATTTACTTGGTTCACAATCTAAGCAAGATTGCTACTTTAAAGCTTGTAACCCTCATTTAGGGATACCTCGATGAGCAAAGCACTAAGTGCTCTCAAATTCGAAAACTTTCAAACTCGGAGAGGATTCATTTACAAGAAATGAAGGCAAAGTAACACCCAAATTTCCCTCAACAATAAAAGTGTAAATGCAATTACAAAATCAAAATTATACCGACAATTTGGAGAGTAGTAAGTTGATGCTCGATTATAGGATGGACATCAAAATGGCACAACAAGGATTTCTAGACTTCAAAAGAGGGTGTAGCACTTGAGAGATGATTGAATAAGTTATTCCTTTGAGGTTGGTCGACCCTTCTTTTATAGGCCTTTTCTAAGTGCCTGGATTTCCTCCCAGACACTTCCAACTCGGCCTATAGATTAGGCAACTTAGCCTTCCTAGGCGCTTGGACTCGGTCCAAGTGACTCCAAGTCACCTTTATTCGCTTCGTTGTATTTCTGAGGCAAAGTAACACCCTACTTTCCCTCAACAATAAAAATGTAAATGCAATTACAAAATCAAAATTATATCGACAATTTGGAGAGTAGTAAGTTGATGCTCGATTATCGGATGGGCATCAAAATGGCACAACAAGGATTTCTAGACTTCAAAAGAAGGTGTAGCACTTGAGAGATGATTGAATAAGTTATTCCTTCGAGGTTGGTCGACCCTTCTTTTATAGGTCTTTTCTAGGTGCCTGGATTGCTTCCCAGGCACTTCCAACTTGGCCTATAGATTAGGCAACTTAGCCTTCCTAGGCGTTTGGACTTGGTCTAAGTGAGTCCAAGTCACCTTTATCTGTTTCATCGTATTTTTGGTATTTCTTGATCCCAGATGCTTGGACCCCATCCAGTCTCCTGCCCTTACCTACCATTCGAGGCTTGTTTCAAGTCAACTATAAATACTCTTGTCTCCTTAAGTTCGACCGACCATATTTGCATCCCAATCGCTTGGACCCAGTCCAGTTGCTTGGACCCAATCCAGTCGCCTGTACTCCTAGTCGTCTGGACCAAGCCAAATCACCTAGAACCCTGCAACACAAAGTTAGCTCAAGAAAATATATAAATTAAATTAGCAGTAGTATTACTTCTTAATCTCGACTTCATAGTCCAAGTTGGATCCTTGTCAGATTAATGCCTACCTTTATCCTCAACTAAGGACACAATCTCACCTCTCCACTCTGGGAGCTTATATGCCAAACATCTGATTTACTTGACCTATTTGGACTTCTTTTGCTTAACTTCTAATCTTTTGACCCACCAGGACTTCTTGCCTCGATATCTGGTCCTCGTTGACCCACTGAGTTGTCCTGCCAGATGTTTGATCCTTCCTGACCCATCTGAAATTTATACTAGTTGTCTGGTCCTTATTGACCCAATTGGACTGCTTGCCTGGTGTCTGGTCCTCTTGATATGTCAAGACTTCTTGCCTAGTATCTAGTCAACTGACTTATTAAAACTTTAATTAGATTGCTTAGTTTTTGGTCAACTTGACCTACTAAGACTTCCTTGTTAAGTCCTGCATACTTAACACTCATATTAGTTCACAGATATATCCTATCTTTAAACCTTAGCTCATACATCAAAATATAGAAGTGGTGCTTTTTGCACCAACAATTCATAAATTCTTGGCCCAACCAAAGTTTTTTTTATGAAGTATTATATTCTCCCAACTGGTGGTGAAGTGGGGAGGAGTCGAGCTGAGGCAATTCATAAGTCCTTCGCTTGGCCAAAGTTCTTTTTATGAAGTGTAGTTCTTCTAGCTAGTGGTGAAGTGGGGAGGAGCCGAGATGAGGCAGTTCGTAAGTCCTCAACCTGGCCAAAGTTTTTTTTATGAAGTATAGTTCTCCCAACTGGTGGTGAAGTGGGGAGGATCGAACTGAGCAGTTTGTAAGTCCTCAGCCTGATCGAAGTTCTTTTTATGAATTGTTGTATTCCCCTAACTAGTGGTGAATCAGGGAGGAGCCTAGCTAAGGCAGTTCATAAGTTCTCAGTTCGGTCAAAGTCTTTTTATGAGGTGTTGTATTCATCCTGACAAGGAGAAGAAATGACCTATAAAGTGTTGTATTCCACCTGACAAGGAGAAGCAATGACCTATGAAGTGTTGTATTCCACCCGATAAGTAGAAGCAGTGACATATGAAGTGGTGTATTCTGCCTGACAAGGAGAAGCGACAACCTATGAAGTGTTGCATTTCGCTTGACAGAGAGAAGCGATGACTTGTGAAGCATTGTATTTCGCCTGACAGGGAGAAGAAATAACCTACGAAGTGTTGTATTTCACTTGACAGGGAGAAGTGGCGACCAATAAAGTGTTGTATTTTGCCTAACATTAAGAAGCATCGACCTATGAAGTGATATTCTATCCAACAGGGAGAAGCGGTGACATATAAGGGGTTGTATTCCACCTTGTAGGGAGAAGTGGTGACATATGAAGTGTCAGTTTGACAAGGATATCCTCTTATGAAGTATTGTTATGAAATAGAGTGTTTTATTATGCACAGCTGAGGCGGTTGGTAAGCCCTCGACCCTATTCCGATGTATTCAGGTAAAGTGTTGTTATAAAGTGAAGTATTTTATTATGCCCAACCAAGGTGGTTCGTAGGCCATTAGTCTGACTCTCAGGTTTTCACCACAAAGTGTTGTTACATAGCAAAGTGCTCAAGGGGGAGATATGCGGTGATGGTAGGATATACATATACCTATTTATGTTATCAAGTAAAAGGATGATTGGTGGAAAAATAAGCTCATCAACTGGCTTTCCTAGAAATTTATTCAATCCGAGCACGGAGTTCAAGCATGTACAAAAAATAGACATGGGAGTTATACAAGTTTATGGATGGGAAGGTCAAGGAACTTCCTCTATAACTTTCTCCTCCTTTGGAATGGTTGATTCTGCCTCTTCCAGGTGAAATTTTAGCATATGTAGTTGTCCAAGGGCCTTTCTTTGCGTGAGCATTGTAAAGGTTATGCTGAGACCTCCTACCGCAGAGTATATATGTGTGTCATTGCCCGTAGCAACTGCTCCTGGAGATTTTTAACCAGACCTTCCAGTTCCTCAATACTAAATCGATTAGTGGTGGTGCATTGTTGAGCTAATGGAGAGCTTTCCTCCATCAAGTGAAGGATAGCGGATATTGATTAGAAGAAACTTAAGAAGGTGACCTCTAAAGCACATTGCTAGATATTTATATAAGTCCCCTGGGCACTTCCATAAAGAGAGGGTAGGCCAGAGTGCGTAGGCCATCTAGGAGGTTGGCTAAAGTGTGTGGGGGGAATGTCAATAGTCAAGTTTGATGATGACGAATCCAAAAAAGGCTCCTTGTTAAATGACGACTTGAATTAAAGGATCCCTCATACACATAACTAGTTTTGATTTTCAAAAGACCCAATTTATCTCGTGTCAATTATAGAAGAGGGAAGCATTGGCAGGAGGAGGAAGAGATTGTTCTTTACTTCATACAACCATAGTACATGAGAACAATGGGGTTTTATAGTAGTTTCAACCTGAAAGTTAGGAGACCACCTCAATTATCTTTTCCTCAATGGGAAGGGTCACCTCAGCAGTCGACATATCAGTTTGGGTGTGCCTCAAAGTGGTCCCTCGAATCACTCGGAAGATATGATAATTATATTGATGAAGCAGCATGTCCCTTTGTTGAGCCTCCATAATAGTATTTAGGAAAAGCACATCTACTTGAAGCCCTTTTACTGTCGCCTCGAGAACTCTAATCCTAAGTTGATCGGGGTTTATGGAGAATGGCTCTCTACGGGAGTGATCTTCCATATTTCTAAAGCAAAAAGGGAGAGAGATTCTAAAGGAAGAGCAGGGAAGGAAACACAAGGGAAATAGTTTTGAAAATGTATTGAGCACTATTTGTGCAAAGGATGAGAGGGGGGCAGGCGAGAAGACAGGGTTCAAACCATGGGGAGGTGGTAGGCATGAAAGAAGAAGTTATGGAAGTCGAAAGAAAAGACAAATTATTTACTTGAGAATGATGAAGGAGAAGTCTTTGAGGAAGAAGACGCAAACAACATGCATGAACAATCGAAGGCAAAGTTCCTATAAAATGGGTCATGATGCAGGCAACTAATGATGGTCGAGAAGACCGAGGCGTGGGTAGAAGAAGATGAGAAGACATATAAGCACAGTGGGTGAATGGGGGTGTGGAAATGTATTGACGTGAAGGCCAAAAAATATGGTGGTGTGGGGTGTATTAATGTGAACCGATAGGGTACGCATGAAACCTTGGTCAATAACGGTACAATATTAATGAGAATGGATCTTTTGACGTCAGATATATTTGTTTTTAGTTGTTTGACTACCGGAGGACATGGCTAATGATATTAATGGAAAAGGCTAATGGGTTATGTTGGTGCAATCTGCCTCAAGTCAAAGTTGACCAAGCCCGAGTTGAGTTTCGATGTTTGACAATATGACTATAGATAAAGGATGGTATCATACATCCGAGGGGAGTGTTGGTGCAATCATCATTTGGTCAGGATGGCCATGATGGAAAGGTGAACAGAAGTTCAATAGGACATTGGCAAGAGAGAAATTCAAGTAGGTCAAGGAGAACTAAACACTTAGTGGTGGAATGTCCAACAGGGAGTTGGCAAGTGTGAAGACCAAGTGGGTCACGATTAACTAGACACTTAGCATGAGAAGGAAAGTCCAAGAAGGTCAAGGAGGATCAAATGTTGAATGTTAGTGAAGTCCTAGCAAGTCACGATTGACCGAATGTTAGGCAAGAAAAATCCAAGTAGGTCAAGGAGGACCGAATGCTTGGTGTTAGTGAAGTATTGGCAGGCCAAGGTGACCGGATGCTCAGAAAGTGGAAAGTCCAAATAGGTCAAGGAGGACTGGATGTTTGGTGAAGTGAAGCCTTGGTAGGTCAAGGTAGTCGGAGGCTAGGCAAGTGAAGTCCTGGTAGGTCAAGGTGACTTGAGGTTAGACAAATGAAGTCCTGTTAGGTCAAGGTAACCAAAGGCTAGGAAAGTGAAGTCCTAATAAGTCAAGGTGACCAGAGGCTAGGCAAGTGAAGTCTTGACAAATCAAGGTGACCGGATAATGTTGGTGCAATAAGTCTCGGGTCAACGTTGAACAAACTCAAGTGAGACTCGAGTAGTGTTTTGATGTTTGATAATGGGTCGACAATGGATTTGGCTATTTTTTGACAATATGGTTTGACCATATGTTGACCATATGACTAGTGAATGATTGAGATATTCAAAGTCATATGGGGGAGATTATTTGAGGGAGATTGTTGGAGCAATCAATCTTGGAAGTCCAAGTTTGGATACTTGGCATGGATGTCTGAGTTTGGATACTTGCCATTGAAAAGTCTAAGTCATGGGTACTTGGCAATGGTAAAGTCCAAAGGTGTAGTCTTGGCAGCATAAGTCCAAATATGTAGTCTTGGAGGCATAAAGTCCAAGTGAACTTTGTCAATTAGGAAGTTCAAGGGTAAGTTTGGCGGGATAAAGTCCAAGCATGGGTCTTGGCACCGTAAGTCTAAATGGATCTTGGCAATGTGAAAGTCTAAGGGTGAAGGTTTAGCGGCGTAAAGTCTAAGCATGGAGTCTTGGCAGCATAAGTCCAAATAAACCTTGGCAAAGGACCCGATTAGCATAACATAGCCGATAGAAGCACCTGAAGGTTAACGCGAAGGATGAAAAGTCATGGACTCGAGGGATCCGAGAGGCGTGAGGCTGATAGAGATGACTTGAAGGCTTAGGTATAGGTTATGGGTGAGTATCAAGAATGAGGGAACCATACTTGGGTTAAACCTCATGTTTGAGGTTTACCAGTCGACTGGGGTTGTGGACCAGTTGACTGGTCGAGTGTTTGGCATTAGGGAGCCTAGTCAACTCAGAGTAGTCGACTGGCAAATAGTCGACTACAACTTGACTACTGCTGTGTGTCACTACTAGTCGACTGCCGTGTATTGGTAGTCAACTGGCCTTGAGCAGTCGACTATCATGGATGGGCGGGCCGATCGGGTCGTGGCTAGAGCACGAAGCTCGTAGTTGATGGTGGTGCAAACAACCATCGTAAGCGATCAAAATTTGTTGTATTCGTTAGGCAGATTCCTGCGTGGATGGAATCATTGTGAGACAACGGATGAGCTAGCAGTCGACTAGTACCTTTTGACAGTCGACTGCTAGCTGCGAAATTAGCCCGATGCAGGTTATAAATCGAGCAGCTCATGGATGATTTCGATTAAAAATTTTGGGGTGATTTTGAAGGGGAAGTGTTGTTGCATTCCCGACTTTCAAGAGTAATCCAAAGCAACCAACAAACAAACAATCAAAAGTTCTCTTGTAAAGTGTTCTTTACTTATTGTTGTATTTGTTTTTTTTATTTTGGTTGTATCTTGTGTTCTTATTTTTGTAAGACTTTTATATGAGGTTTCTCCACCTCCGGTGTTATACCGAGAAGGAGAAGTTTGATAGTGGTGGTGTGCATCACTAGAGATTAATTAGAGTTCACCCTATGGAGTAGGAACCCTAGTTCCAAACCACATTAAATCTCCTTGTTGTGCTTTTGTGTATTTGCTTTATATTTATGCTTTATTTTGTTTCTGCTATGCACTAACGATTGTAGACGAGCATGACACGATCGAGCAAAGAAATCACAAAGTCACTATTCACCTTCCTCTAGCATAGTCACTGATTCCTCAATAATTGGTATCAGTGCAAGGTTGCACCTTCAAGGATTAACAACCGAGGGAGCAAAGCGCTAGAGGAGTATCTAGAAGAAAATGGAGTTTCAAGAAAAATTGGGTGATGACATCACGGTTCCACCTACCTTCGACCGTAAAAATTTTGCATATTTAAAAGGTAGAATGATGTATTTTCTTATGTGTGAATTTGAAAATTGGATTAGTGTTGAAGTAGGATTTGAAACTCCGACAAACAAGAAAGGAAAAGTTCTCAAGAAGAAGAAATGGACTGAGGAGCAAGTCAAAAAATTTGAGACCAACAACAAGGTAATAAAGATGTTAGTAAGTTTGTTACCTAACGATATTTTGTGCAAGATAGGAGAGTTTAGGAATGTTAAGGATCTATGGAGCAAGCTAGCCAAAATTCATAAAGAACCATTCGTGGCTCAAGTAGAGAAGGAATGCTTGTCCTCTCAAGCTCATGAAGATTCGGAGGTTGGTAGGTATTCAACATTCGAAGAAGAAATTGAGGAAGCTTCCACCTCTAGGATTGAGGGGGAGGAGAGACCATTGACACCGAAGCAAAATCAAGATGAACCATATACTTCCGAAAGAGATGAAGAATCCGACCAAGAGTCCCCCTACCAAGGAAGGTGACTCAAATGTTTTTCATAAAAATAAAAATCACATTACATGCTTTGAGTGTAGGGAGAAAGGGCATTATAAGAACAAGTGCCCAAGGATAATCAAGAAGAAGGCTCAACCGACACTTAAGGGGAAGGAGAAGGCCAAGGAGACCAGAGCCCCGATTCGAAAGAGCAAGGAACACAATGTATGATTTGAGTGTCAACAAAAGGGGCACTATAGAAGTCAATGTCCTAGGGGAGTCACTTTACCAAGCACAAAAGGAAGAGCTCAAATGTAGGGGGAGCTAAGGCAAACCCTAAGGTATATTTCAATAATGCTCTTTCTTTATGTAAGGATAAAAAGCATGCTAGGAATAATTTTAATGCACTTGCTATATATTGTTCATGATAAAAGCATGCTAGTAGTAAGCCTAAGGATCAATCTAGAAACAAATATTTTTGTTTAGGTGTAAACATGTTAATTTGCATAAAGACAACTCTAGAACCATTCCGCCTAAGAATGATAAGAAATTAAGCATTAGTATGAAAAAGACTAGACAAATGCCTAGAAAGAGAAATTCCCAAAAGGTTAATGAAAAATAAAAAATTGGGAAATTGAAAATGGAAAATCAAGCCTTGAGGTCAAGGCTTAAAAAATTAGAAAAGACCCTTCAAATTATGACAAATTCAATCAAAGGGTCTAGGAGTCAAAACTTAGGAGTTAGGAGGCAAACTCTTCCAAGGATAGGAAAGGTTTGGGTCACAAACCTAAATCCAAAAAGAAATGCCAACTTACCACAATATTCCATTTGACTATGAAACTAAGACTAGGTCTAGGAAAGTCAAGGTCACAAGGGAAGTTATCTCTAGAGTTGACTATGACAAGTGTCTAGTGGCCAAGGTTTCAAAGAAACCTAGGAATGCCACTAAAAAGTTCACAAGGGAAGTTATACCTAGAGTTGACCTAGACAAGACTAAAATGATCAAGGCTGCAAAGCCTAGGAGGGTCATTAGGAAGGTAGCTAGAGAAGTCATTCTTAGTGAATACCTTTTTAACCCAAGGAGCTCCAATAGGTATTGGGTTCCTAGGAGTGTGATTCTATCATGCTAGATGGGTTTAGAGTGTACCAACCTCGAATGGATAGGTAGTTAATCTAACTATGGTAAAGGTGACACTTTAGGACATTTTCGGTGTATTGTAATACTTTGGAAATGAGATTGAGATTTAATCCGATTTTAGGATGTTCAAATAAAATTTAAGAAGTTTGAAAAATCAATCATAATTGGCACAATTAGGTTTAGAGTCAATGGTGTGCCATTTTGGTTTTTTGGCACACTTGAGAAATTGATTCGCTATGGAAAAATTAGGTTTGCTCCTAGTAAATGGTAATTAGGCTTGAGTTTATTTGTCATGCCTTGTTTTCCTTACCATGTCATGACATCATATTTCATTTGATTATTTAAAATGTCATGATAATGCTTAGGGTTATTATGTCATGTTTGTATTTAGGTCATTTTTATGCCATGACATCATGATTATTAACAAATGTTTTAAATTATGCACATTCTTATACCATGATCATATTGTTAGTGCAATCGGCCTAGGTCACGATTGACCAGACTCGAGTTGGACTCGAGTAGTATTTTGATGTTTGACATTGACGTTTGAGAAAGGAGTTGACCGTTGTTTGACAATGGGTTTGTAGGACCGTTGACGTCGCTAGAGGGGGGATGAATAACAATTTGTCGATTTCATTGATGTAATTTGTCGTGCTTATCTACAATTATTAGTACGCAGTAGAAATACAAATACAAGTACAAAAACACAGCACAAGCACACCACACAAATTTTACGTGGTTCGGAACCCTAATTCCTACTCCATGGGTGAGCCCTAGCGAGCTCTAGTGATGCACACCGCCACTATCAAACTTCTCCTTCTTAGTGACACATCGAAGGTGGAGAAAACTCTTACAAATCTCTTACAATAGTAAGAGCAAGATACAATAAGCAACTACAACAATAACAAAAGCAAATGGAAGAACAAATAAACACACTTTACAGATTAGGGATTTTGAATCTTTGCTTGTCGGTTGATTTAGGATGACTTTGAAGGCCCTGAAATGCAGCATCACCTCACCTCAAATCATCCCTCAAAAACCTTGCTTGAAGATGCCCTCAAACCTCTTCTTATAGAGCTCCCAAGCTTACCGATGAGTCGCCTTATACCGACAGCGGTGTCTTCGTACCTATCTTTGGGACGGTCGGCGTAATCGATTGATCCAGTCGAGACGCTGGTCAAGTGCACCTTGCTTTTGTGCCTCCATTCAGAACTACCAGTCAAGGCGCTGGTCGAGTGCTTCCATAACACTCTTCTAACTTCCCAAGTCTCACTACTGTTGGGTTTCCCTGACACCGCAGCAGGTGTGTGTTCGAATATGTTTTGTAAATATGTGCACAACAAAAGAAATAAAAGCAATAAATCTAATTTATTACAACACACACCACACACATGCAAGATACAACATGTGTAGACATAATCACAATTTCAAATTTTACAATAAAAGGAAATTATGCTAGTTATACCTGACGTATCACGTGCAGCGGGAATGACATCAACTGGAGCAACTCACGCTATAATTGTCTCTATCTGTATCCACGCCGAGTACCGTCGGGATAGCTTCGCCAAGCTATGAGCCTCGTCTTCATAGGAGTCACTAGCCTCATGTCGAAGACGATGTGATCGAGAGAAGATCACTATTCGAATCAAAATTCGGATGCAAAAATGAGTCCCTAAAACTCACTTCTCTGAAGAGGTATTCGTCAACCGATTGATGAATCCTTGGTCTTCCACCTATGAGGATTGCCAGAGATTAAATCCCCGATAAGAAAGTTGCTGTCAGAACTCCAAACGTCGTTCAAATGATGATCCGGCAATAAGGAAGCAAGCTGTCCAAAACTGGACAGCTTGGTGGAGGACTTGGCGCCGGCCAAAGGAAAAGGGGCAGTTGGTCCTTGGTCACCGGAGCCAAGGAGGGTCATCGGAGGATTGCTAGCAACAGCAGGAGGCCAGTGGCAGTAGCTGGCGTCAATGGCAGCAGCTGGCGTCGGCGATAAGAGCCCCTTGGGTGGCGGTGTCAAGGAGAAGAGAGGGAGGAGAGGAAGAGAGGTTTTTCAAAAATAAAACTCTTAGGGCTCTCCAAACCTCTAGTCACGCTTTTATAGAGTGCGTGTTTCTTAACCACAAGAAACCTTCTCCTTAGAGTTATTGGTTCATAATCAAAATCCGTTAACCCGCTCCAATAACTTAAGTTAAAATAAACCGAACTGCGTTGGTCTATTTTTAAGTTAAAACGAACCGAACCAACTTTGGTTCATTCGTTTAAAACAAACCAAACCCCTTTGGTTTATTTTCCACCATTGGATTAGAACCAAACCAATTTGGTTTATCCATCATGTCTTCAAAAGACACGACCCATCCAAGCTTCCGTTGTGACTGAAACGATTTCATGCTCGCTCCTTGTTTGGTCCAACCAAATCTAGTTTCCTCGTTTTAAGAATCTCATTCTCAAGCTTGTTTTAAATCCTTCGGATTACACTCATTGTGCATGTGACCAAATAGGTTCCTGATTTATATTGGTCATCTATAATTAACCATTAATTATAGAATTACCATGAGTGACACCTAGTAGTACATCATGATCCCCAATTAATCGAAAAATCAACGGTTGACTCTAGAACGACTTCTAGAACCTTTCAGTAGCCACAGTGAATCGTGCCTCGTTCCCTTCACGCATCTTATACCCACTTGGTTCAGGACATGGTCTATTGTGTCAGTCCCCACCAGGCTGACTACATCACACCTAACCCAAGTATGATTTCCTCGTCCTTCGGATTCTAGTTACTGCACATGTATCCAAGAGTACATTATTCTAAACATATAATGCTTTGGCTAAAGACTTTAGTAATAATCCAACGAGAGGCTCTGGGTATACATCTCCCTACAAGGAGTGGTAAATCCTTTATAGGCTATTCAAACACTTTCGGGCACTTTGACTTATACCCAATCATCCCGGGTCCACATCTCCTTGGAGATGCTTGCTTAAGATGTCAAAGCATAAGTCTTCATGACCAAGATGACTTGAATACCACAAGTCAAATGAACATCGCACTTAAGCTGCAGTAAGAACTTCATTAACATATCCATATATGCAGAGAACCATATGAAGTCTTACAACTGATCACTTTAATGAACTAGTTACCATAACTAGCATCTATGATTAACTCCAGACATCACAATGTCTCCAGCCAATGAGAATCAATTTCTTGGATACACCAAAGACTATACCTCATGCTAGTCTCGACAGAATTGATGGTGTCCAAATCCATCAGTTCATCGACTAGGGATAATTCTAATACATTACAATTATACATGTAGAGATACTCACTAGTTGTGATCCAATCACAAATTCTCTCATGCTGTGAATCGTATTATGGACATTCAGTAAATGAGTTTAAGATCTAATTAAATACATAAAAACATGTATACTCAAATAGTGAATCTTCATTTATCATATAAATGGTTTAAACATAAGGTGATTGTCTTAGGACACCTCTCATATATAACTAACAACTATTCGACTCCACCTTACCAGTCGAGGTGCCGCCTCGACTACAACCCAGTCGAGGTGCTAGTCGAGGTCACCTTGCTTCTGTTTGCCTACAAATGAAGCCCAGTCGACTGAACCAAATTGACAATCGATTGTTATACCTCTACACTGAGGTTTAACACTCCAAGTATGATCCCCTCATACTTGATACTCACACTAAGCCTAGAACTAAGCCTTCAACCCACTTCTATCAGCCTCATGCCTCCCAGATCCCTCGAGTTTGCGACTCTTTATCCTTGCGCTAGCCTTCAAGTATTTCCATCGACCATTGTCATGCTCTAGGATCCACATTTGCCAAGAGGCCTCACCTCCGGGACTTCCCTTTTGTCAAGCTCGATCTCCCTGATCAACCGGATCTTCCCTCGCCAACTATCCGTTGGTCTTTCCAACACCAAGTGTTCGGTCTCCCTTGACCGACTTAGATTTTCTCCTGCCAAGTATCCATACTTAGACTTTTCCCTGCCAAGTCACCAAACTTGGACTTCTCCAATAATCTCCCTCATATGACCTTGGATGTCCCATACCATCCACTGGTCATATGGTCAAATCATATTATCAACTATTATCGAACATCAAAACCCTACTCGAGTCTCACTCGAGTCTGGTCAATCGTAACCTGGATCGATTGCACTAACAGGGTTGACTAGATGGTTGACTTGGGGTTGACCATATGATGGAGAAGTCCAAGTGGGACACTTTATAATGGAAAGTCCAAGTCTTATGTACTTGGCATGGAAAGTCCAAGTCTTGTGTACTTGGCATGGAAAGTCCAAGCATGAGTCTTGGCAATTGGAAAGTCCAACATGGGATAACATGGAAAGTCCAAGCATGGGCCTTGGCAAGGGAAAGTCCAAGCTTGAGTCTTGGAAAATGAAAAGTCCAACATGGCTTGGCAAGGGAAGTCCAAGGGTTGATATTGGTGGCGTAAAGTCTAAGCGTGAGTCTTGGCAACATAAGTCCAATGGTTGGCTATGTAAAGTCCAAGCGTGTGTCTTAACAGTGTAAGCCCAAATGTGCCTTGATGGTGTAGACCAGCTTAGCATGACAATAGTCGATGAAAGCATCTGAAGGCTAGTGATGGATGAACAAGTCATGGATGACTTGAAGGGATCCAATAGAGGTGAGATTGATGGAGGTGACTAGAAGACTTAGGTCTAGGCTAAGGGTTATTTAGCAAGTATGAGAGCATCATACTTGGGGTAAACTTCATGGTTGAGGTATAGTAGTCGACTGGGGTTATGGACCAGTCGACTAGTCAAGTATTTTGACACTTGGCAGCCGAGTTGATTTGTAGCGATTGGGGGGATTATAACGATCATTGCGGTAATAACCTCGCAATGATCGATGGCTTGAGCAATGATCGTTGGGGACTCGAACGCTCGGTAGTGACTAATCGATCGGCTCACGAGGTTGATAGATCGGCCAGCGGTAATTTGCAGTCGATTGCCAGTGCATCCGTTGGCTTGAATGCCGACGTCGATTAAGTCCGTTGTGAGATAATGACACTATTGACAGTCGACTGGGGTCTTATGGCAGTCGACTGTCAGGCACGGAATTAGCCTTAAAAGGAGCTCGAGGAGAAGATTTCTGGTATGGTTCTTTGAGGAAATTTGGAGGGGATTTGCTACTGCAATCTAGACCTTCAAGGCTCTTCTCAAGCAACCGAAAGCAAGTATTCAAAGTTCTCTTGTAAAGTGATTTTCTTTACTTGTATTGCATTTCATCTTTGTATTTGCTTATATTCATTGTATTACTTTTGTAATATGTTGTAAGAGGTTTCTCCACCTCCGACTTGTTGTTGAGAAAGAGTGTATTTGATTAGTGGTGGTGGGTGCATCGCTAGAGCTCATTTGAGCTCAATCTGTGGAGCAGGAATCCTAAGGTTCCGAACTACGTTATATCATTGTGTTTGTGTGATTATATTTTTGTTATTGCTTTATTATTTTTATTTCCGCTGCGCATAACAAGTTTTGTAGCAAGCACGATCGAATTCCGTCAAGTCGACAAGAACACACCATTCACTCCCCTCTAGCGCTCACTCACGTTCCTATAATTAGTATCAGAGCTAGGAGCTCTTCACCGGCTTCACATTTGAGGGAGCATGCTAGAGGAAGGAAAATGACGGTTGAAGAAAGATTGGGGGATGACATCAATGTGCCACCGCCATACGAACTCTATCGAGTAGAGGATTTTGAGCTAAGGATGAAATATTTCCTTATGTGCGATTATGATAATTGGATTAGTGTAATGGTAGGGTTCGATGCTCTAAAGGACGAAGAAGGAAAAAGGCTTAAGAAGAAGAAGTGGAGCAAAGAACAACTCCAATATTACAACATAAACAAGGTAATGGGTATATTACTTAGTGTAATCCCTAATAATATTTTGTGTAGATTAGGAGATTGTAAGGATGCAAAGGAGCTTTGGAGCAAGTTATCTAAGCTCCATGAAGAACCCTCGACGGCGCAAGAAATAGAGGAGCCCAAGGAACAAGAATCATCATCGGCTCAATTGGAGGTAGAGGCTGAAGAAGCAAGCTCATCCTCACAAGAAAGTGAGAATTTGGAAGTTGAGAAGGAGTCGACATCCGGATCAGAGGTCGAGGAGTGCTCGGCATCCGAGGAGGAAGAAGAGGTGGAAGAGGTAGGAGAAACCTCCACCTCTAGGATTGAGGGTGAGGAGAGAATTTTCACACCGGAGCAAGCTCAAGATGAACCATCTACCTCCGGTCGATAAGATGGAGTCCAAAATTCCACCACTATTGACCTAGGAAACTCAAGAAATTTAGTTAAAAATAAAAATCATATAATTTGTTTTGAGTGTAGGGAATATGAGCACTATAAGAGCAAGTGCCCTAAGAAGGTCAAGAAGGCTCAATCGGCACCAAAGGTCATAGATGTCAGTGCCCCAATGAGGAAGAGCAAGGAGCATGTGGCGTGCTTCAAGTGCCAACAACCGAGGTATTATAGGAGTCAATGCCCTAGAGGGAGAAAGAAGACCCAAGAAGGAGCATCACATGTAGGGGGAGCCTTAAGGCAAACTCTAAGGTATATTTTAGTAATGCACCTTCTTTAAGTAATAGGCAAAAGCATGCTAGGAGTAATCTTGCTATTGTTCATAAGGAGCATGCTAAAAATAATAGATTTTATTGTCTAGGTACTAAGAGTCTCAATTTTATAAATAAGGAGAAATTTGGGACTAATAGTCCTAGAAAAATCCTATCTAGGGAGTCTATTAAGAAGGTAGAAGACCATTTAGGCATTAACCCTAAGAAGGGTAGACATATGCCTAGAAGAAATGGTAATGCCCAAAGACCAAATGAAAAATAAAAAATTGGGCAATTAGAGTTGGAGAATCAAGTCTTGAGGTCAAGACTTGAGAAATTAGAAAAGACCCTTAGGAAAATGCAAAATCAATTGCAAGGGTCAAATAGTCAAAGCCTAAGGTCTAAGAGTCAAAGCCTAGGGTATAGGAGACAAGGCTCATCTATGGGCAAGAAAGGTTTGGGTCACAAACCTAAGCCCAAGGAGACCTACCATAGTGTTTAATTCGATTATGAAACACAATCTAGGTCTAGGAGAGACAAGGTTACTAGGGAAGTCATCCCTAAGGTTGACCATGACAAGTGCCTAGTGGCTAAGGTTTCGAAGAAACCTAGGGAAGCCACTAAGAAGGTTACAAGGGGAGTTACTCCTAGAGTTAACCTAGGCAAGACCCAAATGACTAAGGCTTCTAAGCCTAGAAGGGTCATTAGGAGGGTATCTAGGGAAGTCATCCCTAAGTAATACCTAGTAAACCCAATAAGCTCCAATAGGTATTGAATTCCTATGAGCGTGATCGATTCATGCTAAATGGGTTAGGATGTATCAACTTTGATTGGATGGATAATTAACCTAACCATAGAAATTTGGCACTTAGGTCATTTCCAAGGTAATGGAATACTTTGAAAATGTGGTTTGAATTTAATCCTAAAGGTTTTTATGATGTGCTAATATATTTTGAGATCCATGAAAAATTGATCAAGTTGACACAAATTAGGTTTAGAAGTCATGGTGTGCCATTTTGGGTTTTGACACACTTGGGAGATAAGTGTTATTATGGTAAAATGAACTTAATCCTAAAAAATGGAAAATAATATTAGAATTTAGGTATTATTATACCTTTTTATTTTATTTGTCATACCTTGATTGTTATATGACATGTCATGACATCATATTTATTTTTATCATTTAATATGTCATGATAATGCTTAGGTTTAAGTTTTTTATGTCATGTATATTTAGATTTTATTTATATGCCATGACATCATGATTTTTGGTACATGTTCTTAATTATGCTATGATTTATGCCATAATCATCATTCATGCATTTAGGTTTAATGAAAATGGATTTATGGACTATTGCATGACTTGAAGTCCCATGTATAAGGGAATCAAGTAGTGTTGCCTTAGAAAATGCATGAGGCCTTAGATTAGGATGAACAAAACTCACATCTTACATCACATTGACATGTGTGTGTATTGATATACCCTAGACACATGTGAGATGATAGGAAATGAGTTAAGTTCAAGATGCATAGTTTTACATCTAGATGAACTCAAACTCATCTTATACCATGGATGAGAATCATGAGGAAAACTTATGTACATGTCATGTGCATTAAGCCCATATGCCCTGGTTCAATATAAGATTTTAAAACTATTTTAAAATCATGTTGAAAAATCTTGGTGAAGTCTATCTTTTGATAGCAATCACCATTGTAGAAGTTGATACAAAGTAGGGTCAAAATATTGAACTTTTTAATGGTTTTGAACTTTGTGTCAATCTCTCATTTCAATGAGTATCTTATTTTTAAAATATTTTTCACCCATTATGATTGATATAAGTATTATACATATGAATTTTCATGATTTTTTGATTTATGTATAATTACTTATGATTTTCATAATTTCAATTCTGATTTTTGAATTCTGCATTTGCATAAATCAGTCGATTGCCGCTTAAGGCAGTCGACAGGCATCAAGGGCAATCGACTGTTGACTGACAGAGTCGATTGCCAACGTTGATTTCGAGTAAACAAGGATGTTTATGCCATGTTTCAGTTGTGTTAGACTACCCTAACTTCTCCTAACCCTAGGATATGATTTGGAAAGCATTAGAAATGGTGAAAATTGATTGGATATAGATTAAGAGAGTTGTTTAGGGTGTGTATCAATTTTAAGGTATGTGAAAGTTCAAGTTTGAGCTTTTGACCTTAATTTTGATGGTTTAGTGTTCCTATTGGCTTAGGGACTCTCCAAGGATATTGTTGATGCAATGGTCAAGGGGGAGCAAACCTTTAGGGGGAGGTTATCCATCATGGAATGAAGGATATGTTCTTCCTCATAAGGGGGAGACTTGGAAAATTTGGAGAAGTGAGGATTGCCTCTCTTTAGTGATATGAGACTTATCACTAGGAAGAGTGAAGGCATCCTAGATGTTTTTGAACCAAGGGGGAGATTGTAAGATCTCATTGGGATATGAGACATTGACACCCTTGGGGAGAGCCTTTTTGATGTATGTCAAAAAGGGAGAGAATTTAGAAATTCTCAATTTGAAAATTGGGAGGATTGGATTGAGTTAGTGTTCTAACTCAAAGATGTTGGTTTTTGCTAAACATCAAAAAGGGAAAGATTATTGGTGCAAATGACCCAGGTCACGATTGATCTGACTCGAGTTGGACTCGAATAGTATTTTGAAATTTGACATTGACGTTTGATAAAGGAGTTGACTGTTGTTTGACAATGAGTTGACTAGATGGTTGACTTGGGGTTGACCATATGATGGAGAAGTCCAAGTGGGACACTTGGCAATGGAAAGTCCAAGTCTTGTGTACTTGGCATGGAAAGTCCAAGTGGGACACTTGGCATGAAAAGTCCAAGCATGGGTCTTGACAATTGGAAAGTCCAACATGAGTTGTAATGGAAAGTCCAAGCATGGGTCTTGACAAGGGAAAGTCCAAGCTTGAGTCTTAGCAAATGGAAAGTCCAACATGGGTTGGCAAGGGAAGTCCAAGGGTTGATATTGACGGCGTAAAGTCCAAGCGTGAGTCTTGGTAGCATAAGTCCAATGCTTGGCGGCATAAAGTCCAAGCGTGTGTCTTGACAGCGTAAGCCCAAATGTACCTTGGCGGTGTAGACCAGCTTAGCATGACAATAGCTGATAGAAGCACCTGAAGACTAGCGTATGAATGAACAAGTCATGGATGACTTGGAGGGATCCAATAGGCGTGAGGCTGATAGAGGTGGCTAGAAGGCTTAGGTCTAGACTAATGGTGGTCTAGCAAGTATGAGGGCATCATACTTAGGATAAACCTCATGGTTGAGGTATAACAGTCGACTGGGGTTATGGACTAGTCGATTGGTCAAGTGTTTTGACACTTGGAAGTTGAGTTAACTTGTAGCAGTCAACTGAGAATATGACCAATCGATTGGTGTTCGACTATGACAAATAGCCTTGGCAGTTGACTGCCAGCATTGGGAAGTCAACTGATGGCTTGAGCAGTCGACTGCCATGGATGGCAATGGACTACTAGTACTCAGAATGCTTGGTAGTCGACTGATTAGTCGGTTATGAGGTTTGCAGTCGACTGCCAGTGTATCAGTTGACTTGAATATCGACGTGGATTAAGTCCATTGTGAGACAACTACACTATTGGCAGTTGATTGGGGTCTTATGACAGTCGACTGTTAGGTGCGGAATCAACCTTAAAAGGAGCTCAAGGAGAAGATTTTTGGCATGGTTCTTTGAGGCAATTTGGAGGGGATTTGCTGCTGCAATCCAAACCTTCAAGGCTCTTCTCAAGCAACCAAAAGCAAGCATTCAAAGTTCTATTGTAAAGTGATTTTCTTTACTTGTATTGCATTTCATCTTTGTATTTGCTTGTATTCATTATATTACTTTTGTAATCTATTGTAAGAGGTTTCTCTGCCTTCGACTTGTTGTCAAGAAGGAGTGTATTTGATTAGTGGTGGTGGTTGCATCGCTAGAGCTCATTTGAGCTCAATCCGTGGAGTAGGAACCCTAAGGTTCCGAACCACGTTATATCGTTGTGTTTGTGTGATTGTATTTTTGTTATTGCTTTATTATTTTTATTTCCGCTGCGCATAATAAGTTGTGTAGCAAACGCGATCGAATTCCATCAAGCCGACGAGAACACGCCATTCACCCCCCCTTAGCGCTCACCGACTTTCCTACACATATCTCATGCATTAAAGTTAATAAAATTAAATTATGGACAATAGCATGATTTCAAGTCTCATGATAAGAGAATCAAATAGAGTTGCCTAGATAAAATGCATGAACCCTTAGATTAGGGAAAAACAAAACTCATTTCTCACAAAAATATTAAATTGACATGTGTGTGTATTGATACACTCTAGACACATGTGAGATATTTAGAAAATGAGTTAAGTTTAAGGTGCATAGTTCTTGCATCTAGATGAACTCAAACTCATAATATAACATGAATGAATCATGAGGAAAGCTAATGTACATGTTATGTACATCTAGCCCATAGGACATGATTCAAAATAAGGTTTTAAAATCATTTTTAAATCATTTTAAAAAATCTTGGTGAAGTCTATCTTTTGATAATAATCACCATTGAACAAGTTTACACAAAGTTAGGCAAAAATATTGAAGTTTTCAATAGTTTTGAATTTTGTATCAACCTTGTAATTTAATGGATATTTTAATATAAAATTATTTTTCACCTATTGTATTTGATCTAAGTAATATATGTATGAATTTTTAGGATTTTTCAAAATATATATATTTACTTATGAATTTATCAAAACTCATTTCTGAAATTGATTTATGTATTTTGGAAAAACCAATCGACTGCTACTTGGAGCAGTCGACTGGTGGTAAGTCAGTCGATCAATTTCTAAATTCAATCGGATGATGGTGTTGATTTCGATTGAACAAGGTTTATTTAGCCATGTATCAACCCTTTTAGTCTACCCTAACGTCTCCTAACCCTATGATATGCTTTGGAAAGCATAGTGTTGGTGCAACAATGCTCCAAGCATTTATATGTTTTGATGTTTGGCTAATCATCTAAGTTAGGCAATATCTTGTGATCTAATTACGAATGTGTTTAAGTGACAGGGAAATCCAAGGATGAAGTACTTGGTAAAAGGAAGTCCAAGTATGATCTTGGCAAAGGAAGTCCAAGGGATGGACTTGGCGGCATAAGACCAAGCTTGTAGTCTTGGCAGCATAAAGTCCAAAGTGAACCTTGGCAAAGGAAGTCCAAAGTAAAGTCTTGGCAGCATAAGTCCAAGCTTGTAGTCTTGGCGGCGTAAAGTCCAAGCATTTGGCAACCCAAGACATGACGAAACCGAAGGAAGCTCTTGGAAGCAAAGCGCAAAGGATGAACAAGTCGCGGACTCGGAGGGATCCTGAAGGCTTATTAAGGAGCTAGAAGGTTAAGTCTAGGTCTAGGGTATAAAATCAAGTATGAATTACTCATACTTGATGAGTATCACCGATCGATACGATGTATCGATCGACCGTCAGCGATCGATCGATCCGGGTGATACCCTAACTATCGGTCCGACCGCTGGGCATATCGATCGATATCGCGATCATCCGACCGCCAAGGAAATCACCGACCGATCGGGAAATATCGCCACAGAATGTAGTCTCACTCGACTGCTGCCTTGATCACTCGACTGATCACCCCATCAGTCGACTGATGGAGGGATCAGTCGACTAATCACCTGGCCATTGGAGATTGCGGCTACGAATCTCCACGGAGATCGCGTGGCTTGGCGCGGCGATCGGCGATGGCATGCATCACGACGACGATCAACAAAAAACAGCCCCTCTTCTATAAAAAGGGGCCATGGGAAGCTTGGTGAGGCTAGTGCTCTTAATCCTAACTACATCCTCGTGCTCACCAAGCTTCCTAAGTGTTTTTAGTGATTCAAAACCTCCTCTTCTCTTGTTCTTGATCATCCATCATTGTAAAGAAGAGGAGATCATTGTAAGAAAGGTTTCTCCACCTTGGTTCATCCAAAGGAGAAGATAGTGAAGCTTGGCTAGGACTAATCCACCTTACGGATTGCCGTGGAGTAGGAGCGTCATCTCCGAACCACGTAACATCGGGTGTTAGCATTGGTTTCGTATTTCTTATTCGTATTCATTTTCGTATTTGTATTGCTTCCGCTAACTTGTTTGTAGAATCGAAGAAAAGCTAATCACCCCCCCTCTAGCTATTCCAAGGGTCCTAACAAGTGGTATCAGAGCTCGGATTGCTTGAAAGATCTCACCATCAACCAAGGCATCAATGGCTCTTCAAGAGGGATATAGCATCGCCAAGCCACCACTCTTCGATGGGAGTCACTTCGCATATTGGAAAGGTAGGATGAAATACTATTTAATGAGTAATATTGAAATTTGGCATAGTGTTGTAGATGGCTTCAAGGAACCGGTGGATGAACGTGGAAACCCTATTCCGAGCAAGGATTGGACAAGAGAAATGAATAGGAGTTTCGAGTCAAATGCAAAAGCGGTACTCACCATTCAATGTGGGATTACCATGGAGCAACTTAACAAGGTGGGACCTTTCGAATCCGCCAAGGAATTATGGGAAAAGCTCATTGAGCTAAATGAAGGTTCCAAGGAATCAAAGAGGGCCAAGAAGGACCTATTGATTGGACAACTTCAAGCCTTCCAAATGAAGATGCATGAAACCGTAAGTCAAATGCATGGAAGGTTCAAAGAAATTGTTAACGGACTCCATATCATAGGTGAGCGAGTTGACAATCGGGATTTGGTAAGGTATATTTTACAATCATTTCCTAGAAATTCTTTATGGACCTCTATAGTTGATGCAATTAAGGTAACTAGAGATTTATCTCAAATTAAAATTGATGAATTGTTTTGTGAGTTTGAATTACATGAGCAAACTAACATGTCCTCTAAGGAAAAGGGTTTAGCTCTATTCGTTGAAAAGAAGGACAAGAAAGAAAAGAAGAAGAAGGAAAGAAAAGAAGCATCATCATCATCCGAGTCGGAGGATGAGTCAAGTAGCAATGGGGACTCATCTAGTGAAATGGCAAATTTCGTCAAGAAGCTTTATAGAAAGTCAAGAGAGTTCAAGAATAGAGAAGCAAGGAAGGGGTCTCATTCCTCAAAAGGTAAATTTAATGGTAATTCAAGTTTTAATAATAATGTGATTTGCCATGCTTGCAACAAGAAGGGGCACATAAAGCCGAATTGCCCGGAGCTAAAAAAGAAGGAGGAAAAAGAAAAGAAAAAGAAGGACAAAAAGGAAAAGAAGAAGAAGGAGGCCATGGTGGCTCAAACCACATGGGACACACCAAGCATTGAAGATTCTTCCTCCGATGATGAGCTTTGCCACATCACACGCCATGTGGCACTCATGGCCCTAGGAGATGATTCGAGCACCTCAAGCCAAGAAGATTCCTCAAGCGATGAATCATCATCTAGTGACGATGAGGTAATGAACTCTCCTAAGGTTAAGCTCCTTTATAAATCAATTGCCTATCTTAAAGAAGCTCTAGATAAGTCAAAATCTAAGGTTAAAAGAATGAAGGTAGAACTAAAAGCCATTAGAAATGAAAAACCCTCACATATTGACTCTTGCATGCTTAAAGAAGAAAATGATAAACTTAAGGATGAGGTTAGTGAATTAAAAGCATGTTTAGAAAAATTTTCAAATGGCTCAAAGTGTCTTGATATGATTCTTAGTAGACAAAGAGCGGTTTATAACAAGGCCGGTTTAGGGTATAAGCCAAAAGAAAAAGAAGTTGCTTACATTTCATTAATAAATAGGAAAGCAACTATTAAGGGTAAGGTTAAGAAAGCTTGGGTACCTAAGAAGTTTTTACTTAATGTTACCGGTCCAAATGTTTGGGTACCAAAAGCTTGTGTTTTTCATGTGATTTAGGTAGGAGAGCGAGGTATGTGGATTGTGGATAGCGGTTGCTCAACACATATGACTGGGGATGTGAGCAAGTTCTCCACAATTAAATATGTGAAGAAAGGAGCGGTGTCTTTTGGGAATAGTGGAAAACTCAAGATATTAGGTAGAGGTACAATTGAGGTATCCCCCAAAATTATTATTCACAAAGTCTTGCTAGTTGAAAATATGAAGTTTAATCTATTGAGTGTTAGTCAACTTTGTGATGCAAACTATCATGTTTCCTTTGAATCCTCTAAATGCATGATTAGACATAAGGAATTAAATGATTGCATGTTAGTTGGATATAGGAAGTCAAATATCTATTATGTTGATCTTTCATATGCTTCTAACATCTCTACTAAGTGTTTTGTTGCAAAAGAAGAGGAATGTTGGCTATGGCATAGAAGATTGGGGCACATCAACATGAAAAACATAGCCAAGGTAGCCAAGATGGAGTTGGTCAAAGGACTACCAAAGATCAAGTATGTCAAGAACAAATTGTGTGATGCATGCCAAGAAGGAAAACAAACAAAGGCATCACACAAAGGTAAAACTCTAACTAACACATCTTTACCATTAGAGTTATTGCATCTTGACTTATTTGATTGTCATAGTAATCCATCTTTAAATGGTAATAAATATTGCTTGGTTATAGTAGATGATTTTTCTAGGTATACTTGGGTCTATTTTATGAAACATAAGGATGATACCTTAGAAATAATCATAGGATTTAGTAAAAGGGTTGAAAATGAAAAGAGTCTCAAAATCAACCGGATCCGTAGTGATCATGGTGGTGAATTTGAGAACTCAAAATTTTCACAATTCTGTTTAGAACAAGGGTACACGCATGAGTTCTCTTGTCCAAGAACACCCCAACAAAATGGGGTGGTGGAAAGGAGAAATCGTGCCCTACAAGAGGCCGCTAGGACCATGCTTAATGCATATTCACTTCCTAGCTACTTGTGGCGGAGCGATGAATACCGCTTGCTATATCCAAAATAGGGTTCAAATCCATATGGGTTTTAGGAAAACACCTTTTGAACTATGGAATGGAACTATTCCACAATTCACTATTTCAAAGTCTTTGGGTGTAAAGTTTATATCTTAAATACCAAAGATAACTTAGGAAATTTGAATCTAAAGCGGATGAGGAATCCTAGTTGGATACTCATCCACAAGTAGAGGTATAGAGTCTATAATAAGAGAACCCAAGGGATTGAGAGTCCTCAAATGTGAAATTGATGAAACCACTAGTACCTACCTAGAAAGTCCTCCATTGATAAGGATATTAATGACAATAATCAAGACATTACCCAAAAACTTCAAAATTTGACCATTAGGGTAATGATCAAGGGGAGGAAGAGGAGACTCGATGATGAGAGAAGGGTGGAAGATAACAATGATCAAATTGAAACCCCTTCTAGAAACCTAAGAATTCATCAAGATCATCCACTTGACCAAGTAGTAGGAGATCTATCTCAAGGAGTAAGAACTAGGTCATTTCATAGACCTCCTACTAGTCAAGTTGCTCTTATCTCACAAATTGAGCCCAAATCGATCAATGATGCATTACATGATCCGGATTGGATTTTGGCAATGCAAGATGAATTGGCTCAATTTGAGAGAAGTCAAGTGTGGGAATTAGTGCCTAGACCCAATGATAGCACCATAATTACTACAAGATGGGTTTTTAGGAATAAGCTAGATGATCAAGGAAATATCACTAGAAATAAGGCTAGGTTGGTTGCTAGGGGATTTAATCAAGTTGAGGGGCTTGACTATGATGAGACTTATGCCCCGGTTGCTAGATTAGAATCTATTAGAATTCTCCTAGGATATGCTTCCTATATGGGATTTAGACTTTACCAAATGGATGTTAAATCCGCATTCTTAAATGGTTTTATTAAGGAGGAAGTATATGTGGAGCAACCACCCGGGTTTGAGAACATAGATTATCCAAATCATGTATGCAAGCTTAGGAAAGCATTATATGGGTTAAAACAAGCTCCTAGGGCATGGTATGAAAGACTGTCATCATTCTTAATTTCTAAGGATTTTAGAAGAGGACAAGTAGATCAAACTTTGTTTATAAAGTCAACATTGAAAGATATATTCATAGCCCAAGTATATGTTGATGATATCATCTTTGGGTCAACAAATAATGATCTTCTTCAAGACTTTATAAAAAATATGGAAAATGAATTTGAAATGAGTTTGGTTGGAGAGCTTACCTTTTTCCTAGGCTTACAAGTCAAACAAACCAATGAGGGTATTCATATTTATCAAACCAAATATGCAAATGAAATGATCAAGAAATTTGGTTTGGAAAATGCCAAAATTGTAACCACTCCTATGGCCACTAGCACTAGAATAGATAGTGATCATGAAGGTAAATCAATTGATCTTAAACTTTATAGGAGTATGATTGGTAGCCTACTATACCTAACGCTAGTAGAACATTTTATTTGCGGTAGGTATGTGTGCAAGATACCAATCTTGTGCCAAAGAATCACATTTGGTAGCCGTCAAAAGAATATTAAGATATATTAAAGGCACCTTAAATGTAGGACTTTGGTATCCTAGGACTAGGTCATTTGAATTACTTGGTTATACCGATTTCGATTATGCTGGGTGCAAATTGGATAGGAAAAGTACTAGTGGTGGATGCCAATTTCTTGGGTCCTCCCTAGTTAGTTGGAGTAGTAGGAAGCAACATTGTGTTGCTTTATCAACCACCGAAGCCGAATATGTGGCTATGGGTGGTTGTGTAGCTCAATTACTTTGGATGAGGCATACTCTTGTGGACTATGAGCTACACTACTCTAACATTAAAGTTTATTGTGATAATGTGAGTACCATCAACTTGACCAAAAATCCGGTACATCACTCTAGGACCAAGCACATTGAAGTGAAACATCACTTCATAAGAGATCATGTGGCAAGAGGGGACATTAAACTTAATTATGTAGAATCTAAGTCCAATCTTGCCGATATCTTCACCAAAGCTCTTCCCGAAAATGAATTTTCATCTTTAAGGAGAGAGCTTGGTATGTGTCTTGTAGAGTAAAATTCTAGGTTTGCATGATCCCATGTTCATATGTCATCTTTATACCTTGATACATCTCACAAAAAGCCTTAAGAAACCTTGATTTTTGTATTGAGACACTTAGAACCATGTGAGATGATAGGGAAGGTGTAGTTGGCTCATCATGCTTGTTATGATGCATTACTATGAGTCAATGACATACCTAGAGACATAAATACCTTATGGACCAACCATTGGGAAGGCTTGTATTCAAGTAATGAGTACATAGCTCTAAGAACATGGTTGGAAATTCCAAATCATATATATTTTAAACTATGTTCATTATATTTTGGAAAACAGTTTTCAAGTGAATCATAAAAGTGATACAAAGGTTGAAAATTCTTTAGAACTTTTGTAAGTTTTCAAATTTGTATCAATCTTGGAATCTGGAAAACATATATTTTTTAAATTATTTTTCCTTAATAAAGTATGATTTCAGAAATGTGTACGCAAAATTTCGTGATTTTTCGAGATTTCTAGAATTTTACGCATTTTGAAAATGGTGAAAAAATTTGAAATTTCGATTTAGTAAGATCATTGATTCGGATACCAGTCGACTGATACACTAGGTTTTCTGATAATAAGCTCCATTTTCTGATATTTGGTGTATTTTTGATGTCCTAACACTCTAGTATGATAATATTACGTATAAACGAGTTTTAGGAATTTTTCTGATGGTTTAGGGGGGAGTTTTCAATAAATTCTATCCTTTTATCCCCAAAACCATTGTTGGTGCAAAGTTAGGATTTAACTTTTGAATTTTAGACTATGCTTTGCTTCAAATGTAATTTACATCCTATCTTGGATTAAGGGGGAGCTTAATTTCAATCTAATACCTTAGTCCAAGATCCAACATTCCTAATTCTTTCATCCTTCTCTTTTTGATGTATGTCAAAGGGGGAGAAGGAATGCTTAAGTTAAATGATTATGTGTGTATCTTTAAAGACCTAACTTAAATGATTGTCAAACATCAAAAAGGGGGAGATTGTTGGTGCAACAATGCTCCAAGCATTTATATGTTTTGATGTTTGGCTAATCATCTAAGTTAGGCAATATCTTGTGATCTAATTACGAATGTGTTTAAGTGACAGGGAAATCCAAGGATGAAGTACTTGGTAAAAGGAAGTCCAAGTATGATCTTGGCAAAGGAAGTCCAAGGGATGGACTTGGCGGCATAAGACCAAGCTTGTAGTCTTGGCAGCATAAAGTCCAAAGTGAACCTTGGCAAAGGAAGTCCAAAGTAAAGTCTTGGCAGCAAAAGTCCAAGCTTGTAGTCTTGGCGGCGTAAAGTCCAAGCATTTGGCAACCCAAGACATGACGAAACCGAAGGAAGCTCTTGGAAGCAAAGCGCAAAGGATGAACAAGTCGCGGACTCGGAGGGATCCTGAAGGCTTATTAAGGAGCTAGAAGGTTAAGTCTAGGTCTAGGGTATAAAATCAAGTATGAATTACTCATACTTGATGAGTATCAGTCGACTGATACGATGTATCGATCGGATCGTCGTGCGATCGATCGATCCGGTGATACCTAACTATCACCGACCGCTTTGGGCATATCACGATCGATCATCGCGGATCACCGATCGCCAAGGAAATCAGTCGATTGATCAAGGGAAATATCGCCTGCACGGGCCTCACTCGATCGCCGCCTTGATCACTGATCGATCACCCCATCACGATCGATGGAGGGATCACCGATCGATCACGGCCGTTGGAGATTGCGGCACGAATCTCCGCGAGATCGCTGCGTGGTCGCTGCGGCAATGACCGATGGCATGCATCACCGACCGATCGACTAACGGGAAAAACAACCCCTCTTCTATAAAAAGGGGTCATGGGAAGCTTGGTGAGGCTAGTGCTCTTAATCCTAACTACATCCTCGTGCTCACCAAGCTTCCTAAGTGTTTTTAGTGATTCAAAACCTCCTCTTCTCTTGTTCTTGATCATCCATCATTGTAAAGAAGAGGAGATCATTGTAAGAAAGGTTTCTCCACCTTGGTTCATCCAAAGGAGAAGATAGTGAAGCTTGGCTAGGACTAATCCACCTTACGGATTGCCGTGGAGTAGGAGCGTCATCTCCGAACCACGTAACATCGGGTGTTAGCATTGGTTTCGTATTTCTTATTCGTATTCATTTTCGTATTTGTATTGCTTCCGCTAACTTGTTTGTAGAATCGAAGAAAAGCTAATCACCACCCCTCTAGCTATTCCAAGGGTCCTAACACATAGGAAGCGTGAAACAATCATTGAAAATGATTAGGAGAGTTATTTAGGGTGAAAACTAAGTTTATAAGGGTTGTGAAAGTCCAATGTTGAATGTTTACCCTTAATTTTGATGGTTTAAGTTTTCTATAGGCTTAGGAACTCTCCAAGGATATTGTTGGTACAATAGTCAAGAGGGAGCAAGCCTTTATGGGGAGTGTGTCCATCTTGGGATGATAGATGCAATTTTGACTAAAGTGGGAGAAATGAGGGTTTGGTGAATCTTCATTATGGATTGCCTCTCATTTAGTGATATGTGATTTATTACTTGAAAGAGTGAAGGCATACTAGATGTTGTTGAACCAAGGAGGAGAATGTAGGATCTAATGGGAGATGAAACATTGAAAACCTTGGTAGTCTTTTTGATGTATGCCAAAGGGGGAGAAGTGAGGTTTAAGTTAGGCAAACCTTCACTATGCTTTGGCATTGGAAGAGTTAAGTTGGGTTATTGTTAGCCTAACTTAAAGGTATTTTCAAACATAAAAAAGGAGAAGATTATTGGTGCAACAAGCCCCGAGTCAATGTTGACCAAACTCGAGTGAGACTTGAGTAGTATTTTGATGTTTGACAATGAATTTGATCATCGTTTGCCAATATGGTTTGACCATATGTTGACCACATTATTAGTGGATGATTTGGATATCCAAAGTCATATGGGGGAGATTATTTGGGCGAGATTATTTGGGCGAGATTATTGGAGCAATCAACCTCAAAAGTCCAAGTTTGGATACTTGGCATGGAAAGTCCAAGTTTGGATACTTGGCATTGAAAAGTCCAAGCATGGTCTTAGCAATTGGAAAGTTTGAGAATGGAAAGAGAAGTCCAAGTCATAGGTACTTGGAAATGGTAAAGTCCAAAGTTATAGTCTTGGTGGCATAAGTCCAAGCATGTAGTCTTGGTGGCGTAAATTCCAAGTGAATTTTGGCAAAATGGGAAGTCCAAGGGTAGGTTTGGCAGTGTAAAGTCCAAGCATGGGTATTGGTGGCGTAAGTCCAAATGGATCTTGGCAATGTGAAAGTCCAAGGGTGGAGGTTTGACAGCGTAAAATTCAAGCATAGAGCCTTGGTGGCATAAGTCCAAATAAACCTTGGCAAAGGACCCGGTTAGCATGACATAACTAATGGAAGCATCTGAAGACTAACGCGAAGGATGAAAAGTCACGAACTTGAGTGATTCGAAAGGCGTGAGATTGATGGAGGTGGTTAGAAGGCTTGGGTCTAGGCTATGGGTGAGTATCAAGTATGAGGGAATCATACTTGGGTTAAACCTCATGTTTGAGGTTTACTAGTCGACTGTGATTATGGACCAGTCGACTGACTGAGTATTTGACATTTGGGAGCCTAGTCAACTCGGAACAGTCGACTGGGCTTATGATCAGTCGACTGGTGAGTAGTCGATTGCAGCTTAACTACTATTGTGTGTCACTAGCAGTTGACTGTCGTGTAACCTTGAGCAGTCGACTGGTCAAAAGTGGGTAGAGCACAGAACCTCTGGTAGTCGACTGGTGGTGTGACAGTTGACTACTGGTAAGGGTAGTCAACTACTGATGTATCCGTTGAGCATATTCCAGTGTGGTTGGAGTTGTGAGATAACGGATAGACTAACAGTCGACTACTAGGCACAAAATCAACCTGCAGGTTATAAATAGAGTAGCTTGTGGAGGATTTCGACTAAAATTTTTGGGGCGATTTTGAAAGAGAAGTGTTGTTGCATTCTAGACCTTCAAGAACAATCCAAAGCAACCAATAAGCAAGCATTTAAAAGTTCTCTTGTAAAGTGTTCTTTACTTATTGTCGTATTTGTTTCTTGTTTTTCTTATATCTTGTGTTCTTATTGTTGTAAGACTTTTGTACAAGGTTTCTCCGCCTCTAGTGTCATATTGAGAAGGAGAAGTTTGATAGTGGTGGTGTGCATCACTGTAGCTCAATTAGAGTTCATGCCGTAGAGTAGGAATCCTAGTTCTGAACTACGTTAAATCTCCTTGTTGTGCTTTTGTGTATTTATTTATTTTTTATGTTGCATATTGCTAACGATTGTATATGAGCACGATACGATCTAGCAAAGAAATTGCAAAGTAACTATTCACCCCCCTCTAGCACAGTCACCAATTCCTCTACATATGCTAGGCAAGTGAAATCCTGATAGGTCAAGGGTGATCAAGTGTTGGATGAGAAAAGTCCTAGTAGGTTGACGTCAATCAGATACCAAGTGAATCGAGAGTTGGCTTGATATTAAGCTGAGACTAGGGTATTAATCGACTGGAAGGGTTTACAAGTCGACAGGAGACGCTGGTTAAGCAATTCCAACTCGATTAGTTAATACCAGTCGACTAGGATTGGTGCTTGGGTATGGAAGTTTCGACGAGTGCTTAGGACTCAGTGCTTGGGAAGATGCTTAGGATTTCTGTGTTCAAGACGAGGAATGAAGATCGGTGCTCGAGCAGCCGACTGATGGTTGATCAGTTGACTGGTGTCGAGCACTTGGGATGGGCACTCGGGAGGCGCTTGAGGCTCAGGTGCTCGGGCAGTCACGACTGGGGTCGGTGCACGAGAAGTTGAAGTTGGTTCTCAAGATGAGAAAGCAAGTGCATGGTAGTGCTCATGACCTAGCAATTGACTGTTGTGGTAAAGTAGTCGATTGGTTATAGTGACAGGCGAACAGAAGTGCTTTGAATCGACTATCTAGTTCAACTGGTGGCTTAACAATTTACTGATGGCCAAGGACAATTAACTGATAGACTAAAATCTAACATAGACCATGTCATTGGAGAGTTAGCCAAGCAATGATCGATTGACTAGTCGACTGGGGATAAGACCAGTTGATTGGTAGGCAAAAATCAGCCTGATGAGGAGCCTATAAGAAGGGGCTTAATGGAGATTTGGAGACGTTAGTTCTTGGAGAATTTGAAGGGGAGTTGTTGTTGCATTCTAGACCTTCCAATGCAACCAAACTCCAAGAAAGAAATATCACATTGTGTAAAGCATTTTTTATTCTTGTTCTTTCATATATTTGTATTTGGTTGCTCTTATTATAAAGCATAGGTGTAAGAGGTTTCTCTGCCTCTGGAAGGTTTTTGAAAAGGAAAAAGTGATAGTACTGATACTGCTAGGATCTAGGTTGTGGAGTAGGAATTGGGGATTCCGAACCATGTAAAAAATTCGATGAATTGTGTTTGTATTTTGTATTTGTTTGTCTTTTGTTTTCGCTGCATTAACTTCTTGTAGATGAGCACAAACACAAGAACGCAATAAAAGATAGAATCAAGATCGTTATTCACCCCCCCCCCCCCTTCCCCTCTAGCAATGTCAGGTCCTAACAAGTGATATCATAGCAAGATCACTCTTCACCAGACTAACTATCGAGGGAGCATGAGGCTAGTGGATTAGCAGATTCATCGTAACAAATGGAGTTTAGAGATGGATTTGAACTTGACACAAGATTTGCACCTCTCTGCAAACTAGGGGGATTTGCTTAGTGGAAGGCTAGAATTGAGGTGTTCTTCCAAATGAACATCATAGAATGATTTTCCTTAATGGAGGGGTTCGAAGTTCCAATGGACAAGAGGGGAATAACTCTCAAAAGGAGCATGTGGATCGAGGAACAAACCTTGAGATCCGAGTCAAACGAAAAGGTAACGAAAATCTTGGTTAATTTGATTTCTAATGACCTATTTTGTAAGATAGTTAAATACCAATATGTTAAGGATTTATAAAGCAAGCTTGCCAAGCTCTATGAAGAACCTTTCCTAGCCCAAGATGATGATGAGTTCGAGGAAGAAGATCCATCATCTCAAGAGTTTGAAGATTCGGAGGTTGATAAGTGCTCAACATCTAAGTTGGAAGAAGTTGTAGAAATCTACCTCTAGGATTGAGGGGGAAGATAAACAATCGACACTAGAGCAAGAGGAGACCTCGACATCCGGGACCAAAGAAGAATAAGCTCAAGTTTCCCCTATAACCAAGGAAGGTAATTCAAGCTCAATTCTTAAAAATAAAAATAATATTATATAATTTGAGTGTAGAGAGAAAGGGTATTATAATAGTAAATGTCCAAAAAGAATCAAGAAGAAGATTCAAGTGGCACCAAAGACAAAGGAGAAGCCAAAGGAGATCAGAACCCTAATACATAAAGGAAAGATGCATATAGTATTCTTCTCATGCAACCAAAAGGAGCATTACCAGAACCAATATCCAAGAGAATGGCACCCTACTAAGGACAAGATTGCAAGTTCAAGTTTAAGGGAAGCTCCTAACGCAATGCCTAATGTATCATCTCTTAATGCAATTTCTCTATATCATGATAATAAGCATGCTAGACCTAAGTTCTATCATTAGGTGCTCAATATTTTGAATATAAGCCTAGAGACAATTCTAGAATTATTAGTTTAAAAATTACTTCACCTAATGAGAACTTTAGAGTTTTTCAAGGTAGACCCATTTTACTTAAGGATAGGAAGATAGACAAAAATCTAGACAATACCCCTAAGAAAGATAGACATATGCCTAGGAAGAAAAAGAATATCTAAAGTAATGATGAAAAGTTAAAAATTGAGAAATTAGAAGAAGAAAATCAAGTCTTGATGTCAAGACTTCACAACTTGGAAAAGACCCTTTAAAAGATAGAAAATATATTTAAAGGGTCAAATGGACAAAAACTAGGGTTTGATAGGCAAGAATCATCTAAGGACAAGAAGGGTTTGGGATACAAACCTAAGTTTAAGAAGAACATGCCCTTTTATCATAGTGTTCCACATAATTATGGAACTAATTCTAGGTCTAGAAATGTCAAGGTTACAAGGGAGGTCATCCCTAGAGTTGACCTTGATGAGACTACAATGACTAAGACTTCCAAGAATCATAGGAGAGTCATTAGAAAGGTATCAAGGGAGGTTATCCCTAGTGAATACCTAGAAATCCCAAGAAGTTCCAATAGGTATTGGGTTCCTAAGAGTGTTATCCTTTCAAACTAAATGAGTATAGAGTGTGTCAACTTATGGTGGAAAGGTAGTTAACCTAACCATAGCAAAGTTGACACTTTAGAGCATTTTCAAGATATAGTGATACTTTGAAAATAAACTTAGAACATGATTCTAAGAGATCTTAGGATGTGTCAATGGAAATAAAAGTTTGAAAGTTGATCTTGATTGACACATTAAATGATAATTAGATTAAAGACTTAAGTATCTTTATACTTTTGTATTTTATATATTTGTCATGTCTTGTGTGCAATACTAATATGTCATGACATCATGTATCACATGATTGTAGAAAATATGTCACCTTGGTACTTATATTAATTTTTGGCTTGTTACGACATCATGCATCATTTAGGAATGATAGATTTTATTTTAAAAATTATGCAATGAACATGCCATAATCATCTTCATGCATTTATTCACTTGAAATTAAGGAAAATTGATATTGTTTGATATCCTAAATAAGATGGTCAAATTAAAAATGGCTAGATAGAAATGCATGATCTCTTAGTCTAGCAAAGAACCAATTTATATCTCACATAAATCATAAGATGACTTGTGTATATGTATTGAAATATTTTAGACACAAGTGAGATGCTAGGAAAATGGGTTAAAGTTCAAAATGCTTGGTGCATCAAAATGAACTAAACCTCATCAAATGATATGGATAAATCATGAAAAAAATCTAATGTACAAGTCATGTGCACTTAACCCATAGATCATGATTGGAAATAAGGTTTGAAAATATTTGTAAAACCATTTTGAAAAATCTTGGTGAAGTATATTTGTTGATAGGAATCACCATTAATGATTTTGATATAAAGTTAGATTAAAACATTGAAGTTTTTAATGGTTTTTAACTTTGTGTCATTCTTTGAAAATGATGGGTATCTTCATAGAAAACTATTTTTCTACCAAAGTATTTGACATAAGAAATGTCTATATGAAATTTCAAGTTTTTTTGAAAAATATAAAACTACTTGTGCATTTTTACAACTTATCTGAAAATTGATTTTAGGAAAATCAAAAATCAATCGATTGTTTCAGGAACCAGTCGATTGGTACTAGGACTAGTCAACTAGTGGACTCCTCAGTCGAATGGAAGGACTGGTCTTGGTTGAAGAAGTATATTTATCCATATAAACAACAACCCTAGGTATGGTAATTACTCATAACCCTTTGATAACTTTAGACAAGTATTGAAAGGGAAATATTTTCAGTGAAAATGAATATGAGAGTTAAATAGGGTAAAAATCAAACTTTAAAGGGATGTTAAAGTTCAAGGTTAAACTTTTTCCTTCATTTTTGGAGTTTAGATCTCCTATATACTTAGGACCTCTCCAAAGATATTATTGGTGGAATGGTGGAGCAATACTTCAAGGGGAGGTCGCCCATCAATGTATGATGGTTGATTTGTGAAAGAGGGAGAATGAAGGGCTTGATGGAGAATGAGGTGTGGAGGAAGTGAAAGACTTTTTGATGTATGTTAAAGAGAGAGAATGAAGGGTTTAAGTTAGGAAACCTTGATTATGCTTTGCCATAGGAAGTGACAAGTTGGACTTATGGGCTAGCCTAACTTAAAAATATTGTCAAAATAAAAAATGGAGAGATTGTTAGTGTAATCGGTCTCAGGTCAAGGTTGACAAAGCTCGAGTTGAGCTCGAGTTAAGTTTCGATATTTAACAATATGACTATAAATAAAGAATGGTATGGGATATCCGAGGAGAGTGTTGGTGTAATCATCATTCAGTCAAGATGACCATGATGGAAGGGATAGGATAAGAGAGAAAACCAAGTAGATAAAAAAGGACTGAAAACTTAGTGGTTGGAAGTCCAACAGGGAGTTGGCAAGTATGAAGACCAAGTGGATCATGGTTGATTGTGCACTTGGCAAGAGAAGGAAAGTCCATGCAGGTCAAGGAGGACTGAATTCTTAGTGTTGGTGAAGTCTCGATAGGTCACGTTGACCAAATGCTAGGTAGGGAAAATCCAAACAGGTCAAGGAGGACCGAATGCTTGGTGTTAGTGAAGTCCCAGTAGGTAAAGGAAACTAGATGCTTGGCAAGTGGAAAGTCCAAATAGGTCAAGGAGGATTAGATGTTTGGTGAAGTGAAGTCTTGGTAGGTCTAGGTGACTGGAGGCTAGACAAATGAAGTCCTAGTAGGTCAAGATGATCGGAGGCTAGGCAAGCGAAGTCCTGATATATCAAGGTAATTGAAGGCTAGGCAAGTGAAGTCCTAGCAAGTCAAGGGGATCGGAGGCTAGGTAAGTGAAGTCCTGATAGGTTAAGGTGATTAGATACTAGGCAAGTGAGGTTCCGATAGATCAAGAGTGATCAGATGTTAGATGAGAAAAGTCATGGTAGGTTGAGGTTAACTAGATACCAGGTGAAGTGAGAGGTTGCTTAATATTAGACTGAGATTGAGGTATTAGTCGACTCGTGACAGTGGTCAAGCAAGTCTAACTTGACTGGTTAAGGCCATTCGACGGATGGTTATGATCAGTCGATTGGGATTGACACTCAGGAATGGAAGTCTTGACAGGTGCTTAGGACTCGATGCTTGAGCACTTAGGAAATTTGTGCTCGGGATGAGGAATAGAGGTCGGTGCTTGGGCAGTCGACTGATGGTTGATTAGTCGACTAGTGTCAGACACTCGAGATGAGCGCATGGGACAGGCATGTGGGACGGGCACATGGGACAAGAACATGGGATGGGCACGCGAGACGGGTGCGCAAGATGAGTTCTCGGGACTCAAGTGCTTAGGCAGTCACGACTGGGGTTTGTGCTTGAAATGTTGAAGCCGATGCTCGAGATGAGAAAGGGAGTGCTCGGGAGTGCTTGCGATCCGACAATGACTGTTGTGGTGAAGCAGCCGATTGGTTGTAGCGATAGCCCAACAAAAGCGCTCTAAATCAACTAGCCAATTCGACTAGTGGCTTAGCAATCGATTGATGGCCAAGGTTAATCGACTGATGGACTGAAATTTGATGTTGATCATGTCACTGGAGAGTTAGCTGAGCAGCAGTCGATTGATCAGTTCACTGGGGATAAGGTTAGTCAATTGGTAAGCAGAAATCAGTCCAATAAGGAGCATATAAGAAGGGGCTTCATGGAGATTTGGAGGCATCGATTCTTGGAGACTTTGAAGGGGAGTTGTTATATTCTAGACCTTCTAAAGGCATTATAATGTAACCAAACTACAAGCAAGCAAGATCACATTGTGTAAAATATTTTTTATTCTTGTTCTTTCATATATTTTTATTTGGTTGCTCTTCTTGTAAAGCATAAGTTGTAAGAGGTTTCTCTGCCTCTGAAAGGTTTCCGAGAAGGAGGAAGTGATAGAGGTAATACCACTAGGAGTTAGATCATGAAGTAGAAATCTTAGATTTCGAACCACATAAAAAATTTAGTGTGTTGTGCTTATGTTTTGTATTTTTTTTTGTCTTTTGTTTCCTCTATATTAACTTCTTGTAGACAAGCACAAACATAATAACACAATTGAAGATCGAATCAAGATCACTATTCAACCCCCTCTAGCAACGACAGGTCCTAATAGGCTGGACCTGCGAGCAGCGGATGCATAAGGTGTCAGACACATGAGGAAGCAAGGATTTGAAGAGTCAGGTGCAAAAGGAATCGGGTGTAGAAGGAGTCAGACACATGAGGAAGCGAGGATTTGAAGAGTCAGGCGCAGAAGGAGTCGAGTGCATGAGGTGTTGGAAGCCATAGGAGTCAAGACCTCGATAACTCAAGAAGTCTGGAGATGGAGGAGCAAGGCATCCGGGGACGACCAAGGATATTCATATCAATAATTGTCACATTTAGCCCCCTAGCCACCTCTCCCCATGATAACCCAAGATATGTGGCAAGTCAGGTGGAGATTTCTGGTAACGATTCTCCCCTAATAGTCCACCAAGGGGCACAACTAGCATAGGATGATGAGGTGAGGTCGAGTCACTATATAAGAGTCGGTTGAGGTAAAGAGAAGCTCTAATACAACTTTTTCTACGATCTACTTTCTACTCATTTTTTTCTCCTATCTGACTTAAGCATCATAGGATCATCATTGGAGTATCAATGTCCTCTAACATGTGTTACATTGATAGGATACTGCTGCAGATAGACGAATAGACCTCAACGGGAGAACTCAATGAAAGAGGTCTAATGACTTTCTGCATCAGTCATAGTTAATGATCCAATCAACTGATGGTAGCCTTCGAATAATTGATGGTTGAGTCATCCAAGTAGTTGACTCAAGTTGATCAACCAATGAATAGAATATTTTTGTTTATGGTTGAATCAATGAGATAAACAACTAATCTAGAGTCAATTGAGTGATGGAAAATTACAATCAACTGATGGCACACATAAAGGCTAGTATCTACATTGCTTCTTATTTGTATTTATGTTTTAATGTTCCACTTATACTAATGTGATTATAGACACATGCAAAATGAAGTGATCAATTATTCATCCCCTCTAGTTTCACCAATGATCCAACAAGTGGTATTAGAGCAAGTTGCTCCTAGGTGACTAATCATCAAGAGGGCACCAAGCTAGAGAAGCGAAGGATCAACCAAAATCAAAGATCTCTCTATCATGGAGTTTGGAGATGATTTTGGTTATCATATATGGATCTTGCCATCCTTTGGAGTAGGAGATTTCTCCTATTGAAAGTCAACAATATAAGAGATGATTTTGGTTATCATATATGGACCTTCTTTTTATAGAGGGTTTTGAAGCTTCATGAATAAGAAGGAAGGAATTATCAAGAGAGAAAAGTTAACTGAAAAGCAAGTTCAAAGAAAGAATTATCAAGAGAGAAAAGTGAACTGAAAAGCAAGTTCAAAGACTTGAGGTACACAACAAGGTAATTAAGTTTTTGTTTAGTATTTTAACTAATATACTATATTGTGTAAAATTGGTGACACTACAAGAAAAAGAGAAATTAGCGACGAATTATTTTCATCGCTAATACCAAATATTCGCTGCTAAATACATTTTATGACGAAAAACTTTCATCGCTAGAGTCATCGTAATAAGCATGTCACTAAGACAAGTTAGCGACGAATTAAAATATTTTCGTCGTTAATATTACCGACGAAAATAGAAATGTCGCCAAAAATAAAGATTTCATCGCAAATTCTCGACACTGAAAAATAAGAAAATCACCGATATTAGCAAAGAAATATAAATAATCGTTTCTAACCATCAGTCTCCCGCAACTCGACTATCGACTCGACTAGAAGTTAATGACGAAAATACTTTATTTCGTCACTAAAATCTATTTTTTAGCCAACCACAGAAGTGGGAGCCTTTCGACTGGCGCTTCGACTAGAGATACTTTTGCGATGATATTAATAAATTTCGTCGCTAACATCTATTTTTGGCCAGCTACAGAAGCGGGAGAACCTCGACTGGAGATACTTTTGTGACGATATATATAAATTTCGTCGCTAAAGTCCTACACTAATCGAACGCGTTGACTGGCGACTCGATTGATACTCCAAATTTAGCAATGAAATTTATAGTTTCGTCACTAACCCTCAAAATCCTAAAACAGTATATTGACCATTAGCAATGAAATATTAAAAAATCATCGCTAACCATGAAAATAAGATTTTCAAAATTCATTTTATTTGTATTCGAAATCCTATAATACAATATCAACCACACAATTTAACTTAACAATATACAACTGAAATAATAAAACCAACATATACATTTAAAAACAACTAACATAACATCAAATTTAAAGTCCAAAACATCCATTTTCACAAATTCATAGTATTAAAATGCAAGCACATTCAAATCGAGCACAATTTCACTCATTCAAAATATAAATGTTCACAAACTCTAAGGTGGAGGAGGAGGTGGAGTTGACGATGACTCATGCATCAATGATTGTAATGCTCCAGGTGCAAGCCGATTTAGAATTGCTTCGAACATATCTTGTCTTTATCTCATTGATGCTAACTCATCTTGGGTGCTAGCTAATCAAGTTTAAGTATTTACTAGCTCCTCTTGGGTGGACTAAAGTTGTTCATGCAGTGTTGCGTTAATTGTTCTGAAGGAAGAGCTGACATCTGAAGAAGTGGATCTAACTAGGTTTGACCCACTTCCAAGTCCTCTAATATATCCAGAGAGAAAATTGAGTACTTAATCACACACCTGATCTGCAATCTGAACTGCATCGATGTCATCTCCGATTTCTTGTGACTGGATGTGTTCATCTCGCAGTCTCACCATTTCACCCTAAGAATAACAAAACACATTATCAATATGTTTACAAAGAATTACTAATATTTAAAAATAACTTTACTAAATGTTATGGATTATATCTTACATATGCAGCCTCGGCTCTCTCCCCACTTCGTCCTTTTGACGAGGTACAGTGGGTTGTATTAAAGACAGTAATCCGATCTTTTCTTTGAGACTGATCAACCTGAAAAATATTATATTGTGTTAATATTAAAAATACCAACCAATATACTGTACCTATAAAATTTGTACTCACACCGTGATAACTATACTGGATGAATGATTTTGAGCCACCTCGATGGGTAAATGGTAATTGTACTCGATTTTGGGCATTTATTGTCGATCGGGTCTAAAATATCAAAATTTGTTAAGATAAAACTTAAAACATGAGTTGCTCATATTTTAATTTATATATAACTTAGATAATTGGTATAGATTGGGTTACCTGAAATTTCTCTGATTCAAACAGATCGCACATATAGTTCCAATCTTCTTGCGTCTCACAAAACTCACTCGGCATATGATGTCGCCGCTCAGTGGGGGAAAGATGCAGTAGACTCTTATAATGAGTGTACATTTTATTTCGATTATCTCTGTACCTTGCACTCATTAATTTGTTGGTCTCCTTCCTTATCGACGTTGCCTCTGTTGGTGATCGTTTGGAAGCTAGATGGGGGGTGAATAGCGCTTTTCGTTTCTACAAGAGTAATTAGCGGAAGCAAGCACAAATAATATATGTAAAAACACAAAAACAATGCTAACAAGGCCTTTACGTGGTTCGGAGATAACGCTCCTACTCCACGGTGATCCTTAAGGTGGATCAACCCAAGCAATTCCACTAAGAAGCTTTCTCTTTACAAAGACCTCCTCTTCTTACAAAGGATGACAATGAAGATTTGAGAGGAGGAGGGAGATTAATACACTTAGAAAGCTTGGAAAACTTGTAGGAGCTTAGAAGAATGATCAGAATATAAGCATTAACCCCTTCTTGCTCCCCTTGGGCTCTTTTTATAGGAAAGAGCCTCTTTTTCCCGTTGAAGGTCTATCGATCGATGACTTACATCACGATCAACCTGCCCGATTCTAACCACGAGCGATCGGATTCGCGGGATTTGCGATCGTCGCCATGCAGGAAGACTATCGATCGGCCATGATGTCGATTCGGCGATGCTCGCTCAGAACCGACCGGCGATCGACTATGGGCCGATACATTTGGCGATCGGCGCCAATAATGGCGATCGCCCGGCTTATATCGCGGATCGGGTCTGTCGACTCTCACCGATTCGACCAGGATAACTTGATCGGCCGCTATGATCTTCCAACCTCTAATGCTGCATTTTAAGGGCCAGTTCGACCGACACTATGTTCCAGTCGACTGGCACACCCCAAGTATGACTAATTCATACTTGAAAACATAACCTAAGCCTAGACTTAACCTTCTAGCTTCTCCATCAGCCTTGCGCCTCCAGGATTTCTTTCAGTCCACGACTCCATCCATGCGCTTGCCTTCAAAAGCTTCCTTCGGTTTCGTCATGCTTTGGTTTTCTTCTTTGCCAAAGTACGCTTGGACTTTACGCCGCCAAGACTACATGCTTGGACTTATGCCGCCAAGACTTTCCTTTGGTCTTTCTTTTCCAAGGACTGCTTGGACTTTTCGTCGCCAAGACTACATGCTTGGACTTACGCTCCTACTCCACGGTGATCCTTAAGGTGGTTCGGAGATAACGCTCCTACTCCACGGTGATCCTTAAGGTAGATCAACCCAAGCAATTCCACTAAGAAGCTTTCTCTTTACAAAGACCTCCTCTTCTTACAAAGGATGACAATGAAGATTTGAGAGGAGGAGGGAGATTAATACACTTAGAAAGCTTGGAAAACTTGTAGGAGCTTAGAAGAATGATCAGAATATAAGCATTAACCCCTTCTTGCTCCCCTTGGGCTCTTTTTATAGGAAAGAGCCTCTTTTTCCCGTTGAAGGTCTATCAGTCGACTGATGACTTACATCAGTCAACTGCCGCCGATTCTAACGGCTTCGAGCGATCGATTCGCGGGATTTGCGATGCGTCGCCAGCAGGAAGACTATCGATCGGCCGCCAGCGATGTCGGTTCGATCGATATCGTAAGCCGTGATCGACTATAGGCCGATACATTTTATGGCGATCGCGCGATAATAGCGATCGTACCCGGCTTATCTCGGCGATCAGTGCAGTCGACTCTCACGATTCGGCCGAGATAACTGATCGGCCGATCTTCCAACCTCTAATCCATTTTAAGGGCGATTCGGCCGACACTATGTTCGATCCATACTTGAAAACATAACCTAAGCCTAGACTTAACCTTCTAGCTTCTCCATCAGCCTTGCGCCTCGTGATTTCTTTCACCACGACTCCATCCATGCGCTTGCCTTCAAAAAGCTTCCTTCGCTTCACATGCTTTGGTTTTCTTCTTTGCCAAAGTACGCTTGGACTTTACGCCGCCAAGACTACATGCTTGGACTTATGCCGCCAAGACTTTCCTTTGGTCTTTCTTTTCCAAGGACTGCTTGGACTTTTCGTCGCCAAGACTACATGCTTGGACTTACGCTGCCAAGACCAAGACCTTTCCTTTGACTTCTCTTTGCCAAGATCACACTTGGACTTGTCTTTTACCAAGTCTTCATACTTGGATTTTCCTGTCACTTAAATATGTTTACAATTAGATCACAAAATATTGCCTAACTTAGATGATTATCCAAACATCAAAATATATAAATGCTTGGGGCATTGTTGCACCAACAATCTCCCCCTTTTTGATGTTTGACAATCATTTAAGTTAGGTCTTTAACACATACATATAAACATATTTCAATATGAATTCTAACTTAAATATCCCTTCTCCCCCTTTGACATACAACAAAAAAGAGAAGAGTTTATCCAATAAGTGCAGGAAAGAATTGACATATCTTGAACAAAGGTATAAAATTGATATGAAGCTCCCCCTAAATCCAAGACATGTTTCATGATGTGGAAATAACATGTGAAGCAAGGCATAAGCAATAGAATAAGCAAATATGTCCTAGCCTTGCACCAACAATTATAGAAATAAGGGATGTAGCTCCCCCTAAACCAGTGCACCAAGAAAATCCGCCTTTCCATACAAGTTATCATGTATATACTGTGGAAATCATATAATGTCCAAAATTGAACCTTTTAACGGATGAAAAACCATTTTCTATTCCAAAATAGTGTCATCGGTTTGACTGGAATGGGCATCAGTCAACTGCCTTAGGCGCAATGACGCCAATAACGATAATGATCGATATCGCAAATCTGAAATTCGAATTTTTCAGTCAAGGTTTGAAAATGCGTAGAAAATTCCGTGGGTGTCCAAAAATCACGAAACTCGTCATACACATTTTATTCGACTAATATAACATATGAAAAATATTAGATGAAAAATATGCTCATCAGATTAATGGATTGATATGATATTCAAAATAATAAAATTATGACGCAAAAAGTGTAATTGTATCGTATCAATATTCATAACTTCGTACTATATGCTCAACTTCTAAACTTGACAAATAACAAGTTGTGGACACTAATAGAAATGAATTAAAACAAAGACACAATTTCATTTCATTAATCAAAAGTTATGACACAAATAGGAGTTTATGTCGTACATACGGCCAAAAAGAAAATTAAAAAAAAGAGAGCTAACGATCGTCGTCCTCAGCATCCATCGGTGTAGATGACGATCCATCGTGAGGTGGGTGTCCAGGTGCAGCAGGGCGGAGAATCGCCAATATGTCCTGCTGCTGCCGATGCACCCCTCTCACGAGGGAGAGGAGCTCTTGATGCTCTCGGCGAAGCTCCTGATGCTCTAAGCGTAGCTCCTCAAAACGTGTGTCTACCCGCTCCGCAAAAGCATCGAAGCGGGCAATGAAGGATGTATCCGCATAACGATCGCTGCAGCCCCCACATCGGCTCCCTCGGCCAATACCTCAAGAACACCCTCAAGAACTCCCTTCGCGGCGGCATCCTCTCGGTGCCGGGCGCCACCGCTAGCCGTCGTCTTTGGGTCCCGACGGATCCTCTTTACTTCAGGCCCGCCAAGGAGAAGCTCCGTCGAGTCATCTGATCATATTTTCTATTCATGACTTTAATGACTCCTATATTGACATCAATGCCTATGGAGCTGAGCCATTGAGTAAGGACATTTCCAAAAGGTATATGAACCTTCCCATTGTTTGGCCTTATGAAATGAGTGATGCAATGGAAGGTATTGAGGCCAATATTGATGTCTAAGTATTGACGAAAGATATGCATGAGAAGTAAGTGTGGAGGGCGAACCAAGGCCAAACCACAGGTAACTATAGGGAGAAGACAATGAGCAATGACCTTATAAAGGACATTGTCAGAGGTAGAAAGTTCTTGTGATTGAAATAGATTGGTGTTCAAAGGTCGAGGAGAATGATAGAAAGTAGTGTGAAGGAAATCCAAAGAAATCTCCTCAAAAGGAGGTGGAAGAGGTTCACTCCAAGATGGATATAAAATGAAATCATTCTCGGAAGAGAGACAACCGAGAAAATCGGTCCAGATCTGGGGACTGAAATCCAGATCGCGCTGAGCAACGCGAGTCCGGTATCTCAGCCCATCTCCAGCTGGTCGCAGGTTGTTGAAAAATTCAGAGAGAAGAGTGATATTAACATGATGTTCACAAAAGACTAAAGACTCAAGTTTGTAATGTTGAATGATTTGAACAATGTCAAAACAGTAGTCTTTAAGAAAATTGGGATCCATTGATCTATGTGGAATAAGTTGGAATTTGTTTTTATTGAAAGCACTTTCAAGTGCAGAGTTTGGAAATCGAGGATCGACAGAGGGTCGAGGGTTTGACGGGCCCTCGTTGGTCGGAGGTGTCCGAGTACGCTTAGTAGCAAAGTGCTTAAGTCTAAATGTGTGAAAAGACAACAAAAAAATATGCACAATGTAGGTTAAGGATGATGCATGGACAAAGACAACAAGACAAGCACGGGTTAGTGAAATACAATCATAGGAACAAACAAACATTGATCAGGAATGAGAATTTACCTAGGCGGCATGGTGAACAAAGAACAGTGCCGGACCACGGAACCCTAGCCGAGTGACTGGAAACTAGGGCGCGAACGGAGTGACAAGAGGAGGTCCTCGAGTCGGAGAGCACTCCAAATTGGAGCACCAGTCGGTGAAGTCGCCGGAAAAGTGAGGGAGAACAGCTAAACTGCGCGGTGGAGGTTCGTCGAAAGAGGAAGAGGAGAGAAAATCGGGATGGTTTGGCGAGTCGAACCGGTGAAAAGCCCTAAAAACCGTGACATCGGAACTGCAAGCAGCGCGCGATCGCATCAGCGATTCATGCGCGACGATCGCCATAAATGGCTGATCGGCCCGATAGAAATCGCCGATCGGTGACGGTCGCATACGACGATTACGATTCACGATGCGGCGCCGTCAGCCATAAATTCATAATTAATTCAATAAAGATCAAAAAATCATGAAATTTTGTGGGTAATATTATTAGATCATTTCCTATCAAGGAAAAATTATTTTAAAATTATATCACCTCTAGATTTTGATATTGACACAATCTTGAGATTTTGCAAAAGTTATGATATTTTTGCAAAACTTTGTATCACTTTGGCTTATCAATAGGAAATGGTTTCTCAAGGTTTGATAGACATAGTTTAAATTTTATTTTATTTGACATTTCCAATCATATTCTTGGAGCTATATGCACATTAATTGTACATAGGTCTTCCCAATGATTGATCCAATGAAGGATTAATGTCTCTAGATGACACTTTGGTTCATAGTAATGCATCATAACAAGCATGATGATCCAAGTGCATCTTCCTAACATCTCACATGTTGTCTAGGTGGCTCAATACAAAAATCATGGTTTCCTAAGTATTTTGTGAGATGGTTAAAGGTATAAATCCTAGTATTTCTATAGGATCATGCAAACCTACATTTCTATTCTACAAAGCACATTCCAAGTTCTCTCCTAAGTGATGAAAATTCTATTTCGAGGAGAGGCTTGGTAAAGATGTCGGCTAGGTTGGACTTATATTCAATGTAATTAAGCTCAATGTCCCCCTTAGCCACATGGTCTCTAATGAAGTGATGTTTCACTTCAATGTGCTTGGTCATAGAGTGATGCACCGGATTCTTGGTCAAGTTAATGGTGCTCACATTATCACAAAATATTTTCATGTTGGAGTAAGATAGCTCATAATCTTCTAAGGTATGTTTCATCCATAATAATTGAGCTACACAACCACCCATAGCCACATATTCGGCCTCGGTGGTGGATAAAGCAACACAAGGTTGCTTCCTACTACTCCAACTCACTAGGGAGGACCCAAAGAATTGACATCCACCACTAGTACTCTTCCGATCCAATTTGCAACCGGCATAATCGGAATCGGTGTACCCAATCAAATCAAAGGACCTAGTCCTAGGATACCATAGACCTACATTTAGTGTGCCTTTAACATATCTTAAAATTCTCTTAACGACAACTAAATGAGATTCCTTAGCACATGATTGATACCTAGCACACATACCAACCGCAAATAATATGTCGGGTCTACTAGCGGTTAAATACAAGAGGCTACCAATCATGCTTCTATAAAGGGTAAGATCTATTTGTTTTCCTTCACTATCACTGTAACGACCGGGCCCCTGTTGGCGGAATTCGGTGACCCCTATTGGTCAACGATCGTCGCCCCTGTTTGGCCCGTCGTTACTCACCTGGACTTCCCACCCCTGGAAGTGGGTTTTTGCCTTCCCCAGGATTCGAACTCTAGACCTCCAGGCTAAGTACTAAAGTTTATGAATCCTGGTAACCAAGTGATCCGGGCCCCTGTTGGCGAAATTCGGTGACCCCTATTGGTCATTGTCGCCGACTGTTGGCGTGACTGCGACTATTGGTCAACGATCGCCGCTCTGTCTGGCCATTACTCACTGGATTCTCACTTTAGAAGTGGGTTTTGCCTTCTCTAGACCTCCAGGCTAAGTACTAAAGTTTATGAATCCTGGTAACCAATTGATCCCAGGATCACTTGGTTACCAGGATTCATAAACTTTAGTACTTAGCCTGGAGGTCTAGAGTTCGAATCCTGGGGAAGGCAAAAACCCACTTCCAGGGGTGGGAAGTCTAGGTGAGTAACGACGGCCAACACTATTTTAGTATTAGTTGCCATTGGAGTTGACACTACCTTATCATTTTCCAAACCAAATTTCTTAATCATTTCCTTGGCATATTTGGTTTGATAAATGTAAATTCCTTCACTTGTTTGTTTAACTTGCAATCCTAGAAAGAAATTTAATTCTCCAACTAGACTCATCTCAAACTCTTTTTCCATATTTTGAATGAAGTCTTGAAGAAGTTCATCATTTGTTGACCCAAAGATAATGTCATCAACATACACTTGGGCTACAAAGATGTCCTTAGATGTTGACTTTATAAAGAGAGTTTGATCTATACTACCCCTTTTGAAATCCTTAGAGATTAGGAAAGATGACAATCTTTCATACCAAGCCCGGGGAGCTTGTTTCAAACCATATAAGGCTTTCCTAAGCTTGTATACATGGTTTGAGTAGTCCATATTTTCAAACCCGAGAGGTTGTTCTACATACACCTCTTCCTTAATAAACCCATTTAGGAATGCCGATTTGACATCCATTTGATGGAGTTTGAAACCCATATAGGAGGCATATGCTAAAAGTATTCTAATGGACTCTAACCTAGCAACCGGGGCATATGTTTCATCATAATCAAGTCCTTCAACTTGATTAAAACCCCTTGCAACTAATCGTGCTTTATTTCTAGTGATATTCCCTTAGTCATCTAGTTTGTTCCTAAAGACCCATCTTGTAGTAATAATAGTGTTTTCACTTGGTCTAGGAACTAACTCCCATACTTGACTCCTTTCAAATTGAGCTAATTCATCTTGCATTGCTAAGATCCGGATCAAGTAATGCATCTTTAATTGTTTTGGGCTCAATTTGAGAGATTAGAGCAATATGACTAGTAGGATCCCTATGGAATGACCTAGTCCTAACTCCTTGAGATAATTCACCCACAATTTGATCTAAGGGGTGACTTTGATGAAATCTTATGGTTCTAGGAGGTGTGTTAGATGGAGTTTGATCATGATCAACCTCAATCCTATGCTCATCATCGGAATCATCCCTTACTTCCCCTTGATTCAATCCTCCCCTTGATCATTACCCCCTAAGTTTAAGTCTTGAAATTGTTTGGTAATTTCTTGATTTTCAATATTTATATCATCATCAATAGGGGATTTCCTAGGGTATGTATTGGAAGTTTCATCAAATTGAACATTTGAAGATTCTTCAATCTTTTGAGTCCTTTTATTGTAAACTCTATATCCTACACTAGTGGATGAGTATCCAACTAGGATTCCTTCATCCGCTTTGGACTCAAACTTACTTAGGTTGTCTTTGGTATTTAAGATATAAACTTTACATCCAAAGACCTTAAAATAATGAATTGTTGGAATTGTACCATTCCACAATTCAAATGGAGTTTTTCCTAAAAACCTATGAATCAATACCCTATTTTGGATATAGCAAGCGGTATTAACCGCTTCCGCCCACAAGTAGCTAGGTAAGGAATATGCATTAAGCATTGTCCTAGCCGCTTCTTGTAGGGCACGATTTTTTCTTTCCACAACCCCATTTTGTTGGGGTGTTCTAGGACAAGAAAATTCATGCTTGTACCCTTGTTCTAAGCAAAAATTTGAAAAATTAGAATTCTCAAATTCTCCACCATGATCACTACGGATCCGATTGATTTTGAGTTTTCTTTCATTTTCTATTCTTTTGCTAAATCCTATGATTATTCCTAAGGTTTCATCTTTATTTTTCAAGAAAAACACCCAAGTAAATCTAGAAAAATCATCTACTATTACCAAGCAATATTTACTACCAATTATAGATGGGGTACTATGGCAATCAAATAAATCCATATGTAGTAATTCTAACGGTAAAGCGGTACTAAGTAAATTTTTACCTTTGTGCGATGTTTTTGATTGTTTCCCTTCTTGGCAAGCATCACACATCTTGTCCTTGAGAAATTTGACTCTAGGCAATCCTTTGACTAGCTTCAATTTTGCTATTTTGGCTATATTCTTCATGTTTATGTGTCCTAGCCTCCTATGCCAAAGCCAACTTTCTTCCTCTTTTGCAATAAGACACTTAGTGGAAGGATTAGTAGCATAGGATAAATCAACATAATATATATTTGATTTCCTAAAGCCTACTAACATGAAATCATTTATAATTTTGTGTCTTATAAAACATTTTGAGGAATCAAATTTAACATCAAAGTTTGCATCACATAATTGACTTACACTAAGTAAATTAAATTTCATATTTTTAACTAATAGAACTTTATGAATGGCAAGATTGGGAGATACCTCAATGGTGCCCTTTCCTAAAATTTTAAGTTTGCCGCTATTACCAAATGACACTTTTCCTTTGCTAGTGTGGTTGATAGTGGAGAATTTTCTCTCATCCCCGGTCATATGCTTTGAGCACCCACTATTAACTATCCACAAGCTTGGTTCTTCTACCTATGTCACATGAAAAACACAATCCTTAGGTACCCAAATCTTAGGACCACTAGCATCAATTATAAATTTCTTTGGTACCCATGTCTTTCTCCCCTTGCTTTTAATCATTGTTTTTCTACTAACAAGGGATGCAAATGCTACCTCTTTCTCCTTAGGTCTATATCCTAATCCGGCCTTATTGTAAATTGCCCTTTGATTTTTAATAATCATATCTAGATATTTAGAACCATTAGTGAATTTTTCTAGGCATGCTCTTAATTTACCTATTTCTTTTCTTAACTCATCATTTTCATCCCTAAGAGTATATTCATCAATATCACTAGATTGTTTGCAGCATGATGAATCTACACTTTTGAGTGATTTGATTTCTAATTTTATATCCTTAACCCTAATTTTTGATCTATTTAAAGCATTTTGTAAACATGCAATAGTCTTATAAAGTAAATCTATTTTAGGTGAGTTGTTTACCTCATCATCGTCACTTGATGATGATTCATCACTTGAAGAGGAGGAGGACTCCTCGCTTGAGCTTGCGGCTTCTTCCTCTAATGCCATAAGAGCTAGGTTCCGGGTGGCATGACATACTTCCTCATCGTCGGAAGACTCCTCCATACTTAGAGTGTCCCATGTTTGTGCCACCATTGCTTCTTTCTTCTTCTTTTCCTTCTTCTCCTTATGCTTCTTTTCTTTCTCCTCTTTCTTCTTTAGTTCCGGGCAATTTGGCTTGATGTGCCCTTTCTTATTGCAACCATAACACGTTACATTAGATGAAGAATTTGAATTATTTGAAGATTTACCTCTTGAGGATTGGAACATCCTCTTCACATCTTTCTTGGTGAGTCTCCTTGACTTCCCACCAAACTTCTTGACGTAATGTGACACCTCGCTTGCCGATAACTCATCTTCACTACTTGTTGAGTCTTCCTCGGATTCGGATGAGGAGGACACTTCCTTCTTCTCCTTCTTCTTCTTCTCCTTCTTTCCTACAAAAAGAGCTATACCCTTCTCTTTGGATGAAGTGTTAGCTTGTTCATGTAATTGAAATTCACAAAAAAGTTCATCTAGCTTGACTAATGAAAGATCCCTAGAGACCTTATAGACATCTACCATTGAGGCCCATAAGGTGGTCCTAGGGAAAGCTTGTAATACATACCTTACAAGGTCACGGTTGTCGACCTTTTCACCTATAACGTGTAGTCCGTTGACTACTTCCTTGAAATGCCCGTGCATTTGGCTCACGGTCTTGTTTGTCTTCATAGTGAAGCTTTGGAGTTGGCCAATCAAAAGATCCCTCTTGGCCCTTCTTGTCTCTTTGGATCCTTCGTTGAGTTCGATGAGCTTCTCCTAAAGCTCTTTTGTGGAGTTGAAGGGCCCGACCTTAGAGAGTTGCTCCTTGGATAGACCACATTGAAGTGTGGTCATTGCTTTTGCATTTGCTTGTGCTTTCTTGGCCATCTCTCTTGTCCAATCTTTTGTCGGTAGTGGTGCTCCGAATTCGTCGACCGACTTTTCGAATCCATCTACAATACTAAACCAATTTTCTATGTCATTCATGAGATAGTATTCCATCCTACCTTTCCAATAACCGAAGTCGTTGCCGTCGAAAAATGGAGGCCTCGCCGTGCTATATCCCTCTTGAAATGCCATGCTCCGGTTGATGGTTAGATCTTCCGATGCGATCCGGGCTCTGATACCACTTGTTGGTGATCGTTTGGAAGCTAGAGGGGGGGTGAATAGCGCTTTTCGTTTCTACAAGAGTAATTAGCGGAAGCAAGCACAAATAATATATGTAAAAACACAAAAACAATGCTAACAAGGCCTTTACGTGGTTCGGAGATAACGCTCCTACTCCACGGCGATCCTTAAGGTGGATCAACCCAAGCAATTCCACTAAGAAGCTTTCTCTTTACAAAGACCTCCTCTTCTTACAAAAGATGACAATGAAGATTTGAGAGGAGGAGGGAGATTAATACACTTAGAAAGCTTGGAAAACTTGTGGGAGCTTAGAAGAATGATCAGAATATAAGCATTAACCCCTTCTTGCTCCCCTTGGGCTCTTTTTATAGGAAAGAGCCTCTTTTTTCCGTTGAAGGTTTATCAGTCGACTGATGACTTACATCGATCGGCGTATGATTCGACGGCTTCGAGCAATGCATCGCGGGATTTGCGATGCGTCATCGTCGCCGGCGGAAGACTATCGATCATTATCAGCGATGTCGATTCAGCCAATCTGCTCGTAAGCCGGCCCAGCGATCGGCTCTGAGCCATCTGTTTATGGCGATCGCGCCAATAATGTGATCGGCACCCCGGCTTGACTAATTCATACTTGAAAACATAACCTAAGCCTAGACTTAACCTTCTAGCTTCTCCATCAGCCTTGTGCCTCCAGGATTTCTTTGAGTCCACGACTCCATCCATGCGCTTGCCTTCAAAAGCTTCCTTCGGTTTCGTCATGCTTTGGTTTTCTTCTTTGCCAAAGTACGCTTGGACTTTACGCCGCCAAGACTACATGCTTGGACTTATGCCGCCAAGACTTTCCTTTGGTCTTTCTTTTCCAAGGACTGCTTGGACTTTACGCCGCCAAGACTACATGCTTGGACTTACGCTGCCAAGACCAAGACCTTTCCTTTGACTTCTCTTTGCCAAGATCACACTTGGACTTGTCTTTTACCAAGTCTTCATACTTGGATTTTCCTGTCACTTAAACATGTTTACAATTAGATCACAAAACATTGCCTAACTTAGATGATTATCCAAACATCAAAATATATAAATGCTTGGGGCATTGTTGCACCAACAGCCTCCTCGGCAAAACTAATATCGAAAGCAACCTGAAAAAAATACCAATATTGAATTTTAATAACGAATGATGGTTGATTCTTTAAATAACAAAATACTCATACTTACAGATAATCGGTCATATATCATCTGTTTATTATCTGCGGGGATATGCTTCCAACGCTTAACTTATAGGGGAGCGAACTTCTTAATTGACAGACCTAGCTCTATCATAAAAACTGCTGCATTGGTCCCGATTGGGTGACCATCGCTCTTACGAAATGTAATGAGTAATCTACCCCGTTCCTTGATTTTCCATTGGAGCCGATTGGAGTGTATGTCTTATGTCTCTCTACGTGTCAGATGAACTGTAAATTAAAGAATGTTAACAATTAACAAGTTAAATATATAGGAAGCAAAATATACATACTTAAAACCACATAACTAACTAGTAGGAGCAGGAGCACTGTCATCGTTAGGCATAGGCACAACTGGGGGTGCTCAATTCTCTTAGGCGGCATAGCTGTGACATAAGCATTATATACAGATCAACATATAATAAAAGATTATATTAAATACATGAAATATAAATGAAGAACAATATAAATACCGTGTAAATACATCTAATCACTATCATCATCTGAAAAGGATAAATAATCATCCGTCTCACTGTCAATTTCACTATCTTCCCCATCGACAATACGATTACTTTGAGCACCCATATCTAGATCTACTTGTGCATTTGCCATATTAATTTGGTGATGCTCAACATCTAATCGACAAAGTTGAGTTATTGCTAAGTCTTCACCAACTACTAAAGTTGAATCATTGGATGAACTCTCTTGGTTTGGCTCCATGATCAAGATATTACCACCCTCAAAATCTTCAGATACTTCGTATATATCACGGTGGTGAACCCTTTGCACGACCTTCCAATGACCTCCACATTTGATATCATTTAAATAATACACTTGATTTGCTTGGTTTGCCAAAATGAATGGGTCATCATCATACCATATTTTAGAAGTGTCAATACACATGAGATCATACTCTTCCACCAACGATTTTTTTTTTTTTGGATTACATTAGAACCATTCACACCAAAATAATTGAACTTTATATCTAAAAGAGTAAAATATTTGGACCACATCCTTCAACACACCAAAAAAATCTAAATTGTCCCCATCATCAGAGGATGGTACACTGACCCCACTATTCTGAGTAGTTCTGCATAAATCATGGGACATCGTATGATATCAAATCTCATTTACTATGCATGCATCATATAGTTGAACTTCAGCATCAAGTCCCATTGCTAAATAATACAACTCATCTGTGATATTTGAATTTGTTAAATTTTTTAGCGTTACAATTTTATCCCTAAACCACAGTGGGAAATCTCGCTCGTGATTTTGCATCACTTGATCAGCATGAATCTTTTGGGACACAAGTTGTAGATGCTCACTGTATAAAACTTAATCAATTTAAACTCTGTGAATGAAATAGAATTAAAGTAATAACTTAATGTAAATACTTACTTTTGATATCGGTCGACTTCTTTACAATTGTTCAGACTGTACCAATGTACTTTTTTAAACAATGACAATGGTAATTTTAGACTTTGTTGGTTGCCAAAGACTCTTGTTTCCTGTGAGAAAACACTTAATTTGCATTTGATGGTTGGATATCTTTATTCCTTTCCGTCCTAGAAAAGCTTGTCTCAATCTGACTCATATATAACGAACTGAAAGTCAAGGTCTCATTTACAATATACCCCTCTGCAATAGATCCTTCAGGTCGTGCTTTATTATGAACATATTTTTTTAGCCTTCCCAAATATCGTTCAAAGGGATACATCCATCGTGACAAAATTGGCCTAGCCAACTTAGCTTCACAAGGTAAATGGATTGTCAAATGGACCATAATATCAAAAAATATCGGAGGAAATATCTGTTCCATCTTACACAATATTAGGACTATTTGCTCCTCCATTTTACATATGTCTACTGTGTGTAAAGATCTTGTAGTGATCTTTTTGAAGAAATCACATAGCTCAATCAGTGGCCTACATATATCCTTTGGGAAAATTTACGTACAACAACTGAAAGTATTCTTTGCAACAATACATGACAATCATGTGATTTTAGTCCATATATATTTCCTTCATTCGCATTCACATGTCTAGATATATTAGCAACATAACCATCTGGAAACTTAACTGATTTCAAAAATTGACAAAATTCACGCCTTTCTTCCAATGTCAACATGTAACTTGTATACGACTTCTTGAATTTGTCTCCTACCAACTGTAAATACAACTCACTTCTTATCCCCATATATTGCAAGTCTAATCTTGCTTTGAGAGTGTCCTTTGACTTTCCGTCTATATTTAATAATGTGCCAATTAAAGCATCATAGACATTCTTTTCAATATGCATCACATCTAAATTGTGTCTGAACTTTAAACCTGACCAATATGGTAACTCAAAAAATATAGACTTCTTTACCCAATTTGTATCATCCGAAGATCGCTGTCATTTTTTACTGAATAAAGGATGCTTACTGAATGTCACTTGGGGCAACGCGTTTAATTGCGCTAAAATCTCATATCCATTCATTAATAGTGGTGGTCCTTCTTTTTTAACCTCTCCATTGAAATCTTTATTTCTACGCCATGGGTGGTGCACATCCAAGAATCGACGGTGACATGTGTAGCATATTTTACTTCTTAATCCTTAAGATTTGGTTTCATTTAGACATACTAGACATGCCTTATAGCCCTTTGTGCTCCATCCAGAAACTGTTCCGTATGCTAGAAAGTCATGAATGATCCACATCACAGCAGCATGTAATTGAAATACTTGTTCAGTTGATGCATCATATGCTTCCACTCCGTCATCCTAGAGCTCCTTCAGTTCGTTTATCAAAGGTCGTAGGTATACATCTATCTCTTTGCCAGGTGATTTAGGCCCAGGAATTAAAAGAGACATAATCATATATGACATGGAAAGTCCAAGTCTTGTGACACAGGGAAGGCTTGTTACTTAGGCTTATTACTATGGAGTAAAATAAGCCCCTGTGGCACAGTGATTTAGACCCAGGAATTAAAAGAGACATAATCATATTCTTGTAACTAAAAATGGACCCCTCCCATTTAAGCCCTAACTTACCTTTACACCCTTTGGGCAACACTTTTCTTAACACCAGATCTCCTATTTGAAAAGAACGTGGTATCACTTTTTTATTATAAGCTTTCACCACTTGCGATATGTATTTCTCAGCATGATAAAAAGCTTGATTCCTTCTTTCCTCAATAAAGTCTAACTCCATATGCCGAGTCACTTCATTACTATCTGGAGTATAAGTTGTCACCCGACACTACAAAAAAATTGTTTTTTGGCGACGAAATTTAGCAACGAATTATTTTCGTTGCAAATCTGCAACAAATATAGCAACGAATCATAGGTTTTGTCGCAAATTTCTAACGAAATAAATTTTCGTCGGCAATTTGCGACGTAAAATAAATTTGTCACAAATTTCTGCAACGAAATTTGAATTCGTTGCACAAATTTGCGACGAATTTATTTTTTTGTCGCAAATTTGCGACGAAAATAATTTTCGTCGCATAATTTAGCAACGAATTAAGAATTCGTCGCAAATAATTGCAACGAATCCGTGATTCGTTGCAATTCTTTGCGACGAATCGACGATTCGTTGCAAAAAATAATATTAATATTAAAAAATAAATTAACGTTTTAAAAAGTTAAATTTTTTGCAAATTCTAGCAAATCTAATCGTGGATTCGTTGCTAAATTAAAATTATTAACGTTTTAAAAAGTTTAACTTTTTTTTTATAAAAAAGTTGCAACGAATCTTTGGATTCGTTGCTAAATTAAAATTATTAACGTTTTAAAAAGTTTAATTTTTTTTTATAAAATTTTTGCAACGAATCCGTGGATTCATTGCTAAATTAAAATTATTAACGTTTTAAAAAGTTTAATTTTTTTTTATAAATTAAAATTATTAACGTTTTAAAAAGTTTAATTTGTTTTTTATAAAAAATTTGCAACGAATCCGTGGATTCATTGCTAAATTAAAATGATTAACGTTTTAAAAAGTTTAATTTTATTTTTTATAAAAAATTTGCAACGATTCTTTGGATTCGTTGCAAATTTGCAACGAATCCAAAGATTCGTTGCAAATATTATTTAACTTTACCTTCCTCGTCGCGCAACCCTCAAATCCTTCGATTTTCCTTCGCCGCTTCTGACTTGTTCCGACCACGACTGTCGTCCGGCCACGGCACAGACCCGACACAAGACTCCTAGCCCGCCCCAGCCTAGGCCCGTGGCGCTTAGGTCGACCGACGCCACCACAGACTTCACACCGCCACCGCTTCTGGCGGCCGCAACGACCCTCCGCGCTTCACCACCACGGCGAGACCGCCTCCCTCCGCTGGGTTACACACGTATGATTGGTCTCGAGGTGTGGAAAGGGGTCGCAACGTGTTCCTCCCGGTTCCCCTCTTTGCTCCCTATACTTCGCGGCTTCCTTTCTCTTTGATCATGGAATCTGTATGCTATCTCTTTTGCTTCCGGATTTGATGCGTTTTTGCCAGCGGTTATGTCTCTTGAAATATCTTCTTTTTGCGATCGGTGATTACCGAGATCGTGGTCTCCATGGATCGGAGTTTGATTATCGGATCGTAAGTGAGAAGAATCAGAGAGATTCTTAGCTATGGATTCCTTTGGGGTTTGCGAAAATTGATTACCAGGGACTGAAAATGTGTTTCCATTTGCTTGATTTGGGAACTTTGTTTTTCTTGGATATATATGAAAATCAATCATATGGGCCATTTAGTATGAAGATCTACTACGGTTGTTTTTCTTGTTAAGTCGATAATTTCCTTGAATTGGAATTTGCTGATTGCTTAAGCATGAAGGATCCTGGGTTTTAGGGTAATTAAATCTTTTTCACTGAATTCCTAGTCTTTAATTGGGGCGATCGATATCAATATCCTGAGTTCTTGAGCTAGTAGTGAGGTAACGTAGACTTCAACAGTTTTGTCAAATCTCCCTTTGTCTATTAATCGAATTGCTTTGTCGATAAATGCCATTTGGATTTAATGTTTTTCTTCTACTTTGTACATATGTATCTACAAAATTGGTTATCCGATTTGTAACTCTATAACCAACACAATAGATCCAAACACTTTTAGGGAGCTCCCATTTCTTTGCTTGTTTTGTTTACTTATTGTGCTGGATTATACCCACGACTCATAAATACTCATTAAGCAATGACAATTTAACCTCTATCTCACCCCAGTATTGTACTATGGATGATCTGAGCTACATGCAAACAAATTATTGCTCGATTCATGATGTGGATTATAGCTTATTGATATTTTCTAAAAGTAGCTAATGAGTCATTGACAAGGAGTGAATTTGCATTCAAAATTTATATTGGGAGGACCATCTCCCTTTTTTTCTGTACTCTTATTAGTTAGCTTAGTGTCCATGTTCTGGGTATTGATCTGCTATGTTATTTTTTGTCCATCTTTGAATTGACTCCGCATGATATCTCAATCTTTGCTAGAACTATGTTTCCTGGTACCGGGATTTATCTGTACCATGGTAAAGGTTGGCTTATGAACATTCTTAAAGGTAAGTTACACGATAAACACATGCTACAATTTCATCAATGTCAATGTCTTTGTGTTAGAAAACTGAAAAGTTAGCCTGACCAATGTTAATAGCATCTACATTCAGATACTAATCTTTAGCTGGTGTTGGAAAAATCAGAATTGCTTATCCTATTTCTCATAGTATGTACTTGTGTAGACCTGCTTTGTAGGAAACAAAATTTACAATATTTTGATGAATATTGTCCTGTACGAGTATGAACTGCAAAAAACTTAATTGTCATTTAGGTGCCCAAGAAAGTCTTGAAGAAACATTACTAATAGATTTAGTGGCTCTTAATAAGTTTCAACTGGGATAATTCCTCAAGTATTTTAGCTAAAATTAATTTCATTTATATTCTACACATGTATAGTTAATTGTGAGTAAATGTTTCTTCGCTGTGCTAATTCCTGTGCATTTGTTTAGTGATATTCTGCAAAAAATCTTTGATGATGGTCAATATTTTTGGTGGTCTTGCTTTGTCTCTGATCTCTTTTTTTTTTTTTTGTGAGTAATTCAGTACTTGTGTCTCATCCCTGGTATTGTTTCTCTTTACTATACATCAGGATAAGGATCAAGGCCGTGATAGTCCACCCGACGGTAGTCGGTAGGCACCGATTAGGTCTCTGTCAGAGGTCGTGATCGCCAGGTAGCCGCCGACAGCCACCAATCGCCGGCTCGGAGACGCCCGCAGCCACCAGTGGTATAATTTTTTTTTTTTAAATCATTGTTATTTTTAATATTGAAATTTATATTATTGTTAATTTTCTGTGTTAATCTATAGTGGTATTAGAGTGGTATGATATAGGTTAATTGCGCCCGATGCATTTCATTCAAAATCATACTGGGACTCCAATGATATTACCATAATCTTGCAGATTTTTATGCCTGTGCCCAATTCATTGACACCTTAATTCCATGGTGGATAGCATAAGATAGTGAGATGTCTTTTTATAACAAAGGATAATGTATACTAAATGCAGTAATACATGAAAACATATTATATGTTATTATATCCTGATTTTGCAAACATTCAACTCATGTAACATATATAATATATCCTGATTTGTGAACTAACTGTATATTCGTACTATTGTAATTTCTAGGTGTTTATATTAATATAATTGATTGAAAACAGACATAATGCAGCGTGAAAGGAGTTGGATGTATAATAGGAATTTACCTGAACGTCGGGGTTTAACTGATGAATTTATGAGTGGGTTGCAAGAGTTTTTAAATTTCGCAGCTAGTAATGTTGAGTTTATGGATGGTAATCAGATAAGGTGTCCGTGCAGAAAGTGTCACAATGGTAGATTTTTACCGTCTAGCAAAGTTTCAGAGCATCTTTGTAGATTTGGATTCGTTGCAAATTACTATAACTGGACATGTCATGGTGAACCATTTATATCTGATGAAGTTTATGATAGACACAACACACAAGTCTCTAGGGATCAAAGTGATTATAATCAATTAAATCTATATCATAGGATGATATATGATGTAGCGGGCCCAAATTTGATTCCCCAATCACAAGGTGCAACTTCAAGTTGTCCTCCAACAATTGAGCAAATGTTTACTAATGCATCACCCTTGGAAGAGGTGCAAGTAACATATATCGGTCAGATGAAGCATATCTCAAATTTCAGGAGGTGTTGAGTGCTGCAGATGCACCTTTATGGGCTGGTTGTGAGACTCACACTAAACTATCGTTCACCGCAAGAATGTTGAATGTCAAGGCAGAGCATAATGTGTCTGAAGAGTGTTTTAATAATTTTGTTCAAGCTTTTGAAGAGGCATTGCCGCGTGATCATATACTGCCCAATAATTTGTACAGTATGAAAAAACTGATGAAAGAATTAGGTCTCCCAGTGGAAAGAATTGATGTGTGCAGAGATGGTTGTATGTTATATTGGGGAGATGATGCAGATGTGGATGTTTGTAAATTCTGTAATCAAGATAGGTACAAGAGCACTAGTAGAAGGCAGCAACGACGTAAATCATATAGTCAGTTGTTTTATTTGCCTTTAACTCCTAGGTTACAAAGGCTTTATGCATCAAAGACAACTGCTGAACACATGACTTGGCATGCAAATCATCGAACAGAAGAGGGACTAATGTGTCATCCATCAGATGCAGAGGCGTGGAAATATTTTGATAGAACGTATCCTGATTTTGCGAAGGAGACTCGAAATATTAGGTTAGGTCTCTGTGCTGACGAATTTGCTCCATTTGGTATATCAGGAAGACACTACTCTTGTTGGCCAGTTATATTAACTCCGTATAATCTTCCGCCTGGGATGTGCATGAAAACACCGTATATGTTTTTAACATTGGTTGTGCACAGCCCAAAAATCCGAAGAAGTTAATAGATGTTTATATGCAACCATTGATTGCGAGCTAAAACAACTATGGGATGAAGGTTTTCCTACATACGGCGTTCATACTAATCGGATGTTTTGTAATGAAGGCTGCTCTTCTTTGGACCATAAATGACTTTCCGGCTTATGGTATGCTATCAGGTTGGAGTACTGCAGGGATCTTAGGATGCCCAATATGTATGGAGAGATCAAAGTCGATTAGATTGAAGCATGGTAAGAAGCCAAGTTATTTTGATTGTCACAGACAATTTTTACCACTAAATCATAATTTCAGAAGGAATAAAGATGAATTCACTAGGAATCGAATTGAAAGAACACCTCCGCCATTGAGATTGACTGGTCAAGATATTTGGTACAGAGTTCTTCACTTTCCATCTGTTATTGAAGAGCCACATGGTACAACTTATGAATATGGAAGCAACCATAAATGGACCAAACGAAGTATATTTTGGGAGTTACCGTATTGGTTTAGTAATTTGATTCATCATAATCTCGATGTTATGCATATTGAGAAGAATATTTTTGATAATCTGATAAATACAGTGATGGATATCACCGGAAAAACAAAAGATAATCTGAATGCAAGAAAAGATATGCGACTCATTTGCAAATGACCCACCCTTGATGTTGATGAAAATAGTAGAGGACTAAAACCAAAGGCAGTTTATACATTGAATAAGGAACAGAGACGTGTTGTTTGTGAATGGTTGAAGCCATTGAGATTTCCTGATGGGTATGTTTCTAATCTTGGGAGATGTGTCGATATAAAGGAATGCAAATTGATGGGTTTGAAAAGCCATGATTGTCATATATTCATGGAAAGACTTATTCCTATTGCCTTTAAAGAACTCTTACCGAATTTTGTCTGGGGTGCCATTACAGAGTTAAGTATTTTTCTTCATGATATATGCTCAACAGTTTTGGGATATTCACACATGGAGAAGTTAGAGAGAGACATTCCAATCATTTTGTGCAATTTAGAAAGGATTTTTCCGCCTGCATATTTTGATTCAATGGAACATCTTTTGGTTCACTTGCCATATGAGGCCAAAGTTGGAGGACCAGTTCATTATCGATGGATGTATCCTTTTGAAAGGTATAATTTGCATATTCTATACTTCATTAATATTGCATAAAAATGTTTAATTTGTTTATAAATTCATTTCTAATACAATTTGTTATATTACAATCAGATTCCTATATCATTTGAAGAAAAAAGTGAAAAATAAGGCACATGTTGAAGCCTCTATTGTGAATGCATATATTGTGGAGGAAGTAACAACTTTTGCATCATATTATTTTGAGCCTCACGTTCAGACCAAAAGACGGAAATCCAGAAGGAATGATGAAGGTCCTGTCGATCCCAATTTGAATTCATTCTCAATTTTTAATTATCTTGGTCGACCAAGTGGACCGTGTAAGCAACGATACTTAACTGATCAAGAATGGCGGGCAGCCCAGATATATGTTTTACTTAATTGTCCAGAAGTATCGCCATATTTCGAGTTAGTATATATTTCCTATTTCTTCGTCAAGTGTTAATTTGTTTATGTTATAATACAATTTTTTATTATAGGATTTTCCAAAACTTATATTCTGAAATCCAGACACGTGACTTTGATCACTTCTGCGATCAGGAATTTGCACCATGGTTCAAATCATATGTAAGCAGTTTTAATTACCTCATTTTTGTTTACACATATCTTAACTTTTAAATAAATATCATTTTCATTTGAATATAGGTTTATGCTAATCAAACTCACGTTGAGCAAGAATTGCTAATCCATCTATCATGGGGTCCAAAAGCTATGGTACGCACTTGGCCAGCATATTTCATAAACGGATATAATTTCCACACTCAAGAATATGGAAATGGAAAGAGTACAATGAATAGTGGAGTATGTGTTCAGTCTTCCAATGATGGAGGTGCAAGCAATGAATTTTATGGTTTGCTGGATGAAATTATAGAGATTGATTATCCTGGTCCAGAAATGCGAGTTATCTTATTTATTTGTCGCTGGTTTGACCCCGTCAGAGGGATGAAGGTGCATCCACAGTATAATTTGGTTGAAATAAATCATAAAAGATTTTATAAGAGATATGAACCATTTATTTTGGCACAACAAGCGATTCAAGTTTTCTATGCTCCATATCCTAGTTTGAGGCGTGACAAAAATGAATGGTGGGTCATTTGAAACAAAAGCACGGAAAAAATTGAAGAGCGCTGGCAAGACATATATCAACAAGACAAAGTTACAAATATGTTTCATCGAGGAATATATAATTCCAACGTTACGAGATCAGAGTAGTGATAGCGTGGATCTGAAATTGATGATAATGATGAGGAGGAGGAGGGGGAGGAGGAGGAGGGGGACGAGGAGGAAGAGGAGGAGGAGACCGAGGATGAGGATACTGATGAGGATGAGGAAGATGATAATGAGGACTTTGAAATTTGACGTCTAGGGTACGTTTTTTTATATATAATTTTAGTTTTAAACTATAATTTTACAAATTTTCTTAGCTCAATTATTTGTTTATATAATGTCTCATTGTTAAATTTATATCTTTTGTTTTTGTATGTTTTGTATTTTTTGTTCTTATAGGTTATCAGTGGTGAAATCATCGTAGCTTAGCGCAGTCGCAGTCTCTCATATCTTCATTATGCATATTGTAAGTTTTTCATGTTCTTCATTAAGCATAAAAGTTTTATTTTCTTTATTCTAATTTTGTTTTTGGTTGATAGTTTCGACGTGGTGGACAGAGACGACAGAGTACTAGTAGTGGCGGTGATCCACCGCGGCGACTATACCTACTTGCCCTCCGATCTTCGGACCTTCACATGATCGCACGATACCATCTCATTCAGCGCACCCTTCCTCCCATTCTGATTCACCTGTATCCGCCAGACACTCCTCTACTGAGAACATCGAAAGTCGACCATATATATTTCCGATGGGAGATTCGTAAGTAATATAAGTATTATAATTTTTAAACTATGTTAATTATTTATTCAATTTTTTTTCACTTTATCGTAGGTTTGAAAATTCTGTACCTGTTATTCGCGAGATCAATAAAATCATGAATAACCATTGGAGAGGAGATTCTTTGTCATACTCGAGCACGCCAGGACCTACAAAAGAATTATGGTGGTGCGAGTTTCAGGTATAATTGATTCATTTTATATATTAAATAAATGATTATATAATCAATTGTTTTATTTCCATCTCAGCGGAGATTTATTTGGGACCCTACTCAAGACTTGGAAGTTAAAAGAATTTTTAAAAAAAATGTGGCGATCATATCCGGCATGTATTGAGTCATGCCAAAAATCGAAAAAACCCGCCTGTGTCACGTCAGAAAATTGGAGTAAAATCTCCAATTATTGGCAATCTGATGAAAGCAAAAAAAGAAGTCAACAGAATAAATTAAATCAAGCTTATAATTCTGGAGACTTATCTGCAACATATGCGGGAGGATCTATAAATATCGAGGAGCATTCACGTAGATTGGTAATTTTTAAATTCTACAATTAGTTTTTAATATATTTCAGATTATTATTTTATTTCTAACATTCTTATATTTAGTCTAAGGAATTGGGAAAGGAGCCGGAATTTATAGATACTTTCGTTCGCACTTTCCAAAAAAAAGATAAGACTTGGAGTGGAGATAGAGCTCGAGCAGTTAAGGTTTGAATTAATCTTTAAACTTACTTTATAACTTTATTTCTGTTAGTTATGTAAATGCTCTTATTTAAATTTTAATTTTGTGTAGGAGAGATATGATCAGTTATCCTCATCTCAGAGAATTTCAGGAGATGACGGTGATACTGAGGGATCTGAGCCATCTGTTAGTAATAATTTGGATTTATGGCTTGAGGCGAGTGGAGGATCAAAAGGGGGAAGGATATTAGGTATGGGTTCTCTAAGTAGAATGCATAATGCTCCTCGTAGATCTATTTCTTCTACTCCACCAGCAGTAGCGGCACAGATACATAACTTAACTGAGGAGGTTAGCAATTTGAAGGGCATAATACATGAAAGAGATCAGCAAATCCTAGAAATACAACAACAAAACTCACAAAGGGATCAAGAAATGATAGAAATGCGACGACAACAAGCCTTTCTTATGCGACAGTTTCAGCAATTTAGTTCTGGTCCCAGTCATATTCCTCCGAGTCTTGACGATGATGGTGGCGACGATGATGATATTGTATGCATGTTTTTAATTAATACTTTTAAAAAATTTTAGTTTATTGAGTTTGTTTATTTTGCTTTAAACAGGAATGATCGATGAAGTTAATCCCTATGGCGGTTTTCTACCTTCACATCATTGTAAGTCTTTGCATATTTATTTTCGTGTTAGTATATAGTTTTTTTTTAATGTATGATACTTTTTTTTTGTTTCTTTTCTAATGCAGGTAGAAAAATATCGGCAGAGCTTACCAGATTCTCTTTTCTTTTTTCTTTCCTATGTGTTTAGATCTTTTGTAGACATTGTTATTTGAATATCAGAACTATGTTGATGTTTGAAATGTTGTAGAACTATGTTGATGTTTGAAATGTTGTAGGATATAACTTTTTATTTGGAATGTTGTATTGTTCTTAACTGATTGTGTTGCTTTGTATTTATTTGGATATGATTGAATATTATTTTGTTCTATTGAATGTGTGTGTGTTTTGTTTGTATTGAATGTATTTATTTGGATATTAGAACTTTTTGTGTTTTGTTGTTTGTGTGTGAAAATTTGTATATACAATAGAATATCGAAATGGATGAAATCTGTTAAAAAAAAATTTTATTTAGCGACAAAAATATAAATTCGTTGCAAAATTCTGAGAAATCTGCGACGTCTTTTGCGACGAATTAAATTTTCGTCGCAAATTAGCGACGAATTTAGCAACGAATCCAACTTGCGACGACCTTTCCGACGAATTTTGCGACGAAATTGGCGATGAAAATTAAATTCGTCGCAAATTTTTGCAACGAAAAAAATTAGTCGCAAAATATTGAACTTTGCGACGAATTTTACGACGAATTTAGCGACGAAATTTGCGACGAATTTATATTAGTCGCAAATTTACCAACGAATTTCTTCTTTCGTCGCAAAAATTTCCAACGAAAAAATTAATTCGTCGCAAAATTTGGTTTTTTGCGACGAATTTAGCGACGAAATTGGCGATGAAATTTGCGACAAATTTGTATCAGTCGCTAATTTTCCAATGAATTTCTTATTTCGTTGCGAAAATTACCAACGAAAAAATTAATTCGTCGCAAATTAGCGACGAAATTTTAAATTCGTCCCTAATTTTCGTCGCTAAAATTCGTCGCAAAAATTCGTCGCTAATTTTGTCGCTATTATTTGCGACGCTTTATTCGCAACAAAAATATTTTTGTCGCTAAATTCGTCGCTAATTTATTTTGCAACGAATTTTATTTTAAAATTCGTCGCTAAATTCGTCGCTAATGACTGTTTTTTTTGTAGTGCGAGAAGATTCCACCCCTATCTCAATAGTTAATACTGCCTCCATATTATATACCATACTGAAAGGAGTTACCCCTATAGCCCTCCTAGGAGTAGTGCAAAAAGACCACAACACATTAGGCAACTCCTCTACCCAACTACCTCCCACATGCTCTAATTTAGTTTTCATCCCGTACACTAGTTCTCTATTAGTAACCTCAGTCTATCCATTACTCTGAGGATATGCTATTGACATGAATACTTGCTCAATCTTAAAATTATGACACCATTTTGCCAACTTTTTACCTTGAATTATCCTCCATTATCTAATACTAATCTCCTAGGTATACCAAAATGACACACTATATTCCTTCATAAAAATTTTAACACCTTTTGCTCTGTGATATGAGCTAGAAGCTTATCTTCTACCCACTTAAAAAAAATCAATAGGCACCAACAAAAACTTTTTCTGAGCAGTTCCAACTAGAAATGTCCCTATAATTCCATACCCCATTGATCAAAAGGATAAGATGATGCAACTGACTTAATGTATTCAATCGGCTGATGCTATCAATTTTGATGCTTTTGACAACTTTCACACTATTGCACTAACTACACAACATCCTTCATTAATGTAGGCCAAAAATATCCGGCCAACAACACTTTCCGAGCCAATGATCGACTACCTATATGACTTCCACAAGCTCCTTCATGTATTTCTCGCAGTACATAATTTTCCTCTATCCTCCCTAAACATCGCAACAAAGGTCCGACACTAGTTCTTTTATATAAAACCCCTTTCAATACACAAGTGAGTAACTTGTTGTTTAAATTGCTGAGCACATATAGGATCCCCGGGCACCTTGTTTGTTAGGGCAATCAACTCATGGATGATGTGTTTTAATGTATGTGGCAAAGGTTTAAGTTAGGTTGTTTTGTGGATTTGATATATGTGTTTAAGTCATGCAAAACTTAGTAATTCACACATGGCTAGTGTGACAAAGCATTGGCAAGATCACCATCTCATGACTCGGTCCTTGAGTCGGTGAAGGACGACATTGCAAAGTCGTGTGCTTGGTGCATCCGAGGAACTGTCGGATGAGGAGCATTGGAGTGAAGCCAAAGGAAGTAGACTTCAAGGTGAGACGTGAAGGATGGCAATGCGAAGCCGTGCACTTGGTGCATCCGAGGGACATGGCTAGACGAAGAGAACTTCAAGGCGAGGGACTCCAAGGGAAGATGAGAGTGAGCGATTGTAACTCGGGATGGGGTAGCTCATAGGTGAACTTGGCCGAATGGCTAAGTCAAGTGTCGGATGCTTAACCAAAGGTTTGTTTGAGGGTTTTCCCGACATCAGTTGACTACTATGATATGGCAAATGATCAAGACTTGACCGTGTTCGAAGTCTAGTTTTCAGTCAATGAACGCCAAGGGTGATAAATGATCGATGGGCAAGGTTTTGCTACTAAGCTTTGCGGTCGAAAGTGATCTCGCTGACCACTGAGTTAGCTTCCATCACCATCGATGGGAAGATCACCGATCGATGTGGGAGTCGTTGGTTGGCATCCAACGTGGATGAAGCCATTGCGAGGCAACGACTATAGAAGCAGTCGACTGATGGCTTCATCAGTAGACTGCTCAGTGTCCAACGGGAAGAATGACTTCTTCTCTATAAGAAGGGGCCTTGGGTCACTTGGGATGGTTAATGCTTAACTTCTAAACATCTCCCAAGTGCCCAACACGTTTTCAATCCTCTTCCTTGAGCTTATTTCAATCATATTGTAAGAGGATTGATTCTTGTGTAAGAAAGGTTACCTTCACCTAGCTTTGTGCAAAGGAGAGATTAGTGGATTGATTAAGGAGTGATTCACCTTGGAACTAATCGGGTCATGGACTAGTGGCAAGGGTCGTGAACCACGTTACGCACTTGTGTTAGCATTTGTCTCCTTTCTTATTGCTTTGTATTAATTGTTTTACTTTATCATTACATTTTCCGCTACGCTCATAGTACTTGTAGATGATTAAGCGACGAACGATCTTTATCTACGATAAAGGGCTATTCACCCCCCTCTAGCCGGCCACCGATCCTCCAACAAATGATATCAGAGCGAGGAGATTATCACCGGACTCACCGCCGCTACAATCAACTACAATGGCCAGGTCCAACATTCATCCACCCAAATTTGAAGGAGAATTGTAAAATATGAAAAAAAAAAAAAAAAAAAAGTTATGTGGATTAACCCTTTAATTAATTTGGTTTGATTAGTGGGTTAATTGGGTCTAATTAGTGATTGGGTTTGAGGATTGGGCTATTGGGCTGAAATTGGGCTTGAACTGGATTGGGTCAAAGCAGATTTGGTTAAACTTGAGCTAACTTAACCAATTTGGTCAATTTAGGTTAGCTTGGCTTAACCATAAGAAGTCGATTAACATCATCCGAACCCAATTCACCGCAAATTTTCTTCTCTTCGTCAAAATCCCAATCGCGCGACCCGCGATTTCTCCGTTTCCCCTTTCTTACGCGAGTTCTACCGACGATGCCGTCGATCCCGACGCGCGACTTCCCGATAGCACGCGACGTCGCCACTCCTTCGGCCATCGCCGCCGCGAGCTCACCGCCCGACCTTCACTCGCGCGATCGGGCGATCTTCACTTGTTTCCACCGAGAGCCACCGCCGTCAGGCCGACCCCGGTGGGTGATCCACCGAGGGAAGAGGTCGACCAAGCTTCGTCGGGTTTGAATCGGGTGAGGGATTGCGTTGGGAGCTAATAGTCGACAACGGTGCTATCAAGTCGCCGATCACCGGGCTTCGCGAGTTCTATCAAAACTGTAAGTGGTCGATCGCCTCCTCGAGTCGAACAAGATCTTTCCCTTACTTGTGTTCCTTTGCCACGCCTTCGATTTTGAAGGGAGAGGGGTAGCACCGCTGAGCAGAGTAGATCGAGGAAGAGGAGATTGGTGTCGTCACTGACCGCGCCAAAGGTATAGGGTGGGTTGTGTTGTGAGCCTCGCTTGCCGCAGAGCTTGAGTCGGGATTCGAGATCCGACCTGTGGGGGTGGTAGCCGATCTGTGCGTGTGGGACGAGAAGGTGAGCTAAATTGCAACTCTAATTTAGTTGTTGTTCAGATTTGTGTGTTGATTCATTGGTTGGTTTTGTAGCGATGAGTGGGGGAGACAAGGTGAGGAAGTCACGATACGGTTTGAAACAAAGATGTTATTTAATTAGTTCATTGTTGATCTAGTTGATTTCCTTAGCTGTTGGTTGGGGAGTTTATAATGGTTGGGTTGTGGATTGCGTTGGAAGGTGAAATCTTTCACTGTTTGAGTTTGTGGGTTTTGTGGATTTTGATGTCGATTTATCTATGTAATGTGTCGACCGTGGGTGGAAGGACGAGGCATATTGGATTCTTCCACGATCCGTTTCGCCGTGATGGTCTTCGACCAATTGTCTTCAAGGGAAGTTCGTGATCGATTATGAGTGTTATTTAGATATATTTACCTTAATTGATCTTGTGGATGTCGTGATCTATTATGAGTTGGGTTAGGATGTATCAGATTGGGATGCTCGAGTTTTAGCTCGTAGTCGAGGGAAGGATGCAAATATAGAAACGATGTAGTCTCTAGTTCGTATATTGGTCGGACACTTGTACTTAATCATTGCTTGCTATTATGTGCATGGGATACGAAGCAGGTCCACGACCGTGAGGATTATTTGAGCTTCGTATCAGGTGGGTAATATCTACCTGGTCCGGTAGTTTTGATCAATTCCAGTGCATGATCTTGGATATATATGTTTATACCTGTTTACCTTAAATCCACTCATGTTAATCATATGCTTGTACTGCCTTGACCTTTGAGATATAAACTCTGGTACTTCATTGATTATCTAGCTCGGATAGGAACTATAAACCCTATTATGTATTAGTTGATAGATGTTCAGTAAGTACATGTGGTTAGGGTTATCTTTGTGACTTCAGATTGGTTTACTGTATTACATCACTAGGGTTAGGTGATGGTTTGGATTATGGAGTCGATTGTTATATCATATCCGTATTAGTGGTGCATTTATGATGGATCTAGTTGTCTGTGCATAGATAATTGTATGGTTGCCAGATGTGACCAGGACTAGAAGTCCTAGTGTGATGGTATATCCATTAGGATTGTATGTCGTATGGTTATATGGATGGTCGATTGTATATCGCCATCGACTAGAGGTTTTAGCGTGGTTGTCTGGCGATGCGAGTATGACTCTTTATACGATAGAGAGAGTCTTATGGATTGTAGTCCTTGCATAGTTGACTTTTAGTTGACCAGGACTCCCAGTGGGATAGGGAGTGTCGCGAGGATACATGTATGGAGCTATGCATCATCACATTGCATGCATGCTGTTGACTGGGTCTCACTTGTGGATTGAGACAAGTCATCAGTCATCCTGCCTCCCCGGCCACTCGGGGTAGTGGTAGCAGGGTTGAGGGCAGAGCATTGGATGTGCAGCGCTCAGCCACTATGGATGGTGGTAGCCGGAGATGCGACCGCCATGCAGAGTGGTGTTAGCACTCGCCACTATAGATGGTGGTTGTGTGGTGCATTGTCCTGCGCGGCGTTTGTCTACTCATGGGTAGAGACAGTGTGGCTTGCAGCAGGGGCCCCTAGGAGTAGTTAGCTTTTTACGCTTATACACTACTCAGTCATACTACCCAACTCGGCCACTCGAGAGTGGTGGCAGCTGGAGTCGGGCTAGTTGTCATTTGTCGTGCCACCCTGGCCACTCTGGGGTCGTGGTTGGACGGGTCCGCAGCATGACATGACCATGCATATGCATTGCTGATATATATGTATGCATGTATTTGATATATGTTTTACATATGCCTGTGAGATGCTGCATTTGATTGAGCTATGATTGTTGCACATGCTTGTACATCATGATACATGCCATTTGCATTTTATTTACTGCTATGTGTTGAGCATGATACATGCGTTGATTCAGACTGTTATATGCATTTGATTAGCATCATGTCATTATGTGGTACGGACCGGGTTATTATACAGGTGATCATATACTGTTCATATGTCTGAGTATTGGTCAGGTATAGGATTGACCTGGTACATTATATGGGTTATGTTATGGTATATCTGTCAGGATGATATAGCTTATGGTGTTATGCGTCCGTACGTTGGTACATTATTTTATGTTCAGTTGAGCAGTTTAGTATATACATTGCGTATGACTTTACTGTAGTTACTTGTTATTAGAGTTGGATAGGACTGTATGTCTATTGGACTCATGCTGTATACCTGTAGATCTTCACATGTATACTTGTAGATTTCTTTACCCTATATGTTCGTGCACTTTCTATATATTACCCCTGAGTTTATACTCACCACCCCTGGACCCTAGGTTTTTCTGTCGCCCAGATAACAGGTAGAAGATTTCTTGGACGTTCGGAGCTCCGCCAGCTGATCCTATCTCACACCGGACGAATGGACATGTTTTTCGTATTGTTGTATTTCTACGGATTATCGTTTTGTGGTTTTAACCTGTATTATTTCCGTATCTGTGATATACGGACGTGTTGTATGTATTTGACTTTCGATGTGACTTCTATTATGTTTCTCGTTGTGTCAAGTCACCCGAGTGCACGATTAGGGTCATTGTATATTGTTTTATCCATTGTATGTTTCATTGCATTTTTATATGTTGATATCTGTGTATATCATATTGTTGTTGTGGGCCTACGGGCCTTGTATTAACCCGATATGTTGCCACGTACAGGGGAGATGTCGTCCGTTTACTTTTCGGCACGGCATACTCTCGGGGCGTGACAATTTTATTGGTATCAGAGCCCTAGGTTGCGAAGTCCATTTTCGGATTTTTATTTCGTTCAAACATCGAGTTTTTCTTTACTCAGTTTTGTTTTGTGAGTTCTGGGATCTGGCTGTTGCGGATATCTCCGAGCTACAAGGATTAAGGTATGTTAACTGTTATTACATATCCTTCTGTTGGCTATGCATTTAGTTGCTTATAACAGTGCATGACTTGTAGTATATTAATTAGTATTCGTAACCGTGGTTTGAGTTTGACCACGGGAACGATATGTTGAGGTTATTGGATATGTACCTGCTATCGAAAAGCTAATTACCTTTGAGAGCCGACTGATACCGAGTCAGAAAGCAGAGATTAGGTAGTCACATCTCTTATGGAGATCAAGGAGTTCAATCTTAAGATTTCCACTAATTATGTTAGTCAGATCATTACCTATGGGGTAATGAACTGCGCGAGTACACTATTGCTGATGCAGATAGTAGAGGATTAGTTTGGAGATATTCATAGAGATTTTGATCTCTGAATTGGTCGTTCTAGGTTGTATAACGTCGAGGGTACTTTTGAGTACTTAACTCGTATTATACAGAGGAAGCTAAGTTAGCTGCATACCATTATCCGGATCTAGCCGGTACTTGGTGGAAGATATAGGAAATAACCTACGGGAAATAACGTATCACTTAATCACAGTTCAGTGATGTTGTGAGATAGTATTTCCTTACGTCATCTTTTTTTGACTCATCGTCAGAGAATTCTTGAGCTTCAGGTTGGGTGATCGTCTGGTGACGAAAGTACCATGCAGTCGTTACGACCATTTAATAGCTCGAGAATGTGATTGGGTTGGTTTTGGCCACCCACAGTAGTTATTGCTGACATCTTTATCGATGTTTGGATCTCCTACCAGATCCTACCGAAGTGTATTAGACCGAGTCATGTGTATAGAAATGACTCAGAGTAAGTATTTTAAGAGTTGGAGATTTGATAAGCAGATATTGCGAGTCAAATTATTGGAATTAGAAGTCTCCAAATGTTGGATAAAAAGGAGCAAGATTAAAGTCGTAAGTCACGAGCGACTATTGTAGAGTTTTCCGATCATAGAAGAGCGATCAGATTGTCACCTTCTCATGTTTATCGCTGAACTCAGAGGAAAGACTAAAGGAGATTTGTGTGCAAGGCGGTTATTTACGAGACACAGAGTCGATTATCCGATGACCATTGTATCTGCTTTCTACTATAAGCAAAGTATCTACGAGGAGAGTATGTATTTTGAAGACTCAAATAAGACTATGGATGATGCTTTCGAGCGGATGATCCACAACCTCGAAAGCCGAGATTATTACGTAAGATTAGGTTATCACATCGCAGAATCTACTACCCGTATATAGTTGGAGTTCTTTGATACTTTCATCCTAAGAAGTAAGTTACTCAAGATCACCAAGACATCTTAGAAGACTCAGACGCTCGCATAACAATTGTTACCTTCCTGCACGACAACCGTACCTTCCTGCACGTGGTTATGCCTTATACAAAGGAGAGATTTACGATGATGGTCGATCTATGCAGATTCTTCCATTGCCTATACCTTTCACAGAGTTGGAGCGCATACGATGTTGACAGCTTCTTCAAGATATTTACATGACGATGATGTATCTTTTGCTAACAATAGTGTTTACCATCTCCATGCGTTGTTTCAGATTTGTATCTCGCCCATAGCTTGATTTGCCTCCATGATAGCTTTGAACCTACATGAGCTCACCGGCCCGCAATGTATGTCGACAAGTTTACATGATTACTCGAGAAGAAGTATAGAAGACCAAGGATCGGTCCTTCGGGTATTACTTTAGGTTATCCTATTTACGATATATCGAGAGATACGTAGTTTAAGGTGTATCTTTGTCTAGAACATTCTTGGATAGGGTTCAAGGGTTTCTATTGACTTGTGCGTTGGTAATTTTCTCACCGTCGGTGAGATGTTGACTAAAGAACCAAGAAGTCAAGGGATACCTTTAGCCTTTGCTAGACATACCTCTACTATAGACATATCCTTACGGATAGTTGGATTGTTAGAGCCTTGGTATACTAGGACTCTCGGATGTACGTATAACTGAGAGTATTCGGATATAGTTTCGGATGAACTCTCGGGCTTGCCACTGCATGGGTAAATAGGAAAATGCAATGGGAGGGTGATTTCGAGAATAGTCCTGATAATTGGGACCTTATACCGGGAGATGATTTTATGGGTATCAGTGTTGCTAAACACTATGGGAGATTTATCTGCCTCGTGTTTCTTCTTGAGAAGACTTGTAACTCTTGTTAGAAGAGAGTCGACCTTGAGTTTATGCATCGATTATCGGCGATTGGAATGCAAAGAGTTGAGAATGAGTATCCTTTGTTAGGGATAGATGATTTGTTTAGATCAGCTAAATGACACCTGTGTATATCCTAGGGTTGGTCTACGACTGGAGGTTTGATATTGTAACGACTTAGTGTCATATAATTATCATTGTCGGTGTGATGATTGAGCTATCGTAGCTTAGAGTAAAAGGATGCAGGTGTGTGGAAGATGACATTTCATACTTGGTATGAATTTTAGGAGATGTTGATAATGTTGTTAGACTTATTAACGATTTAGTCGTTCATGGATTTGGAGGAATCAAGTACTCTTGGAGTATTTGAGATCGATTGTCATAATATCTGTGGAGGATATATTTATGGATATTTTCCCAATCTTAGGGGAAATTGTGGTGTTCCTAGATTGATTTGGTATTTACCAGAGATGAGAATAGGATGTTCTAGCGATACTATATCGTCGACTTGTTGGACCAAGAAGCTGATGGGAATCAACTGGTCTGAAGTGTGTGAAGCTAGGTTTCAGGGCCTAGAAGGTGGCTGACTTTTGTGTCAGTGATAGTTAATCCGTCCGATATGGATGGAAGGGTATTGTACATAGATGCAATATGTCAAGGATTAGGAGCGATCCTGATGCAGTTAAAGGAGACGTATGTTATGTGTATGCTGGTTGAGAAACCAGCGAGATTAGTCATTATAGTCTTCCAGTTACTTTCAGTTCTGGGTGACAGAATGAATTTTTGGACATGAGATTAATTTCTCTTGTGAGAATAAATCTCCACCCCTGGGAAGGATGGTGGTTCCCAGAGTTGCATTCGCTTTAGGAAGAGTTGTTTCAGGAGACTCTTCATTCGAGAGTGATGATTTATTCGGAGTGTATCCGAAAATAGTGAGTATTGAGACGTTCATGTTGGTGGAACAATATATGGGACACGGTTGATTTCGTAGTTGATGTTGGGTATGCCAACAAGCAAAGGTGGAATATTGTGATCGGTAGGGTTTCGTACCGTGATGAAGTGAGAGCCTAGTATGTTAGACTGTGTTGGGAGATTATCTAGAATTCGAAAAGAACTTGATCAGATTTGGGTAGTCGATGATCGATTAGCTAGGTTCGCTCATTTTCTTCCGAGCCGTAAGATGGACTCCATTGGATCGCTTGATGGAATTATATCCATGGGGCATCCTTGGGTATCATTTCTGATAGTGATTCATGATTCACCTTACGATTCTGGTAAAGTCTTCCATCAGTTATGAGTCTAGAACTCCACTTTGGTACAGTTATTTACCTTGTAATAGGTTGATTGAGATTGTAGGAGAGCTGGAATATAATATTCGAGCTTAGAACCCCACTTAGTCAGTTGAGGTGTGACTTTGCAACATATACTTTATAGGGTTATTGTGACATCTCGACTCAGAGACATGAGTCAAAATTGGGGACCAAATTTTTATAAGTGGGGAGAATGTAAAATAAAAAAAAAGTTATGTGGATTAACCCTTTAATTAATTTGGTTTGATTAGTGGGTTAATTGGGTCTAATTAGTGATTGGGTTTGAGGATTGGGCTATTGGGCTGAAATTGGGCTTGAACTGGATTGGGTCAAAGCAGATTTGGTTAAACTTGAGCTAACTTAACCAATTTGGTCAATTTAGGTTAGCTTGGCTTAACCATAAGAAGTCGATTAACATCATTCGAACCCAATTCACCACAAATTTTCTTCTCTTTCACAAAATCCCAATCGCGCGACCCGCGATTTCGCTTCTTTCTTACGCGAAGTTCGCGACGATGATGCCATCGACGCCGCAGCCTTTCCCGATAGCACGCGACGCCGCCCACTCTTCGTCATCGCCGCCGCGATCTCACCGCCTCCGACCTTCACTCGCGCGATCGGGCGATCTTCACTTTGTTTCCACCGAGAGCCACCACCGCTGGCCGACGCCCGGGTGATCCTACCGAGGGAAGAGGTCACCAAGCTTCTGGTTTGAATCGGGTGAGGGATTGCGCTGAGCTAATAGTCGACAACGGTGCTATCAAGTCGCCGATCAGGTCGGGCTTCGCGAAGTTCTATCAAAATCGTAAGTGGATGATCGCCTCCCTTGAGTAACAAGATCTTTCCTTACTTGTGTTCCTTTGCCACGCCTTCGATTTTGAAGGGAGAGGGGTAGCAGGCTGAGCAGAGTAGATCGAGGAAGAGGAGATTGGTGTCATCCTGACCGCGCCAAAGGTGTATAGGGTCGGGTTGTGTTGTGAGCCTCTGCTTGCCGCAGAGCTTGAGCCGGGATTTGAGATCCGACTGTGGGGTGGTAGCCGATCTGTGCGTGTGGGACGAGAAGGTGAGCTAAATTGCAACTCTAATTTAGTTGTTGTTCAGATTTGTGTGTTGATTCATTGGTTGGTTTTGTAGCGATGAGTGGTGGAGACAAGGTGAGGAAGATGCTGATACGGTTTGAAACAGCATGTTATTTAATTAGTTCATTGTTGATCTAGTTGATTTCCTTAGCTGTTGGTTGGGGAGTTTATAATGGTTGGGTTGTGGATTGCGTTGGAAGGTGAAATCTTTCACTGTTTGAGTTTGTGGGTTTTGTGGATTTTGATGTCGATTTATCTATGTAATGTGTCGACCGTGGGTGGAAGGAGGAGGCATATTGGATTCTTCCGATGATCTGTTCTTGCCGTGATGGTCTTCGACCAATTGTCTTCAAGGGAAGTTCATGATCGATTATGAGTGTTATTTAGATATATTTACCTTAATTGATCTTGGGGATGTCGTGATCTATTATGAGTTGGGTTAGGATGTATCAGATCGATGCTCGAGTTTTAGCTCGTAGTCGAGGGAAGGATGCAAATATAGAAACGATGTAGTCTCTAGTTCGTATATTGGTCGGACACTTGTACTTAATCATTGCTTGCTATTATGTGCAGGTTTGGGATACGAAGCAGGTCCACGACCGTGAGGATTATTTGAGCTTCGTATCAGGTGGGTAATATCTACCTGGTCCGGTAGTTTGATCAATTCCAGTGCATGATCTTGGATATATATGTTTATACCTGTTTACCTTAAATCCACTCATGTTAATCATATGCTTGTACTGCCTTGACCTTTGAGATATAAACTCTGGTACTTCATTGATTATCTAGCTCGGATAGGAACTATAAACCCTATTATGTATTAGCTGATAGATGTTCAGTAAGTACATGTGGTTAGGTTATCTTGTGACTTGATTGGTTTCATCGTATTACATCACTAGGTTAGGTGATGGTTTGGATTATGGAGTCGATTGTTATATCATATCCGTATTAGTGGTGCATTTATGATGGATCTAGTTGTCTGTATAGATAATTGTATGGTTGCCCGTATGTGACCAGGGACTAGAAGTCCTAGTGTGATGGTATATCCATTAGGGATTGTATGCCTGTGTATGGTTATATGGATGGTCGATTGTATATCGCTACTGACTAGAGGTTTTAGCGTGGTTGTCTGTCAGATGAGTATGACTCTTTATGCGATAGAGAGAGTCTTATGGATTGTAGTCCTTGCATAGTTGACTTTTAGTTGACCAGGACTCCCAGTGGGATAGGGAGTGAGATACATGTATGGAGCTATGCATCATCACATTGCATGCATCTTTGTCGGTAGGTCTCCTTGTGGATTGAGACAAGTCGTCAGTCATCCTGCCTCCCCAGCCACTCGGGGTAGTGGTAGCAGGGTTGAGGGCAGAGCATTGGATGTGCCGCGCTCGACCACTAGGGATGGTGGTAGTGAGAGATGCACCGCCACCGCAGAGTGGTGTTAGCACTCGCCCACTATAGAGCGGTGGTTGTGTGAGGTGTCATGTTGTCCCGTGCAGCGGCGCTTGTCTACTCATGGGTAGACAGCAGGGCTTGCAGAGGGGCCCCTAGGAGTAAGTTAGCTTTTACGCTTATACACTACTCACCATACTACCCAACCCTACCACCGAGAGTGGTGGCAGTGAGCTAGTTGTCATTTGTCGTGCCACCGCCACTCGGGTCGTGGTTGGACGGTCCGCAGACAGGACCATGCATATGCACACTTGATATATATGTATGCATGTATTTGATATATGTTTTACATATGCTCGTGAGATGTTGCATTTGATCGAGCTATGATTGTTGCACATGCTTGTACATCATGATACATGCCATTTGCATTTTATTTATCTATGTGTTGAGCATGATACATGCGTGATTCGCATCGTTATATGCATTTGATTAGCATCATGTCATTATGTGGTATGCATAGGGTTATTATACAGTGTGATCATATACGCTCATATGTCCGAGTATCGTCGTATAGGATTGACACGTACATTATATGGGTTATGTTATGGTATATCCTCGATGATATAGCTTATGGTGTTGCGTGCATCGTATGCACGCTGGTACATTATTTTATGTTCAGTTGAGCAGTTTAGTATATACATTGAGTATGACTTTACTGTAGTTACTTGTTATTAGAGTTGGATAGGACTGTATGTCTATTGGACTCATGCTGTATACCTGTAGATCTTCACATGTATACTTGTAGATTTCTTTACCCTATATGTTCATGCACTTTCTATATATTACCCCGAGTTTATACTCACCACCCCTGGACTTCGGGTTTTTCACGCCGGATAATGTAGAAGATTTCTTGGACGTTGAGACTCATGGTGATCCCATCTCACACCGGACGAATGGACATGTTTTCCGTATTGTTGTATTTCTACGGATTATCGTTTTGTGGTTTTAACCTGTATTATTTCCGTATCTATGATATACGGACGTGTTGTATGTATTTGACTTTCGATGTGACTTCTATTATGTTTCGTTGTGTCAAGTCACCCGAGTACACAGGGTCATTGTATATTGTTTTATCCGCTGTATGTTTCATTTGCATTTTTATATGTTGATATCTCGTATATCATATTGTTGTTGTGGCCTACGGGCCTTGTATTAACCCGATATGTTGCCACGCACAGGAGATGCCGTCCGCTTACTTTTCGCACGCGCATACTCTGGCGTGACAATTTTATTAGTATCGAGCCCTAGGTTGAAGTCCATTTTCGGATTTTTATTTCGCTCAACATCGAGTTTTGCTTTACTCGGGTTTTGTTTTGTGAGTTACGGGATCCGGCTATGCGGACATCTCCGAGCTACAAGGATTAAGGTATGTTAATTATTACATATCCTTCTGGCTATGCATTTAGTTGCTTATAACAAAGGCATGACTTGTAGTATATTAATTAGTATTCGTGAATCGTGGGTTTGAGTTTGACCACGGAACGATATGTTGAGGTTATTGAGATATGTACCGCCATCAAAAAGCTAATTACCTTTGAGAGCCGATCGATACCGAGTCGAAAGCGAGATTAGGTAGTCACATCTCTTGTGGAGATCAAGGAGTTCAATCTTAAGATTTCACTAATTATGTTAGTCGATCATTACCTATGGGGTAATGAATCGCGAGTACACTATTGATGCGCAGATAGTAGATGATTAGTTTGGAGATATTCATAGAGATTTTGATCTCTCGAATTGGTCGCTCTAGGTTGTATAACGCCGAGGTACTTTTGAGTACTTAACTCAGATATACAGAGGAAGCTAAGTTAGTCAGATACCATTATTAGGATCTAGATTCAGCACTTGGTGGAAGATATAGGAAATAACCTACGGAAATAACGTATCACTTAATCACGTTGATGTTGTGAGATAGTATTTCCTTACGCCATCTTTTGACTCATCGTCGAGAATTCTTGAGCTTCAGGTTGGGTGATCGATCGGTGACGAAGTACCATGCAGATCGTTAGACTCGTGAGGTTACGACCTCTAATAGCTCGAGAATGTGATTGGGTTGGTTTTGGCCACCCACAGTTATCAGTTGACATCTTTATGATGTTTGGATCTCCTACCAGATCCTACCGGAAGTGTATAGACCGAGTCATGTGTATAGAAATGACTCCGTAGTAAGTATTTTTAAGAGTTGGAGATTTGATAAGCAGATATTGCGAGTCAAATTATTGGAATTAGAAGTCTCCAAATGTTGGATAAAAAGGAGCAAGATTAAAGTCGTAAGTCACGAGCGACTATTGTAGAGTTTTCCGATCATAGAAGAGCGATTGTAGATTGTCAGCAGCTTCTCATGTTTATCAGTGAACTCAGAGGAAAGACTCCGAAAGGAGATTAGGTGTGTGCAGTGCGGGTTATGACGAGACACAGAGTCAGATTATCCGATGACCATTGTATCTGTTTCTACTATAAGCAGCCGGTATCTACGAGGAGAGTATGTATTTTGAAGACTCAGTTGAAGACTATGGATGATGCTTTCGAGCGGATGATCCACAACCTCGAAAGCCGAGATTATTACAGAAGATTAGGTTATCACATCAGCAGCGATCTACTACCCCAGATATAGTTGGAGTTCTTTGATACTTTCATCCGGAAGAAGTAAGTTACTCAGCAATATCAGCCGAAGACATCTTAGAAGACTCAGACGTTCAGACAACAATTGTTACCTTCCCAGACGACAACTGTTACCTTCCCAGACGTGGTTATGCCTTATACAAAGGAGAGATTTACGATGATGGTCGTATCTACACAGTATTCCCCAGTTGCAGCTATACCTTTCACAGAGTTGGATCGTGCTACGATGTTGGCAGTTCTTCAGTATTTTACAGCCGGATGTGTATCTTTTGCTAGTACAATAGTGTTTACCATCTCCATTGCGGTTGTTTCAGTTTGTATCTCAGTTCAGCAGTTGATTTCAGTTCCTCCATGACAGTCTTTGAACCTACATGAGCTCAGCCGTCGAGCGTATGAGACAAGTTTACATGATTACTCGAGAAGAAGTATAGAAGACCAAGGATCGGTCCTTCGGGTATTACTTTAGGTTATCCTATTTGCGGATATATCGAGAGATACCGTAGTTCTGGTATCTTTGTCTAGAACATTCTCGATAGGGTTCAAGGGTTTCTATTGACTTGTGCGTTGGTAATTTTCTCTACCGTCAGGTGAGATGTTGACCAGCAACCAAGAAGTCAAGGGATACCTTTAGCCTTTGCTAGACATACCTCTACTATAGACATATCCTTACGGATAGTTGGATTGTTAGAGCCTTGGTATACTAGGACTCTCAGATGTACGTATAATCTGAGAGTATTCGGATATAGTTTCGGATGAACTCCCGGGCTTGCCACTGCATGGGCAAATAGGAAAATGCAATGGGAGGGTGATTTCGAGAATAGTCCTGATAATTGGGACCTTATACCGGGAGATGATTTTATGGGTATCAGTGTTGCTAAACACTATGGGAGATTTATCTGCCTCAGTGTTTCTTCTTGAGAAGACTTGTAACTCTTTGTTAGAAGAGAGTTGGACCTTGAGTTTATGCATCGATTATCGATGATTGGAATGCAGTAGTTGAGAATGAGTATCCTTTGTTAGGGATAGATGATTTGTTTAGATCAGCTAAATGACACCTGTGTATATCCTAGGGTTGGTCTACGACTGGAGGTTTGATATTGTAACGACTTAGTGTCATATAATTATCATTGTCGGTGTGATGATTGAGCTATCGTAGCTTAGAGTAAAAGGATGCAGGTGTGTGGAAGATGACATTTCATACTTGGTATGAATTTTAGGAGATGTTGATAATGTTGTTAGACTTATTAACGATTTAGTCGTTCATGGATTTGGAGGAATCAAGTACTCTTGGAGTATTTGAGATCGATTGTCATAATATCTGTGGAGGATATATTTATGGATATTTTCCCAATCTTAGGGGAAATTGTGGTGTTCCTAGATTGATTTGGTATTTACCCGAGATGAGAATAGGATGTTCTAGCGATACTATATCGTCGACTTGTTGGACCAAGAAGCTGATGGGAATCAACTGGTCTGAAGTGTGTGAAGCTAGGTTTCAGGGCCTAGAAGGTGGCTGACTTTTGTGTCAGTGATAGTTAATCCGTCCGATATGGATGGAAGGGTATTGTACATAGATGCAATATGTCAAGGATTAGGAGCGATCCTGATGCAGTTAAAGGAGACGTATGTTATGTGTATGCTGGTTGAGAAACCAGCGAGATTAGTCATTATAGTCTTCCAGTTACTTTCAGATCTGGGTGACAGAATGAATTTTTGGACATGAGATTAATTTCTCTTGTGAGAATAAATCTTCGCCCCTGGGAAGGATGGTGGTTCCCAGAGTTGCATTCGCTTTAGGAAGAGTTGTTTCAGGAGACTCTTCATTCGAGAGTGATGATTTATTCGGAGTGTATCCAAAAATAGTGAGTATTGAGACGTTCATGTTGGTGGAACGATATATGGGACACGGTTGATTTCGTAGTTGATGTTGGGTATGCCAACAAGCAAAGGTGGAATATTGTGATCGGTAGGGTTTCGTACCGTGATGAAGTGAGAGCCTAGTATGTTAGACTGTGTTGGGAGATTATCTAGAATTCGAAAAGAACTTGATCAGATTTGGGTAGTCGATGATCGATTAGCTAGGTTCGCTCATTTTCTTCCGAGCCGTAAGATGGACTCCATTGGATCGCTTGATGGAATTATATCCATGGGGCATCCTTGGGTATCATTTCTGATAGTGATTCATGATTCACCTTACGATTCTGGTAAAGTCTTCCATCAGTTATGAGTCTAGAACTCCACTTTGGTACAGTTATTTACCTTGTAATAGGTTGATTGAGATTGTAGGAGAGCTGGAATATAATATTCGAGCTTAGAACCCCACTTAGTCAGTTGAGGTGTGACTTTGCACCAGATACTTGAGAGGGTTATTGTGACATCTCGTACTCGTACATGAGTCGAAAATTTGGGGACCAAATTTTTATAAGTGGGGGAGAATGTAAAATATGAAAAAAAAAAAAAAAAAAGTTATGTGGATTAACCCTTTAATTAATTTGGTTTGATTAGTGGGTTAATTGGGTCTAATTAGTGATTGGGTTTGAGGATTGGGCTATTGGGCTGAAATTGGGCTTGAACTGGATTGGGTCAAAGCAGATTTGGTTAAACTTGAGCTAACTTAACCAATTTGGTCAATTTAGGTTAGCTTGGCTTAACCATAAGAAGTCGATTAACATCATCCGAACCCAATTCACCACAAATTTTCTTCTCTTCGTCAAAATCCCAATCGCGCGACCCGCGATTTCTCTGTTTCCCCTTTCTTACGCGAGTTCGGCACTGACGATGCCATCCCGATCGCCGCCGCAGCCTTCCCGATAGCACGCGACGTCGCCCACTCCTTCGGTCATCGCCGCCGTCGCGATCTCAGCTGCCTCCGACCTTCACTCGCGCGATCGGCGATCTTCACTTTGTTTCCACCGAGCCACCACCGTCGCTGGCGCCTCGGTGGGTGATCCGAGGAAGAGGTCGACCAAGCCGTCGGGTTTGAATCGGGTGAGGATTGCGTTGGGAGCTAATAGTCGACAACGGTGCTATCAAGTCGCGATCAGGTCGGGCTTCGCGAGTTCTATCAAAATCTGTAAGTGGTCGATCGCCTCCCTTGAGTCGAACAAGATCTTTCCCTTACTTGTGTTCCTTTGCCATCGCTTTTGACAAGGAGAGGGTAGCGCTGAGCAGAGTAGATCGAGGAAGAGGAGATTGGTGTCACCTGGACCGCGCCAAAGGTATAGGGTGGTTGTGTTGTGAGCCTCGCTTGCCGCAGAGCTTGAGCCGGGATTTGAGATCCGACTGTGTGGGTGGTAGCCGATCCGCATGCGTGGGACGAGAAGGTGAGCTAAATTGCAACTCTAATTTAGTTGTTGTTCAGATTTGTGTGTTGATTCATTGGTTGGTTTTGTAGCGATGAGTGGGGGAGACAAGGTGAGGAAGCTGCTGATACGATTTGAAACAGCATGTTATTTAATTAGTTCATTGTTGATCTAGTTGATTTCCTTAGCTGTTGGTTGGGGAGTATATAATGGTTGGGTTGTGGATTGCGTTGGAAGGTGAAATCTTTCACTGTTTGAGTTTGTGGGTTTTGTGGATTTTGATGTCGATTTATCTATGTAATGTGTCGACCGTGGGTGGAAGGAGGAGGCATATTGGATTCTTCCGATGATCTGTTCTTGCCGTGATGGTCTTCGACCAATTGTCTTCAAGGGAAGTTCGTGATCGATTATGAGTGTTATTTAGATATATTTACCTTAATTGATCTTGTGGATGTCGTGATCTATTATGAGTTGGGTTAGGATGTATCAGATTGGGATGCTCGAGTTTTAGCTCGTAGTCGAGGGAAGGATGCAAATATATAAACGATGTAGTCTCTAGTTCGTATATTGGTCGGACACTTGTACTTAATCATTGCTTGCTATTATGTGCAGGTTTGGGATACGAAGCAGGTCCACGACCGTGAGGATTATTTGAGCTTCGTATCAGGTGGGTAATATCTATCTGGTCCGGTAGTTTTGATCAATTCTAGTGCATGATCTTGGATATATATGTTTATACCTGTTTACCTTAAATCCACTCATGTTAATCATATGCTTGTACTGCCTTGACCTTTGAGATATAAACTCTGGTACTTCATTGATTATCTAGCTCGGATAGGAACTATAAACCCTATTATGTATTAGCTGATAGATGTTCAGTAAGTACATGTGGTTAGGGTTATCTTTGTGACTTCAGATTGGTTTACTGTATTACATCACTAGGGTTAGGTGATGGTTTGGATTATGGAGTCGATTGTTATATCATATCCGTATTAGTGGTGCATTTATGATGGATCTAGTTGTCTGTGCATAGATAATTGTATGGTTGCCCGTATGTGACCAGGGACTAGAAGTCCTAGTGTGATGGTATATCCATTAGGGATTGTATGCCTGTGTATGGTTATATGGATGGTCGATTGTATATCGCTACTGACTAGAGGTTTTAGCGTGGTTGTCTGTCAGATGAGTATGACTCTTTATGCGATAGAGAGAGTCTTATGGATTGTAGTCCTTGTATAGTTGACTTTTAGTTGACCAGGACTCCCAGTGGGATAGGGAGTGTCGCGAGGATACATGTATGGAGCTATGCATCATCACATTGCATGCATGCTGTTGACTGGGTCTCCCTTGTGGATTGAGACAAGTCGTCAGTCATCCTGCCTCCCCGGCCACTCGGGGTAGTGGTAGCAGGGTTGAGGGCAGAGCATTGGATGTGCCGCGCTCGACCACTAGGGATGGTGGTAGCTGGAGATGCGCACCTGGCCACTGTGCAGAGTGGTGTTAGCACTCGCCCACTATAGACGGTGGTTGTGTGAGGTGCTGTTGTCCTGTGTGCGGCGTTTGTCTACTCATGGGTAGAGACAGTGTGGCTTGCAGTAGGGGCCCCTAGGAGTAGTTAGCTTTTTACGCTTATACTCTACTCAGTCATACTACCCAACTCGGCCACTCGAGAGTGGTGGCAGCTGGAGTCGGGCTAGTTGTCATTTGTCGTGCCACCACCGCCACTCTGGGTCGTGGTTGGGCCAGATCCATGACGATGACCATGCATATGCATTGCTGATATATATGTATGCATGTATTTGATATATGTTTTACATATGCCTGTGAGATGTTGCATTTGATTGAGCTATGATTGTTGCACATGCTTGTACATCATGATACATGCCATTTGCATTTTATTTACTGCTATGTGTTGAGCATGATACATGCGTTGATTCAGACTGTTATATGCATTTGATTAGCATCATGTCATTATGTGGTACAGACCGGGTTATTATACAGGTGATCATATACTGTTCATATGTCTGAGTATTGGTCAGGTATAGGATTGACCTGGTACATTATATGGGTTATGTTATGGTATATCATCGGAGATGATATAGCTTATGGTGTTATGACCGTCGAATGCGTTAGTACATTATTTTATGTTGATTGGCGATTTAGTATATACATTGCGTATGACTTTACTGTAGTTACTTGTTATTAGAGTTGGATAGGACTGTATGTCTATTGGACTCATGTTGTATACCTGTAGATCTTCACATGTATACTTGTAGATTTCTTTACCCTATATGTTCGTGCACTTTCTATATATTACCCCCGAGTTTATACTCACCACCCCCGACCACAGGTTTTTCATCGCCCGGATAATGGTAGAAGATTTCTTGGGCGTTAGAGCTCCATGGTGATCCCATCTCACACCGGACGAATGGACATGTTTTCCGTATTGTTGTATTTCTACGGATTATCGTTTTGTGGTTTTAACCTGTATTATTTCCGTATCTGTGATATACGGACGTGTTGTATGTATTTGACTTTCGATGTGACTTCTATTATGTTTCTCGTTGTGTCAAGTCACTCCGGAGTGCACAGTTGGGTCATTGTATATTGTTTTATCTGTTGTATGTTTCCGCTGCATTTTTATATGTTGATATCTGTGTATATCATATTGTTGTTGTGGGCCTACGGGCCTTGTATTAACCCGATATGTTGCCACGTACAGGGGAGATGCCGTCCGTTTACTTTTCGGCACGGCATACTCTCGGGGCGTGACAATTTTATTAGTATCAGAGCCCTAGGTTGCGAAGTCCATTTTCGGATTTTTATTTCGTTCGAACATCGAGTTTTGCTTTACTCGGTTTTGTTTTGTGAGTTCTGGGATCTGGCTGTTGCGGACATCTCCGAGCTACAAGGATTAAGGTATGTTAACTGTTATTACATATCCTTCTGTTGGCTATGCATTTAGTTGCTTATAACAGTGCATGACTTGTAGTATATTAATTAGTATTCGTAACCGTGGTTTGAGTTTGACCACGGGAACGATATGTTGAGGTTATTGGATATGTACCTGCTATCGAAAAGCTAATTACCTTTGAGAGCCGACTGATACCGAGTCAGAAAGCAGAGATTAGGTAGTCACATCTCTTGTGGAGATCAAGGAGTTCAATCTTAAGATTTCCACTAATTATGTTAGTCAGATCATTACCTATGGGGTAATGAACTGCGCGAGTACACTATTGCTGATGCAGATAGTAGATGATTAGTTTGGAGATATTCATAGAGATTTTGATCTCTGAATTGGTCGTTCTAGGTTGTATAACGTCGAGGGTACTTTTGAGTACTTAACTCGTATTATACAGAGGAAGCTAAGTTAGCTGCATACCATTATCCGGATCTAGCCGGTACTTGGTGGAAGATATAGGAAATAACCTACGGGAAATAACGTATCACTTAATCACAGTTCAGTGATGTTGTGAGATAGTATTTCCTTACGTCATCTTTTTTTGACTCATCGTCAGAGAATTCTTGAGCTTCAGGTTGGGTGATCGTCTGGTGACGAAAGTACCATGCAGAGTCGTTAGACTCGTGAGGGTTACGACCCCCCTAATAGCTCGAGAATGTGATTGGGTTGGTTTTGGCCACCCACAGGTTATCGGTTGACATCTTTATCAGGATGTTTGGATCTCCTACCAGATCCTACCGGAAGTGTATAGACCGAGTCATGTGTATAGAAATGACTCCGTAGTAAGTATTTTTAAGAGTTGGAGATTTGATAAGCAGATATTGCGAGTCAAATTATTGGAATTAGAAGTCTCCAAATGTTGGATAAAAAGGAGCAAGATTAAAGTCGTAAGTCACGAGCGACTATTGTAGAGTTTTCCGATCATAGAAGAGCGATTGTAGATTGTCAGCAGCTTCTCATGTTTATCAGTGAACTCAGAGGAAAGACTCCGAAAGGAGATTAGGTGTGTGCAGTGCGGGTTATGACGAGACACAGAGTCAGATTATCCGATGACCATTGTATCTGTTTCTACTATAAGCAGCCGGTATCTACGAGGAGAGTATGTATTTTGAAGACTCAGTTGAAGACTATGGATGATGCTTTCGAGCGGATGATCCACAACCTCGGCGAGATTATTCTGAAGATTAGGTTATCACATCAGCAGCGATCTACTACCCCAGATATAGTTGGAGTTCTTTGATACTTTCATCCGGAAGAAGTAAGTTACTCAGCAATATCAGCCGAAGACATCTTAGAAGACTCAGACGTTCAGACAACAATTGTTACCTTCCCAGACGACAACTGTTACCTTCCCAGACGTGGTTATGCCTTATACAAAGGAGAGATTTACGATGATGGTCGTATCTACACAGTATTCCCCAGTTGCAGCTATACCTTTCACAGAGTTGGATCGTGCTACGATGTTGGCAGTTCTTCAGTATTTTACAGCCGGATGTGTATCTTTTGCTAGTACAATAGTGTTTACCATCTCCATTGCGGTTGTTTCAGTTTGTATCTCAGTTCAGCAGTTGATTTCAGTTCCTCCATGACAGTCTTTGAACCTACATGAGCTCAGCCGTCCAGAACAGATGTCAGACAAGTTTACATGATTACTCGAGAAGAAGTATAGAAGACCGAAGGATCGGTCCTTCGGGGTATTACTTTAGGTTATCCTATTTGCGGATATATCGAGAGATACTGGTAGTTTACAGGTATCTTTGTCTAGAACATTCTTGGATAGGGTTCGAAGGGTTTCTATTGACTTGTGCGTTGGTAATTTTCTCTACCGTCAGGTGAGATGTTGACCAGCAACCAAGAAGTCAAGGGATACCTTTAGCCTTTGCTAGACATACCTCTACTATAGACATATCCTTACGGATAGTTGGATTGTTAGAGCCTTGGTATACTAGGACTCTCGGATGTACGTATAACTGAGAGTATTCGGATATAGTTTCGGATGAACTCCCGGGCTTGCCACTGCATGGGCAAATAGGAAAATGCAATGGGAGGGTGATTTCGAGAATAGTCCTGATAATTGGGACCTTATACCGGGAGATGATTTTATGGGTATCAGTGTTGCTAAACACTATGGGAGATTTATCTGCCTCAGTGTTTCTTCTTGAGAAGACTTGTAACTCTTTGTTAGAAGAGAGTTGGACCTTGAGTTTATGCATCGATTATCGATGATTGGAATGCAGTAGTTGAGAATGAGTATCCTTTGTTAGGGATAGATGATTTGTTTAGATCAGCTAAATGACACCTGTGTATATCCTAGGGTTGGTCTACGACTGGAGGTTTGATATTGTAACGACTTAGTGTCATATAATTATCATTGTCGGTGTGATGATTGAGCTATCGTAGCTTAGAGTAAAAGGATGCAGGTGTGTGGAAGATGACATTTCATACTTGGTATGAATTTTAGGAGATGTTGATAATGTTGTTAGACTTATTAACGATTTAGTCGTTCATGGATTTGGAGGAATCAAGTACTCTTGGAGTATTTGAGATCGATTGTCATAATATCTGTGGAGGATATATTTATGGATATTTTCCCAATCTTAGGGGAAATTGTGGTGTTCCTAGATTGATTTGGTATTTACCAGAGATGAGAATAGGATGTTCTAGCGATACTATATCGTCGACTTGTTGGACCAAGAAGGCGATGGGAATCAAGCAGTGCAAGTGTGTGAAGCTAGGTTTCAGGGCCTAGAAGGTGGCTGACTTTTGTGTCAGTGATAGTTAATCCGTCCGATATGGATGGAAGGGTATTGTACATAGATGCAATATGTCAAGGATTAGGAGCGATCCTGATGCAGTTAAAGGAGACGTATGTTATGTGTATGCTGGTTGAGAAACCAGCGAGATTAGTCATTATAGTCTTCCAGTTACTTTCAGTTCTGGGTGACAGAATGAATTTTTGGACATGAGATTAATTTCTCTTGTGAGAATAAATCTCCACCTGGAAGGATGGTGGTTCCCAGAGTTGCATTCGCTTTAGGAAGAGTTGTTTCAGGAGACTCTTCATTCGAGAGTGATGATTTATTCGGAGTGTATCCGAAAATAGTGAGTATTGAGACGTTCATGTTGGTGGAACAATATATGGGACACGGTTGATTTCGTAGTTGATGTTGGGTATGCCAACAAGCAAAGGTGGAATATTGTGATCGGTAGGGTTTTCGTGCGTGATGAAGTGAGAGCCTAGTATGTTAGACTGTGTTGGGAGATTATCTAGAATTCGAAAAGAACTTGATCAGATTTGGGTAGTCGATGATCGATTAGCTAGGTTCGCTCATTTTCTTCCGAGCCGTAAGATGGACTCCATTGGATCGCTTGATGGAATTATATCCATGGGGCATCCTTGGGTATCATTTCTGATAGTGATTCATGATTCATCTTACGATTCTAGTAAAGTCTTCCATCAGTTATGAGTCTAGAACTCCACTTTGGTACAGTTATTTACCTTGTAATAGGTTGATTGAGATTATAGGAGAGCTGGAATATAATATTCGAGCTCAGAACCCCACTTAGTCAGTTGAGGTGTGACTTTGCACCAGATACTTGAGAGGGTTATTGTGACATCTCGTACTCGTACATAAGTCGGAAATTTGGGGACCAAATTTTTATAAGTGGGGGAGAATGTAAAATATGAAAAAAAAAAAAAAAAAAGTTATGTGGATTAACCCTTTAATTAATTTGGTTTGATTAGTGGGTTAATTGGGTCTAATTAGTGATTGGGTTTGAGGATTGGGCTATTGGGCTGAAATTGGGCTTGAACTGGATTGGGTCAAGCGGTTGGTTAAACTTGAGCTAACTTAACCAATTTGGTCAATTTAGGTTAGCTTGGCTTAACCATAAGAAGTCGATTAACATCATTCGAACCCAATTCACCGCAAATTTTCTTCTCTTCGTCAAAATCCCAATCGCGCGACCCGCGATTTCTCCGTTTCCCCTTTCTTACGCGAGTTCGGCGCTGACGATGCCGTCTCGATCGCCGCCGCAGCCTTCCCGATAGCACGCGACGTCGCCCACTCCTTCGGTCATCGCCGCCGTCGCGAGCTCAGCTGCCTCCGACCTTCACTCGCGCGATCGGCGATCTTCACTTTGTTTCCACCGAGAGCCGACCCATCGTCGGCGCCTCCGGTGGGTGATCCGAGAGGAAGAGGTCGACCAAGCCGTCGGGTTTGAATCGGGTGAGGATTGCGTTGGGAGCTAATAGTCGACAGCGGTGCTATCAAGTCGCCGATTGTATGGGGCTTGAGTTCTATCAAAATCTGGTAAGTGGCTGATCGTCTCCCTTGAGTCGAACAAGATCTTTCCCTTACTTGTGTTCCTTTGCCATCAGCTTCGATTTTGAAGGGAGAGGGGTAGCAGCTGTTGAGCAGAGTAGATCGAGGAAGAGGAGATTGGTGTCATCGGACTGCGCCAGTGTATAGGATTTGGTTGTGTTGTGAGCCTCTGTTTGTCATGAGCTTGGGTGGGATTTGAGATCGACGTGTGGGGTGGTACGAGAAGGTGAGCTAAATTGCAACTCTAATTTAGTTGTTGTTCGGTTTGTGTGTTGATTCATTGGTTGGTTTTGTAGCGATGAGTGGGGAGACAAGGTGAGAAGGCTACGTCTGTTTGAAATAGCATGTTATTTAATTAGTTCATTGTTGATCTAGTTGATTTCCTTAGCTGTTGGTTGGGGAGTTTATAATGGTTGGGTTATGGATTGCATTGGAAGGTGAAATCTTTCACTGTTTGAGTTTGTGGGTTTTGTGGATTTTGATGTCGATTTATCTATGTAATGTGTCGACCGTGGGTGGAAGGAGGAGGCATATTGGATTCTTCCGATGATCTGTTCTTGCCGTGATGGTCTTCGACCAATTGTCTTCAAGGGAAGTTCGTGATCGATTATGAGTGTTATTTAGATATATTTACCTTAATTGATCTTGTGGATGTCGTGATCTATTATGAGTTGGGTTAGGATGTATCAGATTGGGATGCTCGAGTTTTAGCTCGTAGTCGAGGGAAGGATGCAAATATAGAAACGATGTAGTCTCTAGTTCGTATATTGGTCGGACATTTGTACTTATTCATTGCTTGCTATTATGTGCAGGTTTGGGATACGAAGCAGGTCCACGACCGTGAGGATTATTTGAGCTTCGTATCAGGTGGGTAATATCTACCTGGTCCGGTAGTTTTGATCAATTCCAGTGCATGATCTTGGATATATATGTTTATACCTGTTTACCTTAAATCCACTCATGTTAATCATATGCTTGTACTGCCTTGACCTTTGAGATATAAACTCTGGTACTTCATTGATTATCTAGCTCGGATAGGAACTATAAACCCTATTATGTATTAGCTGATAGATGTTCAGTAAGTACATGTGGTTAGGGTTATCTTTGTGACTTCAGATTGGTTTACTGTATTACATCACTAGGGTTAGGTGATGGTTTGGATTATGGAGTCGATTGTTATATCATATCCGTATTAGTGGTGCATTTATGATGGATCTAGTTATGCATGCATAGATAATTGTATGGTTGCCGTATGTGACCGGGGACTAGAAGTCCTAGTGTGATGGTATATCCATTAGGGATTGTATGCTGTATGGTTATATGGATGGTCGATTGTATATCGCTCTTGACTAGAGGTTTTAAGCGTGGTTATGCATCAGATGAGTATGACTCTTTATGCGATAGAGAGAGTCTTATGGATTGTAGTCCTTGCATAGTTGACTTTTAGTTGAGCAGGACTCCCCGTGGGATAGGGAGTGTCGCAAGGATACATGTATGGAGCTATGCATCATCACATTGCATGCATACTGTTGACTGGGTCTCCCTTGTGGATTGAGACAAGTCGTCAGTCATCCTGCCTCCCCGGCCACTCGGGGTAGTGGTAGCAGGGTTGAGGGCAGAGCATTGGATGTGCCGCGCTCGACCACTAGGGATGGTGGTAGCTGGAGATGCGCACCTTTGTGCGCAGTGGTGTTAGCACTCGCCCACTATAGGCAGTGGTTGTGTGAGGTCTTTGTTGTCTGTGTCGCGTTGTCTACTCATGGGTAGAGACAGGCTGGCGAGGGCCCCTAGGAGTAGTTAGCTTTTTACGCTTATACACTACTCGGTCATACTACCCAACCCGGCCACTCGAGAGTGGTGGCGGTGAGTTGGGCTAGTTGTCATTTGTCGTGCCACCCTGGCCACTCTGGGGTCGTGGTTGGACGGGTCCGCAGACAGTGACCATGCATATGCATTGCTGATATATATGTATGCATGTATTTGATATATGTTTTACATATGCCTGTGAGATGCTGCATTTGATTGAGCTATGATTGTTGCACATGCTTGTACATCATGATACATGCCATTTGCATTTTATTTACTGCTATGTGTTGAGCATGATACATGTGTTGATTGATTTATTATATGCATTTGATTAGCATCATGTCATTATGTAGTACGGACGGGTTATTATACTGTGATCATATAATTCATATGCGAGTATTGGTCAGGTATAGGATTGACCTGGTACATTATATGGGTTATGTTATGGTATATCTGTCAGGATGATATAGCTTATGGTGTTGCAGACCGTCAGGTACGTTGGTACATTATTTTATGTTCAGTTGAGCAGTTTAGTATATACATTGCGTATGACTTTACTGTAGTTACTTGTTATTAGAGTTGGATAGGACTGTATGTCTATTGGACTCATGCTGTATACCTGTAGATCTTCACATGTATACTTGTAGATTTCTTTACCCTATATGTTCGTGCACTTTCTATATATTACCCCTGAGTTTATACTCACCACCCCTGGACCCTGGGTTTTTCTGTCGCCCAGATAACAGGTAGAAGATTTCTTGGACGTTCGGAGCTCCGCCAGCTGATCCCATCTCACACCGGATGAATGGACATGTTTTCCGTATTGTTGTATTTCTACGGATTGTCGTTTTGTGATTTTAACCTGTATTATTTCCGTATCTGTGATATACGGACGTGTTGTATGTATTTGACTTTCGATGTGACTTCTATTATGTTTCTCGTTGTGTCAAGTCACTCCGGAGTGCACAGTTGGGTCATTGTATATTGTTTTATCTGTTGTATGTTTCCGCTGCATTTTTATATGTTGATATCTGTGTATATCATATTGTTGTTGTGGGCCTACGGGCCTTGTATTAACCCGATATGTTGCCACGTACAGGGGAGATGCCGTCCGTTTACTTTTCGACACGGCATACTCTCGGGGCGTGACAAGAATTCTCTTGGTGGAAGAAGAGAATGGAAGTATTCTTTGAAACCGATTTCGATATTATGCTTATAATGGAAAACGATTTTGAGATGCCTAGGGATGAAGAGGGTAAGCCGATAGAAAGATCGAGATGGACAAAGAAGCAAAGAGAGGAGTACTTGGCGAATTCAAAGGCCAAGCACCATTTATACAATGTGCTCCCTCAACAAGAAGTAAATCTAATAGGAGAATGCTCTAGCGCCAAAGAGATGTGGGAGAAGCTAGTGGAGTTTCATGAAGGCACATCCGAGGCCAAGTTAGCAAGAAGAGATGTCCTCCGCTCCCAACTCAACAATATCAAACTCGATAAAGGGGAGAAAGTAACATCTTTACATTCACATTTTAAGGAAATAATAACCGGTTTGACAAGTGTAGGTGAGAAGTTATCAAATCGGGGCATGATAATGAATGCTATAGACGCATTCTCCCAATCTTCAAAATAGAGTTCCATGGTAGATTCATTCTACATCTCCAAGAATCTAGAGGTAAGCACTCTAGAAGAATTCTTTTCTACTATGGAATTATATGAAACACGACTTGAAGGCATAGTAGAAGAACCAAGGAGCCAATTAAGGGGAGTAGCACTCATGGCCGAAAAGGGAAGAAGAAGGAGATTGCACCGTCTTCATCCGATGAATAATCTTCCTCCTCCATGGATAGTAATGAAGAATCCTACATGGTAAGAAAGGTAAGACGTGAACTTAAAAGTTTTAGATTTAATAAATCTCATGATAGGGGAAGAAGGCCAAGGAGGAAGATTTTTTGCTATAATTGCCAAGGAGAGGGACACATAAGAGATGAGTGTCCTTTATTGAACAAAAGCAAAGAAGAAGAGAAGAAAAGGGATAGCAAGAAGAAGGGCAAAAAGAAATAAGAAAAGAAGCCCAAAGAAAAGAAGAAGTCAAAGTCCCACAACCTTAGAGCGGTGACGTGGGATGATCCATCATCCTCATCAGAGGAAGATCAAGCCTTCACAAGCCTCGCATTAATGGGGATAGATAACTTGGACTCCACATCGTCCGAGCAAGAAGAAAGAAGTTCAAGTGAAGAGAGCTCAAGTGAAGGGGGAGCTTCATCCTCATCCTCATCGGAATTGGAGGAGGAAGATATGGTAAGTATGGTAAGAAATCTTCCTACTCAAGAAATTGTCTCTATGATTTCTAGTCTTACTAGAGATTTATTTAGGAGTAAGAAGAAAAATAAATGCATGTTTAATGAAATTAAGGCCCTAGAAGAAAAACTAGCAAATGCATGCTCACATGATGATTATATTCCACTTAATGTTAATGATGCATATATTGAAGAAAACAAGGCCTTAAGGAAAAAGGCAAATCATTTAACTAAGGCTTTAGAAAAATTCACAATTGGCTCCAACACACTAAATATGATCATTGGGAGCCAAAGGGCTAACTTTAACAAGAAAGGATTAGGCTATAAGGGAAATAAAAATGAGAAGCCCTACCATTGCCTAATTGTTAGGAAATGGATCCCTAAGGAATTTTTGGTGAACCCTATTGGAAAGAATCTATATTGGGTTCCCAAGTCAATCCTTAATGGGTTAGGAAAACCCTAGGATAGTCAACCATGAGTGGACTTATTTTATATCATGTAAGATGGTTGACTTATAAGGATGTGGGTGATGATTTTTGATTTGTAGTGTTGGGTGATGATAATGCGATCATAATATGAAATCATGAATATTATTTGATTTGTGATCATGATATGTAATAATTGAGAATATTTGATAATATGTGATTTTATGATCATGTTGGGTGTTTTAGGATATAGATACTTAACCTTGGAAGAATTGCATTAAAATTGATGGTTAAGTATAAATACCTTTAGGTTCATCTCACACTCACTATAGGCTAACTTGATTGAAAAACATAGCATGGGTGAGATGTTAGGATGATACAATGACTCACTTATGCTTATGACATTTTTGATGAGTCATTATAGGTATCATAATAGAAATAATAGACCAATCATTGGGGAGAACATATGTTTAATTCATAGACATATTGCCCAAATATCATAGTTGGATATTTCAAATTTTTTAAAACCATTTTATGTTTGATAATCTGTAAGTTCATGTTTTAAAACAATTTAAGGCAAAACTAGGCTTTTAAGTTAATAAAAACTTTAGTGTTTTTCAACATCTTTGAGTTTTTGTCAAATGTTTGAAAATTAAATTCATTTTCATAAAAAAAATTATTTTTCACTGATAAAGGGACTTATGAGAAATATGTTTCCCAAATTTCATGATTTTTTGAATTTTCTAGAATTTTTAATGCATTTCTGAAATCGGATTCCGAAATCAAAAAATTCTGAAATTTGGGTGACAATCGACTGATGCTCTGATTCAGTTGACTGATGTACTATGCATGAGCACAGTAACCTATATATTTTTATCAGGTTTTAAACTGATTTTGGTGATTTTCATTCCCTAAGTTTGATGTCGTGCTTATACAACATATGGTAGATGTTTTTGATGGTATCAAAGGGGGAGAAATGGTTAAGTTTAAGTTAATCATGCTAGGGGAGAGAGATTAGCATGTGTTAAGGGGGAGTTGCATGTATTAAGGGGGAGTTGATATTGATGTTTGATATCCATGCTTTACATGCTTTCCTTCCTTATGTTTTTATGTTAATGTTTTACCTAACTTAAACATGGTTACTACACATCAAAAAGGGGGAGATTGTTAGGGCAATCAACCCATGGATGATGTGTGTGGAAAAGGTTTAAGTTAGGTTGTTTTGTGGATTTGATATGTGTGTTGAAGTCGAGCAGGACTTAGTAATTCACACATGGCTAGCGTGACAGCATTGTCAAGATCACCATATCATGACTCGGTCTTTGAGTCGGTGAACGACGACATTGAGAAGCCGTGCGCTTGGTGCATCCGAGGAACCGCCGGACGAGGAACATTGGAGTGAAGCCAAAGGAAGTAGACTTCAAGGTGAGACACGAAGGATGACATTGCTAAACCGTGCGCTTGGTGCATCCGAGGGACGTGGCCGGACGAAGAGAACTTCAAGGCGAGGGACTCCAAGTGAAGATGAGAGTGAGCGATTGTAACCCGGGACGGGGTAGCTCATAGGTGAACTTGGCCAAATGGCTAAGTCAAGTGTCAGATGCTCAACCAAAGGTTGGTTTGAGGATTTTCCCGACATCAGTCGACTGCTATGATATGGCAGTCAACTGCTCCAAGTTGACTGAAGACTCGATTGGTGTTCGAGTTTGGTTTCTAGCCGAACAGTCGACTGCCAAGGGTTGTCAGTCGACTGATCTCACCACTAGTCGACTGCCAAGGGTTGACAGTCAACTGATGGGCAGGGTTTCGGTGATAGAAGCTTTGGCAGTCAAGTGATCTCGTCGACCACTGGACTGTTGGCTCCATCATTTAACATATAGGAAGATCAGCCGACTAATGTGGAAGTCGTTGGTTGGAATCCAATGTGGATGAAGTCGTTGCGAGGCAACGGATACAGAAGCAGTCGACTGATGGCTTCATCAGTCGACTGATGGCTTCATCAGTCGACTTCTCGGTGCCCAACGGGAAGAATGACTTCTTCTCTATAAGAAGGGGCTTTAGGTCAGTTGGGATGGTTAATGCTTAACTTCTAAACATCTCCCAAGTGCCCAACACGTTTTCAATCCTCTTCCTTGAGCTTATTTCAATCATATTGTAAGAGGAGTGATTCTTGTGTAAGAAAGATTACCTCCACCTAGCTTTGTGCAAAGGAGACATTAGTGGATTGATTAAGGCCGTTTCAGTTACGTATTGCTAATATAGGTGGACTAGTGGCAAGGAGTCGTGAACTTCGTTTGCGTGCTTGTTAGCGTTTGTCTCCTTTCTTATTGCTTTGTATTAATTGTTTTACTTTAGCATTACATTTTCTGTTGTGCTAATAGTACTTGTAGACGATTAAGCGATGAACAATCTTCATCTACGATAAAGGGCTATTCACCCCCCTCTAGCCGGCCACCGATCTTCCAACATTGTTATCCTAAAAAAAATGATAATAATTCCCTTCTTCAATCATCCTCTATCATTTCCTCCGACTTCTCGCCCTGAGGCAACAACTCGATTTGCGCAATTACTTCTCGAGTACTTCAATTTCCCAAAGAACTAGATAACTAAGCAAGCTCATCCACTCGTTGATTTTCTGCTCGAGTAACCTTTTTAACAATACTTCTGAAAAATACCCCATAGCTTTCTCCACCATCTCACAATAATTTCGATATTTATAATCCCTGACTTCAAATCCCCCACTCATTTGCTACACCACTAACTGCGAATCCATATGTATTACTACTCGTTCGGCCCTTACATTCTTAGCATCTTGGAGGGCTATAAGCAAAGCTTCATACTCTGCCTCATTAATAGAAGCTCGGAAGTGCAATCGAACCGCCAACTTAACCTCCTCTCCCTATGGTGAAATCAAAAATACTCCCACTCCACAACCCTCTTTCTCAGAGGATCCATCTGCATACGAATCCACAGATCATGCTCCTCTCTATACACAATTTCTACTAAAAAATCAGCTAAACCTTGCACCTTAATAGCAGTATGAGGCTAGTATGTAATATCATACTCACTAAGTTCAGTAGCCCACTTAATAAGCTTTCCAGTAAAATCTGGATGAGTAAGTATACGACCTAAAGGAGTATCAGTAAGAACTACCAACGAATGTGATGGAAAATAGGGATGCAATCACCGAGCAGTTAGAACTAAACCCCAAGTTAACTTCTCCAAACTGGTGTAATGAATTTCCAACCCTTTTAATAGATAACTAATATAATACACTATATGTTGTTTATCTTGTTCCTATCATACCAATACTGAACTCACAGCACCCTCTGAAAGATCCAAGTATACCCATAATATTTCTCCAGGTTATGGCTTGGCTAAGAAAGGTGGTTCAGACAAATACTTCTTTAGTGATTAAAAAGCTTTATCACAATGTTCATCCCACTGAAACCGAGTAGCTCTCTTTATTATTTTAAAAAAGAGAAAGCTTCTATCTATCGACCGAGAAATGAATCAATATAAAGCAGTAATTCTTCCTAACAATCTCTGTACTTCCTTCAAATTTTTTGGAGGTTGCATCTGCTGAATAGCATCAATCTTATTGGGATTAGCCTCTATACCCTGCTCGGTAACAACATATTCAAGAAAATATCCTTGTGTTAACCCAAATACACGTTTCCCCGTATTAAGCTTCATCCCAAATTTACATAAAGTACCAAAAGTTTCCTCTAAATCAAATATTAACTGTTCAGCTTGCAAAGTCTTAACAAGAATATCATTGATATATACCTCAACATTTCTTCCTAACTACTTCTCAAAAAACTTATCCATTAATCTCTGATAAGTAGCCCTAGATTTTTTTAATCCAAATGGCATAACAACATAACAAAAGTACCTTTAGCTGTAATAAAAATAAATTTATCCTGATCTTCAAATGACATTGGTATTTGATGATATCCCTGATAAGCGTCCATCATGAAAATAAATTGATGTCCCACTGTAGAATCCACCAATCGATCTATACGAGGCAAGGGATAATAATCCTTGGGGCATGCCTTATTTAAATCCCTGAAATCTACACACATTCATCATTTTTCTGATGGCTTAGGTACTAAGACTAGGATGGATAATGTACTTTTCGAATATGTCCTGCCCTTAATAATTTGTGCACCTCTTCCTTAATGATTACTTCTTTTCTAGCTCCAAAATGATGATGTTTCTATTTTACTACATTATTGTAGGCAGAATATATAATATATGCTCCATGATAATAGGATCAATCCCTATCAAATCCTTAGGTGACCATGCAAAAATGTCAACATTCTTAACAAAACATTCCATTAAAGAAGCTTTAAGTTGTAATGGAAGCTCTCTAGCTATAAATGTAATATGCTCAGTGCATTTAAAGTCCACAATAACTGCCTCTTTATCTAATTCTCCTATATCATAAGAGTCCTTCTTTTGAATAACACACATTGTGTCCCCATATTGATCAAATTTTTGTACAAGTCTATTCAAAGCTTTCCAACACCTTCTAGAGAGTTATTGATCTCCTTTAATCTCCCCTACTTCATTCATAATAGAAAACTTAATCTTTTGATGATAAGGAGAAGCAACAACCTATAAACTCTCAAGAGCCAGTCGCCCCAAAATAACATTGTAAGACGAAGGCATATCTACCACTGTAAAAGTGATGAGCACTGTTCTCTTCGATTCTACCCCTAATGATAGGGGTAACATTATCTGCCCAATTGGTTGTACCTCATGCCCAAAAAATCCAAACAAAGAAGTGACTACTTGCTGCAAATCTTGTAGGGATCGATTTGATGTGCGCTAGAGAGGGAATGGATAGCGATTCTTGATTTTGTACATGTTCTTCTACAAAACGTTAATGCGCAGCGGAATATAGAAATAAAATTCACAACAAAAGAAATACAAACACACACACAAGCAATGTACACAATATAATATGGTTCGAAACCCTAGTTCCTACTTCACGACCGAGCTCTAATCGAGCTCTAGTGATGCACACCACCACTAACAAACTTCTCTATCTCATAAAATACTCCGGAGGTGGAGAAATCTCTTACAGGATGTTTACAACAATAAACAATAAACTACAACCAAATACAAGAGGAAAATACAGCAATAAGTAAAGAAAACTTTATAAAGAAAACTTTCGATTGCTTGTTTGTTGGTTGCTTTTGATTACTCTTGAAGGTCTGAAATGCAACAAAATCGCCCCAAAAATCGCTATAGAAATCCTCCTTTACAAGCTCCCTTTAAACCTTCGCATGACTTAGATTTTCGCTTGCCAGTTGACTCCCCATAGTATCGTCGTCTCACAACGAACTAATCCACGTTGGATTCTGGCCAATGGATACCCTAGCAGTCGATTGTCAAGCTAGTAGTCGACTACTTAGTGAACTACCAGAGCTTTTATACTCATGGCCACTACCAGTAATCGACTGCCCATTATTGGCAGTCGACTACCATGGACCAGTCGATTGGTATAACACACCAGTCGACTGCTAAAGCACAGCGAGCAGTTGAGCCTCAATCGACTATTCTGTCAGTTGACTGGTTCGTAACCCCAATTGACTGATCAAGTCAACTAGGGCATTCGAGTGTTAAACACTCGACCAGTCGACTGACCCAAAGTCTCAATCGATTGGTAAACCTCAAAAGTGAGGTTTAACTTAAGTATAATCCTCTTATACTTGATCGATCACCCTTAGCCTAGACCTAAGCCTTCTAGCCACCACTATCAGTGTCACGCCCCGAGGTAGACTCTGTCCGGCCAACGGACGGCACCCCCTTATGACAATTCCAATACGGTACAAAAGTCGCAGCCAGTACAACACATATCGAATATGTATAACAACACAGCAAAACGTACAACATCAATAGCGGAAGCCAAACACATGGAAATACAAACTCGTCAATCATAAGTACATCAGTATATCCGTCCATACTAGAATAAAATCCATACTGAATATCAAAAGAGAACATACAGCATGATCTCCAAAACAATAAGAGTCCATATAAAGCTACATATGATGGGAAGCAAAACCCTCGGAAAAACGGCGAGATGGGATCAGGTGGCAATGCTCCGACTGTCCATCCATCTGTGGGTGAAATGCAGTACTGAGACGAAGCTCGGTGCCCATAGCATGCTGAAGACTCTGCCAGAATCGTGAAGTAAAATGCTGATCTCTGTCAGATATGATACTCAAGGGTACTCCGTGTAGTCTGACAATCTCTCTGCAGTATAGCTCAGCTAGACGATCCAATGGATGTGTCTCACGAATCGGAAGGAAATGAGCGGATTTGGTTAATCTATCAATAATCACCCAAATCACATCATGTCCTTTACGGGTTCTGGGCAACCCCGTAACAAAATCCATCGTAATATGTTCCCACTTCCATTCCGGAATTGGGATTCTCTGTAGCAATCCGGTGGGTTTCTGATGTTCAGCCTTTATCTACTGGCAGACCAAACATCGAGCGACGAAATCCGCAATATCCCTCTTCATACCATCCCACCAATAGGAACGCCTCAAATCCTGATACATCCGAGTACCGCCAGGATGTATAGCAAATCTCGAGTGATGTGCCTCTCGTAATAACTCCTCCTTAATCGGATGTGTGTCTGGAACACATAATCTCCCTCTGAATCGGAGGACTCCAGTCTCGTCACACGAGAAATCTGTCTGTCATCCTGAGTCCAGAGTGCTGCATAAGAACTGCAGATGCTGATCACTAGCTTGTGCCTCCTTGATCTTCTCAATAATATCAGACTGGGCAACCATAGATACCAATATCCCCCGGGATGTTTGACCCTGTTCAGACAACCCCAACTCTGAGAACTGTCGAACAAGATCAGTCACTGCGGTCAAATGACTAGCCAGAATCCCACGGGACTTCTCGCCGGTGCATCGTTAGCTTTACCCGGATGATACTGAATGGTGCAATCATAATCCTTTAGGTATTCCATCCATCGTCTCTGTCTAAGATTCAATTCTTTCTGAGTGAAAAGATATTTCAAACTCTTATGGTCCGTATAGATCTCAAAAGTAATCCCATACAGATAATGTCTCCATATCTTTAGCGCAAAAATGATGGCTGCTAACTCCAGATCGTGTACCGGATAATTCCTCTCATGATCCTTAAGCTGACGGGAGGCATAAGATACTACACGGTCGAACTGCATCAAAACTGCTCCCAATCCTTGGAAAGAAGCATCAGTATACAGTACCATCCCATCGCAAGAAGAAGGAATCACTAATCTGGTCTGCGAAACTGACTAGCTGTAAGCTCTGAAAGCGGACTCACACGCCTCTGACCAAGCAAACTTGACCCCTTTCCGGGTCAAGCGAGTAAGTGGTGTGGCTATACGGGAAAATCCCTCCACAAATCTACGATAATACCCGGCCAATCCAAGAAAACTACGGACTTCCTGAACTGACTTTGGCTGCTCCCAACTGGTAATCGCTTCGATTTTCTGGGGGTCAACTGAAATACCTCTGCTAGATACCACATGTGTTAGTGAAAGCCCTAGAGCCAATCATATGATGATTGTTGTATGGACTTTATTGTATCATATTCCTATTTATAAAGGCATGGTTATTATATTTACTTGTATTGGTGCCAAATAACTAAATATAATAATGTCCTTGGGTAGTAGGTTCTTATCTATGTCAATCGATTGGATGAATCGATAATGAGATGATATAGAGAACACTACTCTTAATCATTCCTAGTCGAGTATTAACATTCAGGGACAATGTTAATGCGTAGAGACTAGCATGTAGGTCAACAAGATGACTTGATCTCACAAGTCATGGATATGAGATATCAAGTTGACACATGGGTATGCATTGGAGAATGTATACTGAATTACCCGCCATGAGAAAGTATCATGGATCGTTATATGAGTGTCATATACTTTCTCATGTGGCTATTAGTATGACTAATAGTCCTTAGACCTGAAGTCACCATGGTTCCCTACATAAGGAGTTGCATACTTTGGCTTCGTCAAACGTCACCCGTAAATGGGTGGACTATAAAGGCGATTACTGGGTATGTAACGAATTATGCGGAGGGATGTGAGTGATGTAGATGGGATCTATCCCTCCTATATGACGGGGGTGACATCGATATTCTTGATAGAGTGAGACCACGAAGTGCATGACCATGCCCAAATGAGTCAATATGAGATATTGAGCTCATTTGATTAGAGTGAGTCTACTTGGAGTTCAAGACTTAGATTGTACCGAGGATGACACGGTCTATGCCTCGATTGGTCAATCTAGATGTCAAGGATAGAGGGACATTGTCACATATTGTGAGAGTCACAATTAGTAGTCACAAAGGTGATGTTGGAGCTCAATATTCTTGTAACTTGGGTAGCAATGATGTGTTGCTAGATACCGCTCATTGCTTATGTTCCTAAATCGGTTTAGGGACATTGCCAACGTTACAAGAACCTATAGGGTCACACACATAAGAGCAATTAGATGGAGATTAGGTTCATATGATGAACCATGAGGATTAGGTTCATGGGATGAACCAAATTGGATTAAGAGTAATCCAAATTAGACTAATTGAGTTAGACTCAAGTTGATTCAAGTGTTGAATGAGTCTAATTGAGATTTGATTCATCAAATCAATTTAAATTAATGAATAGAGATTCATTATATTAAATTGACTTGAGTCAAGTGGTTAGATTTGATCAACCATGGGAGATTAGAGGTCAAGTTTGACTTGACTTGAGAGGGAAGTTGAAAGGTCAAGTTTGACTTGACCAAATGCCATGTCATGATGATGACTAGGCATGGCCGGCCAATGATGATGCTCCACATCATCATTGACTTGGTCAATTAGGGCCACATCATGAGGGAGACCAAGGGTCATGGGAGTTACATGCATGCATGTAACTCCCCCTCCATGAAGTGGCCGGCCACCATTTGGGGGTTATGTGAGTGAAAATTCATTTTGTGAGTAATCACTCATTACTTCATCTTCTTCCTTGGGAATTTTCCTCTCAAGCTCTCCCTCTCCTTCCTCTCTTTGGCCGAACCAACCAAGGAGTGCTAGCACACTCAAGGTTGAGTTTTCTTCCACCTATTGCTTGTGTGGATACCATAGAGGAGTGTGCACTTGACACTCTTTAGCGGATTTGGATTTGCGAAGGGCATCGCATCAAGGGTAACATCCTTATCTCTTAGTTCTAAGGTAGATCTAGAGGATTTTGTAAGCACATACATGTAATTAGTTTTAATACTTCTTCGCACGGATCCGTGGCCGGGACTTCCGGGGTTTCCGCAACGCAAAAAGCGGTTTTTGCGGCCCGGAAAAGCCCAACAGTGGTATCAGAGCCACGTGCGAAGCATGTATGTGTTTCGTTTTTGTATTTTTTATATTAGATATAAAAATTACAGATTTTTATGTTTCTGTAAATTTCCTAATTTTATAGAATTTTTGGGTATTTTTCTCGTAGAGTCGAAGCAACGAGTGTTGGGACACTCGTAGGCTTCAACCGTCGAGAAAAACTCTCCGAATCGGCGAGTTCTCGCTTTAGGTTTTTGGGACAGCGACTTAAGTCGCTGTAGGATCGTTGTAGGGACACTCGCGAAGTTTATTTTGCGAGTAGGGGCGCTGCCCCTATCCCCGAAAGGGGCCATGTCCCGCGATCGCGCCCAGAAACCGCTTAGCGGGACCGTTTCGGAGAGATGACTCATAAATTCGAAATAAATTAGGAAAATTATAGAAATTTTCTGTAAAAAATACATAATTTTGAATTATGTATGATTCTGTGATTGTCATGGCCCAATAACCCAATAGGATTGGATTATGTGTTGTAATTCATAATACGGCTGCGTCTGTTTTGTGGTCAGGCGTGTTGTAAAATGTTTGCGACCTGCGCGTCGCACCTCTTCTTTTAATATTCTAGTTGTAAATAGTTTAAGACTCGAATGTAACTCGAGTTTCGTATTTGTAATGTACAAAAATGGAGCGGTGGAAAGTCCACTTGAAGACGAGCTTACGAGAAGGGTGACGACGACACATGGCGGTCAAAGGAAGCGCTTGGAGAAGCCGCTAGCCTTAGGTTGACCGTCCGATCTTCTCATTGGCTTGAGAAGATCGTAGTAGGGCCATGACTATATCACATTTAATTATATATATATATATATGTTGATATATATATATTTAATTGATTTATGCTTGTATGTATGTGATGCATGCTAGTGAAAAAAAATGCTTGTATGTATATGATGCATGCTAGGTTAATTTTCTTGTATGTATATGATGCATGCTAGAATAATGAATGTATGTATATGATGCATGCTAATATAGGATAATAAAGGCCTAAATGCGTATAAGATACACATTACGATTAGATTAGATCATAATCGAATCAACTCGAAAATGCCTACCGAGCCTTGATACCCATCACTACCTCGATCATTTGTTGTTGTTGAATCTGCCAAAGCAGAGCAACGCATATTATCTTGGTAGGGTGCGGAGGGACAATCTTGGTCCCGCCTATCACGACTCGGGTTAGAGTAAGCTCAATTAGATTGAGCAAAACTAGTTAACTCAATTGGATCGAGTAGAACTATAGGCATATTCCAATCGTTTGAAAGATAGGTTAAGATCGCATTTACACTAAATCTTGGGCGATTTTGCCAAAGCTAACTCAAGGTCTTTTGTAAATGTGGGTCTTAATCCTATAAACAAGAGTTGCATAGAGATGTAATCGGTAATGTGTTACCCACCGATCGTACTAAGTCTTGGGCGATTTAGCCAAAGCTAACTCAAGGCTTAGTATGATGTGGATCTTGTCCCACAAGAATTATAGCTAGTTTGTATGAATCAAGTAAATGTGGTTTGACCACATCCATAACTCGATTCTATAAAATTCCTATAATTCAGTGGGAGCATCATTTGATTAAAGGCCTAATTAAATGATAAAAGGAATATGATATTAATTCTCTGCATTGTATGTTGTAGATTACTATGTCAAACAACACGAACACTCTCTCTCTGCGATCTGTCCTTGAGAAGGACAAGCTCAATGGAGCAAATTTCTGATCGGGAACAGAACGAGAATTGTTCTCACCCAAGAAAGGAAGTGTACGTCCCCGAGCAGCGGCCCATTCGAGGCACCTCACCGCGCCTCGCGGTGACAAAAGATGCTTACAAGAAGCATCAAGATGATGCATTAGATGTGTCATGTCTAATGCTCGCGACCATGAACTCGAGCTTGAAGCAACATGAGTTCATGAATGCTTATGATATGGTTGGACATCTTCGCCAACTATATCAAGGACAAGCTAGGCATGAGAGATATGAAGTCTCTAAAGCACTATTTGGGTCTAAAATGCAAGAAGGGACTCTGAGGTTCATATGTACTCAAGATGATTGGGTACGTAGAAAACCTACAAAGGTCGGATTCCCACTTGGCCAAGAGTCCACCGACCTAATCTTGCAATCTTTGCCAAGAGCCTTGATCAATTTGTCATGAATTATAACATGAATGAAATTGATAAGCCATCTTTAAATGCTCAAAGATGTTGAGAATCACGAGCTTAACCTTAAGAAGGGTAAATCGACACCATTTTGATGGTGCGTAAGAAGAAAGGCAAGGGCAAGCCTAAAGGTAAGGGAAAGTCCCAAGCCAAGGGCAAAGGCAAAGAACTTAAACCCAAAGGAGGGGTAGCCAAAGGAAGGGGCTTGCTTCTTCCGCAAGAAGCAGGACATTGGAAGCGTGAATCGCAAGGCATACCGGAAGATCTTAAGAAGAAGAGAAGTGAGACTTCTACTTGGTATAAATGTTATAGAAGTCAATCTATCTATTTCTTCATCATGGGTATTAGATACGGATGTGCATCTCACATTTGTACCAATGTGCAGGTGAGAAATAGCGGTGCATTGACAAAGGGCGAGGTGGACCTACGAGTAGGCAATGGAGCAAGGGTTGTCATTCTTGTAGGAACTTATGATCTATCTCTCGCCTCCGGGCTTGTACTAGAATTAGATGAATGTTGTTATGTGCTGCTTTAACTAAGAACATCATTTCAGTTTCTTGTTTGGACAAGAAAGGTTTTCATTTATAATAAAGAACAAATGTTGTTCACTTTATTTAAATGATATGTTCTATTGTAGTGCACCTCTAACGGACTCTACTTTCTAGACTTAGAGAGCCCTATCTATAACATAAGTACCAAGAGGTTCAAGTCAAATGAGTTGAACCAAACCTATCTCCGCATTGTCGCTAGGTCATATAAATGAGAGTCGCATCTCGGCTCTCCATAAGGATGGGTTGCTAGACTCATTTGATTTTGAATCATATGAGACATGCGAGTCTTGCCTTTAGGCAAGATGACCAAGACTCCCTTTAGTGGACATAGAAAGAGCAATGATTTGTTAGGACTTATACATAGTGATGTATGTGGTCCTTTCAGTATTCTTTGCTAGAGGTGGTTATGATTCTGAGTGCTTCATTACATTCTGATGACTTGGTGAGATATGGTTATGTGTATCTTATGACACATAAATCAACTTTGAAAAGTTCAAAGAATTCAAGAATGAAGTACAAAACCCGACTTGGCAAGAGTATTAAGATACTTCGATCGGATCGAGGTGGTGAATACCTTAGCCATGAGTTTCGTGACTATCTAGGAGTGTGGGATTCTATCCCAACTCACTCCTCCCTGGAACACCACAAAGGTGGAATGGTGTATCCGAAAGGAGGAATCGTGACTTATTGGATATGGTACGATCTATGATGAGTCACACAGATCTTCCTATATCCTTTTGGGGATATGCTCGGACACAAAGCAGCCTTTACCCTTAACTGTACCATCCAAGGTGTGGTAAAGACACCATATACGATATGGACAGGAAAAATCCCAAGATGTCTTTTATGAGGATTTGGGGTTGTGAGGCTTACGCTCGACGCCAAGTCTCGCATAAATGGGACCCAAATCCGATAGGTGCTATTTTGTTGGATATCCCAAGTCTACAAAGGGATATTACTTTACATTCCCAAAAGACAAAGTGTTTGTGGTAAAGACCGGGTTTTTCTAGAAAGGGATTTTGTTTCTAGAAAAACTAGTGGGAGTACCTTCGATCTTGAAGAAATTCAAGATAAGGACCATAGCACTGAGGCCTTGATGGAGGTTGAACAGGAACCACAAAGTGTTGTGGGTGAAGAGGTTGTTGCACAAAGAGTTGTGGACCAACAACTGCTCAAGTAGACCTACCTCTTCGCAGTCCGATAGGGTACGTCCGTCCTGAGAGATACTCATTTCTCTTGTCGACCATGATGACGTTATGCTCATTGAGAATGAGCCTACCTCCTATCGAAGTGTGATGAGCCCAGATTCGAGAAATGGCTAGACGCCATGAGATCCGAGATGGAATCCATGTACACTAACCAAGTATGGACTTTGGTTGATCCACCTGAAGGGGTCAAACCCATTGGGTGTAAGTGGGTCTTTAGGAGAAAGACTGACATGGATGGACTTACGCATACCTATAAGGGCCGATTGGTGGCTAAAGGTTTCAAGCAAATTCATGGTATTGACTATGATGAAACCTTTTCTCCAGTGGCGATGTTTAAGTCCATTCGGATCTTGCTTGCTATTGCAGCATACCACGATTATGAGATCTGGCAGATGGATGTCAAAACTGCGTTTCTGAATGGAAACTTACTCGAGGATGTGTACATGACACAACCTGAGGGTTTTGTAGATCCACATGACATCTTGGGAAGTATGCAGCGCAAGGTCCATTTATGGGCTAAAGCAAGCTTCTCGGCTGGAATCTTGATTCGATGATGCGATCAAGCAGTTTAGTTTCATCAAGAATGAAGATGAACCTGTGTCTACAAGAGGGTTAATGGGAATCTGATTGTGTTCCTTGTACTGTATGTGGATGACATACTACTCATTGGGAATGACATCCCTTCGCTACAGTCTGTGAAGACTTGGCTGGGGACGTGCTTCTCAATGAAGGACTTAGGTGAAGCAGCCTGTATTCTAGACATCAAGATCTATAGAGATAGATCTAAGAGATTGCTTGGCCTAAGTCAGAGTACATACATTGACACGGTATTACTTCGGTTTGCCATGCAGAATTCCAAGAAAGGACTTCTGCCGATGTCACATGGTGTGAGTCTTTCGAAGACTCAAAGTCCTTCTTCTAGAGAGGAGAGAGACCGCATGGATAAGATCCCTTACGCATCCGCTATAGGATCTATCATATGTATGCATACATCTTTGTGTACTCGTCACGATGTCTCGTATGCTTTGAGCATGGCGAGTAGATACGATCGGATCGGTGAGCGTCACTGGATAGCAGTCAAGAATATTCTTAAGTACTTAAGAAGGACTAAAGAATATTTCTTGATATTTGGAGGCAATGAGGAGCTAGCTGTAAAGGGTTACAGTGATGCCAGCTTCCAAACTGACCAGGATGATTACAGATCGCAGTCAGGGTTCGTGTTTTGCTTGAATGGTGGCGCTGTGAGCTGGAAGAGTTCAGCGACCGCGATTCTTGATTCTACAGAGGCCGAGTATATCGCTGCATCTGAGGCAGCAAAGGAGGCAGTTTGGATCCGCAAGTTCATTACTGAGCTTGGGGTGGTTCCTAGCATTGCAGATCCTATAGAGCTCTATTGTGACAACAATGGAGCGATTGCACAGGCTAAGGAACCTCGCTCACACCAGCGGACCAAACACATACTACGGCGCTTCCATCTCATTCGAGAGATCATCGATAGAGGAGATGTGAAGATTTGCAGAGTACCCACAGAGGCTAACATCGCGGATCCCTTGACCAAGGCTTTGGCACAGAAAAAGCATGATGGTCACACTAGGTCATTGGGTATTAGATACTACGGTGATTGGCACTAGTGCTAGTGGGAGATTGTTAGTGAAAGCCCTAGAGCCAATCATATGATGATTGTTGTATGGACTTTATTGTATCATATTCCTATTTATAAAGGCATGGTTATTATATTTACTTGTATTGGTGCCAAATAACTAAATATAATAATGTCCTTGGGTAGTAGGTTCTTATCTATGTCAATCGATTGGATGAATCGATAATGAGATGATATAGAGAACACTACTCTTAATCATTCCTAGTCGAGTATTAACATTCAGGGACAATGTTAATGCGTAGAGACTAGCGTGTAGGTCAACAAGATGACTTGATCTCACAAGTCATGGATATGAGATATCAAGTTGACACATGGGTATGCATTGGAGAATGTATACTGAATGACCCGCCATGAGAAAGTATCATGGATCGTTATATGAGTGTCATATACTTTCTCATGTGGCTATTAGTATGACTATTAGTCCTTAGACACGAAGTCACCATGGTTCCCTACATAAGGAGTTGCATACTTTGGCTTTCAAGCGTCACCCGTAAATGGGTGGACTATAAAGCGATTCTTGGGTATGTAGCAGATTATGCGGAGGATGTGAGTGATGTAGATGGGATCTATCCCTCCTATATGAGGGTGACATCGATATTCTTGATAGAGTGAGACCACGAAGTGCATGGCCATGCCCAAATGAGTCAATATGAGATATTGAGCTCATTTGATTAGAGTGAGTCTACTTGGAGTTCAAGATTTAGATTATACTGAGGATGACACGGTCTATGCCTCGATTGGTCAATCTAGATGTCAAGGATAAAGGGACATTGTCACATATTGTGAGAGTCACAATTAGTAGTCACAAAGGTGATGTTGGAGCTCAACATTCTTGTAACTTGGGTAGCAATGATGTGTTGCTAGATACCGCTCATTGCTTATGTTCCTAAATCGGTTTAGGGACATTGCCAACGTTACAAGAACCTATAGGGTCACACACATGAGAGCAATTAGATGGAGATTAGGTTCATATGATGAACCATGAGGATTAGGTTCATGGGATGAACCAAATTGGATTAAGAGTAATCCAAATTAGACTAATTGAGTTAGACTCAAGTTGATTCAAGTGTTGAATGAGTCTAATTGAGATTTGATTCATCAAATCAATTTAAATTAATGAATAGAGATTCATTATATTAAATTGACTTGAGTCAAGTGGTTAGATTTGATCAACCATGGGAGATTAGAGGTCAAGTTTGACTTGACTTGAGAGGAAGTTGAAGGTCAAGTTTGACTTGACCAAATGCCATGTCATGATGATGACTAGGCATGGCGGCCAATGATGATGCTCCACATCATCATTGACTTGATCAATTAGTGGGGCCACATCATGAGGAGACCAAGGGTCATGGGAGTTACATGCATGCATGTAACTCCCCCTCCATGAAGTGGCCGGCCACCATTTGGGGGTTATGTGAGTGAAAATTCATTTTGTGAGTAATCACTCATTACTTCATCTTCTTCCTTGGGAATTTTCCTCTCAAGCTCTCCCTCTCCTTCCTCTCTTTGGCCGAACCAACCAAGGAGTGCTAGCACACTCAAGGTTGAGTTTTCTTCCACCTATTGCTTGTGTGGATACCATAGAGGAGTGTGCACTTGACACTCTCGAGTTCCGGCGGACTTTGGACGAGCGGGATTTGCGAAGGGCATCGCATCAAGGGTAACATCCTTATCTCTTAGTTCTAAGGTAGATCTAGAGGATTTTGTAAGCACATACATGTAATTAGTTTTAATACTTCTTCGCACGGATCCGTGGCCGGGACTTCCGGGGTTTCCGCAACGCAAAAAGCGGTTTTTGCGGCCCGGAAAAGCCCAACAACATGTCCAAGAAATCCCATAGAAGATAACCAGAAAGCGCACTTACTAAATTTGGCATATAAATGCTCTCGTCGCAATGTCTCCAATACAATCCGAAGATGGTGCTCATGTTCCTCCTCAGAACGAGAATATATCAAGATATCATCTATGAATACGATAACAAACTGATCTAAGTACCTCAAGAATACCCGGTTCATCAAATCCATAAATGCAGCTGGAGCATTAGTAAGACCAAATGGCATCACTAGAAACTCGTAATGTCCATAACGCGTGCGGAACGCTGTCTTCTGAACATCCTCGTCTCTTACCCTCAGCTGATGATAACCTGATCGCAGATCAATCTTGGAATACACGCAAGTATCCTTGAGCTGATCAAACAAATCCTCTATCCTCAGCAGTGGATATTTGTTCTTAACGGTCACTGCATTAAGTTGTCGGTAATCAATACATAACCGCAGAGATCCATCTTTCTTTTTAACGAACAGCACCGGAGCTCCCCAAGGTGAAACACTAGGACGCACAAAACCCCTATCCAATAACTCTTGCAGCTGTATCTTTAGCTCACTTAACTCTTTCGGTGCCATCCGGTATGGAGCTTTTGACACCGGTGCGGTTCCTGGAATCACCTCTATCGCGAATTCCACTTGCCTCGGAGGTGGCAAGCCCGGAAGTTCATCTGGAAATATATCCGGATACTCATGAACTACCCGTACGCTGGAAAGAGGTGGTCTCTCCTCACTCTCCACTTTGACCAATGAGAATGAGTAACCCTGACAACCATGCGACAACAATCTCCGAGCCTGAAGTGCAGATATAACGGACACTCCATCATCACGGGTACCCACGAATTCCCATGCAGGCTGATCGGGTGGTCGGAAGGTCACTACTCTCGCTCTACAATCCACTGTAGCATAATATGTAGCCAACCAATCCATTCCGAGTATAATGTCGAATTCCACCATCTCTAGCACCTGAAGGTCCACCGTAAGTATATGTCCCTCAAAATCCAACGGACAACCCTCGATTACTTGATGACTGGTCAAAACCTGCTTGGATGGTAATGATCGCTAATCCACAAGAACGAATCATAGGGATTCTCCCAATTTTTCTCAGAAATATACTAGAAATAAAGGAATACGAGCTACCAGTATCAATCAATGTATCAGCAGGTATAGAATAAACCAAAATCATACCCCGAATGACCGATCCCTCGGCCCGCTGAGCATCCTCCCGGGTAATGGCATAAACTCGTCCAGTCTCCACATGCGACGGCTGCGCTCCAGATATAATAGTAGAAGGCCTCCACTCCGGATGGATATGGGTCTGTGATAATCTTTCTTTGGAGGTGACTCTGCTTCAGTATAATATATCCTTGAGAGTAGGTAGATATGAGTAGGTGGTCCGGAATAATAACTCTCTGGAGTTGGTGTATAATGAATCGCCGCATCCGGAAGAATCACTCCGTGTATATGATATATCCCGGTGTAGGAGGGTGGTGTCTCGACCATGCATCTGCGTCCTAGATCTCGACCTCTGCGATGATCTTGATCGGATCTCTTTCCCTTCTTTGGAATTTCTGAGAACTCCAACTGTGCCTTTAGAGTACACTCTTGACTCGTATGTCCTGGATGCTTACAGTAGAAGCAAACATCGCGATCCAGAGGACACTCGGAAACATTATGGCTCTCAGACCCACACCTTGGCATCCAGTCATGTATCCGCTCTTACGGTTCTTCTGATAACCACGGTATCCGAGCTGGTCGCTTCCCTTCTGCTCTAGATGATCCTCTGTAGTACCTCGAGAAGCCCTCTACGATTACGCTTCTTACGAGTCTCGGTGGTATCCCTGCCTCATTGCTTTCACAGGACATCTGCTTTTCTACCTCCTTCTCCTTTGCAATTTGCTGAGAAGTCATCTCAATAGACAGAGCCCTATCCAGTGCCTCACGGTACGAGTTAATGGAGGATCCAGACATTCTTACTCAAATATAGGCTGCCAAACCTTGTGTGAATTGTAACATTCGGTCCTCATCCCGTGCTACCAGACGTGGACAGAATTCCGCTAATCGAGTAAACTCTGTATTGTATTCCATAACTGATCGATCCCCCTGCTTAAGGCTTAAGAACTCCTGACGGCGTGCGGTAGAGAACACAGAAGGAAAATACTGCCTCCAGAATATATCTCGGAAAATTGCCCAGGTGATGTTCTACTCTCCCATCAAGGTCTTCTGCATTTTCCACCATGTAACTGCCTGCTCCCTAAGATGATAAGCTGCTAGACCCACCTTCTCCTCATCGGTTCAACTCATGAACTCAAATGTATCCTCCAAATTGTCTAACCAAGTCCGTGCAATCCAGGGATCAGACTCGCCTCGGAATAGCGTGAATCGGTCCTTGGTATTGTCTAACACGCAGATATCGTGCCTTGACTCGGACCCAATCGAATCCGTGGCGGGCGTAGTCAAGGGTACATCAGGCTCTTGAGGTTCTGAACCTCTGGTAGGAGACTGTCGTGGCTCCTCCTGATCAATCGGTCCTCCGGAGGTAGGCTGTTTAGATGGTCGACCTCTCTTACGAGTCTGAACAGGTGCCATAATATCGTCTGTTCACACCTGTTGAACGACTTACTTAAATATTTAATCCAAAAAATATTAAGTGTTAAGATTTCTTACTTCGGACAACTCGGAGCTCATGCCTCTGACAATCCCATCTTACCAAAATCGAAATCAAATCAAATCAAAACGATTTCCGAGGTCCCAAAATCCGACAAAAACATTATTGCATGGCATCGCAACCTAGAGCTCTGATACCAATAAAATTGTCATGCCCCGAGGTAGACTCTGTCCGGCCAACGGACGGCACCCCCTTATGACAATTCCAATACGGTACAAAAGTCGCAGCCAGTATAACACATATCGAATATGTATAACAACACAGCAAAACGTACAACATCAATAGCGGAAGCCAAACACATGGAAATACAAACTCGTCAATCATAAGTATATCAGTATATCCGTCCATACTAGAATAAAATCCATACTGAATATCAAAAGAGAACATACAGCATGATCTCCAAAACAATAAGAGTCCATATAAAGCTACATATGATGGGAAGCAAAACCCTCGGAAAAACGGCGAGATGGGATCAGGTGGCAATGCTCCGAGTCCATGCCGAAGTCTTCTATCTACTACCTGGGTGACAGGAAACCCAGGGTCCAGGGTGGTGAGTATAAAACTCAGGGGTAATATATAGAAGTGCATAAACAATATACAGGGTAAAGAGATCTACAGGTATACATGTGAAGATCTATAGGTATGCAACATGAGTCCGACAGACATACAGTACTAAGCATAGTAATCAGTAATCACATACATGTCCTACTCATAGCATAAACTGAACTGATCAACTGACATAAAGTAATGTACATACCTGACGGTCTGTCCTCCATATGATCTATAACATCCTGAACAGATATATCATGACATAATCCAAATAGTACACACTCATGCTCAACACATGCACAGCGGTATATAAAATATGCAAAAAGGCATGTAGCATGATGTACAATCATATGCAGCAACCAAATGCAGCATCTCACAGGCATATGTAAAACATATATCACATACACGCATACATATATATATCAGCAATGCATATGCATGGCCATGTCTGCGGACGTCAACCACGACCCAGATGGCCGGGTGGCAGCTGATGACCGACCCGACTCGGTAGTCACTACTCTCGAGTGACCGAGTTGGGTAGTATGAATGAGTAGCATAAAAGCGTAAAGAGCTAACTACTCCCCGGGGGTCCCTGCTGCTGGTCGCTCCGTCACTACCCATGAGTAAACGAGCTCTGCACACAGGACAACTGCACGTCACACAACCACCGTCTATAGTGGGAGTGCTAACACCACTCTGCTCGGTGGCGGTGCATCTCCGGCTACCACCATCCTTAGTGGTGGTGGCCGCACATCGATGCTCTCCGAGTGGCGGGAGGCGGGATGGACGACTTGTCTCATCCATAAGGGAGACCCAGTCATCAGCATGCATGCAATGTAATGATGCATAGTTAACGCACAAATCCTCGCAACACTCCCTAACTCACGGGGAGACCTAGTCAACTAAAAGTCAACCATGCAAGGACAACTAATCCGTAATCACTACCTATTTACCTATGTACAGATAAATAGATCCGTCAAGATAACCCACTACTAGGTGTACGGTACAACAACCAACCTCGTAATTTGGACTCATCACCTAACCTAGTGATGCAACCCAGTAACCCAGATCTGAGGTCATAAAGATAACCCTAACCACAGGTATTTACTGAACCTCTATTAGCTAGCACATAATAGAGTTTTACAGTTCCTATCCATGCTAGATAATTAATGACGTAACAGAGTATATATCTCAAGGTCAAAGACAGTACAAGCATATGAGTAAATAAGAGTGGATCTAAGGTAAACAGGTATAACATATATACAATGTCATGCACCGAAATTGATCAAACTACCGGACCAGGTAGATATTACCCACCTGATACGAAGCTCGTATAATCCTCACGGCCGCGGGCCTGCTTCGTATCCCAAACCTGCACATAATCACAAATTAGGATTTAGCATAACACTCCAATAATAATACGAATAAATACTATTTTATATTCGTATTCCTTTCCCGTCTACGAATAAGAACCCTACTAATCCCAAATCAATTAACACAATCCATCTACATCCACAACCTCATCGGACACGGTTCCATCATAACCTTTCCTTCCACACACTACCGACACCATATAGAACACTACCCATCCATCGTCGGCAGCTCCAGCATCGGATTACCTACTGCATCTTCTCTTACTTCCGACCACGGCACCATCAACTTGCAATCACAAAACTTAAATCAACACCGGATGAGACCTTACCACTCCAATCACAACCTAATTCCCAAATCGAAGTCTATCACAAGCACTCAAATTCCCGATTGAAACTTATCACAGGTTATTCTCCAAATCACAGCTACGATTCTCAACCCACCACACACAACCGATCTTTGATTCAAACACTACACTATAGCTGAACAATTGAAATATCAACGTTACTGATCAAATCCTTACCAACTCAGAACGTATCAAGCCTTAGCTAATAATGATCCAAACATATCAAACCATCCACAGAGCGAAACTCATCACTGGAAATTACCCGAATCACACCCAAATAGTCATCGGCAAATCAAATTTCCAATACAACGCAAATCCAACAATCACAGCATACCAAAAATTCAATCAATGGATACCACAGTTAGATATACTGGGTTAGGTCCAACTTACCGAGTCCAACCTTCACCGGCGGCGATATCTCCCAAATTCCAGTTGCTCGCCGAAACAATCCACTCCCGATTACTGCCAAAAACTGATCTGAGCTAAAACCAACATTCCCAGCTAGATCTAAACTCCCATTCCAAAAGAAAGACGACACACGAATCCTTACCTCCGATGGCAGCTCGCTGCCGCGACGACGACGTCGCTGTCCACTGGGAGTGTCGCCGCGCCTTCTTTCCAGGCGAGAACCCTCCCTTGATCCCCCGGCCGGAGATCTACCAAGTGGCGGCGCAGTCGAGCTGCTCACACCGGATCGCCGACGAGATCGGCGAAGAAAACGCACGGCGAAGAAAGGTTCAGCGCGGAGAAGGAAAATCGCGAGGAAATGGGGTTCTGTTCGTTCGGCAACCCTTATAAGCGTCGTTCGAACGAACCTGGTTAACCCAGCCAACTCTAAGCTCAATTGGATTGGATTCATCCCAACCCATGTTCGGCCCAAGCCCATCTCATTCTGACCCATTTCGGCCCAATTTGGCCCGATCCATTCTGATCCATTTCCGGTAATTTTGGCCCACCATTTCGGCACTATTTAAGCCTAATTAATCCCCTAATTAATCCTAATTAATTAACGAGTTAATATATATATATATATATATATATATATATATATATATATATATATATATATATATATATTATTTTTTTTTCGTATTCTACAATCAGTCTTATGCCCTTAGAGTCCATTCGAGTCCTCCATGACTCCTTCACCCTTCATGTTAGCCTTTAGGTTCTTCCATCGGCTATGTCATGCTTACCGAGTCTTCTTTTGCCAAGAGGTTGTGCCTTCAGGACTTGTCCATTGTCAAGCCACAATGCTTATACTTTCACCGCCAAGACTACACCCTTGGACTCTCCTTTGTCAAATATCCATATTTGGACTTTCACCACCAAGACTACACACTTGGGCTTATGTGGGCAAGACTAGATCCTTGGACTTTCCATTTTTCTAGTATCCAAACTTGGACTTTCCAATTGCCAAGCATCCGTACTTGGACTTTTCCTTGCCAAGACTCCAATCTTGGACTTCCTGTGCCAAATATCCATACTTGGACTTCTCCATTGCTAAGAATCCAATCTTGGACTTCTAAGGTTGATTGCTCTAACAATCTCCCCTTTAAACAAACTCCCCCATATGACCTTGAATATCCCAAATATCCACTTGTCATATGGTCACTATATGGTCAAACCCATATTGTTACACAATGGTCAAACCCATTGTTAATCCATTGTCAAACATCAAAATCCTACTTGAGCCCCACTCGAGTGTAGTTAATCATGACCTGGGTAGATTTCACCAACAAATCCTTCACTCCTCCCATTTATTCCAATGCTGACCAATATAATATATGTATTGAACTACCTGGATCTATAAATACTCTCCCCATGTCAAAGTTAGCAATAAGAGCCCGAATCACTAAGACATCAGTATAAGGAGTCATTACTCCCTCCAAATCACTAGGACCAAAATCTAAAATAGATCCTCTTACTCTAGGCAAGGTTGTCACTGCTAAATATTCTTCTCGACTATGCCTTTTCAAAACTCTATTTGAATCCCCATTAGTGGAACTCCCAGAAATCATATTAATGACACCTCTTACAGGAGGTTAATCTACAGGGACAATTCTGGCAATGAGTACTTCCCTCGAATGAGAAGATTGAAGAGGTTGGTTAATAAGAGACCCCAACTGATTCCCTCTTGGATAATTTTAAACCCATGACCTTTGTTGATATGGAGCCTGATTCATGACCATAAGCCTAACTCTTGGATGGGCTCCCATGACTCTCTATAATTCGTAATCTAGTGCTAACAATCCTGAGTATTGTGTCTATATTCCTGATGATAAGAATAGAAAGTAGGAGCAGGTGGCCTTCGAGGCCCTCGAGCAGCTCCAACCTCCCTTCTCAACAATTAGTGTTCTTTACAAATGTTCATAGCTCGCTCCTTAGAAACTCGCAATTATGGAGCATATGAAGGTCTTTCCCCTAATGAACGAGCAGGTCTCACCCATTCAACTAGGCGTTCAGGCATTTCCAACATCTTATACTCCCTAGACTCTTACCAAGCTCTCTAAGCCTTCTCTAGATTAATAAATTTTTCAGCTCTAGACAATAGAGCATCAAAATCCTCAAGTGGTTTCTTAGCTAAAGATCGGAAAAAATCTCCTTCCTTCGACCCTTGAGTAAATGTTACTACTAACATTCCAGGTGCTACTGCAGGAATCTCCTATGAAACCTAAGTAAATCTTTGCACATACTGTCGCAAACTCTCTTGACCTCTCTATTTATGATTGAAAAAACTCGATGGAGGAGGAGGATACCACTTGGAACTAGAAAAATTCCTAAAAAATAAAGTAGAAAAATCCTAGAGTGAAGCAATACTTTGTGGTTTTAAAGTGTTGAATCATTGATGAATAGACTTAACTAAAGTAGTAAGAAAAACTCAGTATTTAACTCCTTTAGTATAATGATGCAACAACGTTGCATTTTAAAATCTACTCAAATGATCTTTAGGATTTGAAGAACCATTATACTCAGAAATATGAGGAACCCAAAAATGCCGAGGCAACTCTTCATTCAAAATACTTTCCGTAAAGGGCTTCTTCTCCTCCTCACTCTTTGAGGTACGACCTCCCACTAAAAGACATCCCCCACCAAATTGCTCCTTCATTTGAGGATCTATATATTCCTCCTTTCCTTTTGAACACTCACAAAAATGAGGAGATCTATCTTTTTGCTTAGATATCCTAACTGGAACTCCTTCAGAATCATCCTCAGATGTATTATCCTCCTTCACTTCTCTAGGTGCAGCTCGTTGTGAGATTTGATCCATTACAATGGCTACTACTTGCAGAAGGTCTTCCTTACACATAGATCCCCACATCCTTCTACTAATACCCCCTCGAGATGTACTAGTCACAGATTTTTCCTCCTCTACTTGCTCCTTTATTATTCTCTAGTATTGACCATCATAATTTTTTGTTCAGGTTCCCACAGACGACCCTAATTTGATGGTGTTCTTTTCTTCAACACACTTGGATCCCCTTATCATTTCCTAGGAATCCCTCCTGGGACCTTAGATCTCCTACTTGAATGCTAGATCTACCACCAAAAGGAACGTTAGAGGTGTGCCTACATTGCCGACATAACCCCTCCGACTCTCAAGTCAAGATCGGAAGAGTAAAGTAGTAGAATGTCACGAAGAAGAAATAAGAAGAGATCTTTGTATACCTAATAGAGAAGAAAAAATCATCCCCCACCTTTTCCCATCTTTGCCCCTTTTATAGAAGATTTGCACCGCCTTTGCTTCAAGATGAATTTACCTTAATACCCCTACTAACCTGTTGAAATATAACTGCTTTTTCCACTTCCTTTAAAAGTGGTTCGCTCCATACCCTCCACATGTCCCTTCTCTTTTATTTATTACCTAAAAATAAATCATACACAAATTTCAAATAGATAAATAATAGTAATAGAATATTCCCTTTCCACAATATTCTTTGTTCAAAAGAATCCTTGATACCTCATCTTACTGTACTCAATAATACCTATATCTTTCATCCCTATTCAATTCAAAAATACACATCTAGCTCTACTGTGCTCAGAAAATACATAGGATGCTCAAGAAACACACGTGGTGTTTGGGAAACATATAAGCTCTCAGTATTGACACTTCACAAAACTGAGCTCTGACTCAACTACACTGTCTGCCCTACTGTGCTCGGGAAATACAAAGGGTGCTCGAGAAACACATATGGCGTTCAGGAAACATATAAGGTGCTCAACACTGACACTTTACAAAATTGATTTCTGACTCAACTACACTATCCGACCCTCCTGTGCTCAAGAAATACATAGGGTGCTTGGGAAACACACGTGGTGTCCGGGAAACATATAAGGTGTTCGACATTGACACTTCACAAAATTGAGCTCTGAACCAACTATGCTGTCTGACCTTACTGCATTCAAGAAATACATAGGGTGCTCAAGAAATACACATAGTGTTCATGAAACATATAAGGTTTTCAACAAATACTACGATACTGAGCTCCAACTCACCTACATTACCTTAGCCACCTATGCTCGTGAAACATACACAACCCTCGGGAAACATACATGGTACTCAGAAAATACATAAGTGCTCGACTCTAATACTTCACCAAACTGAGTTTTGAATCAACTACACTGTCTGACCCTACTATGCTTGAAAAAAGTATATGGTGCTCAAAAAACACAGAGGGTGCTCGAAACAGCTCATACTACAACTCTGAACCCACTATACTGCTCCACCCTTTGTAATGTTCGACCCTTTTATGCTCAGGAAAAGTATATGGTGCTCAGGAAATACTGAGGGTACTCAGAACAACCCATACCACAACTCTAAACCCACTATAATGCTTGACCCTTCTATGCTCAAGAAAAGTATATGGTGCACAGGAAATACCAAGGGTACTCAGTGTTGGTGCAATCGAATAGGTCATGATTGACCGGACTCAAGTTTGACTCGAGTAGTGTTTTGATATTTGACATTGAAGTTTGATAAGGGAGTTGACCATTGTTTGATAATGGGTTCACTATATGGTTGACATGGGGTTGGCCATATGATGGAGAAGTCCAAGTGGGACACTTAGCAATGGAAAGTCCAAGTCATGGGTACTTGGCATGGAATGTCCAAGCTTGAGTCTTGGCAAATGGAAAGTCTAACATGGGTTGGCAAGGAAAGTACAAGTCATGAGTACTTGGCAATTGGAAAGTCCAAGGGTTGATATTGACGGCGTAAAATCCAAGCGAGAGTCTTGGCAGCATAAATCCAATGGTTTGGCGGTATAAAGTCCAAGCATGTGTCTTGGCAGTGTAAGCTCAAATGTGCCTTAGAGGTATAGACTAGCTTAGCATGACAATAACCGATGGAAGCACCTAAAGGCTAGTGTATAGATGAACAAGTCATGGATGACTTGGAGGGATCCGATAGGCATGAGGCTGATGGAGGTGGCTAGAAGGCTTAGGTCTAGGCTAAGGGTGGTCTAGCAAGTATGAGAGCATCATACTTGAGGTTAAACCTTATGTTTGAGGTTTGTTAGTCGACTGAGATTATGGACCAGTCGACTGGTCAAGTGTTTTGACACTTGGCAGCCTAGTCGACTTATATCAGTCGATTGGGACTATGACCAGTCGACTGATGGGAGTTGACTGACATTCGACTGCGATAAATGACCTTGGTAGTCGGCTTCCAAAATTGGGCAGTCGACTAATTATTGATGTCACAAAGACAGAAGGTTCCATAGTCGACTGTTAGGGTTTGACAGTCTAGTGATGGCTTGATCAATCAACTGATGGTCATGATTAGTCGATTGATGGTCTATCCATTGGAACTTATCCAATGTGGCTCGGGCCATTGTGAGACAACGACTACAGGAGCAGTCGACTGATGGTCGCGATCAGTCGACTGCTAGGTGAAATTCAGTCTGAATGCAAGTTATAAAAGTAGCTCGTGGAGAGGGATTTGGCAAGGTTTTCTTGAGGTGATTTGGAGGGGATTTGCTGCTGTAATTCAGAACTTCAAGGCTATTCTCAAGCAACCAAAAGCAAGCATTCAAAGATCTCTTGTAAAGTATTTTTCTTTACTTGTATTGTATTTCATCTTTATATTTAGTTGTATTCATTGTATTACTTAGTGTAATCTCTTGTACGAGGTTTCTCCACCTTCGACATGTTGTTGAGAAGGAGCGTTATTGTTTAGTGGTGTTGTTTGCATCACTAGAGCTCATTTGAGCTCACCCTGTGGAGTAAGAACCCTAAGATTTCAAACCATATATATCCTTGTGTATTTGTGATTGTGCTTGTGTTTTATTTTCATTGTATATTTCGTATTTTCGCTACGTATTAACATTTTGTAGCAAGCACGAACGATTTCCATCTTCGACGAACTACGCACTGTTCACCCCCCCCCCCTCTAGTGGTCACCGACGATCCCAACAAGTGGTATCAGAGCGAGGTCGCTCTTTATTTGGACTAACCGCCAAGGGAGCACTGCTAGAGGGTGAAGAAGAAGATGGAATTTGAAGAAAGACTAGGTCGGGACATCAACACACCACCATCCTATGAGGACTATGGATTTGAAGGCTTTAATTCATGGAAAATAGGGATTGAGAACTTCCTAATGATGATAGATATCAAGCTTTGGTCCGCCTTGATAGAAGATTGCGAATTTTCAAGAGGCAAAAAGGGTGGAATCCTCAAGGTTGAAAAATGGACCAAGGAACAACTCAAGGAGTTCAACACAAATATTAAGGTAATCAAAATTTTAAGTTATTTAATTCCTAATAATGTTTTGTCCAAGTTAGGTGAGTACAAGGATGCCAAGGAGCTTTGGAGCGAATTGGAAAAGTATCATGAAAATTCATCACCGACTCGAGAAGAGGAAGAGGTCGAAGAAGCAAGTTCATCCTCATAAGAAAGTGAGGATTCGAAGGTCGAGGAATGTTCTACATTTGAGGAGGAAGAGGCGGTGGAAGAGGAAGAAGTAGAGGAAGCCTCCATCTCTAGGATTGAGGGGGAGGATATTAGGTCATCTTCCATGCCGGAGCAAGAGAAAAAAGAGCCATCTACCTTCGATCGAGGAGATAAAGAACTGACTTCAGTTTCCACCATTGACCTAGGTAACTCAAGCATTTCATTTAAAAATAAAATTTATATTATATACTTTGAGTGTAGGGAAGTCAGATACTACAAGAGCAAGTGTCCAAAACGGGTCAAGAAGACGACACAAGTCGTGCCAAAGGCTAAGGAGACCGGAGCCCTAACCATTAAGAGCAAGAAGCACGTGGTGTGCTTCAAATGCCAACAACTGAGGCATTATAGAAGTCAATGCCCTAGGGGGAGGAAGAAAGGATAAGAAGGAGCATCACATCTAGAGGAGCTAAGGCAAACCCTAAGGTATATTTCAATAATGCACCTTCTAGTTTTAATGTCAAAAAGCATGCTAAAAATAATTTAAATACTCTTGCAATTTATCATAAAGAGCATGTTAAAAATAAACTCTATTGTTTAGGTGCTAAGAGTTGCAATTTTAGGTCTAAGGATCATACTAGATCTACTTTACCTAAGGACAAATCTAGAAACAATAACTCTAGACCCATTCTATCTAGAGAGTCTATTAGGAAAATAGAAGACCATCTAGGCTTTAACTCCAAGAATTCTAGACATATGCCTAGGAAGAATAATTCCCAAAGGATAAATGAAAACTCAAATTTGGGAAGATTAGAGTTAAAGAACCAAGCCTTGAGGTCAAGTATTGAAAAACTTGAAAAGACCCTTGCAAGGATGCAAAATTCAATTAAAGGGTCAAAGCCTAGAGTCTAGGAGGCAAGGCTCATCTATGAGCAAGAAAGGCTTGAGTCATAAGCCTAGGTCCAAGGTAGATAAGCCTACCTATCACAATGTTTCATTCAATTATGGAACTAGTACTAGGTCTAGGAAAACCAAGGTCACGAGGAAAGTCATCCCTAGAGTTGACCATGGTAGGTGCCTAGTGGCTAAGGTTTCAAAGAAACCTAGGGAGGCCACTAAGAAGGTTACAAGGGGAGTTACCCCTAGAGTTAACCTAGGTAAGACCCAAATGACTAAGGCTACCAAGCCTAGAAGGGTCATAGGAGAGTATCTAGGGAGGTCATCCCTAAGGAATACCTAGTAAATCCAATGAGCTCCAATAGGTATTGGGTTCCTAGGATCGTGATCGATTCATGCTAAATGGGTTAGGTTGTGCCAACTTTAAATGGATGAATAGTTAACCTAACCATGGTAAAGATGACACTTTAGGTCATTTTCAAGGTCATGGGTACCTTGGAAATGGAGGTTGATCTATAATCCTAAAGGATTTTAGGATGTGCCAATACTATTTAAGAAGCTTGATAAATTGATCAAATTGGAACAAACTAGGCTTAGAGTCATGGTATGTCATTTTGGATTTTTGACACACTTGGGGGATAAATAGTAATATGGCAAAATGGACTTAATAATAACGAATGACAATTAACACTAAAATTTAGATATTGTTATACCTTTATATTTTATTTGTCATGCCTTGATTGTCATATGTCATGTCATAACATCATGTTTATTCTTTTATCATATAATACGTCATGATTATGTTTAGTTTAAGTTCTTATGTCATGAGTGCTTAAGTTCATTCTTCTACCATGACATCATGATTTTGGCACATGCTTAATTATGCTATTATTATATGTCATAATCATCATTCATTCATTTAGGTTTAATTAAAATTGATTTAAGGACTATGGCATGACTTAAAGTCTCATGTATAAGGGAATCAAGTAGTATTGCCTTAGAAAATACATGAGGCCTTAATTTAGGATGAATAAAACTCACATCTCACATCAAATTGACATGTGTATGTTTTCAAACACCCTAGATATATGTGATATACTAGAAAATAAGTTAAGTTCAAGGTGCATAGTTTTTGCATCTAGATGAACTCAAACTCATCTTATACCATAGTGGATCATGGGGAAAGCTAATGTGCAAGTCATGTGCATTGAGCCCATTGATCATGATCCAATATAGGTTTTCAAAAATATTTTAAAATAATTTTAGAAAACTTTGGTGTAGTCTATCTTTTGATAGGAAACACCATTGAGAGTTAATACAAAGTAGAGCCAAAACATTGAACTTTTCAACGGCTTTGAACTTTGTATCAAACTCACTATTTAATGGGTAATTTAATTTTCAAATATTTTTCACCCATTTTATTTGTCATAAGTATTATACATATGAATTTTCATATTTTTTTTTATTTATGTATAATTATTTATGATTTTTTGAAATTCAGATTTTGAAAAATGAAATTCTGCATTTGCAGAAATCAATCGACTGTCGCTTATGGCAGTAGACTGGCGTCAATGGCAGTCGACTGGTGACTATAAGAGTCGACTGCCAAGCCTAATTTTGGGTAAACAAAGTTTGTTTATCTTGATTTCAGCTATGTTAGGCTACTCTAACTGCTCCTAACCTTAGGATATGTTTTGGAAAGCATTAGAAAGGGTGAAAATCCATTGGATATGGATTAAGAGAATTGTTTGGGTGTGTATCAATTTTAAGGTGTGTGAAAGTTCAATGTTGAACTTTTGACCTTAATTTTGATGGTTTAGTGCTCTTATAGGCTTAGGGACTCTCCAAGGGCATTGTTGGTGCAATGGTCAAGGGGGAGCAAGCCTTTAGGGGGAGGTATCCATCATGGAATGATAAATGTGTTCTTCCTCATAAAGGGGAGAATTTTGGGAATGTGAGATGCCCAATTTGGAAATTGGGAGAGTTTGTAAGATTGTCTTTCTTGAGTGATATGAGACTTATCACTAAGAAGAGTGAAGGCATCCTAGGTGTTTTTGGACCAAGGGGAAGATTGTAAGATATCAATGGGATATGAGACATTGACACCCTTGGGGAGAACCTTTTTGATGTATGTCAAAAAGGGGGAGAATTAACGGGACAAGTTATGGAATAATTTGAGATTACCAATTTGGGAGAATTGGTGAGATTTGAGTTAGGTGGCCTAACTCAAAGGTGTTTATGGTTTTTGTCAAACATCAAAAAGGGGGAGATTGTTGGTGCAATCGACCTAGGTCACGATTGACCAAACTCGAGTTTGACTCGAGTAGTGTTTTGATGTTTGACATTGATGTTTGATAAGGGAGTTAACCATTGTTTGATAATGGGTCGACTATATGGTTGACATGGGGTTGATCATATGATGGAGAAGTCCAAGTGGGACACTTGGCAATGGAAAGTCCAAGTCATGAATACTTGGCATGGAAAGTCCAAGTGGGACACTTGGCAATGGAAAGTCCAAGCATGGGTCTTGGCAAGGGAAAGTCCAAGCTTAAGTCTTGGCAAATGGAAAGTCCAACATGGGTTGGCAAGGAAAGTCCAAGTCATGGGTACTTGGCAATTGGGAAGTCCAAGGATTGATATTGGTGGCGTAAAGTCCAAGTGGGAGTCTTGGTAGCATAAGTTCAATGGTTTGGCGGCGTAAAGTCCAAGCATGTGTCTTAGCAGTGTAAGCCCAAATGTGCCTTAGCAGTATAGACTAGCTTAGCATGACAATAACCGATGGAAGCACCTGAAGGCTAGCATATAGATGAACAAGTCAAGGATGACTTGAAGGGATCCGATAAGCGTGAGGCTGACAAAGGTGGCTAAAAGGCTTAGGTCTAGGCTAAGTGTGGTCTAGCAAGTATGAGGACATCATACTTGAGGTTAAACTTCATGTTTGAGGTTTGTCAGTCGACTGGTCAAGTGTTTTGACACTTGGCAGCCGAGTCAACTTATATCAGTCGACTGGGACTATGACGAGTCGACTGATGGGAGTCGATTGGCGTTCGACTGGGGAAAATGACCTTGGCAGTCAATTGCCAAAATTGGGCAGTCGACTAATGGTCTGAGCAGTCGACTGCTATGGCTAGCAGTCGACTGATTGTCGATGTCGCAGACACAAAAGGTTCCATAGTCGACTGTTAGGGTTTGACAGTCGAGTGATGGCTCGATCAGTCAACTGATGGTCATGATCAGTCGACTGATGGTATATCTGTTGAACTTATCCAACGTGGCTCGGGTCGTTGTGAGACAACAGTTACAAGAGCAGTCAACTGACGGTCGTGATCTGTCGACTGCTAGGCAAAATCTAGCCCAAATGTAGGTTATAAAAACAGCTCATGGAGAGGGATTTGGCAAGGTTTTCTTGAGGTGAATTGGAGGGGATTTGCTGCTGTAATCCAGACCTTCAAGGCTATTCTCAAGCAACTAAAAGTAAGCATTCAAAGATCTCTTGTAAAGTGTTTTTCTTTACTTGTATTTTATTTCATCTTTGTATTTGCTTATATTCATTGTATTACTTAGTGTAATCTCTTGTACGAGGTTTCTCCACCTCCGACGTGTTATCGAGAAGGAGCGTTATTGTTTAATGGTGTTGTTTGCATTGTTAGAGCTCATTTGAGCTCACCCCGTGGAGTAGGAACCCTAAGGTTCCGAACCACGTATATCCTTGTGTATTTGTGATTGTGATTGTGTTTTATTTTTATTGTATATTTCGTATTTCTGCTGCATACTAATATTTTGTAGCAAGCACGAACGATTTCCATCTTCGACGAACTACGCGCTATTCACTCCCCCCCCCCCCCTCTAGCGATCACCGATGGTCCCAACACTCAGAACAACCCATACCACAACTCTGAACCCACTGTAATGCTCAACCCTTCTATGCTCAGGAAAAATATTTGGTGCTCGGTAAATACTGAGGGTACTCAAAATAACCCATATCACAACTTTGAACCCACTATAATGCTCGACCCTTCTATGCTTGAGACAAGTATATGGTGCTCGGTAAATACTGAGGGTACTAAAAACATCCCATACCATAACTCTGAACCCACTCTAATGCGCAACCCTTCTATTCTCTGGAAAAGTATATGGTGCTCGGGAAATACTAAGGGTACTCAGAACAACTCATACCATAATTCTGAATCCACTATAATGCTCGACCCTTTTATGCTCGGGAAAATTATATGATGTTATATCGCACCCCTTCTAATATTTACTAAAATACCATAGCTGAAAATCCTAAACCCATCAGATATGTTTGGTAATAGTTTAAAGTTAGGTTTATAGTATGTTACTAATAATGTATATTAAATGTGTAGATACCAAGTTATTTAACATTTTTATTGCAGGAGTAATGGTTGCAGTTTAAGTGGGTTATGGTCATTTAGACATTTGGAAAAGGAAAAATCTTGCATGTGTTGACAAATATAAAAGTTCAACAAATATTGGTAGTTAAGGAAGATCCAAAGGTGAGACTTCAGGTGAGACTTCTTTACAAATGAGAAATCTTAGTATGTCGAGGATGACTGAATACATGGATGAGAAGTCCTGATAGGATCAAGGGTAGTCGAATACTTGATTAATGAGGAAAACTAAAATACAAACCCTCTTGATAATAGCTCGAGGTTGACCAAATATTTGTCCCCGCGGGAAGGGCCTAGTGGCTAGCGCATGCAGACGTTACATCATAGGATAACAGGTCAATCCTTCACAAATGTGAGGGTGTCGTCCCTCCATGCACTAGTTATTAGTCTCAAGGGCCAAAGGTCTATCGTGATTTACCTCCCTTACGATGGTCCTGGGACGGATTGATAGGGGTCACTAGATTAACGGATTCCAATCTTTTACATCATCAGAAGTTGACCAAATACTTGCCTAATAAAAAGTCTGAGAAATAAGCTCTTGGAATGTGAGTTAAGAGAGACCGTAAGTAACTTATATTCTAAATGTTGGATAGTTCTTTCTTCTAGGCCAAGACTTGATTGAGAAACAAGTATTTCGAGGTCAAATCAATGAGTCAGTATATGACTACTCAATAAGTGAGTTTATTGAAGTCAAAAAGCTCGTAAATGAAAAACTTTTATTTCAAGTTTAGTTAATCAAATAGGTAATTTTTAAATTCAAAACATTATACTATTGAACAAGATGTCATTCAAACGAGTCAACTAATAAGGTTCAAGCAATTAATTGTTGGCATAGTTATTTAAAGATTTGGTCACAATCAATATGAATCAGTCAACTAATGAAAAAAAAGAAATTGATTGATGGCACAATAATCAAATTAGGAAATGGTCACTGTCTAAGGGAACAAGAAGTGAATTAGTAAATTGAATCAAATGTTAATCTAAATGAGTCAACTAGAAGATCGTTCAGTCAATTAGCAACATATTTGAGTCAATTGAATGAAGTAGTGATATATTGAGCAATGATCATTGCGGAGATTAATTCGAGAACAGTGGATTAGTTAATTGTTAAAGATAAATAAATCAATTGATAGCAACCAATCTATAAATATCAAACAAAGGCACTTCGACTCAACAAACATATACAAGAATCTATATATCTCAAAACAACAATTTCCACATCAATTTCTCATTAAAGTGTTCCTTATTGTTAATTTTTGTTTCTTTTATTTTTTATATATTTAGCTTGCCTCCATGCTCCTTATTTTACAAACTCTTATGATGCACTTTATTTTCTATCATTTGTAAAAGTTTTTATAAAAAAAATTTCTCCATCCTTAGAAGGTTTCCAAAAGCTAAAAAAGGCAATGGCTTTTAATGGGTTGACTCACCTTACAAGTTCATATGTCGTCAAGTATGAATCGAAGGATTTCAAACCATATGCATTTTTAATATTTCTCTTGATTGTCCCATTTACTTTTAAGTATTTATTATTTCCGTTGTGCTTATTACTATGATAATTTGAATTTGTTTCTATTGCACTATTCACCAACCCACCCTCCCCTCCTCTAGCACCATACACAATCTCACAAGTAGGATAAGTTGATGCATTAAGATAGGCAATTAGCTAAAGACTTATGTCTAAAATGCATGAATAAAATTTCTAGAGTTAGATTTTGATACATTAGAAATTCCTAAGATTTTGATGCATGTTTTGGTTGAATTTATATCTTGACAATTGACATTTTTTTAAGTTTATCCTATTCATGACTTGTATGCCCTTGATCATGTCATGCTTATTTACAAGTTATATGCATTTAATTATATGAAGGAGTGTTTTGGCACAACAATAAAGTTGATGTTGTGCGGTCTTGTGGTCACGGGATTAAATTGTGAAAATAATCTTTTGCAATGCAAGATAAGAATATATACAATGAACCCAATGAAATCTAATCCTTCTTAGAAACTCCGCTTTGATGAAAACTTGGTACATTGGATTATTTTTGTATACATTTATTTATATCATTCAACTAATATTAAGAATGATGACAAGAATTCATATCCTTGACAGGAGCATTAATTGGGTATGTCTTAGTGCAGAATTGCATTATCATAATAGTAGATAAGAAAAACTTCAAAATCATCTCGCTTGCACCTAATCAACTCAAATATTTATTAGAGAATTAGGCAGTCAATTAGAAGTAGGTGCAATTGACTTAGTTGAAGTAGTCATGAGATCAACTAACTATGCCAAATTAGCATTTGATTGATTGAGGAAAAATCTACAAGCAATTTTCAAAATAAGAAATCTATAAGAATGCAAACAATGGAAGATTTTGGTAGTGCTTAAGAGCAATTATGTTCAAAGTGAAAGTTGTTAGAACTAAAAGGATAGCTAGAGGGGTGAATAGCCTTTCAAGCTTTTTCATTTATTTTATTCTTATCTACAATGACAGTTACATAGCATATACCGAAAGTTTAAGATGAAGAAATGAAAAACAATAAACCAGCAAGCAATTTTACATGGTTTGGTAATCCTCCCAATGATTCTAACCCCATGACCTCGATCCTTAAGGTGGATTACTAGTTAAAGTTACTTATAGATTTTCTTCTTCTTGGTCAACAATCAAGGGTGGAGAAACCATCTTATAATTTGTCTTATAATGATGTGGAGTTAATACAAAGAAGAGAATAAACACAAGATCACAAGGGTTTAAGAGCAAGAGAGCAAAGGCAACAAATGTATGGAGTTCCAATAGCCTTCCTATGCCTCCAACCTCTTGTTTATTTAGAACTGTCATCCTCATTGAGTTCAATTACTACTTTGCAATTTTGATCAACATCAATTGATTGCAAAAAGTCCACCATTCAATTGTTCTTACTGTTGACAATGATTATTATCAAATCAACATATCATTTTTACCCGTGTTGTAGATCACATCCAATTGTCTATCTATAAATATCAGTTGACTACTCCAACACTAACTGATAAATATTGGATCATTAGTATATGCTCTATTTTCAATCATTTTCCTTTTGAATAATCTACTATTCCAATTGTACACTCATAAATAAGCGGACTACTCAATCAATTGAACCCAATTCTTGGTCAAACATAAACATTTTATTCATTTTAAATTTGGCTTAAGTTGATTATCCAATCAACTTCTCCAATATAGTCAACTAAAAATAAAGTACTAGTCAACTCAATACTTGAAAAGTCAAATTACCATGAATTGCATTCATCATTCAATTTATTATATTAGATTTGAGGTTATAAAATTTGATTGATAATAACTAATCAATTGATTGCTTTACCCAAATTCAAAGCACCCCAAACAAAATATCCGATTTTGTTCATGGTTTTAAGTTGAGCCTTGACTAATCAATAGATATTCATATATCAATCAATTGATTAACTGACTTGACTCCTAAGCCCAAGTTCCTTGTTTCCCTTTGTCCAAGTTATAGAATCCCTCACTCATGACTTACCTTTTTCTATCAAGAGGCCCTTCACATCACTAGAACTTCACTTTGCAAGGAGACTCCTAGTGCCTTCGAGTCTTCATCTTGCTCAGAAGCTTTCCATTGCTTTTGAGACACCATCAAGCCTAGCATCCAATCCTCGTGCCCCGTTAAGTCTTCCTTCATGCTAAGTGTCCACTTGGACTTTTCTATGCCAAAAACCTTCCTAGACTTCCTTTGTTGCACCTACAAATTATGTCAAGCTAGATAATCTACACATGTACACATGACATGTATGTAAGATCACATCTTTATCAAACTTAACTTTGTCAAAATATAAATACTTGGAGCATATTGCACCAACAAAAGTAAGACATGCATAGAAGAGCTTCAAACTTATAATTGTTTTTATTGTAATTTATTGCATTACTTATTTATATATCTTCTTGGTCATTTTTATAAAGTAAGGTTGCAAAAGGTTTTTCATCTCTGGAAAGCATGCAAGAAAGAAAAAAAAAAAGATAGAGTGATTTTAAGAATGACTCATCGATGAATCATGTCATATGGTAGAAATCAAACATTTTAAATTAAACCATGTAACGGCTAGTGTTTGTATTTCTTCTTACTTGTGTTAATCTTTTGATATTCCACTACATGCTAATGTGATTGTAGACATCCATAAAAGATTCGAATCCATTAATCTAGCGGCTCCCATCGGTCTGTCCCACGACTATTGTGAGAGACGTAAATAACGGAGGCTCTATAAATTTTGACATGGTGGCCAAGACACGTGGGAATCATCTAAATCCAAAAAAAAAAGATTTTAGACTTCCTTTGAAATCCATCCTTGTCTTAGCCACTATGTCATCCCCGTAAAGACAATGTGATTGTAGACATGATCAAGCATAATAAAGTGATTAACTATTCACACCCCACCCTCTAGCCTCACCAATGATCTATTATTGAGTTCATAGCTTTGGTCAAAAATAAGGAAGTGAAAGAACTTCTCAATTTCTTGGAGGGTATTTTTTATTTGATGAAACTTATATCGATAGTTATGATTCACTAGGGTAACAGAAAGACACAAAGTTATATATATATATAATGATAAATCTCGACACATTTATCAAAAGGTAGGTGCATAACCTTATAAAAGTAGGTGCATAATCAATAAAAGACTTATCATTCTAGGCAAAACAACTATTCTATGAAAGCCATACTAGAATTATTCCTTCTAGAATATTGGGTAGTATTGATGTCTTGTTAGATAATCACAACTTTTATATTCGTGTAAATTATATTTCAATTAAATTACAAAATCCCAATTAAATTAGTCTTTCAAGGATTTTTAAATAATTTAACTTAAAAAATCTCATTTTTTTTTTTAACAAAAGCTAATTTTAATATAAAACATTTAAGATAACAAATATTATATAAAAGTTGTAAAAAAATTTAGAGGTTAAAAGTAAGTTCAAATTATATGACAAATCATAAATGTTTAATTGGCTAGAGATTTCTAAAAAGAAAGATTTAGTAGTAGACGAAAAGTAATTGTAAGTTGTTATTAGTATAATCATACCCTAAGTAATCAAATCAACTATATTATTTTGATGTAGTTAGCAAAGAGTTTAAATTAAATTTATTATATGTGTTTGATATGCAAGTTAATTGTGTAGGCTACTTGAAAGTAGAAGTTAAGATGGTCATGCTTGACAAATCGAAAAATTCAAGAGGTCCTAATAGGTTGTAAAAGTTCAAAGAGAAAGATTGATCAGATGCTTAGTGGACGATGAAGAAGTACAAAATGTCTTAGTAGATTGCTTAGAAGGTTAAGGTTGATAAGGAGCAGTGGAGGGCTCGTGACTCAATGAGATTATCGTATTGATGGATGATAGACACAATCAATTTAGAATGGTGTTGATTTGATGGTTTAGAGGCCAAGATGAGATGGACTCATGGGAGAGAAACATTAACGACATTTGAAGATTTAGGGTGCCAAATGGATGAAGGCCTAGAGGCACGGTGGGGATCTAAGCAAATAAATGAAGACAGTGTCTTTAAAGAAGCAAACGAAGAAGACTTAGAGGGTGCGACATTCAGACAAGAAGACACGTAAGATGTGAAAGATTACAAGGGACTATAATGTTGGAATTCACATTTGGAGAACATCATTAGGTGATGGTGTATTGGCTTGGAGGAGTCTTCAATCAAGGAAGAGGTGCTTCCTCATCATAATTGGTGGTCATGATAGTTCCCATAGTTTTGTTTAATTAGGTTTATGAGATTGTAAGCAAAGTAATAAAGCCACGATCTTCGAGAAGATTCCATCAATTGAAAATGACCCTAATAAACAAGAGATCGACCGAAGGCAATCTACTCAAAGAATAGAATATTATTTTTATTTGGTCTCCAATCAATTGAACTAGAATTTATTGATGATGTATTCTCAAAGGAAATGGTAAAGAGTATTTTCATGTGCCTTTATAGTGTAAATACTCTTACCATTTCCTCTGGTAGTAGAGGTGTGGCATGTGAATGTTTTTTTTAATGATTCATATATAGTAATGAGTAAGATATTATAGAATATTTTTATCCATTTGGTATCATCAATTAAAAAAGGCACACCTCTAAAAAGATATAATTAAGTGTAAATACTATTACCATTCATGTGAATGTTTTTTTTGTAATTATTCATATATTGTAATGAGTAAGATATAATAGAGTATTTTCATCCATTTGGCATCATCAATTTAAAAAGGCACACCTCTAAAAAGGGATAATTAAGTGTAAATACTCTTACCATTTCCTCTAAGTAGTAGAGGTGTGGTATGTGAATAATTTTTTTTTAATGATTCATAATATTGTAATGAGTAAGATATAATAGAGTATAACAAGATACTTTTATAGAAGATTTTGTTTGCAACAATGAGAACCTTCATAAATGCCTAGGGAAGTTATTATGTGTATTTATTAAAATCATTTTAATTACACTGACAATTGAGTTGTTTAAGATATTCATACATTTCACTTAAAAGATTCAAAGCTACAAGACGACAAGTTATTTTTTTTATTGAAATACTTTTATCTACGTTCTCTCGAACTTGCATTAATTTTCATTTATGTGAAAAAAATTATTTTTTGAAATCAATAAAATGATTAAAGATAATGGATGAATTATTATATATAAACATTAGTTTATTTATCATGTATATTGTCAAAGAACTAATTTAGTAAGTGAATGAAACATTAATACGTAAATTTAAGCTACTCTAACGGAGAAAATGATGTGTGTTGTTTCCACACGAGGTCTTATGATTAGTGCGGTAGTAGAGTTACATCAAATAGCAAAGATCAATCTCCGAAGATTGTAAATTTTTTGGGGTATTTGTTCTCTTGTCACAGTAATCTTGGATTGGATAATATATTTTCTATGATTTATCTTTATCGTATTAACTGTGAAGTTGATTGACGGTGTACTAAGGTGAACGAATCACCTTTTACATTAATAATGCATGTATTACCAATTTGATCGCAGTGAATTTGTGATCGAATAAGGGCATGAGTTTGAATACCACCTCAGAAAATACTTAGGGTGCGTTTGGTTCAAGTAATCATACATAACCTTGGTTATGTGATTACCAGGGAATAAAACATAACCTTGGAATAAAATATAACCTTAGATAAAAATCTTGTTTGGTTGGAGGCTTTAATATATAACTTAGTTTAACATTTTACTGGCGCGGCGGCGCGACGGCAGACGGCGGCTACGGCGACGCGGCGGCGGCAGGCGTGGAGCAAGCGGCGAAGCGCGGCGGCGGTACGGCGCAGCGGCGAGCAGCGTACGGCGAAGCGGCGACGCGGCGGCGGCGGCAAGGCGGCGACGCATGGGCGGCGAAGCGGCGGCGACCCGGCGTGGCGACGGCGGCGCGGCGGCGAACAGCGGCGACGCATGCGGACGCGACGGCGACGCATGGCGGCAGCGGCGACGGCACGGCGGCGGCGGCGATGGCGAAGCGGCGCGGCAGCGATAAGGCGATGGCGGCGGCAAGCGGCGGGCGCGGCGGCGCGGCAATGGCGGCGGGCGAGCGGCGGCGAAGCGCGGCGGCGCATGCGTAGCAAGGCGTTGACCGACGACGGATGACAAATCAATTGAGTTTTGACAAATTGACATTTAATATATTGCTTGGGGTAATATTGGAAAAAAGTTTCCTTAACCCCGGGAATCAACAAAAACCTTGGTTCTCTAAGGTTTTCCGATTTCCCCTAAAAAGGTTTTTGTTCATAACTTGGTAATGATCAATTACTAGGTAATTGTTTATAACTCAAACCAAACAAGATTTTTGTTGATAACCTATCAAAGTTATCAATAAAAACCCCAACCAAACGCACCCTAACTGGACACTGCATGAGCTTTAGATGGTCAAAATTTAAATTAAATCATGTGAAAATCATAAACAATGCAACATACATAGATAATCATATGGCTTCAATATGATTATGGGTGATCAAATTATCGGTTAAATTGAATTAACTGATCGGAATTAAAAGTTTGATGGATTGAATTATTAGTTTGATTTATTCGAATTTCATCGTTTGTAAAAACTCAACCCAGCATATGGTAGGAGCAGTGACATGATCTCAAGGTCCGGGAATGGCAGTGCCATCCTCCTCTCCTCTCTATTGCGCGGTTGCCGCTCGCTCGAAGTCCTCAAATCCGTTCACGCCACCATGATCAAGGGCAACGCCCATCAAGATTCTTTCCTTGTCAACCAATTCGTCAGCCGGTGTTCTCGTATCCGCCAGGTGGGTTACGCCCTCAGAGTGTTCGCCCAAATGGCTGAACCAAACGTATTCGTCTACAATGCTGTTCTCGGCGGCCTCGTTCAGGATTTTGCGTCGCGCAAATGCGTAGAGTTGTACGTTGGCATGTTGAGGTCTAATGTGTTGCCTGATGGGTATAGTTTCTCGTACCTGGCCAAGGCGTGTGCTCAATTGCTGGCTATGGAGCTTGGAGCAGCAGTTCATGCGCAGATTGAGAAGTTGGGATTCGGACGGCAGATCTTAGTCCAATCTGTGCTGATAGATTTCTACTCCAGCATTGGCTGGATTGCGGAAGCAAGAAAAGTGTTTGATGAAATGTCTGATAGAGATGTTGTTTCATGGACGACAATGATTCATAGCCATTCTTGTGCTGGGGATATGATCTCAGCTAGGAGGCTCTTTGACGAAATGCCTGAGAGATCTGTTGTTTCGTGGAATACCATGATTGCGGGATATGGAAGGTCTGGGGATGTGGAAACTGCCAATTCTCTATTCAATGAAATGCCGGACAAGAACTTGGTCTCTTGGACCACAATGATCTCTTGTTATTCTCAGAACAAGCGGTACAAAGAGGCGATTGAGTGCTTTAAAAGAATGAAGGCTGCAGGTGTCAGCCCTGATCAAGTGACTTTGGCCACCACTGTATCGGCCTGTGCTCATCTTGGGGCTCTTAATGTGGGAAGAGAATTGCATCTGTATTCTCTGTCCAACAAGTTGGATTTTAGTGTTCATTTGGGCTCTGCATTAGTTGATATGTATGCAAAGTGTGGGAGTTTAGAGAAAGCACTGATTACTTTTTACAAGTTGAAAGAGAAGAACACGTTTTGTTGGAATTCCATCATTGAAGGGCTTGCAGTTCACGGCTATGGCAGTGATGCAATAAATATGTTCCACAAGATGAGCGAGGAAGGCAAAGCTAGGCCAAATTTTGTCACTTTTGTAAGTGTCCTAAGTGCATGTAATCATTCAAGGATGATTGAAGAGGGGCGAAGGTTGTTCTCGAGCATGATAAAGGACTACTCAATATGTCCAGGGATGGAACACTATGGCTGCATGGTGGATCTTCTTAGTCGTTGTGGCCATTTGGAAGAAGCATTGGATTTGATGTCGACTATGCCAACAAAACCCAATGCAGTAATGTGGCTGGCTTTATTATCTGGGTGTAGACTACACCAAAACATGGAGCTCACTGAGATTGCTGCCGAGAAACTACTTAGCCTAGAACCAAAGAACAGTGCACACTATATGCTTCTGATCAACATTTATGCTGAAGGCAAAGCATGGGAAAAAGTTGAGAGAGTGAGGAAAATGATTAAGGAGAAGGAAGTGCAGAAGAGGACTCCTGGATGTAGCTGGATTGATATCAATGGGATAGTTCAAGTATTTGCTGCTGGGGATATGTTCCATCTCTCATCGGAGATGTACATTTTGCTGATTGACTTGGATAGGCAACTGAAACTAGTTGAATTTTCACCAGAATAGATGCAAAGATGCATGTTGTGTTTTGATTCATCTCCTAGTGAAAAACTATATTGTTCGAATTGAAATTATATGGGAAAACAAGCTTGGTATCCTCATTTTTTAGTTCTTTAGCAATCGTTACAAGGTAATTGTTTTATCATTTGCTTGATATACTGAATTTAATTAAGCAAGAAACAAAATAAGAGATTCATCATCTTTTTGGTGTAAATGTGTAGTAGCTGCAGACTCCAGATACATATGACATCTTCCAGCTGAAGCGATATCTCCATCTTCCACTGGACTCCAGATACAAAGTAAGATTGGGAAGGATCGCCATGTTCTCACACAATTCAATTGAAAGAGGAGGTAAATTGAGTTCTCAACCCCTGGATAAAGTTCAAGCTCCATCTTAAGAGGTTTGCTTGTCTAATTGTAGGCTTGGTGAATTCTATAGAGTACATGTTGATATATTGAAAATATACGATAAGTTTGTTCATTAAAGAAATCCAATAAGGTGTCAAAAAATATGTTGCCATGTGAAAATATTAAGAATCAAGTGAACATTTAATTATAATCTTTTTTGATAATAATATTACAAAATTAAAAGTATGTAACACAGCAGTTATAAGTGAAAGTGAATAATAAATTTAGTAAAATCTCAAACAATTTGTTATTCTATTTATTGTATTACTGTTCATAAACACTCTATGTCTTTTTATAAGAAGAAATAAAGATTGAACAACATGTGTTGGATCTTTTATTTTAGAATTATTTCTTTTAGAAAGCTACTTTTGCTATCTAAATTTTATACTGTATAAAAAGAGCTTTATCATGCAACTAGGGCCTTTGATATTGTGAAATGTTTAAACTAGACCCTTTAAAATGTCGAAATCTACTTGAATTATTGCAAATATTATGTGTGATTTTCTACCCGTCTTTCCACATTTATATTTTATAATTTGCACAAGAGTTGACTACTGAATCTATGAACATTTCAGCTTCTTAATAAAGCTGCTACAAATTTTAAATTATTGTTATTGATAGAGATTATTAATATATACATATTTGTTCGTTAAAGAATCTAATTTATAAGTGATGAGTTATGATAAGTGAAAGTCAATGATAAGTTTATTTGAAGTCAAAGTTGGTGATAAGCTTATGGATGATGAAATTAAGTTTGTTATCCTGATTTTCATTTATTCTCAATGGATTCTTACTTTCTATTTGCTCAAAAGCGCCAGCAACCTAATGAAAATACTTTATATACCCTTTTATTTAGTCCATAAACTATACTCATAGAAGAGCTACTTAGTTTGGTTTGAAAACTCACCTGCCCATCTAATCAGGTGCCTAATACCGCTAGTCCTTCCCAAATAGTACTTGTTGGTGCAATCATACCCAAGTGGTTGAGTGTTTAGATGTGTTTGACAAAGGGTTTAATTTATGATAAGGTTGTGCCACACCTAAGTTTAATTGAAGGGGAGCTTTGGTGCAACGGTAAAATTGTTGTCTTGTGACTTAGAGGTCACGGATTCGAATCCTGGAAACAGCCTCTTGCAAAGCAAAGTAAGGTTGCATACAATGGATCCTTCTTCGGAACCTCGAATGGCGAGAGTTTCGTGCACCGGATTATCCTTTATTGTATTTGCTAATGTATTTGTCAATATGTTATTGTACGTGCAATGGGTGGATAAGCGCAAGTAGGATATTTGACAAATAGAGAAGTTCATTGGCAAAAAAAAAAAATAAGTCTAACAGGTGTTGACATATGGAGAAAGTCTATGTTCGAATACTTAATGAATGATTCAATAGAAATTGGTAGACCTGAAGTCCCACAGTCATGATTCATATTTGGCAAAAAAAAAAAGATCCAGGGGTAAATATTCTTTGTTAGTGCCTATAAGATTTATATATCCCCACAATAGTATGATATTGTCCACTTTGGGTCGAAGTCCTCATGGTTTTATTTTTTGGATTTTACCCAAGAGACCTTATACCAATGGAGATATCTTTTCATCTTATAAGCACATAATCTTTTCCATGTCTTACCAATGTGGGACTTTGATTGTATTTCCAATACTCCCAACAACCTCCCCCCTCTAAACGAAGGACCATATTGGACTCCCCTCAAGCCTATCTGACCTCAAAGGACTTTTTTTGCTTGATGTTCGATCCTCAACCCATCGAGTCTTCCTGCCAACTATTTGGTACTCTTGACCCAACTAAACTTCCTGCTAGTTATTCGATCCTTCTAACCTAACTAGACTTCCTGTCAGTTGTCTGGTTCTCCTAACCCAACTGAACTTCCTCTGGTGTCTGGTTCTCTTGATATGAATATGGAAGCTCCACTTTCTTCGTTCGAAGGGCATGATTTGACATGGACCATGACTTTGATATCAATTGTTAGTGCTTATAAGATTCATATATCTCTACAATAGTATGGTATTGTCACTTTGGGCCTAAACCCTCATAGTTTTGTTTTTGGATTTTATCTAAAATGTCTAATACCAATGGAGATATCTTTTCATCTTATAAACAGATGATTTTTTCCATGTGTTATCAATGTGGAACTTTGATTGTATTTTTAATACTTCTAACATTCTTGGCATATGAAATGTGAGAGATTACAAAGGACATGATTTTGAGTTTTGGCAGTTTTTATTTCGCTATGTAATTGACCAAAAAATACATCTTTCAAGTGTTCTCACTTTTTAGTTTTCCTTTACCAAGAGATCTCACCTATATGTCTTAATCGACAGCTATCTCTCTCGAACATCCTGCCAACACATGTTGATCTTCTCCATCTACTCATGTCTGTGGAACTTCTCCTTCTATCAAGGTCCCACAGAACCTCGGATATTATGTTGTACATGCTCTTAATCCCGATATAATAACGGGCACATGTACTTAGTATTTATTTCTTTGATTTACCAGTGGGTGAGATTTAGATGGATTAAATCAATATGCCCGGTAAGTTGGGAAATAATATTATTTACATGGTGTGCCGTTGATTATAGGAGGAAACCGTGTCCTATATATATTAGGTTGATGATGTCCCCTTGAGGAGCTCATAAGGTTCATCATGTAAACCCAGCTGGTTGACTTAGTCAACATGATGATAAGGTTGAGTGGTACTACTCGAGGAGTTAGATGTTGATTAATTGATGGTCAGTAAATCAATTAATTGACGGACATTCGATATCTTAAACACGGGAAGATTAATGTACAAATAATATATGGAGCCCATATTGATTTATGGGGGTTGGTGAGGTAGTTCAATGATGATCCTCTAGTGGAATGGAACATCATTGATGGATCAAGTTTGTGTGGTTCCGATCCATCGGGTGGCCGAGACCCAACTCCTCCTTATGGTCCCTATCGTAGCCTAATATAATCCTTGTGAAGTCTAGATCCAAGTATGTAAAACAAAACCTAGAACCAACGGTTGGATTAAATCCATAGATCCGATGGTTAGGATGAAACTCTAGAACCAACGGTTGGATTAAATCCATAGATCCGATGGTTAGGATGAAACCCTAGAACCAACGATTGGATTAAGTCCATAGATCCGATGGTTAGGATGAAACCCTAGAACCAACGGTTGGATTAAATCCATAGATCCGATGGTTAGGATGAAACCCTAGAACCAACGGTTGGATTAAGACCATAGATCCGATGGTTAGGATGAAACCCTAGAATCGACGGTTGGGATTAAATCCCTAGATCCGACGGTTGGTATAAAACCCTTGATCCGACGGTTGGGATGAAATCCTAGATCCTATGGTTGGGATTAAATCCTAGATCCAACGGTTGGGATCAAATCCCTAGAACCGACGGTGGAGATTAAATCCCTAGAACCGACGGTGGAGATTAAATCCCTAGATCCGACGGTGGAGATTAGAGGAGACTTAAGCCTAAATTCTAGAATTAGGGTTTGGCTCATCCTTGGTTAGGCGACAAATCTTAAAGGGATAAGGTTGGTTGGGCGCAAGAATATAGGAGTTAGTTCTATATTTTAGGCTAACCAACTTTCTCCTAAATTCTATAAATAAAGGCTTAGGCATTGGCGAAAATAGGTTTTTGGATCGAGAATTAGGGTTTGGCTCATCCAAGAGTTGGCGGCAACAAACCCTAGAGGAGCTAGGGTTTTAGGCGTAGAAAGTGGGTGGCAAGGTGATTGTTCTCCCTAAGGTTTTGGCGGCGCCCTCTTTCCCTTCTCATCCTTGGCAGTTCTCTTCTTCCTCCTCTCTTGCTCCTTGGTGGCGTGGCGGATCTCCAACAATTGGTGGCGGTGCTTCTCCAACATCTAGGTGGCCGTGGCAATAATACAACAAGTTGGCGGCACTCATCCAATCGTTCCTTGGCCGTGTTTGCATCAACTCTCTTGTTTGGTGGCTGGTTCTAGAAAGGAAAGGTTTTGGTGGTTCTTCTCTTTGTTCGCAGCGGACAAGGAAGAGAAGAACGTGATCTAGAAGGCTTCTACTCGTGGAGGATCTTCGTCCACACGTCGTCCACGAGAAGGATAGGACATACGGTAGAAGATCGTAAGGTATAAAGTTTTATAACTTTAATTTCAGATCTGAGCATGTTCTTATATATGATGATTATACATGTGTGTATATGAATATATATTGTATAATCATGGACCCCGAAGACAAACATAAAAACCGGCGATCCGTCCGTCGTCTCTTCCGCGGCTAACCAACTAGAAGAGTTGTGTTGCTTGAACGACTAGTTTGTTCAAGCGACCACTCGAGTTGTTAGCACGACGACGAATAGGTGTTGCTAAGGAAGCTCATCTCATCCGGATTAATCCTTTCATTAGTGAAAATTTTAATCCGGGGACATGGTAGCCAATGAGCCTTCGAAGCGACATCCATCAAATGGTATCAGAGCAACGATTTTCGGTTTTGTGTGTTTAGGATTCGGTTATATTTTTATGCATTTTTCATATATAATATGTGCCGGATAATAGTAGGATATGCGTAGTGGAACTCTTTAGTTGCAGGCATAAGATCCGACTATTATGGCCATGTGTGTGTATGTGAATGGATGTGTGAAAAAAAAAAATTTATTATTTGAATCCTCGGGGTTGACGAGGCTAGATTAGTATTTAATTTTTGTAATTAAATACGGCATTGTTTAGCCGCTCATTTTAGTTTACTTTCGATCTAGATTATTTGTACACTCCTTCGTGGAGTATAGGATCGATGGATGTAAATTAATATGATTTATCTCGGCTCGGAACTCTTTGGTGACTTGCGCACGGGAAAAGATGGAGCGGACGAGGTGGCGACACGACGGGATGCGTATTGGAGAACAATGCCATAATAGTTGGAAAAATTCTGATTTTTCCATATTTATTGCTTATTTGTTTTATATGTATGTTGTGTTTGTTTTTAAAATTCCTCGATTTCAATTTACTAAGTGGGAGAGGGACATTTTAATTAATTCCCGCGGCCTCCATTACACTGATTTGGTGTGATGCAAACAAACTTGTGTGTTGGCTCGAGTGCCTTCCTCCCGAGGACGGTTTGTTTCATGATCACTAGGTCAAATAAAGGTTATAGGAAATTATCTAGGAGCGTGTGTACTTCCACAGAGGTAAGACACATAATCCAAAATAATTCCCTTAGTATCGTGTAATGGTGCACACTTAGATGCAAATAAAAATATCCTCCCTATAGGAGTCACTACTTTTATTTGTAGGGCCAAAGAGGAACCAACTATTAATTTTATTTGTCAAAAAGTAAGGTTGACAAGATAATAAAATTAATGGGTAAAACCTCCTCTTACAAATGTAGAATTCGTATACGTCCACACAGAGTGGCATACGAAATTCTCGGTGTTTTGAGGTGTTGGTTGATTTCGGGATTTTATTGTTTTGAGGAATCAATAATATTTGAAATCTAATATTTTGATCATTGTGATTCATAGGATTTTCAAATGGCTTTCAACCCACTTGCTATGATACTAAAGGAAACAAACTTACTATACCCAAATTATACTGATTGGAAAAGAAAAATGGATAGTGTCTTAACTGTCGATGAGTGTCCTCCTAGGGTTGCGAATGATTACGGGAAAAGGAACTTTTGATACCGTAATCAAGTGCTAGGAAGGAAGCCATGGTTGCTCGGAAGGTTTCTACTTATGCCGAAAGGCAAGAAGAAGAAGAAACAAGGTAGAGAAAAGCGTGGTGGGTGGACCTCGAGAGGAGTGAAGAAGCCGAAAGACAAGTACTTCACTTGTAACAGATCGACATGGGAAGAAAGACTTCCCAACCTAAAGAAGAAGAGGTATATCTTCCGCCTTAGTCGTTAAACATGTTTAGTGGTGTTATCTACCGGTGACTGATGTGTAGAATCGGGAGCCACGATCATGTCCCAATTCTTTGCAGGTTCCAGAAACCCACGACTAGAGGGAGAAATTACCGCCTACACGGGCAATGCTTCAAAGGTGCGCTATCAGCAGCCGAGATGTTTATTTATCTTTTGATAGGAATAAAGTTTTGGTTTTGAAATTGTCTTTATGTACCTACATTTAGAAAGAATTTGATTTGGTTTCTAAATTATTTGTGGATGGATATTCTGTTTCTTTTAATGTGACAAGTTGTTATAAAAGAAATAGAGATTATCTGTTGTACATTGGTTGACAATTTATATACTCTTGAACCAAAACTCCCACGATGCATGTAGAAGTGAATAACTCATCTTCTAAGTCTAAAAGAGAAAAGAACCTTCACAGATTAACTGCATATCTTTGGCATCTAAGGCTTGGTCATATTAACCTTAGCGAATTGAGGTTGATAGCTGATGGACCTTTGGGTTCATTAGTGGTGGAGGATCTCCCAACCTGCGAATCTTGCTTGGAAGGTAAAATGACCAAGAGGCCTTTCAAGGCCAAGGGGTACAGAGCCAAAGATGTGTTAGAATTGGTTCATTCTGATTTGTGCGGTCCTATGTCTATCCAGGCAAGAGGTGGTTTGAATATTTCGTCTCTTTTATAGATGATTATTCAAGATATGGATACATTTACTTGATGCGCCGCAAGTCTGAATGCTTTGACAGGTTCAAAGAATTCAAGGCTGATGTGGAGAACCGTCAAGGTAAAAGTATCAAGACATTACGATCTGATCGTGGTGGCGAGTACCTCTTGGGAGAGTTTAGGAGTTACTTATCGAGGTCGATTCAATCCCAATTGTCACTTTGACACACCCAGCAGAATGGTGTGGCGAGCGAAGGAACACGGACTCTTATGGAGATGGTCGATCTATGATGAGTTATTCGAGTTACTGCTTTTAGTTACGATCGGATATGCAATGATCACTAACTGAACTTGGTTCCATCTAAATCGCACCTTCTACCTCAGAATTGTGGGTGCGAAGCCTAGTCCGAGACATATTCGGATATTGGGAGTCCGGACACGTATCTTTGGCGATCTTTGGTAAGTTGGAACCTCGCATGTATGTGCATGTTTTGGCTACCCTAAGGGAGCGAAGTGGTTTGTTTTATAATCCTAGAGATCGAGGAGGGTGATCGTTAAGCCGAATGCCGATTTCTAGAGGAGGATTATGTAATGAACCACAAGCCCAAGAGTAGGATTGTTCTTGAGGAGTTGGCGGAAGTCCCGACTTCAGCATCACCGCATGAGAGGAGACACCACAAGTCATCGCACCGCGTGTCAGAAAGCATACAGGAGGCACCTGTCAGAGTGGGAGGGTTGTTACAACCCACAGATTCATGTTTTTAGGAGAGTCTTGGACTTAGTCACTGGTGAGCATGAACCGATCCTGGACATACGACTGTGACACTCCAAGATAGAGATCTTTGTATCTTTGGCAAAGTGCGATGAATTCGGAGATAGAATCTATGGATTCTAATCAGTCTGAGCTAGTAGAACCACGATGGTGTAAAAGCCATTGGATGCAAGTGGATCTACAAGAGAAAGAGAGGAGTAGACGGGAAGGTTGAGACCTTCAAAGCTAGGCTTGTTGCGAAGGGTATACTCGAAGAGGGCATCAATTATGAGGAGACCTTTTCACGTAGCTATGCTTAAGTCTATCCGGATTCTCTTATCTATAAATTTGCTCAATGGATTATGAGATTTGGCGAGATGGATGTCAAGACACTTTCCTTAATGGAAGTCTTGAGGAGAACATCTATATCGCAACCGAGAGGGATTCGTTGCTAAAAAGCAAAAGCGTCTTGTATGTAAGCAATCGGTCCATTTATGGATTCAAGCAAGCTTCTAGATCTTGGAACATCCGCTTTGATGAGGTAATCCAATCGTATGGATTTATTCAAAGTCCGGATGAGCCTTGTATACAAGAGATGTCGGAAGCGTAGTGGTGTTTCTTATCTTATCGTAGATGACATTTTGTTAGTTGGAAACAATATCAAAGTGTTATCGACGTAAGGGTATGGTTGTCAAACATTTGACATGAAGGACTTGGGAGAAGTGGGACACATCCTTGGGATCAAAGTTATAAGGGATCGCAAGAAAAGGATGTTGTGCTTGTCTCAAGCATACATTGACACTATCCTTGCTCGTTTTAGCATGCGAGAACTCAAGAAAGGTTTTCTACCTTTTAGGCGTGAGTTCCTTTATCTAAAGAGATGTGTCCCAAAACATCAAAGGAGATAGAGGACATAGGCGGTTCCTTATGCTTGGCGTGGAAGCCTTATGTATGTTATCTTATGTCACGAGGCCGGATATATCCGCTTTGCGTAGGCATGGTTACAGATATCGAGTAATCACTGACGAGGACATTGGGGCGGTAAGCATATATCAAGTACACGAGAAGGACTAGGGATTATATCTTTGGTTTACCGGATCAATTAGTCCCCTGGGTTACAGATTCGGATTTCAATCGGATAGGGACAGAGTAAGTCTACCTCGGGGTTTGTGTTTACTTTTGGAGGTGGAGCCATAGTATGGAGGAGTGTCAGCGAAATGCGTGGCGGACTCTACCACCGTGGAAGGGAGTATGTGGCGGCCTCCGAGGCGAAAGGCAGTCAGATGGCTCAGAACTTCTTGATGGACTTGGATGTGATTCTGGTTTGCGGAACTATCACAATTTATTGTGATAATGAGCGATTCTGAGCTCGAAGGAACCACGAGCCCACAAGGCAAGTAAACACATAAAGCAAGTACCACCTTATACGAGAGATCGTGGCGAGGAGAAGTTGTTGTCGCCAAGATTGCATCAGAGGATAACTGGCGGATCCATTCACTAAGGCCCTTCCAAATAGCGTTTGATAGGCATGTGGAGGACATGAGGATCGGATGTATGGCCTTTGTGAACGACTTAGTCTTTTAGTATAATTGTGAGATTTTTATTATGTATTCTGAAAGCATAGGTCTTTTTGTATGAACATTTTATTTTGAAATAAGAATCACATGATCATTGTTTGCACTTTATATATTTATTTTATGTGTGTGCATATTGTCTAATATTTTACATTGTAGATAACATGGTGCTTGGTGTGCACGAAGATCGTATGATCACCTTATAAAATATAAGTAGAGGCTCATGATGGATGGTTTAGACAAACCATCGGCATGGTTGTAGTGTAGCTTGGTATTGTTTTATCTTGAGCGTAGAGTTACACTAGTACACTTAGGTGTATTGAGCGGGGACCGGCGTAGAGGTGATTGATTTAGTCGACTACATAATTGAATCGGACCTCGGATATTATGTTGTACATGCTCTTAATCCCGATATAATAACAGGCACATGTACTTAGTATTTATTTCTTTGATTTACTATTGGGTGAGATTTAGATTGATTAAATCAATACGCTGTAAGTTGGGAAATAATATTATTTACATGGTGTCTTGGTTGATTATAGGAGGAAACCGTGTCTATATATATTAGGTTGATGATGTCCCTTGAGGAGCTCATGGGTTCATCGTATAAGCCCTGGTTGACTTAGTCGCGTGATGATAAGGTTGAGTGGTACTACTCGAGTTAGATGTTGATTAATTGATGGTCGAATCAATTAATTCAGACATCGATATCTTAAACACGGGGAGATTAATGTACAAATAATATATGGAGCCCATATTGATTTATGGGGGTTGGTGAGGTAGTTCAATGATGATCCTCTAGTGGAATGGAACATCATTGATGGATCAAGTTTGTGTGGTTCCGATCCATCGGGTGGCCGAGACCCAACTCCTCTTTATGGTCCCTATCGTAGCCTAATATAATCCTTGTGAAGTCTAGATCCAAGTATGTAAAACAAAACCTAGAACCAACGGTTGGATTAAATCCATAGATCCGATGGTTAGGATAAAACCCTAGAACTAACGGTTGGATTAAATCCATAGATCCGATGGTTAGGATGAAACCCTAGAACCAACGGTTGGATTAAATCCATAGATCCGATGGTTAGGATGAAACCCTAGAACCAACGGTTGGATTAAGTCCATAGATCCGATGGTTAGGATGAAACCCTAGAACCAACGGTTGGATTAAATCCATAGATCCGATGGTTAGGATGAAACCCTAGAACCAACGGTTGGATTAAGACCATAGATCCGATGGTTAGGATGAAACCCTAGAATCGACGGTTGGGATTAAATCCCTAGATCTGACGGTTGGGATAAAACCCTTGATCCGACGGTTGGGATGAAATCCTAGATCCTATGGTTGGTATGAAATCCTAGATCCAACGGTTGAGATCAAATCCCTAGAACCGACGGTGGAGATTAAATCCCTAGAACCGACGGTGGAGATTAAATCCCTAGATCCGACGGTGGAGATTAGAGGAGGCTTAAGCCTAAATTCTAGAATTAGGGTTTGGCTCGCTCATCCTTGGTTCGCAACAAATCTTAAAGGGATAAGGTTGGTTCACGAGAATATAGTAGTTAGTTACTATATTTTATGATTACCAACTTTCTCCTAAATTCTATTAATATAGGCTTAGGCATTGGTGAAAATAGGTTTTGGATTGGAGAATTAGGGTTTGGCTCATCCAAGAGTTGGGCAACAAACCCTAGAGGAGCTAGGGTTTTTGGGCTAAGAAAGTGGGTGGCAAGGTGATTGTTCTCCTAAGGTTTTTGGCCGGCGCCCCTCTTTCCCTTCTCATCCTTGGCCGGTTCTCTTCTTCCTCCTCTCTTGCTCCTTGGTGGCCGGCGGATCTCCAACAATTGGTGGCCGGTGCTTCTCCAACATCTAGGTGGTACGCGCAACAATACAACAAGTTGGCCACTCATCCAATCGTTCCTTGGCCGGCGGTTGCATCAAACTCTCTTGTTTGGTGGCCGGTTCTAGAAAGGAAAGGTTTTGGTGGTTCTTCTCTTTGTTCGCAGCGGACAAGGAAGAGAAGAACGTGATCTAGAAGGCTTCTACTCGTGGAGGATCTTCGTCCACACGTCGTCCACGAGAAGGATAGGACATACGGTAGAAGATCGTAAGGTATAAAGTTTTATAACTTTAATTTCAGATCTGAGCATGTTCTTATATATGATGATTATACATGTGTGTATATGAATATATATTGTATAATCATGGACCCCGAAGACAAACATAAAAACCGGCGATCCGTCCGTCGTCTCTTCCGCGGCTAACCAACTAGAAGAGTTGTGTTGCTTGAACGACTAGTTTGTTCAAGCGACCACTCGAGTTGTTAGCACGACGACGAATAGGTGTTGCTAAGGAAGCTCATCTCATCCGGATTAATCCTTTCATTAGTGAAAATTTTAATCCGGGGACATGGGAGCCAATGAACCTCCGAAGCGACATCCATCACTATCAAGGTCCCACAGAACTTCTCCATCCGGTAGTATCCAATGAACCTTAAACTATTTGATTTGGAATTTTCCATTGCCAACATTGTTGAGTTATCATTGCACTTGCAGTTATTTATCAACTGCACCTACAGTTACCTGCCAAGGTTTCTTCAGTTGAGTTAAGGATCCTATCTCTCATCGGTGATAATTCAATTATAATATATCATACACAAAAGAATTATCATATGATATATATACTATAAACTTAATTCTCTCAACTTCTTTTTATTGTCTTTTTTTCTCTTTTTTGTTTTTCTTCGCAGACCACTGACTGGAAGATCTCTCCGCAGAGCACTTTCTTAACACTGAAGAAATGCAACTAAGGTAGGAAAGAACCAAAAAGACGTATAAAACAATAAGAACCCAAAAGAAACAATATTGATGGTGCTGTCAATCCTCTGTATCTACTGTGTTCCATAACCACGAACCCTTGATATACAATTCATAATTACCAATCACTAGAGACCCATCACATGCTCACCAGAGGGTAGAAACTAGTTCTTAGCTAGGAGATGGTGTTTTTGATATGATAATCTGATCAATATAAAGTGCATGTATCAAAGCACTAATCCTTGTGACAAACTTTTGCAGTTCTGGAGATGAAGTCTTGATCGAGCAACTTCCTCACCTAAGTTTAATCCCGCAATGATCCTTGTTGCAAGTTTGAGCAGGTCTGAAGAAGGAAGTCTTGATCGAGCAAGTTCCTCCATCAAGTTTGCTAGAGCCACACCTAAGTTTAACCCCTGCAATGATCCTTGTTACAAATTTGAGCAGTTCTGGAGAAGGAAGTCTTGATCAAGCAAGTTCCTCCGGCAAATTTGCTAGTGCCACACCTAAGTTTAACCCCGCAATGATACTCGTTACAAGTTCGAGCAATTCTGGAGAAGGAAGTCTCGATCGATCGAGCAAGTTTCTCCATCAAGTTTGCCACAGTTATTATATACAATCTTGTAAGAGATTATTTTTATAATTCGAATATGTGACTTTTAAATCATACGATAATAATTTTATCATTGTGCTAAAATTTTCCTTCAGTTGTTATCAAGACGCACACTAAAAAAAGTAAAAAAAAAAAATTGTGTGGGCTTAAGATGGCATTAACAAGGATATCGATATATACAAAGATAATTTTAGCCTATATTTGTTATTAAATTAAAATTTAGGTTATATTAATTACTTTGAATACTTTGTTTAGAGTTGTTAATGTCTAAGTTAGATTTAATAACTTTCCCAAACTCGTTATTAGCTGGCAAAGAACTTTTTGAATGATGTCTAGGTTTATATCCATGTTAATTAGAAATAGAGGTTTATTGTATGTTACCTAAAAAAACTCATTGAAATGAAATAAATAATGATAGAATTAGAAAAATCAAAATTAAAGAGATAATCAAAATTTAGAGGGGTTGAGTTTGTTGGTAGGACTGTAAAGGAATAAAACTTGTATGAGTAAGTTTCGTATTTCATTATAAAAATTTATTTATATTTGTTTAATATGCATAAGATTAATTAAATAAATAAATTTAAATAATTTATTTACTTAATATATATACAGCTCATTAGTATTCATAAATAGAAATTATAAATTATTCATGAATGTTGTTTATAAATAATGTCTTTAAATTATTTTTTCAAACATTTAAATAAAAAAAAATACTCTCAAAACATGTAATATCAAATTCCTTAATCAATACAATAAATTAAAAAATATAAAAGTTTAAAATAATCAAAATACTTGAATAACATTTTAACAAAGTAAGTTTAAGTTTTTAAAAAAATCAATTTTGAATAATTATTTTAGCAACTTAGTTAATTTTAATCTCAATTCAACCTAGTTTAATTTTTTTTTTTTTTTTTTTTGCTAATTTTAGTATTCAGATTTCGTCCTATTAAAGATGGATGACTTTTCCCTCTAGTTCATCCACCGATAAATCCAAAAGCATAGATAGTTGCTCACATTTAGGGATAGACATTTCAAATTGTTTCCAGATGTTTTGGCCTTAAACCCTATATATTTAGGTAAAAAAAATATCTGAAAAAAAAAAGATAAATTACGATGACCAAATAACTTTTTAAGTGAAAGAGTATTTATTTTCCAAAAAAATTAATTTCATCGGAGATCGATTTTTATTCATTGCAATAATTCTACCATTCATTCGAATACCAACTCAATTAAGCTCGTAGAGGCTTATATCTTATATCTTCTGTAAAAGTTGAGAATCTGTCCAACTAGTAGACCCCTGTCATTCGTCTCAGGGCTACGGTGAGAGGAAGGTAAATCGCAGGGGACGAGATCCCTTGACACGATGACAAAATAGAGGGAGAGTCATCTGAAGCCAAGAAATTTTAGACCCTATACCCTATACCTTGAACAATATAAAACCTGAACTGAGATTAATTAGCTTTCTGTGCAACCGAAGGCCATTTATTTGATTTTCACCAATGTCATTTATTTACCATTAGATAATATGTTAATGTTTTTCCTTTTTTTTACTAATTTTCTTTTCGTATTCACACCATGTGTTTTTCTTATTTTGTTGATATTATATTCTTTTATTCAAATTCTTTTATTGATGTTCTTTTATTTAAATTCTTTTTTAATTGGATAGATATTCTACTTTACATATTAATTTTAATATATATGAATTTATCTTAATAAATTCCAGAACATTCACGATGAGAATTCTTTGAACTTGGTGATAGGAGTCTACACAAACAATCAACTCAAATGAAAATTACGGAAAAAAAATATTATATTAGAATGATGACTTCAAATCGTGTTACAAATACTCTTCTTAAGACTTTATTTGATCTTTATTTTGTGCAATTGCTCATGATCAAATATCCTTTGAAATTAGATGAAACAATTGTCTAAATATTTTTACTAACAAATGACAATACAAAAACAAAAGAAAGAAGAATAAGATTATTCATTTATTTGCATCCACCTTGATCTTTTTATCCTTATTGGAAGTTGTGCCTCTTGGATGAAAAGTTGTGATTTTTTTTATCAAAAGGTTGCAACTTTTCCCTTATCAAGAGCTGTGACTTTTTCCTTTCATTTTCAATATTTAAAATATCCAACAATCCCCGGTCATTTTCAATAATTGAAAATGCTTTGTTCATGGATTACAAAACACATCTTGATAATTTGTGCATTAACAATGGTATCTTTCGATTGAACCATCATCTTAGTAATAATTTTTTTTAACTTGTAAAACCATTTTGGTAGCCAAGCTTTGAACCAAAGATTTATGTAACAAGCCACATGAATTATCACACACAAATTCACTTCTTTTCATTTGTTATAACCAGCATACACTTTGTGATATGCCACAATCCTTTCACGAATGTGTCAAAGTTTAAGTCCAAAATTTTATGGATAATTAAATCCTACATTCATATAGGCAAGTTCTCGAATGTCCCTGTCATTTGTGGCACTTTCTGTGACTTGTAAAAAACACCAAGTTCATCCTTATTTTACTAGCGGAAAAACGAACACTCATCATTTATATAGTGTTTTAACCTTTAAATAATGTACTTTTCACTACATTGAATCCAAGACTACGCAATATGGTAGCGTTGGATTGAGGTTTCCAATGTTGAAGGTGTATTTTATAGACTTCAACCCCATCTCAATCGTGGTTCTTTCAACTGTATCTTTAGTTAATCCTTTTGTCAAAGGATCAGCTAAATTGTGTTTGGACTTAACATAGTCTACAATAATTTATCAAAGGACGCACCTCAAGTTTAGAATTGCCCAAATATAGTCATATGGTTTCATATTTACCAAAGAGCGCACCTCATTCCCTTTTTACCCCTCCCGCCAAACGTGGATTTAATGCTCAAATATTGCATGCATCCGAGCCACAACTGAAAATTCCGAACCATCCAAATGTAATATTGTGAATTTAAATCTCAGGATCACTGTGTTCCTGGAAATATAATTTCCAGCACCACCTTCTTTCGGCTTGATTTCTGATTTATATCAACATGATTTCTGAAATATAGCTGTGGATACCTAATAAAACCTTAAATATCAGAAATTTTAGACGGATACACAGAGGGACACTTCCCAAATCCAATGGACTTGGATTGGATCGAAGACAAGGTGAATAGGCCATCAATAGATTTTGATCGAAATCCATTGATAGACCTAGAGGAGTCCAAATTCCAAAATCTTGATATAGACTGAAAGATCAATTGTTGATGTGTCGAGAAAACTTAGTTCTGATCCTCCTACCTCCCAGTCTTGGTTGTGTGTCACGTATAAATTCAAGCTGGGCGAGAAAAAAAAGTGGTGCTGGGAATTATATTACCATGAACAAAGTGGTGTTGGGATTTAAATTTCCAGCACCACGTACAATATCAAGCTGATAATATAATTTTCAGCACCACTTTTTTTCGGCCAGCTTGATATTGTACGTGGTGTTGGGAATTTAAATCCCAACACCACTGTGTTCCTGTTAATATAATTTCCAACATCACCTTTTGTCTCAATCAGCTTGAAATTGTACGTAGTGCTGGGAATTTTAATCCCAGGACCACTGTGTTCCTAGGAATATAATTTCCAGCACCACCTTTTTTCTTGGCCAGCTTGATATTATATGATGCTGGGATTTTAAATCCCAGGACCACTGTGTTCCTGGGAATATAATTTTTAGCACTACCTTTTTTCTCGGCTAGTTCTAAATTGGATGTGTTGCTGGAAATTTAAATTCCAATACCATTGTGTTCCTCGGATTTAAACTCCAGGATCACTGTGTTCTTGGGAATATAATTTTCATCACCACTTTTTTTCTCGCCCAACTTGAATTTATACGTGGCACACAATCAAAACTGGGAAGTAGGAGGATCGTAACCAAGTTTCCTCGACACATCAATAATTTATGCTGTAAGATCTTTCAGTCCATGTCAAAATTTTAAAATTTGGACTCCTCTAGGTCCATCAATGAGTTTCAATCAAAACCCATTGATGACCCTATTCACCTCTTCTTCGATCCAATCCAAGTCCGTTGGGTTTGGAAAGTGCTCCTCTGTGTATCCGTGACCAAAATTTCTGATATTCAAGGTTTTATTAGGTATCCACAACTATATTTCAGAAATCAGGCTGAAAAAAAAGTGGTGTTGGAAATTATATTCTCAGGAACACAGTAGTCTTGAGATTTGAATTCTCAGCACCACGTTTGAATGGTTCAGAATTTTCAGTTGTGGCTTGGATGCATGCAATATCTGAGTATTAAATCCATGTTTGGCAGAAGAGGTAAAAAGGAAATGATGTGCGTCATTTGGTAAATATGATACCATGGGACTATGTTTGGGCAATTCCAAACTTGAGGTGCGCCCTTTGGTAAATTACCACATAGTCTATGGTTATGACTCCATTTTTTATCAAGTCTCTAACTATCTTGATTTGCCATTATATACTTCATTATAAGCTTTGACAATCATACTTGTACTATCACAATGGATAGAAATAGGATAGATAGGCTTTAGCCATAGAGGTACTTCATACAACAAGTTTCTTAGTCATTCGGCTTCCTTGCTAATTGCAGCTAAAGCTATAAACTTAGCTGGTATAGTGGAATCTGTTAAACAGGTTTGTTTCGATGCTCAAGAAACAACTCCACCACCTAAAATAAAGATCCAACCACTTATTGAAAAGTGATCATCTTTATTTGTTATCCAACTCGCATCCGAGTAACTTTCAAGCACTGAAGGATCTCTCTTATAGCTTATACTATAATTTATGGTGCTTTTGAGATAACTCAAAATTCTTGTAACACCTAGCCAATGTTGTTTACTAGGGTTACTTGTATACCTACTCAACACCCCTACTGCATAAGCAATATCCGAGCGTATACATGTCATGACATACATCAAACTACCTATTACTTGTGAATATTCCAATTGTGATACTGTCGAACCCTCATTTTTGACATGTTCAATTTTAGGGTCCAAGGAAGTTAGGGTTGATTTACAATCATAATGATTGAACCTTTTGAGAACCTTCTCAATGTAATGAGACTGCGAGAGTATGATTAATCTTGATTCTCTTTTAATTTTTATGCCTAGGATGACATCGACCTCTTCCATATCTTTCATATCAAACTTGCTTGATAGCAACTTTTTAGTTTCTAAGACTTGTTCTAAGTCTGAACCAAAAATCAACATGTCATCCACATATAAACATATTATGACATCTTTGCCATTTGAATACTTGCTATATATGCATTTATCTGATTCATTGATCTTGAATCCACTAGCAAGTATTACTTGATCAAATTTTTGATGTCATTGTTTTGGAGCTTGTTTAAGCCCATATAGAGATTTCACAAGCTTGCACACTTTGTGCTCTTGTCCAGGTGCTACAAATCCTTTGAGTTGTTTCATGTACACTTCTTCATCTCACTCACCATTTAAGAATGCGCTCTTAACATCCATTTAGTGAATCATCCACTTTTGGATTAATACAATTATAAGTAGTACCCTTATGGTGGCTATCCTTGCAATCGGTGAGTATGTATCAAAATAATCAAGACCTTATTTTTGGTTATAGCCTTTGGCTACTAATCTGGCCTTATATTTATCTACGGTTCCATTGACTTTCAATTTCTTTTTGAAAATCCATTTACAAGCCACTAGCTTTGAACCAGGAGGCAAATCCACTAGAACCCAAGTATTATTTAACAATATTGAGTCTATTTCATCATTGATTGCCTCTTTTCAAAATGATGCATCATGCGATTTCACAGCTTCATCATATGTTTTAGGATCATTTTCTGTATTAAAACAGTAAGCTATTTTGTTACTTAATACACTTTTTGTTCCTTCAACAAGATAAATAATAAAATTTGAACCAAATGATTTGGCCTTCCTTGCTCTTTTGCTTTTTCTTAGTTCAATTACTTCATTTTTTGTCATTTAAGTTAGCAACATCATCATTTCTCAAGTCATTATTTATGCTCTTGGAAATAGAACTAAATCTTTGTTCATCAAAGATTGCATCTCTTGATTCTATAATAGTATTAATTCCTATAGAATCATTGTGTCAAATTACCATAAATCTATAAGCTTTGCTATTTTGTGCATAGCCTATAAAGATGCATTCAATACCTCTTTCTCCCAATTTTCTCTTTTCAAATTCAAGAATTCTTACAATGACTCTATAACCCCACACTCTTAAGTGTTTGAGATTTGGCTTCCTTTTATGGCAAAGTTCATAAGGGGTTATCGAACTTCTTTTATTTGGTACTCTATTGAGTATATAACAAGCTGTAAGTACAGTTTCACTCCAAAATCCTTGACTAAGACTTGCATTAGTCATCATGAAATTAACCATTTCCATTAGCACCCTATTTTTCCTTTCAGCCACACCATTTTATTGTGGTGTATAAGGTGCAGTCAACTCGTGTTTGATACCAGTTGACTCAAAGAACTCTTTATCA